>OU015530.1:7662392-8922035 GCA_907165065.1 Caprimulgus europaeus
TATTCATTTACAGTTGCACACCAAAACCATCAGCACCTCCAGGGTTCATATGTGCAGAAGGAAGAGTCAGGTTAAATATGAGTTGTCTCAACTGAACATGCCTGTGAGCATTGCATTCACTAGAGGTTGTCTGAAGCTAATTCAGTTGCTTGACGTTATGAGTTTTACCTGGTTATGGCTTGAACCTCAAAGCAAGAGAGGAGCAGGCAATAACTGACCCCCCCATGGGTTAAACACACAGTTCTTTCTTCTCATGACAGGACTTTCATTTTGGAAAGCCTCTGCCCACATCATGACTAAGGGCATCAGGTAGTAAAGTTACTCTCCAAAGGAGGTAGCACACATTCCTGCATAGTCACAATGGTTGCCTAATTTGTTGTACTACTTCTACACAAGAAAAGCTACACAAGAGCATTATTACTTGCTATGGCAAAGCTCTAACAAAATCCACTGCTAGTAAAAGCCAAGTAAAATCACCTGTCATTTACTAGCATGATACTTTGCTTTTTAGTGCAGTTCTTTCCCCAAATAAATTTTGAAGGAACTGCTATTCCTTTTCCATTTCCAGCCATGTTGATTGTAGCTGCCCTTGTACATCTAGTCACCCCAGAAGGATCTGGCTCCAAGAAGGGTCAGTTTTCTGAAATCCTAAATTAGCCCTCTGCTTAGATCAACAAACTTTCTAGAAGCTCTAATGAGAGCAAACCCACAGGTGCTGATGGGAAGCATCTTGTAGTCAATCCACTGAACTTGATGGGGCACAGAAAAACTGACAGGAGGTGCTCAGCCACCTATATGGCCAAAAACTAACCACATACCAGTATCATACTGGGCTCTGCTGTATTCTGCCTACTATTGGCATTACAGGGATTTTCCCAGAAAATGTTTGCTTCAGGCAATTTAATTACAAGGAAAAAAACTGGTGGACAAGATAGGCTAAGACAGTGATTAAAGAGCAAAAATTTTTCCATTATTTTTTTTTTTTCTGCTCAGCCAGAACTTAAAGCTAAGTCTTATTTCCAAGGAGGCTTCCATTTTATTCTGCTCAACCTTCACAATCCCTCTTGTCCTCCAAAAACCACGTACATGTCATTAGGCAATAAGCTTAAGGATATCAAACAGCAGGCAATTAATGTTAACAACTGACTCAGCCTTCCATTTCTTTCAGCAGTAGTTTGTGGTCTTCTTGAGCAGACTTTAGAGGAGAAATAGAAGAAATTGAATACATATCAACTAGCAAAAAATAATACACCCCTAAAAAAGAAAAATAAACAGATAGATGGAACTGCAGAACTTATGTTCAACCTGTATTCAAAGCTTTGCCATTCACAGACACTTTCACTCACTGCCAGCAAGAAGTAGAATGGCAGTAGTCACTTGCCAACTTCCACATGTGTCTCCTGGTTACTCTTGGACTACGTACATTTTTCTTTTAAGTCATTATGTTGAACACCAGGACTTTGGCATTGAGCTGTGCTGCATTATTCCAGACCTCAAGAACTATGTTCAAGTCAGAGTACGAGGCAGTGCAAGATTATTTTCTCTTTAAGAGTACCATCTAGAGTTTGGAAGCGGTTATGCTGTCCATCAGTCAACAATATAGTATAAAATTTCTACTAAAAAGTAGAAAGTAGCTACTGGAAGTTATTTGCCATTATTAGACCCAGCAACTCCTCTGTAATCTCCATTCTAATGGGGCAGGGATAGTTCTGACATAGTCTGAAAAATTAAAAATCTCTACTCACTATATAGCTTTGTCTTCTAATGCAGCGGACTAGATGCAGCAGTCATGATTTCACCAAAATTAGTGAAAAACACTGCAGGAGTTTCAGGAAGGTGTTGTGCATTGTACTTAAGTTTTGCAACATTTTCCAATCATTCTACAGCTTTTATTCACACAGAGCCAGTTATTAGCAAGTATCCCGTTTATCTGAAGAAGATACATTTCCGCCCCCAAGGGCTTTGCCTGGAACACAAGTAAACAGGAATTATTGGTGCTCCAAGTGAAGGGTACAGAGATGCACCAATAATTGCTTTCTAGCTGGTGCAGACACAATATTGTTCAGGAAATAAAGGCTAAAGACCACGCTCAGCAAACCCACAGGCATGCATAATCCCATACACACAGAAGTAACCCAAGCATCTCTAATGTCCTCTCTCATCACTCAAGAAGGAGATGTGAAAACTTTGCTCACAATATTTGCCTCAACAACAGCAAGAGCGTTCACCTTCTGCTCCTGATGGGTGGTGATTTACAAGCCCAGAGCGACAGTCTCGTTACCGCACATGGAGACAGGCTCCGTGTTTAGACTTGTGCCATGCTGAGCTCCAGGACCCCAAGAGGGCTCTCAGTTCCCTGCACAATGGGAGGTCAAAAACCAAACCAAACAGAGGCTGTTGCTGGCAAGATACCACTGAACTGGACAGGGAAAATACTTTAAAAAAAAATCAAGAGGGTAGATGGTGTTTTCAAAGCAGCAGTTTAAATATGTTGTTCTTTGAACTTGGACGTCAACCTGAAACAAAAGCAGATGCTGAGCAACACTCTGCAAACAGCCCAAGGCTTCATAAATTACCCAGACCCTGTCACCAGGGCCATCAAAAATTAAAGTTCTGGGAATAAGAGCTAGGCAGGAGTTAAGCAGCACAAGTCCTGCTCCATTTGTCCAATGGTTTAAAGACAACAAGAAGCAAATACAGGCAAGTCTCCTGAAGCCTAATGCCATGCACAGAAGTGCACTACTAGCAAAACGTTTATTCTTGTGTTTCAGGAGGTTGTTGTACATACACAGCCACTGACAAATAACAGTGTCTCTGGAAAGGACTATTGCTGGGGTAAAACCTTTTCTCTCAGAGATCAGTCCTCGATTCTCCTTTCACCCCAACAGAGAAGTCAGGCAACTGTTTGGTGTGAAAACAAATTCGCCCAGTGCGGCCACAAGCTGAGCTAACACAAGAAACATTTCCTTTTGCCCAGCTTCTGCAAATGATGGGACTTGGTCCCAGGGCATTGTATTTAGTTTCAGTCTAGAGCTGCAGCTCAGCCCAAGGCTGGGAATCCCACCCTCGCCCTGGTATGAAGGAAGCAGTGTTGAAAGGAAAAGCATTTGGCTCCAAAAGGGAGGATTATTTTTAAGGACTAAACATTTAGCTGTTTTGGGTATAAACAATGTAAAGGAATTTAGCCAGAAGTCTGGACATAGGGGAACAACACACAACTTTTGTCAGTATATTGTAATTGGTTGGGTTAATAAAGTTAAAAGAGGAGAAGCAATCTGGTGGCGTTTCATAAAGAGGCGGCTCATATTTTAACAGAGCAAATCAAATCCGATGAAGTGCATATGCATTTATTTACCTCTGTGATGGTACATAACTCAAACCCACCTGGACAGCTGTCCTTCTGGGGAGCAGTTCTGCTGTGGAACAAGAAGCAGTAGTGCAGGCACACACACTGGCACAAATTCACCCTGAATTTATGAAACAGTCACCAGATTTGGCCAGATATGACCCATATTTAAAGAGGTCTGGTTTAATGCTATTGCTTCAAAAGCAAAGCTAGGACCCCTTTCTTCAGTGCCCAGACAAGATCACTGACATGGAACACGTGGTATCTCCATGGCATTGCTATGTAGAGATGCATTCATCCTTAGGGCCATGCAGCCACGTCCCCTCACTCACAGTGCGATCACTCAAAGTCAGAGAAGCATACACAGTATGCTCCAATTACTGGGGGCAAAAAAATATAGAAATGTGAAAAAAAACAAACCCCTGTAAACACCCAGCTCTCCTTTACACAGCATTTTCACCTTAGAAGCAAAACTCACAATGAGTTTGAAGACATACATCAGCCTTGCAAGGCTTTCTGGGGACTTCAAAGCACCATGGCTATAACACACAAAGCACCCAGATTATTTAAATCCCAAAGTTGGGAAGTATGAGGCACCTAATGGGATACTCAAGAACATCCGACTGTGTAATGCCTACACTGCAGTCATCACCATAACCCTAGTGTGGTGCAGAGGTTTTCTAACACAAAATTCAGCTGACAGGATTGCAGCATTTAGTCTTTGTTGAGCTCTGATCTAAATTCCGCTGGTTCCTTGGTAGGCAGCTCAAGTACAGCTGTAGCATCCTTCAAATACAGCAGCTGTTACAGTCTAAGAATAATATAGATGGGTCTCAACTTCCAATTTCTATGAAGCTTTGAAGTTCAGCTTTGAGATCCAAGTGGGAAGAGAACTGGCTCTGAGAAGAAGGATTATTTCTGAGGACTAAATATTTAGCTGCTAAGAGTATAAAAGGTACAGGAATCTGGCCAAATTTATGTGCTAAACTATGAGAACAACATCCAACATTAGGAAGCAGCATGGGTACCTATCTGTATAGTAAAGCATTACAACACCTATAAGGAATATATACTGAGGACATCTACATTCAGATATTTGGAGAATCAAAGCCCCTCCCATGTGTTAATTGGGCTCAGCAAGCAGAAAAAATAATTAAGGGCTGGAAGTAAAATAGTGGAACTTGTACATTCATTAAAACTAACTACTTTTTTGTTTTTTCCACTCCCCTTCAAATAGCCAACATTTCTGCTCCCAGTATCCTGGGACATGCAATCAGAGAAAGAGCACAAATCATTTCACATCTGTCAAAGTTATGCCACTGTACCCAGCACCCACATACAGAGACTCACTGGGTCAAATTAAGGAGCCCTGTTAGTGCTGGGATTTGCAGGCAAAAGTCTTCATCACTCATTCTCCTGGCACCAGCCAGGAGCCTAGAGTTTTCACCAGTTTATTATTGCTGTTCCCCAGTACACAGTGTTTCACCGATGTATTTAAACAACCTCCAGTTTAAATAAATAAATAAATAAAAGCAGACACATGCTTATCACTGCTGGGGTGTGATGTTTAACTAACACCAGTCAGCACTGAGGGAAGGTCCAAGCCTGCAAAATCGAAGGGGAAGGAGGGAGCGAACCACACAACCCATCCAGCACAGGCAACACAGCTCCCAGGGGAGAAGGCAGCCAAAACAGAGCTCGCTAGAAGCATTTTTTAGCAGCCAGCTCTGCTGAACCAGACTGAATTGCCTCCAGCAAAGCTTTGTCAGCTGTCCCTTTCCATGCTGGCTCTACACAAAGTTTGAATGCCTGAAGTATTTTCTAGCTACTCAAGGCACTGAGATGGGACAGCAGCTAGACACCCAGGTGCCTTTGAGAAGTCTTAGCAAGCGACTTCAGGCTTTGCATTACTGGCATCTCTTTTAGCTTTCTGTTTTCCTTGCTTAAAAGTTGAAGGAAAAAAGTTTCCTTCAAAGTTGTTTAGTTGCACATTATTTTTTACCCTCTTTCTCTTCGCTGAAACTTTTGCTCCCTTTTCTCCTCTCAGTCACCAAGAAAGCAAATCAGTTTTCCACTTACCTTCTAGCCCCAGATGACTTGCCTCATAGTCATACCAGTCTGCCTAAATCAAAGGAACAGTATCCATGAAAAAGATCATAGAATCTCCTGGTTGGAAAAGACCTCTGACTTGGTTCTCTCCACCCATCCTTTCTTACACAGCCCTCCTGCAGCATTTTACTGCTGGTTCAGGGAACTTCAACACTCTAAAAATTGGTATTTATCAACAAAATCCTCAAAGACAAGGACCTTCCTAGCCACTTACCACTCTCAGACCAAGCTGCCCCAACAATCCCTTGCAGATTGAGCACCATTAAGCCCTCTCCTGCCAGCTGCACCAGGCTCCCAGCCTTTCTATAGGCTCCTGTCAGGATTGTGCTAATTTATATCAGCTGTGGCTTGGAACCAGCTTTCTCCCAGCTGATGCTGTTTCAAGTCATCTCATCCTGAGATAACAGAGCTTAGTAGATGCCATTAGTTATTCTGACTAATATGTTTCTTCTTCTCAGAAAAAAACACACGGTGTCACCCTTCTAAGGGCTTTTCCCTGGTTTGCTAGGGGGAAAAAAAAAGACCAAAACTTCTGTCCTGTGGGATTTTTGGTCTGGGTCCCTTAAAGGAACTGAAGAAAACACCAAATCCTGCCCTAGGACTATATGATGTTCCTCCTTACTGTCCTGTGGAAGGAACTGCTGTCTCTCCTCAAGAACAACAGAGAGGAAAGACCCCAAAGGGTCTTGTCTTCCCAAAATAAGGTGTTGACTTCTTAAATAAATATTCAAATGTGAGGACATACCAAAATCCATCCCAAATGAAGGAAACATTTAAATCTACACCCAAGGAGATATTCATTCTCACTGAAGTCCACAGGATCCAAGTGTGCAAGTTTCTCTGAAGTTGCCTAATGTGCCAACTGAGCCCAGAAACACAATTTTTTCCATACCTGATAGCAGAGCTGGGATGTGTCTTGTAAAGCAACGTGTACTTGTACTGCCTGGATGCAACATGGCTCTTGTCCAGCTGCTAACGCGCTGCTCTAATAAAGTGAAGAGGGGTTTTGAAATTCACTTGGATAAAAATTGGGCCAGAGCTAAAGGACACCATCAGAAGTCTTGCTTAGCAAGGATCAGGATGACTGAGATTTAACAATGGATTATTAGAAAAGCATTGCTACACTCCAACAGTTGGAATAGGACCTCTACAGTCTCAGGAGGAGTAATTCAAGTACCAAAGGAAAACCATTTTAATGAGTTAAGGATCAACCAGACAACTTTCACATATAGGATTAAGCTTTACATTTGCCATGGTGGATAATGAATGATAAAAGAACTGCTCTGTGCTGGGATCACTGTGCTGAGAAGTTACTTTTCACTTCTATTTTTGAAATGATTGTGTTTATCCAAGGTCACTCATGGGAAAAATGAACAGTTAGTCAAACACATATTACTTAGTTGCCAAAGTAATAGGGAACTTTTTAAAAGGAGAGAAATGGGAGTACTGAATTGACTTGAATTTATTTGACTTGAATTTTCTCATCATATGGGAAAACAAATGAATATTTACATCCTGTAAAGTCAATTGTCTAGCCACCAAAATAACATCATCAAAAAGTCATCAGGGGAAAAGGTCCTATTATTTGTATAATTTTTTTTCCTTCTGTGGTTCTTTCTCCTTGAAGTCTAAATAAACACTCGGGCTACAGCCACATTTTGTCTAATGGAAGTTTGGGGAGGTTGTGAGCCCCAGTGTTTAAAGTGCAGGAGTTTTTTTTCTTGGTGAGCAGCAAGAGCAGGGTCCCAGGGAATGGAGAGAGAGGCTCCACAGCCCCCAACAATCACCTATTCAGACTGATTGAGACACTGTGGGAAGACATTTCCAGTCCTCCTCAGCTGCAGCCAGAGGAAAACCAGGCTTAAGTACCCTACCAGGAGGAGCAGAGATATCCACCCTTACGTGATATGCACCGTAAAACATGGGATAACAATGTCCAAGGGAACACCACCTGAAGTCCTGGAGCAGAGACATCTCAAGCTCTTCCCTGGAAATCAGTCCACCCTCAGTATAATGTGTTTGCTTACACATGCTTTGGGAGGCCACCTTATTCTATAAAGCCTCCATCTGCAAGATCTTGAGTGCTCTCCCTATCTATACATTTACCACCACAATTGCAGTGGCAAGTAGAAGCTCTCCACACTTCAGAAAGAGTGACCTGAGATGCCTTTAGCCCTCCTAGGAAGCAACTGCATGCTCAGCTTCATAGGTGCAGGAGAGGAGGGCTGCAGGGTTGTCACTTCCCAGCCTGGCTGGGCTGCAGCTCCAAGGAGATGCCCAAGACATCACTTGGGAGATGCCCCTGGCAAGCCACAGCTTTAGCAAACCAACAACAGCTGCTGTTTTTTCTTCTGATTCAGGTGATACCACCTATGCCAGCCAAAACCCTGTTGTGGTCTAGCTTAGTTTTCAGGTGAGCAAGAGCTTGGGAGCTTGGAGCTGGTGTGGATTTTCATGTAAGACAACACTTGGGGATTGCAGGACAAATGGCAATTGTCTTATTGAAGCTTCTTCTTAATTAGCAAATTTCAATAGGATTTTTCCCTTCCACTGGCAGCGAGATATAAATGTTGTGAAACAAACCCTTCCAGACATCAAAGCCAGAGACTGATTGTTTCTGGGTTTCAGGCCGAGCCTGAAGCTGGATCCAGCCCAGTACTTGGAAACACGCTTTTTCATTTTGAAGAGCCATTGCCCAATGTGATTTCCCAAGGCTCTGAGCCTCCATCCATATGACCTTCATCCCCCACGTTCCTCCTGGTGGCCTGTCCATTGTTTGTGAGCGTCCCCAGTAAAGCTGTTGTAAATAATTTACACAACCCTCAGCCAACCGAGGCAGAGATGGTACCACCACGGCCACATGGACATCTCGAGCTATAGCTGGGTTACTTTGCACGTGATGTGAAATGAAAAATAAAGCCCTGAGCATTCCAGTCATACCAAGTGTGCTCCCAACAGTACTTTTAAACAAATCTCTACTGTTCGAGGGACAGAGCAGAACTGGAGTCTGTCTGCTTCGATTTAAATCTGTCCCTGAATGATGTCCATGAGTTAACAGGGAGAATTACAAGGGAAGGAACAAATAAACATTACAAAAAGAAAAAGAAAACCAGACTTTTTAAACACTCAGATGCCTGGATAGTTCCCAGGCTAAGCATCCATATGTTAAAGAAAAAAAAAAGACCTTACCAGCGTACAAGTGAAGCGTTAGCAGCTCTGAGGCTGTGTAACCCACGTCTGAATGGGGGGCAGAGAAGGGCAATCCCTGCCTGGCTCCCAGGAGCTGTGCCTTGCAGGACACATGGTCTCAGGCCGTACCTCAGGGTTGCCTGTGGGCAGCCACCCCACCCCACCCAGGCTGGTGTGCAGGTTGTCCTCTCCAGGAGAGGGGGAAGTCATCCAGGAAAGCGCTTTTGTCTGTCAGTATGGACAATACACTCGGTGGTGTGGCCACGTGCAGAGAGCTTTAGCTACTGCACATGAAGGAGAGGTCTGCCACTACTGGTTTTTAAGGCCATTTCTGCCTTTCCTTTCTATTGCAGCAAGGGAAAGACTCACTAAACTTTGTTTTGGATGTACCTCAGCCAAAGCCTTCCTGGTTTTAGGGCCACATCACCATGATTCTCCGTTTGTGCCCACACTGACGCCAGAAAGGCCATGCAGCCCCTCGCTCTGCTACATGAGACATCAGGAGCCCAACAGCCCAACTCTGGACACACGGACAAGGAGCCACTGATCACCACCTGGTGTTAATGTACAGCAGTGAAACACAGCAGGTCCCCAGCAAGTGACAGGAGGTCACTTGAATGGTATCTAACTCGTCCCACAAAAAGCCATCCAGATTCCCATTTGGCCCAAATCTCCTATTTATGTGGTTCAAATTTATGCCCACGTTTAATGCAGGAATGTTAGAGCTTGAGTGTAATTTGTGTTTGTAGTTCTAATAGCTATCTAGAAAATATTAAACAAAGCCAATAAAAGGAAAAGCTTTCCCCTGTCTCTCTCCTGAAACTCCTCTTCAGCTTAACCCAATTTTCCAAGTCACTTAAAGGCCTTTAAATAGAATGAAATCCTAACGATGTCGCTGCCATGAATAATTAATTGTACCAGTACAATCTCTCAAACAAAATCTATTCTCATTAGATTAGAGGTTTTCTCAAGACACACGAGTTCATTATGGCATTTTTACATCCTTCTTGTCTCTTACATTTCTTTGTCTTTCCTTATCTATGTCTTTTCTTATTTGTGTCTGAGACCCGGGACTCCATCGCCTTGGGAGCCTCCAAAATGACATGGAAGAGAGCTCCTGTACACCCAGGCACACGGTGCCAGGAGTGGGAGAGCTCTGTCTGTAGCTTAGGGGCAGCCCAGTGAGGTGGGCAGGTCACTGGATGTTCCTGTCTCCAGAGTCCAAGAACTCATTTTGAAAGGTCTACCCTCTGCTCAAAGCTCTCACCTTGGAGAGTTTAGGGAGTGTGGTTTGAGTTTTGTGTGAAATCTTTTTAAAAGCCATTCTCAGAGTTTTAAGTTCCAGCAGGTTAAATACAGAGTATTACCACACTGATATTAATAACCAGGCATCCATTTATTTATTTTTTAAACCCAGTTTTGTATTCAGATGAGTCAGGGTAGCAGGTGAGTTAGGGATAAAGGGCCAAATCCGAAGCACACAGGAACTGATGTGTCTACCACCATTCTGGTAGGCAAAACCTCAAAGACACTCAGAGCTGCATTTATCCAGAGACCAAAGGAACTCAAGTATAACAGGAATCATTTTCAGTATCCTTACTAATAGGCTTTGCCACAGGAAATAAAACTTCTGTCCAGATGTGACCCAGTTTAAACTGCTGGCATCTAATGCATTTTTTCTTGAGCCTCTGCCAGTCCAGGCCCGTCCAGTGGATTTTGACAGTGACAATAGTGTAAAGAATGAGAGCTCCCTGAAGTCCCCAAAGCAACTATTATTAGTCTTTTAGAAGGTGTATAAAAATAAAATTCACATCACTGAGTATCTTCAGGAATTTAAGTTGATTTTTCACAGAGGCAAGCATTACTTGCCGTGCTGAGGAGAGATTCCAAGTCTGACAACTACACTTCACCCATTCCATGTCCCCTGTGACTTCAGTGGGATATGGCATTGCTGTGCCACCTCAGATGCTTCCTCACAAGCTGCAAACCCTCCAAGCACACGCTGGTAACAGGGCACTGGATCAGGGAACTGAAAGGGACCTCTGCCCTGTCACACAATTACTCAAGCACCATCTTACATCTCTCTACCTGTGGTCTTCATCCCCATCACTCTTTTTGGGAAGACACCACTTCCATGGTTAGGAATCACCTTCTAGCCCAAATTTCCTTCTTGGAGCTTATATCCATTCCTCTTTAGGCCAGTTTTGTCCTTTACACTAAAGAGCTATTCCTTCTGCCAGAGTTTATCCCATGGATATATTCACAGGCAACATTCCTTATTTGTCAGCTTTCATCTTCTTAGATGATTTAAATTCTCCTGATCATCCAAGTGTCCCTTCCCTCCATGCCACTCCACTTTGGAAATTATCTGTGGTGAGAACTGGAGACTGGAACTGTCCACACTTCCACATTAACACCTTGAACAGTGGAGTTGACCATTCCTTCCCTTCTGCCAACACCTCGTTTGAGGTACCATCATGATCGTAGGTACTTTTATCCTGGTTACTTTGTACCTATGACTCCTTGTGAACCTCTGATCATCCAACATGCCCAGCATACTTCCTTTGCTGTTTACAAATGCAATGCTCTTGGTTTGTAAGAGTTATTCTTGTTATTAGTCACTAATTTCTTCACCTGGCTCTTTGCATTACTATATTTCATCTCACTGTCATTAGCCCGATCCTCACTGAAGCTCACATCACCATCCTCTTCATGCTCCTGATGCCTCATAACTTGATGCCAGTCTGAAATTCCACTGGCCCTCCAGAGCCTGGCCACGGACGTGCTCTGGCTAGGAGGACTGTAACCACAACACATAACCTACCACGGGAAGAGCCCAAGGGAAAGGGATGTTGCCCCATTATCATCTGACTGCCCATGTTAATCCAGCCTTACAAACACGGCTAGTTTTTATGCAAGATCATTACTTGAACTATTCAATATGAAGTTTTCCCCTCAAGGCTATGTTTAAAAATGTCTCCAGCCCTGTAATCCCCTTGTCAGCAAAGCTTCCCGTTATCTCTTCTTTATCTAGCATTTGTATTCATCCCTATCTTATCCATCTAAACTAATAAATTCTCTCAAAGGACCATAAAATCTCCTCTGCCAGACATGATGTTTCATGTTCCAGTTGTCTCCACAGCACTTCCCTATAAAGCTTTTGTCTTCATTCAAAGTTGAGAGAGGTTCTGCACTTTTGATGTCAGCAGCAAGAAGACTCCTCTAAAACCAAGTCCTTGAGCTCGTTAGTTCCCCTTGCTCCGTTCATTACTACTCTCAAAGTTTGCTTTCCTGAAGTAAAGCATCTTAGTTTTCTTTAACTGCCTTTGATTTAAAGGAACTCTACTGGCATTCAGTCAATCCAAGCAGTTTGGTTTGGTTTTGATAATCAATTTTTTGGTAACATCCTTGCTGCTGATCATTAATAAGTCTGCTGTATTGATGACCCCTATTAGACCCATGACTGGAGAAGAAATCTGCCAGTGACTGGGCACCAGACTACCTGGATCCTACTAATTCTAGCTACTCTTTTCTATACTTAGGTTTTCCAGATCAAATTTAATTATAGAAACCCACCCTTTTCTAAATCTAAGCCTGCAAACAAGACTCCCAGCTCTAGAACAGTGGATTTTTTTTTTTTTTACTATTCTTCCCATAAATATTTAATCAAAATTGGGTCTATTTTACCAGTGTTATCCCTTTTTGCTTCTTTGTCACATCAGAATTATCAATACCTTTAGCTTTATTAATCTTTCCTGGGCAGTTCACCTGTTTGAACACCTGATTTTCTTTTATGATCTGTTCCCAAAATGTATTTGCAATCCCTCTGAGATAGATCACCAGTAATTCATATGACTATTGCAATGTTAATTACATGTTGGTGTTAATACCCTGCTGGCCTTGACACTACAGTTGTATCTTTAAAAACCCAAAATGTTTGTATAATTAGCCATTACTCTGCATATACTTATGCCCTGCTCCTTAACTGAGATAGACTTTTTTTTAGTAGTCTGGGTCACTTCCCTGACTCTGCTCCCACCACAATTAGTACTTGGAGACACACGTCTGTCAGCCCTGCTATTCCTTTATCTCCCACCAAACTCCCTGCATCTCATTTTCTTCTCCTTGAACACTGACACCACCAAGCCCCTCTGGTCCTGCACTCACAGTTCCAGTTCTGTTACTCACTGTATTTACATATATATATATAAATATATATATACACACATATATAGATACACCCTGAGGCCACCAGCAGCTCCACACCAGCTTGCTTTGCTCATTCATCTCCACAGTCACAAGGCTTCCTCCCACAGGTTTGGCATCTTGCCACCTTCCTTCTTCAGACCAACTCCACTGCTATCTCAGGAGCCATCTTTTCTTCTGTTGCTTTGCCTTTTTTTTTTTTTAAATACTAAAAAAAAAATGCAGCATCCTGATGTCAACTTCATAGCTCCGGCTGCTGGGCTCCCCTGCTCTCTACTGGTTTGTCTTCTGCAGACTCAGCTCCGTTATCTTCAGTGAAACTCAGCAACTGATGCTTCATTTACTGCACTTTAAGGCAGAAAATCTCTCTCATGGTCTAGGATCCTCAATTCCTCTTCCACACATAAAAATCCCAACACTTTGCAGCAGATTCTGCCAGCACATCTGAGTAGGCTATAGGAAACCAAACAGCAGCTCCTTAGATAGACACGTGATTGAAGGTGAGCGAGTGCCCGCGTGTCTGTGGGACTGTACGCAGTGAGTCAGTCTGTTATCCCTACGAGGAAGGTCACTAGAGCTATTAAATTACAATGGGCAAAACCATTAGTGTAGACATTAGAATCAAAATCAAATTGATTTTTGAGATGATCATTATCCACGTTGGCAATTACAATTTTTCCTCTTTAAAAAAATGGAAAATTCCATACAGACAGATGGGCAGTGCAATAAACTCTGGAGTTTTCTGTTAAACTTAGAAAATCAAGATAATTCACCCTTAATGTTTCTTGACCTAATTTCTTTGTCTTTTAGTATCACAAGGGCCAGAGAATATTAAGTGGTATCATCTGTGATGTGGATACCAAGGCAACAGGCTCTCAGCTTAATGACAGAGTAAAATCTCATGGTACTTCTGGAGAGTCAACAAAGCTCTCTCTGAAACCTGTTTCCATGATGCTACTTGTGCTCTCAAATATCTGATTTAAAAACTTACTTGGATTTGTGATCTTACTACTCTCTGTACTGTTGGGACACTGCAGACCCTTGGTCATGGGTAATTATGTTGCATGAAGTGAAAGACCCTCCCCAAGAAAGGGAGTTGAACCTGGTATCTTATGGGAAGTGCTTTCACAACCTCCATCTCAATTAGTGGCTTTTCATATTGCCAAATTCTTCACAATAGCCCTGATACAATCTAAAATCATTGGCAAGTCCAGTTTTTGAGCTGCCATGGAACTGCCAGGAGAGGAGAGAAGGACAGAAGCAAAGATTTTTTCCAAGTGATCATTCAGTGCTTTCACACAACACAAAAGCCAACTACCAAACAGAGCTTTTCAGCAGCAGCTCTGAAGGCACAAGAGAGGCCAGGATCTTTGTCCACATTAACAGGGAGGCTCCAAAAGCTGTACCAAACATTGCACTAGCCAAAAAGAAATCACCCTGGGTATGTACAATGGAATGGAAATGAAAGATAGCCATTAATTATTTCTTATTTGGAAAAAAAAAAAGAAAAAGAAAAAGAAAAATTCCTATTGTATAATCAACTACAGTTTCTTGTGGAAGTTCTTCAACTTGGTTGATAAATAAATAAATAAATAAAATCTGGTATTATTTCCCTTCAATAAACACTAAAATTCTACCTGCTGCTTTAACAGACATCAGACATCTCAAAACATTTACAAACACACAGCAAAGAGGAAGAGATCTTCCCAACTGATGGTTTCTCCTTGCAGCATATTCCCTGAGCTTTGCCATCTGTTTTTCACCACTGCCCACCTTCATGCTACACCCATCTCACAGAAACAAAGCAATGCCAAAACAAGAAAAACAAACTTTAACTGTAGAGTTATCACTGTAATCTATACCTCACATGTGACACGTGGAAAGTCCTTAAGCTGCAGTCACAAAAAGGGGAATGAAGGCAGGATGGAGAAGAACAGAAGGAAATTGGGATCTATTTCCCATTAGAAGTCTCTCAAATCACCTGTGAGAGGAGAGAAAAAAGACCCACACTAGATATACAAATAATCCAAGGTAGAGAGAAACTGACATATATATGATATTATGTAAAATTATGTGTGTCTGTAATAGCTCAGATAACCTTGCTGCCAGATCTTTGTACAGAGCAAGCAGCCCCAACACCACCCAGGTTATTAACCGGCTCCACAGGATGCACATACACCAGATGAAGGTAGTCAGCAGTTGCAGGGTTCCTTCTGCATTTCACTTATACACATTCCCCTTGAAATTCAAACCCTAGATGCTGTCCAGACCAGTTTAGCGCCTCAAAAATATGCATTGCTAGTTCTGAACCGGACTTTGGAACAATAGCTATGGTCTCATGAGACAGAGTCTTTGACAGTAACAGCCTCTGAAGATATTGCTGCTGCGTGGTGCCCTCACACCCCACTGTGCCGTCCCCCTCCACGGCACTGGGGGATCTGCTCACGGGCCCACGCTGGGAATCAGACCAGAGAACTGCTTCAGCCTTTGCAAACCCCACAAAAATGACAACCCCTACGTGATTCAGCTCTTGCCTTGTGCCATGCTGGATAATGTCACCAGTGTTACATATTACAGTCCCATATCTCTGCAGATACTGTCACCTCACTTTGGAAAGGACCTCAAAAGCAGAAACCGTCACCTCACTTTGCAAAGGACCTTGAAAAGCAATAGCAATTCCAGCCCTGACCAGGGAAATGCAATTGGCAAAACAGCATTAAGAAGGTATTTATTAGTTGTTCTCCACCAGCAGCAGCTGGGAAAACTTAATTCAGATGACTTAAGGCAAATGTTTGCTTCAGCAATTAAAAACAAATACTTGCAGAATCATACATCATAGCTATTTGCTAGGAAGACCCATGCTGTCTTTTGCATTATAATTAATAGGTAGGAAGATTAATTTAAGACATATCAAGACCAAGTCATGCATAATCATCTTAATTAACAATGTTCGTGCTATAACTTGTGTGTTACACCCTATCCTTGTGGCCACAGGGATAAAACAATTAAAAATCAAGTGCTGGAAATCTAGTTTACAACCCAATAAACTGATGATTCCACATTTCCCAGAGCCAGCTCTGTGTCACATAACCCAGAGGCCGGTTATTTTCAGGCAGATGAAGACAGCAGGGTGCCTAACTTGTTACAGCAGCGCTTCATCAAGCAGCGGCAGAGAATCTGTAACTGCTGGGGACCAGGCAAGCTACAGACAGGACTGTTTGGAGGCAGCCTTGAATATGAAGCCCTCGAGCCAGAGAGCAGATACAATGGGAGCAATTTCACAGCTCCCTGGCAATACTTCATCCACTTATCTCCTAGCAGCGGAGGAGTGGTGACCCTTCATGTCAATTGCAGTAATTCACTTCTGCCAAGGGTATTGCAGAAGGGTTTGGGGTAGCAATGCTTTATTTAAGGCAAAGCTACCCACCCTTCCCTGAAAGCAAATGAGCTGGCAATGTGTGTTCACAGCCCAGAAGGCCAACCATATCCTGGGCTGCATCAAGGGAAGTGTGAGCAGCAGGTCAAGGGAGGGGATTGTCCCTCTCTACTCCGCTCTCCTGAGACCACATCTGCAGTGCTGCCTCCAGCTTTGGAGCTCTCAACACAAGATAGACATGGACCTGTTAGAATGAGTCCAGAGGAGGGACAAAAGGATGATCAGAGGACTGGAGCACCTCTGCTGTGAGGACAGGCTGAGAGAGTTGGGGCTGTTCAGCCTGGAGAAGGCTCCAGAGGGACCTTATTGCAGCCTTTCAATACTTGAAGGGGCTTATAAGGAAGATAGGACAGAGTTTTTAGCAGGGCCTGTAGTGATAGGACAAGGGGTGATGGTTTTTAACTAAAAGAGGGCAGATTTAGACTAGATAATAAGGAAAACATTTTTTACACTGAGGGTGGTGAAACCCTGGCCCAGGTTGCCCAGAGAGGTGGTAGAAGCCCCATCCCTGGAAATATCCAAGGTCAGGTTGGACAGCCCCATCTCACCTGAGCAACCTGGTCTGGTTGGAGATGTCCCTGCTCACTGCAGGGGGGCTGGACTGGATGACCCTGACAGGTCCCTTCCAGCCGTTGGACCCGAGGGACGCGGGGCCATCGGCTCACCGAGGTGCGGGCACGGACGGCACAAGCAGAACCAAACACCGCTGAACCGCACAGCGCCCACGCAGCGCCTTCACCGCCTCCGTACATTTACCTCAGCGGCCGGTGCTAGGGGAGGACGAACACACACCCGGCTCCTCCCCTGCTCGAGGCGGCGCTGGCTCCGCTGCCCAACCGCTCCCCGGGGCCGGACGGGGCGGACCGTTAACGGTCGGGGCAGGCACGCGGCCAGGATGGGCGGCGGCGCCATCTAGCGGCGAGCTGGAGCAGCGCCAGCTCCCGGCACGCGACGCGACAGGGAACGACCCCGGGTCCTCCCGAGAGGGGAGCCAGGGGGGATCCGAGGGAGAAACTCTTCACTGTGAGGGTGTCAGACACTGGCCCAGGTTACCCAGAGAAGCTGTGGCTGCTCCTCCCTGGAAGTGTTCAAGGCCAGGCTGGATGAGGCTTTGAGCAACCTGGTCTAGTGGAAGGTGTCCCTGCTGCTGGCAGGGGGGTTGGGACTGGATGAGCTTTGAGGTCCCTCCCAACCCAAACCAGTCTGTGATTCCATGATTCTGTCTATTACTCACTCCCTTAATTATCTCTAATTAACTGGAGCATCAAGGCAAATCACTCAGGTATTTTTACAGCACTGTATTTTCACCCCGCCACGGTTATTTCATTTACTACAGTTTAACCCCGCAGCAGGTCACTAACCCAAACACTTCAAAAAAACCCCATCCAGACACGCCAACTTTAACACAAAAAAAACAGGTTTTGGCTTATCCTTTCCAAGCAGTAGTTAAGGTTTGCACAGTCTTTCTAAAGGGGCAAAGAAAACACAGCCTCAAAAAAATCAAGTTTCTAAAATTAACTTACCCACAACTCAATTTCCTTCCATCCCATAAACTCCTCACATCTAGATTCCCCCTTCCCAGATTTCTCTCAGGCAGGAAAACGTATCAGTTCCCCTTCCCCATGTTTCTGCTAAGTCAGGAAAATGACAACAGTCTTTCTGTAAATTTTGTCCTACTTACGCTCACCACCGAGAGATTTAAACTACAATTACAGCTGCTCTGCCCTAAGCTGCCTGCTCCAAAAATGACCAGTTGCAGTTCATTCCCAGGACATCTAAAACGATGTGAGGATGAGGAAAAGTTAACATCACCTGGTGTTTCATGAGAAAGCTGAATTAAATTCTAGGAATATAATCCTTCTTTCTACTCCTCCCATAGCCTTGAAAAATCTTAGGACCAGCTTTATTACTGAAGTGGCACATAACTCTGCTCTGCAAAGCAGAGGAAAGCATTAAAAGGAAGTTTAAACAAAGAAATTAACAGAATCACTGCTCATCTTCAGCTTCACCAGCCCAGGCCCTGACAAAAACTCACACAGTAAAATCACATTGGTAGAAGATAAGAGTATGTGTTGTTATACAGCAACATGTACTCATGTTGTTTAAATCAAGAATAAAGCTCTAAAACGAGCACAAATTAATGTTTTGGTAAAGAAGTGGAAATATTGTTTAGCTTGGGTGTTCTCCCACTGGACACCACGCTCACCTCTGTAAATTCTAAGGTAAGAAAGTACATTAAGCAGCCTACAGTTCTTTCAGGTCCAGTATGTGCTTCTCTCCTCTCCAACCAGTGCTGCTGGGCAGATTTGTCTTGTAAATCCAAACTGCATAGATAGCTGCAAGTGAACAAATCCAACAGAGAGCAAGAAGCTGCCACCTGGCAGTAGCTGAACAGGTACTCTAGACCTAGCACCCACACAGAGCCACTGCCATACAGAATGGCTCAATCCCCTTTTTTTGGGGGTGGGAATCATGATTAAACCTATTTATTACCTTTTATTATCCTGTTACTCAGACAAACAGCAGCTTTGAGCAAACAAGGGCTGTGAGTGATAAAGTAACTCATGGTTTGCATCATCCCAACTATGCCAACGCTGTAATCTGAAAGAAGAGTGCATCACCCACAGGCAAAGCCACACTGGCAATAATTTAGATGACTTGAACACCTGTAAGTAAATTCTGAACTGCTTCCTTCAAATAGCAAAGGCTGCTTAAAAAAAAAACAACAAAGAAAAAGGTTTACATTAGAACACTTTTAGGTTGTACAGAAACAAGCAGCAGGAACATGGCTAGTCACACCACGTGACAGAACAAAGTGACTTTGCATCACCTGTGACTATTACAAACCACACACACAATGCTGCAGCAGTAGCAAGAAGGTAGTGGAGTATGTCTGACACAGAAGCAGCCTTTTTCTGAAGTACCATGATAATATCTCTAGGAGTCACCTGTATTTAACAGCAACAGGGAGCAACTGGAAAGCCAATGCTGCCTGTCAAGGTCTCCAAACCAAACACTAGCATGAGGAAGAACCTGTGAGCTCACAAGTGAGCAGGAGAAAAAGGATTCCTTTGACCATTATTTCACACCCAAGAATTCTCCAGTTTGAGTTTATGATATACACGTTTGCAAACCAAGTCTCAGTGCAATTTGCTGCCAGGAGGTCAGTGCAGATGTTCACAGAGGCATACATCACTTGCAAAGGACTTTTTTTTAGAGTAAGTAGAATATTGAGAAATCATGCAAAAGAGCAGCTGCATGTTACTCTTCTCATACACCTGCTCCATCAGTCCTGCTCATCTCATCCTTGCCTTCACAGCAAGTAGTGTTATGGATGGAATGTTCTGCAATCTATCTCTGCCTTAACACACTGAAGCTGTTGCACGTGCTGGCATAGGTTTGCTATTACATACACAGACCTCCTCTGTACATAGGGGATCTGTCATTTCATGTCTTCCTGTAAAGCAAAGGAAAGAATGAATTTCAATCACTTTTTCTGCATTCAAAGTTGTGGAAGTGGGTGATGCACAGGTATGTTACAGAACCACTAATATTGGGGCACATGCTATGCTGCCTTGATCCTCATGCCTTTTGTTCCACCTCATGTTATAGATTTGCTACCAATCAGTATCTTAGCATCACCTATAGCCATGCACTATGTAACTGTGTTTTGTTTTATGCTATAGCACAGTTCCTACAACAAGGATACACTAAGAAAAAGCAACTGTTTTCCTGAGGTTTTGACTTCTATTCCATCATCACCCATTACATGTTTCATGCTGTTCAATTCTATACCTGAACTGCTCAGAAACTCATAAAACAAAGACTTGATTTGACTAATTTTTATGAAGTTCTTTGCTTGTCTGAGAAGAATTAAAAACACACCTCTCAATCAGTTCTTTGATGCTTGCTTCACACTTACTCATCATCACACCATCTCTTATCGCTGCTCCTCCCCTCGGCTTTCACTGTTTTTTTGGCAATGCTTCATCTCATTTTTATTTCTCACTCATTTACCTCAGTACCCATCTTTTCACTTTTCCTTGCTTAGATCCTGGTAAGGTTAAACAAATTTCTCCTTGTCTGAATCCAAACAAGCAGTGAGAATTCCGTGGTTTTTAACCAAATCAAGGCTAACAGCGTAAGAGCTGCTTTCTCAATCTGCTAACAACGGAGAGCTACCACCAATTGCTTCCTATGGCAAAGAAAGCCACAGACACCTAAACAGTGACAGCAAGAAGCAACCAACACCCCTTAGTAGCTGGATACCACTAGGTTGTAACTGCACAGGTTACAGATACCCAGGACAAAAAGAAAAATGAACTTTTGGGGAAAGTAGGAGGGAGAACACAGGTCAAATAGACAAAACCTCTTCAATACATTTCAGAAGTCTTAGAATATCCAAGACTCTGTGCCATTCCTTTAAAAAATTAAGTTTTTTTAACACTTCTTAAATGTTAGTCAAGTCAGATTCATACACCAAATTGATACAATTTCTTAGACAAGATCTACACATCTTACATTTATGTAGTAAAGAACCTAAATTGAGAACAGCTCTCCATAGTAACACGAGAGTAAAACTTCATAATTAAACATGATTTATTCATCATGGCTGCCTATACAGCAAATAATTGACACTTGTAAGACTTACCTTTATATTTCTCCTCTCCTGACAGATTTATAAGTGAGAATTATTTTGTAATGCAAAAAACATTTTATTTATGCTGTTTAAATTAAAACCATTGCTCAAATTTGTTTTTTCCAATTGAGAGTCAACTTCCAGTAAGGCCTAAAAATCCTGACAGGTGTTTCAAAGTATAAACCCAAAGAAAATGTTTTAAGATTTAAAACTTCACTGCAGAGCTTCAGTTGTACAACAGAATCTTTGCAGCCATTTTTAAGTGAGATAGCACATAACTTCAGAATTAGGAATAAAACCAACTGTAACTTCTTGACTCTGATTCAAATCTAAAGAAAGCAACCAAAAACCTGACAGTAGCACTGGGCTACTATCTCATGTACAATTTTCCTTCTCACAGCTTTAATTAGGTTAATTAAGAATACAGATACTCTGCTGTTGTGATCATACCCATAATCATGTATGCACTGCTACAAACATACCACTTTAGTCAATATCAGTAATGCCACCATGATAACTTTATTCCACTCTCAAACCAATCGTATCCTCATCATTAATGCTGCACTTTTCAGTTGTTTGCATTCAAATATGCATATAAACATCCCAAAGTTACCCTAACAGTTTTTATTAAAAAAACCCTAATGTACATGTGGTTTCTTTTTTTTCCCCCCAGTACAGCTATATTTTTCTTAAAAAGTACTGTATGTATCAAACATTGAAGGTTTATCCCATCACTGTCAATTGTCTTTGAAGAGCTGTCAAACATTTCCAACTTTATTTAACTGTAGTATAGCCTCAAGACAAAGCTTTTAGCTTTGTACAAGAAGAGGCTTAGTATTTTGTGGCATGAAGGCAACATGCCATTAACAAATAATCCTTGCATTTACAGCATTCTTTCAGGAATGATATAAACTGCAAATAACCCAAGTGATAATTCATATCCTGCATAAAACTAGCACAAGATACGTTATCCAGATGAATAGACAGCATTTGGAAAGGTCAACATTTATATTTTTAACAGCTCTTTAAAGAGGTAATGGTGCAGATTAAGTACAAGCCTTTTGCCTCAGTATAATACACATCTGAAATTAAAATAAAACATGGAAGACCAGTATCTTTACATTTATTCTTCAGAAAAAGAAGAATCTTAAAGAAAGCATTTAGTAGTCCACTTGTGCTTAAAATATTCAATGCATGAGAAAGCCAAAAGAAAAAAAAAATTACACATTTTTGTACACCATGATCAAAAAAGAGAAAATTATAAATTTTCAGAAATTGCACTGTATTTAAAACACTCTCTAGAATCTGCTCCACTTCTACATATGGCTACTGAGGCTGCTTGACACAGTTCCTTTTCCACTTTAATTGCCAACCTGTGGAGGCCCTTCTGGAATGAGTGATGTGAAGAAGGTTGTAATAAAGGACCAAGCAGAGGCCATGAATCCAGGCTGCTGCTCTGTATTGGCATCTTCACCTGCATCTTCTCCACTGTCTTCATCAATCCCATCATCCATAAGTCGCTCCTTTGAAAACAGAAATTGAACAAATTCAACTGCTTCTTTCTTGAGCCCTGACATAACTTGACCAGCACTATCTTCCTACATTAAGTATTTCTCTCAGAACAATCTCCTGAAGAATAACTAGCATGAAGCAAGTCTGTGACTGAAGCAGAGTCAAATCAGTAATTGTTGGACTGGAAAAATACAGAATTTAAACAGCAGGCACGATACTGAAGACAATGCTGAAAGCTTTCTGGTTAAACTGATTACATTTCACAAAAGTTGACTTTCTGTCCAGGCATTACAGCACACTTTACAAGATAATACATAGCAATCTCAAAGGACACATTTGCTCTTACTCACCATCTCTTCAAGATCAGGATTATTTGCCTGTTGCCCGTCACGGTTCACTTCCACATTATTGGCTGCCTGTTGCTGGCCTCCTTCTTGCCTAAAGGGGAACCATCCAGCTTGGTGTCTACATAAGAAAATGCAACAGCTCAGAACCTCTCTTCAGAAAGGAACAAAAGAGATTTTTCTGCTACACCCAACTACTGCAGTACACCCTTCAAGTACTCTCAAATGAATGAAGCTACATGTATTTTTCTGCAAGTCTCACTTCTAGATCAAATGGCTATTCTTTGATGTTTGGGTTAAGAAGGGTCTTGGTAAGAGCTGTTCTTTAAGTTTCAGATGTGCTGTTCACAGCCCTCTGGTTCCAGACAATGAGTAACTTACCATGATTAGGTGATTAAATATGTACAATACTTTTTTGGGGGTCTCCTCCCCATTTTTAAGTACTTAAGTTACATTAATTTTCAAAAGCAGCCTTAGTGTTCATAGTTTAAAGTTGATTTTCCATAGAAAAAAGAATTTAAACTTCACCTAAGGCTTGAACCACATTAACAGTGGAAATTAAAGAAGCCTCTCCTATGTTTTCAAGTGTCTATATTCTGATTTCAGCTATCATATCTGCATGCCAAACAGAACAGTCCTTGTGAGGACTGAGACTACAATGTAAGGAAGCTCGCAATGAATGACATCGGTCCAAAATATCAAGCATTACTGCTCTTTTCCACTTCTATTCACATCACTAAGTTATTTTCATATAAAAAGGGAAGTGATGACAACAGTAAGGGTATTTCTTAGTAAAACAGAAACCATGCTTAGGTTTTTATGATGCACTGTAAAAAAAATGTAAGTCCCTGCAATTCTACCAGATCTCATACCCACCGTTACAGCAGCACTACCCTAACTCTGCCCAACACAACTTACTGCACAAATCACATATGTTATTTTGAAATATAAATGAGCTTAGCTCTGTCATTTTCCTTTCATAACCAAGCAATAAGTGTTTTAAGTTCATGCAAGCTTATGCTTGACCTATATGAACTTCCCTTCCCTCACTTTTCTAAATCTTCATCCCCAAATTCTACATTTCTGCAGTACTAATATCACCAACATTTAATAGCACTCTGTTTTAGGTACAAGTGTGTGGTGTTTTGGGTGGATTCACCCTTTTGGCTTGCACCTTGCAGCCAAACACAGCCTGGACAACACAACCAGGACAAAATGGGATCAATTTTTTTTTTTAAATGTTTTGAGAATTATTTTTTTCACATCAGCTTCTTGACTTGTTTGAATTTATTATTTTTTTTAACACACACCATACTGTATCAGAACAGTGCCTAAACTTTTGCATTTGGATAACTTGTCAGTTTAAATTGATTATATGCTAGCACCATACACCACAGATCAGATCTGCAGCTGTACTTGACTGTTGTACTCACAAATAAACCAGCAGCATGGCTCCCATTACCATGACAAATCGACTGAAGGAAGAATAGAAGTATACAATGCTCAGAAGAATTGCTGCTCTCGAGAAGGTGTACATCCAGTCCAGCCAGTCCCGGTTGAAGTCCTCCTCATTCACTACTGGGCCACCCTGTGCATTCATCTGAATGTTAGGGTTGACAGGCCTGTTCTCCTGGACAGCTACATTTGGCACTGCTGCGGGCTCATTTGCAGGAGCACGTTGCGAATTTACAGCCTGGGTAACTGCTGATCTCACTGGCTCAGTGCTGGAAGTCACCTGGGCTGAAACAGCAGCTTGGCTAAAAATGGAAATATAAAACTGATTTGTCAAAAAACACGCACCAAAACTACTAAACCAAGTCTCATCTTTTCTACACTAATAAAAACAAAGTTTTAGGTGTAATACACATCAAAACAAACTGCATTTTCCCTTAAATCTTCATCTATTAATACATTAATTCCAATTCAAAAATAGATTTCACAAGTTGCTGAACAAAATTTAGTGTAAAACAGCACAGTGACAAAATAGACACAGCCATTTTGATCCTGCAAACAACATGTGAGTTTTTAATTCCTTCCTTTCATTAGTGTAGCTCAGTACCACCCAAGATAATGCAGACTTACTATTGCATGTAGTACTGACGCACATACATTTGTTGCCACCAGATCATCTGTAAGGGACTGAATGCAGGATACATAGAAAATCCAGCAGGAACACCTTGGCCTGGAAATTGGTTGCCTATATTGCTAGAAAAGGATTTAAACAAAAATATTCAGTTCTAAATTGTCATATTTATAAAATGCACTAATATTTAAAAAAAAAATCATTAAAGTGTTATTTTTCCTTTCATTTGCCCCCATACCAGAGTGCACTGAAATAACACTGAACCAACACGTAGTGAGATCATACAACCCACTCCAAAAAAAGCACTATATTTTCATAAAATAGATTAATAAGCAAAGATATTTCTACAAAAAAAGGATTTAGGTTTTTGCATTTAGAAGTCTGTCACTAGCTGCATCTCTGGGACAAAACCATATTGAAAGTTTTTCAAAACTGGGTATAATTGCAGAAATTCTTCCATGCAACTCCTTTTAACTTCAGAGGTCACCCTTAAAGGTGCTGCAGGATCTGTAAAGGGAAAACTTACTATCTTTGCTAGCTTTCTTTTAGAAGCAATACCTGAAACACCACTGTGATCAAAGACATGAGGAAATTAACATGAGCAACAAAATAATCTTTCAGATACAGCTTCTGAACTAAGAACACTGCAAATTATTTACTCCCACCTCCCACCCTACCTCAATATTTTGAGCATAAGTGATTTTCCTCCCTATGGGCTTTTAACTCTGCTTCACATGCAAGAGATATAAAGCTCCTATACATAAGTTTTAGGTTTGGTTTTGTCTGCTTTTAAACTTCTTAGCCTCTCTTACCTCCTAGAGCATATAGCATGTTTTGGCAAGATTTCCAACTCTTTCCCCAAAGATTTGGATGTAGTGAACTGTAGTAAACCAGGACATCTTTCAGGACAGCATGAGAGTATAAAGTATGAAGAAAAGTTTATTCAGACTGCAGGTAGCAAAAGCTGAGACTGCTGTAATTGTACTGCAGACTAGACCTGTTCCCTAAGCAAGGCACTCCCTGCAAAGATATCACCAAGAGATTTCATTAGTCTACCAGGCATTCAGATATACAAGACATGCCCAGAAAGAAAGATGGGAGGAAGACATTAAAATCTTTTTTTTTTTTCCATGTTACACATGAATAAGTATTTCACAGTAATTCTGGACAAGAGCCTGCCATGCAACTCCATGACCTCTGCTAAAACTGTTTCTTAAGTTTGTATTTAGTCATAACCTGTTTTGACAACAGTTTGGGGAAAATAAAAAGAAAGCAAGCAAAAGCTACTTTCACATACAAACTGAGATCATCATAGGCAATACTCTAGGTTTCCTGCAAAAACTGCAGGAGTGAACTGGCAGCCCTGCTGATGCTACTTATTTATGCATAATTAACATGCTGGAACAGCAAAGCTGTCAAGCTGCTACTGAAAAACATCAATCATACTTGTAGCTTGATGGCTGCAAGCTTTAAGAATGTGTTTTTCTATCCCCTGAACTGGCCAATGCTTTGAGAAATAAGACTCCTCCAAAATACACAAAACTGACCCTCAGTATATAAAGCTGATTCAAGCATCCTACATGTTGTTAAGTACTACACTGTGACAGGTTACTGAGCAAGGTCTCAACTCCAAGCAGGTGGAACATGACATGGAGATGCCAACAGGCAGGACCACTCACTGTTCAACCTCACCTACTTCTCCAGCTCAGTCACCAAGAAGCAGCGCTGCCCAACTTGCCTGAGTGAGTTCTGCAAGAATTCACCAATTCTTTTTCTTAGCAGTTACAGATTTTAGGGGGGTTGTTCTTCACAACTGCTATGCTGAGCTCAACAAAAGTTGAGAGGCTTGATGCTAATACCTCTCCCTCACATAAATGTTATGGGATCTGAGCCTCTACTTTCTTCCAAACCCTTTCAAAAGTTGCTTTCTTGATGTCTTAAAGCTTAATAGTAGATTAAGAAACCAGTCAACCAAGACAAACCACAAAAGATTTCAGTTATGGCATATTCTTTCCTTCCCATTCAAACATTTTGGTGGTTTTGTTTTGCTTTGGTTTTTTTTTCCTTGTTTGTTTGGTTTTTTTTTCCTTCCTTTTTACCAACAGTTTTTCTAGGAGATGGAACTTTTTGAGAAGCAAGACTTAGCAAGATCTAGCTCCATTAATGAGAAAAAGTAGACCTCAATATTCAATAACTGGCTTCTGGCTTAGAATGCCAATTAGCACAGCAGTTGGTTTTTTGGGTTTTGTTTTGGTTTTTTTGCTCATCAGAAATCAGAAAGAGGCAGATGTTGTCAATTAAGTTAGCTCACAAAATTCAGGACTAACTCTAAACACACTAATGTATTTCAGTGAGAAGAACCTCTCCAAAGGAAGAGGCTCTTCTCAAAGCAAGCTGGCTTGCTGTTAGAAGAAAAAGGAGAGTAGCATGTGCTTTATCCTCATCTTTTTGCAAAAGGAGGAGAAAGAGCCAGGAAGCAAAGTATTTCAAAAGAATGGCAGCAACAGCACAAGAGTACAGAAGCAAACTGGATAGGCACAGGCATTTCAAGATTGGAGAACAGAGCGGAGCAGACAGTAGAAGAACAGTTAGATAAGTCAGGAAACAGCTTTTAAGGTTCAATTGGTAGAAGCAGCTTCAGAATATTATGAAAGGAAAGAGACCTGCTACTCCTTACATGTCTAGAAAGCTCAGAATTACTTCTTTCTGTTTATGGAAGATAAAATAAGCTAATTAGGATTCAATTTGAGGGTCAGGTCAGACTAGTTAGCTACTGTCATGAAGATACTGCTCACCATTAGTGGAAAAATAAAGACTTTACTCAGCCTTAAAAACTCAATCTGTCATCTGCAGGACTGACAATCACTCCATTTGTTAATGACCTTGACCCACAAAGACATCTCATTTAGTGTTTGTCTCACATAAGCCTGAGACATCAACTGATATTTCAACATCCTCCACTCTGTTATTTGCTACTTAAAAACCAAAATCCAGCAAGCAAAGGCTACTGATGAAGCAAGGTCTTTATGAGCTGGAGCATACGGCGTGCTGTCAGGATGTCGTTTTGTTGTTCGCTTTCAAAACACGACTGTGTACACAACACAAAAACATTTCACTAGATGGGCTGCCCACATTTGACAAATAATCTCACTGCTTTGATGTTCCCTGTCTGTTTACTGCTTCCAAGTACCCTCCAATCTGAAATGAGCCCATCTGTTCCCTTTGCCTAGCAAAGTGAGGCCCTGATCCACGACTATCTCCATAGGAGCAGACAACCCTCTGCTTACTCTCCATGGCAAAGACTAACCTGGTAGATATACAAATGATTTGCCCAGTTCCAGAAAACATCATTTACAAAAGCTTGAAAGCAACAGAAAGTTTTAAATTGCTTTCTCTGTAATATTTTAACAACCTGAATTAGCTGTTTTCCTAAAGGGCACACAACTTGCATGAAGCTTTGCTTGGGGAACTGAAAATCTATCAAAACCATCATTTAATCACCTAACATTCATGTTACTTATTTGTACTGATTACTTTATTAATGAATGTGTTGCAAAATGCTCAACAAAACTGACCCTCACATATATTTTCAAACATCTGGAGACCTTTCCCCATCAGTAGAGCCTACAGTTCATCATGCAGCTAGAATAAAAGTGTTTGGTCAGGAAACAGTAAGAAAAATCCACAAGGCAACACAGATTTCAGCCATGAATCTTCATTGTTCCTAACAAGTCTCAGTCTGTGTATAAACAATTACATTTAAAACTAGATTTCATAGCACCAAATGATGTTTAAGACAGCAGCTAAAACACAGAAGGCATTTCTTATTGCTGGAATACAAGTAGCAGTGCCCTGGAGCAAAACCAGATGTGTCCAAGAAGATTATTGAAAGCATTAAAAAGGGTTTTTCAAGAAAGCAGACTACAGCAGGCACTGGCACAGACTATGTGGAGTTGAGTAGAGCCAGTGCTGAGCAGCCCACAAAGATCTACCTTACGTTCTGACAGAGTGCCATTACATCACTTTTATGAGTAAGGCCTAAGATTACTTAGGATTCATCTATTTTAGCATTTCTGTTCAGATCAGGAATGCACTTCTGAAGCAAATCTCCAGTCACTTCCTCTTATTACAGTTGTGTTTGCACCACAGAATGCTCTTGGATCACCATCTGGATTCCTTTGTGATTACATGAAACTGGGAGACGTAATTTACAAGTGCTGCTAATGCACCTCAGCCACAAATAGGCACCTATTCCACGTGACCAAACCAGAGGTAGTCCAAATAGGACAAAAAAAACCCTGAAACATGTGCAGTGTTGATGTCACGTTCTCAGGACCTCTTTCAGTCTACAGATCCACTCTTCTCAATTCACATTACTTGTTAATACAGGCACAGACTGTGTATTTTTATTTAATTATTTTCAATTTACTCTCTATTTCAAAGACAGTAATGTCTTCCAAACTGATGCCTCCCACTGTATTTTAATTGAATTATTCAGCTAAAAAATTGAATTATTCAGCTAAAAGACTGAACAATGATTCTGTTTCCTCTTTTGAAGTCCATGGCCTAGTCAGTTCACCATGCCTACTGACAAAAAACTCACTCTCAGAGTATGTTTACATGAAAAGATAATTAGAAATCCATTAAAACTTCTCACAGATTACTAATTTACCCAATACACAATAAATTGCTTTGGGAATTAATTTACACTATCCTGAACTTGACCTCTTGACGTCAACCTAGTGTCACCCAGCTTTGTCATGAAGGCAAGTATGACCACTTCTGGAAAGATGCCTGTGGTCAGGGTAAGTGCTCCATCCCCTGCAAAGGCAATTTCTTCCCAGCAAGCAGCACATTCCAGGTAACAAACAAAAAGGGCTTGAAAAAATTCAGGATGAAAACTAGTAAGGCTATTAAAGTCTAGGTTAACTCTAGGAAGAGAGCATGTAAATTGAATTGAAACTAAATAAATTTTCAGCAGTTCTTGACATTGTTTTCTTTCCAGTGAGACAAACAATTGTTACTCATAGCAGGTTCATAGGTGTTTTTTGTTTGTTTCAACATTCTCCAAAGAAAATCTCTAGAATCTACACAGGACTGGGAGAGTGCCTTGTCAGAGAGAAATCTTGAAAGCATTCCCTGAGGAAATGACAGCTATAATCTCAGAATGCACTATACTCCCATTTTCCCTTGGAAGAAAATAAAAAGTTTAAGAAGCTACAAAGGTCACATGAGTTAAAAATTTCTAAAGTTGCTTTTTAAGCCCCTCCAAAAAGGGGGGGACAGAATTTTTAAGGTTATGTAATAACAGATCTGATCTAGAAATGTACACTGGTATGTATGCAAACACTTTAAAATTCTGTTGTAGATACACAAGCACTTACAGGTACTCAAAACACCTACATATCATTTTTACAGTTGAATCCAATACGGAGAAGTGAAGAGTTACATCTCTTATGTGTCAAAAACTAAGAACCATCATATTCTGGTAAGAATTTAGTGCTGACAATGACAATAAAGAAACCAGAGAAAAAAAAATAGGAAAAGAAACCAGAAGCAGTAACTTTATCAATTACATTACTAACTACATCCACTAGATAAATATTACAGCTGCACTTATCAACAGAAAGTTGAGGGCAGAAAGCATGAAGGGAAAAAAAAAAGGAATAAAACCAAACCTCAGCCTGAAGGGGATGACCAAGAACACGAACTCTGTGACTGACTCCTGGCTGAAAACATTAATGTGCATATGAAAAATGTTTCTAAAGTGTCTTTTGCTTCACAATGAACTATCCAAATCATTTTTCAGACTGTGAAAGAAACATGATTGTAACTGAACATTTAAAGTAATTTAAAGAGTATCAAAGAGCTGAGGATTGTTTCAATCTCACTTACCCTTGCATTAAATAAGGGATCTGGTGGCTTGGTGTGGGATTGCTTTGTGCTTGTGGAAGATTACGATGCCTCACTCCATCTGCACTAGTGTTCAAAGATGAAGATGAAGCTTCTTGGTTTGTGGGTGAGGCAGCAGTTGATCCAGAACGGTCTAAATTCTTAAAAATAAATAGAATTGAGGTTGGGGACCTTTTTGCCCCAGTTACAAGATTTACTACTGTACCTTAAAAAAGCCCCTGTTTGCTTTAATGTTTTGTCACAAGTTTCATTGAGAATATAAGCACCAGACAAGTCTTCTGGGGTTTCATTGGTTCTGGCAAGCATTTAGTAAAAGCAGAAATTCAAAATTGCACTCAGGTGCACATATAAAAAAAGTGAAGTTTTCAGAAAGACTCAAGACTTGACAGGTCCCAGAGAAAACCACAAGTCACTGGGAATCAAAGTTTCAAAAAGCTGAACCAAATTAAAGCTTAATCAAAAGAATATTTAGCAGCAACAAAAATTCTAGTGGCTATCATTAACAAAAGTAACTACCACCTCAGGATACAACTTTGTATTTAGAGACAACAGTGCCTGCAGTGGCTTAAAACACTATCCCTGTCTTCAGCCTCCCCTTCTACTCCTCATCCTCCTCACTGTGCCAGCTGCTCACTGCTGGGAGGAGGCAGGGGGTGGGAATAGGGAAGTAGCTAGGAACTGCTTAGGCTCCCCAAAACAAACCTAAAACTATTGTGTCAGACCTTCAGTGCTTTCCAAGATCAATATTTAACCCTGGAAGGAGGACAACAGCTGGCTCTCCTAGACTATTTGTCACCATAACAAGACTGCCATTTGGCCATTGAGATACATTATTTTAGTTTTAATAAATCCCCATATCCTGTTGCTAAGCATTACTGTAATGTTTACTCAGCAGAAAATCCTCTTCAACTTTGAAACTCAGGAAGTGAGGAGCTGCAATTACTTAAGACATCCATATCACATTTGCCCTACAAAGGAAAACAAGAAAAATTTGCCACTAGACAGCAGAGGGGAAATAAAAATAAAAAACAAATGGAAGAACAAAGGCCATTCAAGCTTGGGTTTAGGTTGTTTCCTTCAAAGTACTATGAACTTAACCCCGTGCACACTGACTGCTTTAAGCAGTCATTAATATAATTGTTTAAATACAAGGCTGACAACTGATCTATGCAGCAATAAAATAATCAGAAAGGAGGCCTCCTGTGTCCTGCTTGCAAACAGAGACAGAAATACAGCCTTTGAAAAGAAAATGTAACCACTGTCCACTCTCTACCTCTGCTTAAACTGCTCCTGTTTCCAACTGTCACACAGCAGTCCCAAACAGTGCCCTATCAACAGAAAAATGAAGACAGACAGCTTATTACTGGAAGTGTATTTCCCTTAGGCTGATGATCAACACACCACAGACGAGCAGTACCTACTATGGCATTGTATATACCCCTTTCTGACTATCCTTCAAGAGTCACTTCATGATCCTACCCACTTGAAAAAGCCAAAAGAATTATAGTAATGACAAGCAAGTCATCAACAGAAACATTAACTGCACTTCTGTGAGAACAGAGTACCACCAAAGAATATCATCATTTTTGGAGGGCTCAAAACACCCTAAACAAAAGCATCCTCTGAACAGCCTAACTAATAACATGTTAAGAACACTTTCTACAGCCACCTCACAGCTACTACATAAGCACTAGCCAATTCCTGTCACACAGAATGAACACTGGACAAGCTGCCCCTCTCCATCTCACAAGGGCACTAATTTGACTGGTCTCTCCTCTTCAGCAGTACAAATTTTCACAAAATCAATCAGAACTTATTAAAAAAAAATAATAAATCTGAAAACATTGCTTGATTTCTGCCAAAGATAGTGGGATATGGAGAGAAAGGAAAATGTACTTTTCAGTAAAGTTTTAAGAAGAGAGAATAACTTAGAAAACATAGTGCTTGATCTAATAAATATAATTGTGTTATATTTGAGAAAAGGTCATCCTTGTTTAAATAAAGCAACACCCTTAAATAATCAAGTTTAATTGTACAAATTCATATGGCATGCTTTACTTTCACCACAATATTTTACAGTCAATTTTTTAAAATTAAAAAAGAAATTCCTGGCAAGTCTCCTCAGTGTGGAAGAAATTTTTGTCCTGTGTATAAAAAAAACAACTCACTGAGCTACTGCTGGAGGTTGAAGCTCCGTGACCTTCTCTACTGGTGCTGGGTTTTGGAGAACTTGGGGGTGTCCGGGAAGTACATACCAGATGAACCATATGATATTCATCTTGCTAAAGAAATTAAAGACATTGAAGAGCTAAAGCAACAATATTTGAGAAATTTACAAGCAAAAACTGCCTTTAAAAATCTACTTTCAAAGTTGCATTCAAACAGTAAAGAAACATTACATAAAATGGAGAGACCATCAAGCAAAACTTGAGCCTAGCACAGGAGAAGCCTCCTGTTTCCCAACTGCTGTTCTCTTAGCAGCTGTCCATAATAAGAGATTGAAGATCCACTTACCCCCAGTTTTCCCTAGAACTGCAGTACAGAAGAATCAATGGAAAACCACAGAGAAACATGTCACAAGCTTCAGCTTTTATTTTGGAAAAAATATCAAACCTTTTTACAGGGCTCCTTTTCCCTAAAGTTAAGGATTTCATTTGCACTGGAATCTAATGAAGAGTGTTATTCAATAAGACATCAAGGGAAATGAAAAATGTAGGTGCTGGAATTTCACAAGCAGACCAAGACAAGAAAAATGTACCAGCCATTGCCTCCACCTCCAGTCTAAGCTTGGCTCAAGCCTAACTGAAGAGCCCCTGCAGATATTTCACACTCATTTGAAGCCCCAGATGGGACTTGAGTATTCCTAAATACCTGGAAGTGAGGAAGTGAATGAGTGGCACCACTTGAAGCCATGTCAGCATGCAAGTCATCAGCCCACATCAGTTCTTCATTAATATGCTTCCCACCCTCACCATGGATGCCATTAACAACTTCAATCTGAAGCTACTTCACCATACCAAATGAAAACACCCCACTGGATCAGCATGCTTGAAGCTTATATGGCCACAGCAACAAGAACAGCTATGACTGTGTCTTTAAACTGCACACTACAGCTTCCTCAGTAACCAAACTTTAGACAAGCCAAAAAAAAAACCCCAAAACCCCAAACTTCTGTTCTCTTCTGAAATCAGCGTGTTACAGTCAAGCTGCAGTTTTTAATGAGATGACATTTAGAAATACCAGGTTTAGAAGGTTTTTTTAAAACAATTAAAATAAATAGGTTAAAACACACATTTACTCATTTTTAAGTTTTAATCTTTAGGAATAAAGAACCCCGGATAACTGCTTTTATACACCCTAGTGCATTAGTGCTAGCACAGCCTGTCCATATTCATTTAAACTCCTCCACATGCATCAGTTTCTAGCCCCAAGCACAGCCTTGTTGTTACATCAAATGTAGTTTCCTATTAGTCAGTGATAGTAAGCAATAACCAGAGAGCACTGAACACAGGGGATCAGCATTCTGACCACATCCAAAGCCTTGAACCTAACTAGTTACCTTCTCTCTAGGTAAGAATTTATGCCACTCAGAGAGGCAAATGAAGCTAGACTTATTACTGATAAGCTTACAGCAAACAGCTTTATTCAATGTGACAGTTTATTGTAATATATTTCTATTTATACATAACATGTTGGACATCACTATGCTTGTAAACTGTCACATCTTCCAGCCTCAAGGTACTTTATATCAGCAAAATGACATTGCTCAGTATCAAAGAGCAATTATCACAAAGCTAATTGGAGAGATTTAGTAAATCCTCAGATAACATTAGAAATTTATAGCTAATTGAGAAGGAAGAATATGGCAGAGAATTATACTGAGCTTAATTCAGATGATCATCAGTCATCATACCTTTTCTCCAAAAGCTCTTGAAAGCTCAAACACAAAAACTCTTCTTCCAACACAAATTTTAAACGTTTTGCTTGAGACTGAAGTGTATGTTTCTAAATTCACTAAAGTTTTTTTAACTAAACCCAAGGCCTGTATCGACTAAAATGCTTTTTAAGTCAAATATAGCCCCTGTACAGCGAAGACACTAGGTAAGCCAAGTTTCTCCTCTAGCACATAAGTAAGGTTTGGAATTATTTCCTAAAACAAGTTTGCTATAAGTAGGCCAAGTGAATTTAAAGGGTTCAGACTTCATTTTGTCCTTAACAAGCAAAACTAACCTTTGGGGTAAGTTTTATAAGCATGTTCATAAACTTAAGTGGTACAGAATATACAGTGTCCAGCTGCAAACCTATACATAGTAAATTTCAAGCATTTTTTGGCAAGCAGGTAAATCCAATTTAATAAAATCTATTTCAGAATGAAGGTTATAAAGTAACAACAGTGTTAGTCTGCTCAAGCAATACTCAAGTTCCTCTGTCAGCATCTCCACACTCAATGGAGAAGTTCAGTGCCCACTGTCACTACAAGCATTAATTATTCTCATTATTCTCCTTTAGAGACTTTCTTCCATAATAAATATTAGTGTAACTCACCCATTCCTGCAGTCTGTACACTGATTTTGACCTTAATATATTACCAAAAGAAGCATAATTACCAACAGTCAGGTACTGTATTCCAGAGTCTGTTTCATAGGATTAAAAACTCTTTAATGACCTGAAGTATTTTCCAATACCTAAAGTATTGATGCATCCTGATCTGTTTACAAGTTTAAAGACTACTGAAATTAATACATTGTTTTCTGTTACTACCAAAATTAAACAAAGTTCTTGATAATCTGCCCTAAATGTCATCTTATTCTATATATTTTTAAGAACTTTACTAACTTAATGAAGTCCCTATTACTTGGCACCATCAATCTAAAGCACACAAACCAATCTGAGAATCAAGTGTATTTCAAGATTTCCTACAGGAGATGTCATGTGGATCAGAACTTGGATTTAATTTAAGTGTCAACTGAAGAATCTAAAGCTAGATTACTTAAATTATTTTTTCCAAGATGAACCAGCAGAATAAAAAAAAAAAAAGAAATAAGAACACAAAAACCAACAAGCTTTCAAACACCATCAGGAACAGTTAATAGCTGATTAATAAAACCAGGACAACAAATAGCTTTCCCAGCAAAACCATTCAGGAATTTAGAATTCTGGTTTTGCATATAAATACATTAGCCTTAACTTGCCCTTAAATAAATATTTACCCCTAGCAAGTGACATTTTTAATGTAAGTTCTTGGATTTAGGTATGTAGAAGAAATGAAATGATGTCTCAAACCAACACAAATCTGCCAAATGATTCCATTTAGGTCATAGTGGGAACAGTTCAAAGAAGCCACTCTGTACTGTGTATCACTTGTTTGGGACTTATGAGACCTATTTGCTGTCCCACCAATTGGAAATATGGCTCAGTCCATGTGTATCACAATCCTACACACAAAGAATACTTGAAAACACATTTTCCAGAATATACCAACATTATTTGGTCTCATTTCTCAATATAACAATGAAAAATTGAATCTAAACCACGTGAATCTAAAATTCCTATATCCCAAAAAGGGGTTTTGATCAAGCATCATATGGTGTTGATATAAAGCTTACTTTTCTGAGAACATCTTTCAGCTGCAGATGATCAGGAAGCAGTCTGCCAGAATACACCAGTCTCTGATCCTTTGTAGACTAGGAGATGGGACAAAGAAAGGAATTTAGCTTTTTCCTGCTTTACAGATATACAGCTGGAGATAACATTTGCAGATGAGAAAACCCCTTACAACTCCAACCACCACCAGACAGCCTTAAAAACATTTCAGAGGCTTCACAACTCGTAAATTAATTCTGAAAAAGAATTCTGTTATTACACACTCAGCAAGAGTGCCATAACAATTAACAACTGCCAAGTGATGCTGAAGAAAATTATCAAATATACTAAAAAAATTCCTTTCTTTTAAAGATTTGCTCTTTACCCTGCTCCCATTCCCAGGCATTTGCTGAAAAAGTAGCTGGGGTAAAGAAAGATAGTTAGTAGAATGACAGAATGATACTTAAAATATGCAGAAGGGCACAAATTTCAATCTTTTACAACGTTTTTGGTCCCTGCTCCCATATCCATCCAAATGAAAAAAAAATCACAACAGAAAACAAAGAGGAAAGCATTAAAAAGCACGAAGCAGCAAAAGGGTTTGGTTTTTGGTTTTTTTTTTTTTAAGGTAGCCTTCAAGCTTCATTAAGCTTTTTTGCCTGTTCTTACACTTTCATAGTTTAAAATACCTTAGTAAGGTAAACTAAGGTTTTTTTAAAAAACAAAAGAAATTATACACCATTCATAACTTTTAACTATTCTACATGGAAGAGATAATGGCCAAATTCCTTTTAAAAGGAAACTACTCAGGGTACATGTCTACAGTAAGATGTCCAGTAAACAAAACAAACAAAAACCCCAACCCCACTTAATTCAGTTTGTGCTGTCAGAAAGAGTGTTAAAAAGTCTTAATACTAGTGGGTCCCTAACATGCTGGAACTATGCAAATAAACAGGGGGTTGGTTGGTTGGTTGTTTTTAAAAAGCTCCTCAATATTCACCCATATTGAAAGAATTTTAAAGAGAATCCAACTGTTACATCAGTTCAACCACTGCTTGAATCCCCAATTAATACAGCAGTGTTTATCACTTGAAAGAGAGCATGGACATAAGCAAATGCTAAATGGAGAAATCTAGCCTAGCACCAGTGGAACAGACATGCATTATCAGCATCAAGTATTTTAAGAATGTCACCTCTCTTTCCCTCCCAGCCTTCTGTTGCCCACTCTGCAGTCTTACTCTTAGTGCTACCACTAAGACACAAATACCTGAGATCCAGATCTCTGATTAGAAAAAGCTTTAACAGAAGTTAAAGAAGTTTAAGTTAACAGAAGTTTGGAGATGTTCTTTTTTTTATCCTTGCAATGGCCTTTTACAGATTCCCAGTAACTTAACAGAGCATGGAAAAGTTGCAGAATTTGGGGTTTTTTCCCCCTAAAAAAATCTGGTCATATCACTAGAAAAAAAATCTAGATATTCTAAGTTAATAATTATAAGTACACATAAAATCAAATAAGCTTTTGCTTTAACTTTTTTTCCCCCAAAATTCATACCAGCTATTCATGATTAAATATAAGTCTTTAAAAGATGAGTGTATAACCTGCCACATCTAGTACAGAACTGTCTACCACTTCTATTGGAAAATCATTTTCTACATTCTTCAGCATTTTGCTGTATTTTTAATTAGTGACATAATACACTATTTTTCTAAGTCTCACAACACAGGGAACTATCTATTTGCTCCTCCAATGGAAAAAATACTGCAGTGAATCCAACATCAGTGCTGCACTACTTCTATTTATGTTTAAAACAACAAAAATTGCCTGTCTCCCTCATGTCAGACTAAGTTCTTCTGAATTACACCATTTTGGTTGCTCCATTCAAGCAGGAACAGGCTGCTGACAGAACACAAGCTTATTTGCATCCTGTATTTGGGAAAGGCCTTCTTAGAAAAACTGGGATCTGCAGCTTGCATCAAGATTAGAGAAAACTTTTATTTCCAGTCAATTAGACACTTGTTGCTTTAGAATGACCAAGGGAGACAGAAGAAAAAGTCTCAGAAACCTTGTTTCTGGGTCTTGAGATAGATTAGCTGGAGATGAATTAAAACAGATAAGCAGTTAAAACAACAAAAAAAAGCAAAACACAACAACAAAAAACCTCCCAAACTCCAAATCTTTGTAGCACCATCCAACATGGCAATGGAGTGTTTTGCCTGTCCCACTCATAACACAGCTTTCTACATGGTCAAATTCAGATTGTTCTCTCCAGTACCTTCTGTATGAACCTCCCCTCAGCCCCAATTAAGTATCCTCTCAAACACAAGTAGCAGAAATGATTTTTTTTTAATATGAATAAAGAAAATGCTCGATTAAAATGACCCCTCAAAGCTGACTCCTACACAGCCTTCAGTAGTGCCTTTCAGCTCCCTACAACAGCCCAACAGAGAAGGTTACACACACGTTGAGCACTGTTAATCACATTAAGGCAGAGACATTAATGGGTGAAGATGAGGCCTTAAACCTCATCCTCCTTACGTAAATTAAATAGGATTATCACTTGCAGTTCTCAGGGTGAGAGCCATCCTGGAATTCTGAAATGTGGGGGTTTTTTTAAATGCAGATGGAAGATGAAGTGATAAATGTGAGAACACAGTAATTCACTTAATGCCAAAGAGAACAGAAAAGGTGTTTTAACTTATCCTCTGCCAGAGGAGATTCACTACCACACCTCCTGCTTCAAGGAACAGCACACTCACTGCTAGCTCAAACATTGAACCCTGATGGAAAAAGCTTTTGAAAAGTATATTTAATTAGAGTGGCCCCATTTCCAGAAGCAAGCACATAGCATCAGATAAAATTAGAACCTAAAGTTTAGAGTGAGGTAGAAAACACAGTTTTCAGATCAGAAACCAAAAGGTTTGTATTTAAAACTAAGAACTCATCAGCCAGTGGGTTTTTTCTTCCCTTTTTCAAGCAAGACTCTTTCAGCAATGCCTAGTCCAATTTAGCACACCCAGCACCTCACCAAAACCACCAAACCTAAGGTAACACAGCGACTTCCTTCAGAAACACAGATAATCTCTGAGCTCTCCTGTCTCAGCTAGATCACATCCATCATTTTGGTCACTCCCCCATTCTTCCATAGGAAACACAAATCCAACCAAACAGATCTGGTTAGAACTGTGGGCAAAGTATCTGCTGGATGGCAGGTACTGCAGGAAATGAGAAACAGGAGCTTTAAATTAACGTTAATGGGTGTAATCAATGGAGTGGTTAATGCACAGAATGCAAGATCTGCCAGGCTGAGACATACACAGGTTGATTTTCCAAGTTTTCTTGAAGAAGAAATTCATGTAGGGACACTAAGTGCAGTACTCTAGCTATGGAAAAATTGGTCCAGTCAGGGGAAAAATAATATTGACAAATATAACTATGTAGTAATAACTAAACCCATTTAAATCTTCCTATACTTGGAATTTGCACATATTTAATTAAGTCATTTACACAAATTAATCTCAAAAGATCACAAACAACACTGCCTCAAGGCCTAACTTCTCATTAGCCTGTTTTTAACCATCTCATTTTCTGAAGATATACTCTTAATAAACTGTAATGACAACATTTACAGTTACCACCAGTTTACTGACTAATTCCCAGCTGCACTTAGGAGAATGAGGTACAAGCCACATGTGAAAACCTAAGTAGAGCAGTGATAGCACCTGTTTTCTATTTCACACCCTCAGCTTCAAGAACACTGCAATACCCATCTAGAGCATCTGTGTTCTGAGGTACTCTCCCACTCCTAAAATAGCCTGGTAATCAAAGTTAAATAGCCTTGTAACAGATGTTCTTTCCAGGACCTATCACATTCAGGGCACGTAGAAATGTGATCAACAAACTTTTGACACTGATCTGGTTTAAAAAGAAATAAAACAGGGATAGGGAGGAAGCTCCTAAAAGCACAAGATTTGAACAAATTTGAAAAGAGCAGGAACATTCAACATCCAAAACATAATCAAGCCAAAAAAACACTTTTCAGTTGTAATATAAATCAAAAACATCCTATTAAACACCTTTCTCCCCTCCTATGCTCCTACTTTGAAAGGTGGTATGAAATAAAAATAGTGTTCACTTACTAGTTCAATTGCAAGTACAGTAAATTGAAATTAAATTGGGATTTTTTTTAAATCTGGGATAATTTTTCACTAAAAAAACTCCCCATTCTTTAACCCAGAACAATTCTGGAGATTCTGAATTAGTAATTTAATAAGGAAAAGCACATTGAGGAATCAATTTTCAACAGAAAAAAGATGTTCCAGGAAACTGAAATTTAGTGTTATACTACTGGTTAAAACCTAGAGTGTAACATAAAACCCCTTGGTCATTAAGGGTTCTTCCTAGAAACCAAGTTTAGTAAGACCATAGGATGAGTCAGAAAAGTGGTGTTTAAACACAAATACGTAAGAGGAAGAGATTGTAGTGCAGAGGAAGCAGCAGCAATCAGCTGAAGTTGTCCATTTGTTTCGTTCACAGGGCAGATTGGCTCTCTCAGCAGAGAATTACTCACAGCAATAACTAAATCCACAAATACTCCTTCACAGATCTCAGTGCACCAGTGACACAGCCTAAGCTGTTAACTGCTTTTCTTCTGCTTTCTCCAAAAGGTAGAAACTCATTTTGAGACACAAACTTTGCCTGTTCCCTTCCCCACTCCCCCCCAAAAAAAAGAAATAAACGATGGCAATAATTCTTCTATTGAACTAGGTGAATATTAATCACTTACAACATAAACACAACCTTTGTCTGATGTTTCTACAGCGAGGCTTAGGCCTCACACGGTGCTGCAATGTGCAGGCAAAGTCACTCCATTTACAGTTGAAAACTTGTTCCAGAAAGCTGTACTCTGTTCTGCATGACTGCCACTCTAAACAGGTACACTGTTATCAGTCTATTATTATCTGTACAGTTTGCCATAGCCTCTTTTTAATTGCCAAATTGAGAACTTACTTAAGAGTTTAGAAATAAATCCTATTTCCCTCAGTAAACCACAGAAGATGTAAGCTTTTATATTAAGTTTCAAAATACAGTCACAACTGTCATAAAAGTCTATGGAAACTCTGAGAGCAGATTTTTTTCAGCACAACCTCAAAAAATGTTTTTTTAGAGAAGAAAAAAAAAAGATAAATCGTTCTGGAGATTGTTCAACTGCATGTTTGAAATAACATTATGAATAAACCTCTGCTCCACACCTCAATGAATTCACTAAATTGGAGTCAATTTAGTTATATTATTTAAGTATTGTAACTACTTTAGATAGAACTCTTATATTTATAGAGGTTAGCCTTAAATTAGCTGAGCTATCTAAATTCCACCTCCTAAAAAAAGTTAAATGGTGCATTAATAAGGGTCTTCAGGAATACCAACTTTCAGGATGCTACGTTGTGATCTTAAACCGTAGAAAAGAGCAGCTATTTATCCTGTCAACATCCCTGACAGCAGAGAGCCTGCCAGTGGCCTCACACAGGCAGGGCTCTGGCAGCGGGGCTCTCCCTCGTTTCTTTGGCAGAGTATTACCCAAGGAAAGTCTTGGCCGACCGTCCAGAAGTTACAGCAGCACCAGTCTTACCCACACGATGAAGAAAAAGGGCTGAGCACCCACCCACTCACTCACCGGCTTACTGGGGTAGACTTTAGAGAGGTGAGATTTTAGCTTGCCCACAGTCCAGTCCAGAAAGCAGTTAATGGTCTGGTCGGTGTATTTCTGGTTGGGGGCCTTGATGATGAGGGTCACCGGGTGATCCATGACGCTTTGGTCCATTGCTGCTGGCGGGGGCGGCCGGCCCGGCCCTTCTTCTCCCCGTGGGGGACGAAGCCGTTCGAACCTCTCCGGGTGGACTCAGCGACCGGGCACCAACTTCGTGGGGAAGCTGGGGGAGCCCATCCCCGGGGCTGGCGCTCACACCGGCGGCAGCGGCCGAAGCCTGTCCGTCAGCGTTGGGGGGGGAGAAGCAAAGAGAGGGGCGGCTCAGCGCGTCACACGCCGACACCCCCCACCCCGGTAACCACGGCGGCGGGGGAGACCACGCACCCTCCTCTCCCCTCCCCGCCTCGGGGCCCCCTCCCGCTGCGCCCGCGGAGAGAGAGAACAGGGAAGGGAACAGCCCCGTACCCGGGGGAGCCCGGTACCCGGAACGCGCCCACCCGGCTGGGCCCCTCCGCCCGCGGCACCGCCTCGACCTCCGCCCGCTCTCGTTGGCGTAAAATGGAGACCGGAAGCGCTCTCTCCGCGGCTCCCTGCTCACGCCGCTGGGGGGCGCCCAAGGGCCGGGCGGGGCGCATGGCGCAGGCGCACTGCGCTCCTCTGCCGAGGGCGGGTGGGGGGGGTGGTGAGGTAATGGCGGCAGCAGGGCGGTCGGGTGTCCCTGAGGAAGAAGCAGCGCTCCCCCTCAGGGGGAAGCCGCGCTCCCCACGGCGTTCTGCCGAGGGCGTGGTGAAAACAGGGAGGGAAACGCTCTGTCGGCAGGGCGGGACTGGGGCGTTTTGAAACGGTGCGTTGCCAGTGGGGTGGTGTGTGAGAGGAACCGAGGAGCAGCTGGTGGAGGTGTGGGTCTGCTGTGCGGGTCTGGTGTCTCACCAGGCTCTGGGTGTGTGGCCATAGGCAAAAATCTGTGATACAAGATGTGGAGTGTCCACCAACTTCAGGTGTCAAGATGTTGGTTCACAGGACGGTCTCAAGACTGAAAAGGTTAAATACTTCGAATCATAGAAACACAGAATGTTGTGAGCTGGAAGGGACCCACCAGGATCATGGAGTCCAACTCCTGTCCTTGCACAGGACAATCCCAAGATTCAGACCATGTGTCTGAGGGCCTTGGCCAAATGCTTCTTGAATCTTGTCAGGCTTGGTGCCATGAGCACCTCCCTGGGGAGCCTGTTCCAGTGCTCCACCACCCTCTGCCTCAAGAACCTTTTCCTCATGGCCAACCTCACCCTCCCCTGGCACATCTTCCTGCCATTTCCTCTGCTCCTGGCGTTGGTGGCCAGAGAGAAGAGATCAGCGCCTGCCCCTCCTCTTCCCCTTGTGAGGAAGTTCTGGACTGCGATAAGATCTCCTCTCAGTCTCCTCCAGGCTGAACAAACCAAGCGACTTCAGCCTCTCCTCATAGGGCTTCCCCTCTAAGCCCTTCACCAATTTTGTTGCCCTCCTCTGGAACAGAACTAAAACTTTTATTACTTGTTGTGTGTTTCACCTCCATCACCACTGTGTGCAAAAACCACGGTCTGTTTATCTGCAGCACCCACGTGAGGCCAGGAAATACTGTATTATAACCAGCATGGAGTCACAGGAAGAGATTTCCCTCATGTCGCAGAAGAGACCTGTCTAAAATCATAAGTTTCTGAAGTCACAGGTTAGCATTGTAAACTTCTAATCATCTTAACATGATTTCCTGTGTCTTAAGAAGAAAATCCTTTAAAAGGATAACCTTCAAGTTTGACAGATAAAATGACAACGAGTAAGGGAAAAGTTCAGCTCATGGTAATTCTGCTAAAGGTTTCTGCTTTAAAAGTTGACCTCGTTAACTCGATAAAAACAATAAATTGCTTATAAAAATACTTTAAATTGTCTCTTGACAAGAAACAAGAAAAAATGCTTTCCTTTCATTTGCTTCAGCCTTCAAATTGTAACTACAGATGGCACAAGTTTCAAACAAGTTTGATTTTTTAAGTAGATAGTGTCCCTTTAGTACCAAAGAATCACGCCTTTCGTTAAGCTCTGCAGTATGAACAAGGAGTGAGGCACAAAAAGGTTTGTTAATAAAGAGAGGACCCTAAAGGACTCCAGCATCTGAAGGGAAAGATAAAAAGAAGCACCTGAAGGAATATCATTAGCACCCAGGACCTAATTATTCCTTTTAAATAAAACCTGGATACAAACAACAGCTAATGTGAAAATATGCAAAAGCAGAGAAAAAAATAGTTGTAATTTTTATGTTTGTAGACTTCTAATTATTTAATCCACAGCCACTCCTTCACAAACCTCGTGGTCGAGGTGGAGCACGGGACCTCTGTGTTTCTCCAGCGCCCGCTGTCCTTGAGGTGGCTTATCAAAGGGTAAATGTGGACAACTGGTACTTGACAACACCTTCAAATGTAATATTTGACATACTCGTATCGGCTTGCCAGCTGCCTGCCTTGTTTTGTATTGTTTGCACTTGAAATTCTGAACATGCTGTCACTGCTAGGGTGTGTAACTTGGAATTCCCAGGAATTCCCAAGAATAGAAGAGAGTTTCCAAGCACTAGGCAAATATTTGCAGATAGGGTGATGCACCAAAGTGGATCAGCCAGAGAAGCGCTTGCAGGGATTAATACACCAAAATCGAGGCAAATGCTAAGTTTTAAAATTTGCATTGAGGTTGGCTGTGATTTTATTATTTGACAATTTGACAACCTACATAGTATTTCTATAACACAGCCATTAACTACTTTAAGAAACTCCAGACTTGAGATGAGCAAGAAATCTCTGGAGTCACAGCCCGGGAACAATCAGATCACCTCTGTGATGTCATTTTGGAAGCTGCATGTTGTGCCAGCTCTCCGAGCAGATCCCTGTGCTGTGCACAGGTCCTCTGGGCTCAGAGTTACATTTGCAGCCCTCTCATTTTAGGACTAAAAAACCTGGTAAAAATACTTTGATATTAATTTACATGCCAGAAAACATTTTGTGAATATACATTGTGTGTCATAAAGTGTCACACCAAGAAGCCATTTCATATTTTAACATGCAAGAAGTGATGTTGCTGTGCTCATGTCTGACTTGACATGTCTTGCCAAAGCCACAGTAATCTTTTTGGATGTTTGTATTGTCTATGACTTCTCTGTATTTTAGAGGAAAAATATGGCAAATCATCTTTATGAATGCCAAAACTGTATTATTTTTTTTTAAATAAAAGAATTAATGCATTAAAATGTTCTGAAAGCCTGAGGGATCATCTTCTGACTCTTGAGGTATCTAAAACAGGGATGTGATTTGAGAGTTTAAGCTTCTTATACAGTCATTACACTATTGAAAGGACAATTCAGAGCACATAAGATCCTACATCTCTAGGTTCTTAACTAAGTTAGGCACCAAAGATACACGGTATGATTAATCTGTGCTGATATCTATTCAAGTTGGAATAGATCAAAAGCTTAGGTTATTGCCAGTAAAATATCTTCTCTATTTCTTTTTAATTTATTTTTATTTTATTATTTTATTTATTTTATTTTATTTTCTTATTTTCTTATTTATTTTATTTTATTTTATTTTATTTTATTTTATTTTATTTTATTTTATTTTATTTTATTTTATTTTATTTTATTTTTTTCTGATAGGATAGTGAGTGTGCAATCTAAAAACTCTGGATCACATTTTTCTTTCATTGCTCAGCACAAACCAGCAGGGCTCAGCCTATAGAGCTGAAATACCAAGTAAAATCATAGCAGTTGCAAACTGGGTTGTAACTAACAAATTCAGCCTCTCTGGTTATTTATACTAATAGCTGGGGTCATGTGAAATTACTGACCTGTATGTGGGATGACAACCAGAAAGAACTGGAGAATCTCTATGCTCAGAAACATCACTTTTCTCCAAGAGTTTTTAAAAGCTCTGCCTTACCATGAAACGATAAGGATTCCCACATTCCTTCTTCAGAACAAACAGCTTTGAGAAAATCAGTGTTTCAACCCCTGCCAGGATTTTTCTGTTCTAAATCATAGAATTTACATTTCATTTAATGATCTGGAAAACTTGGTGTACAAGGAGGAAAGAGTGGGTTTGTGCTGTTTGTGCTCCTTTCAGTTGTGTATATGAAGCCAAAGAGGTTTATTCCTGAAGAAAACTAAGGGAAAGGTCATGTTCACATGGCTTTTCTCACTCTGGAAGTGTCTTATCATCTCTTCTGTACTAGGAATTTTGCTAATTCCCAACAGTACTACAGGAATTTCTGTAATGGATTTCCATGAGCAAAAGCGGCTCTGGAAGTGTTTTTGTTGCCGTATGACAAACAGGTTTGACTCCACGTCTTTGGACAAGAGGTGTGCAATTTTTGTCAGTCCCAATATTTCTGTAAGCCAACAGGCTGAAATGCATATCTATTATTTGAATATAATAATGGGCTTCTCAGTTGTTTGTCAGGACTTACACGTTGAGGTTTCCTCTAGGTAGCAGTTCATCCTCCCCCAAACCTTTGAGCCCGGTGGCCAATTTGCATCAAACCTCACAAGGGGCAGTGATCTGGATATGACCATACTGAAGGTTTCAAGAACTAAGGGACTATTAAGAGAGAGAGGGAGAGACCTTACAAGCATATCTACTGATAAGGAAGCTAATAAGCTTTCTCCTTTCTAGCCACCAGAGAATTCAAATGGAGCAGGCTGAGAGGGAAAGGCAGAACGACTCGCTTTCACTTGCAAATCACTTGTAAAGAACATGACCTTTAAGGTCCCACTCGTCTGCAATAGGTGACACATGAGAGTGGATTTCCAATGACTATGCAGTTTCAACACTTAATTCCTGGAATAAAACCCTGCAAGAGCAAATATCTGGTTTCTAACAGGGGTGTGACGATAGCTTTATTGACAAATCCTGCAAAAAATCCTTGCATTACTGGGTACAGTGTTACTAGCAGTGGTGGTCCAGTTGGTGACAAATATATAAGGAATAACTTCTTGAAATGGTTAAATAAAAATGTGATTCATCTGCAAATCAATTTGCCCTGATGATAGCTTCAAGACTGAAGAGGAGTAGCAGTTACCCATAAATGTTCCCTCTTACAGGTGAGGTGCTTCAAAAGAAACATACAGGTAAAGGAATGTCATGGTGTCTTATTGTTTCAAGGAAACTCAAAGAGTAAATATGCTGGTTAAAGCACTGCAGGGATGGAAAAGCTTTTGGTGAGCAGCAGCTTTCTGTGACAGAACTTAAATGGACCCTTCTGTATCCTGGCTAACTGCAGGATCAGAGAGCTAGACCACTGTGCTACACGGTCTCAGGTCAGAACTCTGATTTCATCTCAGGCACACACTATGGTTGTATAGAATGGGGCTTTGTTTATAGATTTAGCATGGAGTTTTAGTTGGATTTTGTGTGTGTGTGCTATTAATTCTTCTGAAGCAGGGGTTCAAATTTGACCATTTTTTTTTTCAGTAATTTCTCATCCATTTTAAAAATTATGAGAATCATCAAAACCATTGTTAAAATATCTATAAATTAGTTTGTTGCAGAATGCTAAAGAAACACAATTCCAAATATTTCATTTAAAACAAATTGCTAAAGTGGCCATGGGAAATCTAGCAAAACCAGACACCATCTTAATTTTTTTTTAGAAGAGCATTTGTCTTTGTAAAAAGTACTATTTCCATTTAGCAAATTCCTTGTCTATTTAAATTTCAAATAATTCTCAGTCACTACCAAGAAAAATCAGAGACAAATCAGCATTGCTACAAAGGAAGAATAAAAGAAAATCTATTCATATAATTGATTTTTAACTTTCAAAAAGCCTTTGACCTTCTTGCCCACAAGAGGCTGCTGAGGAGCTCAGAGCTGTGATCCAGCCTCTGTGTCCATCCAAAGAGACAGCAGCCAGTTTCTACACAGACACTGGCAGGGTCACCTATGATAAAGTGACATGGAGACCTGAAATATTATTCCTCACTCGAAATATTTCCTTGTTTTCTGTTTCTTGCTTGACTTTCTTTTGAGGTTGTAAGCCCTTTGGGGCAGAGCCCATTCTCCACAGTGCCTGGCTGCAGACTGAGCTATAGCCCATCGTGCTTTACAGACATGTATGAAATGAGGTAGGTGCGTAATTGTCCCCAGAATCAGGGCTTATTTGTGCATTACATCCTGGCACAGAATTCTGGGTCCCCTAACCACAGAAAGAAGTCCTAAAGGATCTTTCCTTATTTGAGAAACAAAGCAATATTTAATATTTAATTAAAACCAGTCATCAAATCATAGAATGGTACAGCAATGCAACCCTTTTTCTTAGCTCTCTGTACAAGAGTGTGTAATTAGTCCATGGAACTTATTACCTCAAGGTACTGCCAAGCCCCAGCGTGGGGGTAGTGTCAAGGATTTGGTCAGGGAAGGGCACAGCTGACAGGGGGAATGGAGTAACTTCTCCCCCAGCCAAGAACTACCCAAGTGCAGTCTGAAAAGATGCCTGTTTCATTCTCTATAATACATAAGCTGAGTTGAGGCATTGCCTGCAAGTATATCACTCTTTGCACCTCCAGAAAGCAGTGATGGACTCATCTGGATCAATGGCAGTGTAAAATTTACTGTCATGGGAAAGATCACTCCTTCTTAAAGTCTAAATTTTTCCCTGACTGTGTTCAGGATTAAAAACTTAGGAAAGAAAACAAATGACTTGACGGTAGCCAGAATTTTTCATGCTTAAAGGAAAAGTTCTGGAACCTGATAGGTTGCTGATTTACATTACAAGGGCTCTATCAGGTATTTTTAAAGTGTTTTATCTTATCTTGCATAAAGTTTGTGCCAGGATCTCTAACTTCAGCTCAGGACAACACAGGCAGAAATGTGGATACCAGCGTCTCCTGGCACATACTCAGATAACCCACACCTGTGTGGGCAGCGTGACATGCTCCAGATACCTCAGATTTATATGCACTTGAAGGGCAGTTGATCTGTGGGTGTGTGCTGGCCATTTATCAGGACAGCCACCATTTGATCTGCACTATTGCAGATCCAGCCAGGTTGCTAGCTATCCAGAAATCCCAGACATGAGGCCAAATTCCTGTTTGAACCAAATTTAGGGGGTGAGGGCAAGAAGGGAACACACACATGGAAAAAATTAAGATATGTAAGTGAATATTCAGATTTTTGTCACAGAAAAGATTGCTCTTCCACTAACCACCTCCCTATCTCCTGGGATGTCGTGTGTGGAAATGGTAAGGGCAGAGGAAAACAGCACTGCTACTTCCAAACCTTCTTCACCACACTCCAAGCACGACATGACCCAAACTGACCCAAAAAGGCTCCAAAATGGCCCAAAATGTCTCCAAATGACCCAAAACGGCCCCAAAATGGCTTCAAAATGGCCCTAACTGGCCCCAAAATGGCCCAAAATGGCTTCAAAATGTCCCAAAATGGCTTCAAAATGGCCCAAAATGGCCCTGAATGGCCCAAAATGGCCCCAAAATGGCTCCAAATGACCCAAAATGGCCCAAAAATGGCCCAAAATGACCAAAAATGGCTCCAAATGTCCCCCCATGTCCCCTCCCACAAACACTTGGGTCCCCAAATGGCCCCAGATGTCCCCAAATGTCCCCCCTTGTCCCCTCCTCCAGACACTTGGGTCCCCAAATGGCCCCAGAAGTGTACAACCGGTGACCCCAGCACCCCTGCCTTGTTCCAGGGGCATCTGAGGCACAAGTGGTGGAGTTAGGAGAGGGATTGTGGCAGAAACGACCATGTGGGAATAGGGCAGGGAGAGCACAGTGATGAAAATACTTGGAATTAGCAAGACAGCTCCTCCCTTGTTTCAACTCTGGTGTAGCCTTTGCCTCTTGGCAGTATCCCTCCCAGCACTGCCCTCAGCATTTCTCTCTCCCTGAATGCCATACACCCTGTGTGTCAGTGCTGCACAGGTTGAAAGTAGCCACATAAATCACTCACAGATTGTTGGGAGAGCATGCAAGGCCAAGGATGTGCCCTCGTGATGGGGAAGAGGAAAAACTTCAACAACTGCAAGTCTAATGATGATGAAATGTCTAATCTTTTCTCAGCCTCTGCTTTATGGCTTTACATATAAGGCTTATTATTAGTTATAACAGAAATGACCAAGTGCTTGCTAAGTATTATCCAGTCCATAGAAAAGAAACCATTGCTCTTCAGAAGAATTTATCATTTTTGAAGTCCTACAGGTTTGCAGATACCACTGCACATGACTGGAGGCTTACAGACTCTAACTAATAACTTAACACTTGAACAGTCCCAGGAAACTAAATGCATCCACTCAAGTGCATAAGTATTTACAGAAACAAGATCCAATTGTTCTAGAAATCTATATATTTTGTGTATTTATCCTTTATTCTGCCTGGGCCATTGTCTCATGTCTGTTGTGATGACACTCTCATTTATTTTTGAGTGGAAACAAGCTGGTTTAGGTTTTGTTTCCAAATGCTTCCAAATATTTGGTTTCTAAATGCTTCTATAAGCTTCTTTGTCTTTTTCCTGACATCTGTCCTCTGGAAAACATAACCTTCTCTGCCTGAAATGCTATTCTTGTAGCTATAAGATTTTATAATAGCATGGTATTTATTTCTCTCCATTAAATACCACACTCTTATTTAAAGACAGTTTTTACAAGTTCTTGAACATCATAAGGAGAATCTTGAGTCTCAGTTTAAAGTCTCAAATGCTTGTTGCTCATATGCATGGAGCTTTACACCCTGTTCTGATAATCTCTAGTAACGTGTCATTTACAATAGTGAGAGACAATAAAATAACCTAGGAGTGGTATTTTGCCTGTAATTTTTGATGCCTCGTGGTTTTGTTGTTCTAAAAATTGCAAAGGGTGATTTCAGCCTATATGGTGTGAAGCAATAGGGATTAAACATAGTTAAAATTTACTTCAAGCTGTGCTGAAGTGGTTGCAGGAGGAAGAAAGGCCAAATTTCCGCATAGTGACACTTCAAAGAGAAGTCTTAGTCATGTAAAGCTGGATGCTCCAGTTCCAGCAAGGGTAGGAACCATAGGTGTATATGTAGGTCAGCTAGATCCAACAGTTGCAATCAGCCTTCTGCCTACAGAGCAGTTCCACACCTTCACAGCAGCACTGCAGGGGACATGGCTTCTCCTAAAGCTAAGGAGGATCGTGGCCCTTCATTCACCCTTTGTGCAAACCATGTTCTGGAAGCTGTCATGAGGCTCATGGTGCAGTCAGTTGCTCTGGTCACTCTTGACCCCTACAGTCATTTCATAGCAGTGTAAGACTTTTTACAGCAGATTTACACATCACCTGCTGCCTCACTGTGTTTTCCTGAGTGCCTTTTGGTGCACCAGGTATGCCAGGTATTTTTTTCCGCTTGCTGACACTGTTCCTGCTCATTATATGATTATTAACCAACACCTTCATTTTCCTTGAAGGATTACAAAAGCCTTTTGGAAGAAAGAAACTTCATGACATCCATCTAAGTGTTACTGTAATACAAACTGGCTTTGAAAGCAGCATTTCATCCACTTTCATTCCATTTCCATTTTCACACCTTTCATTATAGTTGTATGAACTTGAAAGGTTCTTCATTAGTTTGTTTTAATGAGAGTCTGTGGCAAGACATGGACTTTCTGCAAGATTCCATTGTCTTAGGACATACAAGCTCTCAAGTCACGTAACACACAGAGTATTGCACGTTAGGCTCCATTTTCAAACACCTACCTCATCACACAGCCTAGAACAACTCTTAAACACAATTAAATATCCTGAATAATTCCTGAATCCAAGACTCCCATCCCCTTATTTTCCCAGGTTGCTTCATCAACATTGTGTTGGTGTCCAGAGTGTTTCTCTGACTTCTACAAAGTGATCAGTGTTCAGCAAACACCAAGGTGAGGTGTCAAAAAGGGAAGTCTTGTCTCATTCTTTGGTGGAAATACATTGTGATTATGATTTATCTCTTATCCCCACGCAGCAGCGGAGATGTGGGAATGGAGCCCTTGCTCCATTGCATGCCAACTGCAAGATGTGATGCCATCTTACACTTGGGAAAATATATGGCACATGCTTAGGAGTGCTTATCCAGACAGCTACCTAACCAGATGTCAAAGCAATGAGTAATAAGGAGAGTCAGCAAGTTACTAATCAGCTCTTCATTGTGTGCCTCAGTAATTAGCTTCTGCTGAAAACCAGTTTTCCACGGGGCCACAATTTTAGGATGGAAAGAGAGAGGGAGTTAAATGCCAAGCACACAAACATGCTGTGGTTAACCTTGTCAGTCAGTAGATGGCTGTATTGCTTCTAGCCATCTTCAGGGAAGAAAATTCCATCTCCACGGCCAAGAAAGAGAGCGCCTTTCCCCAGGGATGCGAGGAGCCACTGACAGTGCCTGCAGACCTTTGCACTTTGGTGTTTTAAAAGGGCTCAGGTTGCACACAATAGCGTTCCTCTATTTATTTTTATGTAATTATTTGTTAGTTGCACAAAATCTTTCGAATGCTTTGGTTGAACAGTCTATCTGCTGCTGTTTTATACAACTTAGCTGACTTAATTATCTCCTGGCATCACCTTAATTTCTCAGCAAGAGGCTGTGAAATCACAAATGAGCCACTATGGAGGAACTGGCTATTTCAGCTGTTTAAAAGTGGGCTGTGAGTTTCTTCAGCTGTGTTGTGGGCTCAAATCTGCTCCATATTCATAGTCACTGTCCTGGTTCCTTCTCATTCTCACCTGGTGGACCAGCAATTGTATGTGTGAATGGTTTCCTGTCAGTTTGAAACACACAGACACATCACAAAAAAAAAAAAATACAATTGCTTCATTGATTAGCCCCAGCAATGGGAATGAATGAGCACAGAGTTTGAGCTACTCTTTCCTTCCAAAAAACCAGTCACACCAAATTGGAATTGCAGGAGACTGCCAGGGCATCAGGAGGAAGCTTGCAGTGTGCAGTGTTAGGCTCTCTCTTTATTCTGCAGATAAAAACAACATTTCAGTTACCCAGAAAAATCTATTAATGAGTTTTCTCATGCATTAAATGACCACACAAAACCCTCTTCCCCTCTGCCCTAAAAACACAAGCCAGCATGATGCCAGAAGAGCTCAGTGGTGGAGGAATTTGCAGCAGGCACAAGGAGATTGTATTGGCTGCAATGGAAAGAAATTGAAAAAGAGACAAGTTTAATCATTGGCAATTGTGGGCAAGTACATGAAAATAAGCAGCAGATGTAAAAAGTTCAGGGGAAAAAAGAGAAAACTCTCTCAGACACAGGTGGATTTCTGTTCAGGTCATTATCTGAGTTCTTGGAGTGCTCTCAGGGCAGAAGGAAAGCAGCCTGTAGGCAGGATCCACAGTCCTCTGAAAGCACTGGGCATGTTTTTATGGGTTTCAATAGCCCACAGAGCAATGGAGCTGCCAAGTGTCATGCATTTCACTCAGGCTAGCAGGGACCTTCTCAGCTGGGTTCTCAGGCTGGCGGTGGGAAAACTGACAGGCTTTTGGCTTGTGGTTCTGTCTTGGGGCTGCTAGAGGCCCTTGGGCTGTATTCCTGAGGCACCTGATCATGTCCTGTCTGTACTGGATCATCCCGCTGTGCAGTGGACCTGATCCAGGCCAAGGGAACCAGGATCACAGAATCATAGAATGGTTTGGGTTGGGAGGGATCTTAAAGGTCATCCAGTCCCAACCCCCCTGCCATCAGCAGGGACACCTTCCACTAGACCAGGTTGCTCAAAGCCTCATCCAGCCTGGCCTTGAACACTTCCAGGGAGGAGCAGCCACAGCTTCTCTGGGCAACCTCTTCCAGTGTCTCACCACCCTCACAGCAAAGAATTTCTTCCTAATATCTCATCTCAGTCTCCCCTCTTCCAGTTTGAAGCCATCACCCCTTGTTCTGTCACTCCCTGCCTTTGTAAAAAGTCCCTCCCCAGCCTTCCTGGAGCCCCTTCAGGTACTTGAAGGTTGCTGTGAGGTCTGCCAGAGCCTTCTCTTCACAAGAGAAGAGAAGGCTCCCAAGCTGACGCATCTGTAGACAGTTACAATAGGATCCCCTCCAACATTTTGCTCCACAGGTAAAGCTTCTACCTGTAGAAAGTCCAAGAGCCAGAGCATCCACTGCTTTCCTCACCCAGCAATGTCTTACCCATCCAGCATCCTTCTGCCACTGAAACCATCTGTGCCTGATGTCTCTCTGCTTCCCTACTGAAGATGCTGTCAGCCTTGGCAACCATCTCTTCCCATCAATCCCTTTGCTACTTCCCAGCAGCATCCATCCAGTAGCCCTCTCCAGCACTGTGCTACCCCACACCTCTGCTCTACCACGACTGAGAGTAATGTGTGTTGCTCACTAGTCTGAAAATTGTTTGCAAGCAAGTGTAAAATTGCACACAGGGAGTGGGGCACCTTTTGGAAGTGCTGTCCCACTCCCAGACGATATAATGAGGAGAATAAGAATAAAATCAAAGAAACAGGAGTAGCTGAGGCACATGAAATGTTTCAGCTCGTGGAAAATGCCTACAGTCAAGGAATGACTGCACAGCATGTGGAAATGGACATGTTCCAAGGTCTGGAACAAGGTAGGGTTTATATTGCTGTAGGGTTCATACTGGATGGCAACAAACTGCAGAGATTGAAATCACAGGGGAATTTACCTAGAAAATGCTGCCTTGCAGAGCTATGAGAACATGGAACATTAAAAATCCACACTCAGTGAGGGGTCAGGAGAGATATTTAACCTTTCTTGGACTGTACACATATGAAGAACTTGTGTTAGGTGGTTACAAGCTTGAAAGCAAGCTGATCCATTTTGCCATTTAAAATATTCTGATACTGCTATGGAGACTTGTCTGGTGCCACCTATATATAATGACCTAGATTTCCATCACAGTTGGGAAGCAGACGTCTGGAAACCTGCTATGCATTTTAGCATTTTCCATACAAAGATCGAGTGTAAACTTGCAGTTTAATTTCACTTAGGAAAAACTGAAATGCTTCTAGGACTTTTCAGTTATATAATTAGGATCATCTTGTTTGGGAGATGACCATGAAGTGACAACAGAGCCATCCTTTCTTCAGCCAGATTCCAGATTAATTGCAGATTAAAGGATGCTCAGGTAAGCACAGGTCTAACATCATTACTATCTAATAACTGTATAGTTGCCTATATGCCATATCTTAATATGCTTGTTAATAAATAGGTGTCAGTGTCACAAAATTGAGCAGCACCATTAGTGCCTGCGGGCTGAGTTATCACAGTGACCAACAAATGAAACAATTGAGAGAATTAATTCCTTTGCCAAGATGAAACACTCAGAATAAAAGGGATGTGATGATCAGGATGAAGCAATTTAAAGGATGGCTTCCTCTCTTCTTGGATTATCAGGCTTCAGGTTTGTCTTCTTCTTCCCAGCTAGATTCTCTGGAGCTCGCTCAACCAACCAAAGCATGGACTATGTGAAGTGGCATTTCTAGAGTTCAGCAGGCAGGCTGCCAAAAGAATCTCCTCTACTCCTATTTTAACATTAATTTCTATGAGTTTTGGGAAACAAAATAAAGCAGTTATATAAAAGGGAATTGCTGGCAGAAAATATTGGTGGGGGGGAGTGGGGGGAAGGAAACTGAAATGTCTCCTTTTGGATTTTAAATAGGAAAAATATCCCAGAGCCTCACAGGCTCAGGGATCCAAAGGTCAGTAGAAACAATATGTAGTAAGCCTTAAAAAAATAAATAAACTAGTAAAGGGAAAAAAAAAGGGAAATTTGTAAAAATAAGCAAAAGCAAGTTAAAAGGGTAATTAGTGAGATAAATAATACTGAATTCCAAAAAAATATTTCTGCAGACAGCAAAGGGACACAAATCTGTTTTTAGTGGAAGCTGACCAAAGATAACTAAAAATTGGTCCATGGGAGCATAATTGGCTTGATTGTCAGAGCTATTTAAAGAAGAGTTTTGAGATGATGAAAACAGTTGTGTGATGCAGCTGAAAGGGCTCATTAAAACAAAGCAGGCATTTCTGCAGGCTGCTAACGAGAGTTTCCTAGGAAAAGGTTTGATTACAGTTTGTTCTTGAAAACCTCTTTGCACAGCTTTTGGAGAGCAGTGTACACATGCAACCAGAGGAAAGTGGAATTAATGATCTGTATTCTTCTCCCAGGGTTTCACCGAAACCTTAGTCAACCTCAGTCTCTATAAAATCCGTGCTCATTTTAATTCCCTGTGAGTCTCACAAGTGCAATCCCTGTTACACAAACAAGGATGACTCCAGACACAACAATTATGTCTTGAGAAATATCAAGCTAGATCATCTTTCACCAGGACAAATAAAGACCAGGAAAGATAAAATGCTCTAAAAGCATGTTATCCATTTTAGCAAGGAATAATCCGTGTTATAGTAGTAATAGTGAATGAAGTCAGGGCTAATCTTAAAGTGATTACTGTTGTGTAGAATGATACACTAGCAGGTGTGCACTGCAAATCAGAACAGAATAAATCTTTGTTTGGATGAATCTTTGCAAAAATGAAGTCCAACACAATAAATTTTACAGTTTCAGCTTCTCAGAAGAACATGCTTTGAACTACCGCCCATAAATATTTGGTGGTTACTCTTGCAACTCTCCTTATTTCCTGGCTGCAGTCCCATTAGTATGGGATGATGTTCCTGGAGTCTATGTAAGTCCAGCATCAGAGGGGACTTCCACCTGTTTTGTGCAGAACACGGTGGTTTTGGACAAGGCAAACATCGAGGGCATTTGAGTGGCAACTGGAAGGACCAGGTGGAAACCCCTGGCAATGGAAAGCCTGAGCAGAAGGCAAGCAAAAGCCAGGGATGGGCAGAAGACCAATGCTGCCAGACTTGAGGCTTTAACATCACCTGAGCACCATCCAGTCATTTTCACTTCACTGTTCTTTCTTACAACTGCTGCACAGAGAAGTTGTGCCAAAGCCTCACGTTCTGAACTTGCACCTTGACAGTGGGGAATTTCAACCTCACAGAAGCCAAGATGGTGCTGCTGGCAGCAGAATGGGTTTTGTACCTGATTTTTTTTTTTTAACTGCAAATGGAACTAAGCTTTTGTTAGTGTATACTGTCATTTCCAAACCTGACTAGTTCTTGCCTATCATATATTCCAACTTTATTTATTAATAATCACAGAATCACAGAATGTCAGGGATTGGAAGGGCCCTCAAAAGATCATCCAGTCCAACCCCCTGCCGGAGCAGGAACACCTACATGAGATCACACAGGAAGGCATCCAGGTGGGTCTTGAATGTCTCCAGAGAAGGAGACTCCAATAACTCAGGTGGTAAAAGCATATAGCCACTTAACTATCTCATGGCTTGCAAAGTTGTCTTCCCAACAATGTATAGTTCATGCCCTCCACAAACATGACAAGAGTCAATCCCCAGAAGTTAAACGAACCACATCCTCTGTGAATACACCAGCCCCCAGCCATCTGCAGAAGGCCTGAGAAAACAGAGCTAGTCGTGTAACCCAGAAGGTCACTAAACTGATTCCTCCAGACCTGCAGTATGTTGGAGTTGGAGATAAAAGCCAGGATGTGTGTGAGCTTTCTGAGGCCATTGCTTCTCTATCTCTAGCTGCACATTCATAAACTGTCTAAAGACAATTCAGGGCTGTGTAAAGTCTTCAGCTTCTCACACTTATTTGATATTTCCTAATTACAATTTCCCCCAGTGACAGGCCGATTGAAATTCCTATGATCCCTGTTGCAGTTGTTTTGCAGGCTTCCCTTATCTACATAAACATTTCCTGTTCTGCCTTCTCATCCTCCCCCAGTGTCCCATAATGGCTTCCTATCATCATTTTTTTTACCATTTCTTTCACTTGATTTTCACTGGTGACAGCTCTGTCTGTGATATTTCTTGCTTTAGAAATACATCACAGCTTCTCACCAAGTGAAGAGGTTTTCTGTGTGCTACTAAACGCTTTAGATAAAATGTGTAGTATGATGTTTAAAATTCTTGACTGCATCTTAATTTGACCAGAGCTTGGGTGCATCTGCTTCATCATATTCTTGTGATGGCACCACTCTCTTCTGCACAGTCACAACATACAGAGGGTTCTTGTGGCACAAGAGAACCTCTCAAAACTAAAACTAATTTTCTTTTACCACTACTTTTTCTCCAAAACACTTCTATGCTAATACTCCAACCCGGTTGCAGGAGCTGTTCCACAAGTAGAAGTTCTATATCCTACTTGTTGTTGCAGATGTTCACAAAATAGATGAGGCAGGCAACTCAAAATGACATTTGTTCTCATCAAAATTGTTTAGCCCTCCAACAAATATTAGTAAACCACAGGTTTGGATGCCAGGTGGGACTAATACTACACAGCCAACTCAAGAATTCCTAAGCTTTCTCCATCAGTCCCTTAGGATGATGACCCAGAATGTGCAATCACTCACCTATAAGATGAAGGCTCTCCATCCCAGGGAAGTTACATTGGGTGATGTCCCAATCCAAGGGGAGAGTTCCTGACTGCAGACACGCTGCTCCAAGGAGGACCCACTCCACTTGCCCTCTGGTAGGGCTCCATTTGTACCCTGGTCGGATCTGTGGTCAGCTCTGATTGACTGGGCCCCATCTTCTGGTGACCACGTGCCTGGTAACAGTCGCCAAAAAGGGCACAAAAAGCAAGGAGAATGCACAAAAAGCAAGGAAGAGTGGGTGAAAAGCAAGGAAAACACACAAAAAGCAAGGAAGAGTGGGTGAAAAGCAAGGAGGTGAAAGAACCAGGTTTCCATGCTCGGAAAGCCCTGGTCTTTGTCAGGGCGGGTGCACCTGCCACACCCTTTGTAATCTGTTTACACAATTGATTTTTAAAGCTGAGTAGGTTATTATTCATGGAACACCATAAGTGTGTTTTAGGTACAATTTAGGAGGTGTCATGTTCTACTGTTTATACTCTGCCACTATAATGGTTTACTGTGGAGCTCACAGTCTGACTGAGAAAGCAAAAACCAAGGGAAAGACCAAAGCTGTTTCACGCCAGTACAGAAGTTCATTAAAGTCAAAGTCAAGCCAAAAGAGAGGACGTTTAGGGAGGATCTGAAGTCTTTGTTAGGTGGAATAAGGGAGGCAGTGCATCCTGGGGGAGGTCTGGAGAACAAGCCAGAGTGAGGTTTGTCTCTCCTCACCCCCACTGTCGTGCTCTGACCCAAATACTTGTCCCCAGTGACCGCTTCATCCATTCAGCTCTGCTCTCTCCCTACTGGCCTTAAATCCTGTTAGTCACTTTTACAGCCTTTGCTTCTTTTTATCTTCCTTTCTAGCCATAAAGTTTAGGAATATCCTCCAGCTACCACCACTGGTCCTTAGCAGCTCCCCCAGCCTCTTGTTTTTTCTCTGCCTTCCACTTTGGTTATCATACCCACGTGCAGTTAGTCTGCAGCACGTTCTGCTGCCAGTCTCCTAAACCTCACCTATACTACAGCCCAAGAGATTCTCCCAGTATCTCTTCAGGGGGCTTTGGGCTCTCTTTGGTGCTTTTCCTTGCAAAAATGTACAAGCCTGGTCTTTTTCCCATCACTGAAGGCGTTTCATGAAATTCTAGTTTGCATCCTTCTCTGCGATGGTGAGGGACTCCATCCCATACACCTGCAGGCACTCCTGGTGGTGGGTCTCAGTTCTCAAGTCAGAGTGCTCAGCATTAACTTGTATGCATTCCCATCCTCTTTTTTTTTTAAAGCAAGCAATGATCTTCAGCATTTTTCTTTCTTTTTTTTTTTAACCTTTGCCAGATGAATTTCTGTAGCAAATGTGTGTTCTTCACACTCAGTCTCCTCAATGGATCTGAGTTTCATTTCAGTCATGACAATTACATCATCCCCTCTCAGCAAGTGTCCTTGGAGTGGAAGAGAGGGAAATACAGTCATTAACGGGGTTGAACCCTATCCCATGGAAAGTCAAAAAGAGAAGGATCATTGTTCTTGTTTAAAGCAGCTACTGAATACGGAGTCACTAAGCTGGAGGGAAATAAGTTCTGACATGTTCCCATTTGCCTTTGCAGCTCAAGAGATGCAGAACTGCGTGGTGGGCTGGTTAATGCTTCTGAACAGCTTTCTGGTCAGTTTAGAAGCTAGAGCATTCCCATCTTCCATCTTAGAAATGGAGAGTCACAGGGATGAATGGTGCAGACCCAAGGAGCAGGTTGGATTAAGATGGAAGGAGTGTAAGATGGCTTCATGGCTATTCAAACACTGGTCACAATTAAGTATTACCTGAATGCTAATATTCTTGATACTCTCTCATATATAATCTCTCCTTAGCAACTGATGGAAGGAGAGGAAAGTCGTGATTTCCTTAAAGTGCTGTACCATCTGTCAGCTCTACTCATCTTTTCTTCAAACTTATTTTAAGTTAGCTTCTTTTCTCCTCCTGACATTCACTATTCCCAGGCTTGGCTATAGTTGGATGATTGTGATGTTCAGTACAGATTATGAGATACATAGAGCCATTCATTTTAAAAATCTGAGGTATCAAACAACACCCCACTGACACAAATATTGACAACGAGCTTTCCATGAGGGGATGTGAAGCAAGGAAGATAACCAATATGACCCTGGGGAGTGCAGATAGTTTTCATCTTTAGAACGACCCCACTGATCCCAGATAGCTTCTGTGCAAAAGCAGCCAGATCTTAAGTTCATTTGTGACAAAAGCTGCTGATAAATCTTGCAGACTTTTACCAGAGATTAGAGGATCATATTGCACAATGGCCATAAACCGTGCTAAGGAAGGTTTGGATTCCTGTGAAAGGTATGCTTTACTGAACCTGGATTTTTCCTATTTTTCTTGAACTTAAAAAATACAGTGATTACACAGTGCAATAAATATGATTATTTTATATTGAATAAATATGATTCTTTTATATTGAATAAATATGATTCTTTTATATTGAATAAATATGATTCTTTTATATTTAAACATGTTTCTTTTATTGAGGAACATCTGGATTATGTCTGTGGGAAGAAATTATGCAGCTTATAAAATCCTATGCCTGTTATATTAATTTTAGTTTTGTGTATACTTTTTTGGGGGGGCTTTTTAATTTTCTTTTTGCTGTCAGAAGGACTTTATTTTAGGGTTTTAATTTTTGGACTTCCCCTCTGCAGTCTCTCTCTTCATCAGAGGACTGACCCTCAAGAGGTTAAAATGAGAAAAAAAGGCACAACCTCATACAATCAGGATGCTAAACCCAGCTGAGCAAAGCAAAGCAGAGTGCAGATGCAAGACACAAATAAAATATGCAGCGAACCCAGAAGGGAAAGAATAAAGAAGTCAGTATGGCAAACAGTGAGAAATTAAACAAACACATTCAAAACACAGCCCGTGAGGGAAGCAAACACTCACCATCTGCAATGAGAAAGGAAAAGTCAGGCTCAGGCCATCCCCACTCATTGGCAACACATGAAGAGAGTCAGCAAATGGAAACTGCACGGGTTTCTCTCAAAGGCTTGATTTTTCAGAAGCACTTTTGAGGATGATTTTTTTTTCTTCCCATGAAGCAACAGATCCCTTTGTACAAGTAAATCTCTCCAAAAGGTCCAGGCAAACACCAGAATGTGGTTTATTGTTTTGTCTTCTGGGGAAATGTTTACTAACTGGGGGATAATTGGAAAGAAAGCATTCTAAATTATCCGTGGAACTTCAACATTTATCTTTTCCATTGTGTTGTGTGCTGGCAGGAAAGCAAAAGTAACTTAACATTGGTGGTTCAAGGAAGGGAAAGCTGTAACAGGAAAGATCAGAACAGCTAATACATAATACATCATTCCCAATAGGTGGATGTTATACACACACCTGGAGCTAAACATGCCTATGCACACACGTGTGTATGTATGCACACACCTCCACCACGCAGGCACTGAGGCAACAACTAGAAAGACCGGAGAAGCGATCAACTGAAGCGCTCTGAGCCCGTGTTCACACATGTTAGATCTCTCTCTCAACCCCAGCCACATCGAGCTCTTTTTGTCCACTTTGCTAGTCTGGAAAAATCTGACAAAGAGCCCTGGCATGTGGGAAAAAATGAGTGGTTTGCTAAAGCTCTTAGGGTTTGGTCTGCTTTTTTAATCCTTTGTTAAATGTGCTCACAGCCCACAGTACTTACTTTTTTGGTATGTTTCATAAATTGAAATCAAAATAAATCAATAGCTAAAAGGAGCTTGCTGGCAAATTTAAATTATCTGTGTGTTGTTCTAATTCTGCTAGCAAACACAAGAGTTTTTCTGAGGGGAGCAGACAGGGTTCAGGGCTTAGAAGAATGAAAAAGCAGAAATAAGGGAGCATGGAGCTACATCTCCTGCCACCAGCCCAGCACCTATTACTAGGGTTGTCATACAGAGGCAGCAGTAACATATTCTGAGCTCAGGAAAATCTCTCATATATCACATGGGTGGCACTAACAAAATGGCAAAAGATGCATTATTTTAAAGAATAATGAATAAAGATATATGGGACTTGTTCCATATTCCAGCAATGAGCAGATACTCAGAACGGGGAACTGAATAAACCTATCGCTTCACATCACTTTCAATTCTTCTTCCATAATTTTCACAGCCAGAATAACTTAATGGGAAAGTGACACAGGTCACCAACGCTGCAAAAAGCTGAATGTCAGATGGTGAGAAAAAAAAAATAATCAGCAGTGTCTGTAAGATGATTCAGAGAATCAGAGGCTTGAGCTTCCCTGAAGCAAATGCCGTCTACAACCAGCCCTCCCAGCATTGGAAGTGGGGGAGCTGCTGAGGCAAACGAGGCAAAGCATAATGAAGTTCCAGGAAAGACCTATTGCCGAGGGGTGGAGAGGTTTCAGCACAACAAACGCCTCGGCTTGAACACGTAAATGCTGCAAAGACTCCAACAGAAAGGGGCAATTACTGCCTTATGTTCCAGTTCTAATCTTAAATTATAGGATAGTTTCCTAATGAAGGGGAACATTGCTGGAGCCAGCTGTGGTGGATGGAAGGGAACGCTGCTGTAATTACACATCTTTGCACATGGGGACAGAAGTTCCCAAATTCCAAAGGGAAACACCTTTATAATGTTTGTTTTTACAGAATCAAATAACATTCTTAATTTGCAATGGGATGGGAGCATTTGAGTATGTGTGAGCCTTTAAACTGGATTGCAGCCCTACCTGGTGTGTGTTAGGAGCTCGACTAAACTGGCAGGGTTGAGCTAGTGTACTGGGATCCTAACTCAGACTGGGGGTACAATAACGATGGTCGATGAGATAAATGCGAGATACAGCAGTGGCAATCGAGGGGGAGAAAACAAAGACAACAAGGAGACAAGTCTTAGGTGGAACATCTGATATGGCAAAGTCAAAACAAACTCGTTCCCTTCTCTCAAGATTACTGCTAGCAGCAAGGGTGGTGGATGTTTCATACACTTTCTTGTTACACAGAACATGTTACTATCAAGAAAAATATTCTTGATTTAACAGGGTTTTATTGCCTTTGAGAGCTATACAGTCAGAGAAAGTGGTTTATAACGTGGTCTACAGAATCCTGGGCTTCACAGATGACTTCCAAGGGCTGCAGAAGAAGTAACTATGGAACAGGCTGTTGTCCCTGTCCAAGGCTCTGCATCTCTCCTGCAAAGTTTATAGGGATCTACAAGTGAAGAGAGCTCCAAACCACTGCTTTTACACTACTTCTATTACATGAAAAGAAATGGATGGTATTTTTCCAGTTAGTACTTTCATGGATGACTCAGCTCCTAGTAGCATGAGAGGTAACTATATTTTCAGAGTAGCTATGCTTTAGCCAGTACACAGAACAAGAGTTGGTCATGTAATGAGCAATTGATTATTTCTGTTCTCCTAGTTGTTTAATGGGGCTTCAGACTTTACTGTGCTGTATTCTTTTATTTTGCTCTGAAGGAAGAATTATTTCTTCCCCAAGGTCCTTCTTTACTGGTATTCAACATTATAAAATCTGAGTACTTCACTTTTTAACATAAAACTCTAAGGTGAGTAGATAAAAAATAGAAGACAAATTAATTTTGGCATCCAATTTGAGATATCAAAATCTGATCCTTCTAAGCACTTAACTTTTTTTTTTTGACATACACAAACAACATACATAGTTCCCATTGACTTTAGTTAGAGGTCTGAACACTCACTTTCTCACATCAGGCATCACGTTGATCACCAGGGAAATGAGGAACTTCCAGGTAACCATGTGCCAAGTTTGCCTGGTGTGCAAGAAGCTCTGGAGCAGTGGGACAGAGTCTAAGGCACCATTTAAACCCCAGGAGCCATTTATCCACATCACACCTTCTCCTTGTCCTCAGCTTTAGGTCCTGTAGCTCTGACTGAGCCAGTTTCATGTCTGCTCCATAAACTTCCCACCAAGTCCTAATCCTCTTGCTCAGCAAATTCGAGGCCTTAGCAAATCCAAGATAAGTGGACTGCAGACATCAGCCCCATGCACAGCTTGTTGCCAGGACCAGCGCTGTTATCCTCCCCCTGTCTCGGCATTACTGTCCCCACTGTCTTTCTCCCTTTCTCTGGTGCCACCTCAGGAGGGTTCAGCCCCAGGCTCTGCTCGTGGGTACTTCCCAGGTCCCCCAGATGTGATGCTCCCTTCTGACTTCTGCCTTGCAGTTTGCTTCAGCGCCAGCATTCTCCCCTGCCTCTGCTGCTGGTTTAAACCTCTCACCCTTCCTCCTGCCACCTCTGGGGCCAGTTTCCACTGCTCTGAGGCTCCTTGTCCCCAGCAGCTTCCCCTCCTCTCCCTAAGTGCCAGCCAGGGGATGCTGGCTGGAAACCAGGCTGTGCTCCCCACTCATGGAGCGTGACCTGCCACAGAGGCTCGTAACAACAGTACAGGTTGGGGGGGGGGTGAAAGTCTTACATTTGGATTGGGGTGTGCTGAAGGCAGAAAAAATCATGGGGGAGGTTAGCTGCTAAAATTGTAAAGGTTTCTGTTGAACATGTGTGAGCTGCAGTCTTTCAAGGGCCTCTCTCTGCCTGGGCTGAATTTGCTAAAGGAGTGTAAAAGAGAGAGCCCTTTCAGCAAGACCACTTCCTCCCTCCTCCCCCGTCTCCTGACTGCAAAGCCCAAATCCTCACTCCAAACCCCTCTGACCTGAGCGAGAGACACGTTTCACTTTTATCCTGTCACTGTAAAATCCAGCCACGTGTACGTACGTGCGCCTGGTAGAGCCAGACAGCTCTGCATGGCTCTGTTCTAGGAGCTGGACTGGGGTTGAGTTAGAACCAGCTGGAAACAGGGCTTTGTAATGAGATGGGAAGACAACTTTAATGATACCTGGAGCCACCACCCTCACCTACAATACTTCATTTGGAGAAATCTATACAAAAACTGTTTTGGTGAAGCCTACAGTAAACAGGCTTTTGTTTTATCCTCCTCCTCCCCATGTTAATTGTGACAGATACAGCCTGACATCATTGTAATCTGGGAACCAGATAGTTAGGAGAGGAATTACAGCCACACCAGCACCTCGCTTTCATCTGACGTGTTTTTACTCTTTGATCTCCTTTGCTGGATAATCAAGAAGCTTGAATCCGTGGCCTGCTGAAATCTGTGAAATCTGGGAAACCCTGTGTGATCTCATCTAGGTGTTCCTGCTCCAGCAGGGGCATTGGACTGGATGATCTTTCGAGGTCCCTTCCAATCCCTAATATTCTGTGATTCTGTGATTCTGTGATACCTTTTTCCATACCTGTGACCCTCAGAAAGAGCATCCAGTGTACTCACGTGCAGTAAGAAACTTCTCACTCGTGAGTCTTTCAGCTCTGTTCATTGAGGTGACCATATGAATGTGCACTGTGTTCTACTAGGGACCCTCCTCTCTCTGTGTTTCCTATTTTAAGATGAATTGGTGGGCGGGGTGGGGAAATTTAAGCCTTGACATCACGTTTTGCAAAGGAAGCAAATGAACTCCTCCCTAAAGTCTAAATGAATGGCCTTTTAAGGTGACTGCTGAATTAAATTCCTGAATGATTAAATCAACAGGCATGAGAAGGTTCTTATTTCCGAAAAAGAAAAAAATTGCAGTGGGGGGGGAAAGAAAATAAATCCAAAAACCACCCAGTAGTGTGATTGCAGGGCTGAGAGCTGAATGGGAACTGTTTACACTGACTCAGTAAAGATATTTTACTCAGCTTTTGTAGTAATGCAGCTTCCCAGGCTGAAGGGAAATGGGGATCTACATTTTCTGAGCCTGCTAAGCTTCTCTAATGTAAGACATGTGCATTTAAGTGAAGTCCTGAAATACCTCACTAAGAAGAGAGATGTTTGAAACCTCAAGCACATCTTTCTGTTTATCACACATGACATGCTTTCAGCTGTACTGTATGCAGCTGACATTGGTCTTTATATATATAATAGACCTGTAAGGCATGCAGCTAAAACCCAGTTTAAGTGAAAATCTAAAATACCCTTAAGATAGAGTGAAAATAATCTCATGAGGGGAATGGGGCACGTCTGGACTTTCTCAGGATAGAAGCTCTACCTGAGCACTGCCTGTCAGTCTACCCTGGCTGGGGGAAATGACAGTGAATCAAACCACCATGAAACACCAAAATGAAACAATGTCCCTGTCATCTTGAAAACAAAGAGAGAGACCTCCACGAAAGCTGTAAATTCCCTAGAGCTCAGGAGGTCACTGGTGGTCGATTAACACTACCTAAGCCCTTTTCTGTCATTTTTCATAAGGATATCACAGAAAGACAAGAACTCAATGGACTTGAAATCTAGTTCCAGGTTTTTTCCTCTCCTTATACCTGCTGTCCCAGGGTAACTCCAAAACCTGGGTCTCCACCAGACTTTCCTCCATAACATCTTCCATCGTTGGGACTTCTCTTGTGGCTGGATTGTCGATAGCAATGTGAGCTTTAGGGCAGAAAAAGTACTGTTAGGTGTTGGTATTTTTTTATTACTACATCAACCAGACTTGCTTTAAGTAAAGTCAGAGCACACAGTGATAAAACACTGATCTCTTATCTTAATTGTTCTCAGTGCTGCTGCAGGCAATGGTGCTACACCAGAGATAACTGAATGTTAGGAGAAGGTGGCTATTTTAGACAAGCCTACATATGCAGGAAGGAAAGGGATGTGACACCTCTGTAGGACTTTAGTTTTAAGATAAACGAAGCAGAAAGTAGTGATTTTCCTTTTTTTGAAGGCAATTCCTCCTACTGTCACAGATTTACAGATGGTAAATGAATTACATGGACAGTTGAAATAGGGAATGAAGAGGGAGATGATGAATGATGGCTTGAAGACCTTCTGTAGGTTAGTCACTTCAGTGAACTGGAAGAATGTTTGGGCCAGATTATCACGACAGGCAGGGGAACACTGCAGTGAAAGCTACTTTCTGTGGCATAATCTGGAACTAACCCCAAGTTGGATGTCTCATCAAGGGTTGTGACAACACTACAGTCTTTTAACTTCTTTGTCTTCTTTGCTCTCTGTCTACTAAAGGAGTGAATTCCGAGTTTTGGACCATACACATATTTTATCCATAGCAACCACAACACTTCCCTCAGGTTTGCTAAAACACAAGTCTTTAATTTAGAACAAGGAAGATGGATCTTACCCCGATGCTCTGCTTCTGAGCTTGACTGAAATTTAGAAGTAAGCGATTTTGTCAGCATCAGGGCTTCCTGATGGCCCTTCTCATCTTCGAGCCTCCAAACTCTGCCTTAGCAACCCATGACCTTTGCTAGCAATCACTGGGAAAGCGCTGAAGAAAAATTGTTGAGTGATGACTCACTCTACCACAGTTTGGTTCCTTTATCATTTTCTAATGCTGCTGATGGGAAGATATTTTCTATTGTGAGAGGCTTGTTTTCCTGCTCCATTCAGGAACAATGATCCATAAGGATTTCCTGAGGAGTGACTTCTCCTTACAGTGTGTGAGATTTCTTGTCTCTTAGCTCCTGGAAGGCTAATTTAATTACCCATCACCAAGTTACTTATTACCTTCCTGTTCCCTCTTGCCTTTTCAACACCTACTTTACTGCAGAGGGCTCCTTGTAGGAGACAGGCACTGAGAAACGGGGTGTGAGGAATGAAAAACCTTCATAAATCAGCAGTGGAGGAGGAAACGCGTAGGACCGGGCTGGAGCAATCAGGGGCCGCTTGTGGATGACGGCGTGGGGGATTGGACATGGAAGGGAGCGACACTGGGGGTTCAGTCCTGGCTCCATTGGCCTTCAGTGTGAACTCCGGCTTGGAACAGCCACGGCGGATGACGAGGGTCACAGCAGAGGACTTCTTTCTTCTCTGATCAGAAGCAGCACTTGGGGCTTCTTAAGAAAGCAAAGGCGCAGCAGCAGTCAGGGTTTATCTGCTTGGGCAGAAGCCCAAAGCCACTACATTCTTCTCCTTTTATTTACAGCCTTCGGCGAGGACTCTGGAGTTTTTTAAGATGATACCAAACCTATAGAAAAGACTCAGATCTGATGGTGAGTACGAGGAGATCTGTGTGCGTGCCTTTAGGTTGGTGGGGTAGAAGAGATGTCAGTCACACTGCATAGCTCGCTATTGTCCCTTTCTCAGCTCCCAGGAGGCTGGGAGAAGCAGCTGTATCGTAGGGATGCCAACTGTCAGCAAAATACAGCAATTGTTTTATGAGTTTAATGCTCTTTATCTCCTAATTTATTTACCAGGGCCATGTGCAGTGCTCAGTGAAAGCCAGTTTGCTGAGGAGAAAAGGCTTAAAAACACCCTTCCATTTGCTAACGTGTTATTTCTTCTTAAAATCGTTATGTTTTAGAAAATTAAAGCTTTATTGAAAAAAAAAAATCAAACTGAGGGTGGAGAGTGAAGTCTCTCCTCATGCTAAGAGAAGCCAGAAGCAGGTCAGCCAGGTCTCATCTTCTGTTTGTAATTCTTTGCCCCGGTGAGGATGGGGACCCCGCTGCCCTGGGAGCGTATGGTCCCTGCCCCAAAGGCTCACAGGCTGAAGGGTGAATGGTCACCTTGTGTCACCAGGTCTGAAGGAGTTCAATCTGATCTCCACACACCTGTGAGGAAGCTGCTGCTGGCTTGGTATTTGCTAGCTCAGGTACTGCCATCTCCTTGGTGTTTACGTACAGATACCTGTAACGGCTGGAACCCGACGGCGAGCGCTGCCAACCTCTGCACCAAGGGCAATTAATCACAGGATAGGGGCCCGCTGTGGAGCAGATAAGAGGGATCTAGAAAAGCAACAGAGGCCAGACAGCATTAGATAAATGGTGGGGAGAAAGCCAGTGTTAATAGCACTAATGTAGCTGTGTTTCCTGAAAAGAGAGCAAGAAATTCCCCAGTGTAGACATACTTCTTGTTGGCCAAAAAGCATTCTGAATTCCTCAACAATCAGGCAGGAAGCGGTACAATCCGTCAGACAAAATGACCAAGATGTTATTTTTTCCAATATCAGAAATATATTTGATGTCATAACTATTAGAGAATAACATTTTGTGGCCAATCATCAGATGGATTTTTTCAGTCTTACTAAATTTGTTCATGATGTACAGCAAGTGGAATTTCTGTACACAAAAATGTATTTTAAAAACTTTGTTTCAGTCCAGATCACTATTTTATTTTATAGGTACTTTATTCCTAAGCACTTACTGCTCTTTCAAAAATTTGCACAAATAGAGATTATGTTTTAGTATTTTCCCAGTCAAGTAATGAGAGAGAAAAGCAGAATTATAATTTATAATAACTGTGGGGTTTGTGCTGCCTGTGCACAGCTGGAGTTTGTATCACAAACTGACACAAAACATAGAAGGTAATTTCTGATTTAATTTTGTCACTTTGTGTGATGATTTCTGTTTAGTTTCCTCCGTGACTCAAGTCAAAGTGTGGAATCTGTATCACAACAGGTCTACAGTCTTGTACCCAGTCTGCTTTTGGTTGGCCGTTCTGAGAAGCTCCTACCGAGATTTCTCGTTGTCTCCATCTTAGAGGAGCTCTGTCTTTGATGAGGGGCTGTCAGTAAGATCCACCTGGTCCAGCTGCCTGAGTTTAGTCAGCAGAGGAACACCACGGTTCCTTACAGCCTTGCAGATAAAGAGGAAGGAGGATGCTCACTTAATAACTTCTCCCCATTGTGCCCCAGAGGTTAGGCACCACGCCATATACAGATGTTATCAAAAATGGAATCATTTTATAAATAAACTGTGAATTAACAGCAGTCTGGATAAATGTATGCTTGGGTTCAAGACTGATGTATTCCATTCTTTGAGAACATTAAATAAACTGAATGTTTTCATTTTGTACTTTGTTATGATTTATCACATTGTGGTTTATTTAAGTCTTTCAATGCTCTCTCTTCCATTTGCTGAACTTTGGCTATGGAATTAGAACACCCTTGACTGCACAGCCTTCCCTCTGTGTTCAAAGGAGAAGCCATGTAGCTATCATGATGGATTAAGACATCCTACATTAAAAACCTGTGTCACTTTTGCAACTGTCTGCATATATGCAACAAGACACCAGGAGCTGATGGGTCCATCTAAGACATTAAGCTGGATGGACACTTCTTCTTTTTTCATAGCTGTAGTAGTTGTGAATACTCTGAAAAAGACTTCTTTGCCAATTGTAGCCCAAGAAAATGGAATACTGTTCTCTTGCAAAAAAATACTCTGCAAGTATTCAGCCATCTTATTACATACCATTATTACAAAAAACAGTGACTTCTTTATTCACTGGAAGTTACACGCGCACACACGAGATCTTTTGAAGGTCCATCAGTCCTGCTTTAGCCTGCTTCTTGTCAAAGGCATAGGCTCAAGTTGAGAACCTTTCTAAAAGGCTACTTCTCCATTTATCTGCTATGGACAGCCCATAGCACTAATAGAACAATAATCATAAAAAAACCCAATGATCCCCAATTCTTTTACACAGAATTCCAACAGCCACCTTTGTTCTCTGGACTCAACCACAACAGAGTTATGGGGTGATCCACCTATCCACAGGGACAGGGTTTTCCAGGGAAGAATATTAATGGTGTTGAGGTATATTCACAATCAACACCTTCTGCTGTTACCAAACATAGCAACTTCCATTTGGTATTTAGTTATGCCTTAAACCATTTATTTACTGTCTAGTTATGATTCATATAACTACATATTGCTGCCAAGTGAATTCCATTACCATGGGGATATTTGCAGATATTTTAAATAGTTGAGATAAATACAATAAACTAGAAAAACAGAAAGAAATAAATGGATATAAAATGGGAGATCACTGGCTCACAAACTGGAATTAAATATAAGGAATTGTTGGGCCAGCTAGTCAACACAACAGCAACTGCATGAGCCGTGTAATAATGCGCTACAGGTAGAACAATACTGCAATTCTTTTTGCAATAAAGTTGTCAAAACACTTTTTAAACAAGGGTAATGTAGGTAAATATTTGCTTCCCACACAACTGAACCCTCTTTCAGTAGCATTCAATTCTGCAGCTAGATATTTAAAGGCCATAAAGAATGCACAGTAACTAATGTGCAAGTGTCATGTCCAATAGACTATTTCTATCACAGTGCCTTTGGTGAAGATGAGCAATAGCTGAAAACGAGTGTGAGCATTACAAACACTAGTATATTCATCAAACATGAAGTCATGCAACTAGGCATGCCAAGTATTAAAAAAAAAAAGTGCTTTTATTCAGTATATTATGTAACAGAGGTGTTCCCATGCGCTCTGTAGAGCCCGAGATTAACTATCAAAAAGCGCTGTCAATGTGTAACCAGACAGTACATGCTTCACCTATATTCAACCTCAGGTTTTAAGCACGGCTTTCACACAACATTGGGCACTACATTAGACTGTCAAGAAAAAAAGAGAAGCAGAAATGTCAGAAAGGAGCTTAAGAACATCCTGGGTAGGAAAAGTCCACATTGCTAGTTAGTCCAAGAAGGACATTTAATGATCCCATGATCCAGAAGAGGGAAAAACAGATCTATGATATTAAGCAAATAACCCCAACCCTATTATTCCTACAGTAACATAGGTCACGTATTTTGCTTTAAAATGTATAGACTGAAAGAACTGAGCCTGAAGTTTGGCTCTGTACCAAGCACATAATTTCTTCAAAAACTCTCTCACACTCTAACTTTCTGTTATTGCAACAATACAAGAACTTTTCTTATCTAGAAGACCGAGGCTATGTCTTGGGTTATGCTAATGGATCTACTTTGAAACAAGCTTTTGAAATATTCTTGGCTTATACAGTGGATTCATCATCAAAAAGACCATTATCTTCCATTATGAATCCCAAACGTCTACATAACAGATTCTTTCAGAACTGTGCTCTATTTCTAGTATTGCTCAGTCATCATAGCAAAATCACTAAGTACTGTTCTCCTTATGTACAAAAGAAGTTCAGCATGACATAAGTCAGAATATAAAGATGAAAAAGTAATCTGAATTAAGTTTCAGCATTTTCCTGGATCTACATTTCCATGTTTTATTTTTTCCACATTATGCACCTATAATTTAACTAACTGGATTGAACTCTAATGTGTTTTGAGTATGTCTGTATCGTTACACTCATATTTTAGCTGTTTGTGGTTTTCTTAGAAAACTTAGTTTTGAGAATTTTTTTTAATAATAGACAGATTTGACTGTAGGAGATTGTATAACCCTGAAAACCAATTGCAAAATTCCCACTGCCATCAGTTTCAGTCAGTTCCATGTGTAAGCAGACACTAATCCTTGCACCTGGCTTAAGAAAAAAAGAAAAGATTTGCTTTTTACTTATTGGTAAGTGTTTAATATCACCTTTTGTTGCAAGGGACAAGTGAGCAGCTCTATTGGATTAACTGAAGCTGCATACATAGGTGTGTCCAGCTTAATGGCTCCCACTAGATAAACGATCATCAAAGCCCAAAAGACAGGTACAAATAAGCCATCCTCTGACAAAAGTAGGAGATAAAGCCAAGCAGTGAACTGTAAAGATTGTATTCATTGATTCTAGCCCAAAGGTTCAACAACTGGTTTTAGGCTGGAACCTAAAGATCAAAGCACATTTCATAGAATCACAGAATGGTTTGGGCTGGAAGGAACCTTCAAGCTCATCCAGTTCCAACCCCCTGCCATCAGCAGGGACACCTTCCACTAGACCAGGTTGCTCAAAGCCTCATCCAACCTGGCCTTCAACACTTCCAGGGAGGGGGCATCCACAACTTCCTTGGGCAACCTGGGCCAGTGTTCCAGATTTGAGTATCTGACATTGAGAAGTGCAATGGAATAGCTGAGAAGTGACTTTCAGGAAGCGTGGGGTGGATGTTCTGGTGCTCAGGCACCAATAACTTTGTTCATACAAAGCAGGTGGTCAGAAAAACAGGAAGGATGATCTGACCACCCTGGGCAAGTTACATGTATATGCATGGTAGATCAGACAGGTGTGGAGGTTCCAGTTTGCTCTCTGTGAAGTGCTGCGCTCCCGATGATCGTCATGATAAGCAATTTATTTTGCTTAATTGATTCATTTAAGTGCCAGGTGCAACTTCAAAGGGTGGATCTGGGAGCCCAGTCACGTGCAAGTGCAGCAGCGGACCCAGGACGTGCCTACCCAGAGGGAGCAGGGTCCAGGCTGCTCTGACTTGCGGTATGGAGGGAGAGACTTGTTGCTGTGGGATGAGTTTGGAGAGGGCTCCAGATTGTAGGTAGGTCAGTAACTGTGTCAGAAGCTGGAGTAATATTTTCACAGGGAAAGGAAATGGAACAAAGTGACAAAGTGATTAAAATGCCAGTAAGTAGCACAATCTGCAACACTTCAGTTGTTCCACATTTGTACCCAAGGCCTCGATAGGGCACACTGCTCCCTCAAGTCTGAAGTCAAGTACTAGGCATAATATCGCCTCAGTGTTTGCAAGGAGAGAGCCCGATGTAATGATCCCAGGGTGACGCAGATGTCCTTTAATCAGTAGGGGACAACTTCAAAACACAAGGCTGGACTGCTGGGACCACAGTGGCACGTGGTGCACAGTACTTCTTTCCTATCAGAACTCGTCATTGGCTTTACTTTTGTAGAAACAATGTTTTGATATGAGTAAAAAGAATAAAGAGCTGACTGTTGTACGTACAGAATTCATCTGTTTTCATTCTGTAATATTTTATTATTATTAATTCTATAAAATTTTATTTCTGGAGTAAAAAAAACTGTCTAGCATTTACATTTTAAGTTCATTAATTCATTTTAAGAGAAAAAATATTTTTGGAGAGCAGAACTGCTTTCCTTAAATAAAAAAAAAGTAATAAATGCCACGTTGCACTACAGATCTAAGTGTTTGTTTTTTTTCCTAATGTGATATGCAAAGTGTGATGGCAGTACCTTAAGCTATGCTAGGAAGCAGTTGTTCACGTAACCTGGCAGTAAGCCCAACACCCTGAAGGTCTCGCTCTGGCGGTGGTGGCACTACGAGCAGACCCTTTATGCCCACTGGACTCTGCTCAGACACAATGGTTCATCAATATACGTTTGGCTGCAGCACTGGGTATTAATGATTACACATCTGGGTATATAGAAAGCCTCTTAAGGATTTACTGAGACCTGCCCAACCCCAGTGGGGTTTACTTATTAACAAATAAACAAACGGAGAACTGGAATTACAGGACGTAATCACCGTGCTCCTGGTCATCCGAGCAGTCGCTGCTGGTGCCTGCAAGGGGTAGAAGGGTGAGAGGGGCCTTTGCTTAAGGCTCTGACTCCCTGGTGTAGGAAACACATCTTGCCATCCGTCAGCTCACTGCCTTGCATCTGTGGATGTTGTACAAACAATGTATTAGATGGTGTGTTTTTCAAATAATTACCAGAAATCTGCTGTGTTTCCCAAGCCACAAGTCCGTCACAAGGACCAAAATAGTGTAAAGTACTGGATAAACTTCCATGAAGGTTGTATCTCCCCTCACTTAAGGAAGTAACCGTTACTGGTATGAGTACATGACTAAGAGTTAGGCTGCCTTCCTGCTTCTGCTGATCTATATTCCCCGCTACACAACTACGACTGCACAAAGCAGCCATTTTCTACCTTAAACAATAAGTGCATGTGTGTGCCTCTCACCAGGATCACATCATTGGCTCGTAATCTATCAAAGCCTCTTTCTTTAGATCATTGAAGTAATGGATGTATACCAGGACGATACAGTAAACACACTACAAAACAAGAGATGCTGTATTTTTTTCCCATAGCGATTGTTCAATAGGAGCCTGTGTTCAAAACTTTCACAGCGTTTTATAGGCATTTGCTGATGAACACAGCTCTTTCTTATTGTTGCAGAGCAATTTTTTAAGAGCAAATGGTGAGACTTAGAAGGGGGCCAAGAGGTGTATATTTTATGTTGTTTTATTTGCATATTTATAATAAAGTTGTAGGTGGCAGCCAAAGACAACAGCCGTGATGGCAGTGACAACGATGGTTGGAATAGTTGGTTACTGTGCTGCTTGTGAGTTCGCAAGGGTTTTCTGTTTCATGCCAGCTCCCCTCTGAATACAGAAAATTGCCACAAACACAGGCCTGATTCTGGAAACCTTTATTCAGAGAAGTTGCTGGTACATCTCAAAATAGGAAAGGGTTGACGGGTGAGACATCAGGGCCCAATTAGATGTAACACCAGATACTTCATACTACTGTCAGCATTTGCATTACCGTTGTGTTGGGCTGTTTCTTGTCCTAGCAAAGAATCCAAAGTGGCAGCACTTACAAAAAGATCATCCGATGCAAAAGGGCAACAGATGTCAAAGGAGCAACCAAGTGCGAGGATGGGAAACCTTCCTGTGTGACCTGCTGTAGGTGTTCCTGCTCCGGCAGGGGGATTGGACTGGATGATCTTTCGAGGTCCCTTCCAATCCCTGACATTCTGTGATTCTGTGATGACAAGAGGTGGTCAAAGAGTGGTTGAGGTGTTGGTAGGCATTTCTGCAAAGCTGAGATTTGAGGATGGGTTTGAAGGAAGATACTGTGCTTGTTATTCACTGTTGAGCATCCTCAACAATCCTGTTGAGATTGTTTACAGGAGTGGGAGTTTAGGACTTCACCCAGTTGGTATTAATGAAACGCTGGTATAATGAAAATGTTTTGGCAAGGGATGGCTTGGTATGCAAAGATCTGTTACACTGGCAGGGTAGCTCAAAAGGATGCTGCACACATTGGACTGACTGAGCAAGTGTGATTCGGTCTGGAGATGCACCACGTGCCCTACAAACCCAGGACGTATTGGAGTTGCCATGCAGGAGCAAGTCAACAGGGTAGAAGCACAGTAATTCCACCACATGCCATGCTGGAGCTGATGCTATGTGCAAATTCACCTAGTGAGTCACGTCTGCTTGCATTACAAAAAAACAACCTGAAAGCAAAATAGTCTTCATATGTCTCACTGGCAAGAAGACACTGAAACTGGCTGGGCTGGTTGGGAACCAACCTGGCGGCAACCCTAGTTAGCAGATCTTGTAAATAAGGTGAGTGGGTTTTGTTTCTGTATCTGAAGACAAGAAGGACATAGATGGGTTCTGAGTTATGGCAGGTAGCGTTCTGCATTTAGGTTTGCAAAGTTGTTCATTAGTTTCACAAAAAGCACACAAAAAATTGTATCTTCTTTCAAAACAGAATCTAAAAAGTCTTGAAATTTACTTGTCGAGTTCAGTTTTTTAAAGTTTAGTGAGAGATTAGGGAAGTCTTTTTCTTTTGAAGGAAGAACAGCACATCGCTACAGGAATGGAAAAGTTTGGATTTATTATAATGTACACAGAACACAGTATTCTTCAATCCTCAGGGACCCATTTGCATTTGCTTTATTTCTTCTCAAAATGAACACAATTTTGCAGAATCTTCCTAACCCTGTAAATTACCGTATGAAAAGAGAACACCCCACCTCCCCGCTATTCACAACACAGAAAAATGGGACATTAACCTCACATGAAACCCACTGGCTTGCATCTTGCTTCCTCATTAAGCCTGTGCCAGTTTTGCAGCAGATTTCAAAGGTGTAAGCTCATTTTTGTTTTTTTCCAATGATCAATCCACAAAGTAATATATTACATAAAAGTAAATTACTTTAAAAGCATCATTCCCTTTTTGAAGATATCCCCATCAGTTAGGTACGTTTTCTCAACATTGCATATCTGAAAACCAAGATAAATGTTTTTGAGCAATTTGAAGCCCTTACTACAAGAAAGAAAACAAGTATTATTCATATTGTTTGTTTTCCCACAATGTATTTTTATGGGAGAGCTGCGGGGACCATATTTTGTATTCAGTGAACAACTTCTGCGGTGTAAAATGTCTCTTTTTGGTATTCAAATAACCACGAAAGCAATGTAGCTATATCTCATTGCCATGGACATTACCACCTAAACCAACCAGAATTAAAAAAAGGGTTATTTTTTACCTCATCCATTGTGAAAGACACAGATTTATGAGATAAAATTTGGCAGTCCTGTGACCAATGATAATAAAAATCTCTTTCCCTTGGGCGTCCGAGAACCACAGTGTATTGTAACACTTCCAGTTCTTAAACAGCGCTGAACCACACTGTGCAGGGCTGCATACCTTTCTGAAAAGATGATGCATTTTTCTTGTTGTTGTAAAAACTATTTGTTTATCAAATGTACCCAAAAAAGGAAAGACATTAGAAATGAAAGAATTGGATGGAAATTGGTGAGAAACGAGAACAATTTTAGCATCTTCATTGTTGCTCCTGTCCGCCTTGCTACGACTCTACCTACAGAAGTCCTGCATTATTGAGTTTCCTTTTTGCTGCTGAAATGAAAATTGCTGTTTTCATCCTTCTAGTACCTGGGCATGCTCTTAAACTGTACTCTTAATAACGGCAGAAACAAATTATATCATAAACACAATAATTTTATATTTTTTTCCCTTTTTGCCAAGTACTTTCCCTACGAGAGAACCTTACTGTGCCTTGTGTGAAAGGCAAGAAACGGACCATACTCTGAAATCCCTAACACAAAATAAAGTATGTTAGGTTTCGAATCACACATCATAAATACAGGTCTCAGTATTTCAGTTTGGGTGTAAAATGTCCCCGCCTTTAAAAGGCTCCAAAGACACCTGTCCCAATTATAAAAAGGAAATCCAATGTTGAGCGCTGTGTTGGAAGGGGAAAGGCAAAAGCCATTTTTCTGCCTTTTTTGGAGACCATCCTTTTCCAGTGTCACTTCTTTATCACAGCAAACGTTTACCCTGACTCGTGGCACCATTTCTGAGGAGCCAGGTTGGGGTGTCAGGGACGTGCTAAGCCATGATTCCTGGGGCGTACGAGCACCCCTTTGGCCTCCTAGAAGGATCGTATCTGGTGCCTGCCTGCAGATGCGTTCAAATCGTATTTTATTTAAAAAAAAAAGAGTTTTGATCGCTTTGGGGGCACCAAATTATCCCTTGCTAACGGCAAGGCCACGCTTCGGGCCCATCGGCCGCGCTGAGGGTGGGGAACGACCGGCTCGGCACTGCCTTCACCCCCCGCCGCTGCTGCCGTAGGACGGACGGACAGACAGACAGAAAGCCTCCGGCGTTCTGCAGGGAGCAGAAACCGGGGCCGGGCCGGCAAGTTGGCCGCTGGAGCCCTCAGCCGCGGCGGGAAGCGGTTCCGCGCCCGCCTGGGCGGTGGCTCCGTGAATGAGGCGGCGGTTGTGAATGGGACCCAAACGCCTCATTCAGGGGCGGGCACGACGGAGCCGCGGCGGGGAGAGAGCCCGGCGCCAACCCGCCGCGGCGGGGCCCCACTCAGCCGGGCGGAGGAGCGGGGAAGCAGAAGGACCAACGCCTGACCGCCCGCCGCAGCCCCAGCGCTCCCCAGGGGTACGGGCGGCTCGCAGTGCCCGCCTCAGCGCCTCGCCCCCGCCCTAAAAGCGGCCCAGGGGCTGCCGCTGGGCCCCCAGCTGCCCCTCTCCTGCCGGCCCCCCGCACGCCAACTGCGTGACAGGGCGGGCGGAGGGAGCGTAAGGCGCCGCAGCGCTCATTGGGCTCCGCAAGGCGCGTACGCACTAGCGACGCTCCGAGAATAGCCCCGCAGAAAGGAGGGGGGCGTTGTAACCGCCTCGCCCAGCCCGTCAAAATCGGCGGCCATCTTTGTTTCGGGCAAAGCCCCGCGGCCGCCGTGGGGCTTTCGCGCTCCTGAGCGTGCCCGGTTTCAAAATGGCCGCCGAGCGGTCTCTTTTTTCTCTGTCACGGAGCGGGAGGAAATAACAGTCAGAGCTCCCGGGCGGGGAGGGGCTGGGGGAGAGACGTGGGGACCGCAGCGAGCCCCACGCCGGGCGGAGGGGACGAGCCGGAAGCTGTCGCTGCGTGCTCGGTGGAGGCGGGCAAGGAGCGGGCGTGTGAGGAGCGGGGCGGAGGTGGCCAGGGAGAGAAAGAGGAGGAGCAGGCGCAGGCGGCAGCGGGAGCAGAGCCGAGCCAAGCCAAGCCGAGCCGCTAAGTCTGTCGGCCCGGCCGCCGGAGCGGGCGCGCGTAGGCGCTGTGCGGAAGGGCCGCGGCCCCTCGGCGCAATCGGCGTAGGGGGCGTTGGAGAATCGCCGCGGCGGCCGCCGGGTTGGCTGGCGGGAGGCGTGCGGGGAGGAGGGGGCGGCCCGCTCGGTGCCCCCGCGGCTGAGGGAGGGAGGGCGGGCAGGCAGGCAGCCGGAGCCCAGCGTCAGCAGCGGCAGCCACACCACCGCCGCCGGTCAGCGCCATGGGTGAGTCTCCAGCCCGGGGTCGAGGCGCGGGATGGGGAAAGTCGTGACAGTCCGAGGCGGGAGGCTGCCGCCGCGGGGGTCTCCATGATGGGTGGGTTGCGGGGGAGCGCTGCTGAGACTCCCATCCCGCCAGCGGGGACCGGGTGGCGGCAGCGGCCCCACCGCGGGGCCCCTAGTCCCTCTCGCCGCCCCCCGCCTTCCTCCTCCTCAGATGCGGCTCCAGCCCCCGTGGCCGCCGCCTTCCCCCCCTCCGCAGTCACTTCCTGCCTCGCCGAAATTGTATAATGCCTGCGCCGCGCTGGGAGCCGGGCGGCGAACATGCCGGAGATGTTTCTTCTCCCTCGCTTTCTCCCCTTCCCTTCCTTCCCTCCCCCCCAGCCTCCTCCCTCCTCCTTTTTTTTTTTTTTTTTTTTTCTCCTTTTGCGCCCAAATTTGGGAGGGAGGAATTTGCTGCAGGAATTAAAGCAGCTTTCAAATATGCGGGAGAGAAGCGGGTGGGACCGAGATCGCGGCGCCGAGGGGATGGAGGAGGAGGAAGGGGGCGGCTGTGCGCGGGCGGGCGGGTGCGTGTGTGGCAGCGGGAGAGGGCCGGAGGCACGGCGGCGGGTTTGCCCGCCTCTCTAGCTTCGGTTATTATTACTATTATTATTTTATTTTATTTTAAGGGATTTTTTGGAGGGCTTGATGCCTTTCGGGTCTAGCTTTGATTTGCCACCTCCACGGGGTTGTTCGCCCGCCCCGGCCGGCTCCTGCCCCCGCAGCGGCGGCGGGATGGGGATGGGGATAGAGGGCCAGGGCCTTGTCCGGCTGTTTTTTGAAACAAAACGAAAAAAAAAAAATAATTAAAAATCAGAATTTACGAACAGCTCCCCCGGAAATGTGTGCGCAGTGGTGTATGAGCAGTTTCTGTGTGATTCCCCTCGCTGAGCCAGCCCGTCCTGCAGAACGCATTGGAGGCTGGGTTAGTGTTTTTGGGAGGGTGGCTGGGAAAAGGCGCGATTACACGGGGAAATTGTACTGGGCAGCTTCAGGAAAAGCAGCTGAACTTATTTTAGCATGAAGTTGTTGACTTTGCGCTGAACCAGTTCCGTACAAATGTAATTCTGTGAAAGACAACGTTCAAGAATCTTCTGTGTGCAGTTTGTGGGCCACCTCCTGCAGATGGAAAATCAGTGAATGGCAGCAGAATGTCAGAAGTACCATTCACAGAGTGGTTTTAAAGCTTCTCCCTAAAAATCTCCCCCTGATTGACAGTGGCTTTAGGTTATGTTCAGTGCAAGAAATGCTTCCATATGGAGAAATACTTAGGATTGATATTAATGTTGGGACCAAAAAAAGGTCGGTGTGTGTGAATATGCAGGCTCAGCTCCCTTCAAACTTAGATGGGCCGCTGCTGTAGGTCTGCTGAATACCTTCTTACGCAAGACTTTTGTGGTAGTAGCTTTTTAGTGCTAAGTGATAACTTGATTTCTGACTAGGACTTTCACTGAGATACCAAACTGATACTATTCTAAGGTATTTCTCCTTTATACTTCCGTCTACAGATATTTCAAAGTTCTTGCCTGGTGAAAGATTAAGGAAATGGGGGAAAGTGTATTTTTGTATCAGGTTGAACATCTTTCACTTGATACCTGCTTAGTTGGTAATGTTTGCATCTTGTTTGTTCTGTGAGCTTACTCGCATCCTTGGCTGGTGACTTGTGAATGCAAGAGCATTATTTCATCAGATGACTGCATTCTTTTTTTTTAAGTTGACACCTGTATAATGAAAACCAATAAACAAAAATTTTATTTAGGAGAGTAGGTTTCAAAAAGCCATTGCTTTAAAGGTCAATTACTGCCTTGTCTGTGGTGAAACCTGAATTAAAATGCAAGAACATCACCTGTTCTGCATTTGCTATTGTGGAAGGAAGGGTTGCTACTTAGTCATTCTCAAATTGAAGCAAATGCACCCAGAACTGTGCTAATCAGTCTGTGTGCTGATAATAACTTAACAGCATTTCCTTCAGTTTACCCACAAGGACAAGCGGCCAGTCTCAGTTAAAATGGTGCTTCAGATGTATAAACAGCATGACAAACAAATGTGTGTCTGTGTATATAGGGATAAAAACTTGATTGTTTGTCTTATGCAGAAGTAAGTGATCAGATTTGTCTTCTTTGTAAGCTAAAATACAATAGATTTTGCTTTCTTTTTGCATAAGGATGTCTAAACTTGCACAGTAGAACTCTCTTCTTTTTTTCTTTAACTGGCTGGCAACTTAGTAGTACTTTCATTACTTTCTTCCATGGGCCAAACTCCTATTTCTTGTACTTTAATTTCTTCAGTAGCTCAACCCAGTGCTGCTGTGGCGGTGTTTTTAATACTATCTTCAAATAACCATTAAGACAACAAATAGTTATACAATGGCTACAGATTCAAAACTTCACTTTAAACAGCAAGTCAGTGAAGGAAAATTTGCCTCTGAGAAGGTGTAAGAGAGAGGTTTCTACTCAGAACTGTAGTGTGACATACATTTTTAGCTTTAATTTATTGCCAGACTATTCACTTAACCTGTCTAGACCAGAGATGCGTATGTATGAGCGACGTTCTGCTTCCTGTAAGTTGGTGCTCTAGCTCCTGAAACAAGCTAGGTAATTGCAAATGTGTTCTCTGTAATTAGAATGGCATTTAGTCACCATTTAAGTAGTTTAGTTAAGTCTCATTTAAATTAGTAATTCAAATTTGGGGTAGTGTTAAGCTGTAGGCAGTCACAAACTATTCCCTAGGAGGGTTTGAACCGATGTTTATAGCATGGATGTCTTGCAGAGGTGGGGATGGTGGCATAGGTGAGGTAAAGACATTTCTCAACTGTGAGGGCCAGAAAGTCTGTTTAAAGAAGCCAATGACTTCCTCTTGACCTCGCCAGAGTGAGTTTCACATATGTCAGGGGTGAGTCAAATTGGATTTTTCTTCCCAGCCCTGGTTTAATTGTAGCATCATGATAGCTCTGTAATGTCATCAGGTAGCTCTTTCCTGGTTTTCTGCGTGGTGGTTTGGTTTTTTTTTAATAGGACAGAATTAAATCAATATTTCCTTACATAACTGATAGTTTTGCCTTCTGTTTTAGCTTAATGCAGCTGCCCTGCAAAACCAGGTGTTTGCTGCATTGCAGGAGCGTGGTTTTGAGGCCACTCTTAAGTTTTGACATTCTTTGTGTTACATTCAAAATCAAAAAGTAACCAGTAGGCTCCGCAGCGCTTCAGAAGACAACACGTATCCACTTTCCTTTTGACCGAGTTTGAGCTCAAATACACATATAACTAAATCTTGTTCTGATGTGCATCCTTCCCACAAAAGCCACTTAATCCTACTCGTGCTTTTTGTGTGTGCATCAGCGCTGTTCCGCGCTTCTAAACGCGCCTCACGGAAACCCGCACGCCGGCTGGAGCGGCGCGATGCCCCGTAGCCCTTCTTCCAGCCACTCCCGGGGAGTCTGTTCTTCCCTGGCTTCTGGCTCTCTGTCTGATTGACCCAGGGCTCCTTGTGTGGCCCTTTTTTTCATGACAGATTTCTATGATAGTTCAGAATGCATTTGCAAATAATTTTTGGAAGCTGTATTACAGAACAATAACACTATGGGTGCTACATTCAGAAGCACTTAAGCAACTAAAATAGAACAGAATTATTTCTTAGTAGCAGAGAAGATCTAATTTTTTTTTTTGTCAACATTGAAAATCCCATCTCAAGATGTAGGTTTTTTTGTTCCTCCTCCCCTATTTTACACTTAACAATAGTATGCTTTTTATTTGTTTTTTGTAACCTGAATAGTAAAGAAGTTAAGACTTCCAAGCAAGGGGAGGATTGATTAAAACATTAGGGAGATTTCTCCCTCCTTTGACCCACTGTAGCTTTAGGAGGATCAATACTGAGATACAGCACCTAGTTTTGGTGTCAGCATTTTTAAAATAGAGCTTTTTAAGTGGAACAATTGCATTATACTCACAAAAGATGCGAGACCTAAAGAAAGCAAGCAAGCAAATTACTTTAGACTCATCTTTTATTTGACCAAAAAAAAGACCAAGAGGTGACAGTGATCTTGGAAGCCTGCTCTCAAAGGAGAGATAACACATACTGAGCCTTTTCCAGTGCTTTGGGGTAAAGCATGACAGGAAAAATGACCAGAAAAAGAGATATAAACAGGAATATAAGGCATGATTTTTAAGGTTTTTGGTGAGTGTTAAGCAACAAAGTAGCAGTTTATCAAATTCCAATCAAAACAGTCTTATTGCATGTAGAAATCAGTCTATCATACAGTAGTGTTATTACAAAGAGACCTTTCAGAGAGGCAGCTGAAGTCATTGATGGCAGAATTTCTGGTGTGACATTTGTCTGAAGAAGAGTTGTGGGTCACAGCAGTTGATGCTGAGAAAAATGCAAGATGGCATGAATGTCGGCACTGGTGCCAGTGGTTGTCGCTGTGTTATGGGCAGGCAGATTATTAGAAGAAAAATGTCTGAAATATTACCTCTTTTTATATCTTAGACATTAAAAGACCATTCATGTAATGATTCAAGTTGAACTTTAAATAAAATGAAATTTGACCTAGTGAGGTGGTCAAAATTGCCAAGAATGCTTAAGTTAACATTAACATAAAGCTTAAACCTTTTCCAGCAATGGCCTTGGAATGTTTTGATCTCATTTATGTGTCATTCTTCCACAGTTTGCAGGAAGTTTTATTATGCCCAGCAGTATTTTCAAACTGTATCCTCTGCTTTCCTTTTTGTTCTTTCTTAAGAACCTTATCATGTGATTTCATAGCTTACTCTGGTATAGCTGGACTGCATCTGAAAATCACAGAATCACCCAGATTGGAAAAGACCTTTAAGCTCATCGAATCCAGTCATTAACCTCACACTGACAAGTCCCTGACTAACCCATGTCCCTCAGCACTGTGTCTACACGACTCTTCAATCCCTCCAGGGATGGGGACTCCACCACTGCCCTGGGCAACCCCTTCCAATGCCTGAGAACCCTTTCAGCAAAGAAATTCTTCCTCGGATCCAATCTCAGCTGCCCTTGGAGCAACTTGAGGCCATTTTCTCTTGTCCTGTCACTTGTTCCTTGGTTAAACAGACTAACTCCCACCTCTCTCCACCCTCCTTTCAGGCAGTTGTAGAGAGCCAGAAGGTCTCCCCTCAGCCTCCTTTTCTCCAGGCTCAACACCCCCAGTTCCCTCAGCTGTGAACTCAGCACACTTGTGCTCCAGACCCTTCCCCAGCTCCGTTGCCCTTCTCTGGACATGCTCCAGCACCTCCATGTCCTTCCTGGAGTGAGGGGCCCAAAACTGAACCCAGCACTTGAAGTGCAGCCTCACCAGTGCCCAGCACAGGGGTAAGAGAACTTGCCTGGTCCTTCTGGCCACACTAGAAATACTGTCTTGGTTGTGTGTTTTTCCTCATCTCCTTTGTGTTACCTCTAGTGTTCACACACTGGTTTGGTTAGATGAGCTGCTGATGGAACAGAAAGCTGACCTTAGGGCAGAGTAGTTTTCAGCTGGATATGTGAGCTCATCTAGCTCCTTCCCTAGCTGTGCAGTTACCAGACTGATACGAGGGAAGCTGAAGGTGTGGTTGCTGGGTGAATCTGTTGGCCAGCTGCTGGAAAGGAGGCAGTTCTGCTCTCCCCACCCTCACAGTGGTGCCACTTTGACCCAACAGTGAGTCAGTTCAAGGAGCTCAACTCACAGGAACTGTCTGGTTTTTCTTCCTCAAGATTATTTTTCTTTCTGTCAGTTGAGCTCCCTGAACCTTTCATATCCTGGGGTCAGAGAAGCTTTGGCATGAAAAAAGAAGTGCAAGCGTGCTCTAGGCAAGAGATGGACCTTCAGCTGACCATTTTGGTGGTGGACAGGTACGCACAGTCCTGGTTCAGTGCCTGGTTCAGGCTGGTGTAACACGGCACTGCCGCAGAGAAGTGAGCTTGATGTTCTGCTCCTGAATCGTAACGTGGGCTGAGAGTTGTGGTGGTGTGCCCAGGGCAGAGGAGATCACTTGGTAGTTGGTCTGGTTGTGCAACTTATTTCCACTCTGCAGGTGATTAAGATAGGGAAAGAGGAAAACCCCATCCTGTTGTAGGAATGAGTGCTGGTGGCTAAGAAGGCAGTACTGTCCCCTTGGTGCTGAGCTGGTGGCTTAGCTGAGGACAAGTGGGCAAAGTTTAATGGCTCTTGTTTCAGCTGCTGTCATTTACTCATTGAGCACTCAATGGGTGAGGTGACTTGCTTTTTATTATCTGGTGTTGCATTATTACCCAATATGTTTCTGGTAATGCTAATATTGGCATTAGGTCTTGAATCATGTGCAAAACTAAAGCCCTGCCTAATGATGGCTGGAGAAATCAGGTGGTTCAGAGGGTCTTGTAGTCCCAACCAGATGCTAACTGTGATGATATCTTAATTAAGTTGAGATACCAGTTTTAGTTGATTAGTGAAAAACAAAGCAGTTGCAAGGCATTAAAAGCTGTTGCTGGAAAAATGTAATTTTTCTGGAAGCTTTCTGACAGCAAAGATTTTTCTGGCTGTGCACTCTTATCAATGCTCACTGTCGTTTTTTAAAACAAGAATGCAAAACTCAGAGTGTGTGACTCAAAATCTGAGTTCCAGATGCTGGCTTAAATGTAATTGAATGGTTTCAAGTTTAGGACAGTGCAAATTTCCAAAGTAGAATGAGGCCAAGAAGCCCATCTTCTTATTTTTCTTCTTCCACCTCATGCTTCTGGAAACAAATGCTTCCTAATTGTAGCTAGTAAAGGTGTACTAACAAAGCAAAGAAATTCAAGATTAAATTGGTTTCATCTTAGGAGGCTTTGCCAGATGGTGCAAAGTCAAGGTCTGAGTAATCTCTTGATGGTGGGTGAAGGGGAGCCATCCTGTTGCTGCCTTCTGTGGTCTTTAATTCTCTAGGAATTAGTTGAGGGAGAACTTACAGAGGAGAATAGTCTGCAAACTGCTGCACTGTTAGTTACAGAAGCTCAGGGTTCATCTACTGTTCAGCTGTGCCAAGTACTGACCTTCAGTGCTTTTATTTGTGATTCTCTGGGCATCTGCAAACCTCTGAGGTTTCAGAGCAGTGGCAAGAACCTGCAGGTTTTAAGTGACAGACTGAAGCAGTGGGGAACAAGACCTTAAAAAGACTGGGGCAAAAAGTAGAGGATGTGGTTGGTCAGTCCTTTTTCAACTTTTTGTAAACTTGTGGATTGTGAATAAAAGGAATCTCCTTTTTAATCACTTAAGGAGAAAATGTCTTAATGTTACAAGTTCAGAACAATACTGATGACTAAATTCCTGAAAGGAGGAGAAAGTAGGGTGATGAGCCCCCATCTGATAAAAAGCAAGGAAAGCTGGGAATTTTAGCAAGAAGTTTTTCCTTACCAGCAGTTTCAAATTTAATTAGCAAGTTAATTTTTAGGCTGGTTGGTGTTTGTTCCATTTTAGATGTCTAACAGGGCCTCTCTAAAAGGTTTTTAAGATTTGTTGTGTTCTGAATCCTTAAACAGTTGACATTTCCAGCAGGTGGGTTCAAAATTGTATCAGTACTCAGCAGTTTATGCAGACCAAGTGAAGTTATCTGAGTGTTAATACCTTAGTAATGAAGGGACACTGACATCTTGTTTGCCCGAGAGTTGATTTTGGAGAAGACTGAAAGTGATTAAGACAGGTTCTCCAAAGAAATGGTCAATGGATGGCCTCTAACCTGGTCACTGAGTGAGTTTCTCTTGGCCCCAGCCTTGTGTCTCTGTGCCTAGCAATATGCCTGCAAGACAGCCAGTGTCCCCTGAGGTAAAGGTGACTCACTTCTGGTATGTTCTTTGTCACTGTGGGTAGCAGAAATGATTCTGGGTTTCATACTTGTTTGAATTGTGTTCCCAGTTGTGAATCGTGGCCATCACCACTCTGGTGTGGCAGCCAGGTACGGAGAGGATTTAACTCCCACTCTGAAACTTAGCATGGCTAATCATGCAGGATGGCTGCTCTGCTGGTGTTCACGTTGGGCCATGCAATGTGTGCTCTTCACAGCCAGCTTTGTCACTAATGCCAGAACCAAAAACACTCGGGAAGCTGAGAAACTGACAGATTTGGTGCTGTTGATCACCAGGATAGTTCACTACCAAGCTGTGTCTTCAGTTTTGTCATCCAAGACAGTTAGACCACTGGTGTTCTAGATGCTCTCACATGGGCTGCTTTCCTCCTTGAAAAACATATACAGTAAACACAAGGTTAAAAATTAATTCCTTAAAATAGAATAAATTAAATCAAAACTTAGGGTTTCTAACTGCCAGCTTGTAATAGTCTTAATATTAAACCTGGATTTATTTTATTGTCAGTATGGACCATTACAACCCCCAGGGAAACAATCTGAAGTTTTACTCACTGTCTTCCTTACATAGTAATTATAATGGGAGCTATCTTTCTGTGGTATCTCTCTAGCTTAAAAATAAAGATAATTAAAAACAATGCAGCCAGCCAGCTGTGTTTCAAAACATCTAAGTTGAACACATGGAGAGGTTTTTATTATTTGGCTTAATTCTTTAAAATAGCACCTGTGCCTCTTTGTTTTTATCTTGGTCTCATTAGAGTTCTTTATATTATAAATAGAGAACTCCTCAAACAGTGTGGAAATAGTTAAAAAGTAAAATCCTCTAAGTATTAGTAATTTAACAACATCCTTAAGGATCTCTCCTGCTATTGTTTGATGAACCTTGTAATAGAAGTATTGAAATGTAAGAATAAACATGATTTCAGAGGATCCTGAAAATTCACTTTATAATTAAAAACCTAACTTCTGTCTTTTAGTGTCATTAAAATATGCTGTCATGGGGAAAAATTAATGCTATGGAAAAATACCTAACCTGCTTCAAGTGACAAAAAATTATAATAACTTAACTTTGAACTACCACTGTGCTTTTTTAATAAAAATGTGTTTTAAATTATTAGTTGGTAAAAGCTTGTTAGTGATGAGATAATCTCAAGATATGTTTTAATTTTTCTGAAGAAATTGCTTGTCTGAGATAAAAGGATCGGCGCTTTCAGAGGTACTTGGGTTTCACTGCTCTGAGGTGCTAGTTTGCTACATCACAAAAATACAATAAACCTTCAAAAACAAGCGATTGGGACGTGTCCCTTAGAAAATTTTAACTCAAAATATCTTTCTTGGGCACACATACAGGGCTTCTTTGAGTCAGAGCTTGAGGTGTTCAGCATAGAAAGTAATATAGGAAAGTAAGAGAATAGACAAAAAAGCAGATGGCTTCCATATGGGAACGAGTTACATCCACCATACAGAAATGTATGGGAAAAGCCCTTCACCCTGGTTACTTTAAATGAGAATTCCTTGTGTTATGAGAAGCACCAGAGATCAAATACTGTATTTTTTCTCATGATTTTAAGGAGAACATGCTTCCCTTGGTGTGTTGGGCATACTTGAGTGTTTCTGCAGGAGTGATTCACCTCTCATTAGCATTTCTGCACCTACACCTTCAAGAAATCTTACTAGATCTGATAGTAGCCCTTTAGGCTACAATACACTTTCTTGTATCGCCGTCCCTATAGCTGCTGGATGAGGAGAATATTGCTGGGGAGTTCCCTCCTGTCGGCATTCAGGGCGTAGAACAGAGGGGAGCACAGAGAGCACACCTGCAAACGCCTTTTTCCCAGTCCCTCGGTTGAAATATTGCCAGTTGGACTCCAGGAATCCACTCATCCTCAGAAATTCACTGCTGTTGCTGCTTCACCCAGAGATTTGGGGGTAGGAGAGGGAGGGAATCTGTTAGTTTTGGGTTGGGTTGGGTTTTTTTTCTGTTGAGTCTTTGTGTTAACTGACCAATCTGCAAATTTTGCAGGAAAATGCAATGTTAATGTGAAGCTGAAGGAACTGGAAAATGTTCAACAGTAACACAGATTAAAAGGAAATGGCAAAGGAACTAAAAGATACATCACTGCACGATACTTTAATGTTTCTTAATACTTACTGTGCTTTGTTGCTTCTTTCTACTGCTCTCCCAGTGCTAAGTAAGACTCTTGAAATGGTCTCCAGGTTGAAGCACTAACCTCCTTCGTGGAGATTTTCTGTGTCCTTAAAAATGTCTCTTTTCAAACCCATGGTTTAGTTGATTTCATAGGAGATGAAAGTAGTGTGAGATAAAACCACCTGAAAGTTCCCACCAGGTTTAAAAAGAATTTAAAAAAAAATCTTTTATTTACATCTCTTTGGGGAAACTTCCACGAACTAAAAAGACAAGAGATGTTAAATATGAAGTGGAGCAGAGATACTTTATTTTCTTTGATTGTGGGTTGTTGTGGTGGTGGTTGTTTTTGTTTGTTTGTTTTTCTTTCCCTTGGAGGTTTTGTATCCAGGAATCTGTCATAGCTTTTTTTCCAAATATTTTTCCTTTGCATCTTTCATCTTCAACCCTTGGCTCGGTGTTTGTATTGGATAAACATCCAACGATATCAAAACTGAGGAGGAGTTAGGAAGGTTCAAAGATGTGGCAGACACACCAAGTGATAACGTGGTTGATGGTTGTGACACTAGTTCCCCGTTTGCCATTTTGGTGACCTCTTTCTGTAAGCTTTCCTGTCTCCTGTGCCATTTCTTGCTGTAGTCATTTTGCCCCCTACTTTATGGAGTGGAAGATAATCAGCCACTTTACTGTCAGATTTGATTTCGAGTTGGCCATTTCACTTAGGTGCAAGTTGCTATGTGATGGTGGTTTGAGTGCTGCTTTCTGCCAGCAGACCAAGTCTTTTTTTAAAGCTGGAATAAAGGGGAAAATGGACAAAAAGAACAAGAAGCTTTAAAATGGTATTTCTATACTTTTAAATTGTATTTAAAATGCACAAAGAAGGTTTACTTTTTCTTCCAAGAATTAGTTGTCTAGCTAATTCTAGTGCAGGATGAACTATTACATTAAAAACTGTTAATATGTGTGACTGACCTGAATGTAGAGTCATCATGGGTAGAACTTCTTTTAATAATATATGCTGTAGTTCTACAGGTAGTTTGTCAGCCCTTTTTTTTTCCTCATTCCTCCTTCAATCTACCTACAATTAATTTTGTTGTTCTAAGTAGTTAACTGACTTCATTTTCCTGTAGTTGTCTGCTTTTGTGCACTTCTCTGGCCACTGTATGTCACAGGATGTGCAGCGCTGGCTGTGTTGGCTGTAGCTGCTGTGGTCTGTGCATGGTTTGCTCAGACATGCCCTTGTGTGCTGAATGCTGGCTCTGAAGGCTGGCAGATTTTTTTAGCAGGCAAGTTAAGGTTTACTGCTGTGCCTGCTACATGCACTTTGATTTTCTTCTGTTTTTTTTTTTTTCTACTTTTCTTCTGGACACTTGCTGTCAGCTCAGCAGACAGACTGTGCTGTCTGCTCTTTTCCAGTGCAGAATCCTTCTTGCAGAATCCTTTTGCTCTTAGACATCACATGTGTTCCAATGTTGTCTGATAATTAACCAGATGATAGTGGCTGGCACAGGAAAAGAGAGAGTGAGTGTAAAGCTCACGCTCCACCTCTCCTGACTCACTGTGCCCAGAGAGATTTTGAGGAACAGTTGAATTAAAAACGCATTCCCTGGATCAGCGGTTGAAGTTATTGATTATCGACTTAATCAGCTTGTTCTGAGAGCCTGTAAGAGATCCTGATTTCTTAGTGGTGGTTATACTTTGAAATAATTTTCTTTTTTTGGCTGCTTTTTGAGGATAGTTATAATTTTTTCTAATGTAGGCAAGACCCTAGGTTCACACTTGAAAGCCAAGTTGTCTAATTATAAAAGAAGGCTTTTAATAGGTACTGCTGCCTACAGTTGATGCCTGTTGGAAGGGATAAAAGTGCTGATTTCCTTTCTGTCAGTACTAGGCTTCTACCTTGCAGATTGTAGCAGAGGTTATTGACCTGACAGATGTTTTTACTTACTTTGAATAGTGAAAGGAGAAACACATTTGTAGATGTTTAGCATAAGTTTAACTTTACAGCTAGAACTGATGAGTTCCCCCTTTTGTACTGGTATTTCCGTACTTTTAAAATTCAGTATTGTTTTTTAGTGTGGATTGCATATATCTTAATCTGGTATATCAACAAGTGCTCAGTGTACTGTTAATATTCTGTTAAATCAGTATATTAACAGTACACAATATTTTGTGTAGAAGCGTCGCTACACTAAATATTGGTACCTAAAGCTCTTATTTTAAGAATACAATAACAAAAACTGTCAGTTGCAAGATGTGCAGTTACTGTCTGCCCCTGGGATGTGGCAGGACAAGATGGGATATGTGTTAGCTGTGTGTTTTATCTACTGCCTCTGTGTTGAAAATTGGAAGAAAACGCAAACTTTGTGAAGCTCTAGAAAGCCTTTAGGGATTTTGAAGATATTGGTAAGGTAAATCCCTAAGCCTTCTCACAGGTTTCTGAGGCTTCTAGATACTGATGTGGAGACTAAACAGGTAGCACTGTTAGAAGAAAATAAGAAGTTACTGAGTCAGATATATTGGAGGAAATAAAAGTACACAATGTTTTTGTAGACTAGTCTTTCTATATAGAACTAGAAACTAGTATTGCTATTCAATTTCCTACCATGGCTAAAGAGTATGCAGAAATTAGCTAAAAGTTCTAAAAAGATGGTTTTAGCTTTATTGACATCAGTGTTAGAGCAGATGCAAACTCTTGAGTTTTGGCAGCTCCAACATCTTTTCAAAGTAAACTGTATAAAGGAAACTTGCCCTGTGTCTAGATAAGTTACAAGAACAAATGAACTCTGTAGCAAATGCAAATTGTAGAAAAATTACTGTGTTCCTAATGTGCTTCCTGCTCCAAATGTGTGAAATAAGTTAAAAATTATCACCTTTTCTTTTCATTGTTGGTGACAAGCAACATGGTTATCATGTTCATGATGCAATGGGGTATCTGTGCCCTTTCTAAGACTGTTTTTTGTTGCTTATAGTTGAAAGATTTCAACAATTCTTGAGTTTTCTGTAATGCCTCTGGAGGCTTTTGAAAATGCTGGATGCTAGAAGGACACTAGGAAAAAATGGGTTTTTTTTTTTTAGAACAAGTTTGAGAAGCTCCAAAGCCAACTTTGATTGGAAAGGACAGTGACTCCCCTGATATCAAACTGCTTTTCTGTTTTGTCTTTTTTTTTCTCTCCAGCTGTCTTTGTTCATATTTGCTGCTAGTTTGGTTCGGTCATAAATCCTTGAGGAGTTTTCATAGCATCACACAACAGTTACTACTGAGCTCTCACGTGGCATTTAGCAGCGGTCAGAAATGGCTTTAGCTCACCTTGGATTTGCATCCCCTCTGGAGATGAGGGTTAAGGTTGCTGCTTTGTCAGGCAATGGGCCTTGTGCTGCAGACTGTCATCTTTTGGCCCAGATTATGTTAATTGAAGAATGACTTTAGATTTATTGTTCCTGGACACAGCACAGAATAAAGGAGAGATGTAAAAGACGATGTCTGGCAAATAACAAAGATCGTAGACTTGCTAGAAAACAAGGAAAAGAGGATTGTTTTGATTGTCAGTGTTTTTCCTGAAAACTCCTTGGAAAGCCACTGCTGGTGCCTCCTTTCTCTCTTTTTGCTCCTTTGTGCAGTTACAGCACTGCTGCTGGCTGTGAATCCATCGCTTCAGATGATGGATGTAGGAATGCCAGCTCTGCAGCTGCTCTGTGTGGGCTCTGACATTTTGCTTGGGGGAGATCTACGTTAAAGTAACATTGAGTGCACACAGTGAGTGCATCAAAAGTCAGCTAAGGCCACAATGATAATTGCTTCACTTGTGCTAAGTTAGAGTCTGCTAGTGATGGGCAGCTACGAGGGCTTGAAAATGTTGGAGGACTTGATATCAAACCATAGCTAAAATGCAGTGTAGGTGAGTGTACTGGGGTGCATACACAGAGTGCTTTCATGCTGTGCTCCCAGTGATGAGCTGTGAACACGTGTTAAAGCTCAGCACCAAGGTCTTGTGCCTGTGTACAGCTCACAGCATCATCAGCTCAGTACTCAGGAGTAGTCAGAAGACCAAGTTGCATGTTGAGAATTGGTAAGATAGGAACAGAGAAGAAGAAACTACCTGATCAGACTGTGAACCTGTGACTGTTTTATCTCTTGGATACTGTGTATAGCTCTCACCTCAGTCTCTCTGGAAGACTACTGAGCTACAAGAGTATTATGGAGGAGCAGCAGAGATGATCAGAGGCACAAAACGGCTTTTCAGTGAAGTGTGCTAGATTATTAAGGCTGTTTTCCAACACAGATAGTATTGAGCTGCAATTAAGCTAACAGATGGTGATTTTGAAATGATCAAGTCCTCTCTTTAACAACATACAGGTAAGCAGAGGAAGTCCTTGGTACTGGGGCTTTTGTGGATGCTCTGTTTATGTGATGCCAAAAAGAGTGCACAAGTGGAAGAGGAATCAGTTAAATGCAATTTAGGTGGAAAAATTCTTCCATCTTAACAAATGCTGCAGAATTTGATTTTTTGGTGCCTACAGAAGCGTTTAGAGAAACATTGCTCTCTGTTTACTCAGATGTACCTGCCACCTTAGATGTATGTTTTTGGCCACTGCTGAAGGCAGGAACACTGGTCTGATCCATATGGCTGTTCTTACTGGCTGATGGTTTTACAACTGTGCTGTTTAATCCAATAATACTGTGTACCTGTGAGCTGATGTAGAAGTCATCTGTAGTTGACAACGCTGCTTTGTTTCAAAGCTGAAAGCAGTGATGTGCAACGTGATAAATGATAGTAATATAGTGCTTAAGGTGGTTGATATGAAAAGCTTTGGACATTCCTACTGCTGTAGGATTTGCAGTATTAGTTGTATTCCAGCCTGTACAGCTCACTCCTGTTCTGCTGCATATGCATCTGTCCTCCTAAAGCTACGTGGGACATCTTGTGCCACTTCTCTGCAGGGACTGGAACTCATCAGCAGTGCTTTGCGTTTTTTATCCTCTCAGAAGAGTGCCACAGCACAGTACCCAATGGCCCTGGACACTGACAGAATGTGAGGGGGACTGTAAATCCTCCCATGAGGTTGTAAAGGAGAAGGGGACTTCAGTGCCACTTTCAACTGGAGTCTCCATCACAGCATAAATTTTCTAAAAATAGTCTCGGGGTCTCTGGGAGTGTGGATTTATTTAAAAAAATTGGATGTTAGCATCATTGGCTGCTGGCTTAGAACTTGGTATTGAGATTTTTTAAATTATTTTTTCTCTTTTATTGATGTCTTGAAATACTCAAGGATGGGAAGATTTTTAGTGCAAAACAAATTTGAAAGGTCTTTTTGAGATGGGTTTGTAGTTGAAGTATTTCAAGTGCTGTGTTGAAGAACTAGCATAGGTCTCTTGGCATCCACAGAGTTAGGTGATGGCTGAACAAACAACTTGTGCCCCCTCATTTATTCTTTTCCTGGCTGTTCAGCAAAGACAGTTGCACCCAGATTTGCAGCAGTTCCCTAGTGCTCAGTATTGCAAATGAAGTGAATTGACACTGTTCACTGGATGTGTACAGTGAGACAGAAATACAAAATCCTGAGACACTTTTGATGATGGTGTCTTTGATCTTGGTACCTTTCCACTCTCTAATATAAATATTGTGCAGTACCATGATGAAATGAGGTTACATATGAGCACCTCTGAGGAAAAGAAATGCCTTAGAACCTATTCCAGGTTCAGAGAGCATATGGTAAACAAAAAGCACACAGAATAGCTAGAATAAAAAGAACTATTGAATAGCTACCAGTATTGATCACTAAGCGGTGTGGAGGTCATGTAGTGTGTTATGAAATGAAGCTGTCATACACATAAAGCAAACTACATTAAGATTGCACAAAAAGCTGTATGCTAAGCACACCAGATGAGAAGTATTATGAGTAACATTGTTGGTCAAATGTAAGTAACTTTCTTTCCTTTTCTTTCTCTCCTCCCACCACCCATGTTTCTCCTTCTGGATTGCTGCTGCACTTGTGTGGCCACGTTGCTGCAATGGTTCAAATTCATCATTTTGCTGGACTACCTTTGGATGTATTCTATCTATCTTCAACACTGGAAATGATGGAAACGTGTTGTTTACAAAGTAGCTGTAAGTATTACTTTGATAAAGATGTATTACAGCCATTGTGGGAATAGAGGAAGCAGTAGGGTTTCAGTAGGTGAACTGAAACTGAGCTTAGGGAGCAGCTGGTTGGAAATTAGGAAGGGATAAAAGCTGAGGGGAAGCTATTGTCAGTGTTAGAAACATGAGCTCTCACCTGGCACAGTGATCAATACAGTGGAAGTCAATGCTTCAACAGCAACAAAAAAGTAACTTCTTTTAAAAGCTGTTGCAGGAATTTAAGAAACTCAATTCCTAGTTGGTTTCAGTGTGTTTAGAAGTAGCATGTTATGAATAAATGCAACCTTTTAAAAATCAATATGTTGAAAGCTTCAATTTTAATTGTCTTTGGTATACCAGAAATCTGAATGTGGCATCTGACTTATGAAGTAGAAATGCTCACGTTAAATACAGCATTAATGCCAAGTGTAACACTTCACACAGCTTGCTGGCTAGTAACATTTCATTATCTACAGTTATGGGTGTAAATGCTGTAAATCCACTGAACAGAGCAAACAGCCTGAAAGTTGCCATCTATTGTTTAGCATTTTATATTCAGCATTCTTAAAGTTCTCAGTAGTGAAACTATCCTAAATGTGGAGCTCTATGTGAAGGTGAAGGGAAGAGAAATTAAATGAATTTAAATCAAGAATTACATTTAAACCCATTATTTCAGGGAAAAGATGTATTACCTAGATGGAATGAGGGGGTGAGCTGTTTCTGGTAAGCTTGACATACATTAAAAGATAGGTAGGCAGTAAAAAATGCAGGACATTGACAAGTAGAACTATAAGGAGTGTCTGACTGTGATTAGGTATTTTGCATCTGGTAAGATGAATAGAAAAGGTATATCCTGAATAGTTACTAAGGACCTGCAGTGTTAAGGAGCTCTTTAAGGTACACCCACATGTATGTCTTGGAACAGCTCTGAAGCTTTGGCTCCTGGTCAGGGTTTTAGAATGTGATAAGATTGTAATCCTTGCATGTAGTTCTAGTAAGAGATTGGAAAAATAAAACAGTCTTTGGATTTTTAAATTCTTGGCTGTTGTTTTCCAATCTTTTAAGACCTTTCAGATGAGACTATTGCTGCACCTAAGGCTGAATTGAAACAAAAAGCATCTTAAAAAAGAGAGTTTCTTGATGAAACAAAGCAAACATTCCTGCATTTGGAGAAGTAATAGTATTTGTTGCAGTGTGTGTATTTGAACTTGAAGCTGTAACACCTAGCTTTAGCTGACCATCCTTGGATGTTCCTTCCCATTTGAGTTAATGAGTTCAAAGCTCCTGCCTTTTTCAGAACTCAGAGGAGAATTGATACAGTGTATTATCGCTAAACGAGTGCTGATGGCAATTTGCACTAGGATTAAATCTTTTTTCAAAGTAATCCTGCTAAATCTGGACTTTTCAGATTATTTAAATGTGATAATGACACCAGTATAATGTGTCATTGTAGGGGTGCAGCATTGCTTGAGAATAATGGTTTGTTTGGCAAATGGAGCAACAAGTTACATGACTTAAAGCAGAGTCGATTTGTTGACTAGTGCTGTTGGATTGCAAAGAAGCCAGTTCTTCTGGCATTCAGGGCTTTAAAAGGGATAGTGGTTTTTATATCCTTGCAAGGGATGTTAGCTTTAGTTTTGAAAAAACACAATATTTTTTTTTTAAAAACACCTCTAGGAGTTATTACTGTAATTATTGTCGCTTCAGTATTTAGAAAAACATCCAAATAAGTGTAAGTCAACCACGTATCAAACTTAAACTGTACTCTATCCCATACAGAGAAGTTCTGAAGCAATAGTGCCTGTAGTAAGAATGGTGTGGTGGTGGGTGGTTTTCTTTTGTTTGCTTGGGTTTTTTTTCTTTTTTAATTTTTTGTTTTGGTTTTTTTTACAATTCCTCTTGCTGGGTCTAGTGCAGTGAGGGAGAGGCATTTTAAGCACCTTCAATATTTTCATTAGTATGGTGAGAAGGGGTAACAGCTAACACCCAGAATTCTCATCTCTTTTCGTAGGAGGCAATATTTTGAATAACTTCTTCAAAGTACAAGGCAACTGAGGTTTTGCCTTTCTGAAGTGTTTGTTATCATGCATGCTGCATTAGTGTAGGTCTCAGTCTAGATTTACCATGAAGGAATTAAAAAAAAAAGCCTCCAGTTGTGTTGCCTGGAAGAAGAGGTTGTCAACCTAGTCCCTATAATACTGAGTGAGTACCACCATGACTCTTGGGAGCGTAGGAAAGCTACGCTTTTACTGCTTGCCTGCATTTCAAACGGGCATTGGAACAAAGTTGGTTACTTTTTAATCTGTTTGTGCTTGCACAGTCATGGTGTGTTAATTGTACTTGCTCAAAATACTGTCAGCATAGCTAACTTGCTGTGCCAGTCCTTTGGCTAGCCAGTGGGGAAAAAAATAAATCCATTTTTCCTATTTATGGTTGCAGTTCCTTGCACTGCCTTTGATGTAGACAGCTGAGAGCGTTGAGAGGTTGGATAGATGGCACCTGACTGCAAATGTGAAAATGAAGTGAAAACATTTAAATAACTAAAAAATATACAAGCACAGTAAGAGATTGCAGGCTTTTATTTAAACTTTTTTTTTCTTGCCTTAGCAACAGAAGAACCTTGAAGGATATGTGGGGTTTGCAAACCTTCCCAACCAAGTTTACCGGAAGTCTGTGAAGAGAGGATTTGAATTCACACTCATGGTAGTAGGTAAGTTTCTCCCTTTATTTGAGTGGTGGTCATTTGAAGTATATTGATGTAGTTCCTAAAATCTATGATTGTGATGTAAATATGTTTTTCATGATCTCATGAGAAAATATGGATCCTCATCTTTGACACTGTTAAATCTGGAGTGTTTAAAAGGAGCACGTGGTCTGATATGCAAGTAGATGAGGAGAAGAGTAAGGAATGAGAACTGTAGAGTTCATACCACCTAAGAAAAAAGTTTGGTGTGGATTTAGTCTAAAACATGACTTGCAAGTATGACATAATAGAAGTAATTTGAACTTCTTTTGAATAAAAAAGAAAATTGAACTGCTTTTGCAGTTGTGAGTGCAGCACAGCAAACTGGGATCCAAAAGTAAAGTTGGAATCTTTCCTTGCACATGACCAAGCAGCAGGATCCTGTATTTCCTGCAGTTCTGTGGCCACAAAACTTTGCTACAAAATCAAAGCTTTAATTTAAACAAACCTTTCTAGTTTGTATGGTTGCAAAGAAAACCAAATGTAAACAGTGCATTCCCTATGGACTACAGAGAATGGGCAACTATAGTTAGTATGGATGAATAATGCCCTGCAGAACGGTTCATTGAGGCTTCAGTGTCGACCCAAATTGTCACCTATCCTGCTAGGACATCAGATTTCTTTTCTCCCTCCCCTCTTTTGAGTACTTGTATGATGGTAGGCTGTTAAGGTTGGGTACATTTGTAACTGATACATGTATAGTGGGTATGTGTCTCAGTTTAAACATAGTAATGGTTAAAATAATTAATAATGGTGTTTAGAATAGCCAGCTGTCTCTTTATTGTTGTCTACCTTTATCTTTTGTAATTTGGATAGTTTGATAATGCTTTGGTATGTTGTCATCACTACAATGGATAGATATCTTGTGCAGTCATTATATATGTGTAGCATGTTACATAATAGCACTATTGACAGAGCTGGAAATCAAGGTCAAATTGGTGAAAACTCGGTGTAGATGACTTATAATTTTCTTTTGATTACAAAATGAGTTAGAATTTTAAAATGAGAGTTGTTTTTTTTTCTTTGGGAACTTGATTACAGGTTCCTTTGTAATCTAGCATCTGAGTACATAATTCATTATTTGGTACAAAACTGGTTTAGTCTTGAATAAAATTTGATTTTCTGCTATCTACATGAAAAAGGGAGGAAGAAGGGAGGGAACTGTCTTCATAAAGTGTTATTCCAGAATGAGATATAATTTGTACTTCCAAGTTTCATTCTTGCAAAAAGCAAGTCACTTAAAGCACCAGTAGTAGATGTATTAGAACTGGAGAACATGTGTAAAATTACCTTAGTGTTCTTAGGTTTGCCTGTAGTACAGCCTAATGCAATGGTATTTAGGGGAACTGTAGAAAATTGTTGCCATTGAGAAGAAATGTTGGTCCAAAATTAGATGGAAAATGAGATGTTGATCAGAAAATCTGGTGACTAGTTTTACTTTTAATATTTTTGTACTTATTACTAAGATTTAATTCATTTCTATGTGAATTTGTGCCATTGCCTGAAAGTTTTTATTGGGGAATTAGTACTAGTTTTCTAAATTAAAAATGCACCCAGTTCTCTCTTTCCAACCCTTAAGTATGGAAATCAGATATTTGAAAGTGAGTGTTGAAATGGTGGCTGATCTTTTAGTACTCTGACACCTGGGGAGGGGTGAGGGGAAAAATGATTTTGTTCTGGGACTTCAAAGTGATGTTTCTAGTAATAGTATGCCCTGAAAAGATGCATCTCTTTTAAATATGAAGTAGTTCACGTGTTACTGATCACTGTTGTTGGTAAACATTGTACTGTAATGGGCAATTAGAGTCTTAGAATTGTAATTATCTATTGCTGTGCTCATCCTTTGAGACTTGGTTTGAGGTCTTTAGCTGACCTTATGATACCATTCTGTAATAGTAAAGGGAATTATCTATAATCTACTTATTAAAACTTACAGGGTTTAGAATGTAGTGCTAATCTGTGTATGGTCCATGCTGGCTGGATGAGAATACTGTATTTATCATCTCTTGGAGGTAATCTGGAATATTCTCTTGCTCTTTCTGCTGCCAAGAGCTGTGCATGCCTGGCTGCCTCTTCCTCTAGATTGCACAATTACTAGTCTGCTGGCTCTGCTTTATTTATAGGTTCTTCAGTGTCAGTATGTTACCTGTTAGTTCTGGAATAAAAAATGAGAAAACCAATACTTGTGGTTGCTAAACAGATACAAGGAAGAAAACAAATGATGTTTGGGATCTGTGATCTCTGTGTCCCAACTGTTTTTGGGTGTTTGTAAGGATGGATCCTGTTTCTGGTTGTGCAGTTAGTCTGGAAGTATCAGTTAAATTTAATAGATGTGCATAGTGTGGTACCTGGCTTATTTGTCTTGAAATGTGTAGTATTCAAAAGCCACCAGAGCAGTGTTTTGGAGGGATGTGCCAGTATGGTTGACAGCTGGCTGAACATGAGGCAGCAGTGTGCACAGGTGGCCAAGAAGGCCAGGGGCATCCTGGCCTGGATCAGGAATGGTGTGGCCAGCAGGACCAGGGAAGTCATCCTTCCCCTGTACTCAGCACTGGTGAGGCAGCACCTTGAGTGCTGGGTTCAGATTTGGGCCCCTCACTCCAAGAAGGACATGGAGGTGCTGGAGCGTGTCCAGAGAAGGGCAACAGAACTGGGGAAGGGTCTGGAGCACAAGTGTGATGAGGAGCAGTTGAGGGAACTGGGGGTGTTGAGCCTGGAGAAAAGGAGGCTGAGGGGAGACCTCGCTCTCTGCAACTCCCTGAAAGGAGGGTGTAGCGAGGTGGGTGTGTGTCTTTTCTCACGAGTAACTAGTGATAGAACAAGAGGCAGTGGCCTCAAGTTGTGCCAAGACAGGTACAGATTGGATGTCAGGAAAAATTTCTTCACTGGAAGGGTCATCAGACACTGCAACAGCCTGGGGAGGTGGTTGAGTCACCATCCCTGGAGTTATTAAAAAAAAGACGAGTAGATGAGGTGCTCAGGGAGATGGTTTAGTAGCAGACAGGTACGGTTGGACTCCTTGATCTCAAAGGTCTTTTCCAGCCAAGCAACTCTGATTCTGTGGTTGTACAGCTGTACTGTCTGTTGTAGAAACAATTGAGTTTTCAGTCTAACAATGCAAAGTATTTGTCACGGAGGAAGTAGTAAGTACAGCATCCAGCACTGGTTCCAGGAAGAATTTTTGCAAGGAGATCAATGTTACAGGACCTTTCCTGTGCATAAAGCATGACTGTACTCCATAAAACACACCTTCCCCAGGCTGCTGCGTGGCTGTCATTGCCCTGGAGCTGATGGGGCCACCCATAGCACCCTGTGCTGAAGCCACCTTGTGTCCTGTGCCTCTCTTGTGCCAGTGAAGCTGGAGAAGAGGAGTTTTAAATTTGAGTGTGCATAAGGCAGAGTGTTGTTGCTTCGAGCGTGGTTTCTGGAGCAGGTTCAGGACAGGATCAGCTCCTTAGCTGAGCTGATCTAAGCTGGTTGGGGGCATTGCTTTGGAAGTGGCTTCATTTCAGCCATGTGGGCAATGCTCTGTCCTATAACTTGCTTTTTCAGTCAGGACTCAGTAAGATTATTTTATGTGAGGCTTATAATGCTAGTGAAGTCTTTTCTGTAACTATAGTTGCTAATTACCAGTGTTCTAGTGTTTGCATTAAATGTAACTGAAGGGTGAAGTGTTTATGAACTCCACACATATAAATATAAAAAGTTGATGTTAAAGTATCCTTTCCATATTTAAGGTTTTCAGAATCATTGACAAGTTAATAGGAACTAGGGTTACTCTATAATATTTAGCTATAATAAACATTTCACTGTCTCTAAGTATATTAATATTTTCTGAGTTGTATTATTTCCTTTGGCAGTGATTCTAAACTTTGCTTAAGAAAATGAAGACTGAGCTAGCCCTTTGTTTTCTGTATGGATCAGTTGTTATTGGACATTGATTTGTCTTTAAAATCTTTTGTAGACAATGAATTTGATATTAGTTATTCTGAAAGGCTAATCAGGAGTTTAAATCGCACTACTTCTGAAATGCCTTGGTTTTGTAGAATAAAAACTACCAAGTGCCTCCTCTGCAGATAAGACATAAGGTAGGCAGAAGTATGCATTAAACTGAGCTTCATTCTGATGCTTTAAAAGAAGACATTTAAATAGTGATTTAAAGCAACTAAATCCACATCTGAAATATTGAAGTTCACCAGTGGAAAAAATGTGGAGTTTGCCTCGGTAGGCTGCTTTCTTCATCATGTTGTGTAATCTCTTCAAGATAATTGTTGAAACGCTTGAGAACCCGACATAAATATTTAGTCTGTTGGAAATCCAAAGTGTGGTCTCTCTCTTTCTCTGCTCTATAGGCTTTTTGGAGGCAAGTACATGCTTAAGTCAGATGCTTAAGCAGATAAAACTTCCAGAAGAAACGCTCTCAGGGTTAGTAGCTCACAGTTAAAGAAAATCTTAATTGCAAAATTGTAGTTGTGTCTTTTTTATTAGTGTAATTACTCTTGCTTAAGCAGTGGGTGTATGTTTTTGTTTTAGTGTAATGAGGTGTGGAGCAAACAGTTGCTTTTCAGTGTGTCTTCTTTCAAAACATTAAATCAGGAAATCCCTCTTTTGTTGTTCTTGCATTGAAATTACACTGGTAATGTGATTTGAACCAACACCCAAGAGGATGCAAAGTACATTTTTTTTTTTAAAGTCTTTTTTCCTATAGACTTCATGTACTTAATTATTTGAGATGGCTTTTCCTAGAGCTACATACTTGAGGATGTTCAGGCTTCATGAGCTTTGTTAGAGGTGGGACTCTTAAATTTTATTTTATTTCATTTTATTTTTTTTTAAATAATCTGATTTGCAAAGTGTAGAACACTTACAGTGAAGTGACTTTCCAGAGGACCTTTCTACACTCTACCTATTTCTTGAACAACTCTTTGGTAGCTTTAACTCAGAAAGCTGTTCTGAAACCTCTCCTGTAGTAAATGGTCTGTTTTCTTTTCTAATTGTTGCTTTAGCCTTGTAGATCACCTGGAGATTACAACTTAAAGGAAAATGTCATAGTGTTTCATTTGTAATTATATGCACACTCCAATGTTTTGGTTTAAACATGGCCTTTTGGCATGGATGTTGAGGAAAGAGCTGTATTTTGCAAGACTCAAAGTTACATTAAAGAAAAAGCACACTGATTTTAAAATGCTTTTATTATTCACTGGAGAAAACTTGGACTGGTTTAATGGTGGTGTCTTCTGGTGATGCATCATGTTCTGACTAGAATGACTCCTTTTCATTTGTTCACTTTCTGGGGCAGTTTATTTATCAAGCCAACCACTGGTACCAAGAGCCTCAGTTGCTCCTGTCTGCTTTGCTAGTCTGATACCCTCCCCTCCAGTTTTAAAGCCAGGAACAGAATCATTAAGCATATGGCAGGATAGGAAGAATAAGTGAAAAATAACCTGTGGATGGGCAGTACAATATAGTAGAAACTGTTTTGGGATGTTCTCTGTTCTTGTTGACCTGCTGTGATCAGAAATCCTCTTAATTAGGGTTCAGTATCTGAGTATGGGATTGGCCTTTGGTGTGACCTTCATACTTGGCTTCTTAGGGTCAGTGAAGTATCATTGCTGAGTATTCCTTGCCTAACTTGGCCATTATTTTTGAGGCCTCTAGGCTCTACTACCATACAAATGTAGCTTAAATTAAAACATGCATTCTTTTAAACCTTAAAAAAAGTGAGTTTTGACCGTCTCAGTCAGTTTTTAGCCTCCCTGGGCTGTATTACGTTATTGGTTATGGAGCTTCTCCTTGTGTGTGCAGTCAGGGGTGTGTGCTGGCATACCTATCTTGGAAAGAAAAAGGATATTATGGAAAAGAACTAACAAAGCCTTTGTTATTTCTTGAATGTGTCCTGCCTCTTTTTCCCCCTGTAACTTTACTTTTTCAGAATGCCTCAGTTCCTCTGATTCTCTCATCCTCTGAAAGCTGTCATGTGTTCCATGCTCCCACCTTGGCTGCAGCCCATCTTGAGCTACTGGCATGGTGTGCCAGTGGACTAGAGCCAGGTTAGGCAGCACTCCTTCACTTCCAGGGTACTCCTTCTGGAAAGAAAAGTGGCAGTCCAGGTTCAACTGTTGTGTAGCAGATAGGATTTCCTTAGGAAACTAGATTTTAAAAATATATGTATTTTAAGTTGCAGGTATTCTGTTGACAGGATTCTGAGTTTTCAGTGAATTACAGAAATAAGAAATGTTCTTTGAAGAATTTTGTAACCTAAAGAAACCCCAAACAACCAAACCTTACTGCCTTTCATGTCCTAATTCCGTGGATGTGTGTTCCAGTCATGATGTCTAGAGACTGTTAAAACTGATAACTTAATACTTACATGTACGTGATGGGGATGCTGAAGCAAAATACGTAGAATTCAGGAGAACTGAAAGAGGTGAAAATGAAAGAAACAGAAAACTGGTGAAACTCAGAATGGAGCCAGGGTGTCCCTAGAGATGACACATCCCTCTGGAGTAATCTCTGCTGATGGAGTAATGCCTCACCAATAGCACACCACTCCTTTTTTCTGTGGAAAAGGAGTAAATATCTCTTCAAGATGTGTCAGTAATCTGACAGTGAGTTTGCTGGCCTGCAGTGCATGATTTTCCACCGAGTTACTTTTGAGTGAAAGCTTGAAGTATAGATTCATGAGAATGCTTGGTTTCAGTTACAAAATCTTACCCCATACTTCTTTGGTTGTATGGGTGGTGTGTTGTTTGTTTCTTGTTGTTTTGTTTGTTTTAGGGGGTTTTTTTGGTAGTGCAGTGAAATATTTTGAAGCATGCTTGCCCTTCTTGCCTCTTTTGTGGTATTTTTCTGTGCCTTTTTCTAGTGTTGAGGAAAGGAACCTGCACTAAGTTTGAAACCAGATAGAGGAAGAGAAACTTTTTACAGTGTATTATTGTTGAAACTTAGTGTCAGGGAAAGTCATTTAATCTACCTATTTGAGCTTATCTGGTAACTGTAGCTCTTCAGATACTCTCACAAGCTGCTCATAGTGTAGTGGTTTTAATCCCTCAATATGGGAAAAAAAATATCTTAAGCTCATTTTAAACATTTCCCTCACAGTGCAAAAGCTTAGACTTGTACTGGAGGATGTTTAAGATTCAAATGGCCAGAACTGAAGCTGATGTTTAAAGTTATTGCTCTTCAGTTCTCAATTTTTCTTTGCAACTACAACATTCATTGGAATTGTGGTGCTTACTTTTAAAGACAACTTTTAAAGAGCTTTGAGTTTTTATTTTCTTTATGAACTGTTTGGATGCAAAGCTGCTTGAGTAGATTATAGGAAGGCCAACTTCAGCATGGTATCTCTTCCTGGATGCTTACTGCCTGCCATATGAATCTTGAGTTTTGTCAACTAACCTTAAGTACCAAGTATTATTATATTAAAATAATGATTTGAAAAAATAAGGAAAGATTTTGTAAAGCTTTGGTTGCATTTAAATTGAACTGTTTCTTGTGTGGCAGCATTTTGGTCAGAGCTTAATTTCTATTTTAAAGTTCCTCATTGGCTTCCTGGCAAAGGTTTTGAGAGAAGAGAGGTCTGCCTAAGTGTGTGGATGTGAGCCCATGATTTGGCAAAAGTCTGCCTTTAATGTAATTAGCTTTTATTTCTTTAAACAAGTGATGATTCTGTTGGCAACATTTTCTTTTTTTCTATGTCATATATAATTTCCTTGTCAGTCTCATAACAAATGGTATGAATTCTTTTACTTCTGTCTGTATTTAAAACTGGGTCTCTAATAGATGGATTTAGGGTATTTAATGAAAACCATCTAATGATACTGTGCTCTGCATTGTGGAAATGTCATCTTCACTGTCTTCTTCTTAAGATTTGTGGAGTTTTTCAGTACTTACCTACATAATTAATCCTGTCATGGTATTAGCTGTCTTCAGTGTAGTTGTAACTTTTGCTGTGTTTCTATCTACATAAATATTTTTGCTCTAGGTGTTTTTTCTTATCCTGGCTTACCAGTTTTATAATGTTATTTCTAAATAAAAACATCCTTGCTGATTTTAGACATTGCACATGTACACACATGCACACAAACACTCTGTTGGTGTTTCATATATTACAGTACATATGTTCTTTATGGTGACAGTACAGATGTTCTTTATGGTGAGATCAGCATTTGAACCTGATCCTTGTTCCTTTAGGTGACAGGTTCATTCATTTCAGTTAAATGGCTGGCTTTTATATGACAATAAGAACAGTTAGTCACTGCATGATGTTCTAGTCAGGCTTTTGTAAGTACTCAAGTGTAATGGTGTTTGGTGTCATGTGTGAACTTAAACACAACTTGGAGAAGGTGTCTAATAAATATGTTTTACTTCTTAAATGGGTTATCAGTTGGCCAACACTTGTTTTGATCCTACCCTTAAAAGTCAACAGGTTGTCCTGTAGGGTGTGAACTAAATGCTGCATATCTTGTAAGCAGTGACCCCTTGGAAGTCACACCACTACTGTTTCCAGTTCCTTAGCCCTGGATAATCCAGTACCAGTTTACCACAGGACTGGTGTTGGGGCCATCTTTGCTACAAGCCTGGAGTGAGATTCAAAGTAGAAGTCAGGTTTTTTTGTCCAGATAGATAAGCTGTGTGAGTTGGAAACTGCTTCTCTCTCCCTGTTGGCTGAAGATGTCGGGCTGGCCTGCTGTATCAAGGAATGCTGACAATGTCATGAATGAATAGGTTAATACTGTAACCAAAGTGGAATTCTTGGATGGAGTATTTGTGGTCTAAATATCCAATTGTAGTAAAGCCACTGTGACCCATTAAATGGGACTCCTCTGATTCAATATGAATATTTTCCCTCTGGCTGATTTTGCAATAGCCAGTTCAGCTTTTCACTGTGAATCCATTTGAAGCTGTTAAATTTTGTTCCTTTTCCCAGTGTTTTTCTGTGTGTCGTATGGCTGTTGCACACAACTGTTCCATTCTGGTTTTCAGATGTTTTTCTGTTGAGCTTCTGAGCACATTTACTGGCAAATGAGATTTTAAACCATACTCTTGCCTAGAATTTCTTTTATTAAAGAGAATTAACATCTACTTGGAAGAATTTTTTGTCCCTTCTATTCTGATGTTGTAGTCTGATGTGTTTTCCAGTCATTTACCATAATATAATACTTCAGGCAGAATATTTAGACTTACAGTGGTTGAAGGTGAGAGGCTGCTGATGGTGTTTCATCAAACCAGCTTTTCCATTTGAGCTCTTGTCAGCCTTTACTTCCATCCCAGTTTTTCACTGTAGGTTGATTTTGTTGCCCATATTAAGAGCACAAATGTAAGAATCTTACACTCTCTCTTGGGGCTAAGTTTCTATCTGTGTGGATATAAGCTATATAAAGTGAGTAATTGAGTAAATGGTGCCATTTAACGTAGTTCCTTCCCTCTATTAAGCTTGAAGTGAAAGTTTTCTGAAGGGTCCCGACTTCCTAATTTCACAAGCAAGTCTGGCTTTGCATCAGTGAAGTTTTGACTTCTATCATTGAGGCTTTAAGGCAGAAGTTAGGCTGACATATTTGTGTATCAAAGTTAATGCAAAGTGCATCAGTCTGATACTTCTGTCCATGAAACTCCTGCTGGGAACAAGTGTTTTTCCAGAGGGCAGATGTTTCTCCAGCAGGACAGAAACGCTCTGTGATTTAAGGGAATTAAATTCTTGGCCTTCTGCAGAATGAGGAGCAGTGCAAGAGAAGGACACAAATAAATGTGTGCTGGGTAAGGACAGCAAGTGTTACTTCTGACAGCATCTGGCTCTGGTGTTTTACTGCTTGGGATGGGTGAAGTCGTGCTGCTTTCTGTGTCAAGTGACAACTTGCTTCTTTGGAAAGAATCTGAAGCTTCCTGGGTGACATAATGGGCATAAACTGCAGCATAGGAAGTTCCACCTGAACACAAGGAAGAACTTTCCTGTGAGGGTGACTGGGGACTGGGACAGGCTGCCCAGAGAGGTTGTGGAATCTCCCTCCCTGGAGATATTCAAACACCATCTGGACAAAATCCTGGTCCATGTGCTGTAGGAGTCCCTGCTTGAGCAGGGGGCTTGGACTAGGTGAGCTTCAGAGGTCCCTTCCAACCTCAACCATTCTGGGATTCTGTGACACCTCAAACTGCAAACAGCAGTGTTTATTTTAAAATAGCAATTTTGCAGCCTGAAGTCATTATGTGTTAAGTTTTGAATTTATGGGCTTAATCCTGAATCTTGGGTCCATTTTCTATTGCAAAGTCAGTTGAAAAATAATAATTCAGTGGTCTGAAAGCAATTGTTGGATGTATGTGGAGCACTTTGCAGTAGAGGCTAACAAGTGTTGTGTTGAAATGAAGAACTGTGAAAGAAACCACTGCTGAAAAATACAATTATCAGATAGGCAGTTGGTGACACTTGATAAGCCCGAATGGCATGGAGCAGCAAAGGGAGTTGGTTGCACACATGCACTGATTATTATTACTGCCTTGATCCACACTGCCCACATCTTCCATCTTTCAAGATAAAAATACTGTGCTTTCTATTCAAAAGCATGGTAGGGAACTGTGTGTTTTAGAAGCAGGTGACATTGATCTTCAGTTGGTTCCAGTGTTTTGAAACTTGCTGTTCTTGATCTAGTCTTGTTTAAGTCCTGTATTTTTTGACCTTAAATGTGATTTGCCAGTGATACAACAAAATGTTCTGTTGCTCTGTTATGATGGAAACGCCCGTTACCAAGGCTCTGGTTGTTGCCAGACAGACCAAGAGTTCACTAAAGGAAAGAACTTAGAATTATTTCACCAAATGTAGTTGGCTTTGTATTTTTTTTGGAACAGTCTGATTTTTTGTTACAAATGAGGTAATATCAGGAGTATTCTGAAGTTGTCTTAGAAAAGAGCTGAATGGTTCACCTGTGATATAATATTCTGGTCAAGAGCTAGTTGATCTTTCATCTGTAAATATCTCCTCAAACCTTATGATATAAATGTGTAAAACATTTACTTTGTATTTGTATACTGTGATGCATTAGTTTGCCTTTACATCTACATGATTTTTCTGATGAGGAGACATTGTTAAAGTTTCTGTCCCACGCTGCAGAGTCAAAACCCACAGCTCCTTCTTCTGAGAGTAAACTTTTTTGTTTGTCTTGAAAGTTAGCAATTCTTTTCCCATCTGTTCTTCCTTGGTTTAAGGTATGAGAAAGTTTATTGTCAGTTTCTGGTTATTTTTGCTTCAGTGTTTTCCTTATTAGCTGTTTACATCTGCCATTGATGAAGAGGCTTTGGTTTGTTTTCTTTTTTTTTAACCCCCAGAAAATGCTTTACATGAGAAATGGCACAGTCTGTCAGAGGCATTCAAGCAATTAATGGAGTACCTTGAAGTAAAAATACTGTTGTTTTCATGTAGGATGGCACAAGTAAATAATAGAATCACAGACTGGTTTGGGTTGGGACCTTAAAGCTCATCCAGTTCCAACCCCTCTGCCATCAGCAGGGACACCTTCCACTAGACCAGGTTGACAGAAGGACCTGAAGATAAACTTGACTTTAAAGATCTGTTTTCTTAGGTCTTGGATAATGTGTGATGATGATTTGCTTAATGACCTGTGGAGGGGTTTGCAAGATAAAATAGGGTTCAAGTTTAATTGCAATTATTTTTAGGGGGATTTGCCTTCTGAACTTGATGCATTTTGGTCAGCAGAATTCTAATTTCCAGGCTTCTGGCAAAGTGAGTGTAGGGACTGTATTTGTGAAAAGAAATTGTTTCAGCTCTTTTTAGACCTTTCATGTGTGGCACTCCTTGCTCTGAAATGCTGAAGGTAACCTTATGAACATGAGGCTGCTGATACAGAAAGAAATAGCGTTAAGCAAAATCCCAACCACCTTGTTTCCATGTGCTCCGGAGCCCCTGTGCGGGGACTGGTGCAGAGGTTAACCCGAGCAGGATGAGTGGAGCCTCTCATCCCACATCCCAGTTTGTTCCACAGTGCCACCCTTTGTGGCCCTTGATTAACTTCAGTAAACACTAGCAAAGTCAGACCTCAAAGAGCATGATCTTGCCTGCAACACCAAACCCCTCCTGTGTGGAGATTCAATAGAAATAGCATTTTACATTCACTTGTTCTGTAAAGTTGTGCTGGAATTTTTCCATTTTTATTCTTTTACCATCTGGGGTGCTTGCAGCATGTAAAATTTCTTATTTGAATGGTTATTTCAAGGGTATATTTTTGTCTTCTACTTCTTCCTGAATAACTAAGGCTAAAAAACTAAACCAATTGCCACTGCAGGGATATATCTTCTGTCAGTGATTTTGCAAAACCAATACCTGCTTCTACTACAATACAGGTAGAGCTTAATCCAATAATGCACATTACTTTTTAATTCACTTAATAGACTAACACAGTGGTTGGGAAACTAAATCCATGTGCTTTTCTGATGAGGAAATACACACTGTGTTTCTGAAATACAGTTCTTGCTCTGTACATTTTGATCCTTTTACCTGCTGTTGTTGAACTGTTTAATAGCGAGATCACTCTCTGATCAAACATTTTTAGTGACTGAATGAAAATAAATGAGTTGAGGGTTGGATGGTCAGGTCAGATTTTAGCCTTAAGTATTCCTTGAATTGGAGCAATTTGGCTTGAATTATCACAGCTATTTTAGTCTATACAATAAGTAAAAGGATGTGATTTTTATGCACTGTTAGACTGTGGTTTGAACTGAGACAGTGTCCAAATTTTTATTTGACTGTGAATTTATCTGTTTCGGTTGACTTATGTCAAATGGCAAGCATTCAGATAACCAGGGAACATAAAACTGACTCAGAGGAAGTATTTAATGAACTTTGCAGATACTTGGACTGTTTGAGGTTCTACTGAAAAAAAAAAAAAAAACCCAACAATTTTTGCTTTAGGTAACAACAAAAGCATTTATTCTACTGGTAATTGCAAAACATTTTTAAACACCTGACTAATTAGGAAGGAATTGAGACCTACATGTTCAAAACATCAACTGTACTGTGTAATCAACAGACACACTTCTAGGCAGCACACACATATATATATATATATATATATCTTCTTGTCTCTCAGTTTTGGCACTCTTCTGAAGTGTTCTATCTGTCTGGTTTGGTTTTGGTTTTTTTTTTTTTGCTAAAAATAAACTTAATTTCTTAGAAGTAATTTGCTTTTTGGGGCACGGTGTACAATGCTGTAATTGTATTTTCGAGTGCCTATTAAATTGTGTTGAGTGGCTGACTGAGACCAGGCAAGGATATAGACAGCAGGATAAGTAGAAAATCCAGGAAGGCAGAAGGAGGATGAACATAATGACAGTAGCTGCAGACCTGACATGGTACTCATTTGGAAAAAGCAGGTATCTGTAAAGATGGGTGAAGAGGTCTCCAGTTGTGTGCCTCCTGCAGCTTCTTGACTCTGCATCTATCGAGATCTTTGAAAAGGCTTCCAGATAGCCCTCCTGCTAGTAAGTGTTAAGAAGCCATTTCTTGCCTGGAGTTTGTGGCTAGCTGAAGTCTCTGCTCTTAGTTTTTGAGAAATAAATTTTGAGTTTAATAGCATCAGGGCCTGACTGTAGATGGTGCTTGTTTTCTTGTTTACTATTTGTAACTTCTCACAATTGCATGTCTTTAAGAGGTCAAAATAAAGATCTCTATCAACTAGCACCATAACCTTTGGGAGATAAATGGTATTTAAAGGAAATATCACTGCTGGCTTGCATGCCTGTTTGCAGAATCATGGACTGATTCAAGCTGGACAGAATCTTTCAGTCATCCAGTCCTACCCCTGTTCAGAGCTCTTTGTGCTTTTTCTTGGGCATCTGCTGTTGTGCTCTGTCAGGAGGAGGATATTGGGTTAGATAAAATAAGCTAGGTCCCACTTTGAAGTCACAGTTGATGACAGTTTATGAGCATTTCAGGTAGGTGCTGGTATGGAGCACTTGCTCAGATGGTCAGACCAAAGGTACAAGTTCTGTACATAGCTTTTATTGAAAAGACTTATTAAATTCTTTTAATGTTTTAATGAGCAATTGTCTGACTTTATGTTCATGTTGAAAGAGCAGTTGTGTTTCAGGCTAGTGTTTTTTGTCATATTTTCATACTGTAGGTATGATAGAGCATATTTGGTCCAAGGCATGTGCATCTCTTACTGAATAGATTAGTGTATACAGTGGTCTGGTATCTGTTGCATTCTTGAACTTCTGATGAAACATAGTCAGGTTATTAAAATTCCTTGACAAATATTTCTGTCAAATCAGTTTGTGATGTCAACTTGATAGTCCAAGCACTTCCAGAGACAGACATTATTATAGAGATTCATCCTATAGATGAGATGCTGCATAGGAGTCTTTACCATTCAGCTTTCTCATGTTTTTTTATACTGTTTCAACCAGAAGTAGAGTTCAGGAGGATGGAAGGCATCACTGATAGTTTGAAATAATTCTGAGATCTTTGTGAATCTAATACCCTTTAGAATTTCTCTCTGGCTAAATTGGTGTTCTGACTTGCTTTGCAGTTGCTAATCAGGTGAAATTAGACCATTTTCAGTTTCTCATTGATCAGATACTGTGAATATTGTATTAAAAAGTATTTTTTTTAACCCAAGATTAAATAGGGTTGCCTCAGATAGAAACTAACGTTCGATTAAATTGCATATAATGACAGTTCTTATTTGAATTACACTAATTTGAATATGCAGTGTGAAGACCTTTAATGCATATCTTTTTTAATAAACTGTCAAAGATTATACAATTAATGAGTAAACCTCTAATTTATTAACTTATTCCTTTAGCATTTAGTAACTGCTATGTTATTGCATCATTTTTTGTGCCATAGAGAGGCAGGACAAGAAAGGCTTCCCTCTTACTGGTAAGATGAGCTGCTGGCAGATGCAGATAATTTTTTCTACTTATTCAAATAAGGTTATGTTTGCCAACATTGTCTATTTACCAGTTTCCTTAATTGACTGCTGCTGTCAGCTTAAAAAAAAATAAAATCAATGTAATTAATGTTGAATATAATTTGTATTTAAATAGTTTATTACAATGAAATAATTAAGAGCCTAACAACCATGCTTCACTGAAGATTAAAGTTTAATTTAGATAGATCTTCCTAAGGTTAGCTTATTTTCAACTTGCTGAATGTAAAAGTAAGCACTAAGGTTAGGGCCCTGGCCTCAGCAAAGATGAATCTTTACTGGCTTCCTTTTGTGGTTTTGGGGAGACATTTCATAACTTGTTCTATCTGCTGTTCATGCTGTGCTTTATGGAATGGTCTCTCTTGAGAGGTCACCCTCTCTGCCCAGGCAAGTTGTTAAAGACTTAATCTGCATTTTCATCCATATCTTTGGCTGTAAAACTTTTAATTTTCGAGAACCCCATCCCTTACCCAATCAGTATCCTGGAGGGTTTTTTTTTGGTTTTCTTTCTTCTTGTTGTTTTTTGCAGGTTTTTAATAAGGAAGAGAAAACTGCTTGCTTAATTGTCCAGCTGCTGAGAACTAGACACTTTCAGGTATACTGGGAGAGTCAGTACTTCCCACAAAAGGTGTCCCATCTGAAAAGCTGGTTTTCTTCAGGTAGACAGGTTTTTCTGACACCACCCACTGTCAGTGTACTGTAGATTAAGCTTGAGGCTGGCTCTTACTGGATAAGAATTTGAGAGCCTGTAGCACTTTTAAGTCTACAGAAAAGATAAAAGATGAACTGTGACACAGTTAGAACCACTGCAGGTTTTGGTAGCTTTTAGAGAGGTGGGTGTATATGCCAAATTTAGGTTGGCAGTAACTGCTGTCTATTTCCTCTCCTGAGAGTTTTCCCTATGGAGCATGTATCTTTATAAAATACCTGCTTTTTTCACATAACATTTCTGGTGCATGTGCTAGTACTGATGGTATTGTCTGAGTGACATGAACACCTCAGGAAATGTTACCTATTTATTATGAAGAGGCATAAATAAGCAGCTTCTCTTACTTGTGATGATCTGCAGTCTCAATTTACTGCCTAAGAATTCACCCCACCCTTTTGGCTTTTTACATAAAGCCTCTTCATAGCTGTAGTTTTATGGTAGATTGTCACATATAGAGCAAAATGATTTTTTTTCTAAAAAAAACCAATTCAGCTGGATTTTCTTTATATTTTTAAATGACTTATCTTTTTTATTAAAAAACAAAACAACAAAAAACAAAACCCCCCCAAAAAAAACCCAAAAAACAGGAGAAATAAGCAATTGAGAAATTTTTGTTTTCCAGCTGAGAAGACTAAGATAACTAAAAAGACTTTTTCTGTCGATGATCACATATGACTTTTTAGTTAAATTGTGCCCTGATTATGTTTATGCTTCTGAGAATGGAAGATCAAGGCCCATATCTTGGGCTTTCTACCCATTTTATCCAAGCTGCTCTGTTTTAGCAGCACTATGGAATATATTTAGCATCCTTTCATGTCCAGTAAATTGTAGAGATCTTATTTCTGATGTTTCTGGCTGCAGCTTTTTTTTGTTGATGTACTTTGGATCCTTTCCGGAAGGCTTTTTATTACTTACTGTTCAAAAACATCTTTAGCTCTTTCTACATATTCTAACAAAGTGACTGCATATGTCAAAACATATATATAGCTTCAGAGTTATCTGCTTCAAAACCTGTGGCTCTTGAAGCTATTCTGGGAGGAAGTGAGGACTTGGTATGCTGGGTGGGAAGGTGGGAAAGTATTGAAAGGGAAGGTGAAAACAGGAGACAATGAAGCTTCTTGTATTCCTGCTTAGTCTTGAGATGTAAATTTTGATTTGCAAAAATAATTAGTAATTGAATTTCCATGGATAAAAAGGTGGAAAAATGTGACTGGGACAGATATTCCTGCTGTGTGCTGCCCTCAGCTCAAATCCCACGATTCAGATTTAGCACTGGGTGCTGCTGGAGGAGTGGAAGCCATGCGGCTGGCTGGTGACAAGGTAGGCAGGGACAGCTGAGACCTGTGGTTCAGGGAGAGGTTTCCTCGGTCAGATCTGCTAGCAAAAGTGAATTTCTGCTCAGGCTTTTGCAGTATGCCACCAGAGATTCAGATGGTACCCAGCTACCCATAAGGATTTCTCTTCTCTCAAACCTGCTGAATACCACAGCTTGTTGTGATCTGTTGTTGAGGTAACTGAAGCCCTTGCAGATGAGGGTAAAGAAGACACATTGGAATCATGCAGTTGAGTGAGGTAGAGGTGTATATGGTGTTTCCCTCAAAGATCAGGATGAATGAGTTGGCACTTGACACAGTTTGTGACAAAGCAGATCTGTTAGGGGAGGCTTGTCCAACTGAGTTGGGTGGGTACCGTGCCTGGGACATTGTGCATTGACACTCTGGTCTGAATGCAACTGCTGATGTTCACTTAAGCTTTTGGAATTGGTCTGTAAATTGTATGATGGGCCTTTTTTGTAATTCTACTCCATACCTCTTTCAGCAGAAGCTCTTTTGCCATATTTATTACATATGAGCTCATTGGGTGTTTCCTCTTGAAGGTTTAAATGTGTTTTGGTCCTGCCCTTTCTGTCGTCAGAGTATTACTGAATACATTTGGTAATCCTCTGGATAGCTTCTTTTTGTTTTTCCTTCCCTCTGACTCACATGATTCATGTCTAACAAAGACATCTTAAAGGTTAAGTACAGAACTGATTCTTGCTCAGATGTTGTGATCCACTTGTTCATGATCCAAATCATGCTGTGGATCTGTTGCCTGCTGCTCTTCTGAAAGCTTATTTTCAACTTGCTGCTGTTCTGAAAGGTTTTCTTGCTTTTTTGCCTTGTAGCTTGTTGGGAAGCTGGGTCAGTTTAGTGGCTTCAAAGGGTGTTGGGCATAACACTTTCATCTGAAGTCTCCATCTCAAACTATAGAGCATCATAAATCAGCTGCATCCAGAACAGCAGAACGTACTGGTTTTCCTTTCAGAGCCCAGTATGGCTTGTAAATAGTGCAAAAGAATACATGAAAGCTATTCCTAAGTTCTTTGCCTTCTTTAGCTATTTTGAGACATTTAATTTCACTCTAAGCAAGAGACCCTCAGTATGGGAATATAGATTTTATGTTTTTAATAAACAAAACATGGTTAGGGAAATTATGGTTCTGTGTTTTGGCTATTTTTTAAGTCTTGCAAAGTAACAAAGAGAACTTTGAATACTATATATATATATATATATATATATAATTCTCAATGGGATTTAAGTTTTGCTAACATGCAGTAAAATTTTACCTTTTTAATTTTTATATAAGAGTTGTGTAATGCAGTTTTGGAAAGGTGTTGTGTGGGGTTTTATGGTGGGGTTGTTTGCATTTCTTTACCATGTCTGTATTCCCTCTTGGCCATATTTGAGTTTGTGTAGTGACTATGACTGTGTTGATAATTTAACTACTCAAACTTGTTGAAACTACTCTAGCTTGCCTTTCAGAACAGCCTTCTTAATACCTCGGTTCTAAGCCTGCTAATTACTAGTTAGCACTGGTCATAAATCAAAACTAAGCAATAAAGCTTTCTGACTTGTGACATGCATGTTTTTCTTGACACTTTTTGTTTGAGGGTATATGAAAAGTAGTAGTTTAACGTTGATCCTTCTCAGTTAAATGCACTGAAGTCCTAAAATAGCATTTTATCTGTGCTTTGGGTTCAAAGTTCTTTTGGAAAGCAGTGAGTGGAAAAGACAAGGACAACTTGAAAGCTGCAGTGGTTTGGGGTCTTTTTGTTTTTTCAGTAATAGTGATTTATTTAGTTTTACATAAATCTTGTATGCAGAAAGGTTCTCAAATATGTTGTTTTTTATGAAGTCTTATGAGATCTGGTGCACAATAACACGTTGCAGGTAGGAGTATGTTTGCTATGTACTGTGCCATCCTTTATTTTCAGAAATGTGAGGACAGAGATTGCATTGTTTTGTTCTGATCCAAAGGTGCTAAATTCATTTTCATGTAAAACTTTCATATATACTTGCCAAAGTACTACTCAAAATAGCCTAACCATATTCTGCAGCTTGTTGCTGCCTGGGTCAATGGACTAATGTTAGAATTGTAAATAAAATGTACTCAGTGGGTTATGAAATCTCTGAGAGTAGGAGTGTGGTTGCAAAAATTGCATGTTTTTTCATAGACTGTTTCAGGTTTGTTTTCTTGGGCAGGATTTCTGAATAAAAGTTTGAGAACTAATGTCTAGTCCCTTCTTGATAGTGGAGTCAACTGGTTGCTCCTGATAACTAATTATATTTCACTTCCATGGCACCAGCATTATTATAATTTTCAGTTTTGGCTCTGGAAAGGGGAGCATTTCTGATGTTCCATGTGAATCCTGCTGCTTTGGTTGGCAAAACCACCTCTGTGTTTTGGTGGAGTGGGCAAAAATGGGAGTGTGGGCATCTTAACTCAACAGGGGCTGCTTTAAGTAGTCTGAGGGGATGAGGACTAGAAAGAACTGCTGTGCTGTAGAGGAAACCATGCTCTCTGCCCTTGAAGGGAAAAGGAGTAAACAGACCAACAGCAGGGCTCTGTGTAAGGAAGCTGGAGTCCAGAAGCATTAGTACAGATGTATATGAAATATAATATAAGGAAAAAACTGTTTTGGGTGTGTTCCTCTCTTGGTTGAATAAAAGCTTACTTCCTCACTCCCGTCCCTGAGTGTGGGAAGACAGATCCTTCAGTTGTGAGGAAAAGGGCAGAAAGGAGTTTTGTTTCCTTTCTGGATTGAATATAAATTATACCCCTATAATTAGATAGTTTATCTAGGAAAAAGCTTTTAGATAACTGAGGCCAGAAAAGAGCCCCTTGAGACTGGGGAAGCATTCTGCGTTCATATTTTAAACCTAGTGCTTTTATAGCCTAACTCAGGATTGGAAATGTCTATGTAAAGTATCAGTGCTGGTTTTTCCCCTTTTGTCTGGCACCAGAACACTTCTTCCTCCTCCTGGATGGAGTACATGGTCATCACCCTGTTGTCCATCACCTCTCTAGGTGACACTGGGACCTCTAGAAGGATTTCAGAAGGTGCTGAAGACTAGAAATGTAATGTAATTATATGGATGCTGGTTTTGCAATTTTTTTAATAGGGTTGTTGAACTTTCTCTCCCTGGGGGACAATATAAATAAGTTGGTGTTAGTTGGCTGACTAGTTAGCACAAGTCTTACTGGCTAGCAAGTCTCACTCGTGCTTCTGGTCTGGTGAAACAGTGAGCTGGGTAGTTGCATCTGTAAGGGAGTTTTAGCTCTGATCTTAATTCCATTTTTTAAGTGAATCTCTTAGTTGTTCCCATTTACTGGACTTTCATTCACATCATGGGGCAGTCTGGCAGCACGTGAACTCAATTTCTTCCAGAAAAAATAGGAAATCAGAAGATTCTGTCAAGGATTCCATCTAATAAGGTCCATTTGCTAATTAGCATTTAGTCTGTCTGCCTGGAGGCTTCAGCTGAGGCTGCTTTTAAAGACAGAAAGGCAAGAGGGCTGAAAGAGGAACCTGTGCTAACCAGGGCAGCTGGCCTGAGCTGGCTATCAGGTGTATCTCATACCATAAATTATAAAGGGGGAAGTTTACTGAGGATGGAGGGGATTTCTCCTCCTCCTCCTCTCAGTGGTCACTATCCCTGGACTGGGCTGAGTATAACTTCATATACTTTTGTTTTATTAAGTCTGTTTTCACTTCAACCCACGTGTGTCCTCTCCTTTTCCTGATTCCACTTTGCAGCTGGGCAGGGATTATCAGGCAATAGAGCAACTGCTATGATTTAGCCCTGGATATTGCTACATGTGCACCCTGCCTGGTAGGAAGTGGTGGCCACTGGTGGCTAGAAAACCAAACATGATTCTGCCAGTTATGGAACAACTTGTACAATAATAATATATAAAATTTATAAGCATTTTTGTAATTATATACTTGCAATTGAACCCATATTAACTGTCTACAAATTAAGACAATTTTTCTGAGCATAGCTGTTATTCCAGTAAAAGTGTAAACTTGGCTTTAGGTGTGTTAAGTCTTAGTTTGTTCCTGTAGTACAACTTTTAATGCAAATTTTGCAGTGTTTGGCTTTTCTTGTATGTAGGAAGTAGTTCATATTTTCTGTGAAGGGATTCCTTTAAAGGGAGAAGCAGCAAGGTGCCTATTAGCAAGTTTTAGAAATCTAGGGGTTTTTGTGTGTAGAAACTATGAGAATCCATAAAAGCACATGACATATTTAATGCAGAGGCTGTAACCTGTAACTTAAACACTTCAAGTTAAATTGAATTAGCCAGAGGAGTTCTGATGACTTCTTACTGACAGATTGCTTTGTCAACTGTCACAAACTTGTCAGGGGTAAAAGCTTTAAGCTTGTTTGTCTTAATTCCATAAATATTGAGGTGTTTAGCATGGACAGGTAGCACTTGAGGATCTGCAGTGGGCTTACAGTGTTTGTTTTTCCTAATGGGGAAATGAGCAGGTAGTTCTGTTTGCTCTTTGATGAATGGTGGGTGGGTTTTTAATGATTTTTTTTTCCCTTTCTGTTCCCATTTTTGACATTTGAAGATGGTCAGTTAAGCATGTAGAAGCACATAGGAACGTAGGTATGGTGTGTCTGTAGTAGACTTGAGGGACTTCCAAAGGATTGCTAAGTAAAGGGTCATAATTGTAATGATCTTTAAGATCAGGAAATTGTTTCTAACAGCAAAAAGAAGCCAGTGAGATATCTTTAAAATCTGGTCAGTAATAAAGATGTGACCAGGTTTGTTTGTGCTTCTACACAAATGTTGTGAAATCCATGTAGCTTTGAGCAAATGTGACCTGATTTAAAATAACAAATTTAATGATAAAGAGTATCTTGTATCTGCTATCAGAGGCACTAGAGCTGGAAATGGCCTAATGTTTCTTCCTGTACTGCAGACATTACTGTTGTCTGATCACTTTAAGGGCCTTAATGTAGCTCTTTATGGGCTATTTCTATTTAAATAAATAAATAACACTTTAAAAATCCATACTTTGGGACTGGAGGAAGCTGTCCAGGTCACTTTGTCTGGTCTCCCTTGCTTATGGTAACTAGCCCTTTTAATCATTGAAATGAAGCCTTTCAAACTTTAAAAAAAAAACAAAAAAAAAAACCACCAAAAAACCACACACACACTCAAAACAAACAAAACACGAAAAAACAACCTCAAGATATGTTTTTTGTTGAAATACCTTCAGTAGGCCTGGTGCAAGGACTTCAGGAGTGACTGGGTGAAATACTTTATTTTTAAAGAAGTGTTTCAGCTGAAATCTTCATTGAATATGCTTCAAATTACTCCTTTCAGAACCCACTAAGTATGTTTTAGGAAAAAAATGACCCAGAAATACGTTAACTTTATGTTTGGTCCTTCAGGATTGTTTTAAGCAGCAGAAAAGACCCAGCTCACGGTCATGAGGCAGCAGCATGCCCAGGTGGCCAAGGAAAGGCCAACAGCATCCTGGCCTGGATCAGCAATAGTGTGGCCAGCAGGACTAGGGCAGTGATTGTCCCTCTGTGCTCAGCACTGGTGTGAGGCTGCATCTTGAGTGCTGGGTTCAGTTTTGGGCCCCTCACTCCAAGAAGGACATGGAGGTGCTGGAGCGTGTCCAGAGAAGGGCAATGGAGCTGGGGAAGGGTCTGGAGCACAAGTGTGATGAGTTCACGGCTGAGGGAACTGGGGGTGTTGAGCCTGGAGAAAAAGAGGCTGAGGGGAGACCTTCTAGCTCTCTGCAACTCCCTGAAAGGAGGGTGGAGAGAGGTGGGGTTCAGTCCCTTCTCCCAAGTAACAAGTGACAGGACAAGAGAAAATGCCCTCAAGTTGCACCAGGGGAGGTTCAGATTAGATATTAGGAAATATTTCTCTCCTGAAAGAGTGGCCAAGGGCTGGAACAGGCTGCCCAGGGCAGTGGTGGAGTCACCATCCTTGGAGGTGTTAAAAAAACGTGTAGATGTGGCACTTGAGGCCATGGTTTAGTGGGCACGGTGGTGTTGAGTTAATGGTTGGACTTGATGATTTTAGAGCTCTTTTCCAACCTTCATGATTCTGTGGTGATGATGGGGAGAGGAGAAGCCCTTAAATCTACGAAGAGGACTATGCATCTCGTATTCTTTTTGCAGGGGGCTAGAGCCAGGAGGTTGCTCCTTTTCCAGTAACTAGGAAGTTATCTAGTAGAAAAGGATTTTTTTTCATTTTTGAACTTACCTGTATCTTTAGTTGTAAGAAGTGTGGTGTCCTGATAGAGATGGCAGTGCTTCACCTCACATTGAGGGGATGGAGGAGGATGTGAAACCTAAGTCTGGTGGTAAAAGTAGCAAGTTACATCCCGTTACGAATAAGTCTGGTCATTTCCGTACCTGAATTATCTCTGCAGCCATGTAGGCCTATAATTAAAACAAAGCATTATTAGAAATGCATGAGGAGATGGAAAAAAAACCAACCCAAAAACCAACCTTCATGGAAATTTGGAAGGAAAGATTGTGTTTTGGAAGAGTGGTAGTGACAACCTTGGTCTTTGTTTTACAATACAGATGAGTTTAGATCAAACTAGAAAAAGGAGTTAACCTGAAACACATGCTGTAAAGAGGAAGTTTGTTGTGGTTGATTATGGTGAGTTTATTTTTGGAAGGCATATTCTTGGGAGAGCAGAGGCCTCGTTGCTGTTCGCTGTAACACAGCTCAGTGCAGCAGGGATGTCTGCTGAAGTCTGAATCTTGCCTGAAACCATTTTCCACAGCTTTGATTGATTTTTCTCTAAGACTGTTTCACTCCAGCATAATTGGATGCTGGGGTGACTAATACTGCTCTCCTGCTCTGATACTCAGTGTAGGACTCTTGTCCTTGCTTTCTCTCTAACCAGTCTGTGTAACTTCAGTGCTCTACTGTTGGGAAGTTTTGTTCAGGAGCTGCCTGCATATAGCTGCTGTCTTCAGACAGTTAGCAGTTTCTTTTTCCATTTTATTCAAACTTTCTTGTACTCCTTGAAGACTTTCCAACTTTCTCTTCTCCCAGTTCCCCTCATCCCAACCCTAGGTGTTCTCTTGGTTCTGCTGTGTGCTTGCATTCTGATGAGTATTGTTGTTTGAGACCCCTTACAGCACAACCTAACTGCTGAATCCGCTGTATGACTTCAGCTGAGCGGTGCTACGGGTTCTGCTCTTCCCTGAGCTCTCAAAAATTTCCTTCACATACAGAATCCACAAAATAAAGAGTTTTTAAGCATTTACCTAAGAATATTTTTCAGTCACATCCAACAAGACTGATTTGTGCTCGGCTTCATTAAGTATTTTTAGTATGAACCTATCCATAGCTGCTCATCCTCTTCATTCCCTGTCTTTCAGGCTGCTTCACTTAAGCCTTTATTTTTGTGATGTTGGCTTGGCTGTTGTCTTGCCTTTGCTTTTAACAGCTGAGTTCCCAATAACACTATGAATATTCAAGTACAAAAACTTGCCCTGTTTGTTTTTTTCATCATAGTAAGTCTGAACAATAACTGATGTTATTGAAACTGTAAAAGACATCATGTGTGTGTCCCCCACCTTTTACAAGGATGTTGTACTACACAATGACCTATTTTAGCCATAGCATTTGGAAACAGCTAGGAAGAATCCAGGTTTGCATCTTCCTTTTCAAAATTATTAGGATCAATGCAAATTCCTTGGCAGTCACTGCCTTAGCCATGACTCTATTTTGCAGTTTTTTACCTCATCTGGCTGCTTTTTTTTCCCCCCATATCTATACCGATGGATTTCTTTGACAGGACTCTTTCCACCAACCAATCTGATGTGTCAAACTGTTGTGTTTTTTTTTTTCTAGTCTTCCTTTGATCATTTTAATGTTGGTAGATCTGTAATGTGACCAGCATAAAGTTACCACTGGAAAATACCAAGAGCTGCTGTGTCCAAGATCACTGGTTCCTCTGAGAGGTTTCCCATCGGAACATGGCAAGGATGATTAGCGTCACAGACGTTAATGGATAAAACACTGTACAGAAAACCACTCGGTTCATGTGGCAGTGGAGTCAGTATTAGACTTGTTTATTTCACAGTTTGTGTTTTTTTTCTCTTTTTTCTTATTTTTTTCCCCCCTAACTTTTTGCTAATTGCACTTCTTGAAAAACTGTAAAATTTAAATGAGTATTTTCGTTCCAGTACGGTGTGCTTAGCAGATTCTTTTTGCAAAGCAGGTTATGGTGACTCTTAGGAAAAATGAGACTTGAGTACTTTTCAGCTGGGGGTGGGAAAACAACCCACAAAAAAAAAAAGCAGCAACTTGAAGGACTTTCTTGCTTAATGAAAAACAGAGCAAAGTGAAGAGGAAAAAATTAAACTGTGCATTCCATATGTGGTCAGCCTCTTTTTGAGTAGTTTTTCAGGAGAGCTTTTTTTTTTAACTGATTCTTCTTTTATTCCAGATTTTAGAATTCCCTTTTCACACTGTTTCTTAATCCAGTGGACAACCTGGGCAACCTTTTGAAGAAGCTTGAGTGGGAAAGTTTGGTTGATGTAGAGGGTGTCAGTTGCGTAAATAAGAGTACGGAAATGAGTCTACATCATTTTGAAGTACTTGAAAAGACATACTGGCCTCAGTGGCATTTATGAAGTGTCATTCTGGTTTAATTAGGAAAAAAACTGTGATCCAACAATAGCAGCTGTTTCTCTAGGCTGAAGTTCAGATTTTAACCTGGCCTAAGTCTGTGCTGTTGCTGAAAGAACTAAGAGCGCTTGGCCCAAATGGGGTTAGTGTGTGAATCCAGCTGGAGAGTTTTCTGGGAGCTGCAAGGAAGGTCAGTCCTCAGTCTCTTAGCAGCATGGCAAAAGAAGAGTCTTGTGTTTGCACAAAGAAGGGGTGGCATGGAGACTGGGATTCAGTTTGGTTTTATTTTTGGTGGTACTGGTTGATATGACAGTGATCAGGTATTTGTTTCAGAAACTTTTCAAAATGAACCTTAGTTGCATTGAAATAACGCTTACTTTTGGCCATAAATATTCAGCATTATAATTACTATATTGTGGTGATTATAGTGAAGGATCTGTATTTATGTCAGATATTTTTCCTTGAAGAATTTTAAGTCTTCTATAGTTGGAAGAGCAGCTTCTCCTATGGATACATTCATACTAAAAATACTTAATGAAGCTGAGCACAAATCAGTCTTGTAGGATGTGACTGAAAAATATTTGTAGGTAAATGCTTAAAAACTCTTTATTTTATGGATTCCGTATGTGTCAAATTTTTGAGAGCTCAGGGGAAGAGCAGAACCCGTAGCACTGCTCAGCTGAAGTCATACAGCAGATCAGTTGATGTTAAATGGCTCCATAACTCTCTCCATTTTGGCCACATGCTTTTGAGTTCACGCTTTTTGGAAGCATTGGTTGTTGCAGCTGCCCAGCGTGGTGTAGGATGAAGGCAAGTCTTTGTTCCTCCTCTTGAAAAGAACAACTTAAAGTTTTGTAAATGACACATCATTTAGCACACATAGTCTTGGCTTTAAATCAGTTGTTTAGGATGTGTGTTTCAAAGAAATCTTATTTGTATGTATTTTCAAATGAATCCCCAAGTTTTTATTAAATGGGATGCTTTCACATATGTTAAACTGTAAATAAATAACCACATATAAATCAGATATATCTTATTTGGACTTCCATGCATCACTGAAGTTTTTCTTAATATTTTTTGTGAAGTTTCATTAGAAAAATTACTATTTCAGTATCATAGTGGTTGGAAAAGACCTTTAAGTTCATTGAGTCCAACCATAAACTTATCACAACCAATCCCATCTCTAAGCCATGTCCCTAAGCACCTCATCTACCCATCTTTTAAATACCACCAGGGAAGGTGACTCCACTTGTATGAACCAGTGTATGATGTAGAACTTTCAACAACAAACTTGAGTAGGAATCTGACAATTACATGAGGAGTGGGAAGCTTTTTGCTGTGGGAGAGGGCAAGGTGAGACTTTTTCAATTCAGATTTTGAAGTTTGGATAAAATGAAAATCCATAGTACTGTAAAGGTGGTGTCCTCATGTTCTAACCTATGGAATGTAGAATGACTACAATATTTTATGTGCTGCTAGCCCTACAAAGGCAAGTAACTTTAAAATCCACAGTGCAACTCAGTGCCTTAGCGTAGCATAAATATTGAAAGAGGAAATGAGGTGAGATTTTGTGGTATTTTATATTAAAAAGGCTAATTGAAAGGGATATCATTACACTGTGATGGAAGAGAAATGGCAAGATTTCTTTATTTTTTAGGTCTTGAAGGCATACACTGCTGACAAAAATGTGGAATATATACAAAGTTGCTAATTTAGAGGAAACTGACTATTGGCAAGTATTTATTCACTGCTTTTCTGTTACGTCAGTGCCAGGCATAGCAGAGACAAATAGCTGAGCACTCAGCAGATGTTGAGAGAGAAAAGAGGATGTCAGATTTTCACAAACTTTTATCAAGTCAGTATTTTTTTTTCATTGCATTTCACTGACTGATTTAAGAATTTATGTGAGAAAATATTTTAAGACTTATATTTTGTATTTCTTTTGCCTAAACTCATTGTCACCTCGCCTTCTGTAAAGGACAAGGCTGTGACTTACCCGATTCTGTGTCCTTGGCTCTGGGCTGTGTCCTCCTGAGCTGGCAGGAATTCCAGGAGTCCTGATCCACCTCCCCTGTCTGTCCTTCATGCTCATCCGCTGCAAAACATAGCAAGCTCACTAGACAGGTCTTCAGATATCACCTTATCATCAGAGCTCTCCGTTTTCCCTCCAGCTTTGTAAGTGTACACCTCTGTTGTGGGCTACAAAAGCAGCTCAGTTTTCCTCTGAGCAATTATTAGAAAACTAAATAGTGGTGGCAGCAGTTTGAAAGCAGTGAGCTTAGCACTCAAGCAAAACAGTTCTTCTCACCATATTGAAAAGGGTGTAGTCTTGACAACACAAGCTTATTTCAACCTACCTCAGCCTTTGTTAGAAATAAAATACCCATTTTTATGACTACAGTGGAAGCTGTCTTATGGAAACAAAAGCATGTAACTGCCCCCAAGTAACTGAGGTATCAAATTGGTGTGTTCTGCCAAGGTTGGCAGCAGAGCACATCCCTGCTATCATTTTACTCCTTGTTAGACCAAATATTGAAAAGCAGAATTACCCTAACTTGCAAATGACATTTCATTTCTTATTGCCCCCAATGTAATATCACTGGGGTGAATTTACAGGGTTCTGTCAACCTCTCTGGATCTTCCTCTCACCACTTGTGCCAGTTAAGTGTCTTGTCCTAACAGTTTCCTGTGCACTGCTTGCAATAACAAGTGCTTCCAAAGACATTAAGGAGAGAAGGCATCAAGAGAGAAGGGATAAGGTGTTGGAAGAAATTTTGACTAGCACTAGAAATCTTCTATGTTGAGTCCTCTGACAGATTTTTGTGGATTGGTTTAATAGAAGAATGTCCCACCTGAGATATTGTGAGTGATGAACACTTCCTGTAATTTTTATTGTGTTCATGTGTAAATCTTCAAGGGAAGAGCTGAGTAAGTCATTCTAGGTGCTCTTTGTAGAGTTGTGTAGAGACTCATTAAATAAAAACAATTTTCTTTTTTCTCCTTTTGCAATTTTCTGTGATATTTATGCCTTAGCTGTATCAGTTGGGTGTTTTTTGAGAACCATCCTGCCTAATGTGCTTCACCTTTCTCCCCTTTTGCTCGAGTTGCTCTGTAGTACTTCTGAAGTAGACCGTGAGTAATGCAAGCTGTACTGCCTTCAAGGCCTTGACTATGTCTCTGTACCATGTATTTTAGTCTTAAAGGCTAAGTAAACCCAATCACTCTTTCATTATTTTCTTATCAGCATGTAGATAGCTGTGTGGGTTTCATTTCTGCCCGAGTAATGAAAGATCCTGCTGTGACTAATTAATCTGTGATCTGTTGATTAATATACCTTTCATCCTGGAGTCAGCAGATGTTAGAAATTATGTATTGGAAATGCTGTACAATTAGGTTTGTATAAATAGCACTAGTAATGCAATAGTAATGTATAAATGACAAAATTAATGTTCCTATCATCTATCTTTTTTAATTTTTTAAATTTTCATATAATTGGGGATTTAATCAAGTATATTTATCACTGTGTGTCTCTAGAGAATAAATCCAGCTCTGCAGCTTTCTCTAGATGGATAATTCTTCCAGACCAAGCAGTGGTGATCTCAACTGTATGCTTTTTAGCCTTAAAGAGAGTATCCTCCTTTAGCATCTTTCACAGCTATTTCTGTGCCTGTTTCTTTCATTTTGAAGCCATATGGTTTTATTTCTTGTGAAGGCTTTTTATTTTGGCTTTGTCAAAGCCTGTGAAAATTCAAGGTGTATGCTGGTTATGGGGTTTAAGCATAGAACCTCTGTTATCTTGGAGCTCTGGAGTTTGTGTCATTTCCAGTTTAATCCTTTAACCCAGTTATTTCCTGGGGAGCTTGTGCATCAGATTTTCCATGTAGGTCAGTTTTGACAACTTCTTGTTGCTTGCAATGTCTCTGAAACTGCCTTGCAGAATGACTACAGCTTGATCAGGTAGAGGAGTTTTCTTTTAACTGAAACAGAAAACAAAGCCAGGTAAGCTTTGGCAAGCCTGGGCTGCAGCTAATTGCCTACTTGTAATTCCATGCAAGCTTGGATGCTGAAGCCCATGGCACATTTTAGCTGTTGGTGGTACTGGATTTGGGTGGACCAATGCTGTGAGGTGGTTTTTTTGTTTATATATATATTTACTTATTTTTAATCTTCAGTCCTGTTGAAGAACTAAAAATGAAGAGAAACTTGTGATTTCAGTTTTTTTGTTTTACTAGACTAGAACTTTCTTTTTTTTATATATATACACTGAAAACTTGCTTCCTTTGCCTCATGTTTAATAAAGGAAAATACCTTATTTTAAATGGCAGCTTTGCAGACATGCTCTTTATCAGGAGCAAAGCCCATAAATGTGATTAAAGCAAATGTCACTTTCTTTGTGAAGTGCCACAAATTCTTTTACTTGTGAATTGTTGGGTTTTCTGTTGCAGGGAAGAGGTCTAGTTTTAAATGCAGATATTTACATTTCCCTTCTTTTTGGAAACCTGTAGATTTGACTTATCTGTCTGGTGTCTTCTTTCCCTCATTTTCCCATCCTCGAGCCCGCGATGCCCTGGTTTGCTGGATCATTTCTTGCCTCATCACGCTGCATTATGAATTCTAGTGCAACTGGTGGGTTGGCAGCAGCCAAAATCTCACCTGTGAAGTTCAGCCATTGTTTGATGGCCATTTTAATCTCAGTTGTAAAGGGCTAGAACTGCTTCTGCTTTGAGGGAAAATAATAGTACTTGAAAAATGCTGTCTAGAATCTATTGCAATATTCTTCTGAAGCACTCTCCTCCCCTGCTTCTAATAGCTTTTCTGAATTATGTAAATGGCATCTGTGACAAGAACAATAAGCCAAGAGTCTGTCCTCAATTATTGCACTTAAAATCTAAATTTTGCTCTAAGAAACTTGATTAAATTGTCTTACGGCATCCTGAATGCTGAAATTTTGTTGCTGTTGATGCAGTTGTTGATAGGCAAAGGTGAATTAATTACTGATAGACTTCCCTGTCACTGCCTTTTGCTAGATCAGCTTTGTGGCTCTCACAGATGTTACTTTCACAATTTATGCTCCAAATTCAAGTTGTGAAATGGAGCTTTGGCTTTCTTTCCTTTATAAATGTCTACAAAGTACAAAGTAGAACTTTTTGCATGATTGCATGTGACACTGCCCTACGTGGAGCTGTAGATATGTGGGAGCAGCTGTGTAGCACGGTGCTGCTCCCACTCTCCTCCTGGATGGGTTTCATCTGGGTGTTCCTGTGTGTTTATTGAAATGTTGGTTTGTATTTTATAAAGTGCTGAAGACAGGAACTGGCCTTTATGAAAGCTTCTAAAATCAGAGTTAAAATTAAAAGCATCTTGCCAGTCTCTGTTTCTGTGGTTATCTATAATGACATGGCAGAGCATCGTTCCCCCTCGGCGAGAGGATGGTTCTGTCACAGCATTGGGTGTAGTTCAGGCTCTTTGATTATTCATCTAGCTTCCCCATTCTGTATAACAGCAAAACCCTGTGTGTTGCTGTGCCATCAAAGCCATTGCACATTTGCATAGAGCTGCAGGTGCTGTCATGCACATGAACTGGGGATTGTACAAGGATGAAAGAAGATGAAATGCAGTATTTTTTATGTCTTTTGACAAGCCTTTTTACCCCTCTTTGGGTCACCAGCATCAAACTGATGGGATTATATTTTAAGCAAAAACTGTCACAATAATTAGAATTTATAAAATGGAAAAAAATCCATGAAAAATCTGGCTCACCTGCTACAAATAAAATATGCTTTGATGTAAACATTCTGTATATCCAAGTTGTGAAGTACAGCATTTTTCTGTTGAAATTGATCCCTTTGTAATAACCCTTTGGGGCTATCAAATATACTGAAAGTCTCTGCCCCCTCACATCAGAAAAGAAATGTATTGTTGGTTATCTTCATTCTGATATAGCAGTAAAGCATCTGCAGCTTGGTTTTGACTGTATCAAGTAACACCAAATGCAGCTTTCTACTTAGAATAAAGTGGAAACTTTGAAAAAAAATTGTGCAATTTGTGGAAAACTGGTTTACCCTAGGACATAACAGCATTAGTGGCTTCTCTCTAATAAGCTACAGGCACCACTGGGCTGAGTTACCTTCTCCCACCCACCAGAGATTTTGGTAGTTAATGCACCATCTGAATCACAGACTGTCAGGGATTGGAAGGGACCTCGAAAGATCATCCAGTGCAACCCCCCTGCCAGAGCAGGAACACCTACAGTAGGTCACACAGGAATGTGTGCAGGTGGGTTTTGAATGTCTCCAGAGAAGGAACCTCCCTGGGCAGCCTGTTCCAGTGCTCTGTCACTCTCACAGTGAAAAAGTTTTTCCTTAAGTTTACATGGAACCTCCTGTGTTCCAGCTTGCACTCATTGCCCCTTGTCCTACCATTGGACACCACTGAGAAGAGCCTGGCTCCATCATCCTGACATTTGCCCTTTACATATTTATAAACATTAATAAGGTCACCCCTCAGTCTTCTCCAGGCTGAAGATACCCAGCTCCCTCAGCCTTTCCTCAGAAGGGAGATGTTCCACTTCCTGCAGTTCCTACTGTTCTCACTTAAGAGATACAGTGGTGGTGACTTGGGCTGTGTTCTTGGTGACAATACACAAAGAATACTTCTTTGAGCAATTTAACTCAATCTGTGATGCTGTGATCACCAGAAGTGTTTTCTTTGCAGGTGGGTGGTTCCTAGGCAGTCTTGTAGTCCCACTTGGAGCTTAGGAAAGCAACTTTAAATTCCTAAGCACGTGTGGTGACATTCCCAGTGGTGCAGTTGACTGTCACAGGGCATGAGCATAAAGTACTGTTTGACTGGTAGATAGCCAAGTAATTGTTAGTGAAGAATAGAAAAAACTTGTGGTGATTTCTGCAAGAGTAATTTATTATTTAATAAAAAGTTAGGAAGTAAAATATGCAGGGAGCACACTGCACACTGTTCAATATTGGTTAGTGATCTTGATCAAGTGATATGGTAAATCAACTCTCAAATGGGGTCATAAAGCTAAGAATGTAAGTCATGGCTTTAAGCTCATGGCTTGAATTTTAGAAAACAAGATCCTAAAAACACAGTAGAAAACTGTCCCTGGTTTTTCAGTGTGATATGAGCTAGGAGATGTGTTGTGGTGCATTATCAGGAGATGTAATATGTGAATGAGGAAAGAGCAGTCTCCAGTAGAAGTTGTCCCTGAAGCTGGAAGCTGGGCTGCACTGCTTGTCCGTGTCTGCTGTGGGTATTTGAGTAAGAATGGCAGAGGCTGGAAAGTTGGAGGAGGTTGGAAATGTGCCACATTCTCAAGGGGCTGCAACAGTGAACAGGGAAAAAAGCAGCATGGTTAAGATTTCAGGATAACAGTTCACTTCTGTTATCATAGGGAGGACGTGCTTGCAGGTTAATTTTCTTTGTAGTAATAAAAGTGATGACAAGAGCTGATGGATAGAAGTTGAACTGGAAAAAAAACCCCAGGTATTGAACACTTGCAACTTAGCTGTGAGTAGATTTTCTGACAGGTTATGACAAATTAAGATTTCTGGTTCATTTACAGGAAGAGATTTGGAAATGAAGGCAAAAGCTTTATACAGCTCAGTTGAGAACAACCTGAGTTACTTATTTTTAATCTCTGAAGCACTACCTTCCCCCAAATTCCTAAGAATTGCACTTTATTGTTCCTGTTTCTAATTGTTAATTCTCCATACTTATCTGTTTTAATATTATTCTGGAGACTGTTGAAAACCATTCCAGTGGTTGCCAGTGGTCTCTTCTGACCCCCAAAAGTGTGTTTGGGATATAAAATAAAAAGCTGAATGTGTTGGGTTTTGTGTTTGTGGTTTGGCTTTTGTTTTGTTTTTTCTCTCCCTTCTCATTTTACAGCTAGTTTTACCTGTGTAGAGAAAAAGGGAAATACTTGATTAGGGTTTTGTTCACAGAAGAAATTTAACCATCTAAGGTTAATTTTAAATGATGTGCCATGGACCATCTGTATAAAGATGCTAATTGTCCACAGGTAATTTCTTTTAATTGTAAAAGAAAAGCTCTGATATTTGTACAGCCATTTAGAAATTCACAATTTAAGAAGAGTTCAAATTTTTGCTGGTTCTGAAGGGGCTCACAAAAGATTCTGACTGACAGGAATATGTTAAGGATGTAAAAGTACACCCTTATTTTTACCCACAAGAGTGGCTGGTTCCATGTATTTGAATATGAATATAGAGGAAAAATAGCTTAATAGAAAAAATATAGAGAAAAATGTTGACATTTGGAAACACTAATTTGCTGATCAACATGAGACACAAAATAATGAAGAAAAAGAACTGTGTGTTTGTTCAAAACAACTTGAAATGTGTATGAAACATTTAGTGGGCGAGTGAGGGCAAGGTAGAAGCAGTAGCTGGATACAGAAAAAGTAATTAAACTCTTGGATTCAGGATTACCCTGCAGAGTCTTTTCTTTTTGAAACAAAACATTTCATGCTGAAAGCAATCCTTATCCTGCTTCCTGTAGTGGTGAAAGGGCAAAATCTCCTCAGAAATGCGTACTGAGAGTGTGAACATGCATTTTATTTGGGATGCAAATAAATAAAATGGAATATTAAAAAGAATATATTTTTTTTCCTATGTTAAGGCAAAGTAAATTCCACTTGTTTTCCCTGTTCTCTTGTATTTTGTTTGTCATATTCATAGCCCATTGCATCCTTGGAAGCTGCATTCCTAGCCTTTCCAGTAGGGAATCCTTTCAGGTGAATTTGGCTTGAGCAAAGTTCTGTATGGGAAAAAAAGAGGGTTTTGTTCGTGATTTTTGGGGGGTTTGGTTTTTTTTTAATTACCATATTTCTATCCAAGATCAGAATATTTTCATGTGTCTAAAAAGACTACTAGAATTGTTCAAATGCACTTGGATTCTTTAGTTCTGCTTCCCCTGTAGTCAGCAGAGAAATTCCTGTTTGATTACAGTGGAAGCAGCATGACTCCCTATGGTACAATATTGAACATTCTAATTATGGTTTCTACCTATAGTTTCTGTATGATTGTTTTATTTGCTATTATAGCCTTTTACTACCATCATAGGTGTTGAGTGTTACATGGTCTAAGGCACAACTACATCCAGGACTGGTGCATTGATGTGAACTCTCCCATGTAATACCTCGATTTCAGCTCAAAACTACCCTCCCATCCTTCCTCCTGTAAGGGAGGAGGAAACAAACCTCGAATCTATCACAGTGTAATGCTTCAGCAGTTCAGGGACTGCTTGGTATGGAATGCCACAGCTGCAGGAACCATCTAGGGAGAGCTGCTGCTTTTCCATCACATTCTTTCACAGCTGAAAATCTCATTTCCATATGTTGAATTTCAATGGCAACTTGTCAAGTGCTGCGATTTTTGGGAGAAGTGGTTGTTCTGAGTGTTTTCCACTTTAAATGCATGTTAAGACCTGCAATAACCCTAATAGAAGGGAGGAGAAGGGAGAACCCTTTTGGTATATTGAAGTAGAATCTGATACAGAAATCTTATTTCAACAGTGCAGCAGAGAGCCTTTTGCAGGATTATGGTCAACTGAAAAATCCAATGTTCACTGAAAGGATATAAATTGTACAGGGCAAACTCAGAGCTCTCCTCTCCTCTTGAGAGGTTCAGTTGGGTGGATATTTTTTTATCCATCCCTTTTTTTTTTGTCCACACTCTTCAGTTTAACTGGAATGTTATGTGCATCTTGGGCAGAGTTGTTAGATGGAGAAGGTTAAATTGTTTCAAACTGGCTGCAGCTATGAAGTCAGCAAGCTGTGCTTTTCAGAAGCTCCTTTCTAGTGCAAACTTGGTAGGGAAGCTCCTCAGCTGCAGCTGACCCTGCCCAAAAGGTCTTGCAAGCACAGAGCAGAAGATGCATATCCCTTAGTTGTATTTACCACCTAGTTCTGAAATGTCTAATGCATCCCACCACACAAAAAGGCAAAATCTGCAGTGGTAGTGATGAAATGCTTGGCAGCAAGCCTGTTCCTTCTGTCTCACTTGTAGAGTTTGGTGTTCCCAGCACTGTTATCTTGAGGTTATAACTTGAGTCTCTTCGTTCCTTGGCTGCCACAGCCCATCTTCCCAGCTGCTGCCAGACCCTGCTTGCAGCATGGGGTTAGCTCATCTGTTGGACAGGGTGGGCTGTGAGGAACAAGCACTACCAATGATGTAGCCAGCCTGCAGGAGCTCTGGGTATGGTGTTTCATCAGCTGCTGATGCGTTGAACTCATTTCTGTACAGTAGAAAACTAAGTGAAAGCCTTGTCTTTTTAAATGCTGTGATAAGTAGTGGATTGGAAATGCTTCCTCCTGTCTCTGTAGAGCTGTAAATGGGGGGTAATTTTTGCTGTGGGAACTGTAACTGTATTTGCTTGGATTGTCATGGCAGTAGCATCTCCAGATTCTTTAGCAAGGCTGACTTGTTGTTGCTCATGAACAAATTACCAAAAAGCAACCAAACAAAATGCAATCCCCCTTCCCTGCTCCAATAACAACAAAATTCCCAGGCAAACCACATAGTTCTGGAACTTCATTTTAGCTTGTGTGGCTTTAGGAGTTACACCAAAATAATCTCAATTTTATTTTTATTTTTTTGTTTCCTTTTTTTCTTTTTTCTTCTCTTTGACAATAAGACCCTCAAATAATACTTGAAATAAAGGAGATAGCTTAGTCTGCTTTGCTGTCATGATAGGAAATAACACCAGGAAGATAGCTTGTTTATAAGCTTTAATGTGGAACAATATCATCATTGTGTGTTGTAATGGGAGCAATGGAGAAGTGATAAATGCACTCAGTATTTAATGTGATCAGAAAGATTAATGTCTATAGAATCCACCAGGGACAATTGGATTTGCAAGGTTTTCCTTGAAATTGGAAAAAATTATTAAAGCCTTAGAGTGCAGTGCATGTTTTCAGGTAGTACATTTCAAGAGTATTTGAAATGTAGATTTAAATGTTTATACTCAGTGTGCTACTCCTGGTTTTACTGAAACCCTTCTGTTTTCTTCCAGGTGAATCTGGACTGGGAAAATCAACATTAATCAACTCATTATTCTTAACAGAATTGTATTCCCCAGAGTATCCAGGTCCTTCACACCGAATTAAAAAGACTGTACAGGTATGTCTGGGGGGAAAAAACTGCAGCATGAATGATATAACTTGCAATTTAGTAACATAAGGGGATACAGTTGTCACAGAAGCACCTATATTTGAAATAAATTTAGCCAGGATGTGATCTGCTAAGAAATACTTGGTGTGTCTTTCAGTGTACCTTAGCTATATAAAACTTCCAAGTTCTGAAACATGTAGCCTGTGTGGGAGGCCTGAAGTGAAGAACTTTTTGTTCTGCCTGTATTTTAGAAACATCATATGGGTGCAGTCCTGTTCAGAAATGGAATGTTTTATTATCAATTAAAATTTTGAGTATATCTCTAGAAATACATAGATGTGCATTAAAACCCCTGACTGTTTAAGGCAGGCTTTGGGGAAAAAAATCCTTCTGTTAAAGGATTTGACATAAGTGTAAGGACCTAATGTGTAAAAGTATCCAACAATCCTCTGCAGCCTGTATCCTTTGGGGTACACTTCTTACCTTTTATAAGTTGTTATGCTGAAACATCCTTGGGACTAGGGTGAACCTGGCTGACTCTAAGCACTAGACTTACACAGGCAGAGGTGTTCCTGCAAGTGAATGATACAACTGAAATATGTAGTCAAAGACTAGAAAACTGAACTTGAGCCTTTTTTTTTGGTGTAATAATTTGCTAGTGATCAATTATATTTTCTCTCAAAAAAAGCATACTTTTTGTATTATAAAAAGGGCATTAAAAATGCCTTAATACTAAGAAATAATCAGTGTCATGGGTAGTTTAGGAAATCATCACATTTCAGTGGGGTATTTTCTGCCTCCACAGCTGAGCAGCTGAATAAGGATGTATGGTCTCTGTTCATCTCTTGATGTGCATCCAACACTTGTTTCAGGTTTTGGTGAACATAGCTTGTGATAATCTGACTTTGTCCAGCTGAAGACCAGGGGTGCTCACCATTGCTGCCAGCAGGGTGACAGTCTCTGACCACCTGAGCTGTGGCTGAAGTGACTGTGCAGTTAGAGTTGTCACAAAGTGATGAAGCCTTGTGTGGAACTAGGAGGGTATGCAAGGTGGTGAACAGAAGCTGAATGCTTTTTTTAATTCAATGGAATCAACTGTGCTTCAAGGCTATAATTCACTGCTCTTACTGTTTTGTGGAGTTTTTGGTCTGTTTTTGTCTGGGAGTTTGGGTAAAAGTTCTTTTAATGCAATCTCAGAACACCGAATAATTACCAGAGGACCAAGAAAAAGTTAATTATGCTCATACTAAGGAGGTTAAATGACAGTGCTTGTCAGTTAGCTCCACATCAGAGTCTTGAATACTAATACAAAATGCATTCATTGCAGAATATCAATATTTTAATTTGGAAGAAGGCTCTTGAACATCCTGAGTTTGACTAACAATATATTTATTTTTTTCTAAGCTTTGGTAATCTCCCATTATCAGTTTAGTGCAAAACCATAGTGACTGACAAAATGGACTTAAAAACTTGATAGAAGGGGCATTAGACCATTGGAATTAGCAAAGCTGAATTTATGTGCCTCTTTTAAAGATATGTTAAATGGGTTGGAAAAGGTGAGCAAATAGTTAAGCTCTGGTATAATATACTTATTAATGAAATAATCAGTGAATGTTGGAGAACTAAGTAGAAGAGTGACTTGTTTTATTGGAAGAGAGACTTAGTGTGATTTAATTACTGTTGATTATACAGTTCAGCTTCAGCTAAATCAATTCAGGTTATTTTCATTGAGTTATAATTTAAATAACTTGACTGTGGGTTGGATTCCCTATCATTAAAAGGTTGTTCTGGTTTTGTTTTTTTTTTTTAAATTAGTAAAAATCATAGGAAGAATTTACACAGTAACTTAACACCCCTCTCCCCAAACTAACCAACCAACCAACAAAAAAAACTCCTGAACAAACAAACAAAAAACCCACTAAAAAATCTTTTAAAGATGACTTAGTCCCACCCTGACTAAAGGTGGATCAGTGTAAGAAAAACTAAACTCAAACTGTGTGTGTGTGTGGTTTCTGGAATCTGAGTTAAGTACTTTCATCTCTTAGGTGACAAGATTACATGGTCTGTTCATCCTGACCTTGTGAGTTCTTCAGAAGTGGTTTGATTTTTATTGATTTATTGGATGAAGAAAAATTGCCATGCTTCTCAGGAAGCTTCACTTATTTTTTTTTAATAATATTTTTTTTTAGGCATGTAAAGCTGAAAGAAAAGAGGGGAGAGGGGCTTGAACAGAGCCCTGGCTGAAAAACTGTTTCATTTTTTCCTCCTTCCACTGTGTGGGCTAAAGCCTAAGGGTGGCCAAGAGCTAGCCAAAACTGTTCTCAGTAGTGAATTGGGGTCTGTCATGACTTAGTAAATAATATAATTGCAATAAAATATATTTAAAGACCACCTTCCCCCTTAGAAACTGTTGTTTACTTTATCTTATGAGTATTTTTTTTTTATTTGAGTACACTTGTAGTGCAACTTTGCTTTGCTTTCAGTTACTTGTTGTGATAAATGAAAAATCAGAAATTGAAACTGTCTTATTTCAGTGTTAATATCTAACTGAGGATAAAATTATTTCCTTGGACAACCTGGAAAATCGTGCTAGCAGCTATGTGTATAATGTGGAGGTGATTCCAATCAAATATTAAATCAAAGAATGCCCAGTGGGAGCAGCTGTTTGGATCCATGGCATTTGTACCCTTTGCCAGTGTAATAAACCTTTCTGAGCTAAGGATGTTGGGGGTTTTTGTAGGGTGGAGATGAGGCAGCCCACTAGAGCAGCCTAAAATCTTGTTGGTAATCATCACCTGCTCTTACATGGTGGAAATAATTTATTGATCAGGAATTGTATAAGAGATTACCTAGATAAACACAAACTGTGGTTTGGGCTTGAAAACAACTGCAGTTCAGAGTTGTTCTGTGAGGCAGGTCCTTTGTATTAGTTTAGTGGGAAACACAGAAAAGCAGTTAATAGTGATTTGATGTCAGGTGAATTCAAAAGAAACTTCTTCAGAAATTATGTTGTCAATGTGAAATATATTTTTCTCTGATCATTACTTGGCTGTCTTGAGGGGAGTGTGGTAAAGGCTTGTTTAATCCATTGAGAGCAGTCAGGCTGGAACAAGCATCGAGTGGTGAATGCTGTGCAGTAACTGCCAAGGAGACCCGTGTGACCCAGTTGCCTGGAGTGCATGGGAAAATGGCTGTTGGGAGGAGAGTTTTAATCAAAAGTTTTAAATTCCAAGACTCAAACTAATGTTTTCCATGAATCCCTTGGGAATACTTGTAAATCAGATGGTAGGATGCAGTTGGATGAATGACAGTAGTTTACAGTGATTTTTCTGGATCTTTTCCAGATGTTGCTGCTTTCTGTGCCTTTGACCATGTATGGACACATCCATTTAGGTTAGAAAAATGCAACTTTCCACAGGCTTTATGGCAGGTTCTTCACATACTGTCTCTTACCAGCAGCCTCTTCCACTTACAAATACCATCTGATTATCCACAACACGAGCACAAGACGTTTAATTTGATCAACTAATGTTTCTTGTTCTGTAGGTTTTTGAAAATTCTGCTCTGATAGCAAGATATCTACACGAATTTATGAAAAGTAAGAATAAATTTAAATCCTCACCACTCAGTAAGGTACTAGCACTGTCTGCAGAGATTCAGTTAGTGCAGGCTCTTTGTCAAAAGCTGACTGCACAAATTCAATTGCTCTTTGATTTTTATTTTTTTTTTTACAAGCATACAGAATCAGGAAAAATGTTTGGCGTGGCATTTCTGAGGATCTCCTGACCTTCCTTTTCCTTTGTTATAAACACACATTCAAGATAATGTTTTATTAATTGCTGCTTTTGTTAAAAGCATTTCACTGTGAATGCTTAATAATTTAATGGTTGTTGCTGGGAATTTTTGTGCTGGAGAATGAAGGTGATACCTTGTGGCACTTGGCAAGAGTACAGCTCTTAACATTATCATCTCTAGTATTTTGAAAGTGTTATGGGTTTCTTGTACTTGCAGGGAGGTTGGTTATAGGAGGGTTGTGTGGTTAATATATGCAAGATAGCAAAAAGAATGTGAGGAATCAGAAGTTAATCTCCTGTGTGCTAAAGCTTGTGAGTAGTAAACTCTTGGCTGAGTTGGCTGCGTGGCTGGGGATTACTCTCTTGAGTTCTGGCATTGATTGTGTGCAATAAAATTTCTCCATAGAACTTTTGAGGGAGGAAAAATACTTTCACCACAATTAAAATATAAGTTTTTTTTAAAGCACTGTGTGTATCCCTAGGTTCTCACAGCTTTGGATTGGACACTTTCAGAAGGACAGGAGTTGTACAATTAGTGAAAGGGTAACTTAGTGGTGTGAGTTGGGTTTTTTTATTATTATTTTATTTTAAACCTTCCTAACCATGCTACTGTTCAGGTAGGAAATTGAATTGTGTCCACCTCAACCTGGATTCTTCAGTGACTAGCATTCAAATAGCCCAGTGTTGGGGATTTTTATTTTATGAAGCTGCCTTACTGATATTTTTTGTTTCCTCGCTGGGTGAGGAAGCAGCTGATGACAATTGTGTGCTGCAGACAGCTGTCATGTAGCTGAGTTAATTTTTTGAGACCTACCAGCAAAAGGGATTGATCTGACTCAGATAAGATCGCTGCTGATGAGTAGATAAAAATAGCATCCTGCATACTCAGAGGTTAAATGCAGAGATTTCTTTGCAGTTAGTTACTTTTTTCTGTGTTTCTGTGTATTCTCTTCTGAATTAGAATCAGTGTTTTGCTTGTGCAAGAGCTATTTAGTTGGACTTTCTGCAGAGTGTTAATTCATCTTGCAGATTTACATTGCATCACATAACCAGTGATTGCAAAGTGTTTATAACAATGTTCAGGTGTGGCTGTGAGAAAATCTGTTTCACCTGGATAACTAGGGATGTGTGAGCACTTAAGCAGCATTGATTATAATCTCTCTCAAATCTTGAGCTGGTCAAGAGACCATCCAGAAAAGATTTATTATCCAAGTTTCTACTCTTTCAGAAAGTTCATTACTGAATGTTCTTGCAGGTGTTCACCTGGTTAAATAGAACTGAACTTTTTTCTCCCCAGTTAAATAAAACTTTTCTGTCTCTCCCCAGTTAAATAAAACTTTTCTGTCTCTCCCCAGTTAAATAAAACTTTCTTATCTCTCCCCAGTTAGGGTTCAGGAGGCTTAAGAAATGTTAAACAAAGAGCGACAATGTGGCATCGGTGTCTGCCAATTTGTGTGTGGCTCTGAATAAATGGCTCACGTGGTTGACTTCTTGAATCCATATCTAGAAAAGGGCACTGCTAGAGGTTTAATAGAAATTTTCCTAATATCAGGGGAAAAAAAAACCCCTATGATTAAATGTGTGAGGAATTCATTTGTAACTTGTTACTGTTGTGAATCAGACTGGTACTGCACAGCGCTTTCTCAGGCAGATACGCCTGACGCTGGCATTATCGATAATTACTGAGTTGTTGGTAGAAAGAAGCGGGTAGCAGTTCTGCTTCCTGTTTAGCCTAAATTTTGTGTGTCATGGCATGCTTCATCTGTTTGATGACATGCTTACTGCGAGCTGACTGAGCTGCGCTGCAGATGGGTGGTCACAACTCCAGGCATGCGTTCCCACACCCAGATCTTGCGTCATGCCTTGTGCTGGTGCCGTTGTCTTCTGAGCCAGGTTTCCATCAGTGACCCGAGCTAGCAGGAACCAATCCGTTACGGTCATGTGAGGTCTGTAGCTCAGCAGATTGCAGATAGATTGTATTACCAATATCAATCTGTTTGTAACATGAAACCATCCCTTTCTATTATTCCTTTCCCAAGCATTATGCTAGCTGGAGAATAAATGTATTCTTAAAAATACATTAACAGGGCTAGAAGGAGGAGGATTGGTTTTGAAAAGGAAGTGACCCAAGTTCATAATTTCATCAAGTATAATGCCTAGTTTGTCAGAATATCTCTGAAAAAAATTTATTTATTTATTTATTTATTTATTTATCAATACTGGCATTAGTATTGTCAGAGTTTTTTTCCCCATTTTGACAGGAGTTGAAATATTAAGATATCCTATATACTTAGATGGGTTCTTTTATCACTGACTTTATTTAAATCATGATTTATTTCTTTTTTTCCTTAAAACATAGAATCATAGAATGGTTTGGGTTGGAAAGGACCTTAAATATCATCCAGTTCCAACCCCCCTGCCATCAGCAGGGACACCTTCCTCATCCAGCCTGGCCTTCAACACTTCCAGTGAGGGGGCATCCACAACTTCCTTGGGAAACCTGTTCCAGTGTCTCACCACCCTCACAGGAAAGAATTTCTTCCTAATACCTAATCTAAATTTCTCCTCTTCCAGTTTAAAGCCATTTCCCCTTGTTCTATCATTAACTGCCCTTGTAAAAAGTCCCTCCTCAGCTTTCTTGTAGGCCCCCGTCAGGTAATTAATAATTATCAAATTATTGTGATTTTATAAGCAAAACATGGACTCAGTATCCCTTTGAAGCAGAAAAGTTAGCAATTATTTGTCAGACTTGTTATTAATTGAATGCTTTTCCCAGTGTTGAGAGATGGGTGACTAAATTGTAAAAAATTTAATCTTAATCTTATTCATTTTACAGGTGGAGCAGTCAAAAGTTTTAATCAAAGAAGGTGGTGTTCAGTTACTACTTACAATAGTTGACACACCAGGATTTGGAGATGCTGTGGATAATAGTAATTGGTAAGGCATTCTTTGTGTGTTCTCCCATAATTATTCTGAGTGTTGTATTTTGTGTGAGAAGCATATAATACCTTATGACTTTTTTTTAAATGCACACTTTGATCTTCAGTTAAAATATTAACACTTTTAAACTTTCCAGTTAGCTAAAAACTTCAGCTGCTGTAGTTCCAGGTACCTTTATAACTTGACTGAAATGCTGTCAGCTTTTCCCTTTAAAGTGAACAGAGCATTTGGTTCTTTATCCACACATGGAGTGTACAGAACTGACTTCTGTGCTGTTGTCACAAGATGTGACCAGTAAAGCCTATTCCTTTGGCTACTGTTCTGAAGTGTTCTCTTTAATGCTATTACAATGCAGGTAATTCTGTTTGAAAGGGTTTTTCAGTGAACTCACAGATTGTATCTTTGGAGCTGTGTGACTTGGTTGTGCACTGAGGAGCTGGTCACTTGAATTGTGCTGTGTGTCTCTAAACAAAACCCCCAAAAACCCAAACAAAAAGCCATGGTGAAATAGTGTGCACCTGTGTCTTAGCAAAGACAGAGTTTGTTACATAAATGATATAACTTACAGGTTTTTATTCATGTAACCTCTGCAGTTGGCAGCCAGTTATCGACTACATTGACAGTAAATTTGAGGACTACCTGAATGCAGAATCTCGAGTGAACAGACGTCAGATGCCAGATAATAGAGTGCAGTGTTGTTTATACTTCATTGCCCCTTCAGGACATGGGTTAGTATCAGCATATTTTATGTTTCCTTTCTCTGTCTTTTATCTGAGAGAAACATCCAAATTTGGCATTCTTAGTTATGAAGAATTCCAAATAGGATTTTCTTAGTGGCCTGCAGACCATGCTTAATTTCAGAGAGGAGCTTACTTGGGCTTGTCAAACATCAGCAAACCAGACAAGTAATAAGGTAGAACACCAGAAAACATGAGTGCACATTAATTATATAGTGAGAAAAATAGTTTTAGAACAATTATAAATACATGGGTGTTCATAAGTGCCAAGTCTGTCTGTGATCTATATATCTTTTGCTCACATTAGAAGGAGAAACTGGTTTACAGTTCAAGCAATAAGATTTTTCTTTCCAACTCTTTCTGCCTCCCTTTGATATTAATAGTAAATTGAAGATTGGAAGTTTCATGCATCCATATAAGCATGCTTTAATTCACCTGGGGTATAATCTTTTGTCTAGTGACAATTCCAATGTAAGCATTCTGGATTTTTTCAGTTATTATGCAGTCTTCCAGCCCTGCTTAGTTTTTAACTTGATCAGACTTCTATCTAGTGGTAGAGAAAGAGAACTGCAGTTCCAGGGTGTATTAGGTGCAGATTGACTGCATCTGAAATTGATTACTTAGCATTTTGTCATTGTATGACAACTGATTAAATTTGTCAGCTGCTCTTAAGTTATACCTTCAAAACCAGAATGAGGAGAAGATAAGTAGCCTGTTTTGTTGTATGCATCAGAAGTAGTTAAAGTTGTTGAAGGGAGTAATAAAGGAATTCTGAGGAACATTCCTCAGGCAGTGAAAAACACCAGCTATTACACTCAGCTTTTGTAGCTAGTGTTGGAATGGTTCTAATAGTTTTGAATGAGACAGACTTCTCAAATTTGGAAAGAAATATTGGGGGTGGAGAAAGATTTTATTTATTTATTTTATTTTTTCTTTTCTGTTCTTATGTAGACTTGCCTTAACTAAACACTTTTTTTGGTTGCTGTTCAACACACATGTTGAACAATGTCAGTTTTGCTCAACATGCACATCAATTTTAAATGCAAACAACTAAATCCTTGGCATATAGTGTTTTCCTAGTGTGGAAAATCAAAATGTCATTTAAATAAAGGGAAAATGATCCATTGTTTGTGTTAGACAATCTTTTTTTAAGCATAACTTTCAGATTGTTCAAAAAAATTTGTCTTCCCTTCGCACTCCCACTCCCCCTTTTATCTCTTGAAACTTTCTAAGCCAGTGGGAGTTTCAGTTTGTTTGTAAGGAAAATTTGAAGTAATGCTTCAGATAAATTAAGTTTTGGTCACTAAATTTGTGAGGCTAAAAGCTGGAAAAGTATGTTCCTTGTACAGGTATTTTCTGTGCAGGGGGCAGAAACAGTGTAAAATTGAGCTAGGTTTGCATAGTGTCTTTCAGTTACTGGAATGAATGCTTGGAGTTGTCATCTAATTAAGGAAATGAATGGAACACAGAGAATTGATGCTGCTGTTAGCATTCACTTCCTCTTTTAAGTCACTGTCTTCTCTGAAGGACATTGCTCACTTCCTACCTGGCTTTTGTGGTGGTGCAGCCTTTGGTCGTGTTTCCTGTGCAGACAGCAGCGCGTGTAACCCACTGAGTAGTGTACTCCTCGCTCTTAATAATGCACCATTGTGTTTACATTGAATTAAAGCTTTTGTAGGTGAGCTTCCTTCTGTTTGCTCTTATGACTTAGTACATTTGTAAAAGCCAACTGGTTAACAATTTATAAAGGGGAAAAAAAAAATTGCAAGTTAGAGCTTTCCATTTAACACATCCCACCATTTTTAGCTGGTATCCCCCCAAACATCTAAACTGATGGGTTAGTTTGTGTGGGGCTAGGAGGAGGGAGTGAAGGGATGGGGGGAGCCTTCCAGGTAAGTGAATGGGGTGATAATGAATTGCAGTCTCTTTCTGCAATTCTAAAATCTTTATGTAAAGGCTTCCTACCTCAACCTCCACCTCAAACTCAAGAACTTGAGGTGAGCACTGCTGTGGTTCTGAACTATTCTGCTTTGGCAACTGCCCTCCAACCTGGTGTGGATAAACCAGTAAATGGTAATGGTAAATGGATAAACCAGTGCTCTTAATCTGCACATGTGTTAATGTTAGCTTTTTAATGGGAATGTCTTGAGAAGCTTAGAGTTTTAGTGACAGGTAGATGATCTTAAATTGAAGTATATATTCTTTAACCTCTTCTTTATTCTTTTATCTCTGTGTGTATATGGTTGGGAGAAGAAGTTAAATTTGAGTACTGAATGAATCTGGTTTAAATGTTCCTAATCCTAATTTCTTTTATATGAGAAATAATCTTGTTTAAATCCTTTAAGTGAATCCTTCAAGCCTGACTGAACTTGCTATGATTTGAAGCATTAATGCATCAAAACCTCTGTGACTTTCCTTTAGCAAGCAGGAAATATTGGCCACTTAGAACTGCATCAGTGGTTTTTTATGTACCCATCTGGTGGGTGATTTAGTTTTTGTCACTGTCATCCACTTTCATAGTGGTCTTTCTGTTCTACACAGCGATTTACAGGTGTGATATTTCTACTTCATTTGTATGTAGGCCACAGAGTTAATGGTCTTCAGCATTCTAATGTATTAAAAAAAATAAAATCTCACAGCCCAATCTGAGGAAGAAGCATGACTTTCAGGAACTGAAAGTAGGTATGTGAACAGAGCATGATTCACCAGTCAGGCTTTATATGGGATGATCTTCTAGCTAATGACACCAGCTTTACTATCTTCATGGGGGAGTTCTTATCACTTGCTTAAATGAGTGTAATTTCAGCTAGCAGAAGGCTCCTGACTAGTAGTAAATTGAACATATGACTTTTTCCTCTCTTATTATACCATGTTAGGGGATTTCCTGTAGCAGTTGCAGGTAGACTTTTGAATTTCATTCAAACATCTGTCACTCATAAATCAGTATCTTAAGAGTAGTTGTCAGGACAAATCTCGAATCATTTGTACATTCTTGTTTAATTAATATAAATTGCAAAGCTCTAATGCTGTCTTTCAGACTTAAGCCTTTGGATATAGAGTTTATGAAGCGCCTGCATGAAAAAGTGAATATCATTCCACTTATTGCCAAAGCAGACACACTTACACCTGAAGAATGCCAACAGTTTAAAAAACAGGTGAGTTGAAAATTAATATTTACAACATGGCTTAATTTACTAAGCTGGTCCCTATGGAAATGGTGAGATTTAACTTCTTACATGCAAAGTTTGAACCCTGAAGCAATGACTTGAGACAGCAAAGCTAAGTAATTTATATCTCTAGATTTAATTATATTTCTTGGTGAAATAATCTTGTTTCTATCCTCAGGGGAAGAGGTTTCAAGTGTAGTATGATTCTTGGCAGGTGAAATAATTCACTGCTGAGATAAAAATCAGTAAGGAAGGAAGGGAGCTTTTAGGATTTAGGTGCCTAAAAGAAGTTGTGGGGGGGGGGGTTTAATATATATTTAACAATATTACAGTATTATTGATTGTATTATAGTATTCACTATTGTGCTGACACACTATATTTATTAAAGATATATATTTATCTCAGGTTCAGTCTTGGGTTGTGGTAATGTATTTTAAAGATTGAGATAATTCTAACATTGATACAACTGATAGAATTTCTTTATATTTATAGAATAAGTTTGATTTTAATGTCTCCAATAATGTCTCAGTGGTTTGTGTTTTGTTTCAACTCCATGATCAGAGTAGAACATTCAGGCTTTGCTGTGCTGTATGAGGGGGATAAGGATGGCCCAGAACAGGACGAGACAAGGCATGAAGTTTGTTTCATTTAACTGTGTCTAGTCCTAGTTTAGAAGAACACAGGTTCTGAAAAGAAGTTGTCATTAAGAAATGCTGTGTGCAAAGCCCTTAATTTCAGACTAAAAATAAAAGGACATTTTCTGCCTTGGAGAAACCTAAGCAAGGTTCTCTAAACTTGAAGTATGTTTTGGTTGCATTTCATGGTTTTGTTTCTTTTTTATATAACATGAGGAAGAATAGTAGAATGCAGAATATTTCTTGATATATAAGCAGGTTTATCAATGAGTTGATGTCAAATAGGGGAGAGTTTCCCAAATCAAACTTCAAAAATAAGCCCTTGGATGAATTGGAGGCTTAATGTTCTTACAAGATTGCAAACCCATGAACCAGTATTCCCTGGGGCTCTGCAGTGTAGCTGTCAGTTAAATGCTCTAATATTTTTCTGCTCTAAAATGCTGGAAAACTAATCAGCTTCTTTTTAAAAACAGCCTTCAGACAAATTGAGCCCCAAAACAGCACAGTCTCGGGGTTTTTTTTTATGATGCTGTCAGTTATTCTTAAATTTTCATTAGTGATTGCAAATATTTTTCAGTACAAATAACTGGTAGAGTCAGTCCATCAGTCACAAGCTGTATTAAAAATAGGCAGGTGATCCTGCTTCAAGCAACTGATGCTCAGGTGAGCTAGAAACAGAAAAGAATAGGAGTGACAGCAGTAGCTGTTGTGGGAATTCAAAGGGCTGAAGTATCCCTGCAGTTATTTATTCAGTTGGGGTTGTGTGAGGATTTTTTTTTTTGGTGGTGTTTTGGGTTTTTTATTTTTTGGGGTTTTTTTTTAAGGTACTCAATTGCTGGATTAGTCTGAGAATTTAAACTATGCTGTTTTAGTTTTTGTGTGTGCAGGTGAAATTACCACTAGTGTAAATTTCTGTTTGCCCAGTTGTAGAAAACTGCTGTTCATTTTTGCTGCCTTATATTGATGGATAGTGTTCTGAGCTGGTCATGCTGATAATCCACTGAAGTCACTTGATGGTGTTAAATAATCTGCAAGTTTTATGATTTAACTTAGTCACCTTAATATGCAAGGATCTTAGAACTAAAAGGAGGGAGAAGCAAATTTCAGCACAAAATAAATTGAGTTATTACAAAGTATGAATTCCTCAAACAAATAATGTATTTTTGGTTTTAGATAATGAAAGAAATCCAAGAACACAAAATTAAAATATATGAATTTCCAGAAACAGATGATGAAGAAGAAAATAAGATTGTTAAAAAGATAAAGGTAAAGAATTTTCTTTTGGAAAAACTGCTTACTAGTGGGGAGGGTAGAGAGTGAAAAGCTTTTTGCCATTATTGAAGAACCCAACAAAATATTTAGAAGATAAAAAATCCCATGTAAAGCTGTTCTAAAGGTAACTGTTCCTCAGCAGAGGCAATGAATGACACCTTCTCAGACAGGTGACAGATCCTGCAATGACTAAAGTTCAGCATGAGAGCACTAGATCACATGCTTATTAATAAACCCTTAAAAGGTCTTTTTCTTAATTGCATTCCTGTTTGACTTTTATCCACCTCCCACATTCTGTTGGTGACCTTTGAAGGAGGCAAGGGTTGACTTGCAGCCAGAGGTGTGCAGTGGCACACAGTGTGCGTTACAGTTAATAGCTGTCTGACTAATTGATATATTGAAACCTTAATGGAGACAAATGCCTAAAGAAAATCTATAGGGCTGCCAGGCTGTGGAAAAGCTTTTTCTTTGCTTACTCAGTTTTTTGGGGGTTTGTTCTTTTATGCTGAAGTCCATCATGTATATGTTTCTTGAGCCTTGCTTCTGTTTGTTCAATAGCTTTAACAGCCTGTAAGAACTTTTACATTTTTTTTTCTGTTAATGTGGGAATCACCTACGATAGACAGAACACAAATGGAAGATATTCTGTGACTAAGCCTAAAGGAGAAGAGCAGAATAAAAGCAAGGACAAAAGTCCAAGATACTTAGCTTTGTACACTGTTTTTTTTCAGCTGCTTGAAGCTGCTCTTGGCTCCTTTGTTACTTGTTACACTGGAGGGATTTTTGATTCAGCTGCAAACAAGAACTTGAAGTAGTTCTTTGGCAAACCCTGTGAAAACTGGGTACACAATCCAGTCAAAAGTAATAGTCTTTGTAGCCAGTGGGAATATGAACTGATAAATAATTACTGCACAATTGATTAAATAGGAAATTATTTGCCCTTTGCTTAGCTTATTAAGTAACAGTAATGTCTGGTTCTTAACTAGATTTACAGAGTACAGCAGTGGAAGGGATTTCAAAGGGGTGTGTGTATATCTATGTGTCATTTAGCTAGACAGAGGTCAGCAAACATAACTATTCTTGTGCTTTGAGTTAGCTGCAATGCAGTGCTCTAGCACCAGACTAGCTTACATCAAGTTTATACATGGGCATGCTTTCAGTATCTTTTGGCAGTAGGAATTTTGATTTTTAAACTAATACTTTATCTTGCAGGACCGTTTACCGCTCGCTGTGGTAGGGAGTAATACAATCATTGAAGTCAATGGCAAGAGAGTGAGAGGAAGGCAGTACCCATGGGGTGTTGCAGAAGGTAAGGCTTGCTCATTATTTTTATCCATTTAAAACTTACTAGACATTAGTCTGTGTTTGAAATGTTTGATATGCTTAATTTGAATGTGCTTTGGTGAATTTATTGAATATATCATTTTGTTCTGGCAGTCTTGGAGCAAGGTAAAGGTTCAGCACGTGTAACTTTGCAAGCAGATTCCTGTTAAAGCCTCACTGAGGGATTGTAAAACCTGTAGTAATTTACTGCAGTTAATGATGAGGCTTAAATTATAAGTGTTTGCTCAAGTTCTATTAATTTTTTTCATATAAAAACAACCTCTTTCTTAAATACTCTTTCTAGATCATTCGCATTATAAATGTTTGAAAACTTTCTTCCCCAAAACATCTGTTTCTTAATTGCTGGGGTATAACAGGAAAGTACTTTTTAATGAATTGAATAGTTTTTTAAATTCCTTTTTTTCTTTTTTTAATTAATTTAAAACTTACCCTCTACTATTAGAGAGGCTTGAAGATAACTGGATGTTTTTCTGGCTTGTGCTTTAATGCTATTCACTTATTTTGAATACAACATGAAAATTAAAGCTTGTACCGTGCTGTATAGTGAAACAATCACTATTAAACTATTTTTCCACGATCCTTGCACCTTTTCCTTGTAATGTCCATGTATTGAATAAAGAGAAGTTTGTTTTTTTTTCTCCCTCCCTCCCTATTTCTGCCTTCCAAGGGCAATGGACTATAAATTTGATGCAGTGTAAAATAGACCAAAAAAACCCCCTCAACCACCAAGCAGAGTGTGGACCAATATTTTAAAGAGAAAAGCTGTAGCGCTTTGAAGTGCATGTCTGGCAGGAAATGAGGTTTGGCAGAAAGAAAAAACCAGCTGCACCAGAGAGGATCAAGCTTTATTTTAAGGTTCTTGCATTGGCATTTGGAAATGTACAAAATGGTGCTGCTTTTCTTTATTTTAAAGTAAATTTCATAAATGTTTCATGCTCATGTGATAGTACAACTTTTGGAAGGGCAGAACTACAGCCTAAATTAAAGGAATCTCTTTGAGTCTGTCAGCTACAGAGTACTTGGAGATGATGCTTTTTGGGAAGTATAACTTCATGTAGGATCTGAGTGGAACTTACCAGTTTGTGTAAAACCATGGAGTAAAATACTGCAGGAGTGCAGATACAAGATGAACACGTGAAGAGGCTTCGTGCTTCATTTTTCTGTAGGATTTGCTGATTTAATTCCTTCACCCTGTTTTTCTTCCTCCTTCCCATGCAAATGTCCATCTCTATCTCAGGGGCATGTTGGAACCTGCCTCATGCTTTTCTTCTGTGTGCATTAAGAGCTTTGTGTGTTGCCTTCTCTATCTGCAGGCCAGAATGTTCTGGCATGTGCATTTTGATCCAGCCTCACTTCATTATCTGTCAGGGGACTGTCACTCACAGTATCACCCTCCATTACAGTAGTGGGACAATAGGCATAGCTGGAACAGATGACATCTAATGACAGCTGCCAACCCTCTCTTTTGATCAGTAGGCAGGTGCATCAAATTAAATATACAACCTTCCTTTGTTTGGTTAATAAAGAACTAAATCACAGAATGGTGGGGGTTGGAAGGGACCTCAGGAGATCATCTAGTCCAACCCCCCTGTCAAAGCAGGTTCCCTACAGCAGGGAAGTGTCCAGGCGGGTTTTGAACATCTCCAGAGATGGAGACTTCACAACCTCTCTGGGCAGCCTATTCCAGTGCTAAATCCCCATTAAAATTAAAATGAAGACTTTTACAACTCATTTGGTGGAGCAGGGAGAAACAGATTGCATTAAGTCTATCTTCTAAAGATTTTTGGATATAGCTGGATCTAGACTGAGGTCTCTGGTTAGTGTCTGATCCTTAATTATACAACTGTGCTGGCAGAGCCTCTGTAGGGTCATGAAGTGAGTGAAACTGGCAAAGCTGTGTTTCTGTTGCTGTAGCTTGTTCTGCTCTGTTGACTTGAAGTACAGTTTGCCAGTATGGCTTAGGGGAGCATAGGAGCTTTGCTGGTAAGATACATAGATATAGTTAGGTTGTTTATGTTCTACTGTTAACACATGTACTGTTTGAGTAAGGAAGGGCTGGTAGTAATCTCGTGTTAGAATGAATGTTAGGACATGGGTGACATCTAAAAGCCTGACCTCTGTGTAAAGCATGTATTTTGGTTGGCATCTCAACAAAAATTTCTCTTTTTCTGCAGTTGAAAATGGTGAACACTGTGACTTCACAATTCTGAGGAACATGTTGATAAGGTAAGTAACTGACAGGTAACATTAAGTTTTCTAGTGTGTCTGAGAGATTGGGAAGTTGTGGATTGGAGAAAAAAGGATTTGAGCCAGTGAGTTCATATTAATCCCTGTATTTTTACTTTTACACTTTATGATACCTTGTTTAACCACATACTTAGCAAGTGGTGATGGTAATGATTTTTTAAATAGTTCTCTCTAATTTCTGATTACTTATTATTAAAAATTGTGATTAACCTAGGAACCCAAGTTGTCTGTTAGTGCTGGTGTATACTTAATTGTAGATTTTATTTTTTTTAATTTTCAGTGCTTCAGTTGTCTAAAACCAAGCTGCCTGTGCTTCATTGTGTTAGCCACAGCAGTTCAGTGACATCTGCTGTAACAACTGGTAGCTTGATTATTCAGTTTTGCTTTTCTCCAAGCTGATGATGGAAAATTATTAAAGGAAGCTAATGTTTGTATCTTAATCTTGAACTTTACATTTAGCTTTTGCAGAACTAAAAGATAAACTAGGAAGTTTTGGCTTGCTTGCTTGTTGTTTCTTGCCTGACGTGCTTTGGCACACCTTCTACAGTAGTAATACACAGTTTTCATATCTCTTCTCCAAGTACAGATTGGTCCTGTAAGTTAATGTTTGGAATACTGTGAACTTGAGATAGTTGAGTGCAAAATAATCTGGTATTTCTGTGACTTTGCTGTCTTGACAGCTCTAATTTAAATAGAAGACAGTGTTGTGAGGAATGGGACATTAATGGAGGGTTATAATTTAATTAAGTCAATCTGCAAAATGAGCATGGACTAATTTTTCCAGATAGGATTTTGTATTTGTGCACTAAGCTGCTAAATTGCACTCATTGACAGAACTCATATGCAGGACCTGAAGGATGTCACTAACAATGTACATTATGAGAACTACAGAAGCAGAAAACTGGCAGCTGTTACATACAACGGTGTTGACAACAACAAAAATAAAGGGCAGCTAACAAAGTAAGTTCCTGTTGAGGTTGTATTGCACTTCAGTCTTTTTGCTCTGTGTGTGTTTCTGTTGGTGGTGGTGGTGTTTGGTGGTTTTTTGGTTGGTGTGTGTGGTGGGATTTTTAGTTTTGGGTATTTTGGGGTGGTGGTTTTGTATTTATCCTCTTCAGTGTGTTCTGGTCTGAACACTATACTACTTGTTTAGTCTAGGTTTTGGGTGTTTTCTATTTAAATAAGATTTATACTGAACATGTTAGATAACTGCTCTTTAATTAGATTAAGTTCTGAACAGAATCCTTACACTGACTATTTCTGTTTATAAAGTTTATTCCTCTGGTATGTATTGCAAAGTTTTCATGCATTAGTATTTCTATTTCAGTTTATATACTAATTTGGGGTTTATTGATTCTTTTGGCTTGAATGTTCAATACTTGGTGTCAGGGATGTTTTTGAGAAGAATGGGTTAATATTTGTTTAGAAACTTTGAAAATCCAGACCCACTACTGTAATCTTTGAAAGGCTGGATACTGGATACTTCTGTGGGTTCTTATCATGGCAGGGAAATTGTTGCAACATCTTCATTTTTTATGAGAGGAGAGTTGCACTGCAGGGTTTTTGGTTTTTGTTGTTGCTGGGGTTTTTTAACCCTAATATGTAATTTTAATTACCTCTGATAGCAAGTTGGTTTGCCAACCTAATGAAGTTATTGGAAGATTTGAAAGTAGGCTCTACTGTATTCTGCATTGTGTGATGCTATTTGAGAATAGAAATTTAAGTATTTTTCCTGCTCTGCACGTATAAACTGTATACAATAATTAGTGATATTCTTATTTCTCTTGTACTATATTTAAATACAAATTTCTCACCTAAAATATAGGGTACTGTTCTGTTCAGTTAATGATATACCAAAATACAGCTATTCTTCCTGAAATTAGATGGAAATATCTGCTATTCCCATCTGTAAGACAACTACAAAACCTTTTTTCACTGAAAGAATGTCTGTTCTACACGATCTTAGCGCTTCAGAAGTGCCTGGGAGGGAATTAATTCAGTGGACACAATCTAGTTTCATCTAGTGTGAGCCTACATGTTGACAAAAAATATAATAGTATGTGTCACTTAGATCAACTCTTCCAAAGTGTACTTAAATTTAGATAAAGTTTAGAGTGATTTCAAGTCTCAAAAATAATAGACTTCAAATAGGTGTATCCATAACACAGTGGTTACTACTTCTCACTGTCATCTTTTTTGCCATCATATTATCCTTGTCTCACAATCCAAGGCTTCTAAATGCATATAGCAAGTTATGTTAGAAATATTTCTCAAGCTACACTTGTCCTCATACCAGTGCAGTGTTGGTGGGAGGGAGAGGAGGAGTTTTTAGCACTGGAGTTACTAAATGAGGGAGTCACTGTGGAAAAATGGGAGCGAGAGGCAAGAAAGCGACGTTCGGACATTTGAGGACAAAACAGTGCGGGTGGGCACATCGGAGCAGAGAATGTGCTTGAGCACAAGAACTTGAGATGACTTTCTCTCTGAGGTGATAGTGTATTAATAGCAGCACACAACAGAAAATCCTACATTTCCTCCAGGACTAACTTGCTCGTACTATACTTCTTACTGTACTATTATTTGCTATTACTGTACTGAAAAGGGAAACTTTTTCTTGGCAATTTTGGATATTGGAGGAAGCTGTCTTGATTTTTTTTTTTCCCCTTGTGTTGTTTAATACTATTTTTATCCCTTTCAAAATCTTAGTATGTTTTACTCAGATTTTTAGAAAAACCTTAATTTTAGTGATAACACTTTCACCATTTGATGCCTGCTGAGATTTGTGTTAGTCTGGACCTCCAGGCTTAGTCTGTTACCTAATTCAAGTAAGGATTGGTTATTCTGCATTCTACTTAAAAAGAATAACATAAAGATTTTTAAGAAAAAAATTTATTACCATATTGCAAACATAACAAGATGCATTTTTGTATAAATGCATATACCAGAAGATTTCAAAACTGGTTTTGTGTTGTCCATTCCCCTTCAGTCAGTTGCTAATAACATTGTTGAAATTTATTTTTTAGTTAGAATTTATGTTAAGAAGGTCTGGAATTACTCTTTCTGATGCATGCTTACTTTTGCATCTCCTGCTATCTCAGATCACTGTGTCTGTCCCACCTAAATATTTCTAGGTAAAAAGTGCCCTTTGGAACAATTTTCTCTGTAAGAAATCTGTCCCTCAGAAAGCTGCAGTACTGCTGCTTGGAGGTGAATAAAACTGGTGCTCCTAGGTATCAGGTTTTCTTTTTTTCAAGAGAAAAAAATAGATTATTGCAGTTTGTTTGATTCAGCCATCAGAAAGATGGCAAAACCTATTGCAAACTTGTAAGAAATATTTTGAACCTTTCCATAGAGGTTTTGTTCCTCCAAACATTGGGTGACTTAGTGAATAAATAAAACTCTTGAATGCATATGCTGGTTATGAAGCAGCTGATACTATTTTTGTCTTGTTACCTCATCTGTGTGTTGAGTTGCAGCATTATTTTTTTTTTAAGCTTTAATGTGCTTCTTTGGCTTTGGTGTGTTTTTGTAGTTTTAAATGCAGCACAGAAGGAAATTTCCTAAATGGAAATGAACTGAAAGAAGGAAGAACAGATATGAACAGTTTATCTGTGCATCCCCTTAGGAATCTTGTGTTTGCCTTTTGGAAGGAGGGTCTGGGGCTCAAAATGGAGCAGAATTTGCCTTGTCCTCTGGGAATGTGATTCTTTCACGGGAGACAGATCCCATATCTCCAGATGAGAACGGAGCCGTGCTCTGATGCTATCTGGTGGTATGAGAAGCATGCTGTTAAACACAGACACAACCTCTGGCTCTGGAAACTCCTTAGCTGCTCCTCTTTCCAAGCTGGGAGGATACAAGTAAAAGGAGATGTACATGCAGTGGTTCTTGCACTTTTTCCAAAAATCTTCCTACTGGCAGCTGTTGGAGACTGGATTGACCTTTTGTACTTTTAAAACAGCTGTATTTTTATGATCTTAGCAGATCTTTGTTTTTCATGCAACTGTTAACATATTTCTTTGAACAAAAAATCAAATGTGAAAACAAATAGAAGTATGTGCCACAAGCTTTAATAATACCATGCAGATGAATTAAAGCAGCTTCTTCTGTCCAGTGGATAATTTTCTCTCTGATTTATCTCTTCTGATTTGGTGAAACTCTAATTGACTGTTCTACAAGTAATTGATTCACCAAAGAGCAATGCAAAGCATGGATTTTCCATGATTATGTAGGGGTTTTTTGTGTTTTAGGTTTAGTATCTGATTTCTTCAAACTTTCAACATCATCCCATCCATTTAAAAAAAACAAACAAACAAAAAAAACCAACAAACAAGTCAAGGGTAATCTTCCCCTATATGGATAATTTGTCTCTTCAAACTATGTGGTAATTGTGATTTCACATGTGTACTATGTGATGTTCAAAAATTGATGTTTACTTTGAAATGTAAATTTTTAAATTTGAGAAATCTTTCCAGTTTGCTGTATGAAGCTGATTATCTTCAGTGAGTTTAATAGTAAAACCTTATTTTATTGTGAGTCATATTGTTCAGTGTAAAGATGAGCCTTATCCCATCTACTGCCCTGTTCAAACAACCTGTCCCACAGGGTAACAAAATACACAATGCCGAGGTCCTGCTAACTGCTTAGCTTAGACTGCTTCTAACTCCTTTTTCCTCTGTTCTTAGTGAACTCTGAAATGGTTCTGCTGTTATTAAGCCCATCTTACTTTATGGTGAGACTTAATACCAGAATATCTTGTTTTCAGACTTTTTTTTTCCCCTCCTGTGGTAACACAAGGCGTGCTGGGGTTCAGCAGCATCGTGCTCTGCAGAGGTGACGCTGCAGCCAAGCCTTCTCCAGTCAGACCTCTGCTGGCCACTCAACTCAAGGGCTCTCTTTGTAGCTCAGAAACATTCCTGGGTTTCTATTATGTCCTTGATTAGGTGACAATTTTTAAATGAACAGATAAGCCTCGAGATGGCATTGGTTTCTGAAAACTTTGTTTAGAGCAAGTGGTTGTTCATGTCACTTAAGTATTTAAAATCGCTTTAAAAGCATGGATATTCTAGGGAACTATTCCTCAAAGCATCAAACCTGCATTAATATTTACATGGTGTAGTGATTTACTAACTGAATTTGAAAGAAATTATAACAATCTTTAACATTCTTTCCTTTTACTGTGGAAAAATTTGCTTTTGGGGGAGCACATAATTAGCTATAAGAATCTATTAATAATGAATTTACTTTTTTAATTATTGCTTTCTGGTTTTGTGGTTTTGTTTAAGCATGCTAAGCTAAGCCTCTGTATTTTTTGTTTTTTAGATTTGACACAGTTGAAGGCATGTAAGTGGTCATTTAAATTTTTCCAAAAAACTTAAAGACAAAATTCTTTAAACACAAAAAGGGTTTCACTGTTTAATGTTTCAAATTTAAAAAAATTGCCTGTTATCCAGCTCTTGGCATTGGTTTTTTCCCTAGCAATTTTTTTTTTTAATTCTAAAGCTGTGCTAATGTAAACTTTAGGAAGTTATAAATACTTTCAGTGATAAATACCTCTGTAAAAACTCATCTTTAGAAACTTTTTGGCTGAGCCTCGTGATAAATTTGGTCAAATTTCAACAAGAAGTAGATAAATTACAAAATTCCCCCAGTTTCTGTCTGTAGCTCCATCATGTTGATATAGATGCTTAGAAAGAATTAGTGGAATTTTCACCCTTATCTCTAAATTTATGACTCTTCACTGGACTGGGGCATTCGTTATTTCCACCTTTTCTGACCATGGTTTTATCTTATTCCTGGCTCGCAGAGGTTCCACTTTGTGCACATCTAGAATCAATTCTCATTTTTGCAGATTAACTTAGAGGGCTGTTTTAACCTACCTCCTGTTCAGTCAGTTCAATGTTTTACATCTTTGTTTAGTGGTTTGTGTGTTTGTTTATTTGTTTTTTATTCAGCTGTTCTTTTTTTGTTCAAGTCCCTTTTGTCCTGAAATACAGGAGGGTGATGTGTGTTTACCCGTGTCACGTACTTAAGACCTAACAAAACCAGTGGTGACCTATGTTGTAAAGCTCTCAGCTGTAAAAGCTCACTTGTTAGTTTATAAAATATTCTGCACAGACCAGTTTTGGCCACTTTCTCAAATACAGCTCACATGACATCCCCATTAGATTATTAGTTTGTCAGTAGAAGGATGGTTCTGTTCCCCTTCCAACTGCAGCAATGATTCCTCAGTATTAAGTTCTACCTCCTAGATTAATTTTTGAAGAGCAGATACACTTGAGAACTTTACACTTCTAAAAGGGGTAACAAGAAAATAGTCTTGTTTTCACAGCTAGTTACCTTCCACAAATACTGCTACTCACCTCTTCTTTCATTTTCTTCTTATTTTTGTGTATTATTGTACTTCACCTGTGTTTAACTATTTTTTTTTTCCTTGATAAAATTGGCTAGCAGTTGGCCTTTTGAATGGCTAAGGTAAACATTAGACTGAGGATCAGCTTCAGTTCCATACAGCATTTTACTCACCAGTCCAAGCTTTGCAGCTGTTAGTTCAGGCTCCATTTAATTTTTTTTTAAATGGAAATGCCATTTTCTGTCTCCTCACCACTACAAATGGTCACCTTTAAAGCACCCTTTAAAATACTGATACATACTTGAAGAAAAAGTTCATATGGCCTTGGGTTCACATGACATTGATTACTTTCACTGTACCATTAGCTGTTGAAAATGGGCAAGCTGGATGGCTAAAATGAGCCATTAGTAGTCAAACCAGATCTTAACTATGTTTGATAGATAAACTCCATTGCTTTAGTGGCAAATTCAGAATCAAAGTAGAGGTTGCTAATTAGGTTTTTATCCTCACTGAAAGCTAGTCAATTTATTCTCCTTTTAGGATGCTTTTTCTATATGAATGGAATCAGAACAGGTTTTTTGTTGGGGTTTTTTTTCAGAATTGGAAGGAAAAATACTGGTTTTGGTAGGGGTTAGGCTTGCTGCCTCTACAATTTGCTCATCTAAGTGACTTTTGCATACATTGCAGTAGATATCCTCTGATGGTTGACTGTAACACTTCCCTATATATTCAGTTCTTCATTTTTACTACCACAGTAGTTAAAACTTTGTCATTTTCAAAGCCATACATACTCAAAACTGAAACAAGGAGCCAGTGATTTGTTTTGATTGCTCTTTGTTGAACAGCAGAAGTCTTACAAGACTTCTGCATGTAGCAACCATCACTTGATCAAAATCAGCCTGTTTTATTGGGTATTTAATGTGAAACTTGCTGTTTAAAATCTGCATCACCATACATGGGTAGCAGGCTTATCCAACTTCAAAAATTCAGTAGAGTTGAGAAAATTAGTTACCATAAAGTATATAGAAAAATTAAAACCAATTTATATTCTTTTTGAATATTTCTCTATGTTCAGTTTATTAATAACTTTCTAAAGGAAAATCTTCTAACTAACACTTTCATGAAAGACTGATGTTCAGTTGCCCAAACTTCTTCTTTTTTTCTCTTTTTTTCTTTTTTTTCCTCCAAATTTGCTAGCTTTTCAGAAGTATGACCACTGCATTCAATGTTGTAATGTTAACTTACTCTTGGGCTCACTTTGAACAGTGAAGACCTAGAGAGGAAATAGGACTTTTGTCTGCAAAACTTAAAATTTTTATTAATCTCTCCATTAATTTTTGTATATATTTGAATGGGAAGGAAAAAGGTGCCTGAAGATCACTTGGAAGATGCTATTTTAAAAAAAAAATAATTGTAACTTTGATTTCCTCCCTTCCCCTGACCAGGTTCTACTAAAGATAGAAAGTCAAGAGTTTATGTTAACCTAAATGTGATGTAAAGAAAATGTAAGGGAGGGAAAAGTATGAAATGTCTTTTTGAGGAAAGCTTAACTACACAGTTAATATAATAATGCAAATCAAATTTAAGCTAGCAGTGCATACTGTGATTTATTTATCTTCATGCTTCAGCATTTTTATCTTGTTTTTTACAGATGCCCTAATGTAACAGACAGGAAAAAAAGTTGTTAGTAGCTAACTTCTTCTTCTGGATTTATGGCAGGAGCCCGTTGGCACAGATGGAGGAGGAAAGGAGGGAGCATGTAGCCAAAATGAAAAAAATGGAGATGGAAATGGAGCAGGTGTTTGAGATGAAAGTCAAAGAAAAAGTTCAGAAACTGAAGGACTCTGAAGCTGAGGTAAGGGAAATGTCTGAAACTTCAATATGCTTGAGGCTGAACAAGTGTAGAGCTGGCTCTTTTGGCCAAGACTTTGCAACACAGCCTCTTTCTAGGAATTGATTCCATGGTTAGATTTTATGCTTAAAGACAGTTCAGTTATTCTTTGCTGAAATGGTATAAGCCCAAACTGAAAATGCAATTCTAATATTCACATGCATTCTCATTTTCACAGTCACAGGATGTTAAAATACTCCTTAACTTTCTTACTCACTCTTTCTCCCTCTTGTTTGGAATATTTTATGCCTATTTTCTTCCATGTGCTTTAAAAAGGTCTTGAAACTTACATGGCTTACATAAGGTAATGTAGTAATGATAATTTGCTTTTCATATGAAAGGTATTTCAGGAATTTGATATGAAGTCTATAAGAATTAATCTAAATGAGAATCACTAGACTGAGAAAGAGTCAGGGATATGTTGTTGTCAGTGTTTTGGTATCATTTGAACAAACTTACATTTTATGGATGTTTAATTTCTGTCATCTCCAGGTGAAGTTATCATGGATAAACGTAGTTTTTTATGGACTTCAAGCACCCCTGGAAGTTTTCTTTTTACAAGACTATTATAAAATCACATTTCAGTAGAAAACCTTTTAATTTTTGGAGAAGGCAGCTTCTCACAGGAAGCCTAATAGAGAAGTTAAAAACTGTCAAAGTTCCTAAAGAAAGTTTGGCTCCAAATTTGAGGGAAAGTGAGGAAACTTGGAAGGTAGTTGAAATACTTGGCAGCCTAGGCACTGTAGGGAGCCAAGGCATGCTGGATCAGAGGGAAAAAAATATATCAATCTAGATATTTTATTTTTTTCTCTTTTTGGAGAAGCAGAGAGATAAAGGTATAAATGCTAGGATACACCAGTCAATAATTTGAAGATTTTTAAAGCTACATGTTTTATCTGGATCACAGTGTTTAATTAGTCACTGGATTTATCCTTCCTCAATTTCTGTTTTGAATCTTTTTGAACCCATTTTATACTTCTGGCCTCCATGCTCTCCTTGTATGAAAAACAAACAAATAAAAATCTTTTTGTTTTTCATGTACTACCTCGTGACTCTTTGAGTGCATCCTGTAATATACATTTTTAAATGTTCATGCATTTAATTCCCTTTTTTTTCATGACTTCATAAACTTCTGTTGTATTTCTCTAAATGTAGAAAACTAGGCAATAGTGCTGAGTATAGAGCTTTAAAAATCTGCACTATGAAATATGTTTTGAAGGGTTTGTGTAAGACAGGGACTTACAAGAGAGTAAGAGAAGAGAGAGTTTTATTTAACTCAATTAAAAAATGAATTAAGTCAAATAAAAGGGATGACTTTTCCTGTCAGTGTCTCCACTCTCACATACCACAGATTTGATTGTCAGTCTGTCCCATCAACTTGCAGGAGAGACTTCCTGTGCTGTTCTGGCAGTGTAGACAAGTCACTTCAATGCTAATAATAATTCATTTAATTAGTGAATAAACTAATACTTATTAATAATGTTTTTCCAAATAGATTCTTAATATAGTTAATCCTGTAGAATGAAATCAGTGTTTGTGTTTCCCCCACACACACAAAGTCAAAAATGCTGCTAATTTAGGGATTACTGATACTCAGTTACTCTGCAATTTGCTTCTTAACATTTGCATCAAATATAAAAATATTCTCGAATTTCTTTTTATTTGCCACATGTAGCTGCTCACAACTCCCAGTTTGTCACTCAGGCAGCACTTGAGGTTCTTTCTGTGAACTCTAAAATGAGGCTGTAGGATTAATACCCTTTCTGCTTCTGTTATTGGCAATACCTATAACCTTAGAGTTTTTAGACTAAGAATTACTTTTTCTTCAGAGAAAATCTAGCACTGTATTTTCCTGCATTAGTATAGTTGCTGATGTTTGTTACTGCAGCTCCAAAAGTTGCTATGTTTTCTGCATTTACTGACTCTCTAACTTTTTCTATAGCTGCAGCGACGCCACGAGCAGATGAAAAAGAATTTGGAGGCACAACACAAAGAATTAGAGGAAAAACGTCGCCAGTTTGAGGATGAGAAAGCAAACTGGGAAGCTCAGCAACGTATTTTGGAACAACAGAATTCTTCCAGGTAAATTAGAGTCTTATCCTGCAGCTTCCAGTAAATGTTCTGTAGCTCTCTGCTAAAAGGCAATTTCTGTGGTAATAATGGTCAGTGGTGTTTGACCACTGCAGAGTGTCACTTAAAAGCCAAGAAGTATCCTGAACTGCTTTGAATTACTTAGGATGTACTTTGAAATTACTTTGAAATATTAGGATGATTATTAGCTTCTAAAACAAGTTTTGACTTGCAAAAACTCGGTATCCATACCTAACTAGATCTGTCTAAAAAAATTTCTGTTTGTATTTGAAAGCTAGATTGCCTCTCACTTGTGAGGGCTGAAGAGTTAAAGCTTTGAGACTGGAAGTGTTTAATTCTCCTAGTCCATGGAAGGAGGAATATAGTGATAAATGCATTGCTTGGCTTCCTGTAGTGTACAAGTACTGTGTACATAACAAGCTTCATACATTATACTACAACCAGTAAAGCTTTATACAATGTATATTTTAAAACATGTGCATTAGTGATTTTTTTTAAATCAGAGCATGTATGCATTATTTAACAACCTCTTTTTTTATTAATTTCATTTTAGAACCTTGGAAAAGAATAAGAAGAAAGGGAAGATATTTTAAATGCATCATTTTGACCACCAGTTATGTATTAGTTGCCAATATTCCAAGCCTGGACATCAGTGTTTGTTGGATCCGTTTGACCAATTTTGCACCAGTTGTATCCATAGTAATGGATTTAACAGCATGACAAATTTCTGTTAATTTTTGATGGAGAATGAGATGCCTTGAATTGTCTAGGGTGTTGTGTACTTGGAAAAATAACTGCTCTAAGTACCTTTTTTTTTTCCTTTTTCCTTTTTTTTTTAAAACCATGTAATTTTAATGCAAAAGAAAACATTTTACTGTTGTACAATCATGTTCTGGTGGTTTGACGGTTTACAGGATATTGAAAACTGCAAGGACTCGAGACGGTTTTTAGTGAGGATAAATTGCCATAATATGATGCAAACAATGCTTCTTTATTATTATAATACAAGAATTCCATTCAGTGCAGCATATACAATAATGTAATTTAGTCTAACACAGTTGACCCTATTTTTGACACTTCCATTGTTTAAAAGTACACATGGAAAAAACAAAAGTTGTAGGCTTACAGTGCACCTAAGCTTTTTATAACAACCCTTTTATGTTTTGGATTCTTTAAATATATGCTATTCTCATTTAGTAACTTCTTTAGCCAGAAGGATCTCATTACTGCTTCATTTTTATTTTATTTTTTTTTTTGTAATAACATTTAATTTAGATATTTTTCCATATATTGGCCCTCCTAAATAGAATATAGCTTCTTTCATATGGTAGGAACCAGTGAGTAAAACTTTTTCCTTTAACTCCCTTTTTACATTTTATGGTAAGTAGCAGGAAAACGCATTTATAGGTCATTTCTAGGCAAAATTGTGGAGTTAACTACCGACCTGTTTCTACCTGTGTGCAGTCTTTCTTTATTTTACTAGAAATGGGAATATGGCCTCAAGAAAAAACATCACCATTTTGCATTTAGCTGTATTCATATACTGCATTTCTGTATTTTTGTTTGTATTGTAAAAAGTCACATAATAAACAATGTTGTGATGTAACACGCCGCTGTGTCAGAAACCTTCAAGGACCTCAGCAGCCAAGTTCTCCTCTGGGAAGTGTTTGTGCTTTCTTCCATCCAAACTGGGCTGAGCTGTGTCTTTGATTTGCCTGAGGAATTAAGGTATAGAAAATGCCTGTGTGTGTTTTGGAGTTGTTAGAAAATCCCCTTTCAGTGCTTTGAATTGGCAAAACAAGGATCTGTCTTGCCCAGAGGAGGGCACCAAGTGTCCGCACACGCTGTGCTGTGTCACACCAGCTCTGCTTTGGGTACTCACGCCTTCCACGCTGTCTCGTACACCTTCTGCAAACTTCTACCTGTATTTAGTGAGGAGGATCTGTCACAACACATTTGCAACCCCTTTCAGGTACTTCTGTTAGGCTTGTTGGCAAGGATGGGGTTTTTTCTTTGCTCTTTGATTTTAGTTAGTTGTGTCAGTTCTAATAAATGTAATAGTCAGGAACTTGATATTTCAAATACAACCTGTGAGTTGTTTAAAAAAATAAATGATGGGGACTTTTTATGTCTGTCTTTGCCTGTGAAACAATGAGAATATCTTAATTTTTGCAGCTGTCCCTGGTATTACCCCTGCTATCACTCTTGTTTCTGTTCATCTTTCTTTTACATGAGTGATGCTTATCAGAAATATCATTTATTCAGCTAGCTTCCCAAAGAAGTGAGGACACTTTCAGTAGTCTCTATACAAAGGCCTCCTTGTAAGTAATTTCAAATATGCTGCCTATCTCTTTTCAGTAAGTTATCAGTAAGTGGACTTAGCTTTCTCCTTTCAAGTAAGCAGAATGGCAAAATCTCATCTTTTAATACGCTGCTTGCATCTGCCCCTCGGGTTTTGGTACGATTCAGTGAATTGAATAATCTAAAGAACAGGCAGAAGTTACCATGTAGGACAGAAACTGCAAGTTCAGAATTGCTTTTAGCATTCATCAAAACTCAGGATATGCTGTCTGTGGATATGCTGGTGCTTTAGAGTCCCCATTTGCTCCAGAATAGAAATTTAATTTATCAGGAAACTTGTTTTAATCATGCTTGTCTTCTTTCTCCCCATTCCTAGTCTTTATCCTCCCACACACACTTAGGATAATCAGAAACTAGCATAAGCTCTTCTTAGATCTTCTGTATGAGGGCACACTGATATTCTGTAATACAGCATTTGTGTTTGAAAACTGAGAGCATATAGAAATCAAGTGTTCTGAGTTCTGAAATGGACCATTGTCCTTTTGGGAAGACTTGTCACCTCTTAACTTGTTTCTTAGATGCTTTGGCTTTTTATGGTATGTTTGGGCTGTACCAGAAAAGTATGAATTTGCCAAAACTTAGAGTTCTCTTTCAGATTTTCTGCACTCTCTAGTTGTGGTGGAGGGGATTATTTAAAAACAAAGAGGAGGCATGAATCTGTGCAGCTTCCAATACAGTAGCTGGGTAACCAATAAAAAGTCTCTAAGCTAAAGAGGTACTATCATACAGCCCAGGATTTCCTTCTTCCACTGAATAAATCACAATTTAAAGGTGTTACTTCTGTGAAGTCCAAACTAATTTTATTTGCTCATAAATAGGTATTTAGATTTCCCTGTATTTGTGTCACAGCTCCAAGTACGTGCGGCAGAGGTTTTGTGGTGTGTATGCTGCTGGGTCAGAAACCTGTTACACCCAGATGTCACTGGGCAGGACTAAACTTGTCTCTTGTTTTCCTTCTGGTGTGCTGTGAAACCTGCTCTTCTGAGGCACAAAGTAAGAGATATTAAAGAGCAGATCTGTACATCTGCACGTTCCTCTGACAGTTGTTAGAATAATACAGTTTAGTCTTCAGGCAGTCCTGGAAACTTTGCTTTCTGTTTTAGAATGAAGATCTCAGTTCAGCTGAGGGTGTGTTTTGTCCAAGAGGTAGTGAGGAAGGGAAGATGATCCTGGTCCTGTCAAGCATGGTACTGCAACCAGCCCAGCTGGTGTAACCACACTAGCCCAGACATTTCTGTGGTGGTGGGAGTGTATTTACTTTTATACAGAGCTAGGTAGCAAAATGCATCTACACTTTTATATAGGAAAAAGTGAATGAAGACTGCAGACTTGGGACTTTCTTCTGATGTAAAATACAATCCTGTATTGGGGTTGCTTGTCTGGCTGACCACAATTGGGGTTCAGCATCCTAAGTATCTGGATGCTACCATTGCTGCTTCCAGTGGGAAATACAAAGTGCCAGGTTTTGATGGAGCAGTGGTGTGGTTCTTTGTTTTCACCGTGTTTTTCCCATTCAGTAGTCAGTGACCAATTGATGCCCCTCTGACTCCTTGAAAGGCCACATGTTGGACCTTTTGAGGTCAGGTGGCCCTTGTATATCACCAGAGTACTCCTTGTGGTCAGGCTTCTCAAGCACTACCAAACCATTTCTCAATGTGGCACCCCAGGGAGTGAGGCCATCTACATTTTCCCCCTTCTTAATTTCCACAGTAAGCATAAAGAAGAGATTCTTAATTGTTTGAGGATTGGCTTTGTCTTCACTGATTCAAGAAACGCCTCAATCTGATTTAAGTATAAATGGCTTAAAATATTAATGCTTTTAAAGGTTTCAGTACAAATAAATCAAGATGGGAATCAAGAATTGGGCTGAATTACCAGCTCCTGCTTTGGAAATAGGCAGAGAGTGTGGCTGACCCTGTAGAGCAGACCAATGTGTGAAGGGTTTGTGCAGTACTGTCAAGCTTCATTTGTCTTTGGGTGGGGAGGACAGGCTGTGTTAGGAGGTAAGGAGGTGCTTTTCCCTTAGGTCTAGCTCCTGAGGTTGCTTCTACACACAGTTCTTGGGTTTCCTGCCAGCTCAACCTTAATGTTTACAAGCCTCTCTTAGTGCAGTTTGCCTTTCTCCACTGCCAACATCTCAGTTTCCTGACTTTACATTGTGTAAGGTTCAGCAAAGGGAATTATTCCCTTCTTCACACCCCGTGTCTGCTTCATCCTGAGTTCTGTTGAGCATCTTCCTCTGCCAGGTGGCTGCTGGGTTTGGTGGCCAGCCATCACCATAGCCTGCCCCTGGTTCCAGCATCTGCTGCCTTGCTCTTCCTGAAATGAGCTGCCCCTACCAGCCCCGTCTGACACTGCGCTCTGGTCTGGTTTTCCCCACCCCTGCTTTCCTCCTGCCACATGGTTACTTCTCCCAGGAACTACTCAGCTGTTGCTCTTGGCAGCTTCTGTTGCTTAAAACTACTCACAAATATTCATCTTTAGAAATGTGTGCTGTAGCCTGGTAAAAATGGCAGAGGTCCTCTTCAGCAGGTGTGAATGGGATCTGACCACCCACCAGTTCTGGAACAAAGCACTGCTCCCATCATGGTGGTTTGTTGGTGCAGGTTATTGGAGAGGCACTGGCCCAGGTTGCCCAGAGAAGCTGTGGCTGCTCCTCCCTGGAAGTGTTCGAGGCCAGGTTGGATGAGGCTTTGAGCAACCTGGTCTAGTGGAAGGTGTCCCTGCTGATGGCAGGGGGGTTGGAACTGCATGAGCCTTAAGGTCCCTTCCAATCCAGCCCATGCCATGATCACTGGCTGTCGTTGGCTGTGAACAGCAGCGAGGAAGCACGGTAAACAGGAGGCCATTCCCTTCCTGTGGTCACCAGCTGTGAGATGAGAGCATTGGGTCCATTCATCAGGGATCCAGAGCTGCCTCAGGCATGGTGAGCAGGGGAGGATGCAGGAGAGCATCTGCAACTATGGGTGGGGACCCAGCAGCTGCAGTGGGGGACCTGCAAGTGGACTGGGATTCCAGGCAGTGCTGCTGCTGATTCCCTGTGTGCTGCACGCTGTTTTCTTCTAATGAGCTTTGAAAAGTGGATGACTGAGGGAACAGATTTTCAAGCCATATCATGAGAAACTGCTGACTGATGTAGGAAACAAGTAGAAATCTTTATCCATTCCCCTGGTGACTGGGAAGGCGGCTCTGGTTTTCTTTCTGTAATATATCACCTCTGTGCTGTCATCTGGAGAGGTCTCCGAGGCAGCCAAGATGCTTGCTTTGTGCAGCCAGAGCAGTTTTTTAATGAAGGTGATCATCTTTCAGCTTGCCCTGGGACAGCTAGACCACATAAGTCAAGATAAAACTTGTGGTTTTGCTTTATTGACAGATTATTTCTCTGGCTTCTCTGATCTCCCTCCCTAGTCTGCTAGCAATCTTCGTGGAAGCCAATGAAAGGAAATGGAAAAGGCAGTTGTGATGACCAAGGCGGATTTTTGTAGTTTATCAAGGTTACTGAGAAGCAAGAGGAATCCCTTTCTGCTCTCAAGGGCTTCTCATATAGATGACTTGAGAATAATCTGCTTTTCTCCTTTGGGAGCTGCTGAATCCCTGTCCCTGATAGGACCAGAGGAAATGGTCTCAAGTTGCACCAGGGGTAGCTGAGATGGGATGTGAGGAAGAATTTCTTTGCTGAAAGGGCTCTCAGGCACTGGAAGGGGTTGCCCAGGGCAGTGGTGGAGTCCCCATCCCTGGAGGGATTGAAGAGTCGTGTAGACACAGTGCTGAGGGACATGGGTTAGTCGGGGACTTGTCAGTGTGAGGTTAATCATTGGACTCAGTGATCTTAAAGGTCTTTCCCAATCTGGGCAATTCTGGGATTCTGTGAATCACTTCTCCCCAGGCTTCACTCATCCATATGGTTCTCACAAGGTAAGTGCAATGGAGTTTTGAAATCTCTGCTGATTTGAACTTCACTTATGCCTGAAGAGATGTTATTAAAATTCAGAAACAATATGATCCCAGCTTCTTCTTCCCAGTAAAAGCTGTCCTGGTCTGTGGGCTTTAGCAGAGAGTAACTGGAGCAGGGTGAGAACACCAGCACACTGCTGGTTACTTTCTAGGCAGAAGCTTTACTTCATACATGCCAGGTCTGAGAATGGTGCTGACAGCCTTCAGGCTTTCACCTGGCCTCTGAGAAGTTGGGAAAGTCACCTAAAATTGTTGTTTTCTTCAGTTTTCCATCTGGAAACAGAAAATTTGGTCTCCCTGCAGAAGGAAAAATATCTTTTTTTCCTTCTGCAGGGAATTATCCTAAAATGATAAACCCGGTTTGGCCAGCATCAGTGGCTGAGTGTCCTCCTGCCTGATGTGGTGTGAGCTCCTCACCTGCCCTCTTCTGCTGCTTTGGTGGTTTTAGACCCTGCATGGAGCTGATTCAACTCCCAGAAAACTAACCAAGAAAAGGAGGAGGAAGCAGCATAATTTCATCCTGTCTGGAGACCTTATAGAAAGTAACCAGAAAGTAGGTTCAGACTGAATCAGCGTCATCCCCAGGACTTTGTATCTTCATTTCCCTCAGGACTGTGCACCAAAGTTTCTCCCCTGGCCCCAGGGATGGATGTAGCAGTCACCATGTGCTGTCCCTTCCCACCACAGCACTGGCCTGGCTGCTCAGCCCTGTCCCCAGCTCTGTCCTGTCATCCCCTCCCCAGCATCATGACCATACCTGCAGCTGAGACTGTTCCAAAGGTTGTAACGAACAGATCTTCCACAGCCATCTCCTGCTGCTGTTCCCTCAGCTGGTTCTGCTTCATTTCTCTCTGCCAAGGTGCTCTTGCAGTAATTTGGCCCTTGTTATTTAATATTGTTATTTAATATTGTTATTTAATATTGTTTATTGTACCAAGCGTGTACGTTCTCATCACCTGGTTCTTTGAATTGCAAATTCACCTGTCCCCAGTGTCATCAGGTTCTGCACTTGTTAAAAGTTCTTTCAAAAGAATTTTAAAAGCCCCTTCTCTCTTCAATTCACTTTTTGGGTCCCCAAGGTTTGCCCACCCTTGGATCCTCATCATCCTTGAAGACTTGTACCTGGTACTAAGAGGTACCAGGGAAGAAATGGCAGCTGAGGACTTAGTCAGGCTCCTCTGAAGGCTTTGCAGGTGATGTTTGCTTGCTGTGGTCACCCACCTGATTTGCAAACCTGATTACAGTGAAGAAGCTGCAGAGAAGGAATGTTTTGTTGTCCATTGTGTTTGCCAGCACCACGGTGGAAGAGTTGGCACTGACAGCTGAGTTGTAAGTGCAAAAAACCAGCTGTTGGTCTTTGAAACATGCAGTGCCACCCCTCTACCCCCCACAACCAGGCTCATTGGGCTCCAAACCGGTTCAAAACTCTGAAATGACCCAAACCCCTGGAAAATTATTGTCTGCCTCTATCTGAGCAGCAGGTGGCAACATCCTCTGCCTGATGAAATTCAGCTTACGGTTTCATGAAGGGTTTGTTTTTCCTTCTCTTGGAGCAAGAGAACCCTCAGGCTCTGTTTGCAGCCTCTGCCTTTCTCAGGAGAACCTTGCTGCTTCCTCCAAAGGGAAGTCTTCAGAAGAACAGTGGGGAAGCATCTTGAATTTAGAGCTATGGCCCCTGTTTGGAGAAGGTGGGTGGGTTTTTGTTAGTCAAATGGCTTTCACTGAGCGTAACCTGAAGGGGGTTGGTGGTGTGTGAGGGCATGCAGGACTGCTTCCATTTGTATGGACAAACACTTTCCCTACATGGTGGCTTTAGCAGATTTGTGAAAGATGCAGGGAAAAAGCTTTCTCTGAGTACAAGGATGTGCATGGGTGTGCATCTTAATGGCTTCTCCAATGGGCAATTCAGAAAAACATCTCCACTGTCCCATTCCCAGCATTTCCCTGCAGGGCAGCTTGGTGGCACCTCACCTCCAGGACCTTCCTCTCTCCTCCTGCCCTTGTTTCCTCAGTCTCCTGCTTGCCTTCCCCACAGCCATGCCCTGGTTCTCCTTCTCCTGCTCCTACAGTGACTGTGGGAAAAGACCCCATGGGGCTGCCCCCACTCCAGACTCCCCATGGCCACTGTCCTGCCCTTCTCCCTCACCTCCCCATTGTCCCCTCCTGCTGTTCATTTCATCTCTTCTCTTCCCACCATGCCTGCAAAACCTCCTTGTGCTGAGGTTTAATGATGCATCGAGTTTCTCATTTAATAGATGCTGCTGCTGTTCTTTCTGGCTCCCACCACTCCATCTCAGCATCCTCCTGAAGTTCTACGTGGGCCTTAGTGGGTCTCAAGCAAAACACTTTAAATATGAAACCAAGCTTTACCTTGAAATATCCTGGCACCCCATTGATGTTGCAGCAGAGATACCTGAGATACCTTGGCTCCACCAGGCCTGGCTCTCCAGCTTTACTGCTGTCCTTGGGACCACAAACATCCACACCTGATCACTCAGGCATCTTTTAACCTCAGCATCTGGAAAACCTGCTCTAAACCAGTTGAGCCACTTCACTGTTTGTTTGTGTGTGCTTCATCCACTGCTTTGCTCAGCCTCAAACTGGTGGGATGGGGAAGGACCTGTGGGACTCATCCCAAAAGGGAGAAGGCTAAAGCTAGGTTTTAAATGGGAGCTGCTTGAAGAAGCTTAAAATTATGGCACTCCTGGCATAGGAGCACACAGGCAGAGAGCCCAGGGTCCAGACAGGTTGGTTTAATGACATGGTTCCTAATTAATCAAAGAGAAGGCCAGTTGAATTCTTCTACGTGCTGCCTTCACCTTACATCTGTTGTTCTGAGCCACACTCAAGTCTCTACCATCCAGATCTTCCATGCCTCTGGCTAGCAAAACCAAAATGGCCATGGATATGAAGCACTGAGGTAGCTGATGGTGTCCAAAAATGCAGTGATTTTAAACAAACTCCTCAAACCCCTCAACCAGACCCCCTTCTGACTGTAGTGCAGCTCTGTCTGGCACTTCCAGATTTCAAATCCACGTGTAGCTGCTTACGGTGAAGAAGATGAGCTGCTGCCTCAGAATGGTGCAACATCTACAGAGAGAGGTGGAGCTCTGAAAAATAAAAGCAAATAAATAAATAAAATTCAGTAAAAATATATATTCTGTAAAGTCATCTTGTTTGGGGCATTGTTGGATAATGTTGAGGGCCAGAGATAAGGTCATGTTGTTTTAAATGGAGAGGAACTGAAGAAATAAGGGAGCCTCTTCTGGAGAAAGAAGCAGCCAGAAAATGAAGCCAGGTCACAAGATTTTGGTACAACAAAAGATCATTTCGTAGCTGTGCAGATGGAAAATGCCAGCCCAGAAAATCCTGGAAATTGTGGAAGAGACACACAGGACACTGGTTTAAAAGATATTAAAATATTTCTGTCTGTAAAGACAGATGGTCAACAGTAGAGGCCTGAAAGCCCCGGGGATTCCATTTGATACAGCTGAGGAGGCCAGCTTATGAAGTCACAAAGTGATTGTAAGGAATAGAGTTTGTCATGGGCTTTGGCAGTAGGCATGCTTCCACTTTCTCTTTCATCTTCTGCTCTTGTCAGGGTCATGGTTCTGGCACGTGATTCCTGTCACTCTTTGATCAGTTTCCCATTCACCTCTAACTCTTCCTTTTAAAAATCTGCTTTTACCATTAATGTTGTTTTTCTTAAATTCTCTGTCTTCCAGTCTTTAAATCTCCATGGACAATCCCCAGCTGTGGGAAGCCAGGGGAACGTGGTTGCATGGAGAAAGCACGCAAACAAACAGTCCCATCTACTTAAAAATTTCATTTTCCATGACCAGAAAAGATGTGAGCTTAACACCTGCTCCTTCCTACTTGATGACTTCAGTTCCTCTTCCAAGTGCTCTTCCTGCACCAGAGCTTGTAATCTATAGTCCTGGTGACAGCTGCAGCTTGCTCTGGGTGGATGTGATGGCTCCATTTGATGGGTGTCTGGAGGAGCTGGATCAAGTCTGGGCTTATGGCAGAGGACGTGACCCATGCATCTCTGCAGCTCTGTGGAAGGTCCTGGACATCAAGGGAAGTCCCAGCAACTGGACAAAGGCAAATATCACACCTGGCTTATAAAGAACTCAAAGGAGCTTATGCAGTTCACAGGGGACAATTCAGTGAGGACAAGTGCCAGGTGCTTCAGGTGGGAAGGATTTACTCCTGACAGTGATCCTGGGGAGGCACTGCCTGGAGAGCAGCTCAGCTGGAAAGGACTGGGGGTGGTGGGACAGGAGCTGGGTGTGAGTCCCCAGTGTGACCTGACAGTGATGGATACCAGCAACATTCTACCCCATGGGCAGGAGCATGGCCCATAGGTCAAAGGAAGGGGTTATCCACCCTGGATACAGCCCTGAGCACTCAGGTCTGAGCTTTGAGCAGGAGGTTGGACCAGAGACCTCTCCACAGTCCCTTCCCACCTGAGTTATCCTGTGCCTCTTGGGCAGCTCCACTGCCAGTGATGAAGAGAAACCCTGAACTAGACTTGTCTGAAATCCACAGCCACATGGAGCAGCCCAGGCTGGTGAGAACATCGCAAAATGCCAGGAAGCGACCACCTGAAAGCTTTGCTGCTGCCCCTCTGCACTTAAAAAAATATATCCAAGTCATCATAGGAAATTTAATTCATAGAATGGTTTGGGTTGGAAGGGACCTTAAAGCTCATCCAGTTCCAACCCCCCTGCCATCAGCAGGGACACCTTCCACTAGACCAGGTTGCTCAAAGCCTCATCCAGCCTGGCCTTCAACACTTCCAGGCATCTCACAACTCAGATCCCAGGATTTTTGATGCTGCTTGAAGTGTTAATCGAGGCCAATGTCCTGTATGTCTTTATTTATGTAAGTTTATCCACAGACACTCTGTATTTATACATATGGGATATAAAAAGCTGGTCCTGGTTTTGCAAGGTGAATGGGAATGTCCCTCAGCAGCTGGGGTCCCCACTGGCCATGGCCTCGTCCCGTGACTGAGCCGGCTTTCCTGAGCTCTGGGGTAGCTCCCAGCCTTTTCAGCTCATTGCCTCATTACTGGCAGCTCCTCCTGGTTTCCTGGGGGAGGTTTGTTCTCCTTGGCTGCTGTGATTCCTCCCACGCCGCCGCAATGCCTGGCAGGTGACCGACCCAGCAGCCACCCCTGGGGAGGGCAATGCCCTTTGGGGAGGACGGGGCCATGGCCGGGAGGGGAGCGTGGGATGGGTGACCGTGGGCTCCCTCCTCTCCAGGCCCCTGGAGCTGCCCCCGAGCCCTTGGGCTGCAGGCAGAGCACAGATGTTCAGACCCAGCACCCACCAGCCACATCCCAGGGCACAGACACCACAGCGTCGGGGCGGCGCTTGCGCCTAATCCCCACGGAAAGGCCAGACGTGGCCAGATGTTACAACTCCACTGACCTAATTCAGGACCTGGGGCCAGCACCTGCCACCACAGAATCATCACAGTTAGGGATTGGAAGGGACCTCAAAAGATCATCTAGTTGCTTGCCTCGGGGTTGAGTACCAGAGCTGCTCTCCACCGCTGACCCTCACCCAGCTGACGTGCAGATCCTCTCTGCTCAGCTGATGGTGCTCTGGGGTGCTTGGCTCTCAGTGGGGCTGCTGCTTTCCTGACTCCATCACCTCCTGCTGAGCCAAGCTGGCTGCTCCTCACACAGGTAAAAAGGTCTCTTCTCCCAGCCAAGGTGGCTGAGATACTCATAACAGGGCAAGGGGGAGGCAACACCCTGACTCTGCTCTGTGCTTAGACGTGAGGTCTGAGCAGCACTCACCCGTGTTATCTTAGCTAATGTGCAAGGAAAAGGGAAACCAACTAACTAAAAATATCTCTGTACATGCCATGCAATGCCACCTCTCCAGGAACAGCTGCTCTGGAAAGCCATCCATCCAGGGAGCTGCTCTCTCAGCACAGGCGGGAGCGCGGCGGATGGGAATCCACAGGAAGGAATAGTACATGAGGAACCAGCACCCTTCCCCTCTAATTTTAGAAGCAGCCAGTGGTGTTTACAGGAATTCCTTCTTCTTCTTCCTAAGGTTCCTGTTGACTTCCTTCTCGGTGATGTTATGGCTTTGGTCAGCGTGACCTGTGGGAGGATGAAAAGCAATGAACGAGCCCATATCTTGCCATGGGGAGGTGTGGGATGAGGGGCTCCAGCATGGTTGCTGATGTGGGTTAGTTCACTCTTGTGTGTGCCCTTGCTTAGTCTGAAGGGCTTAATCCTCAGTCATTAAGCTGTCCTCAAATCAGACCTTGCTAAGAGTTTAAGTTTTCACCCTGAAAGTGTAAATGTCCCCAGATCTCCATCCCCACCTGCCCAGGAGAGGCAGGGAGCCAAAGCGAGCGCTGGCTGCAGGAGCTGCTGCTGCTCCGGCCCTCAGTGGGTCACCAGTAGCAGGTGGAAGCAGGAGGATGCTCCATGAGGATGTTAGCTCCAGGCACAAGTGGAAAAGCACTCATGATTTCTGGATGTGTTGGGCTCTGCTGGGAGGCTATCATGCTGCTCCAGACCCTGCATCTTCATTACCATTTAATGGCACAGCCTGTTTAATTAGCCCACCTGCTCAGCAGCAGGAAAGGGGTGGCATTCCCAAGCCTGGTACATCCCCTTTCCTGATCTGAGTGGGGTAGGGGCTCTGCAAAGCCTTCAGACACGAGAGCTGGTGAGGAGCACACTGGGCAGTGTCCCACTCTCTGTCCCACAGCAGGATGATGTTCCTGCTTTCCCTTCACTGGTGGGCAACAGCAAGCCTTGCCTGGACACTTTCCTGTGCAACCTGCTGTAGGGAACCTGCTTTGGCAGGGGGGTTGGACTGGATGATCTCCTGAGGTCCCTTCCAACCCCCACCATTCTGTGATGATTCCCCTCTGCCAGCCCCACTCTGCTTCCCCTCTCCCTTCTCTTTCTGAGGGAGCCTTGCCCCATTAGAAGACCCATCCCTGGCACCACAGGGCATTCAAGCCCCTCCTCAGAGCCTGAGGGCACGTACCCCTTAGCAGGGCCACCACAGAGGGGATGAGGCTGCTCTGGCTGTGGCTGCCCTGCCCAGCGTGCAGTTCTCTCTGCATGGTGCTGGTCATGATTTGCCATCATACCTACATGACTTACTGATCAGGTAACATAGGCTCACCTCAGCCCTGCTGGGCTTTGCTCCAGGTGCTGCACAGGGGATGGGCATGGAGAAACCCTCATCCCACCATCCTCACTCCAAGAAGACCTGGAGGTGCTGGAGCGTGTCCAGAGAAGGGCAACGGAGCTGGGGAAGGGTCTGGAGCACAAGTGTGCTGAGTTCACAGCTGAGGGAACTGGGGTTGTTGAGCCTGGAGAAAAGGAGGCTGAGGGGAGACCTTCTGGCTCTCTACAACCTGAAAGGAGGTGTGGAGAGCTGGGGATGGGTCTCTTCTCCCAAGTAACAAGACAAGAGGAAATGGCCTCAGGTTGCACCAAGGGCAGTTGAGATTGGATGTGAGGAAGAATTTCTGAGCTGAAAGGGTTCTCAGGCATTGGAAGGGGTTGCCCAGGGCAGTGGTGGAGTCCCCATCCCTGGAGGGATTGAAGAGTTGTGTAGACACAGTGCTGAGAGACATGGGTTAGTCGGGGACTTGTCAGTGTTGGGTTCATGGTTGGACTCGATGATCCTAAAGGTCTTTTCTGATCCAGGTGATTCTGTGATCCCACCCCCAGGCCAGGGTACTCCCCTGCTCCTTTCAGGGCATTCACTGCCAGCACCTTCCTGAGGTTCATTGGGAATCACTGCTGACCTTCAGCAGCTGGGACTTAATCCCCAGCAGCTGCCACTGATGGAGTCAGGTTATATAGGGACCACCTGACGTTCTTTTTCCAGGTATGGGGAAAGAGTTGGAGGTTGTTTTAGTGTTGTGAGCAAGTTTCCAGTCTGCTCAGCACGCTGTTGTACTGGGGACACCAGAAAAGGTATTTCAGCATCTGAGAGCATGGATGGCAGGTAGGTCATGCTGCAGCAAGGGGAGGAAGGAAGGTTTTAGGCCAAAAATGTTGCTTCTTCTGTTTATTCCATATAGGTCAAACCCTAAAATTTATGTTCCTGCTTTCAATGCTTCTTTGTGAAAGATGTGGGATCTAAGCTGTTGTGTTAAGGTTCCTCACGCAGCGTGTTTTACCTCCTAAATACACCTGGAGGTTGTTATCCCTGCAATGGAAACCAGAACACAAGCAGATTATGGGGCTTGGTGGTAAAATGAAGAGGCAGGGTAGAAGGTTTTGAATCCCCTGGCCATGAGGCAGTTGGCATGCAGCTTCATGCCTGGTCCACAGGGAGTAAAAGGGTTTGGGGAGGGAAGGAAGGAAGGTGTGGGGAGATGCTTTGTGGCTCACCAAGAAACCATTCAGACAGATGTGAAGAATAACAATTTTCTGGCTGTGAGAGAGGCTGGAAATAATTGTTGAGAAAACAGCCTTTGGGGATGGATGGGAGGATTCTTCATGTGCCCAACCATCCACAGGAACGCAGCGTGGCTGGAGGAGTGTTTGAAGAGGGTTTGGCAGTGCTCCCAAGCGAGGGGTTTGTGAGAAGCTGCATACCTGGATGCATATTTCTGTGTGGTTCAGCTTGGGAAGCCACCAGTTTATCTGCTCTGACAACCTGGTTCAGATGCTTCACATGGTTGTGCAAACTCCCAGTAGCTTTCTGTCCTTTGGAGGCTTCTTTCTTCTTTTTGGCCTTCTTCGGAGTTGTTTCAATGGCAAAGGGTGTGTGAGATGTCCCAGATGGGATTTTGGGGTGAAAGTCATTGCACCAGTGTGCTCCCTGTCTGTCATCTCTGGACAGATTGTAGGGGGAAGTCATGGCTGTGTGTCCATGCCATGAATTACACAACACTTGGGTAAATCAGGGGGTATTCCAGCTGCTCAAAAGATCCTTTTACCAGTTTGAGCCTTTGGAGACAAGGAGTTGTGTCGGTGTTGATGGTTGTGTCCCCTCCACTACTGAGATGTTCGTTCACTAGGCTGTGTACAGCTCCTAGGCACTGCTCTCAGGTGATGGTTTTAAGCTGCTTTTGGAACAGCAACAACTACCAGATGCTTCTGATATGGGGCAGAGTGAAAAACCTGCCTCTTGCCCAACGTTCAAGGAGAGAAAGGGGAGCAGCAGTTTGTCTTTTATTCAAACATTGCAATGGCAGTGTTCACAGCTGCAGTAGGCAACGCTCCTTGCTCATGGTGGGACAAGTGCACATGGGAATTCTTTTGGTAGGAGATGCTGGCCAGGTTAATCCCTTTCCTTCAAGCTGTTTGGGATCATCACATGGGAAGTTGCTACTGATTTGAGGATAAGATATTTCAAAAGCCCCCATGCTGAGGTGGGTCACCTCCTGACCGAGTGGGTGATGACACGAGGTGCCCCTGAGCCTGCTTGGGGAAGCTGTGACCAAACATTGCCTCACCCACCATGCCCAGGGGACCTCTGCTGTCCCTCTCCCTACAAACAAGTGCAGTGCTCATGGTGACCTCACATCTTCTCCTAGGAGCAATAATAGCAAAACAAGCCCTGCTGAAAAAAGTCTTGTCTGGGCAAGAACCAGAGTCTTTCCTCATCTGCCCCGCTCTCCAGCTGCTGGCATCATCCCGCCTTTCTCAAAGTCAACTGTGCAGACTTGTTTTGGGGAAAACACTGGCATTTTGTAACTTTTTTTTTGGCAAGTGAGACAAGTTCTTCACAGTTGTCTGAACTTTGCCTTTGTTTAAGCAATTTACAGCCATGTCCCTCAGAGGGGTTATTTGTCCAAGCCTGAACAGCCCTGGGGTTGGAGAACAGCCCTGGGGTTGGAGAACAGCCCTGGGGTTGGAGAACAGCCCTGGGGTTGGAGAACAGCCCTGGGGTTGGAGAACAGCCCTGGGGTTGGAGAACAGCCGTTGGCCTCTCTGCTCTCACCTCACCTGGGTATTGGCTGCCTGTGGGTGATGTGAGATGAGCTTCTCTTCACCTTGTTTGCTTAATGAGTCAATGAACCCTTCGTATTGCTCCTGACTTCTGGAGTGACCTTTCCAATGAAGGCAGGAACTGTGCAGCTGTGACCCTGCTGCTGCAGTGGGGCAAAGGGAGAGCCTGGCTCTGCGCTCCCAGGGAGGGACAAGGTTGCATGATGACCTGTCCCCAGAGGCCTTGAATCAGTCATTTTTATTCTAAATAAAGCTGCTTTGGAGATAGCAACAGGCAGCACTGTCAGGTGCTTGGGGGTAGGACAGGCTTGTGCCAGAGCTGGGACTGGAGCATCTCTCTCCCCGTTCCCAGGCCAAGGCTGATTTCCTCTGGGTCTTTCCACCCTCCTTGTCCAAGCCAGCAGCCTGTAAAATTTGCAGGAAATCTCTTTTATCCCACTCTCCAGGCCAGAAATAAAAACTCTGCCAAGTGTGTAGAGATACTTGGGATGGGACTTTTTCTGAGACATAGGGTGAGGGACCAGGTTAAACATCTGTGAGATGGAACTAGCACCAGCTGGCACAGGGGTGTTCAGTATTTATGGACACATAAATAACTGCTCATGTCCTTGAGCACTGTCACTACTTCCTAGAGGTCAGGCAGCTTTAGGAAGGGTGAAGTGTCCTGCTGTTTCACCCCCAAAAGATCTGCCTCAGCTCAACAGCATCATGGACCACACAGGCAAGACTCTTGTTTGTTTGTGGTTTACAATTAGCAGAACCCTGATAATAATGACTTCTGGGCTTAAAATAAAAGGGGGAACCACCTGAAGCTAGAAGGCCATGCTGGGTGGTGAGTCCCACAGCTTTGATGGTGCAGCACACCTCGCTGGCTGGTGGGAGATGCGTTTGCCAGGTCAGCAGACCCTGTGCACCCCAGCCCTGCTGCAGAACCTGGTTTGGAGGTCATGTTCTGTGGTTGAAGAGTGAAAGACTGGCTGCCCTGAGCATTGCTGGGCTGCTCAGCTCATTTGCATGCCAAGGGGATGTTGGACTTCCCCAAAATACCTTCAGTGTGTCTCTCAGCAGGGAAATGAAACCTTCCTCAGACGCCTGTGCTCTCACACGTGTAAACATGCACACACATGTGCGTGTCCTGCTCGCTGCAAGAGCCAGTGCCCCGACAGCCCAGGCTGTGTGAAATGTGGAGTCAGGCCTCCTGCTTTCTGCTTGGACAAGCTCTGATTTCTGCTTTCCACCATGTTAGGTAGCACTGCTCTGCTGTTTGGCTTGGGGACCCAAAACCTGTGGTGCAAGGCAGGGGAGAAACAAACCCAAAGCCCATAAAATCCTCCCAGCTAGCAGACACTCTGCTCACAATTTGGCTCCTTTTGGTTTCATGAATCATAGAATAGTCTGGGTTGGAAGGGACCTTAAAACTCATCCAGTTCCAACCCCCCTGCCATCAGCAGGGACACCTTCCACTAGACCAGGTTGCTCAAAGCCTCATCCAACCTGGCCTTGAACACTTCCAGGGAGGAGCAGCCACAGCTTCTCTGGGCAACCTGGGCCAGTGTCTCACCACCCTCACACCAAAGAATTTCTTCCTCATATCTCATCTCAATCTCCTCTCTGCCAGTTTAAAGCCTTTACCCCTTGTTCTGTCACTACCTGCCCTTATAAAAAGTCCCTCCTCAGCCTTCCTGGAGCCCCTTCAGGTACTGGAAAGTCACTGTAAGGTTTCCCTGGAGCCTTCTCTTCTCCAGGCTGAACAGCCCCAACTCTCTCAGCCTGTCCTCAGGAGAGGTGCTCCAGCCCTGCTCATGAAGCAGTGTGGTGGCAGCATCTCTGCAGGTGTCTCTTTGATGGGACTCTGTGCCATCTGCAGTATTATGCCCCATGTGTTTTTAGGTTTCCTACGTAGAATGGCGCAAAACCAGAGGCACCACTTTGTTACAGATGTTCTAAAACACAGCAGAAGCTGTGTGGACCTTTTTGCTCTCTGGAAGTGCCTTGAGATATCTGTGACTGGCAAAGAGGAATCTGGGAGGTGTTGCTGGCTCTCATGGCAATGGCCATGATGGCATCAGGGAGAACACAGAGCTCCCCATGCTGCTGGTGACACGGTTGGAGCCTCCAGTGTGACTCGAGGCTGTGGAAATAGCCCAAACCAGCAGCTGGGTGGGAGCTCAGCCTGTGCTGTGTGTTGCTGGGGCGAGAAGAAAACAAGGTGAACACTCACCTCATTAAAACACCCAGAAAAAGTCCCAGATTTTTTGTTTCTAGCCAAACCAAAGCCCCACCATGCAGTGTGCATCCCCAGCCTGGCACATTGCTCAGCCATGTGTCTGCAAGCCCTGAACTGTCAGGAGATCCCCGTTCCCCCAGAGCAACCCTTCGTGCAGGTGAGTGGTCCAGCCAGGAGCTGATAGACTCTGTACCACCAACAGGTACCTGCAGCACCTGGCTCCAGGCCCCTGACCTCCCACATGCCACGAATGAGAGCCCCTGGCCCTTTTTTTCCATGTCATAAGATGGGGCTTCTGTTCCAGCCCTGATAGGGCTGGTAACTCAGCATCCTGCTTTGAAAACTGTGGCTGGATTAGCAGCAATGGGTTAGTTCTTCTCACTTGTCCTTTGTTGCCTCATTTACCACTTTATTGTCCAATCTGAGGCTTTTCCTTTATTCCCTCCTCTTTCCTCCATCCCAGGTTCTGCAGAGCCCTTTGCCTGGGTCTTTCTGCCTTGACAAATCTTATTTACTCCTTTCACTTCCATTTGTTGACTCTTTCACTTCACATCCTGGATCATTTTAGTCAAAACTAAGTTCTGGGACTTCCAGAAACCCTTCTAGGAAAGGAGAGAGGCAGGCAGGGTGCATCTGCTGGTGGGAAGCTATCACAGCAGAGGCTGTGGTACAGAGCAGAGCCACCTGACTCCTTCTGCTGTGGGCTGGCAGAGATGCTGATGTGCAGATAGAACCATGAGGCAAGAAAGACTGAAGAACCTGGAGGTCTGGAGGTGAAGGCTGGTTGTGTGGCAGTAAATAACACCTAAAATTATTTGTGGAGAGCAGGAAAGCTTTGTTTTTAGGCAGCAGTGGTGATGCTTGGAGAGAAAGCGTTGGAACTGCGTTCTATGCAATTCTGTCACTGTCTGACATTTGATGGGGAAGATATTTCTTCACCCAGCCTGAATTGCCATCCAGGCTTGGGCTTCAGACTTAATTCAGAGTGAGTAGAAAACCTAGATAAAAAAGCTGAGAGGCTCCTTAGCATAACCCCCACCTCGAGTGAGCTCAGAGATGGACTTTTTTTCCCTGCTCTGCCTTTTAGGGCTTTTTTGCTCTCCCTGTGGGCATTCTTGGGTTGTGTTCTTCCCTTGTCTCTTCTGAGCTGTGCACAAAGTCTGGTTTGTTCCCTTAAGACAAAAGGACAAAGAAACTAAAGTTCCTCAGCCTCTGACCATAAACTCAGCTTTTCCCTGGCTGGTATTTTCAGGGCTGGGCTTGGGCTGGTTCACAAGCCAAAGCTTCAATGTAGACTTTGGTCCTTGAGGACTTCAGCAGTTAAATTTCTCACTGGCTCAGAGGGAGGGAATAAAACCCCACGTTCTGAGTGCCATGCTGTGCAGAGCTCACCATATCTGGGGCGTAAAGACAGGACAGTAACACGTTTCTAAACTCAAGGAAAGAGTTTGGAAAGCACAAAGCATTGGCTCATCTCTTGTCCCAGCAGAGTCAGGTGCAAAACTCCAGCTGACCTTTCTGGAAATGGTGATAGGTCAATGCACAGAAGTTTGGAAAAATCCCATCCCTTTTAAGCAACCTTCACTGTGGGTTTCTCTGATCATCATGGAAAGTCATTCAAGCCTTTCCAGTCTTAGACTGGTGAGCAACATGTGGTCTTGATGGTCATGGGAATGCTTGAGGCTGGTGGGCTTGTTAGCTCGTCTCCATGCAGTGCGGCAAGAGCTCAGCCCTGGATGTTGCATGGTTGATGGGGCTGAACAGATTCTGCATGGAGCCACTGCTGAGGCTCTCTGTGTCTGAAAGAGCATGGAGAAAGATTTGCTGCATGGCCAAAATCTTCCAAATAAACACCTAGAGAAGTGGTTGAGTCCCCATCCCTGGAGGTATTTAAAAACCGGGTAGGTGAGGTGCTCAGAGATAAGGTTTAGTGGTGGACAAGTATGGTTGGTCTTGATGATCTCAAAGGTCTTTTCCAACCAAATGATCCTGTGATCAGGCTGTCATGGTAGTGGGTTGCCCTGTGCTGTTGTTGAACATGCTCACTTTCACATGGGATGAGGATGCTCTGAAAGTAACCTTCAACATGACATTTCTGTCTGTAGCAAACCAACCCAACAACACAATGTCTAGAGCAGGAAGAAGAAAAGGGGAACTCCTGCCTATTTGAAAGGAAGGCAGAGTTTCACTGGGCTTCATTTAATCAGGAATGACTAATATTCCCCAGCTGCTATAGCTCCTCTGGGGTTATTCCTCCCTACCTTGACTTTCATTCAGTATTTAATGCATACGTGGTATATCTGCTCTCCATATCAGAAGGAACCTCTGTGATATGTAACAAACCATCAAGTGAAAGAGGGGAGAGGAGGATGGAGACGTAGGAGCACAGATGCCTTTTCAGCATGCACAGGGTGGCTGGTTCTGCTGGAGAGGACCGGCTGGCAGGTAGTGCTGGGAAGCTGGCAAAAGGCTTCCTGTGGAGTGTAAGCCAGCAGGCAGGGAGCTGGGAGGATGGCAGGCATTTCAGCATGTCCCAGTTGACATCTGGTGCAGGGAAAGAGTGGGAGGAGAGGAGGGAAAAAGGCAGCTTGATTTCTCAGATTTAGCTGCCAGCTTCTTCTTTGCCGCCTTGCCAGCTCCTAGTGTTCCAAGTCGTGAGGCAGCCCATCTTCTGCCTGAAAACCATGGGATGTTCTTACACCATAAACCCACCCTAATCTCCTGAGCTAAAAAATCAGTGATAAATGCCTGACTCTTTCTGGGGAGGGGGTAATGACATGTTCTCAAGTGGGCCAGAAATACAGGGGTGATGAGGGAGAGCTGATGCCCCTCCAGCGCGGTCATGGGGACCAAGCCCCTTCTGCCAGGATGCTGCAAAGATTTTGGGCACTATCATTGTCCAGACCCTTCACTTTTCCTTTGGATTTTCTTGAGTTTGGAAGGTCCCAAGCCAAAAGTCTGACATAATAAAACTCCAAAGTCATATATAGATATACTCCAAGATGGGTTGAGGGGAGAAATGTGGCCTCACTTCTGTACTTGTAGCACCAATGCAAGTCCTGACTGGGTTGTGTGGGGTTTTCAAATTAAATTTCTCTTTGCTCTCAATGAAAGCTAAAAAGAAGAGGACTGGGGTTTTCATGTGTTTGGACCTACCTACCCTGTCATATTTTCTTTCTAAGCAGTAACCACTGTGCTTGATCAAATGTTCCTGCCTGCCGCTGCCTCCTCCTCATCTTATGTTTCTAGCACCTGCCAGCTCAGCCAAAATCTGTCAGCAGAAGTCCAAGTGCACTTCCTGACCTGCCAGCCCACCCAAAACATCCTAGCCATCCCAGCTGGCTTTCCTTGACCTTCACCCAGGGCTTAATGGAGCAGATCAGTCTCTTTCCATCAATGATAGCATGTCTATATCTATATGGGACATCTTTGCAAGCCTCAAAATTATTAGCAAAAACACCCCAAAACATGTTGGCCACTGGGAGAAGAGGATTCTCTTGGTAATTCTAGGAACAGTCTGACTTTACAACCCTCTCCTTTTGGGAAAGGCATCCGTGGTCAAATCTGTGCCCCAACCCAGTGCAGTGTTGTTAACGGTGTCTATCATCATCCTTTCCCACTGTCCACCAGCAAGGACAAGGCAAGAGGGTCTCAACCCTCATGTCCCACCTGCACCCAAAAATCTGTTGATTTTATAGCTCTTTCTCTATGGGTTTTGTTCCTCTTCACCTCCTTCAGTGTGTGCTGTGTTTCAGCAGACGAGTGCCTGTGTTACAGACCACTTTGGGATAGAGAGCTGAGCTGCAGACAACATAACAGATCTGTTATGCAGATATTCATACTGCTGGAGGACAAGGCAGCTTTTGAGAGGAGAGACACCAACAATATCTCTGTGATAAAGCTATTTTCTAAAGGAGTTGCAGCTGCCTGTAAGAAAATCAGCAGTAGCCTTATGTTCCCCATTGATTTCTGGGCTGAAATATTGAGAGCATGATTTGGTTCAAGGGACCATGGCATTTGTAGTTGTTTGCTACATATTGAAAAACAAGTCTATTTGGTCATTCATTAACCAGAAAGAAGCTAACAAAATAGCAGATCATTCATTCAAATGCAGTTGAAGCTCACTGAGTTGAAACAAATGTCTTTATTTCATTTTCTGAAGCAATCTTTAGACCTGATAGTTGTGATATCCTGACAAACATTTTCCTACAGCCAGGTATTTATCATTAGCAGATGGCTTTTCTATAAACCTCCAGCCAGCTTTCTGGGAATCTTGTTTTGTGAAGAGATGGCAGTTGAGTGAAATGTGCTTTCCCAAATGTTTTTTATAGTTTTAGCTTGGTTGGACACCATCACTGGAGACAATAAGTTTGTTCATCAGAGTTTTAAGAATCCCTGCAGAAAGGTGAGCTTGTGGGATACGGGGTAATCCAGTCTGGTGTGCTCACACCCACTAGAGCTACCTGTTGCTCTTCTTGTCAGAGCTTTGGGATGTGGAAAAAGATTGGGAGTTTGTTAATCTGTGTGTAACTTGTGCACTGAATAAGGTCTTGGAGTGATGAAGCATTTAGGTGCATTCATTGACCCAAGTCTTATTAGTCAAAATATGTAAGGTTGTGTTTAATATCAAGGTGAGCTCCAAGAAATCTGATCAGGGACCTTTGGAAACCTCCCTGTCTGTAGGGAGGCCACTGCACTTTCAAGCAGGTTCACCCAGAACAAGGGGGTTGGACTAGATGACCTTCAAAGGTCCCTTCTAACCCAAACCATTTGATGATTCTAAGCTGCACAGGGCTGCATCCAGGCAGGGTTTGAATATCTCCAGAGAAGGAGACTCCACCACCTCTCTGGGCAGCCTGTTCCTCGTGGGTATGGTAAGGAAAATGTTAGTTCTTGCAGGCCAGACACCAGTGTCACCTAAGGGATAGAGGCCTTGTGATGGGCAGTCTTCTGAATATTGATAGTATAATAGCAGAGGCTTCTCATAGATCACATAAATCTTTCTTTTAATAAGATTAAATGTGAGCAACTTCTGATGGAGGAAAGCAGAAGAGAAAGGGTTGGATCCAGCACTAGCAGTGTTTCACTGGGTAAATCTGAATTTACTTGCTTCTGGGAAACTACCAGTGTTTGAACTGTTGCCTAGAGGCTGGCAAAGATGGTGCTTGTGCCTGAGGGGTTTGCAAGCTTCCTGTCTTTTCTTTTTATTCTTTTTTTTTATAGAGAAAAATTAACAAATAAGACAGTCTCTTAGCAGTCTAGGGTCATGAGAACCTAATGAGGTTCAACAAGGCAAAGTGCAAGGTTGGGTTGGGGCAATCCCAGGTATGTGTACAGACTGGGAGAAGAACTCACTGAGAGCAGCCCTGCTGAGAAGGACTTGGGGGTCCTGGTGGACAAGAAGCTTGACATGAGCCAGCAGTGTGTGACTGCAGCCCAGAGGCCAACTGTGTCCTGGGCTGCAGCAAGAGAGGAGTGGGCAGCAGGGTGAGGGAGGGGATTGTCCCCCTCTGCTCTGCCCTGGTGAGGCCCCATCTGGAGTGCTGTGTCCAGACCTGGAGCCCCCAACACAAGGAAGATGTAGAGCTGTTGGAGTGGGTCCAGAGGAGAGCCAGGAAGATGATCAGAGGGCTGGAGCACCTCTCTGTTGAAGTCAAGGGAGCTGGGCTTGTTTAGCTTGGAGATGGCTCCAGGGAGAGCTCATTGCAGCCTCCCAGTACCTGAGGGGAGCTTCTAAACAGGAGGGAGAATGACTTTTTGCATGGGCAGACAGTGACAGGACAAGGGGAAATGGCTTTAAACTAAGAGAGGGGAGATTTAGGTTGGATATTAGGAGGAAACTTTTAACCCAGAGGATGGTGAGGCACTGGCACAGGTTGCTCAGAGAAGCTGTGGAATGCCCCATCCCTGGAGGCACTCAAGGCCAGGCTGGATGGGGCCCTGGGCAACCTGATCTAGTGGTTGGCAACTGTGTTCCCAGCACAGAGGTTGGAACTGGATGATCTTTAAGGTCCCTTCCAACCCGAACCATTCCATGACTCTATGAATTTCTTAAATTCATACAGATGTGAGTAGCAGCCCAAGACAAACATCTCGGTCTCTTCCTGACATTTGTCATGATGAGTCACCTAAGGAACAGACCCATCTCGTGTCAGCAAACTGCACAGGCAGGTCCTGGTGACTGCTGGGAGCCAGCCAGGATGGGTTTAATCCGATGGCACAGGGAGGGTTGGTGACACAGGCAGCGAGGTTTGGGTTCCTCGCTGAAGAACCCCTCCTGCACAGCTCAGCTCTGGCTGTGCATCCCCCAGACTCATCCCCCAGCCTTTGCCTTCAGTCCCACTCACTGTGACCATCGAGTGTCCCATCCCCGTGTCCCCCCAGGCCTGACAAACCAAAAACCAGGCGCTGATGACTCTGTAAGGGCAGCAGAGATCTATTCTGGGGAAGAGGGTCAGATTTATGAGCGCGTTGGTTCCTTGCGTGCAGCTGCCAGGGCAAAGCCCGCGGCCAGGCTGACATTTCAGTGCATCCTGTTTATGCTGCAGCCCAGACAGAGGGAGAAGTATTTTTAAACAACAACAACAAAAAAATGCAGATTGCATTGTAATCACTCTGTGTTGAAACAAACATTTTTTTGCCACAATGCAAAAAAAACCCAAACGTTTGCTCAAGATTGAGAATTCCTTTCCCTGAAGCTGTCAGCAAAACATCAACTCTGACTTTTTCCCCCCTCTTCTTCCTCCTCGTTGTGGTTCTGTGATACATCTGATGGAGAAATGTTTGCCATAGGAGACAGTTTCACATTTTTGCATGTTTTCAGCATGCCAGGAATTTGATTGCTGAGCATTTCTTGTTTTGAAATGTCAGGGATGATGTCTGTCCCAAGCGTCTGACTCCTGCTTGCGCTGCAAGCGATGCCTCTGTTCTGAAAAGTCTTTATACTGGAGAAAAAAAAAAAGGGGAGGGGGTGGGGGGCTAAAAATGACCCTGCTTGCTAAAAATACTGCAGACAGGAATAGAGAATTCACCACACTGTTTTGCAGGCTCACGTGTGCTTTGGGTTTTATTATAGGATTAGAGCTGTCAAACTATGCCAAAGGCTGTGGCTGAGTTTCCATTCTGAGTCTGCTTTTGGCTTCTCCCCAAAACCACAAAAGGCTTCATAGATGCTGCAAAATTCATAGGTAGGGACCCTTTAGGGTTAAGGTGTGAGTGTATGGGCATTGTTTTGCTTTCTCTAGCTAAATGTGAAAGCAGGTGGCTGGAGCAGCCTGGTTGTGGGGAGCATTGTGCCCTGGTGTGTGTCTTGTTGGTGACCACTTGACTGGGGACCAACTGCTGCTGACCACCTCGGCTGGAAAGAGCTGTTGTCCCTGTAATGAGGAACAATTTGTCTGAAAATCAAGCTTTGTCCTATTAAAGCTTTTTGCCCTACCTTTGTCCTCATAATGCTGGTGAAGAGGACTAAAAGGCAGGTGGGTCAAAAGGCACTTTTGTAGAAGACACATAATAGGGAATATATAGGAAAAAAGAAAAGAAACAAACAAAAAAGACATATAGCAAAAAAACCTTCAGGTCACTGTTGCCTTCTCATGTGATGGAAAGCTGAAGGAGTAAAAGTTTCAGGATGGCTTCCAAGCAGGGATCCCCTCGGGGTACTCTACTGGGTTGATGCTGCCTCATCATCCTTCCTGCTTTCCCTTTTATTTTTTTAATGTGGTTTGGTTCTTCAACATGCAGGACACATTCTTTTGCTTGAGCTTAATCTATAAAAAGCAACAAGTATGCTGAAGCTTGCCTCAGCTGGGAACTGCTCTGCCACTCCGAGTTGTCAAGCTCTGTTTGCAGACTGTGCTCCAGGACGGGAAGCAGCGATACCTCAGGGGACTAACCCAGATAATTCAAAGAGCAAGGTCTCTTTTGTTACTAGCAATGAAAAATAGCTGCTGCAGGTCATTACTCTAAAGAGCCAAGCAGGCAGACAGGTGCCACCAGCTTTCCAAGAGCCACCACTGCACAGAGGCCAAGCTCATTACCCTGCCTTGCAGCATTGTGTCTCTTGGTCAGGCCACATCTGCAACACATGAGGGATTCGAAACACCTTGCAGCTGGCTGTATGATTATAAGGCTAATAAATAGACTAGTTGCTTGAGAAATGATGATTTGTTCCAAAATAGTCCTTATTAATAGCACAGGGATGCTGGTGGCCATCTGGGGCCTCAGCTATGCAAACCGTTACAAGAATATCAAGATTTCAAGAGCAGCGTGGCCAGCAGGTCCAGGGAGGTGATTCTCTCCCTCTGCTCCGCTCTCATCAGGCCCCACCTGGAGCGCTGTGTCCAGTTCTGGAGCCCCCAACACAAGAGAGACATGGACCAGTTAGAATGAGTCCAGAGGAGGCCACAAGGATGATCCGAGGGCTGGAGCACCTCTGCTGTGAGGACAGGCTGAGAGAGCTGGGGCTGTTCAGCCTGGAGAAGAGAAGGCTCCAGGGAGATCTTATAGTGGCCTCCCAGTACCTGAAGGGGCTCCAGGAAGGCTGGGGAGGGACTTTGGACAAGGGTAGTTAATGACAGAACAAGGGGAAATGGCTTTAAGCTGAAAGAGGAGAGACTGAGATGAGATATTAGGAAGAAATTCTTTGCTGTGAGGGTGGTGAGACACTGGCCCAGGTTGGCCAGAGAAGCTGTGGCTGCTCCTCCCTGGAAGTGTTCCAGGCCAGGTTGGATGAGGCTTTGAGCAACCTGGTGATGGCAGGGGGCTTGGGACTGGATGAGCTTTAAGGTCCCTTCCAACCCAGACCATTCTGTGATTCTGCTCAGGCTTTGCTTTGCTCTGTGGCTGACGGGGAGCTGCGGCTGCTGCTGGTTTTGTCCTAGGTCAAATGGGTGCTGTAATTGGGGAATGTTTCCTTGGTGAAATTTCCAGTCAAAACATCTGTTTGTTGCTTTACATATTTCACAACATGAGCAACAAAAAGCACGAAGGAGAATATTGACCCCTTGAGTAACACAGATGACTCCAGGAGGTTTACCCCCTTGATGAACTAGACCTGCTTCATTTCTTAATGGCATTGCAGAGCTAATTAAAACCCCCCCATGCAGATAAGCAAGAAGAAAAAAAAAAATAAATAGGAAAGAAAAATCCCCCAAGTCTCCTCCAAAGGTCAAGCAACACCCCAAGCTGTGATGAATGTGTCTATTTGTCACCTCAAGCGTGAGGCCATCCAGAGCTGTGACATTTCCCCTGTAAAAGTCAATAGCAGGTCTTAGGTTTGTAATGCAATGTGTCAGTTTGCACACTTTTTCCTTCTCCCATTTCCAGTTTAAGGATGTGATGGTCTGTAGCAATCCCCATCTCTGGGCCTGTGATGTCAGCTTGCACATGTGGGGTGTGGAGAGCCCCACCCCAATGGACCTGCTCTATCTAGGAGATGGAGGGACCAAGGGACCAGCTGCTGGGAGAGGACAGATCCCTGCCTGCAGTTTAATTGTGGATGCAGGCACCATTATCTGCCTGTGTGGAGGGCAGGGCCACTGTTTTGTGCTCACAAAGGTCATTCTCCTCCAGGACAGAGATACAAGCCCAAGAGCCTGGGGCTGTGCCTCCTCACCTCCTGCTCATCCTGTGGTTCAGAGCAGTTGGGTGTTGGGATGCCAGCACTGGATGTGCCAGCGAGATGCTTTGGTGGATGTGACCCAGGGACCTGGGGAGGAAACCAAACCAGATGCTGCTTCCATATGTACATCTAAACCAGTCTGGCCCCATCTGGGGTGGTCCAGACCAATTTTCAGCTCTTGTGGCAGGGACACCCAGTCTGGGGCACCAGACTAGACCTCATCTGAAATAAAACCCCTGCTAATAGCACAGGGGCACCAGCTGCTGTGGTCCATTGACCCGTTCCTATCGTGCTGAATTACTTGCTAATTATAACCTAGAGACAGACCTTCCCCCTCCCGCACCCTGCTGAGCTATGCCAGTCCTTCCAGTGAGCCACCAGTAAGGGTTACTGGTATCTGTTACCGTCAAGTGCCAGGACTCCATCCTAGCGCTCAGCTGGCTCCGGTTGCACTGTGCCAGCAAGGACCTGTTCCATTTAAAGCTTGCCAAGTTTTAATTTCAGAAGCAAAGACTGAAGCTGTGAGGTCCTCCTACACCCCTGCTTCTCCCCAGGATGTGGCCATGGGGGTGTCTGAAGGGGTTCACAGGGAAGCGACGGCAGCAGGGGAGACCATGTGTCCCCACTGCTGCTGCCACATGAGGGGGGGAAAGAATTCAACTCCTACAGCAAATAAGTCCTTGAGCAAATCCAGAGATAATTCATTGTGCCCTTCTCTGTGTCCTCAGGGTCTGTTTTGGGAGATGTTAAGAAGAGATACAAGCTCTTCCACAGTTGAAGTCAACGCTGCCAGCCAATAATAGATGTGTTCTTTCTCTTTAGTTCTCCCACACAGGTTGATCTGTGTTTTTTTATTAAAAATCAGAGAAGGCATTTAAAAGTTATAATGATTGAAATAATAATAATAGAACTATTCCTTATGTTGTTGTTGGGTTTGGGGGTTTATTTGGCTCAACTGTATTTTTGGCTTGGCTTAGAAAGTTTGTGCTTGTCTGGTCTGCTTTTTTGGCCTTTCTGAGAATGTATGCTTGGTACACAGGGCAGGGGAAAAAATAATAGCAAAATATAGTTTTCTTCAGGGTTTCTGAGCCCTGCATGAGCCTGTGCTTCAACATGATGGGTGAGAAGCAGGTTAGTTGCTGTGCAAACTGACAGGAGGCAATATCATAGAATCACAGAATGCTGTGAGTTGGAAGGGACCCACAAGGATCATGGAGTCCAACTCCTGTCCCAGCAGATGACAATCCCAAGATTCAGACCATGTGTCTGAGGGCCTTGGCCAAATGCTTCTGGAATCTTGTCAGGCTTGGTGCCATGAGCACCTCCCTGGGGAGCCTGTTCCAGTGCTCCACCACCCTCTGGGTGAAGAACCTTTTCCTAACGTCCAACCTAAACTATCTTCATTTTGCCTTTCTTCCGTGGCTGTCACTTATGCCCCAGGTGTAGGGAGCTGATTTTGGGCACACAACATCCCTGAGGGGTTGCATGGAAAGGGGTGCAAGAGGTGATACACTGGAGCCTAGACAAGGATGAAGGAGATGTGAGAAACTGGGGAATGAGGTAGGTGAAAGGAAAAGGAAGGAGATGTGGGTGGGAGGATAAAGAAATGGGAACCTCAGAGCTGCATACCATGCTTTTTAAGAGGCTGATGGGCATGCCAAATAGATATTTGCAGAGAACTGTATATAGAGGTTATAAATGATATGAGCAAAACATGTCTATGTACACACGCATCATCTAACAGCAAATGACTTCTGAAATCGGTATTTCCCAGTGCTCATATCCACACTGACAACAGAACAGCTCTGTTCTTCTCTAAATAGCTGCTTATTTTGACCCTGTATTATGTTTGCAAAAATCAGGAGACAAAATGTAATGTAGGTAAGTGAAGCAAATTGCACAGAAACAGGGATGAACGATGCCTTGCAGGGCAGGAGCTGGGAGAAGCTTGGTGCTCACAACTCTATCTCTGGCCACGCTGAAGATGAGGTCTCTAACTGCATGGAACACATTGTGAGGGAAGGACCTGTTTGGGACATTAGCTGGGCACTTCAGCCTTGCCCACTGAAGTCTGGTCTCTGGCAGCACACCTTGTTCACCTCAGCATCCCCAGAGATTAGAGAAATTAAAATCATTAGCGGGGGGAAAAAATTACAAAGCAAAGAAAAAAACCAAAACCCTCTGAAGCTCTAGCGAGGCTGACCACAGTTTTCAGATGTCCTCTGGTGTTTGCTGACAGGGATTTATTTAACAAGTGACAGGACAAGAGGAAATGGCCTCAACTTGCACCAAGGGCCGTTGAGATTGGATGTGAGGAAGAATTTCTTCCCTGAAAGGGTTCTCAGGCATTGGAAGGGGTTGCCCAGGGCAGTGGTGGAGTCCCCATCCCTGGAGGGATTGAAGAGTCGTGTAGACACAGTGCTGAGGGACATGGGTTAGTTGGGGACTGGTCAGTGTGAGGTTAATGATTGGACTTGATGATCTTAAAGGGCTTTCCCAATCTGGGTAATTCTGTGACTCGGATTTTAGACAAAGGTGAAACAAGGGGCTCAGATACTGGTGTGAGGTGTGTACTCTGCAGAGATCCCTGCAGCATGGACAAAGCCATCCCTTGCAGAGGGGATGCTCTGTGCTGAGGCAGACAGCCATTTGTCACTAAAGGACAGCAAATTCAGTGGGGCTTCAGTCCTTTACACGGCATCCGGGGACACTCCCAAGCCAATATTAAATTACTACTCAAAAATTCAAAGGTTTGGTATTTATTGCATGTGTCAGTAGGATGTAGGAACTTTGCCAGGGCTCTAAGCAAGCAGAAGAAAAAGATGGCTTATGTCTCCAAGAGCTTATCCGGGGGTAAAAACTTACTGGTCAGTGCAATGTCACCTGCAGAGAGCAGTGAACCCCCAGAGAATTTAACCCCAGTGTGTGCAGAGTAAGAAGATATAGAAAACATACTATTTTTTTCCTGTAAGTCTCACTTTCTGGGCTGTGGAAATGATGTGCCTCAGGGACCTGGATTCTTCATTTTTGACCAAATGTTTTCCCAGCAGTGCCTGAAGCAGGGGCTGGTGCTTGGGCGATGCCCCACACCAGGCTCCTTCGCAGAGGAAGAAGCTGGTACTGGGGTGCAGGTATCATCTACAGGGGATTATGCACTATGATTTGAATTGGTTTTGCTTTGCCAGCCTTATTTCTTTATGAACAAACACTTTAATTAAGGATTATTTTTATTATTATTATTATTTGTTACAAATCTGGGTTCTGATCCTCTATTGCTTCTGCAGAGAAGGATCCCAGTGCCTAGCTGATGCCTTTATCTCTTTGCCAACTGAAGGTAGCAGTAAAACATTGAAATTAGACTAGAAATCCCAGGGTAATCCTGACCCAGTATCTGCCTGTTTGTCACTGAGATAATATAGAAGTGCTTAAATTAAGTATGAAAGCCCCTTAGTTTCTTTAATCCAGTAGCTCAAGACTATTTTAAAATAATAGTAATAATTATTATTATAATTATATAATTATTATTATTAAATGTCTGTCCAAAACAATCTATCCCCCTGTTTTTGCTCTTTGGCCCTGGGTCAGCATTTCCCTTCTGGCTTGAGAAAGGCTGATAAGATGTCAAAAGCTGGGCTGCAGCCAGGTAATCAGGTCACCGAGGCAAAATTCAATCAAATGTCTTTTCGGTCAGTGTCACTGTGGCCCCAACAGCTCCCAGAGCCACAGCTGCCTGGCAGCTCTTGTCCCTCTGATAAGCTCAGGGTTGATCTGCCTGTAGTTTTGGCACCTGTTTAACCATTTCTCTCTTGCTGTGTGGGTTTCCATGGTGGGCTTGCCTTGCTCTGCCCACTTGGTCCCCATTTGGGGCTGTGCTGCCCCATCTCTGGTGGAGCTCCTGGCTCTCAGCTGACCTGTCTCACAGGATATCTGGCCATCCTTTGAGTCCTTCTGAACTGATGGGGTCTGAACCGTTAGGCACCAAGAGGTGATGCAGCTTGATGATGCTTTACATGAAGGACTGCTGCTTTTTTCTTCAGTGTAAACCTGCCACCTTCGCTTAATATCCAGGAAAAAAAATAGCAAAGGGACTGCACGGCTCATGTGGCTCACCAGATTTCAAAGCAATCCCTCCTTCTGCTGTCAGGGACTGAGTTTTGCTCTCCAGACTGGCCCTGTCAGGAAAATGAGCTTCTGCTAGCATCTAATCCAGAGCCAAAGCTGAAAGAGGAGACAAGGCAATTTTTCATTGGGTGCATCTTAATATTTCAGTGCCAGCACTGCACAAGCCGCCGTTCCCCTGCTTTAGAAAATGGCTTAAGAAGGATGCAGATCCCAGAAACAGGCTTTCATAATTCACATCCCAAGAGTATTGTTTGTCAAATAAAACTGTAGTAATTGCTTGCTTTCCATTTCTAAAATGCACTAGCAATAAACTCAAAATACAATAGGATACACATATTTGGCAAGCTCTTTCCAAGGTTTTGTATCAGACCCACTGTTGGATTCAATAACTACAGATTATTTGGGGTTTTTTTTTCATGCAACTTCTTGCTTCTTAAAAATGTCTCTTTTTCAAAATCAAAACCCCCAAAATAATTTGTGAACACACTTAAGGTATTTTAAGTTTTCTTCTGAAATTTTTCATGTAGTGTGAAATTGGATTTTTTTTTTTTTTGAAGCAGAAAATGTTGTTCTTGTTGGATTAAAACATCTCCAGCATTTCTAGTTAAATGGGTATGTACTGAGCCAGAGCAAAATGGAATTAATTTCTTAAAGTCCTTCTCCTCTGGTGCATTGGAATAAAATCACCAGTTGGTATTCAGCTGCTCTGCCCATTGCAGCTTGAGCACTGTCCAGGCAGATACTTTCCCAAATTAAGTGTTACAGCACCCAGTGGTGAAGAAAGAAAACCAGGAGCCTGTGATTAAAGGGTTTGGTTTTTTTCCTAAGGCTTAGGGATTATTCACTTGCACAAAAGTGGCTGCTGGGATTCTCCAAAGCATTATAACTTTTACCGAGATAGATAATGCACCTGGGAATGGTGCATTGGGCCACGTGGCTGTTTATTGCAGTTCCCTGAGCGTGGCTTGGAGGACATCAGAAGCATGACAGCTCATCCTTCTGATTTTCTTCCTTAGTCAAGCTTTGAGTTAAGTTTCTTTCCTCACATATGTTGTTTTAAATGAATGAAGCAGTCACTGCTCGTCCTAATTGACTGCAGTGAAAGTTAACAGTGCTAATTCTGTCTCTCGCACATCCTCTCTGGTTTTATCTGCTGCTCTTGAGTGCAGGGGGGTAGCCATGAGTTGAAAGTCCTACAACGTGGTGGATTTCTGTGCTAAAAGCTCCCCTGTGCAGTGAGGGGATTAATAGTAGGTGATGTTGTTAGCTGTAAATCCAGGGCCCCAGGCTGGCTCCACTTTGGTACGTGATTGAATGTTCCCTCTTCTTGCTTGGTAATGTCTGACCAATGCCACCCCACCCATTGCTGATCCTCTTTTATAACAGGCTGCTGATAAAGGCAGATCTCACCAGAAACCTACGTGGTGTGTGTCTGCTGCACCCTCAGGGTCTGTGTTGGGGTCTCTCTCCAGCTGTGGGCATGCAGCTCTGCTGTTCTTACTGGGTGTCTTGGTTGCCCTTCCATGCTTGGTCACAACCACGTGTGTCCCATGAAGGTTGTGCTGCTAGGAGAACCTGTGCTTTGAGTCAGACACACTTCTTTACCTGTTTCCCATCACTGGCAGGTTATATTTCTAAAGGTCACACAGGCACAGAGTGAAACATGAGCATCCTGCCTCTTGCAGCTCCAGGCTGCTGCTGGAGAGATGTCCTTTCTCCCTTGGAAAGGGACAATTCCCAACCAGAAGCACAACCAACTGGGGCTAAAAAAAAATGGAGGGAGAAGAAAAATAGCACAGCAGCATTGCAAAATGTAACAGTCCTGCAAAGATGGTCACTTCTGGTCAGCCTTCATTTGCTGATTGCTATTACTGCTGCCTCCCTGATGCAATATTTAACTTCCCTGCTGTGCTCTGTGTTCATATGCCATGTGTTTCTTTATCGTTTATCTTTGCAGATGTGGATATAGAGGCAGTAAAAAAGGTGAAATGCCTTTGCTAAGGTCATTGTGCAGATGTAGGAATTAGGAACAGAAGGTCTGATAACTTTCTCCTTTGAAGCAGGGCAAGGCAATTAATTTTGACCAAGGCTTTTCAGATGGTTTTAGTAGGGCCAACACAGCAGCTCCAGCTCTGTTAGATGCTTACCACTTCCATTCTGCAGGTTTTTTTGAGATGCTGAAAGAAAGGTAAGAGTCAGGACTGCCCCACAGGCAAAAAAACCTGTTATCACATGGATCTGGAAAATATAACTTTGGAACAAGTGTTTTGGGGCTTAGTGGTCCCACCTGAGCCTTGTGCTGGGCAGGACATGAGGTCCCATGCAGTACCTGGGGGCTTTGGGTGCAGGATGAATCCAGCATGAACCAAAATACTCCAGTGGACAGATCTGGAGTGAAAGAGTTTTGAGATTTCAGCCTGGTAACAGCAGCAGTGTGCCCTGTCACAGGCTTGGTCCTTGAACTTCCTCTCCAGTAATTTAGAGATTTCCCTGCTTCAAGGATTTACAAGTTGCTGGTGAGATCTTTTTGCTGCCAGAGTTTATGGAACAGGAGCACTCCATCAGCCCAAATGGGGTAATCTCTGACAGCTCTTGTGGGCTGTGGTAGAGGAAAAAGGGTTCAAGTTTGCTAAAGTGGAAATAGAGCTGTTACAGGGTGAGCTGGCTTAATTAAAACCAACAATAACAACAAAATAGTTGGGTGGGGTTTTTTTGCCAAAATCTTTGAAGAATTAAAGAAAAGTCCTAACAAAAAGCAAAAACAACAAGGAAAATTAAAACTAAATATTCAAGGAATTAATAAACATTGGATAAAAATGAGAAAGGCCTTTGGTTTTCCTTTAAAATAAGGCACAGATGAGTGTGAAGTGGATAAAATGAAAGTGCCTTAAGGGGATGGAGCCCTAATGCCTGTCCCTCTGCAGCTCTGGGCAGTGCTGGACCCACCGCTGCAGGAGTCTCCTCCTTCCTACTGCATCCCAAGAGGGAGGAAAATGCACCCCAGCACCAGGGTGCTCTGGGATGCCTTTATGGCCAGCTGAATCACAAAATACACCTTGTGTTTTGCAATTAGAAAATTACTGTTAAAATTTCCCCAATCTCTCATGTACGTGGCTGCTGCTACTTCATCCTCAGGGGAGTTTTGCTGCTTTACACGAGCAATGAATTGGGCTTGAAGTGTGCATTTATTGTGTCCTTTTGCCCCAAATCCTGTATCATCCACACCTTTTCAACCACTTATATTTCATAAGCTTTGCACTTTCTTCCTGGACCTTATATAGTCCTTTTATTAGGTTTCACCTTTGCTATATAATTGAGACCTTTTTTCCTAGTCTGTGTTGTTTTAGAAGGAGGTTAAGCTAAATCATAACTGGGCTGCTCTAAAACATGTAGAATAAGTATTCTTCCACAGTTATACCAGTATGACTTTTATCCATAAAATAAAACATATTTCATACAAGTGGCAAAACTTTCCCAAAGAGCTGATCCTTTGGCATTTTCCTCCCTGAGGCTGCCCTTCAGTTTATTTTCTTTTTTTATTTAATTCTAAGCTGATATATTAATGTTTTGGGCCACCAGTGAAACTATGATGAAAAGAAGAACATGGAGAAACTCTGTTATCAGACTGATGTTTCCTGGCAGAGACTCTGGGTGACAGAGGCTGGAAGGACTGACCCCGTGGCTTTGACCAGCTAACCTCAACAGCTTGAAACTAGATTTTTCTGGCACAAATTACAAGAGTAAACTTGAGCGTAGGGAAGCCAGCAGATATTTTTCAGCTCTTTGACAGGAAAGCAGCATTCAAGTGACTCATTAAGCACAGGGATATTTTTTTTTGTGTGGTTTCTGTCAGTTGTGAGGGAATTTGTAAGATCTAGTTCATGGATGCATGAGGCAGTATTCATGAGATTAAAAAAAATATATATATATATATAAAAATTAATTTTCTTTCCCTGTGTCTCTTGTGACTACAAAAATGTGCAAAGGAGAGCAGGGAGAGTTGAAAAATGCACCTTGGGCTGTGGGGATGGTGTTGACATTGGTGACCAAATTACTTTCCCTCCTTCTTGGCTGGCTGCTGTAGTTGTACCACAGGACCAATATCTGCACTGGGAGGTTGCTTGATGTGGTTTCATAGATAATTAGACCACAAAGACATCAAGGCTGTAGGGTTTTGGTATGTTTTTGAGTCTGGTCCTTGGATGTGCAGCAGGGAGAGATGCCTGGCTGGAAATCTTAACCTGCCCATGTCTCTGGGATGTTTTTGATCCTTTTGTGCTGCACCACGAGGTTAAGTCGTGGTCTTAAAATCAGCTGTGATTCTACGGTTTGCAGACAAGGTTCCCTTTAAAACAGTGTAAGCCATAAAGGGTTTAAAAAATGAGAGAATGTGCTAGATCAGTCAAAGCCAGCACAGATTTATAACCCAGTGATTTTCTTAAATTTCCCTTTGTTCCTATGTTAAACATTTTCCCTTCCAGCCACTTTCACTGGGCTACCAGTGCCAAAAAAAAAGGGAATAGGAGCACTCCAGGGGAATGCCTGGCAGTGGTGTGAGTCTTCCTTCATCTTGCACATGCTGAGCTTAAGAAGTGGTGACTTTCCATCACAGGCTTTCTGGGTCTTTCAGTTAAGTCCAGAAAGTTGTGTAAAGCTCAAAGGATAATGCAGGTCTGCAAGATATAAAGAAAAACATGGAAAAAAGGGAGTGAGGTGGAAGCTACCCATCCTTCTATATTTGGAGATCAGAGTATGTGCACTCCCAGCAGCTGTGAGTAATTATGCTATAAGGAGGAAAAAACAACCTAATGGGTTCCAGCCTGCCTGTGGTGGCACCCTGCTCTTCAACTGCCAGGGTACAAATCACAGCAGCTCTGAAATTTCGTTTACAACCCAAGGGCCAGCTGGAGATTCACAGGATGTACTGATAAGGTCCAGCCAAAAGTGTCCACCCCCCCCAAAAAAAAATGAATCACTGTTGGAAAGTCTCTGTTTGCCTCTGGAGCAGGGACATCGTCAGCGTTTGCTTCAGCCACGGTTCTGTGCTGAGCCCATCTTCACATCTGTGATTAATGAATTTTAGGACAACTTCAGTGGTGTTGGGTATTTTTCCCTTCTTGGAAAGCAGGTTTTCAGTTCCCCTGTGACCTGCCTTACCTTAGAAGTTCAGGAGGCAAAATACTAACAAGAAAAGGAGCAATGTGTATTTTGGGGGGATGTCAGTCTGGCTGGTTGAGGTGAAGGCAGTAGGGCCAGGTCTGTGGTGATCTTGTACCACCTATACCTGAGATGACCCATGAGCACTGGGATGCCAAAGACCTTTGAGCAGCCAAACCTTAATTACAAGGGGATGGCTCTGGGGTGGAGGGAAATAAACTTTAAAATCCCATATAGCAGATCACCAGCTGCAAAAAAAAACCCAAAACAGTGCTGAATTTTATATCTCCCTATAAAACAAAACAAAAGAAATGTGATAAATTGTACCTGAGTAGGATCAGCATGATGAAAACACTTTTTGGACCACGCTATCTGCACAGAGCCACAGCTGACCCAAATTCTGACAGCCACAGGTCATCTTTTTGCTCAGAGCTTATTATCATCAAAATCTGGGTGAGCTGGTACTGGAGAAAGATTTGCCAACAGATCATCCTGGCCCCAGAGAGCTTAGTCCTGCTCTTCAGACCCTTGCTGAGCTCCCCAAGTCACAACCCAACTCTTACAACCCCTCAGAGTCTGTAGCCAGAGGCAGGTTGGCTTCTTGGACTCCTTGTGGGAGCTGCTGGTCATCATGCCCACGTAGGAGGAAGGCAGCCTGTGGTCCTGCTCCATCCCCAGGGCAGCATTAGGAGCCCTTGGGCCAAGCAAATGGCTATGGGTGGCTGCAGGAGGACACACTGAGCCATCAGAGCACTGTGGTGTTTATCATTCCATAAGCAAGTAGGGCTTTAAATATAAGGAAGCATAAATTCATGGCTTCAAAATTGAAAGGTATGTTTTTATCTAGGAAAAGGGTAAGCCCCAGGGAAATTAACTGGGTGAAAAGGGAGGTATTTAGGACAGTCAGTGCTGGGAGGGGATCTGGAGAGGAGAACTTCCTACCTGCCTGATGAAACTTTATACACTGCCATCCACCCAGGTAGACTTGTATTTCAGGGAAGCCTTAGAAAGCCCAGATCTCCCTTTTAACTTCACTCCAATTTCTTTCATCAGACATTCAAGGCTGTAACAAAATATGTTTTGGAGAAAAAGATTTCTGGCATGGTAGAACTGAAGGAAAATGGCTTCAATTTTTTATGGCCCATGTTTCTAAAAATACAAATGACTAATAGAAATCATAAAATATTCACAAAGTCAGTAATCCACAGTTACAGATAATGCTGAATTACCTCTGAAGAAAGTCTTAAATGGGAATTTAATGGACATTTTTGAACAGAACGAGTAGGTTTCTTCTCCTCAGCTTCAGTCCTCAGAGGAGGAGCTTTGAGGAAGCACTGAAGCCCATCATCATAGCCTCACCAAAAGCCACCACACAGTCCTGAGCAGCGTGTCACAGAGCATCTCCCACAGCAGGAGCTGGCTGCCTACTTAGCTGGTGCTGTACCACGCCGGTGACTTTGGCAGCGTGTGGATTCCTCACCATCCAGGAATGTAAAGCTATATTTTTCTTCTCCACACCAGGGGATGAGAGGGTCTTTGTGCCAAGGTATTGCCAGAGGCTAGATCCCAGGTTTGGGAGACAGAAGCAGCTCTGAGGTCCCTCTTCATCCCAGCACAGGCTGTCTGGCCCTGGGGTTGGTGTGAGGTGGGAAGGGCTGCGTTCTCGTGGGGTCCCAAGCAGAGTGATGTGTGTGGCTGGCTTCCCTGAACCAAGTTCCATTACAGAGCAGAAAGCACTGAGCTGGACTTGGAAAGCCCTGGATTTGGCATCCAGTTCTGTCCCTGACCAGCTGTGTAGCTTTAGGCAAATGGTTTCACTTCCCCATAAATCAGTTTTCCACTTGCCAAGCCTCCCTGACCAAGTTTTGCATCTCTCGGTGGGGGTGAAGGACTGTCCAGAAGTCACCTGTGACTCCAGAGTGGGTGAACAGAGAGACTCAGGACACTGTGGGGAAGCAGGCTGGCCTGGGACTGCACATGTTGCTGGGGAATGGTCTCAGGAAGACTAATTACAAAATAATGCAAAGGGAGCAAGCTGTCTGCTGTGACAGCATGGTTTCCTCACCAAAATCCCAGTACTGAGAGTAGATATTTAGGAACATAGGGCTTTACAAAATGCTTCTTGAAGAGGATTGCAAATCTTTGTAGCTTTCCAAATGTTATGTTTTATGGTTTCTATGATGGTCCATTCATCTAGAATGAGAGCATGCTCTAGGTAGAGGACAGGCGATGATCCAGGGATGAAATAACCTTCCCTTTTCCTTCTGAGAGCCAATACCTGTTCTCCACAAGGCACAGGTGGTTGGTTTTTATGCTATTGATTCTCATTCCCCTCTCAGCTTCTAATTTCATAAACATCTTTCTGTTGTTCACTTCACATGCTGAGTACCACTCCCCCTGCATTCTTTTCTCCCAGGTTACTCGTTTCACTCTGCACCTAGCAAGGCCTGAATCTGAGCCAACCCTGCCAATCCATCATACCCCAGGGGACCTGAAATTAGGTCAGACAAGTTCACCCATTCCTACAGGATAATCCTGCTGCTCTACAACGTTGCTGGATGTACCTCAGATGCTACAGGCTGCTGTTGGGGAGGATGCACATTTGCAGGACTGAAAAGAGAACGGGGGATGTAGTAAATAGAGATGGTCCAAGCATGGGAAAATCAGCAGCAATCCTGCTGCTGGGGGACTTTCATCGTCTCCTCTCCAGGAAGGACACCCCGTTGGATTTCTCTGCTTTCTTTGCAGTCAGTTTGGAAATGACATTGCTGTAGGAAACCAATCAGCTGGGTTTTAATAGTTGTCACACCGCTGCATGCCAAGGTAATTCAGAAAGTCACCAGGGACAGATGGGCAAAAGCAGTTCTCTTGCTTCAAAGGCACAGGGTGCTGCCATTGGAGATAGTTCCTCTTCTTCATGCCAAGCCTCAGTTCTTGCCACCAAGCATGAAGGAAAAATCCTGCAAACTAAGTTGACATTTGTGGTTTCAGAACATGAAGAATAATTTCCTTCACCATTGCCAAGGAGCTGAACAGCACCGATTCCCTCCAGCCAAGGACAGCAGCAGACACTTGCCCCTCTTGTTCCTTTGCAAGATAAGCCATTCCCATTTCTGATGCTGGGTGTTAACTCTTTCAAGGGTTAATTGCAGTGTGTTACCAAGGTCCAGTGCTTCCTGCAAGAAAACACATAGCACTGAGAGCTTCATATTGCACCTGAAGCAATGCAGCAACAACACACGTGCACTGGCTGGAACAGACCTTGATGTTGGATGCAGAGGCACAGAGGTAGGGCTGAGGCTGTCTAAGAGGGTCTTGGTAGTTTCCAAATACTCTCTTAAAGAGGCTTTTCCATCCCCTTTTGGACATCCCTCTTGGTGGCCCAGCCTGCTTAAGCCAGGTTCAGCAGAAACCACCATCCCCCCTTCTTCTTCTGGGTTACACTTCCCCCATGCCCTCTCTCTCAGTGGGGCTGCTACCACTGCTTGCAAAGACATGGGTTACTCGTTCATAACTGTGATGGGAGTTCAAAACAGCCCCCCAGAACAGTCTCTGGGGAGAGGGAGGCTAATGGAAGATTTGGCACTGAGGCTGATTATCCTAAACCAGTTCTTATTCACTCTTGGAAGATGGAGAGGCCTCCCAATCTTCTTTCCACCTCTCATTATTTCCTTTTTTTTTCCTCATTTTTTCCTCTTCTTCTTCTTCCTCCACCTCTTTGGATTTGCAGAGTTTATGAGAGGTAAGGCAGTCACCATTTGGTAAACTTGAAAACCTTGAAGGGCCACCAAAATGCATGTCATTCTCATCCAGGAGACATCAGAGATCAGATGGAAAGTTTCCCCTTCTTGCACAGTTCCAAGAACATCCTAGCTTCTCTGAAAAGGGCCACACTGATGAACAAGATAAACACATGGAAGTTCTGAGAAACTCAAGCAAAGTTCACAGCTCCTTATGTGCAGCCAGTCTGGGTGAAATCAGAGCTCTTTTCCTCATGTTGGAGCTGATCCTGCTGCTCTGTCTGCTTCAGTCCATCACCTTTCTCACCTAAATCTCAGCACCTGGCTGTTGTGGTGGGCTCAGGCATGAGATGCAGAGGTGGCTGGAGCTTGTCAAAGGGTAGCTTGAGTGACATGGACTTGAACATCCAGCAGAGGAAGGATGGTGGTTGCCATTTGGTTGATAAAATGAAGTTTTGACATGGCAGCTCGGCACCGTTGCTCTGATGAGGTGTAAGTGAGAGCACACATGCCAGGAGGAGGAGTATTCAACCCTTCCCCACACAGGGAAAGCTCCTCAAGCTCTGAAGTGCAGTTCTGGGTTAAACAGTGGAAGGACTAATCATTTTATCTTTAAAATTCAGGTAAGATAGAATTCTGAAGAGGTTTGGTCCAACATATCCTGCCTGAGGAAACCATATCAACCCAGTTTAGACTGAGACTTGCTTTTTAAAAAAGGAGATCCTGTATTCAAACATCCCCAACCCTCCACCCCTTCCCAATAGCAGGATAAAATCACCTTTCTTCAACCCAAATCTGTTCTTGGATCCATCAGTGAAAGAGACCCTTATAGCAGGTGAACTGAGGGACACTCAGAGATGTACTTGGAGATGATGCAACTTGCCAGTGACACTGAACAGAGAGAAAATACCTTCTCAAGCCAAGGAACACTGTGGGTGACAGAAAAACACCTTGTTGTGGGTGAAAACTGTTTTCATAGCCAAGTCAAAGCCCTGGGTTTGTGGGAGAGGATGGCTGAGACATCGTGGTGAACCCACAGTGAAGAGCAGCTCTGCACCCTCTCCCTCGGAGCCACCGCTGTGGTTGTGCCTCTGGTTACATGGATTTTATGAAGATGGCAGGTTACGTTCAACCTAAAATATGGAGCAGCCCAGGTTGTCTCTTCCTCTCACCCAGTAAATTCAAACCCCAAGCAGAAGAAATCTGGTCCCATCCAGAAACTCCAGATTTGTGTCAATATTTTGTCCTTTCATACCTCTGGTGGGAAGACTTGTCCACACAGGAGCTACATTTCTGCCTCCTGCTTCCAGTGCAGAAGTAAAGAGGATCAAAAGCTGGTGGATAGTTCAAAGCATTTGCTTTGACACAGTTTTGAGTCTTCATGGATTTGGGTATTAAAATATCTTAGTTTTCAGTAATAGGTCACATTGTGTTTGCAGATTTTATTAACTTGAATGAAACAAAATAAGTCTTATTTAGCTTTCACAATGTACCCACCATACAAATGCCAACTGATCTAGGTTTCAACACAATCCAAACCTACAAAAAAAAAAAGGAAGATAAATATTTTTAGCTGTGATTCAGTGCACAGCAGCAAGCCCTCTGCATATCACAACTAAGAGGGAGGAGTGATGAAGAGGCAGGGAGAAGCTTTGGAGAAAAGAGCAAAAAAATAATAAAAATTAAAAAAAAAAGAGAAGAGGAACTTTTTAAGATGACTGCAGTGGCAATAAAAGCTTATCTTGAACTGAGTACAAGAAACAATTGAATTACAGTGAAATAATGACTGGGCTAATGAAGGCAGACAGGCATTTGCAATATTCCCAGAGTTTTCTTCCTTCCTTTTCCTGAAAATACTTAAAATAATTGGTAAACAGAGTGGGTTATTTATAAATACAGCTAGACTATACAACCCAAACCAGGACAGCTAAGCAGGGAGAATGGAAACAATTCTTTCCCTGGGATTTGGAGTCATTTAAAGGAGAAGCATCCTGTAAGGAAACCATCAGAGTTAACTTCAGAGCTTGCTGTTTAACACCCACACTGCTTTAAAAATCTACTTGGAGATGCTGAATATATCGGTTTAGCTCCTAATGAGGTGTTAAGTGTCTCAGTAATTGATTTCCTTCCCAAAGGCTAGCTATCATGTCAGAAGGGAAAGGGCAGCTACCAGCCTTGACATCTTGGTGATCCTCATCAGGACTGGAAGAATTATTATGGCCTTGTTTGCCACGAGGCAATGAGCTCTCCCGGTGTCAGCAGCACAGTGTGGTTGGTTATTTTTTTGTTCTTATTCATATCCTAGCAGCCTCTGTTATTCCTAGCCGGGGCTAAACACCACAGGAAGGATGACAAAGAAGTAGCCTGTGTTTGGAAAGCCTGACAGGCAATCTCAGCAAGATGTGGAGCTCCCACTGAAAGCCAAAGCTGCGCCAGCTCGTTAGGCACTATGAGGAAAACATCTCCTAATGAGATGAGATGCTAGCTACTTACTGCCTTTTTTAAGCATCAGGTTGTCTAACTCAGCACTGGCCATCTCTAATCAGTGTGGTTTTTAAGCCTCAGCTGTCAGCTGCTTTAGAGCAGAGTCTCTGAGAGCAAAGCTGGGAAGGGTTTGCAAAGGCTATTTTAGCACAGACCAGGCTGGAGTCAGGAGGAGGTAAATATTTATCTGGTTTTTTTCTTTCCTTTTTACTTCTTCTTTTTTTTTTTTTTTTAAATTTATTATCTTGTGCCTTGTAGGTGCTGCTTTTCTGTGACACAGTCTTGTGTGCTAAGCAGCAGAGCTTGTAGCCTTGTGGGGCTACAGAGCTATATCTGAATTTCTCTGCCAGAGCTGCTCATTTGGTGAGATGAGGCTGAATGTTAATGCCTTCCATGACAAGAGCAAGACAAGAAATCAGTCTGTCTAGAAAGTGGGAAGCTTCCTACTAAAAAAGTTACTACTACAAGTTACTACTAAAGCATACTAATAATGATGAAGCACAGACATGTTCTTGTTCCTTTGGGGTGTTGCTTGGCTCAGTAAAGATGAGCTGTGTGGGCTACCATAGATGTTCTCCTTTGGTGACAAGGTAAATGTACCCCATCATGCTGACACCTAATGCCCCATGTGCTCTGAAGAGTGTGGTTGTGTATGGTCCCCTTTGCCAGTGGGACTGTAAAGGGGATTGTGAAAACAGAAGCCAGCTGCCTAGGACAGGAGCTTGCTGAATGGTCAATATTTAGATCAGAAATATGTTGGGGGTTTTTTTTGTGTGTGCTTTTTCTTTTTCCTTCTCTTTCTTCCCCTCTATTGCTCATGTCTTCTGCTTATACCTGTTTTCTAGGAAATTACCAGCATGAAACATCACTGCAGTTCTTGAGTCTTAGAATGATGTAGCTTTGGTGGAACTGGTATTAGCCTCAGAGAAAGAAGAACACTGATTTCCCTGGGTTAGGTAGGCTTTTACCATGCTGTGTTGTTTGGCAGGGCCCTGTTTTTCATCTTCTCCTCCAACAAAGTCTCTGGCTCAGTGAAGATAAGATCACAGTCCAGGCTTGTCATACCTGTTGTCCAGTTATGTCAGCCTATAAAAATGGCTCCAAGTGAACAAAAATAGCTTGGACAGTATGAACTCCAGTGCTCTGTTTTGTGACTAATTTCAGTGCCTTGGTGTGATAACTTAGACGCTGTCACAGTTAAGACTACACAATGCCTCAGTAACAGATATGAAACTCGCAGTTGGGCTTATCTTGGCAATTTTTCTCTGTGTGTTTCTCAAATGGACTTTGCCAAATGTCTTTTCCACCCTGAAGTCTAAGCTAGGAGGAGATTTAACATCTTCTCTGCTCTATCATCATGGTCACTTAAAAATTATTATTTAATCTATTTATCCCTCAGGTCTCACTGCCTTTTCTAGCTGTGGCATAGACCATCTCCCCCAGATGATGGTGCCAACAACTGCTGCATGCACTGCTTGACCTGAAGTGTCCTGGTGAAAGTCCCAGGTCCTGTGACTCAGTAGGTCATGTTGCTGAGGTCATGCAGCCTCTTAAAAGCCAGGCAAATAGAGACATCTGAAAAGGACTTCTTCCATCAAAAGAAACACAAGCATGCATGCAGGACCACTAAGCCAGTAAAGCCAAAGACACTGTACACGTGCTGCTAGATAAGCAGCTGCCTGAAAGCTTTATTGCATGGGGAGTGATGTCTGATCTAAGACAATGTCTTCCAACTTATTCAGCTGCACTGCATCATGTTGAGTGACCTCATGGATAGTGGCACAGGGAGGGGAGGTAGGGGGCTGGTGTATGGGGGGTCCCTTTGAATTGCACCAGGGGAGGTTTAGACTGGATATTAGGAAAAGCTTCTTCACCTGACTGGCAGTCAAGCATTGGAAGAAACTGCCCAGGGAGGTGGTGGAGTCACCTTCCCTGGTGGGATTTAAAAGATGGGTAGACGAGGTGCTTAGGGATGTGGTTTAGTGGTGGAATTGGTGTTGGGTTTATGGTTGAACTCGATGATCTTAAAGGTCTTTTCCAACCACTAGGATTCTGTGGAGAAAAAAAACAAACCAAAACAAACCCCCAAAAAACCACCAAACCACTGCCAGAGAACTAGACTGAAGTTCTCTTCGTTGGGACCATCCCCCCTCGTGCTCTGCAGCATGGTTAGATGTGAGCAGCATGCTGCAGAAACATAGCTGAGGACGTTGGCATTCACTTGGCTGCCTGCCTACTTAGTCATGGGGTTATAGGGTGCCAACTTTCAGGGGTGTAGTCCTTTTTTTAATTGCCTCTGCATTACCCACTTGTACTCAGTCATTTATCACACTGCAGGAGACTGTTCTCCAGTGACTGTGCTCCACTCTGTTGCATGTCACCTCATCTAAAACTGAACTCCAAAATAAAAGACATATTATCCGATCTGCTGAGCATTAAGTATTGAATGGGGTTTTAGCTGAGGAGTTAGATGCTACAGTTCCCTCTGACATAGTGAAGGATAAAAAGGATAATAGGAAGCCCTGGCATAGCTAAGCTTTTTATGTAAGAAGCCTTATGGTATATAGTTTTATCTTGTTAATATATTAATCTAAGAGTCAGGTGGCCAAGATTTCACGGTTCAGAAATAAAAACATCATGAGCAGTGATTCAAATGTTATACATGTCCATGTGAAAAGCTTCTACAGTACAGTAATGTTTCATGTCCATACAGGAATTCCAATCTATGGATATTGCCTTGGAAAATTGGGGAGCTGGCAGGAGAGAGTGCTGAAGGGTGAAAACATTTGCTTTGACCTATGCAGGATAAATGCAGTGTCTGGATTATGTTTCTCAAAACAAATGGCTCTCCCTATTTTCTCTCCTGTCTGGCTTGGTTTTACAGGATTGTCTGTGTAGAGGATATGTGATGGAGTAGTTCCAGGGACAAGGGGAAAGCCTGGGACAGATCAGGCTCTGTGATTTCAGGCATTTCATTTTATTCTCTAGTTTTTCAGTTGTGAAAAGAGGTTAATGGCATTTCCAGGTGTAACAACAATGCTGTGAGGAAAGATTTCTGTGATGTTACTGAGGAGCTTTGATTAGAAAGACGAGGGGGAGGACCCCAGCAGATGACTTCCAATCCCACCTTGGTAGCTTTTAATTTCTCAGACTTGCTCCTTTTAACGTGTGGCAAAGCAAGTACCTCTGAGCCTTTTGTTCTGTGACCTAGGATCATCAGATGTTTCCAGGGTAATACCTTCATTTGTGTTTTCCTTCACTTTACCTTCACTTCACTTTTCCCAAAGGGTTTCCTCCCTGCAAGTCCTATCTTGGAATCACAGGAGACCTAAGCAGCAGGTCTGAACCTTGCTGTCAGGAGAGAGCAGAGGAGATGAAATGCTTTGTGTGAAGCTATATTAACCCCTCTGGCCATTTTCAGAGATCCATCATCCCTCACTTCACTTGCCTCAGCCCCCTGGCCACTGCCCTGCTCACCACAATCTGCAAGAGATCCTTCTTGGGGCTTTCTGTACAGTGAGAAAAACTCATCAAGGCCATACAGTCCTTAGCCCCACTCAGAAAAACATTTATTCTCAAATCTTCCAGGCAGTTTAGTTTCATTATTATCCATTACTGTCAAATAATTCCTCAAAGGAAGAGACTCAAAACCTGACACCTCTCTAGCAGAGACACACTGAGGCATCTGTTCTTCCAAGGCTTAGGGGCTCGTTACAGAGGCAGTAGGCTGGGCACAGAAGTGAAATGACAAAGCTCTGAGTGTTTAATGTCTCCATTAAATTTGAATGTATTATGTGAGTGTTCTCTTCTATGTGTAATTTCACTGTGCTATGAAATCCCAAGTTCTCTGCAATGTGATCCCGCTGGAGTAGCATTCCCCAAGCAATAAAAAGGCTTTTACTGGAACTTCTAGGACTGAGCTCATTTCTGGTGTCTTGCAAACTGAACTTAGTACAGCTTATACTTCATAGGAATCCACAATCTGACATTTGAGGGGATAATAATAATAAAAATAAATAAGAAACCTCAAGAAGAGCCTTGCAAAAGATTCCATCTGGCCTTTATGTAGGAACTGCAGCACAGGACTCTTTCCATTAGCAGGGACTGTACATGTACCCAGCTTCTCCATGTTCTCAGCTGGAAGCACTGACTATGTGTCTAGTCTTGGTCTGACAGATCACTGGTCTCCTGAAGGTGCAAGCTCCTGAGCTACATGGCTCAAGCAACAAGGTGCTGAAGGTGGGCAGCAGCTCTCTCGAGTCTCTGCTCATTGTGCAGGCAGAGCACTAGTGGCTACGTCAGCCCCAAGTGCATCTACTCCCCACGAAAGACGAGTCTTGAGGTTAAATGGAGCATGGCTGATAGTCCTGAGACCTCAGAAGAGCATGATCTGTTCTATCTCCACCACGATTTTCATTACCAAACAACATTCTAGGGAACAAGACTAATTGGAAGCAGTAGTTAAATTTTATTAGCTTCAACTAGTTTAGAAAGCTGGAGGCAGAGGCATTTTAAGATTCAATACACTAAATTTCTGTTTACAGTATGGCATGAGGCAAGAAAAATGGAGATGGCTCTTCATTAAGAATCCAAATCAGGCATTTAAACTTGTGTGCATCTTTTCTGTCTCTATTCTGAGTCCTGATTTATTTCCCCCCCCGCCCCTCAGTCCTTTCCTGACATTTTTAAGCATTAAATGTTAATGTAATTAAATGCTAATTTGACTGCAGCCTCTAACAAACACAGCATGCTTTTTTTTTTCTTTTTTTCATATGCAGAAAGCTTCACAGGATTGTGAGAGCTTATTTTTTTTTCCTTCAATTTCTTCAAGTTTTGGAACCTCTCTTTTCAAAAGTGATGCCAGGAACCAGTACATGTGTTCCCAGTCTGTGATGTGACCATGGAAGTGCAGAAGAGTGTAGCTATGGAATAAACTCTGGACATTTTAAACCTGACAACCTGGCCAGGGTGATATATCATATCATGTGTGTTGATCCATGGGCTATCCTATTAATGCAATTAGTCATAATCTGATTATTTATTAGAGATGCTACCAAATGTAATGACCACAAGCTAGCAAGGACTGTTTCTTGAGCAGAACCTTAATGTGACTTCAGTACATGACATCTTTCTTCTGAGGGATGGCAGATCCTATTTACTGTGGGAGATGGAGATCCATTGGTGCTACTTCTTTTTTGGGCCATGCTCTCAAATAAAGAAAGGCTCCCTTTCCTGAAGGAGAGGTAATTGTCCCTTTCTATGTATAGAAAGGGACAATTATACCCACTGCACAGTATCTACCTGTGTTTGGTCCTTAAGAGAAGTGAGTTAAGGGAAAACATTCCTGTTGATAATGAGGGTAACTTCTACAAAGCAGTTGGCCGAAGTTAAACCCTACTATAATTGCTAGGCCTCCTAAGCACACACATCCCCTTTGCATAATAATCATAGCAACAAAAAAAAACCCTCAAACTTTTTAGTAAGGAAGTGTTCTATTGTTTCAATTTGCTGTAATTAAAGCCTGCTCTTTGCATTAGAAAATCAAATTGCAGTTGCAAGATGAATAATTCCCTTGAGATCTCTTTGCTGCCATTGTTCTGGAGTGATCGAACTTCCCCCTATTTGGCAAAAAAAATCTACCAGTTTTTCCTCTCTTAAAATTAACCCTGTATATCATGCAGAGTGACAGCAGAATACAAGTTCTGTGATGCTGCTGGTTGAAGGCTGCCTTGTTTCTCCTTCCCCAGAGAAGGCACCTCTCCCTGACTAGGGAGTCTCTCTGCTGGACCCTTTCAGCAGAGCTTTGCCTCAGGACTTGTGGATTTACTTCTACAATATTCACAAACCACTATTTCCATTCCTGCACAAGCAGAAAAAAAAATCTTGATTATTTGAGAGCAGATGGATGAGGATTTTTTGCTTGTTTTTTGATCCATATCTTCTCGAACTCTCAAAAATAATGTTCAACTGCAAGCTACTTCATTGGTTTAAAATGAGATGGTTATCCCCATGGATCTGCCAAGAATGGATATGAAACCATCAGTCCCATACTACCCATCCTCTATTCCTTTCCTCTCCCTCTCATGGCCGTGCAGTCTGCAGCTCACCAAATCCTCCCCCAGCTCCTATTTACCAAGGCAACAAGTCCAAGACCATCACCTTCTACCAAACTACAGAACAATTGAGTTAATCTGACCTCCTGGTCAAAGCTGCCCAGGACCATGTACAGATGAGTCTTAAATATCTCCAAGGCTGGTGATTCCTCAGCTTCTCCAGGGCTGCACTGCTCTCATGGAGATATCTGGGGGAAAAGATTGCTCAGACTTTTCTGCTGAAATCGAATACATTTAAAGACTTTAATAATATCAAATTAGTTTTATTAGTCTTAATAATAATAACAACTAACCCATCATTAGGAGGGATAGATTTTCTTCCATGAGAGAAACCTTTGTGCCATCCAATGCTTCCTCGCCCAGCTCAGCCTTCGCTGCTGCTCCTCTGCCTCTGCTAGCTCCAAGTCACGAACAGCCCTGAAGAGCAGGAGTGGATGCCAAGAGGAAGGAAAGTAGGTGGCACAGAAGGTGGGAAGCAAAGAAAATAGCTTCTTCTGGATAATTTGCTCCTGGATCAGTGAGCCTGACTATGCAATGCCATCCTATGAGTCAGGGAGCTGTTAAGTGAAGCCATAGGCAATTTAGAAGACAGCATGGGGAGTGTTGGGTATCTTATCTGTGGGCAGCCCCTGTGCTTTATCCACAGATTAAAATATGTGAGCACTAAATATCTGACTCTACAAAGTGACACAGCGTAGTGAGGGGAGAACCCTTTTGCAGCTGGTCCTTGAACAATGTAGATCAATCAAATATTACAGATTTTTTCAAGCCTTTTGGAAAAAACCCCTTAAAATTTTAGACTGCTTGGTTTTTTTTTTTTTAACAGTGAGCTTGGGACAATTTTTTGACATCACAAATGTCTGACACCTCTAGCAAGAAGCCTTTTTCTAATCAAATAAATTTAGTTGGGATACTCCATTTTTCTAAGATTTTTTTGTTTAAAAAGCTTAATTCAACATTTAAAATCAAGATTATAGTTGACTTTTTATTGAATGTTGCAGTTCTGGAAAGTGAAACTATTTGACACAATCTTTTTGAACGTTTTGATTTAAAAATGTGACTGTTGGCTTTTATTGTTGCTTGGTTGGGGGTTTTTTTGTTGGATTTTTTCTTTGTTTGTTTGGGTTTTTTTTCCTTTTCTCTTTCTTGTTTTTTTCTCCACTAATTTAAGGTAACACCAATTCTTGTCTTGCCTTTCAGTTTTCACACACGGCGCCTAGTCTGATTTCCTGGGAATCTCTAACCCTTCCTGAAATCCAAGGGGAAGAATGCCCCTGGCATTGCTGAGGGACTTGCAAACACCTCAAAGAACTCACCTCTGAGTATTTACTTTGGTTTATGATCCTGCAGGGAGTTGGTGGAATGTTTCTGCTGGGCAGTGCACCCCACATTATACCTGCGAGCCTCTGCCTGGCAAAACCAAATGAAATTCAGAGCTTAATGAAGGGGGAAACCCAGTGCTTCTCCTGATTTGAGGGATTTCTTCTCTAACAATGTTTCTTTCATCATTTGTTCTCGTGATACAGAGTTATCATTGTGCCTTAAACAATTACAGCTTAAATCCAAAGGGAATCTGCAAATTCGTGTCGCCTTATCTAAAAGCAGCGAGGACAAAAGAATACAGAGGGAGCAAAACTCCTTCTCCATTTCTTCCCAATCTCCCCACAAAGATGGGGAGAGCCATCGAGTGTTTGTCTTGGCCAGAATTAGCCCTTTCAAAACCAGATGGTATCAAGATCAATTGATGTGAATGCAATTGAGTGTCCCTTGGCAACTGTTAGGGTGCATGGCTGCCTATCTCCAACCCACCCTGAGAAGGCCACGTGCTGATACCCTTCCTCATGTTGGGCAATCCTCTACTCTCATAATCATGCTAGAGAAAGTTGGATCCAATGAGGGCAGTGCAGATGGCAGATCCTCATGCACAGCATGCAATGGCAGGCTTGGGTCCAAAAACCTCACTGAGCTGGGCCAGCAGCCATTAGAAACCTGCAGACCCCTACTGATAGGATAGATAATCTCTATATTGACATTCTCTAAACTAAATGGAGCCCCTTCCAGGTTCTCTTTTAACCTGCTTTTCTAAAATCTTACTGTCCTATGCTATTAGGAGCAATGTCTGCAAGCAGTGAAATGTAGTGGCAAAGGCTTCAGGGGAAAAAAATAGAGTATGAACAATGCCTGGGATTGCTGAAAATCAGTCTGTGCAGCATGGAGGCTGCAGAGCACCTAACAGCAAGTCTGCTTAGTTTGGGTAACTCATACCTGGCAAGGTAGTGGTCTGAGAGGTGAATTGTGAGCAGCCTGACAACTTTACCCAGGAGTGCTGGATGTCAGGCAGGGCAAGGGGACTGGCATATCCAAAAGAGGTACCTGACACCTTGAAGCCCAAGGGATGAAGGTCACCATGCAGTCAGACCTGTATTTAGTGTGGAGTGAGTTCACATCCAATTTGAGTTGGCAGCATGGTATAAAAGATGTGCAGATGTAGTGCTTAGGGACGTGGTTTAGAGGTTGACATGACAGCGTTAGGTTTATGGTTGGACTCGATGATCTTAAAGGTTTTTTCCAACCAAAACAGCTCTATGATTCTCTGTACTGAAGGAGTGTTTGTCTTCCCAGAAGTGTCTGACTGCCACAGCTTGCCTAAGAAACAGTCAGATTCAGCAAGTGGCACCTCTGGGATGGGAATTTAGTCAGCTTGAGCAAGTCATTCACCCAACCATTTCTCTGAGCTTATTGTCCCTCCTGGGTGTCCTGTTTTCCTTCTGTTGGAGTCATGCTGGTGAGATACCAGCATCCCCTGACATCACTTGGTAGGTGGCAGGATAGGGATGCCCAGCACCTTGCAGCACCAGGAGACAAGAAGGTTTCCTGAGTCATGGGAGGAGCACCCCACGTCCCATACTTGTTTGCCGCTGTGTAAGTTAAAGGCAGACGTGTTCCATGACTAACACGGGAAGAATGTGGCTCGTGTACTGGCTGGCAAGGCTACGTGTGTGTGACATGGCTGTCTGCGGCGTGAAATCAGAATTAATCAACTGCATGCTTCAGGACATTAGGGAGAAGGATTAAAACCTGATGTCAGGAGAGGTAGTGAGATTGTTTTTGAAGCAGGAGATGCTGGGAGCTGTTCCTGAACCACAGCAAAGTCTGAGAATACATCACAGGAAAACCAGAAGTCCCACAATATTCCAAACAATGTTTGCATAGAAATTACAGCCAACCAGTGTCTGCTGTGCTGTGCTCATGTTGAGTCACGCTAATGAGCACACCAGGTGAATAAGAATGAATGTCCTGCAGAGCATGGGGAGCTCGTGCTGCTGACGTAACACTAAGGCTTGTGTAAAATGGTGACAGCTATTTGTCCTCAAGGCTCTTCAAACTTTGGAAAAACTTCTCCAAAGCAGAAGACACTTGGCTAGGACAAGGTTTGGAGACTTTGTGGAGACCTGTGGACGTGACCTCAGCCACAACACCACATACAGTAAAAAGAACACTCTGGCATCTTATGTACTTGGAGCCCTTATTTATAGGAAGCAAACTCCTCACTCCAGGCTACGCAAGCTTCATTCCTGTTTACCAGTCCCTCACAGTCCCTGTGATTCCAATTAGGACATTTATCAGAGTATATATCATTTGGCATAAGCAAGGACCAGGATCTAGGCTTTAAGCAGGAAGCACTTCAGGGCTGTGGGGTTTGTTTTGGGGGAACTGTTTGGTTTCTGCAACTTGTACAACATCTGGTAGTAATTCATCAGTGCTTTGGTATGGTGGACCTAAGCATCATGTTCTTGACAGTAATTGTGTCATTGCATAGTTATCTTCCTCATCATGTTGTTAGGATTCATGAGATCAGCCAGAAACAGCCTTTGGTCTCTACCTAATGGGCCACCCTGTGGATTCCTGTTTATGTTCTTGAGCTTTTCCTGCCTCATCTGTGGCTCAGTTATTCCTCAGTTTGAATGGATGCCGTGGATTTCTCCTCCCTAGGTCTCTATCAAAACTCATCTTGTCAGTTTTGGAACATCCCTCTGATCTGTGAAGACTATTTTGAAGTTTGATCCCACCCACCAGAGTCCTTGCAGGCCCTCCAGCTCAGCACCACCCACACACTTTGTAAGTACTCTCTTCCACCCCCTCTGCCATTCACCTGCTGTTTCTGTCCCACCCCTCAGGCCAGTTGCCCTGTTGAAGAAAAAAGTGAGTCTGGTAAAGCCATGCTGGTGGGTTTTTTTAACACCTCATTATTTTCCAAATATTTAAAATCCCTATTTGTGGCAGGGTCTTTCCAGGGATCAAAGGTAGGTTTAATGGCTCCTTTGTTTTCTGTTTTAAATAGCTCAGGGATGTTCAACTCCAGGTGCTTAGGGACTTGCTTGTCCTCCAGTGGTCCAGTATTGCTCAGATGTTCTGCTGCCAATTCCCCCAAATGCTGCTGACCTGAGCTCTCCTGTCTCCTCCAAGCAGCCATCCTACAGGACCTGGTTCTAGAGGAACACGTCTATGCTGTCCTGCTTTCCTACCTCCTTTATGCTTTCATTTGAACAAAACTGACTTTTAGATGGACAGCCACATGAGTCAACTCTATCAACAGTGCAGGTCCACCTGCTCACGTAAATCAGCAGAGCACCCTTTTGAATCATTCTGGGCATCCTTCCTCTGTCTTTATGGGAATTGGATCAAACCTTCACAGGAGATGCTATAAAGATTAAGCAGCTAGGTGTTACTTGTTGGGGAGGTTCCTCAGAGAAGTTCAAAGTCTGCTGGGAGTGGCTGAGGTCATGAAACCGTTTTAATTGTTGGTGCAGGATATGAAATGAGAGAGGCAGATTCTTCTCAAGAAAGTAGTGCAGAGATGCTCATTTGTGCAAGATGTTATGATGTTTTGTGTCAAAAGTCCCAAACAAAACATTTACTGTTTCATAAGCCAATGACCAGATCCTCAGCAGAGCTATGGCTTTACACTGAGGCTCTGTCCTCTGCAGATCTCCTCTGAGAATTTGGGGCTAAGGAAGAATTTAACTCTACTTGGTGGTTTATTTTCTTCTTAACAAACAGAAGTTTACACACGAAGAGGCAAGGACAGGAAACAAATGAATCTTAGCACAAGTAAACAACACAAAGACCTGACTGACCTCTCCTTCTGTCTGAGAAAATTAGGAGAACTTAGAGTCCAGGGTTTGGCCCTCTGAATAATTTCAGGGTCTGCAGCACAAATTGTTTATGTGAATGAGAAGTAGAGACTGAGCTTTTAAGTTTTTATACCAAAAAAAAAAAAGCCAAAAGCAAAACTCCTCAATAGCAGAAGTTATAAGTAATATTTAAGTCTGGGCAGAATTGCATTGGCTGCTACATTAACTGCAGAACCACTCTGAGTTAAAAAGCTGTCTGTATGAGTTAACTAATTAATGTTCATGGAACTCTTTGAAAAGTCAAAAGTCAACAGGAAATGGGTTTTTAAAAGTATTTCTTTAAAATTAGTTAACAAGAAAATCATGGTTTAATTCTTCACGTAGCAGAAAGTAACCTAGTAACTACATGTAAAGTATAAATGACAAATAATGCAAAAATAATGATGTATTCAGTGAAACAAGAGAATGATCAGGAGATACCTCAGTATTTATCACTATTTCTGGCACTAACCATCAACAAGTTGCTTTTGAAATGCAAACATTCTGAAAGGACTAATGAAACCTGTGAAGTCCATGGTTCACTCTAAATTAGCGAGCTGACCTGCTTGCATTTTAAATCCCCATCTGCCACCAAGAGGCATCCCCTAAAGCCATTGCAAGGGTAAGAGGTCTATGTTTGAGAGGGTGGCTGTCCAACTGTTGGGAACCAAAGTGCTGTGTGAAGTGCTGAATGCTATACTGGACATCCCTCGCCAGCATGTTGGCTTATCTTCCCTCTCCTCTTGGCTCTCAAGGTGCCTCAAATCTCACTGCCCATATCTTTTTCACAACAATCCACTTGATGTTTGCTTCTGGGTGGAACCACAGACAGCTTGCCCAGCTGTGAGAGCTTAGACAACAAACGTGCAAGTCACAAATTCTGACTTTGTCCCCTGCCAAAATCACAAATTAGTGATTTGTGGGTGTTTTTGCAAGAGTCTTGCCAGACTGGGCCTTAAAGAACATTTTAGTTGTGACCCAGGTCCACTGTGTCCCACATCTCTCATCCAGGAAGTTCAGATGTCAGCATTGGGAGCCCAGAGCAGGCAAGCTTGTGACCCAAGGGATATATGAGTAATTAACAGTGTCACTTCAGGTGTAGGGGATGGGAATCAAATTCCCCTGCTCTAAGGAAACTGGAAACCACATTTAAAGCTCCACTGGAAAATGTCCTCTCTAGTGTGGGTTCCTCTCATTTCCCTCTAGGATGTGTTGTCCCATCACACACTGACAAGAGAGAACAGTGGGCCTGTGGTTGGGATCTCCTGTGGGAAGGAGAAGTCTGTGTTACAGACCCAACATCAACCAAAAAGAAGCCCTAATCAAGGTACAAAGATGAGTCACTTCTGCTCACCCTTCTGACTGTATTTCTCAGTAGGATGTGACACTCGTAACTTGGCAACCCATCACGGGTGACATCACTTGATCTTTTTTGCAACAAGTTTGGCAGCCATACAGGAAAAAGAGCTCACACCATAGACATTGGATTCCAACGAAAAAACTCATGTGATTGTGTTCTCTGCTATTCTGCTCATCATCCCCTCCTCAGGGACTTTGTTAGAATCACAGAATGGTTTGGGTTGGAAGGGACCTTTAAAGGTCATCTAGTCCAACCTCCCTGCAGTGAGCAGGGACATCCTCAACTAGATGAGGCTGCTCAGAGCCCTGTCCAACCTGACCTTGAATGTTTTCAGGGATGGGGCGCATCTACCACCTCTCTGGGCAACCTGGGACAGTGTTTTACCACCCTCATTGTAAAAAATTTCTTCCTTCTATTTAGTCCATCAGCATGTGGGCTAATTTCAAGCAAATTTGACAGAGAGGTTAAATGTCTCAAAAAATACAAAGTTCCTATGAATGCCACAGAAATTGATGGCTATGTAGAACAGAGACATCCAAATTAGTGACCCCGCTGAAAGACTAATGGATACTTGGTGGCATTATCATACACCAGCAAATCAACAAAGAACCATCAGAAATCAGACTTTTTGTGTCCCACCATTTTATGAACTCGCTAACTCCTACTTGTTATTACTTGTCTTCGTAAAAACACTGTCTGTCTTCTGCCTCGGGCATCTGTTCCAAGTGTTACTGAAGATGTCCTCTCAGAAGGAAAACAATTAATTTTAATTGCTCCTTTAAATAAAAATACAGGCACTGCAGTTAATCAGCTGCCTTTTCAAGTCCTTGCCCGTTAAAAGTCCAGTGCGACAGGTCTGAAAACGTAGTCCCTGGGAGGGTGACAGCTCCTCAGCGCCAAGCTCCCAGCTCCCAAAGGCTGTGGAAGCAAGAGCTGGGAAAGGTGTTGCTATCACATGGTGGGTTGGTAGGAACTGCAATTGCAAAGGCAAACTGAGGGCAAACGATGTGGTATTCTGTTGAGCAACATCATCTCCTGGCTCCTTCTAGCCCTCGTCATGGAACAGAGGTTATTTGTTTCGAGTCTCTGCAGTGTAGATGATGCATTTTGGGAAATGTGAAAATAGATTAATAGTTTGTTTGGGTTGTTTTTTTTTTTTAAGACCATCTGAAAATGCTAAGGAGTTAAGCCTTTAAAATGTAGTGCCCTCTAGGCTGATTCTTCGCCTGACTGAAGTCAAAAGACATTGCCTAGCAGTATCTGCACCCACCCCATCGTTATGGGTTCAAGCAATTCCATATCTCCCTTAAACATTGCATTTAAAAGCTCTAGGTGTCGGAGAACCTTCTTCTGTGGAAAAAGTTTAGTTTTCCTCTTTCCACTTTGAACAATTCCTGCAGGGACGAGGAGTTTGAGACCTCCAGGGCTGGTACACAGATGACGCTACCCTACCCTGGCTTTCCTGCAGGGACATTTTCAACTAGATGAGGTTGCTCAGAGCCCCATCCAGCCTGGCCTCGAATGTTTCCAGGGATGGGGCAGCTACCTGTCCCAGTGCCACTCAGCTGCCCAGGAACCTGTTTCACTAGCTGCTTCTGGGGACAGGGTGTGAGCTGGTCAGCCTAGGAAGGCTCTAGACTGTGGCAAAACAAGCCCAGGATCAACAAATGGCTGCTGGGCAGTGATAAAACCACTGCTCCCTCGCTGCCTGCTTTGCAACACTACGCAGTGACACACGAAAACACTCCGTGTGGTGGGTGATGCCTTTTGCAGGTGTCCTCCTCTCTTCTCTCCCTGCCAAAGCCTGCCTGGCCCTGTGAGGTTCTCCCCAGACTTGTACCCTCAAAGCAGCAAAACTCTGCCTCTGCAGAGAGGTGTTTAAGCCAGCCCTGGCAGGCAGCCAGCTGCTTGGGAGGCAGCGAGCTGCGGATGCTGGGGAAGAAGCCACCCACGGCGTCTCGGAGCCATCTAACCTGCTGGGGCTGACGGAGATCCAGGAATCCCGGAGCTGTGGCCGCTTTCCACGTTAGGTGCCAAGCAGCCCGGGTGGGCTACCTGCCAGCCAGCACCTACCAGCAGACCATGATCAATCATTTCTGGAATAAATTTAAATACACTGAGCTTGGAATCGGATCAAAGATAGAATCTAGTATCTACCTAGGTTTCACAAGATTTATTTTCTGTTGCTTACACTGGCTGTCAATAATTTCGCCATTGTTTTTTCAATCATTTACTGACTGCACCCCATTTTTAGCTTTCTCATGTTAATGGATTACCTAACACTGATGTCAAGCCAGTCGACTCATCCTTTTTTGTTGTTGTTTTTGAACCTTTAAAAATATAAACCAAACCTGTACCTTTCCACATCTTTTGGCGTTTCCCCAAAAATACCAAGATGTGTCAAAAGTTGACTCAGAGCTCAGTAAGCTTCCTGTAACTGTCATTTACATAGTGGTGACAAAAAAAAATGAGGGTAAGGGGCTAATGGAGTCATAATCCCCCTTCTGTCCCCTGTACCTCACATTAACACAGTTCATATTCTGGATTAGGTGATGGGAAACCCATTGCAGCCCTTTGAGTTCTGCTCCTGCCACTTCACCACTTCACCCAGCCTTGCAAGTTATCTCGATGCTGCAGAATCAAAAAAATATTAGGTAGCTGCTGACAATAGCAAGTGGTGGCCGAGAGGGACATCTGCTATTTTCTCTCTGGAGATGCTCCTGCCTTCTCTCTGAAACACAGAAAACCTAGTGCTGCCTGCAATGTAGACGATGCCTTAGATAGGTTTTGGTGCTTTGCAGCTTCAAAACTTATTTAATGAGCCTGGATCAATCCAAACCAATCTGCTGTAGAAAGCAAAAGAGTATGTTCTCCATTGAGATAACAGCTCATGGAGTTATTACCGTAATATTGCCTCGCAAAGAATCCTCGTTTCAACGGTTAATTGTTTCCAGCTCTGTGCTGGTATCATCCCAGCAGGATTAGGCCCAGCACGGCTTCTGCTGCATTGGCCGCTGTTATCGCAGCGCACAGAGCACTTTCCAGTAGACGTGGAAGCATTTAATCACCTAAGCGAGCACTTTCTCCACTCCAACAGTCAGCAGAGAGCCAATACCCTAATGCAGGCAGTACCCATTCCCATAATGATAATTAGCTAACTCTACTGCTCAGGCAAACAGAAGAGAAATGTGCCATCGGCAGCAGAAAATCTCGGTGCAAATGTTAAAGCAGCAGTGCCCCTGTGCCAGCGGTGCAGCCTGGCCTCTCTTAGGCACGTCACATTCACCTTCCCCAAGAAGCTAAACAAATTCCATCTTTTTATTTTAGGTGAACCCAAATAATTTCCATTAACTTGCCATAAAAAAAAATTAAATGTATAAGCTGCTATTACAAGCTGGTTTAATTTTCATTAGAGGGCAAACCAAGAGTTTTTTGATGTTGAAAATATATGTGCACCATATTCTGTCCAGCTAAAAGAAGTGTATATATACATGTATGTATGCTGTGAGCATCAGGCAGCGTCAGGGTGTGTAGCTGGCATCTGCAAGCATACGTTGCTCTTTCTTTCGGTTTTCCTCCCCCTTCCTTTCCATTACACCCACCGATTATATTTCGGATGCATTGACATCGCAGTCACTCCTGTGTGGGCACAGTCAAGCTCGTTTGAAACGAGCTAATTTGGCTCCAGAGAGCAGTGAAGACAGCACAGCATGGGACTCAGTGCAGTAGAAGCCAGGTAAATACTTCAGTGACTTTACCCACATGGAGTGTGGGGGGCTCCTGCGGCTCTCGGGGTACAAATTAAGTACGTTAAAGGCAGCTCAGGCACAAGAGTGATACACACCCATGATTTTGGTGCTGGATGGTGGTACTCTGTCTCGGGGAAAGGCTAGGCACACAGCAGAGCAGGGACCATGGGCTGAGGCAGACCTAGTATGAAGATCTAGTATGTCCAAAAGCGTCACTTTGCAGGGAGTTTCAGTTTGTTGAGCACTCTCATGACTTCTTGAGATGCAAAAAAACCTAACCCCCCCCCCAAAAAAAAAAACAACCACACTTTGCCCAGAGGTATGAAAGCGTAGTCCTTGCAAGAGCAAAAAGAAGCCAGGGGAGATGACTGATGAGGATTTGGAAACACGTTTCTACCCTGCCAGAGGTGAGCCCGGGGAACCTGAGGGGTGGGAACGCTGCAGAGAGCCTCTGAGCGCCCGAGCCCCCGGCGTCCCCACCTGCCCGGGGGAAGGGAAAGCCCTTAAGGGCGAGGGGACAGCAGCAGGGCCATGCTGGGCCGCCCTGGGCCCTGCGAACCCGGCCCTCCATTTCGGGGTGCGTGCCATGGCGGGCGGGAGGAGGTCACCCCAGTGAGGCGCTCGGGAGGGCGCCGGAGCCAGGACCCCAGAGGAAGGCCCATCCGCACACCCACCCGCCCTCGGAGCCGCAGCCCCGGCCGGGCCCCGCCGTCGCCAGGCGGGGGCGGGCACGGCGCGGAGCGGGTGACGCCCCGGGAGGCGGTGGCGGAGGCTCCCGGCTCCGCCTCGCCCGGCTGAGGGGGCGGGAGCTCCCGCCGAGATACTACTACCGCCGGCGGGGCGCGGGGCAGCGGCAGCCGGCAGCGGTGGAGCGGAGTGGCGAGCTGCAGGCGGGTGGTGTTTGCAGCGCCAAGGGGGCGGCGGTGCCCCCGGAGCAGGGCGGGGAGGAAGAGGAGGAAGGGAGTGGGGAACCCTCCGCGGGGTCCGCCTGACTGAGCTTTCCGGGTCGGGTCTGTCCGCAGGGTTCACCGCCGCGGTCCGTCCTCCCCTAACGCGGAGCCGCGGGGCCTCGCCGGCCTCCCGCGGGGGTCCATGAGTCGCGGGCGGGCAGCGCTCCTCGCCCGCTCCCCCGGCTCCGGCAGCGGCCCGGCGCGGCGGTGAGATGGGGGGGAGCCTGGGCTGCCACCGCTCCATCCCCCGCGACCCGGCCGACCTGTGCCACAGCCGCAAGTTCAGCGCCGCGTGTAACTTCAGCAACATCCTCGTCAACCAGGAGAGGCTCAACATCAACACGGCCACGGAGGAGGAGCTGATGACCCTCCCCGGGGTCACTCGGGTGGTGGCCCAGAACATCGTGGAGTACCGGGAGTACATCGGTGGCTTCAAGAAAGTGGAGGACCTGGCGTTGGTGAGCGGGGTGGGGGCGGCCAAGCTGGAGCAGGTGAAGTTTGAGATCTGCGTGAGCAGCAAGGGCAGCTCGGCACAGCACTCACCCAGCTCCCTGCGCAAGGACCCGGCCTCCGAGCATCACCTCTCTGCCACCAAGATCAACATCAACACGGCCACCCCGGCCCAGCTCATGAGCATCCGTGGCATCACCGAGAAGATCGCCAACAGCATTGTGGACTACCGTAAAGAGCACGGGCCCTTCAAAAGTATTGAGGACCTGGTGAGGATGGACTGCATCAATTCCTCCTTCCTGGACAAAATCAGGCATCAGATTTTTGCAGAGCGGTCCCGACCCCCTTCGACAAACACCAACGGTGGCCTCAACTTCACGGCCAAGCCTCACCCCAGCCCCACTTCTCTGAGCCTCCAGAGTGAAGACTTGGACTTTCCACCTGGGGGTCCAACACAAATCATATCCACTCGCCCCTCTGTGGAGATGTTTGGGGGGATGAGAGATGGCAGACCTGTCCTGAGGCTGGCTACCTGGAACCTGCAAAGCTGCTCCATCGAGAAAGCCAACAACCCCGGCGTGCGGGAGGTCGTGTGCATGACGCTGCTGGAGAACAGGTAAGAGGCAGCACCTGACATGTGGGCACTCTCGTGATCCTAGTGGGACTTGCTTCTTCCCAGGATTATTAAATGTTTCCCACTTCTTGCATGGAACCCTGGTTGAGTCTTGATGCTGGCATTATAGTGACTCCCCCTTAATAAAGCTGCTATAGTCCTTGAAAGGTAATGGACCTCCTGAGCAGGTAAGTGTGTACACACATCTCTGTGGGGAAGACTGAGCTGTTGCAGTCAGTCACGCTGGGCCTCTTAATGGCTGATCAAGGACTTTTTTCTCTGCCAAGAGCCTTTTGAACAAGTCATGGAGGACTGTCTTTCTTGCCAGAAGCTGGGGGAAGTAGTGGGAGGAGGGCTGCTCTGTATGTACCCTGTTTCTGATGGTGTTTCCTAGAGCATCTTACCGACACTTTAGAAGGCAGGATGCAGCACTACATCCGCCTCTCTCGGAGCTGCCAAGCTGAGACCTGCCAGTGGCTCTTCTCCAGAAAATTTTGTTTGGGTGGTGACCTCCTTATCATCAGCATTAGAGCTGTAGTCAGTTCTCCTTCGAATCTGCTCCTCAAATCAAAAAGACTTGAGAGTACAGTCAGGATGGTTTGGGCTGTGTAACGAGCGTGGAATGCCACGCCTTGTCCCACGAGGGTGACACAGCTCCTTAAGAGCAGTCATGGGGTATCTGCTGAGCTGGAGGGACTGCTCACCCTTGGGGGTATGAGATGTGGGGCAGCTGCCTGGGGAGCTGTGCTGTCCCTGTGTCAGGCAGATCCCTGATTTCACTGAGCTGGTGAGCATGGAGCAAGGTCTGTTTGTGGTGGGGTCGAGTGGGATGGTGCTTCTGGTGTTAATGGCTGAGAAGCTGAGAGATTCTGGATGTCTCTCTGGTCTCTCTTGCTAAACTCTCTGCTTGATGCAGAAATGTAAGAATGCAATAAGGGTTTTGAAATAACTCTTGCCCTTTCCTCTCCACGTGTGAAATCTGTCCCAGCTGGTCTGGCATTTAGTTTACAGCATTGGGAAACTAACTTTTCTCTCTGGCTTCTATTGAGACTTCCAGCTGGAAATAAATAGGGGCAGGGGACTCTTGGACTTCTGCAAAAGGGATATTGTGGGGAGGGGAAGTGCTGATGAACCGTTATCTCTGGCAGTGCTGAGAGCTCTGTCCTCTTCCAGTAATATGCTGAATAATGGCTCTTGTCGGTGTGGTTGTGCAGGTCAGGCACACAAGGACGGTGACAGTGATGTGGCATCCTGTGCTGTGGTACCGTGTTTGTGGCTGAGGATACCTCTGCCTTGCACTGCTTGGAACCCTGATGCTCCTGCATAGGAGACATCTGTCATCTCACAGCCATTGCTGTTTGGTAGCCAAAATGGAGATGATAGCCCAGCAGGGTATTCAGATGTTACACTGATGGCTTCAGCCTAAAATCTTTCAGTATTCCTCGACTGCTCTGCTAGTTCAGGTATCCTGCTGTTCTGTCCCACCTTGGAGGCTGGAGGAGAGTGACTAAGGTTCTGCAAATCCCCTTGGGCAGAATGAAGGTGAAACAACACTAAACAACCAGTTAAACGTTCTATTTATGATGGAAATAACCTGAACTTGGAAAATAAAAAAGTGTTAGTAGTGTGGGTTGTTATTTTAGTTACAAGAAGGGTTCACCACTGGCATGGGGTCTGTATCTTAAGAGAAGGAACAGAGAAAAAGAGGTCCTGGGGTGGGGTGCTCCCCCCTCACAGCGATCTGTGCAGTTTTTTATAGGCAGGTAATCTCCTTCCCTTGGCTGAGTTTCTCACTCCTCATGCTAATTAGATGTCATGCACAGTTCTTGCCTTCTGGAAATGGGGTGGTGGGCTAGTGGGGTCTTCAGGTAGTCTTCATCTTCCTCTGCTGGAATTACCACTGTTTGACATCTTCTGGGCACAGGCACGGTTTGGAGACAAGTCCCCTGTCCCCCCAGCTGTACTTGCTGGGTTGGGTTACAAGACAGGGGAGTTGGCTCAGAAAAGCGCTCACCTGCCTCCACAGGACCCCCTTATCTGACCACAACTTGTCTGATTTCCTCCTATCAGTATGGTAACACATCAGATGAGTGTTTGAGACATTTAACCAAGGCTTGAGACCTTTAACCCCATGTTGTCTGGACTCTTACACCTACACTTCCTCCTTCACCACCGCTCTTCTTCTCTTGTGAGCGGTTGGTTGGACCTTAGGATGAAGTCTGGTGGGGTTGGGCATTGGGATAGGAGGTAGAGGTGGACAGACCTGCTGAGGAAGGAAACATCTCTAATTATTGCTAGTCTGAGGATTATTCTCATAATACAGTTTTGGGGGAAAAAAGTGACTTTGATTTATTTTTATTAATTTACATATATCAAGGTTTTCTTAAGGACCTCATCCACTATAGTGATAACTGTCTGTCACTTCTGCATCTTCAACATTTTGGGGAAAAAAAACCCCTAACAAAGCAAACAAAAAAAAGCAACTCCAAAACAGACTACCTATTAAAAAAGCTAGGCAGAGAATATGAAATATAAAATATAAAAATGTAAAAAATAAAAATATAAAATAAGCCCAAGCTGACCACTGTGTATGCAGAGCGTGGCCCTAGCAATTTGCTTAATTCTTGCTTTTAACCTGAAAAGTACTGTTTCCATCCAGCTTAGCAAACAGGTACTCAGTTGTACTGGGTGGTGTGAAAGGTCTCTCTGGTACTTTGAAGTTTCAAAGGAGCCTGATAAAAGTGCTTGTTTTTGTTCTGTTTTATTGCACGGATAGGTGCCATCAATCACACCGTGCAATTGTTTTCTGTGCTTGATCCTATTTGTGATAACGTGAGAAGCTGGAAAGAAATGAGAATAATGTACATCCACAGACAAGCCTGCAGAACTGCCCTGGGAAAGTCAATGTGGGAAAAGAAAAATCAACACAGTGCAGGAAAAAAGTGTATGTTGGGGAAAAGTCTTACTCAGCACCTCAGAGAGGAATTTCCTCTTGCATTGCTGAGGTCAGGGGAGCTTTGCAGCTGTAAAATGTCCTTAGCTGAGGCCAGAAACCGCCTTCTTTCTGTGTGTGAACTCCGTGGTCTCCCTCCCAGCTCTGGTCAGGTACCCTGGGAGCAGATAAAATGCTTTGCAAACTAATCTTTGCCCAGGTAAATCAACTTCCATTGGTGATCCGCTGGAGAAATTAATCCTTTGCTTCTGCAGCCAAGAACGCAGCACTGCACAGGGCTCACCAGCACTTCAGCCTCATGGAATCAGAGAGGTCTGTGTGTTCAGGGCGCTCTGCTTGTTCAGTGGATGTCCCTGACATGTTGGCAAAGCCTCCAGCTTTGACCCAACCCATTGTCTGGTTGATCTGAAGACTATTAGCCTGACAGTGCAGCTTGTGAGGGCATCTTCTGTTCTGCCCTACTGTTGGGCACCTGCTTGCTGATGTACCTTGCATGCAGCAACCTTCACGTACCTAAGTGTGCTCCTGCACAACAGTCTCTCCTAGTCTGAGATGGTCTCAGGTGGTCTGAGGTGGTCTCAGGAGCTGGAGCATTGCCTTGTTGCAGAATGGCTCCTGCTGGAGGACCTACCTCACACAGCTTTTGATGTCCAGGAATAAAGCCCAGCAAGTCAAAAAAACTCTCTTAAAACTGTGTAAAGAACAGTAACGAATCTTAATCTGAGATCTTGGGGATCTTGCATGCCAGTTGAAAGGCTGGTTTAAGTTTTGGGTTTTGGTTGTTCTTTTTCCATGACCAGTTCATAGAATCCCAGACTGGTTTGGGTTGGAAGGGACCTTAAAGCTCATCCAGTTCCAACCCCCCTGCCATCAGCAGGGACACCTTCCACCAGACCAGGCTGCTCAAAGCCTCATCCAGCCTGGCCTTGAACACTTCCAGGGAGGAGCAGCCACAGCTTCTCTGGGCAACCTGGGCCAGCATCTCACTGCCCTCACAGTGAAGAATTTCTTGCTAATTATCTAATCTAGTTCACAGCAGGTACCTTTGAGACCCTGTGGGCTTGTTCTTTCATGCATTAACAACGGGGAAGATTAACGCTCATTTCCAGGTGAGGCTAGAAGATGAAGATCCACATGTTGTCCAGCCCTGCAGAGCTTTTGCACTGAGGGAACAGTTGTGCAGGAAGGAAAAAGGGCAGTGCCTTCACTGAAAACAAACAAAAGGCGAGAACATGTGGTCGTGCAGAGTAATCTGCCGAAGGAAGGAGGGGAAAAAACCAACCCCAAACTCCACACTCATGGTGAGAAGCACTAAATTTCTGAAGAGCAGCAGCAAAGGGATGTGTACCAAATCAGTAAGCATGACTGCTACTGCTAAGCTGTTCTGAAATTCATCTCTGCTGTACAAAAATAATGAAATACAACAAGGTCCTCACCCTCCTTCTCGTGTTACAAGGATCTATATTTATCACGGTGTTTGGGGTGGAGGAACGAGGTATTTTCATTCAGAGGGTAATTTTAGCAGAGATTAACATGATGAAGGTGGAGGCGAGCGTGACACCTAATGGGATTAAAGTATCAAATGTGGGGTCAGTTTCCCCAGAGCTGCGAGGTTTCTTGTGGGTGCAGCTTGGTAAACCTGGGGTTTGTTGGCAGGGGGTCAGTCAGAGCTGGTCTGTCTCTGGGGATGCAGGTCATATCTTCCAGCTGCCCCCCACCCTCAGGTGGGGATGAAGGAACCAACAGCTTCTTCTCACCAGAAAACAGAAAAATGTAGGGTTAGGGTAGCAGGATCGAAAGGGCGAGCAACCTCAGGTCAAAGGCAGCGAGCGTTTTCATGGTGAGGATAAGCAGCCCCAGTGGAGATGTTGCCTCTGGCCAAGGCTGGTGGAGGTACCCCAGAGCTGTCCCACACCCCAGGTCCATAGAGAAGGGCACTCTTTCCACTTCTCATCCATAGCTGACTCTGGCCTGTCCTTCCTGGCTGTAAACTGAGCTCGTGACTTTTGCAGGGGAGGTTTTCCATCTGGTTTTCATTATGGTTTATAATATTGAGTGGTAACTTTGGGAAGACCTCTTAATTTATTTTTTAAAAATGTTTCTTGTGAGTATACTTTGCAGTTGAGTAAATGAAAATTGATAGGGTCTGAAAGCCAGAACTTGCACTCAAAAATTTTATTTTATTTAACAAAGGAGAGAAGGGGAAGAGGGAGTGTGTGGTACCATGGTCCGTGGAGCCCATCCTTCCAGATATCAAGCAATTCAAATTGCTCTTTCCCTCTGCTATTTACTTTGGTCAGCTTCTTGGTGTGGTTCCATCTTCTAGATGCAAAAAGTGTAAGTAATAAAGCTTTAACACCTGTTGCAAAAATTATTGAATCATAGGAGAGTCCAGGTTGGAAGGAGCCTCCAAAGATCATCTGGACCAACCTTTGGTGGGAAAGGGAGCCTAGATGAGATTATCTAGCACCCTGTCCAGTTGTATGTTGAAAATCTCCAGGGATAGAGGCTCTACTGTGTCCATGGGGAGGTTGTTCCAGTGATGGATTGTTCTCAATGCACAAAATATCTTTCTTACATGTCTGGAGAGTAACAAATACAAGTATCAATATAAGGTTTGTACTTGACACTGATTATTTTTTTCTCTTCTTGGCTTAGTTTTTTGGACAGCAAGCACTCTGTGCTTATCCTTTAGGGACATGTCAGCCTCTCTTCCTCTCCCAGCTTTGTAACTGGTGACCTGTTTTCACTTTGGTTAGACAGAAGCCTAGAGGTCTCTCAAAGGTAAGAAGTTGCCCTCAGTTTCTGTGGCTTGGAGACACAAACCAGTGTTCCTGCTAGGAGAAAGGTGGGTAAACCTCAGCCCAAAACTGCCTCCTGGGAGGCAGTGTGTGGACAGTCAGTCCTTGGGTAGCCCTCACTGTGCCATCATACTCAGAAGCTCTTTTCCTAGCCCTAGCTACCCCAGGTAGGTGTCTCAGGGGAGCTGTCACCCCAAAGGCATCCTCTTGCCACCTAAAAAAGAGACAAGCCTCTGAACCACCCTCCAGAGGAGCCTCTTTCTAGCAAGTCCTGAGGAAAAAGCCATCTCATTCAAGTCCCCACTGGAGGGGACTGGAGGCAGGAGGACTTTCCTGTTGCTCCTCTACATTAAATAACAGCGTGGGGGGTAGTTCTCCTCTCCAGTCCCTTACTCTGCACTGAGAGGTGGGCTCATTACAAGGGGCAGTTATTTACTACAGGGTTCAATACTTTGTTTGGGAAGGGGTGTGGTGTGGTACCGTGCCTGCTGGCTTGTAGCTGTGTTTCCTGACACAACAACACTAAAGGATTACACCTCCCCACACAGACATTGTAGTAGCAGTAGTATCGTAGTAGTAGTGATGGTTGTACTTGCATCCTTTGGAGACTCAGCACCAACCTGTGTTTTTTTAGTTCTACTTTCTTCCTACAGCTCTTGGTGGCCCAGCAAAAGCCCTGAGGTGCAGCTGTTTTGTGTCTCTTTCTTTATACAGTCCTTGGGTTTGTTTTGTTTTATTTTGTTAGGTTTTGGGTTTTTTTTTCCCTGGGATTAATGCTAGGCTGGAGCCTTGCCAAGAATAATTCCCCTGCAAGAAAAGATCAGGAAAGAGGGTCTGGCTCGAGTAATCTGACTGTGCTAAGAAGTCTAAAATGGCAAAAGAACAAATACACCCTCTCCTCCTTATGTAAGAGGGAGGAAATCCTGCCTCCTGCAACTTTGGGAAAAACCTGAGAAAAAAGGAGTTGTTAGATGATATCTTCTGTGTGCACTTCACAAAGGGATTTTTATGGGCAGTAGAAATACAAATGCATGTAAAGCCACTATTAATTTGTACCTTCTAATACCTCTGAAGACAAAAAAACCCTGGGGTGTTGCAAGAGCTGTTACGGTTTTGGGTTTTTCGGGGTTTTTTTTTGTTGTTGTTACTTTTTGGGGAATTTTTTTGGCCTTCACATATTTTACAACAATATTTTACTTGCTAGAGACAAGTGGGAGACTGAAAGTGCCTTCTGCATACCATCTGGCAGGGGAAAGCAGCAAGATCTTCTCGGGTCAGACCCTGAGTTACATCATTTTCCAGTGAAATGAAGTTTGACTGATTTACTCCTGGTCAGGATTTGGCCCATTCCTTTGTCTTTGTCAAATCACATGAAGGCTGTGGAGCTCAGTGCTGAAAAGCAGGATGGTCTCCCTGAAGCTTAGGGCTTCTCTGCAGAACTGTTCTCATCTTGGCTAGGGATCCCAGCCCCTTTCAAGACTACAGGTGATGTAAATGAATTAAATTAAATTAATTAAATTCCATGTCCAAACCTCTGCTTCATATGGATGCAGTACTGAGACCCTCTACATGGGCATCACCTGCTCCTCCTGTAGACATCAAAAGCAAGATCATGAAGGGTGTACACCATCCCCATGCCCAAACTCTTGGAGAAGGCATCTGGAGCCATGTGCTCTGCAAGAGATCTCGGAGGTGGATGCAGTGAGCTGTCTGATCCTGCTTGGTCCCTGTGGATCTGGTGGGTCTGCCACAAGCCCCCACAGCTTTCCTCCCTCAGACATGACACAGGAATGTAGGACAGGCTCTTGAAATTACCCCTGAGCAACCTTTCCAGGGATTTTTCTCTTTTAAAAGGAGATCTGGGCATCTTGTTGACTTTGAAGAACTGCCTCAGTGTATTCCTTGCACATTTTAGAGGCTGCATCTAACCAGCTCAGCTTTAAAGTTGAGAATGTGGCTGCAAAAATGATGTAGTTAAAGGCCAGTTTATCCATATAAAATAAACCTTGTTTTTTCTCCTTTTAAAAATTATAATCATACCCTGCCACTGTTACTTGTGCCATAAAGCCTGGCTGAAACAGAACAGAACAGTGGGGAAAGCATTTGTTCATATATTTATTTTTTCCTCCCAACATGTGTACTCCCTAGACCTGGCAGCACTTCATGGCTGTGTAGTTTCAGTCCGTGCCTCCTGGGCTTTTCTGCACATTTACTTCATGTCACTGGATTCATGTTGCAGGTCACAGGTATTTTGGCAAACAGGAGCTGCCAGCTGACTCCTGCAGGGTTTGCTGTATTCCACACGGCAAAGGTTAAATGAGTTGGCTGATTTATGGTAATAAATTGGTGAATTAGTAAGTGATGCTATACTGCCTGCTCCTGAATCACGAGCAGAGGCCATGAGACTATAACCTCAGCCTGCCAGACTTTTCAGAAGGCTTCTGCCACATGACTGTAGAAGACAGACGAGATATCCACACACAGGGCTCCATCCTGTCAACAGAAACCTTCAGTGCTCTGTGATTCTTCTGCGGTTGGGGAGCTCACGGTAGCTCTGCAGGAAGGGTGGTTTTCTAGCTTTGGCTTCAAAAAGAGCAATAGGACCATTCCTGGATGCAAAAGATGCTGCTGCTGTTCTTACCAGGAAAGAAAGACCAAGGGACTGCAAACACAGGAATTAAATACTCCAAGTTCCTGAGGAGGTGCGAGGGGAAACTCAGTCAGTCCCTCTTAATGAGAGGAAAACAACTGTCTCTGCAACCAAGTGCTGCTCTGGCTTGCTGTGAACACGGGTCTCCAGCTGTAATAAATGGGGATATTTAAGAGGGAATCTTGTTTTACAGATTTAGCTGTGCCCTTCCTGATGGAATTGGGCTTCAGCACTGTTTTTTCCTAGAGCTGCATTGTTAGGAGGACCCTGCTTCTTCCATCTCTGATAAACATTTCTCTGGGAGTCTTGCCCAAATAAAGATTTCAAGGCTTGGCCAGATGAGCAGGGAAGGGCTGATAGGACAGAGATTACAGTGTGCACATAACTTATTTCTGAGTCTCATTGTTCTTCGTTGCGGTGCAGGTGTAAGCTGACAGACTGAAGCACAGTGCCCTTGCTGAAATAATTACAATATGCTGCAGTAATTTCTCAACACTATTGTATGGTGTGGTGGAGGAGACAAGAACCATGACACATTATTAAAAACAGCACTTAAAAATAGGAACTTGGTAGCTTCTTCACTCCCAGATTTTTTTATTTATTATTTTACATGAAGGACTTTGCGCCATGAGGTGCCAAGTGCTGTGTGGGCATCGTGTCAACAGGAGATGAACAATGAAGGGAACGTGTAGCTGTGGTAAAAAGGATGTTTTCTGTTGAGAAACTGTTTCATCTCACCTTTGGCATATGCAGCATGTCCTGGTCAAGCCCTGGGGTGTTTTCAAATGGCATGAGTGTTTTAAACTGCTCAGTCACCGTCGGGGAGGATCAGCGCCGCTGACCTCCTTTCCATCCCAGCTTAAACTAATTCCTATGGAAAAATACACTTGGGATTATATTGTTGTCTGTGCTAAGGATGGCTGGGAATACTGTGGTTACCAAATGCACTGTGTTTGCAGGGGGATAAATGCAGGCAGCTTGTGCAGAGTGGGTTGGAGTCCCTGTCTGGAAGCGAGCCTCATGGCAATGCAGGCTGTCTGTCTGTCCGTCCTGTCTCTGTGTCTGTCGCCAAGTTGGGGAATAGAGCACAGTAATCACAGAATGGTCTGGGTTGGAAGGGACCTCAAAGCTCATCCAGTTCCAACCCCCCTGCCATCAGCAGGGACACCTTCCACTAGACCAGGTTGCTCAAAGCCTCATCCAACCTGGCCTTGAACACTTCCAGAGAGGAGCAGCTACAGCTTCTCTGGGCAACCTGGGACACTGTCTCACCACCCTCACAGCCAAGAATTTCTTCATAATATCTAATCTAAACCTCCCCTCTTCCAGTGCCCTCCTGCTCTCTGTGGGGAACATCTCACAGGGCAAAACTATTCCTGGGAGCAGTAGGTTTATGGATATGGCTGAGGAGGAGGAACTGGAAAGTTGCCTTTTCCTTCTGCGTGGCTATTTTTTGCTGTGTTTTTATAGGCATTTCAGGTAATGTGCTGGAGCTCCTGTGCAAATTGAGCTCCAGCAGCTGTCCAAGCCATTCACAGCTGATTGGGTTTGTAATCAAACCCAATTTGATTCAGATTAGCTGTTCAGGTTCCTGAACAGCTAATTGATCAACACAGCTTTTGCCACGCGGCGCGGAGACAGCCTTCCTGCCCGACATCCCTCCTACTCGTGACACGCTGCCAGCCCTGCAAATCCACCGTGCCCTTTGCTTGACAAGGTGGGGAGAAAGTGTAAACCTCTCCCTGCTACAGCACAGGGAGGCTGTTGCTTTTGCTTTCAGACTTATCCTTCGACTCTTTTATATTTATAGCTCCCTTTTCCCCTCTGCTTCCTTGTCATCCCAGCCTTGCTCGGGGTAATTGCTGGTCAGAGCTCTCCCTCCCTCGCCCAGGCTCGGCTGGCATAAAGGTTAGCCAGCTCTCTGCTGAACTGGAAGTGGCATGCTGTTGGATATGCACTGGATGTTAACTTAGAAACCTTGTGTTTAGTTTCTTTATTTATTCTATTTAAGCAAATAAGAGTGTGGCTCCAGCTCAGTGCTGCTGAATTGCCGGGTGTTGTGGCAGAAGCAACTGTAATTTGGTATTGAAAAATGAACTGTAAGATAGGCAAGTTTGTCATTTTTATGCATGCAAGGTCAGTTCCATTGGTTTGCTGACAAACCTACTTGCTGATAGCATATAAAATGACTATTTTACTCCTTTTCTTCTCCTTCTAAGCTGACAAAAATAGGAAAACATGTGAACCCCTGTCAGGGAGAATAGTCTTAGCTGGGAAGGACCCATATCACTTGATTTGGAAGACATGGACCAGTTAGAATGAGTCCAGAAGAAGGCCATGAAGATGGTCCAAGGGCTGGAGCACCTCTGCTATGGGGACAGGCTGAGAGAGTCAGAGCCACCGCTGAATTAAGTGTTAAAATAAACGTTATTGGCAGCAAAATGCCGCAGTGGTACCTGCCTACCTTCTGCAACCTTTACACCGACCAGCCCAAGTTTGCCTATGACTTTGGCAGCAATGGTAGTGCAATTTTTGGCTATCTATCTGTCTGTCTATATCTTCCTGCTGGTCCTTTGTACAGCTCCTTCCCTTATCTCTAGCTGTGTTTACACTCCCCTTTCATAATCAGTGGGGACTGCACTACCAGCGCTGCCTTCTGTCCTCCCAAAAACATGGCATTTAGCAATGAATAGCATGGGGTGAAGGGGTTGGTACCCCTGGCAGAGAGCTCAGCCTTATTTCCAACACATCTCAGAGGGACATCTTGGTAAAGATGACCAAAAAAAACCCTCCATGATTTCTTGTTTTCATTGCTTCTGAGTTCTCTGGTGCAAAGTAGCACTGCAGAAAAAGCAACCATGGCTTGAAGGACAATATAAAGGTGCAGGGATTGAACAGTCCTCAGTCAGCAGCTTGTGGATTTAATAGATATTTGGACGATTTCCACGCAGAGCTGCTGGCAGGAAAACTTCTGGAAAGGTTGCCCGTAGATGAAGGTTGTGCTGCAGAAGCAATAGTCACCTCTGAGCATGCAGTGTGTCCCATTTCTTTTTCAAACCTAAACCTCTTGGACTTGGCTGTGGTTTAGCTTGCTTCTCCAGCCATTTTTGTCTTGGTGTGTAGAGTACAGCAGCTTTTTTTGAGTGGAAGGATGGTGGCATTCTATGCTGCCCAGCTTCACACTCAAATTTGGCAAAAAGAATGTGAAAGTAGGAAGATGGGCAGATTCCTGTATATTGCTTGTCCATAGGTTGGAAGGAAATTGCCTCATAAAACCTGCCTGTGTCTTTGACCCTGACTTTTGAAGCTTGCTCTTATAACCTGAACATGACCCCTTCCTTCTCCTCTCTCCAGTCCTACTGAACCTAAACCTTTTCCACTGGCTTCACTCAGCTTCTAAATTGTCTTGCCACACCTTGAGCACTTCCAGTTCTTGCAAGTGCATTTTGATCAGGCCTTTGCTGTCACACCATGAGGGCTGAATGGTGTCATCTCCCACCTACAAGGCAGAGGACTTCAGTTTCTTTGGATCATCCGTGATATTTCCCTCAAAGCTATTCTGATGCTGTCTTCTCATTCCAAGATAACGCTGCAGCGTTTCTGTCTCCTCCACTGAAGCTTCTTGCCAGGCAGTTTAAAAATCAGTACCTCTTAAGATATCTCAAGTTTCAGGCAAAACCTGCTTGAAAACTGCAGCCTTGCCTTTTATATCACGAGGTGTTACGAATTCTTGCAAATACAGGAGCCTCCCATACTATTACTTTAAAGGAAAAAAATATTTATGTTTTTGATTTCTGTTCCTCAGAGGTGCTTAAAGCTCTGCACAAAAAGACCTTGTTAACTTCCTGATATGTTGGACATGGAATTATTTTTAACTTGCCAGAGCAGTTGTTTAAAAGGAGTCTGTATGTATGTTAGGAGCTGAGCAGCACAAGCACTCAGCATTTTTTCCTTATCTTCAGTTGAGCCTATCTGATGATGCTGTTCGGGTGCATGCTGCACCGACAGTTTCCAGTTCCTCTTCCATATGCATCTTATCTTCCTCAAGATAATGTCTGGAGATGTCAGCCCTGTGAGGAGAGACTGATGAATTCATATCAGAAGAATCTTTTTGTCTAGCAGCTCTACAACATGGCACACTGTTCAGAATATCTCTTAAAAATAGAAAGTACTGGGGGAATATCAGCTGTGTCACAGCGGTGTCGTTTGTTTTCAGTGCCTGGGTATGGTTTGGTTTGGCTAAACCCTGGTATTTGTAGGAGGAAACCTGAGTTGTCCAAGCAAGACTCCCACTGCCCCAGTTTTTAAAGTACTTATTGGAATGTTTGGGGTCTACAGACAGATCAGTGTGAAGTGTGGATGCTCTCTTAATTAGTATGTAAGTGTGTTTTTCTCTAGGAATGTAAGTATGACGGTCTGAAAACTCTGCTTCTTCTCAAGGAGAGATTTTTCCAGGCATCTGTGCTGTCATTCTGCTTTTTTAGGGATTATTATTTCTTTTTTATCTGCTCATGAGATCTTCCCAGGGTCATTATAACCTCAGGACTTGATCAGATGTTGTCCATAAACTTTGCACTTGTATTTATCTGCTGCAGGACAATTTCATGTTATTGGAGAACAAGGGTCATACAATAGCTTGAATCCACCATCCAAAGAAAGCACAGAGATTGTGGCTTCCCTTTTTATTATTCCCCTTGCTTGGCTCAACTTTCACCTCCCAGATCTACCCCTCAAAACTGGGATGCTCCTGAAAACATTGCCAAATCCAGGAGTTGTTCCCAGTGAGTTAGTGGTTTGGACAGTTTGCTTATTCCTTGTTTCTGTCTTCCTGAGTGCTGCATTCAGTCAAATGCTTCTGCGTGTTTCACCCTATTTGTACATCCTTTTCCCACACTGTCCCCTTGCCTTTTGGGTGCAATGAATGGCAAGCTTGATATTTTACTGCTGTATTATAGCCTATAGGTATGAACTCATTAGTTGGATTGTTTGTACAGATTGTTTCTATGACACAACTTTAGGAGGCAGTCATGCTGACAAAAACTGTGCGAGTCGCCCCTCTTGGAATAACCTGACTTGCTTTCCATGGTTCAGGGATTACTTTTTCCTCAGGATAATCCACAAATGGGAATGAGAACGGTGTTGTGAATGGGTTATAATTTCTGTTTCATGTACTTTGTAGGTCTGCAGGTGCATAAGCACCGTTGAGAAGAATCACTGGAGCCCTCTTTATGTTGTTTTAAGCCCAATATGGAATCTAATAAAACAGACACCAGGGCTCAGCATGCAATGTTTTATCTCCTGCTCCCTGGAGGTGCCCACATTGCCACCTTCACTGTTTCCCCACCAGTTTTGTGGGGGTTATGATCTATTCAAGCCAGAGCAGATCCATGGCAGAGTGGAGGAAAGCCTTGTGGTGGCTGGCAGGGCGAATGTCTTTGTGAGCATCCATATGATCGTGTTTCATGCCCAGCACGTTGTTCATTAAAAGCTGCTTCATCTGCCTTGGAGCTTGTTACAAAACATAAAGCTGCACGAGGTGTAATTCTGCATTGCTGTGCAAAGCCCAGCAAAACTCATCCAAAATGATCTCCTGTCATCCCTTTCTAGCATACCATTGCCATTCAGCTCCAATATCTGCAGAGCTCTGGGTCTGGCTGAGCAGACTCTCTCATTCCCACAGAAAACTGGCATTTCTAAGACTGCTTTGTGTTGAAGCCTCTGACCTAAATAAGGTTAAGGATCTGGACTACACAATTAGCAGGCAATGCCAGAGAAAAGAAAGCAGAGCTTGGGCCATGCTTCCTGGCTTTGCCAGGGCCGGTCTGTGTGCGGGGCTCTGCAGTCCTCTTGCATCCTTATGCTCTAAAGGCCATTCTTGTGTCCAGACATCTCCGAGCCTGGCACGCAGGGCTACTCCGTGACTGGGAAGCTTTCACATCTCCTTCCTGCGTGTCATTGTGCAGCTGGAAGCTGGGATGGCTTCCAGCTCACTGAAGACACTCTGACATTGTTCCTTCCTAATCCCCTCCTCCTTGCAGAGCAGGGTTTTTCAGGAGGCTAGCATGTTCCCTTGTTGGCTTTCCCTGTGGGAAGACAAGCGACGGTTCATGGGAATAACGTAACCCCGCATGAGCGATGAGCCAAGGCGGAGGGCGCTGGTGTGGTGTGACGGTGGTACGAGCACCCGGCTCCATGGCACGCTGGCGAGGATGGTGCTAGCCAGGCTGGCTCAGGGAGGTGCTCCATTGATCTGCTCACTGGCCTGCCATCAGGAAGCACAAATGTTCTCCCAGGCTTCAGCAGGAGGAAACGACGCCTCCCTCTCGACCCCGCTTGCAGTCAGTTTGCTGCTGGTTTGCTGTTTCTTTTTGTGTGCAGGTAGCCAGGGGAAATGAAAGCAGGTTAATGGGACAGGGAGGAGGGTGATTGCTACTGAACTGACCTTTTTTCTTCCCAAACCCAGGTATGAGGAGAGAGAGAGAACAAGGTAATGAATATATAAATATATTCAAATGCCTTTACAAGGACATCTTTCAGTGTAAGGGGTTTGACCTTGGAGGTTTGGATCCTGATGAGATGGTGGCCTTGAGGTCAATCCACCCAATACCTGAAGGTGCTGCTCCAGAAGAGTTTGTGCAGCTCTTGAGGCATCCTTCCTGTGTGATCTCATGTAGGTGTTCCTGCTCTGGTAGGGGCATTGGACTAGATGATCTTTTGAGGTCCCTTCCAATCCCTGACATTCTGTGATTTACAGGCCTAAGGAGACAGAGCAAATAAAGGATGAAAAGGAAATTTATTCCAGCTAAGTTATTTCACCTTTTCCTGCCTTCTAGCACGTCTGGAGCTCAGGTGAAGTGAGAACTTCTCCCAGTACACCCGGCTGTGCTTCTTTTCGCTCTGCTGCCCCTTCTGATGTTATTAGCTGTGGGTGTCTGGAGCATTCAAGTTGTTGATTTGAGGAGAGGGAAGCTGGGGTAGAATTAAAGCTGTGGTCTGAGGTGTGCAGAGGTGTGCTAGAGGAGCTCGTGTGCACGGTTTGATAGCTTGGTTTTTCTCCAGGGTGTCTCCTTCTGATTATAAGAACCTGTAAACAGCTTTACCCATGAGCACCAGCCAGCTCGACTGGGATCCCTAAATTGATGGCATATAGATGTAGGAGTCCCCTTTGCAGGGTTGAGCCCTAACCTGTTCTGAATGTTCAAAAATCATGAAGATAGTCTCTAAAAAAAATAACTTGGAGCTACACTTACAAAGTTTGTGATCTATAATCTCACACAGAATCCCGGAATTGCCTCGATTGGAAAAGCCCTTTAAGATCATCAAGTCCAGTCATTAACCTCACACTGACCAGTCCCCGACTAACCCATGTCCCTCAGCACTGTGTCTACACGACTCTTCAATCCCTCCAGGGATGGGGACTCCACCACTGCCCTGGGCAACCCCTGCCAATCCCTGAGAACCCTTTCAGGAAAGAGATTCTTCCTCACATCCAATCTCAGCTGCCCTTGGTGCAACCTGAGGCCATTTCCCCTTGTCCTGTCACTTGTTACTTTTGCATGCACCCCTCAGAGCTGTGCCCTGTGGAAAAGGCTGCGTTGTGCCCTGGAGAAAGGCAAGCTGAAATGGGAGGTGGGTAGGGTGCTTCACAGCCAGGTCCCACGCCAATGGGCCAGACCTGCCACTGCCTGCTGGGAGCTCGGGGGCACGTGCTGGTGTGGCTGGAAGGACCCAGCAGCAGAGCCATGTTGCTGTGCTTCCCCCCACTAACCCACATCCCTTTCGCCGCACACATCCTGTCGACGCCAGGGGCGTTTCCCGTCTTGAAAGAGCGTTTCGGAGCGTTATTGTGTTTTGGGATGGGGGTGGGGGAGAGAGGAAAGCAAGAGCCCAACACCCTGGCTCTGCTGGCTTAGGAAATCAGATGGTTTGCCTGCCACGTGAGAGGTTTCTTCAGCGTGGAGCTGGTGGCGAGGTGGTTTGTGGCAGTGTTGATTAGTTTGCGATCGCGGTGTTTTCCTGCCGCGGGGGTGTTGTTGATCCCAAGAAAGTGTTGTCTCACCTCGTGGTGTTACCCAGCACCAGCTTTCTTGCTATGTGTTGGGGCAACGTGCATTTATTGGGGTGTTTTATGGCTTCTTATCAGGCTGGAATAAAAACTGAGTTGTCTTTGTCTTTCATAAAGTAGTAAGTGGTACATGATAACTCGTGTTTCTTTGCGCAGGCAGGAGGTGTGCCATGTACAGGTAACTGTGTGTGTCTCCTGCATGGTCTGTCAGACATCAGCTGGTGGAAGGGCAGGAGGTTTGGTAGTGCTCCTCACTCTGCTCTTTGGGGCTATGGGAAGAGAGGACCCTGCCACCCAGCCCAGGGCCCTCCTTTTGCAGGAAAGGGGAGAACATCTCTGCTGAGGATCTGCTCCAGTGATTGATCATCCATGCTTTTTCCATGCACTGCTCTATCTGTCCATCCTGACTATTAAATGGTGCTTCAGCCCTAACAGTGCAGTTTTTGCCTGAATTGTTTGTGCTTTTCTCCGAAGAGGGGAAGGAAAACTTGAAATTCTCCTTTCTGCTCCTTTCTTCTACCTTGCTTTTCTGGGAAAGCTATCCTTAGCGTTTTCCTGTGTGGTTGTGTCATGAGATGTTATGTTTTTTGTCATCTCCTCTCTGTGCTCTTCTAAAAGAGGAAGGGATGACTGCCACCTCTTCTTCTTTGTAGTCTTCCCTCTCCAGGTCTACCCCTTCCCTGGGTCCCTGTGGTCTCTTGAAGGAGCAGCACTATCCCCGGTGGGATTGTGCGTGTCCATGTGTGGCTGGGGAGCTTACCTTCACTGCCTCCCTGAGCACCCAGGAGACTCGATAACAGATTGACTTTGCTCTACAGTGTCACCCAGAGACCCATCATACTCCTCCACTCCATTAGGACTCTCTTTTTCTTTCCTCAAGCTCATTCCCTTGAGGTTGGTGCTGCTTCACGGTGACCTCGTTGAGAGCGAAATGCTAAACTGCAATCTCGCGCTCAGCTTTTTTTCTTCAGTGAAGGGCTGGTGAATGCTGCCTTACCTGCTTTCTTCTCATCATCTGTGGCATGGCTGGTCTCTTCCTGAGTGTTGGGGTTTGAGACATAGGAGAGGGGATGATTTTCTTTATTGTCTTGTCTGTATATGCCATAGTAGTCATAGAATCATAGAATGGTTTGGGCTGGAAGGGACCTTGAAGATCATCCAGTTCCAACCCCCCTGCCAGCAGCAGGGACACCTTCCACTAGACCAGGTTGCTCAAAGCCTCATCCAGCCTGGCCTTGAACACTTCCAGGGAGGAGCATCCACAAGTTCTTTGGGCAACCTGTTCCAGTGTCTCACCACCCTCACAGTGAAGAATTTCTTCCTCATATCTAATCCAAACCTCCCCTCTTCCATCTTAAAGCCATTTCCCCTTGTGAATAATTTTAATAGAATTTGATTGCATAAACCAGGGAAAGATTGGTGACCATCCAAGAGGTTGTAGGTAGGTCTGTTGTAGGACAAAGCTGCTGCCATGTTCTGGAAGCCCAAGGTGCCTGGTTGGCATTGTGCTGGGACAGCATCCAGCCTGGCCAGGGGGACAGGAGCCTTCTGAGATGCTGCTGCGTGGATTCCCCTTCATCAGGAGAAGGTGTGGAGGCTTCCCCTCTCGCTGGGTATCCTGGCTGCCTGGATTGCAAACCAAAACCAGTCCCATTGATGGAATTAATGTGGTGCCATGTCTAGAAGCTCCAGTACCCTCACGTGTGCTACCCAGCCGCATAAACCCTCTCTGCTCAGCCAAGGTGAAGGCGAGGGGAACCGGTCGTTGGCTCAGAAAGGAGAATCATAGAACATTGTGAGTTGGAAGGGACACACAAGGACCATCCAGAATGGGTTTGGAGGCAGAGGCCCTGAGTTTAGTCACGGAGGAGTAAACAAGCAAACAGATGAAATCACCTTTTTGATGCGTGCAGGCTGTGTGGGTATGCTTGAGCTAAGCCCTGTGAGAGGCCAATAACCTCTGTTAACCTTTCTTACACTGCTAGGGCTTGCATAACGTCAGGAACATTTTTTTCCCCCTTCTTACACTGGTGCAGAGGCTGTGTGGTAGGTGCTATTTTTCTCTTAAAGCTGAAAATACTTCTTTTTTTTTTTGCCTAACCAAGAGAGTTAAGAGAACTTCCTCTTATTAAATCCTGTGGCAATGCAATCCCAACCACATAATATCCGCCTGAGTCGAAGCACGTGGAGACATCTGCCTTTGGCAATTTGTTTTTTTTTTATTAGCAAAATAGAAAGAGAGTCAGTGTTTCTCCTCTTTAAACATGAATCCTAGTAACCCCTAAGGCGTCTGGCTGGATCCCTGCCTGCTCGGGGTTACTTCAGTGTGAGGAGTTCTCACAGCCCGTGGCAGGCTGCATCCACTCACAGCCAAAGCACCTTAAACCTTGCCCCTACTCACACCACGTAACACAAATAAGAAGATGGAGAGAATCATGTGTTTAACCAAATCTTCTTTTCATGGCTCTTTGCAAGGCTTTAATAAGATTTTTTTTTTCTTTATTTATTTTATTTTTAAATCCCCAACAAGCTCACAGCCTTTTAAAAATTAGAAGGATTTGGGGTTTTTGCTTTTAACTTTCCCTATGTCGTCTCTAAAGGAAAACAGAGCTGACACAGAAAAATCATGTTTATTATCCCCTGTTACACATCTGGTGAAGCAGGTATGACAAGTCCTCCTTGCTGTAGACCTTAAACCCTGTTTTGGAGCTTAGTGGATACTAGCAGGCTGGTTAAAGAAAATTCCTCTGTAGATATAGCCCTCTGCAATTTCTGTATTGGCCATTTCTATCACTCTCTATAGAAACTGGTTATTCACCTGTGTGCTGCCTGTATATTGTGACAGTTGTGGCAATTTGAAGACATCTGTGTTTAATGAGAGCTGTGTAATGAAATTAATGGCCCTTTCCATCCTCCCAGCCCGTGGGATTCCTTACATGCTCTGCTGTTGGTTTGAATTTTTATTTATTTTAATTTATTATTTTTTTTTTAACTAGCCTATGGCCTGTTAGGACTAAGCTGTAGCTGGTCAGTGTTTGGGGATTTATTTGATGTGCTTTGAGAAAGAGGCAGCCTAAAACTGCTGCTGCTGGACAGAGTCTTACTGAGAAGATGGTGATGCTTCCCATTGCTGTCTTGTTCTTCTAAACTAGCATTGGTCCTCCACCAGATTTTCCCCCCTGCCTCCACCACCATAATTAATCCTTCACAAACCAGTGTTTGCAAATTGTAATCAAAATTATAGCTAGGAACTATTTGGCCAAGTAAAAATAATAATAATAATTAAAAAAAAAAAGAAAAAAAGGGGGTGTGTGCTGCAAAAATCAGAGCAATAATCCAAATAGCAAAGGGTAAATGCTGAAGTAATGAGTGTTGCATCCTTAATCCTTAATGCAATCCTTACACCTGAAGTGGGAGACCTTTGTGCTGTATAATTAGCACTTATGTAATGTGTATGCTTTCATGCAGTGCAAAATGTTTTAAAAGAGGCATTAAAAAAGATGAGATGGTCTAAGAGAAGAAGGCTGTGGCTTGGGACTGTAGCCACCACGACTCCATCCTATCTCCATCTCTGATGTCCTGTTGGATGAGTGTCATCCCTCCTCTGCAGCTTCAGGCGTATTCTAATCGCTGCTTTAAGGCACATGTGTGTTTGAGATCCTCCCACTCACTGCTTGTTACTCTTCCTCAGCACCCAGGGCTGATCCAGCTTAATCTGGGAGCTTCTTGTCTGCCAAGTTAATTGGCTTCACTTAAACAGCTGCTGAACGAACAGGAGCAGTGGCTGCTCGTACCACTTCATCTGTGGTTGCAAGAGAAAGCCAGACTGTGCCTTGGCTATATGTGTTTGGGACAGCACTGCTTGCCACCTCTCTAAAGCATGTGGAGGTCCACAACTTCTTCTGGAGAAGAAATAGGTCATTTTAATGAGGTTCCTTAACTGGTGAGGTTTGTACCGGTCTCAGTCATGAGATACTAAAATGAAAAGGCTGCTGTGCTAAGTGAATGGAAAATAACTGCTATTTTCTAAGTCCCTGTTAGAACAAGGGGAAAACCTTCTGCTGTGCTTGCTTCAAGGCAGTTGTTAACATGGCACATGGTGTGTCATCTTCCCTGAAGACCACCTTCAATCTTGATGGCAGCTTGCAGAACCGCTTGGGAACCACCAAATGAGACAATTATATGAACAGTGGTGGTGACATCCCGTTAGGTGAGATGACAGTGGGGGGAGAAGCAGAGAAGCTGTTTACCTTCTTTACTATGTGTCTCACTCTGTCCTCTGAGGAACCTGACACAAGCTATTGTTGGGGAAGGAAAAAGAAAACATTACTTGACCCATCTGTCTGGTCAGATAAGCCTGTTCCTGTGTCAACAAAGACTGTTGTGGCAGTGTGGATTTGCTACACAGGGTAATCAGCCTTTATGATGGGTAATAAGTTTTATGCACTGTAAGAGTACATAATTTGAGGGAGTGGCTGCCGTGGCAGATGATAGCCCTTCAGTCCAGAAGATCCTGGAGAAACTTGGCTGGGTCAACAGAAGCCTTATGAAGTTCAACAAGAATCCCAGCGCTGCAAGTAAAATAACCCCTTGCTTTAGTGCAAGTGGGCAGTTGGCTGCGTTGGGATCTTCAGAACGAGCTCCAGAAGAAGCTTCCTCGCTCAGAAGTTGGTGCAGCACTGGAAGAGGTTATCTTGAGGCCATGGAGTCTTCGTGTTTTGGAGGTTTTCAAGACTCAGCTGGGTGAAGCCAAAGCTGACCACATTATAGTCCTCCCTCAACATGAGGGAGTTGTTGCATCAGATGATCTCTTTTGACCAGTGTTCCTGAATTTATGGTTCTGTAGTGCTCCTGGAGACAGTCATCCAGGATTTGGTTGGTGGAGGATTCTTCTCTTTACGATGCACAGTCTGCAGGAGTTTTCTGGGATGCAGGAGAAAAGTGAATGGTAGCAGGCTGTGGTCTGTTCTGCTGTACCTCTGTGTTGCACACTTTCTTTTTTGAGTGGTCTGTCCCTTCTGCTGGAAAGCTCTGCCAGCAAACTGAGCAGAGGCTGGTTTGAGGGCAGCAGCTGGCTGGGAGAGTGCTGCCTCAGCCAGTTTTTCTGACTTGGAGAATTGAGGAAGGATTACATTCTCCCCTGGATTCGAGTTCCAGTTATGTGATGCATCCCCTGGAGGTTTAAATCAAAACCTTTCTGTGTTCCTCTGATACTCAGAGCAAAGGCTGTGTGAGGTTGTGGCTTTGGCTGACCAGAAGATTAAGCTTCATGTAGCCCCTGTTGCACTTCAAAGTCATGATTAAAGTGAAAACCAACTGGACTGATAGAAGCACCACCAGGTCTGCTGGTTGGGTTGGAGTTCTACAAATGGCACTCCAGATGCCCCACAAGCTCAGTTCCTATTCTGATGCAGCATCATATGATGTTTTAGATGAAGCTTGTAGGATACTTTTGTAATTAGCTCTTGGAAAAGAGGCTTTTAACTTCTCACCCTTATGTGGCAGGTGGTTTTCTTATCTGATTTGTGCTTTCTATGGGCTCTTGCAGATGTGACCTCAGCACCAGCTGGTTGTTATTTGCTGACCATAATATTCTTTGAGTTTCTGGTGACCTAAGAGTGTAGCATCAGTATAAACAAAATTCCTCATGGTTTGACATCAGTTCCACTTACTCTGTTGTCTTCAGTGGCATTTCTGACAGTGAAGGACTTGGATTCATGCAAGACAGAGGAGTGCCATCTTCACTGGTATGCAAAGCTCAGGCTTTCTGCCTCTTGTCCCTCTGTCCTTTTTCTTTTGACAGTTTTCTGGATTTTTACTTTGCATTTTGGAATGTGCAGTTGACCTCAGTTTTAGGAGGTTGGACATATGTTCAAGTTCCTTCAAAGCTTGGGTACCGAGCTTTAATCTTCAGGTGGGCCAGCCAAGTGGCAGTTTTGAGGCAGTCTCATCTGCGCTGTCCTTTTCCTCACCATACAGGATAGGTGCTATAAACACAACGACCCCGTTGTTGGCAGTGGATCCTGCCACCATTCCTGTTCATGGTGCAGTAGATGGCTGTGCTGAGTGACATGCTCAGCTCTGCTGATGTTCAAGCTTGATAGTGTTAGGCTAGGCCTGCCCTGGAGACTTGTGCTGGAGTAGTAATACAGGAGCATTATCTTGTCAGGAGAATTGTTAGATTTACTCTGAACTCTCACCTTTTTCTTTTCCCCCGTGGTGACAAAGCCTTGGTCACCTTGGCAAAGTCTTTTCTTCATCCTTTGATGCCCGCAGAGCACTGCAGCATCAAGGTCTGGTCATCAGCTTCCTGAGCTCCCTTTAGAAACACGGTTGGGCTGGCTTTTTGCCACGCAGCGGGAAGTCCTTAAAACATATGGGCTGTCTGCTAGTCCACTTTCAGCTTTATTCTCTACCTGTTGTAATGATGCATTTCAGTTGATCCTTTCTGTAGAAAAGTCTTTGAGTTGGCAAGACAACAGAAGCTGCTTGTGAAGGAGCTGTGGAGAAAAGTACGCTTGACCAAAGCAGCGCTCTGGATTTCTGTGGTGCTCCTTCCCCCTCATCGCGTTGCCTCTCCTCAGCAATTCCACAGCACCTTTTCAAGCACTTTTTGTGTGCATTCTCCTATTTTAATCCCTGCTGTGCAGCCTCCTCCACTGTTTAAACAATTCCACTTTGGCACAAAGTCTTCTGCAGAAGATGCTCATATGAAACGCGTGATTGCTGTGGTGCTCCGCCAGCCTCTTCAAAGTAGGAGCCAACTTCTGAGGGTCAATCCCTTTGATAAGAGCATCCTGTAATAAAAGACTGTGAAGTTCTGTATCCAGATCCAACCAAGAAGCTTCAATACTCTTTGCATAATGCCAGGCTAAATTTTTCCAGCACTCAGATGCCACCAGGTGATCGTGGTTCTCCTGCCACCAAACTGTAGCTTTGTTGTTGGGCTTGTACTAACAAAACAAACTGGATTCCACTGGCTTCCTTTGTCAGGTTTTTAAACAGGCAAAGCCACTTCTCCAAGAGGAGGATGTGCATGTATGACAAGGTAGTATTGCATGAAGTTTCTGAGAGCAAATAAGGGGATGTGAGGAGCATATGGTTCACATACCTGATGGAGAAAGGGGATGCAATTATTTCAAATAATTATTTCAAATAGCATTTTATTGCTTCCCAAGTTCAAGTTTGTTTTGCAGGGATGCAGAGGTCAATTCTTCAAGTAGAGTCCTTATTTATCATTTTGCATCCCAAGGCCCTATAATTTTATTGGTGGCTTTATTCTTCATGGCAGAACAATAGCGTGGTGGTGTGCCCTTTCCCAACCACGCCCCTTTGATTTAATTAAGGACTCTGCTCAGTTTTTCCATTGCTGCAGTAGGGCAGGGTTGAGTTGGAGAAGGTGCCATTTCTGGAACTAAGAAGTTCTATCCCAGCAAAGAATGATTCAGAAAATCCAGAAAAAGAGCCAAATGCCAGAGATCACTTCCAGTATAACATAATGTCTATATTTGGAAGCTCTAAGTCACCTTTAATTTTTATGAGCTTCTATATTTTTGTTTGCAGTCTTGGTCTCCTCCCTTGTTGGACAGATTTGAATAATTCAGTGCAAGTTAAATAACTTGCCCGTGTCAAGTTTGAATGACTCAGAAGAAATCAATGTTGCTGCGAACACAACGCTCTCTGTAAGCCTCTCTCTTCCTGTAGAATCATAAAGAAACAGGCATCCTTTGAAAAATTAAAGAAATAAAATAACCCTGAGATTATGAACATCATCCAGAGCGTTTTCCCTCATTTCAAAACCACTGATGTCAAGTGAACTGATTTGAAAGGAGACATTATTACTTTTAGCTAAATATAGTAAGAAATGCAACACAGAAGAAGAATACATCTGATCACTGTATAAATTAAACTGAAATCCATGTCCCTCCCTTTTTAATATGGGCAACTGTCTGTCAGAAGTGAGTTTTAAACAACTTTTTTGTGTTTTTTTGTGAGTAAATATAACTGTCACCAGATTATTTCCCCCTTCACCCCACCCCCTTGCAGCAGTATTCTCTTCTGCTGCCTGAATTACCGTGTAGTCAAGGCTTTGGCACAGGAATATCAGCCAAGGAGTAGGTGGAAGTGGTGATGGAGAAGCCTCTTGGATTGTCACCCCAAGTTTTGAGTGATGTTGGGAGTTAATCTGCATTTACACTGTCTGGACCTCATCCCCCATAGTAGATATATGCAGATAAGTTTGCATTCAATGTAATTTAATACACGTATTTGATTTGCTTGTTCTTTATTCATTAGGTTACTACTCTGTAATCATTGTGTTACTGGCAGTCTCAGGCCTTCCGTGGTTTTCTCTCATGCATTTGGGAATTTGAGGGTTATTTTCAGCTATATCCAGTCTATTTAAAACTCTCTTAAAATTAAAAAAAAAATTAAAAAACAGCAAATAATGAGTTAGAACAGATTGATCCTTTTGAGTCATTTGTCTAATTAACCTTTGCCTCTCAGGAATCAGCTTTGGTTCTGTCCAATCAAGTGCAATGTATCTCAGCCCATAATAACCAGCATTTCTTCTGAGGACCTTGGAAGCTTTCCATGATGCTTACATTTCTAACTGCTGCCGCTCTCTTGGCATTGCACCAGTTTGCAGAGAGAGAGATTTGGAGAAGGATAGGAAAGAATAAGAGGATGGAGAAAGAAAAGGCCACGGGATGGCTTGTAACTTAGCAAACACAGTGTTTCTAGAGAGTGCAGTTAGTTCTGGGCTCGTGTCTTCAGTACCCTGCACCCCAAATTAAGATAGGATAGGGAATCTCTAGGGACATAAAACCAAATTAAATGAGAGCAGGTATGCACATGGTGCGTGCACTCGTAGGGATGCTCCTTCTGCTGCTTCCTCTGCTTTAACAGTTTGAGGGAATCTTCAGAAAGGGGGATATTATGCAAGTAGAAATCAGTGGGTGATGTCCAGTGTCCTTCCCCCTTACCTGAAAAAAAGAAAGAATTAGGTCTGAGGCATGATCCTCTGTGTGGAGGGGGAGGTGAATAGGATGCTCCCCTGCTGTTCTCAGTCCCCTCTACGATAGAAACCCCCAGAATTTATAGAAGTGTCTCGTTGAGATCAGTGCCTCACAACTCAGGAGACACCTTTTCTGGGTAGATGGACAAGAACAGAATGATCTGTCTTTAGTGTCACAGAAAGCCTGGGAAGTTTGAGCAGCTCCCCTCTTAACTTCACTGCACAGGACCTGCTCTGCTTTCCAACATAGGAAATGCTGGTATGCCCAGCAGCATGGATTTCATCCCTTTGGAAAGAGCTTGGAACGGGTGTTCCCAAGGAGGAGCTTGAGAAAGCTTCTAGGTCTTATTATATGCAGTTATTCACATGCTTTCTGCTGCTGGTTGTGGTCTGGGTCATTTTGTGAGCGTGTCTTACCCCCTCCCAGAGTGTTAGGGAAAAGTTTGCTGTTCCTGCAACCTCCCTTTTTGGTTCTGCACTGGTATGTTGGGAATACAAGCTGTCCAGGGCTGATGAATCATCATTCAGTTCCTCCAGTGATACAGCTGTGCTGAAACTGCAGCATCCGTTGAACATAAATCAGAACCTTGATGCAAAGTTTGTAGGTCCTGCAAAATGATGGCTTTGCTGCAGGTGGAGGAAAGAGAACGGCAAGGAGAGAGCTGCATGTGAGAGAGCATTGAGAGAGCATCCCTGGACCCAGGGAGCCTCTGAAATGGAAAAAGAAAGGAGTGAACTCTTTCAGTTGCCTCCTGCCTGTTAGCTTGGGTACTACTGCTGTTCCCTCCCTTCAGCTCTCCGTAGTAACCATCCATAATTCATGTTTTCCCCCTTTTAGTTCCATTACGGTTTCCTTTCTCCCCATGACATCCAATCACTCACATAATGTAATAGGATCTGTGAATGCAAACATGGGGAGAACAGTGTTTGCCTGGCTTGCACTACACCATCAATTTGCTTGATGGGCTTTCATCTTCTCTGCTCCTTCCATTTACTCCTGGTCCCCTTCCCAGCTGCATAAAGCTTCATCTGCTTTTTGGTTTCAAACCCTTCTGCAGGCGAATCAGTGATGGGTAGACATCGAAGAACAGCTGCTTTGATCCAAACTAGGAAACTGCAAAAAAGTAGCCCTAAATAAATATACATATATATAGATATATATACATATATATATATATAATGTTTATAAAATTATATATAAAATTTATACCATTTATACTAACCATTTAATATCTAAATACATATAACACATTTATGTAAATACATGCTATGCTATAATATAGATATATATAAATTCAATATAGATATATATAAAGTCAATATATACATCTATATATTTAAAGGATTTATCCTTTAAATGGTTTTATCCTCATTTCTACTTAGTGTAGCTATGTTTTTCCTGAGAATCTTCCAAATGATTTTGTTGTGTCATTAGCTGGCAGCCAGTTCCAAAGCAGTATGACATGCTCTTCCCATCCAAGCCCATCAGCTTATTTCATAAGCTCTCCGGTGGCTTCCAGCAGCCGTTAAGATGTGGCAGCAGCCACGATTTTTCCTTCCATTTAAGGAGGGATTGAGAAGACGCAGATGCTTTTAGTGAAAAAGGAGAAACCAATTTTATTTCCTTGTTAGACTTCCTAGGGGTAGACAGAGGAAGTTTATGAGGCTGAAAGTCATTAAGGGTGCATTTTTTTTCTTTCTTCTGTCTGCTTTTGTTTTTACTGGAGTTTCAGTGAACAGGGTCCTGGGGAAAAAAGTGACTTTATAAATGGGAGATGCTGACAAAAATTAGGTTTTTCATGGCATGCACAAGAACCCCCCACTCCAAACTCTTTTTGGCTGTTACCTTTCCCTGCCTTCCATGTACTTCCCGGAGCAGCACGTGGTTGCTGCTTAAGCTTCTGCCTGTGCTTAAAACAATTAGAAAACAGTTAATCACAGCCCTTAAAACATCAGGCTGTCAGCACTGGCTGCAGCAGGGACACGCCACAGCCCTGGCTGGGAACACGTGCCCGTGACAGCCGCTTCCCCAGCCTGCGAGCAACCATCACCCTCGCTGTTACTCACCCTGTCCTCTGGCCAGTGCCAAAGGGAAGATGGGCTGTGGTGTGACTGGTGATGAAATGGAGTGTGCCTTTTTGGCTGGAGAGCCAGGGACTGGGCTCAGGCGTGGGTGAGAGCAGGCAGCTGATGGGGAGCACTCCCCCCCAGGTACCAAGGGGCACTAGCACAGCTCAGCTGCTTTTTTTTAACTGTTCTTTTTTCCTGCTCTCAAGTTTCATGCCCATCTTGTAGCTCAGAACTGATTTATGAATGAGGTCCGTTTGTGTAGATATGCAAATACAATTTTAGCATACAAATTTGATGACTCAAGGGGTTTGTCCTCTTCCTTTGTATTAATGAACCCCAACATGAGTTTGGCACACTTTTGTTACGTGCATCCATGCTCTACTCTTGGATATGTAAGTCCATAAAACTTCACCATGGGCCATAACATGCTTATGGGATCCTATCTCAAGGACAGAGGGGAAAAGACCAAAAGGGAGGGAGAAGGGAATGATTTAGTGATGCTTAAAATAAGGGTTTGGGGTTGAGTGAGTTTTGCACAAGCTATTTATAATAATATCTGTGAGTCTAGCTGAAGCGTGATTCAGTACAGCTGTATGCTGAAGAAGGAGCCAGAAAACTAAGAGAAGTCAAATAACATTTCTTCATGTTGTTAACTTTCTATTAACTAATAGAAAACATGAGGTTTTTGGAAAAACTCGGGCACCAAACGAAGATGGATAAGCTTGTGAAGCAAATTGAGACCAGTGCTCAGTTCAGGTTGGTGCTGGCTGACAAACCTGGGTGGGCGCTGACTGCTAAGCCAGGGAAATGAACAATGCACTGGAGAGCCAGGTCTCAGCTCCTGCAGAACAGCACCCAGCAGGATCTTATTCATTTTCCTTCCCATTCAGCTCTGTGCTACTGATGGCCTGAGATTTCCACTCAAATCATGTGGAATTTCTAATCCTCTTTTCCCAGGTGCAGGTTCCCCTGTTAGCACCTGCAGGGAGATGCTCTGAGTCAAGGAGATCCCCTCTGTGAGCCTGAGCCTGGTGCAGGTGTGGGGACTGTCCTGGATTTTAGCTGGGACAGAGCTGGGTTACTTTTCAGTAGCCAGAATAGTGCTGTGTTTTGGTTTCAGATGGGATTTGTTATGAGAAAAATGTTGAGAACATCCCAGTGTTTGCATCTTTGTCCCTGGAAGTGAAGGACTTTGTGTTTTGTCAGTCTACAAGTACAAGATCCAGGGGTGGGTGAGGAATATTTAAATGAATCAGCTAAATTGGCATTTGGATGTGCCAGTGGGATATTCCATCTCATATCCCATCATGGTCAGTATATCAATGAGGGTTTCTCCCTCTCTTGCTCTCTCTGGCTTTCTCTGGGGCTCTTGCTCTCCTGGGATTGCGGTTTCGGTTTGGGATTGTCACTCCTCTGGGATCGTTATCTGGGAATGGGCCAGGCTTGGTCGGCGGGTGGTGAGCAGTTGCACTGTGCATCACTCCTTTCCACATTTTATTGCTATCATTATTATTTTAAGTTTTCTTTTATTTCAATTATTAAGTTGTCCTTATTTCAACCTACGAGTCTCCGTACCTATGAGCCTCCTTACCCTTGCCCCCAGTTCTCTCCCCTGTCCCCTGGTAGGGGGGAGTGAGTAAATGGCTGTGCTTGGCTGCCAGACAAGTGCAACCACCACAGCAGGGTTCTGCTCTGGAGACCTTCTCTCTTGATAGTGGCAGCCAAGTGACATGTGCCTACAGTGGCTGCAAATCCAGTTCTGTGCAAGGATGGTCCAGAAGCTGGCTATAATCCTAAATACTCTGCACCCTTTAATCTGGTTTTGAGGGAAACAGCTTCTTTTCCTCAGGTGAAGACCTCAGGTGCATTCTGCATGGATGGATCTTGGATCCACCTTGCACAGCAGTTTCTGTCTGTCCCATCTGCCGTGCTGCAGTGCCACAGGTTCGCTGGTTTGCAGGCAGATGACCCTACCGTGGTTCTTAGGAAGGCCCTGACATCCCCTCGTGCAGGAGCAGATGGGATTTTGTGGGCAACGTGAAGTCAAGCTGGGAAGTGAAACACAGTGCAAGTAAAACATGATGATGGCTCCTGGTGAATAGGAACACAGCAACTAGCAAGGGGCAGAATCACACAGAATCACAGAATGTCAGGGATTGGAAGGGACCTCGAAAGCTCATCCAGTCCAACCCCCTGCCGGAGCAGGAACACCTACATGAGATCACACAGGAAGGCGTCCAGGTGGGTCTTGAACGTCTCCAGAGAAGGAGACTCCACAGCCTCCCTGGGCAGCCTGTCCCAGTGCTCTGTCACCCTCACTGTAAAGAAGTTCTTTCTCAAATTTAAGTGGAACCTCCTATCAGCAGTATGGCAAAAGGCTGCTAAAAAGGCTTAAATTATTGCTGGGTATATGGGATGAGAGAGAGGAACCCAGTGCTCTGTGTTTTTAAGTAAGAAGACTCTGAGGAAAGGACTGCAGCGCTGCCCGGAGGAGTAGAAATGTGCTGTAGCTGTAGATGTTGGCTCAGTGCTGTGACTCATCTTCTGGAAACCAAAAGGAATTCCCTCAGAGGAGAACGCTGTGCGTCACCCACGGCCAAAAAAAGAGGTAGTCGTGTGTTTCCTTGACAGCACATCATGTTTGCATATTTTTACTGCTGGAGAAGAGTCCTTCATCCTGATCACCGCGTGTTTTCAAGTGCTCTGAGTGTGCCTGGGGTGCCAGGATATTAATTTCAATAGTTCTGTTTAAATAGATCATGTAAGTAATTGAGTCAGTAAGTGTTTTTAATAGGGTTTCAGATTCAAGCAGGGCCATTCCTTCAAGTCAGCATAGTTATTTGCTTTATATGTTTCTTACCAGGATACTTGCAAGCTGGTAAATTAGAGAAGATGCTTCAGTAACTGAAAGATTTCTATAGAAAATACGTTTTTTTACAACTTTATTCATGACTTAGTGTTCACATACTGCAGAGGAAGATGAGAAAGAAACTATAACAGGATATATAAAGAGAGTACATGGGCCTTGTATTGTACACAGCAAGACCTGGGGCATCAGCATTGGCTTTGGTAACTCTCTTTGCATTTCTGCTTTAGTAGAGATTTTTTTTCCCCCTCTTTCTCTCAGTTACTGAGTAGCTGTATTCCCATCTACTTGGAAATCCTTGATGAACACATAAACTACAACAGTTAGGAGCTGCCTTCAGTGTTTGTAGGATTGCTGATGTAGTGCCTAAATAAATAGCCTGATTTTTTTTAATTAACTTTTTTTCCCAAAACATCAAAAAGCAGCAGCCTCTAAAGCCCCCTCTAAAGCAGCAGCCTTGAAAGAAGCTCCATTTCCAAGCTGACACAGCATAAAGTACCACGTACAAATGTTTCCTGGCATTGCTGGAAGAAATAGCAGTAAATAACTGGCTATCAGGAATATTTTCCAGGTAGTGGGCTGTAATCTAATGGGCAGAGACAGCATCTGTGGTGGTGCTTCAAGGAAAGAAGCGTCTTGCAGCTGGCTGCATGCAGGCTGATATTTGCATTTGCTGTTTCCTTTTGACACAGAAAAAATACCTGGTGTCACCTGAGAAGAAAAAAGTAAAGTACTGGGCAAACACTGATCTCTGTAAATTTATAACAGTAGAAGGAAGTCTTTTTTCTTATCAAGAGTCAAAGCAATGTTGTTCCAAATCATGTAAAAATGTTGAATTCACATTTGCTTCTGGCCCTGCATATACAATAGCTCTGCAGGACGTAAACATTTCATATGGATTCTTCAGCTCTGAATGAGAATTCAGCCTTCTTGTAAATGTCCAATAAAGATTCCTGCTCCCTCTTTAATTACTTGCTTCTGTGTAACTGGGTATACTTTGTTTTAAATAAAAGCATAGCAGTTGAAGGAGTTCTTGTGGGGCTTTACTAGGGTAGGTTTGGACAGAGAAGATGATCTCTACTGAAAACAGAAAACAGTACTTGCATTTGGGACAGGCTGCATCTTTCTTTTGCAGCTATTGAGTGTCAGATAATCCACAATTAATGTTCTAGAAATAAATCTGTCAGTTGGTAGAAGCATCAGCAGCTTTGATTGATAAGTGATTGATTGATCAACCTTTTGTTGATTAAGTCATTGCAAAGTCTCTGGCTTCATCAGGGAAAAAAACCAAAAGTAATTTGCATCACAAACCCCTCCTTGTTGTACAGCTTGCAGAAGGGAATGGCAAAATGTTAGATTTTACTACGTACACATGGACTTGAAACAGTCTTTACAGAGCTCCAGCTGGCTGTGAGCATCCTGGGTGCCTCCACGTGCGTGTTAGATGTCCTCCCTCTTGTCTGCCCTGTGTTTCTCCAAAGTGGACTGCAACAGAGACAGGTCATCCAGAACTGAGACACGAGTCCTGAATTCAGAGACAGGCCTTGATTGTGGCTGCGTTATTTGGAAGACTTCCTTCTCCAAGATGCATCAGCCTAGGCTCCTTCTGAAGTTCAGGGTTGCACACAACATTGCAGTGTTTTTAAATGGAGGTGCTTTCCTTGCTCAGTGCCTCTCCTGTGTTTATTTGGTTTTCTGGTTCAATTGCAAGCAAAATGATGTTTAAAAATACCTTGCATTGGCTCTGTACTTTCCGTAAGTACCTTCCAGTTCAGCTGAGTGCTTGTGTGCAGCCTAGTGTGTTCACCAGACAGTAACAGAAAATCACGTGCACCCTGCTACTGCAGTGGTTGGGCTTGAATAAATACCTTTGTTTTTAAAAAAACCCTGATTATCCTGTTGTTTTCTGAACCATCTTCACCCTCTCTGTCTCAGTTATAATAGCCTCTACGTACTGGAAGTGTATGGTCTGGGGCTGTTTTATAATTTATTGATATTTATTGACTTTTTATGATGCTTTGAAGACATCTGAAGATGAGAAGTACATTAAGGTGAAAGCACATTTGTGTGTAGGGTTTTGACAGTGAATACTTGTAGTGGGAAGCAGAGCAGGGCAGGACTAGAGCTACGTTTTGCCAGCTGCTGTTACAGGATGGATGTATGTAATTAATGTATAAGATGTCAGTGGACATTGAAGAATTATGCCACATTGCTCTGAGGTTTTGAGAGTCTAATAAAGCTTCTTGTAGTACCTGGCAAAGTGTATCCTTTGGCAGACTTCTACATCAGCTATTTGTCTCATCTTGAATATGAGCTTTTAACAATGCTGGCTGTTTGCTGTGCCTTTCTGGAGTCGTGAGAGTCATTTAAACAATATTTCTATGCATCATTTTATTCTTCCACTGCCATGCAAATGGTTTTGTACCTCTGGGCATAGGAAGTTATCTTCTGGAGTTCAAGGGTAATATATTCAGTGACTAGTTCTAAGCTTGGGTAAGGAAAGTGAGTAGTTGGAGTTGTACTACTAGTCTACTCCATGAATAAACAAGGCTGCCAGCTTTCTGCAAACCTGACTTGGGGCAGTGTAGCGTGACAGCAGCTCCTGCCCTTGTGGGAGGACATAGAGGATCGATGGGTTGGACTGCCCTGGGGAGGTGAAGTCCCTCTCTCCTTTCATTGATCATATACTGAATCTAAACGTTAGCTTTGATTTGGTACTGAAGCTGTAGACAGCTAAAATTTAGATGGACTGAATCACACCTGTGCCATCCTCAAGTAGATGCTCAGCTTTGTAAGTGGATGTGCTGCTCATCCCCTGTGCCCTCTGGCCTAGGCAGCTGCTGTGGACTGTTCATGGTGGGTGCCCAGGGATGGAGCACATGTATGGTGCTTCTCCACCCCTGCAGGGAAGGGTGCTTCTGCGTGTTTTTAACCTAATGTGATCAATCAGACTTACCTAGTCTGCTTTGTGTTGCCTAGAAAAGATTGAAGGGGTGAGTTTGTCACTGAATAGATTTTAAAATCTGCAAAGACTGAAGGAGGATGTGGAAATGACCACTGGGTGTCATCCCCCTGTCATGCTCTTGATTTTACTTAAGCGTAATTGGTAATGGTATAGTTGTCCTTAGAGTTTCATCTGCTTGCAGAGAGGCACAGAAGTGTTGAGGTTGGAAGGGACTTGTGGGGGGCATCTGGTCCAACCACTCTGCTCAAGCAAGGACATCTACAGCTGACTGCTCAGGACTGTGTCCAGGCAGCTTTTGAGTGTTTCCAAGGATGGAGACTCCACAACCTCCATGAGCAGCCTGTGCCAGTCCTTAGTTACCCTCACAGTAAAAAGGTGTTTCCTGATGTTCAGAGGGAACCTCCTGTGTTTCAGTGTGTGCCCATCACCTATTCTTCTGTCACTGGGTACTGCTGAAAAGATCCCCTTGAGCCTTCTCTTCTCCAAACTGAAAAGTCCCAGCTCTCAGCCTTTCCTCATCTTTGTGGCCCTTTGCTGGATTCCCTCCAGTATGTCCATCTCTCTCTCATCCTGAGGAGCCCAGAATTGGTCCCAGCACTGCAGATGTGGCTTTACCAGTGCTGTGTAGAGGGGAAAGATCACCTCCCCTGAGCTGCTGGCAATGCTTTACCAATACTTTTCAGGTTCTGCGAGTCCTGCAACTTGGTGGGGATGCCCCAAGATCTTTTCCTGAAATTCCTTCATGTGGAAAGGATTGAGCTTTGACTCTCATGACTGTAGAAAGCTCATGGGGACATATACAAAGAAAAGAAGTTGAAGGAGAATAAGGATTATGGATGAGTGTCTCTTCATCCTACTTTCAGAGAGTCATGCATATTTCCCTCCTATCTCCCTTGAATTTCTTGAGCTGGTTTGTCTTGGTTATTGTACCTCATATATAATATTTTAAATCCCTGGGCATGACTGTTGTGGGACTCATAGAAACCACTGATACTGAAGAACAAAGCTGACTAAAAGGGATACAAATGTTTAGAGTTGTTCTCAGTGTTTGTCATTCAGAAGATCCTTCATGGTTAATTTAGGGTATTAAAAATGTAATGATTAATGTAGTTTCTCTGTAAGGTGACTTCAGATATGCTTGTAAGTCAGAAACCAGAAATTCTGTTTGGGACAGCTAAATCAAAGCAAACAGAGTAACACTGGTTCTCTCTTGCTTTAGTTTATTACATCTTGAACATTTTTTGTATCTGTACCTCTGTAGACATTTTTGGTGAGGTGAGAAGATAAAAAGAGCTTCAGTTCTGCTCTTACTTATGCCTGTGATCCAGTGATTCATTCTTTTTTTTTTCCTCTCTCTTTTTTTCTTACAGTATCAAGCTTTTGGCTGTGCAGGAGCTGGTCGATAGAGAAGCACTGGAAAAGGTACTTAAAAATATATCTAATACAACTGCCATAATTAGATTTAAGCTCTTAAAGCTTCTGTGTTAGTAGAGCTTCCTAACTTTGTAGAAAATCATGCAGCATAAACCAGGAAATTTTTCTAGCCACACAGTACATGAAGTCAGAGGGGTGATGTTTTGTCCAGTTAATTCAAGAGGGGCATCTCTTCATTGGCTTTGGTGAACAATGATGGCAACCCAAAGAGGTGGATTTTGTTAAAAGGCAGGGACAAAGAACTAGGAAAGTGATACTGTAGTTTTTTTGCATGCAAAGAAGATGAAGTTCTCAAAACAGGTTAATTTTCACAAATTGTTGTTGCTTGCAGCGGTCACCTTCTCAGGTACCTCACACCCTGTACACTTCTCACCTTTCTGTGGGGTTTCCACCTCCCTTTGGCCCAAGGTCTTGTAAAACATGGCTTGGCCAGGGTGAGTGACCTCAGCCTGGTGGGAATGGCTGTTGGAAGCATTGTCTGGAGCTCTGCAGGAAGCTCTTCAGAAGGGCTCAGCCTCAGAAAAATGATCTTTCCAAACTGAGCTCTCTGAATATTTGATATCTGCTTTCATACAATGCCAAGCTTAAAGAATTTAAAAGGCTGGTTTAGCCCTCTGGAAAATAACAGGGTGGAATTATGTAAGTTCAAAGAAATTTGCTGTCTTTATTTTTTAAATACAAGAGGGGAAAAAAGTAGACTGCAACAAGATCCCTTGTCCTATCTGCTTGCCAGAGTCAAGTTTTGAGAACATGTGCTGAGTTTTGTATTCATAAATCATTGTTTATCTGCCCTATATTGCAGGAATAGAGAATATTATTAAATGATAATATTTTAATATTAATTGCAAGATTGATTTTTCTGGTTTTTGAAGGGAAGTTCTCTTTTAAGATAGCTATGGACATGATAATCTAAAACTATTTTTCCTTTAGGATATTTTCTAGTCTGTCACAGATGGTTTTTAACTTTTTTAACCTTTTTATTTCTAAAATTCAATGCTGAGCTTTGAAAATGTTGTTATATATTTTTGGTACTTGCCTGGAAACCCAGAGTGAGTAGAAGCATGCTGGTGAGCAGAGTGCCCCCTGAAAAGACTTGGGCCTGCAAGGAAGCTGGGGAGGACTTCTTATAAGGGCAGTTAATGAAGAAAAAGGGGAAATGGCTTTAAACTGGAAGAGGGGAGGTTTAGAGTAGATATGAGGAAGAAATTCTTTGCTGTGAGGGTGGTGAGACACTGGAACAGGTTGCCCAGAGAAGCTGTGGCTGCTCCTCCCTGGAAGTGTTGAAGGCCAGGTTGGATGAGGCTTTGAGCAACCTGGTCTAGTGGAAGGTGTCCCTGCTGATGGCAGAGGGGTTGGAACTGGATGAGCTTTAAGGTCCCTTCCAACCCAAACCATTCTGTGGTTCTGTGACTTATGGGCAGACTGGCTCCATTAAATCAAGTCACACTGAAGTCACGTGTGTGTGTAGTGAGTATCTCGACAACCAGGGCCTTGAGACAGCGTCAGAAAATGACCTGGGGCTGTGAAACACGGTTTACTATCACCTTTTTGAAAGAGGGTGATGGTCTGGGAGGTGAAGCCCATGAAGCAGCAAGCTGTTGGTGTCTTCCAGCATGTACTCCCCATGAGAGGTCTCAGCAGCAGCTTAAAACTCAGGCTTTAGAAAGAAGTATGTGGGGCACACAGGTTTGTTGGTGCTGTGTCCTGCATGAAGCATCTCTTCCTCTTCCAGAAGCACAGCTCTGGGAGAGACCCCCCCCCCCCCAGGGACACTCTTGCCTCAGTGTGTTTTTGAGTCCTTTACTCAGTCTAATTTTGGGAAGTCCTTAACTGCAGGTGAAGAATTCTACTTGGCAAGTGTTAATTGTATTTATTTGAGGAAGGGGAAAAAAAAAAGTCTCCTAAGGAACATGTTGTTTTTATAGTTTAAAAATAAATCTGTTTAAGTAATTAGCAGATTGAACTGCCTACCCAGGTGACATTTCACACTGGTTCCAGTTTTAGCATTTAAATCCATAGTCCTTTTCCACAGGCAACAAGTTATGCCAAAACAATTGTTCTCATTGGTGCTTTGTGCCAGTGGGATGTGCAGGAAGAGTCAGCCATATTATAAGAAAAAAATAAAATAAAATTCCCTCCCTGGGCTTTTCAGGTCTTAACACAGGCTCTTGAGCTCATTTCTCCTTCAGAGGTAGGTTATTGAGGAGAGTTAAATAATCTGTGTAATGATGTTATATTTAGTAACCCCCTGGCAGCGTTTTTTAAGGTAAGCCTGCTCTGGGAACCAGCAACAGTAACCCATTATTTTCCTATTTGTGTATTAGATGAGAAAGGACTGTCCACCTGACTCCACAGACAGAGCAGTTTGTTGTCTTCTCATCTAGGAGATGCAAATCTTGTAACTCTGATCTGCAGTGTGTGGAAGTTTGGAATTCATCTGCAAACTGATGGTTATTCTGCTTGAAGTTGGAAGTGATCTGTCTAGGCTGGCATGAGAGATACACTGGGTGGGCTGAAACATGGTGGGAGTTGGGCTGAGAATTGTGATTTTCTTCAGGGATGATGTTGTTGATGATAAGTTGCAGCTTGAAAATCAGGATAAGTAACAGAGATTTTCCTATCAAGGTCTGTCTGTGCCAGTGATGGCAAATTTATGCATTCCTCCCTGGAAGTGTTGAAGGCCAGGCTGGATGAGGCTTTGAGCAACCTGGTCTAGTGGAAGGTGTCCCTGCTGATGGCAGGGGGGTTGGAACTGGATGAGCTTTAAGGTCCCTTCCAACCCAGCCCATTCTATGATTTTCCCCTTCACTGGAGGTTTAGAGGTCACAAACCAAAAGGGATTGAAAGTTTTTCACCTGGTGTTTGGAAGTGGAGCTGCTGTAGCTGTGAAGCACAGGATACATTTGCTACACACCAGGTGAGGCAGCCACATACCTTCTAGCAGTCTTATTACAGGAAGGGATCTCTGTCTGCTGGCCAAACACTACCTGGTCATCCATTGGGCACCTGCTGGTATGGACATGAAGAGTTGGGATGATAGAATGAGAAACTTCTGATCAACTTTCTCTTTCAGGTAGATTCCCCACCCCTGTGAAGAGGTTATTTCTCTTTCCTCAAAGAAATGGAAAGCTTAGCACTGTAAGGAAGCAATCCCTACAATCTGTGCTCATTTCTTGATGTTTTCCACCTCCCTCAGCAGTACTAATAGCTGGAGTTGTCTCCCATGATGTGGAACCTGTTTCTTGGGTTTTCTCACCCGTAGGAAAGACCAGATGTCTGTATTTGGGAGAAGTTCACTAGAGATGGAACCCCTTCCCATCATGCAGGGTTTTCAGACTGTGCCTGAGGAATCAGTGAAGCACAACAGGGGTGATACTGAGGAGCTGACATTATTTTAGTAAAAGAAAATTAACCTGCCTGTCATTGATCAGAAGCAGCTTTTGTCTGAAGGGAAACACAGTGACTAACGTTGCCCACTTTTACAGGGTAAGATCCAGGAGATGAGGACAAAAGGGAGCGATTGTGTCTTTCTAGTGGCATCGCTCTCATAGTGCCATTTCAGCTACAGTCCAAAAAAAAATGGGTTTGGAAAATGCTGAGCTGCCCTGTGCATTCCCTGCTGTAGCCTTCTCCTTTCTACACTGCACATGGAGAATTTTAACTAGAAATTTGCTTTTGTTTTCTTGATCCAGTCTACTGTTTCCTCCAGATATTATCTGAACATAAAAAGTGTGACGTCAATTGAGGTTCCAGAATTTCCAGTATGAAATGCATCTGTTGGAGGTTTTTATTTATCTTTTGTCTGCTTTCGAGTAGATTGAGCCAGATCAGTGTTTAATCATGATTAAGCCCATTGTAATCTCTGTTCTTTATAAAATCCCTCTCGGAGCAGAGCAGGTTGTTTATTTGTGAAAAGTTATCCCCAGGAGCTCGGTGGGGTTTGGAAGAGAGGTGCTGTTTTCCATTTGCAGGGCTAAGCATGGGCACATCGCTTCTTGCTTGCATGGGTGATGGCTCTAAACTGGAAGAGGGGAGGTTTAGATTAGGTGTTAGGAAGAAATTCTTTCCTGTGGGGGTGGTGAGACGCTGGAACAGGTTGCCCAGAGAAGCTGTGGCTGCTCCTCCCTGGAAGTGTTCCAGGCCAGGCTGGATGAGGCTTTGAGCAACCTGGTCTAGTGGAAGGTGTCCCTGCTGATGGCAGGGGGGTTGGAACATGAGCTGTAAGGTCCTTCCAACCTAAACCATTCTGTGTTTGTGTGTGCATTTACTAGGGCAGTTGGAGTGAGCTACAACATGCCTTGACATGGAGCCACTGGTCACCCAAGACCCTTTGTCTGGCCCATCACCGTTTCCTCAGTAAAAGCACCAAGTTGCTGGTTGTGCAGTCAACGCTGCCCTTGCAGGCAAACACTATTCCCTGTGTATAAGCTGGCACTGCCATGGGAGTTGTCACCAATGTCTCCTGAAGGAAGAGCAGGGAAGGGCTGTTGCCACCTGTCCTTGCAGGGTGAGGGTCTACCACTGCTGCTGGAGCTCTGCAGCGACCAGGATTGGATCACCTGCAATGTATCTGTTGCCCACACACCCAAAATGCTGTTCAGTTTTTTGGAGAGTGCAATCACAGAGCAGTGCTGGAGATGTAGGGAAGAACTGTGGCTATCCTTGATTTGCAGAGGCCTGCTGGAGTTAGAAGGAAATCACATAATTTTGGCAGAGCCACCCAAGACAACCGACTCCAAACAAAGTCGGGAAGCAAATCTCAGTCTCTTGAGTCCCAAGCACTCTTCTAATGCCAAGATAGTCCCTTCCTCTTTGGTATGCTTTCTTTTTTTCACTGCAGCAGAAGTGTACCCCAGGAATGTGGTTAGTTCAGGGTTAGTCTTTGTGTGGCTATTTCTAAATGCCCCAATCCTCCTGCACAGCGTGAGCCCCGTCTTGCAATCTTGCTTCACTTCAGAGCTATTGATTAAAAAAGATTACAAGGCAATTGGCAACAGATGAAATAGTTGCTGTAAATGAGTTATATTTACTGCCTCTTCTTAGAACTGTCCTTTCCAGAAAGAGGTTGACCCCTTTGAAACTTAAGTACATTTGGATGTTCTCTAGAGTCAGATAAGGAAACACCAGTTTCTCTTTCAGAGAACAGGAAAAGGAGATGCAGACTGGGCCACTGACTTACTTGAGACCTTTGATCACTCTCTTCCAGCCCTGTTGCTGCCTCATTTTTCTGTTCCCCATTACCAGAGAGGAAAGATGGCATCAAGCCTCTCGCTGTATCCTTTGCCTAGTTCAGCCTTGGGAGGAACTTCTGGTTAATTCTTCAGCTGAAGTAGGTTTTCCTGCCCTGTTCCTTCAAAAGCCACCATAGAGTCAATAACTGATCACTCAGAAGGAGATTATTCCAAATCATCCAGTTGAGTTTATTTTAATAAAGTTAATATCTTTTTCTCACCTTACTACCATTACTTACCCTTTTGCTCTCCCACACCTTTCCTGTGTTCTCCCCTATCTCTTTCCCTTGTCTCACTTGTTTATCTGAGTGCAGGTAATGCTCAGGGGTGCAAAGTCTTTTCTTCAGACTTCAAACCCTGGGGCCAAGAATCCTCAGGGTGAAGGGAAGTGGAGCTGTTACTGTGAAGGAACCGTTTTTGGCTCAGTGGAGTTGGAAACGATGTTGACACCATTTCTTACGCTACAGGAGGCTTCTTTGGGATTATCCCATCCACTGAATTGATTTAGGAACCCTGCAGCTCTACAGTGTTTGCCTCTGGCTTTTCACTTCTTTTCCTCCTTTCTGGCCTCTAGGAGGGATCTAGATGGCTAGAAGGTGAAGGAGATGTATTGGTGGACCTTATGGCTCTGGCCAGCTCCATGATGATTTCAGTAGCTCTTTGCAGGGGACTTCTTGACTATTTTGTCTTTCCAGACCCCTCTACTGCAAACTCTTGTTCAGTGGTCAGCACTGTTGGAAGCACAGGCTCTCATCTACTTGTATCTCTGGTGTCTTTGATCTTGGATGGATTTTTTTTTTCTTTAGTTGCAGTGCCCATCTGTTTTCTGATGATCAGTGGACTTCAGTAAACAAAATGCTGGGAGCCACGCTGTACACATCACAGGGAGCCATGGAGAACACAGGTTGCTCTTAAAATGCTGTCCTTTAGGAGATGCCCTCTTCTCCCTTGGAGCATGGCTGTGCCTCTCTGAGAAGTGGTGGTGTGGAGATCACTTGTTATACTAGCTTGGCGTTCTTTTGGGAGGCATCTAGCCTCATCCCTGAGCAGAAGCCAAACCTGCCTATTAGTGAAATCATAGAATCATAGAATGGTTTGGGTTGGGAGGGACCTTAAAGCTCACCCAGTCCCAACCCCCCTGCCATCAGCAGGGACACCTTCCACTAGACCAGGTTGCTCAAAACCTCATCCAACCTGGCCTTCAACACTTCCAGGGAGGAGCAGCCACAGCTTCTCTGGGCAACCTGGGCCAGCGTCTGACCACCCTCACAGCAAAGAATTTCTTCCTCAGATCTAATCTAAACCTCCCTTCTTCCAGCTTAAAGCCATTTCCCCTTGTTCTGTCACTCCCTGCCCTTGTAAAAAGTCCCTCCCCAGCCTTCCTGGAGCCCTTCAGGTACTGGGAGACCACTATAAGATCTCCCCAGAGCCTTCTCTTCTCCAGGCTGAACAGCCCAAACTCTCTCAGCCTGTCCTCACAGCAGAGCTGCTCCAGCCCTCGGATCATCCTCGTGGCCTCCTCTGGACTTGTTCTAACTGGTCCATGTGAAATCCTTCTCTACACTTCCAGAAGAAGGAGAAACAGAAAATAAGTGTTTACAAATGCTGGCATGTGTTTTAAGTTTTGCTTGTGGGTGGTAGAAGTCATAGGGGTCCTCAGGCAGTCCTTTTTCCTGGAAGATGGCAGAAGGCAAAGCAAGTTCATAGAACAGGACCAGTTCTGAATACTCATCAATTTTGGGGATGCTTGGGTTTATTTTTTTTCCTTTTTAATAGATTGACATAGCAGCAAGAGTGTTTTAATGTCAGCCCAAATAATTTTTTGGTACTTGATGTGGATTCAGTCATGCATATGCTGTCTATGGGGAGCAGAGTCCATTGCACCTCTTAGAGCAGAGCTTTGGTCAGGTTTAGAGGATGGGCCTGCAGACTCTGTGGAAGGTGTGCTAGTGGGTGAAGACAGAAAGCCATCTATTCCCCATGCAAACCTATAAATAAAGAATGTGCTATTTCAGAGAGGAATCAGTGTCAAATCCAGCTCTTTAAATTAAGAGCCAGAGGTGTGAAAAAGAACGTTAAGAAGCATATGAGATTTTTTTATTTTTTAAAGTTGAGATGTCCTAATGCAAGCAGCCTGGAAAAGATCCTCCTAATAATAAGCATCCAAAAAAAAAAAAAAAAAGGAATGGAATAGGATGTGAGAGAGATTTAAATAACTTTACAGAAGGTGGCACAGTGTTCTGTACCGTGGCGTAATCAATGCCTGAAGGGAGAATAAATATTTGAGGCTGGCGATGGTTGTGAGTCATATTATATATTTTTCTCTTCCTTGTTTTTGTGTTCTTACCATGGGAAAGAATCCTTGCTCTAAGCAGAGATGTAAATCATTTGGGGAAAACAGTAATACTAACAGGAGGAAAGGAATGGATGGAAGTGAGATGCCCAGTGAATTATTCCTTTTGATGCAAGGCTCTGTTGGAGATGGCTAAATTGTGACCTTGTAATAATGAGGGCTGTGCCTTTTTCCTTGTGTCACAGCAGTTTTCTTAACACACTGCTTTTATTCCTTCTCATACTGCACATCAGCAAGTCCTGTCTGTCTTTACCACCAGGTATGCACCAGAAGGGCACAATAAAAGAAATAATGAAAAAGAAATAATAAAAGAAACATGAAAAAAACCCAACTCGCTTGCTAACACCTCTGGAAACAGGCACATTTTTAGCATAGGAATGGAGAGACACCTCGTTGTCTTTCATGCTTGAGCAGCTTTCCTTGAGTAGTAACATTCAAACCTGTGATTTCCCTGTTCCCTTTTGGTTTTGTTTGTTCTCCTTTTGTATTAGCACATTTTTCCCCCTCCTCTTTTCTTCTGGTAAGGAGTTGCAGTTCATGGCAAATCGATACAGGTGACTGGTCGGTTTGGTGTTTTGAGTTTGTTTTTTTTTAAATTGGTGAACAATAAACTATTTCTTATCACTTTTGGATCTCATGTTTCATAGGATGATTTTCTATTTGCTTTCCATACTAAGGGCTAGGTTCTGATAAACTGATTTGCACCTTGTGTAAAAACCGGTGGTTACTGGGCGAGTACGTGCTCGCGGGTGGAATGCTTTTACACCGCGCTGCGGAAATCGATCCCTAAGTTTCATGTTTCATGAGAAAAGATTTGGCCCAGCAATTAAACAAAAAAAATAATGAATAAGAAGAGTTCCCAGGAAGCTCCTGACTCCTGCTTGCTCGGTGCCTTATATCTAGTCGAAACAAGCAGGCAGTTTGGGTCTACAGACATCACCTGTGTTCCTAGAGGTGTATTTCTGGTGGCAGAAGTGGCAGCAAAATGAAACTTGTCTTCTTCCTTTGGAAATAATGAGTTGGGAGAAATAAAACCAGCAAACAAACAACTTGGAAAAGCACCTGAGTATTTACAGCAGACAACATAATAATAAGTAAATAATTTGGTCGTGGGGTGGCTATGATTTTGGCACAGCTAACCAGTTGAGCAGACTGTTTTATGGCAATGTAGCAAAAGTGTTTGAATTCAATCATTTATATCTGGTCAAAGCAGCTTGATGAAAAAGAATAGCCTCATAGTCATGAGGGCTGCTTTTTATTCTCCTTTATATCACATCAGTTCCCTTAGCGTGCCATTATTGCTGTTAATGATTATACTGCCTACTTACACAGAGTAAAACACTCTCTTGAAAAAGCTTCAAGAATAAATTGCAAAGATTTGTGACTACCCTTGACAACCTCTTGGGCCTTAATTCCTGTATTATGTTTTAAAATAAATAATAATAATAAAAAAATCCTTAAGGGATGGAAAAGAAGTAGTTAGGAAATATCTTCTGCAAAATGAGTGCCATGAAGTACAAGGAAAAAACTCAACTTGTGAATGGAAACATGAGAAATTAAGAACCCACAAAACTTCTCCTACATGGAGGCTGGCAAATATGGGTGCTCTCTTCCATAGGGAAAGCGCAGCAGAGATTGCCACCAGACATCTGTGAAGTGCTTAAAATGTGTTAGGGGAGTTACTGCATTGCCTCTTTCGGTTGTTGTTGTTGTTTCGCTGCTCTGCACCAAAGGTTTCCGTGCCTTCCTTTTGAAGATCTATAAAAAGACATTGTTTATATAAATGACCACTTTTGTTTAGGATGAAGGTAGGAGAACGTGCCAGTGAATGATCTGTATTGTTGTCCCGGGAACACTATGATTAAAGGTGAGCAGAGCACTGGTTTTATGGGCTACAGTCTGTTTTTTTTTTAATCATATATTCAAAGATAAAGAAAGTAATTTCCTCTTAGATATTACAAAGAATGAAGCAGTTGGGTGACTATGGTGAGCTGTAATTCGTCCTGGGAGGGCAGTGTAGAAACTCACAGCTACATTTTTCCAAAATAAGCATTTGAAAAGGAAAGCAAATAATTTGTGAGTGCAAACTCAGGCTCCTACCACTCCCCAACAGATCCTGTAAAGCCTAATTTAAAAAAAAATACATTCAAACAGGTTTGTATGTGGAAACAAATCATTACACACTGCTGATAACTGAGATAATGTTAAGCTTATCAGCAGAATTGTTTCCCGCACATTCATGGAGCACAATGGGTGAGTAACACCGCGGCGGCAGGAGAGGGGCGCGTGGCCAGCTGGATCCGCGTCCACCGGCCGGTTCACAACAGGGCCAAGCTCCTGAAGGGGCTCAGATACCTGACGTGGGAAATGACGCCTTCACTTTGAAACACCTTCCAATCCTGCCAGGCATCCTTTAGCTGCTGCCTAATCCTCAGGGTGCCTGAGTGACAGAGTGCTCTGATGCTTTGCTTTCACGCTCCTCGGGGCAGCAGAGCGGTGCCTCTCTGCACACCCGCAATTACCCCCGTCTGGAGCAGGTGGAGTGGATTTGAATATCTTAGTTTCTACCCTATGCATAGTTTGGCTTGAAAAATGAGCCTTCCTCATCCTGTTTCCTCTGAGGAGCTCAGTCCTGGAGGTTTCCTTATTAAAGAATTAAGCTTAGAAGTGGTCTTTGCCAGGACCACAAAGCCAGGAATTTGGGTTGCCACGGGGCTGCTGGGCGGTGAGGCTGCAGTATGGTTCGTGTTTGCTCTCTGGTCCATAACGTGGTGCCTGGAGCACTCAGTTGGGAGCTGAGAGTCTGATCCTCAGAAGAAGGAAATCCTTCCTCCATGGGTGTCTGCCTGAATTACTGGGATGCTCTTTAAGCAGCACATTTTCCAGGAAAAAAATAAGTCCTGCTTGAGTTGATGAAAGAAAGCTGTAGGTGCCTGCCTTCAGATGGACCAGGACGTGGGACCCCAACACTCATGCTTGTTATCCCAGCAAATGAGCTCTGTATGTCCATAGCATGCACAGGCACACAGAGGTGATGACTGTGCCTATAGGAGCTATATTATTTCTGAAGAAAGACATTGATTGAGGACTTGGCTGTGCTGATGGCCTCTGCCTCAATTTTGCTGCTCACAATGAGTTTCTAGAGCTCTTTGAAGGATGTGCTAGATAACATTTGTGGAGAACATGGAGGATGGCAAAGGATTTATTTGGTCATCAGTCTGGATGTTTTGGTTTAGCTGTAGGGACAACAAGCCAGTAGATAAGGGATGGGAAGGTATTGCCCCAGGTCTTGATGACCCAGTGCCAATGGGACATGCTAGCATGGCAGAAGGGGCAGATCAGCTTTCCAGGAGGAATTCTGTGGCTGCTGCACTTTCAGTAGATTGGTTCCTTTTCTTCTTTTATTTTCATCCTAGAATTTTTCTCCTAAACTTTATAATTTTTTAATAATTTCTTCAACTCTGACTTGATTGTAGAATTATGTACAATTAGGTACAAGAGGGAGAAGCAGAAAACTTTTTCCAACACAAATGTATATGGCTGAGACTGAAACTGATTCCCTGGAGGGTGGTTGTTCTCTCATAATTCTCTATCATCAGACCCCCACCTGCCTGCCAAGTTTTATTTGCCTTTATATAATATCAATATTTGAACAATACAAACAATAAATATTATGCAATCTTTAATGAAGTCTTGCTAGAAGGGACTAGTTGAATGGGCCTGTGAAAAAATGTTTTACCTTAACATAGGGCCACCCCAACTGTCCCTCCTGTTATTTATATGGTTCCTCTGAACAGAGTCTGCAAGTGCATCCCCCACCTCCTTCTTGCATGTGTATTTCTTTGGCTATTTTTGCAAACAGGAAAGGGATATACTGAGGGAGAGACAAACAGGCAATGGAGGCCTGAGACAACACTGTTGTCAGTGGGAAACGGGATCAAACACTGAGGCTCTGTTTCAGGTTTTAGCCCTAATAACGCTCCCTTCCCTGCTGGGATTGGATTAGGATTACAGGTATTCGAGTGTGCTTTATCCAGTGGAAATAAAAGTACAGGCCACTTGGATGAATAAAGAAAAGAAAGGATAATGTGCATTTAATTCCAGGAATGTGATTTTTAGAATCATAGAATCATTTTGGTTGGAAAAGACCTTTAAGATCATTGAGTCCAACCGTTTTAGTGTATACAATACCCAGCGATGGAGCAGGGAAGGTATATCTATATATTAAAGGATGGATTAAAAAAAGAGCAGTGCCAGGTGGTCTCGTGAAGCCACTGACAATTTTGTTGTATCTTCTATCAGAAATATATTGGATCATGCTTCAGGATAGGAGTTTTAGTGGAGAGGGTTGGGAGGCTTCTCCTCAAGTGCCACTGCACAGTTTACAAGGTATATCTTGCAGCTCTGCTGTTTACCCCATCCTGAAGCACCAAGTCCATCACTGGGAGATGCTCTGAAGCACAGAACAGCCCTTCCCTTGGTGTTTTCCAGCCCATGACCTGCAGATGCCTGAGGTCCCTCAAAAGTAACAGAAAAGTGAGCCTACTACCAGAAGACTTAAAGTTTTCATGCACAGGTGCAGATTTCTACTTCAAGATTTATCCAGGTTCTACAATTTGAAAAAAAAAAGGTGGTGAATTCTGACCTAATAATATAGTTTGACATCTTTTTTTTTTTTGCTGGTCAGGATCACCTTTTCAATTATTGCCAGCTCCCACACTTGAACCCCAAGTCTCTTTCACCATGACAATGTAAAATCTTTACTAAGAAGACACCTCAACGTAGCTGAGATGTTAAGAAATTGAGAGAAATTTTGTATGCATCTCCCATACTCATTAAAGCTGCTCCCTCTAGTGCCTGTTAAAAATAAAGGAACTGTGCATATGTGACATTTAGAAATGGAATATTTATTCCCTAGCTTTCCTCTCTCCTCTTGGTTAAGAGGAGACAAAATCATCTTTGCTGGGGTGAAGTAAGTTGTTGTTTACCTTAACCGCAGTGCCCTTTTGGCCTGAAAGCTTCTGTGGTAATTAACCAAACCAGACAGTTAATTGCTTTGAGTGCTGTTCTAAAGTTCAAGTGGTAATTACTGCACCGAGACATACCATGCCATAACAACAGTCTCATCCTGGAAGCTCCTCCTCACTGTTCCTTCTCTCCTCTCCCTCCTTACAGCCCCTGCTCTGACTCCAGGTCTGAAACGAATGTGTCCTTCAAAGAGGAATCACTGACTAATAAAAAATGAGTAATTTATTAAGCCCTAGGACATTTTTCTCCTGGGTCATATTTAGTTTCCTCAGGGTTTAGGAGTAGTGCACCCTCTTTTTGAGCAAAAGATGTTCACAAGATGTTCCACAGGGAAGTGGCTGGGTTGGTGTGGTCCCCAGTGCTGGTACTACAGGAGTAACACTTGACAGGCAAAGATGTTCAGCAGAGGGTGGTGTCATTGTCTGGAAAATATGTTTGTACATGGTTTGGGACTGGCTGCACAAATAGCACCCCAAAAGAAAAGCAAGATTAACCAGGGCATCCAGAACAAGAGGCGGTAAGATCTGCTGGTGGGCTACCACAGGGTGCTCGCTGGCAGCTCTCCCAGTGTGCAGAGGAACTGCTCTGGAAGAGATTTAACTTATTACACAAACTAGATGCTCTTGCTGGCAGCATTGGAGCATCCTGGGGAGACAGGTAGGTGTGCTAGGGAGTCCATAACTCCTTATGATCTCCAGCTCATGCCAGCCCAGTGTATGTTCTTCTTCCTGCTCCCAAATTAGTCCAAGACTCCTTGCCTTCCCCTCTCCAGTCCCTCCTCAAACGTGCGTTCCCCCAGCTTCTTCTAGCTGCTCTCTGTTCTTCTCCAGTGTCAGTCATAAGCTCATTCCTGTACCTGTCTCTGCTTCTGGAGGAGCTGGCACCACCAGGCACTGACTGGCTCCTTATCAGGGTGGACAAAGAGCAATTACACCTTTGGATCCTCCCTTCTTGGGAAAATGACGTGTTGCTGATGAGCAACAGCAACGGGGCTTGTCCCAGTTCCTGGGCTGGTGGCCCTTGTTGGTGCCCTGCACACCAAACAGGGCAGTGAGCAGGTACCAGGCACAAGGGGCTTGACCTCTCAAGAGCACAGGCTGTTCTTTGCCTGGAGCATGCCCAGAGCCTGGCACTGCCGTGTTCCTGCTCCCTGGCAGCGCTGCCAGTCCCACAAAACCCAGCACCCAGCTGCAAGAGAGACCACGGTGGCATGGGTGTGAGGCAGGGCATCCTTGGAAATAAGCCCTGGTGGTGCTGGTATGATGGCATGTGTGTGAGTTTGGACTCAGTATGTGTAGGATTTAATGAAGCAGCTGGTTGAATTCCAGGCAACTTGAGAAAAGAAAAACAAAACTAGAATATTTTTTTCCTTAGGAGGATTTTGGGGGGGGAAATAATAAAAAAAAAGCTGTTCTGATGGACTGAGGTTTTAATTTGGATTTGTCTTTACCACTTGAAGAACTGCTCCTCAAAAGGATTGGTGTAGCTCTAACTTAGTTTTGCATTTTTTTTCATTCCCAATGTGGGTTAGGAGCTTGTCTGTGTATTTTTACTGTACGAGGGAAAGCGTAATATTGTTTGACGTTGGGTTTTGTGGGCAGAGCAACGTGATTTGAGGAATGCTCTTCTCATTTCAGCAGAAAAACATGACCTAAGCAAGTATGCTGTCACAGCTTCAAAATCTGTGTGCCTGGAAGCCCTGGAAAATGGGCACAGATCAAAGTCAGCTGCTGTAGGCCAAGTTCTCCCTTGCTACAAACATACCCAGAATGGGCTGATGGCTTTTTTTCTGAACAAACCATGTAATCTTATTTGTCATCTTTTTGTTTGCACCAAGTTAAATCAAGGCCTTAAAAAAAAAAAAAGGAAAAAATTAATTTGGAAGAAACAAAAGATTCAAACTAGTTTGACTGCAGATGCTCTTTTTAATAAAGTGATGGTTGCTGTAGGATTTATTCAGCCTTGTCGTATACTTTGTGCTGGCTGGACTCTGTAGGCAGCTGCAAGCCAGAGATAAGTTAACTCTTTTGTCAGGTTACTCCTTATTTCAACATTTTTTTTAATATTTTTTTTTGTGGATTTGAGTTTTCAAAAACTCATCCACCAAATTCACACTGTTTCAAGTCATCAGAGTGACATCAAGAAGGAACAAGCATTGCTGCCGTGGTTTATTGTGTATATAACGGGCCATCACGTGCTATGTTAATGCAGCATCTTGAAGAAGAAGCCCCAGCCAACCTCTGCATTTCTGAAAACTGGTTTAAAAGCTGTGCCAAGTGTTTTCACTTTGGTTGTGAGACTAAAAAAAAGGGGTTTGCTGGGCTGCATGTACCTGAGAAGCCAACGCTTACAGCTTCAGCCTCTGGGACGCTGAACAAAGCAGCCAGTGAAAAAGCAGGGGTTTGATTTTGAGTTTTTTAATCAAAAGGTCAAATAAATATTGAGAAGAGCTATCATATCATTTTGCTGTTACATAGGGCACACTTACATTTGTCACTGGAGCTCTTCAGACTGTGTTTGGCATGTCCCACTGCAAAGAGCCGCTGCGTACGGGAGGCTACGGTTTGCCTTGGAAATCCTTTTGATAAATCGCTGCTCGATTTGGAGGGACGTTCTGGATCCTTTTTCCCAGCCTCTTTCCCTGCAGACAGAGCTGTGGGGTGTACAGCTGTGTCCCCTCCCTGCCAGCCCCCCTGCCTGCACCCCACATCAGCTTTGCAAAAGGCTGTAGCTCCCCCTCTTAAGCTTTATTTATAAACTCCTGGCACAAAGTATTCCGTATTGTCTGTATCCAGGGGTCTCAGATTCCAGATTTCCCAGGGTATAGGGGTTTTAAAATTGTTATTATTTTTATTTCAATCTCAAGATGTTGCCCAGGTGGACTTGGGGGCTTTCCATGGCACAGCCTCTATAGCTCTGACCGTGTGCTGGACATATAAAGGTCTGAATGATGTGGCTGGAAGATGAATGGTTCTGGGGAACATCAGAAGGATCTGCTGGATCTGAGTGCGAGTGTGCAGGGAGTCCTGAGCACGTGTCCCTGGCATAAAGTCAGAAGAGCCTGAACCCCAAAACACCAGCTATTGAGCTTGGCCTACACCCTTCCTCTTGTGTTGTGCCGGTGGCCTCGGTGTTGGAGAGGAGCCAGCCACGCTAGGAGGGTTTTGGCAGAAACCCCTCGAGGGGTGGGATATGGGACAGACAGCACAGAGGAAACCTCTTTCCAGTCAAACAAGTAGCTTTGGAGGAAAAAAGGGAGCCTGAGGGAGAAATGTTCTGCTAGCAGCATTTGCACTGAGTTATTTTAATCTTTATTTATCTCCCAGTCATGTCCAGCGCGGGGTGAGTCAGCCTGGGACGTGGCCTGGGCCACCTCCTTTGCAAGCCTTCAGGGAGGGCAGAGAGCACAGCCTGTGCTCCACGGTGTCTCGTGCCAATGCCTCACTACATGCTGTATTTTGCAATTTTTAAAAAACCCTACAGAGCTCATTTATATTTAATTATTTTTGTTTCCCCTTTCCTCTCTCTCTAGTTTTGTATGGAGCTGAACCAGCCGACGCTGCCAAACATCCGCAAGTGGAAGGGCCCTCGAGGATGTTGGAAGGGTGTTGTTTCCGAAAAACCCTCAGGCCAGCTACACAAGGTACATTAATCCCTAAGTCTGAGCTTTGCCTTGGCCTTTTTTTTTCCCCCAGTCCCCTTTAAGGCAAAACATTTTGCAAATCTTTTTTGGCAAGGTTTGTGTCTCTTTGTTTTTAACTTGACTGTTCCTGTGGCTTTCAATTCGACTGAGGGATTGATTTCTTTTTGGAAGAATTGGTTTCCTCAGCCTGTGGCACACTTGTAAGGAGGAAGGTGTGTGTGTTTGGGGGGAGGTATGGTGAATAAAAGCAATATAGAAATATAGAAGAAAGGCTACACATTAGGACAAGGAAAGAGTCCTTGGTTTTGCCCCTGGCAGGCTGCAGTACTCTGAATTTTTTTGTGCTTCTCACCTGATCAGTTCCCTAGCACACCCCCATCGGGCATTTGGAAGGGCTCCCTGTTTTCCTAGTTTGCAGGTAAAGAGCTTGCAGAGGTGCTGTGCAGGCTGCTGTCCTCATCTGGAAGAGGAGCTTCTCATCTGGCATGTTCCCCAAATTTCCTCTGCACAGGTGTTGGAAATGCTGTGGACTCACTTTGACATCTGCACCATGCTTTTCCCTGCAGCATCTTCTGCCATGGGAATATATATATACACATATATATACATATATATATATATATGTACTGCAGTGAGGTGCTAATTGATAAGGTGGTGACAGCTGCACCTGGTATGTTTGGCAGTATTCAGGGTATAGCTGCGTTGTGCTGGACACCACAAACAGTACCCAAAAGCAATCTCTCCCAAGGGAAATCATACAACCACAGCATGGTTTGGGTTGGAAGGGACCTTTAAAGGTCATCTAGTCCAACCCCCCTGCAGTGAGCAGGGACATTTCCAACCAGACCAGGTTGCTCAGAGCCCTGTCCAACCTGACCTTGAATGTTTCCAGGGATGGGGCTTCTATCACCTCTCTGGGCAACCTGGGCCAGGGTTTCAAGGGCACAAATGAGTTTCAGAGCAAGGTCCTCCTCGGGCTCGAGCCTGTTGTTACTGAACAGATCATTCTCTTGATGAGAATTCTCATTCTATTGCAGGATGGATGTTCTGGCGTAGAAGCAGGAACCAAGAGCTGTCATGTAGGATGGTGCCTAGCAGTACAAAGGGCTGTCTCCATCTCCTCTGAGCACTGTCTTTATTAATTATGTGACTGCAGTTGTATCACGTAATCATGCTGCTTAGAATCCACATTTCCTTAATGTGGCTTTTCCAAATCAGGTTGCATCACCATTCCCTGGTTTTGGACTGATGTTTTGTGAGGTGCTCCTGCTTTTGCTGCCCTTCTGAGTAAAACCCAAGAATGAGAAAAAAACCCAAACCAAACCAAAAAACACCAGGATAGAACTCTAGCTGCCACTAGAAAGACACAGAGGGTCTGAATGTGTCCAAGGTTTAGCACAGCTCACACTTAATTCAGATACAGAATGCAAATCCCCATCATGACATTTTTATTCCTAGCTGGAATTTTCTTTTGGGATCTCTTGTTAGGCCAGATCATTAAAACACTGAATTCACAAAGTTGTACAAAGTTGCCCCCTCTGCTTTTTCCTTTTTCCCCAAGAATTATTAATAACTGTCTCAGAGTTTCTGTGTTAGATCAGTTCTTTCTTGAGCTGTATTTACAAAGATAACAGTGAAAGTTTTGACTATGGGCTGAGGAAATAAAAATCATCATCTACCTTGTTTTACTGGTAGGGATGTAAGGGTGAATGGTTCCCAAAATGATGGGAGAAGTCTGTGGCCAAGCTAAGAATAGAGATGTTATCTACTGACTCTTCCTTTTAGCTGCTTTAACAGAAATCTGGCTGTGCAGGAGAACCCTCCACTAAGCTAAAATGTCTCTTCTACCTCTTGGGTTAGTCCATGAGTCCCTCAGGTTTGAACACCACGTACACAAACACAGTTCAGTGGAGTAAGACAGTGTAACCCTCAGTGTACAGCATCTCCGGCATGAGCTGATCTCAGGATGCTCTACAGGGCTCAATATGGCAGAATGGTGGATGGTGCTTCAGGCTCGTGCTTCCACATGTCCTGAGCATTTGGCCTTCAACCAAGCAGTGATTTTTGACTGTCATGTTGATGTGAAACCTAGAGCCAGGAAATAGCAAACAGCAATTTAATTTTTCCACATCTTTTCCTATAGCAGGTTTCAAACCTTAGACTTCTGACTGGTGGAATAATTTTGCCAGTATTTTAAACATGAGTTATCTAAAGGAGCTACCAAAGGATTTTAGCCAAGCTTAATACTTTCTTTCAAGGCTCGTGGGAAGCCAGCAGAGCAGATAACACTTGTTTATTGCAGCTGAAATGGAAAGAACTCTTCCTTGTGGTGGATTGAGCTACGATTCGCTAAGGGAAGTGAGTTTGACTGATTCTGAGGAGAGTGGTGTCTGGGTGATGGGAGGGCAGGCTGACAGGCTTGGAATTAGATAGCACTGCTGGTGTCACTGGGGCAGGCAGCTTCCTGAAAATGCCAATTCCGCATCCCAAAGTAATCAAAAAAACTCATGCAGGATGATAGAAACAGAGCTGAAAGGAGCCGAGAGCTGAGCATGCAGCGTTTGAGCTGGAAAAGAGACGGAGCAGACTGACAGGGCTGAGAGGGCTAGACTCTAGATGTCACACCAAGAGACTGAGGAGCCCGGATATTTTAGCTTGCAGGTGCCAGAAGCCTGTGAGATGGTGTTTGGCATGGGGAGAAGGAACAACTGTGTGCAGCATCAGCTACCCCGAGCCCCAGCAGTGGTCTGGTGAGACCACATCTGGTGGGGCTTTTGGCCAGGGTGAGATAAAGAAGTGTTTCTACCTTGTTTCTTTATCTCCTACCAATAGCCTAGGATGCTGATTCTCCTTCTGCTTGTGCACAGTGAGGTGGGATTCCTGCCCTCAGCAGGTGCCAAGCCTGGATATAAACCTGTGTTGTCTTTTATGCATCTGCCTGTTTTGGGGGTGATGTACAGCACTGCCAATACCAACAGTGGCACTGAAACTTGGGCATTAAAATGTCACCTAAAGGGCTGGGTTTGGGCAGAATGTTTTGGTTTTACCTTCTTACTACTCGCTTTTTTCTTTCTTTTTTTTCTTCTTTTTGTTTTAAATTCCAGGGAGTTGAATATTCTGGCTTCCTCTGGGATACAACAGCTGGCATTGAGCTGAAAGATGCTTCATCTCAGGAGAGTACACAGACCAATGGCAATGGGAAGCACTCATATCCTCACCCCTATCTTGCACATTTCAAGGTAACTGCCACTGTGCCAACCAACCCTTGCAGAATTGAGTCTTTATTAAAAAAATTGGGGTAGGAAGCTGGAAATACACAAAGTCTTCTAACAAGATAAAAATTTGCATGAAGCTCTAACCCATCTCATCACTTCAGCACCGTCTCATGGCTTGATTATAGGGCAAGGCCATGAGATATAGCCATATAGGGCTGTTATGGGTATGGCAGATCACCAGAATCTGTCCTTTCCTTGGCTCCTGTGGGAGCAAACCCTGCTGCAAGGCAGCATTTGGGCACAGGAGGGTCAGTGGGTCTTCAGGAGCATCTGCAGCCCCCAAGAGAGTGACAGAAGTGACCAGTCACCTTGTTCTGCTTTTACCAAATGAACAAGGCAGGATGGAGGTGTGAATCCAGCAGCAGCAGCCACAGGGCTGTGATTCTGGTCAGTGCCAAATTGTGAGTGGAGAAGGGTAAGTGTAGTCAAAATGGATATATATATAAATATAAAAGGCTCAGTGCTCCTGAGAGACTCAGGCTGATCTCTCCCATATTGCTGCTGTACTGCAGAGGTGCCATTTTAAAGCCTTTCACTAAGCTGAACCCATCTAAAAGAAAAACATCATGCATTTTGGAAACATCATGCATTTTGGAAACATCATGCATTTTTGTACCTGTGCTTGAGTGAGCATACAGCCCCCTTCTCCACACAGGATGTGATGGAGGGGTCCAGTTTGGGGAACTTGACTTGAATTTGAGAGAAGCATTAATAAAATACTTATAGATAAATAAATGATTCTTTATCATGAATATTAGTTAAATAATAATGTAAACAGGTCAATATTAGGAGCAAGTGTCACATGGCAAGGTGAGTCCCAGAAGGTAAGCAGAAGATTGCAGGGAGCCAGCAGCTGCTTTCAAGGTACATTAAGTTTCTTGGTCAGTCTCTGTGATGGGCCAGAGCTAATCACAAGAGAGTCGTAATTAGCCCATGTAATGTCTGTGACATTATTTGTAGCTTATTAACAACTGGTTTGATATAAACTGATTTTCATTTCTGCAGCCATGGTGGAATAAAGCTGTTTGCTTATTCAAGCCAATTTCCCCAGAACCAAAAGGCTGTCAGGTTATTTCAAAATAATAAAACAAAAAGCCTTCCCCCTCTTTTCTCCCAAAACCAAGAGTAACCAAAACACACCACACACGTGGCAAAGGGAGTCCTGGGCACCCAGATTTGCTGCTGAAAGGACAGGTTTTACTTTGTGACCTTCTGTCCCCTGTGTGCATGGCATTGATTGCTCCTCTTTCCTCCCCCAGGTTGGGGTGAATGATCTAACCCTGGTTAACCTTCATCTGGCCTTGTCACCCTGGGCAGGAGAGAACATGGGGAAGAACCACGACAGCCACAAACTGGCAGCCTTTGCACAGACTTTGCAGGAGACTCTGAAAGGTAGGGTGGGTTTTTTTCCTGCCAGCTATCACATGCACTATGGTCATCTTACCTAATCAAAAGGAATTAAAAAAAAGTAAAAATAAATCTATCTCAGTGTAGGTTTCACAAATATCCTCATCAGCTTTGCACTGTCATGACTGGTATTTGGATTTGAGTGACCTGTAGCATAGCAAGTGTGCTTTTGTCCTGCTCATTGTCTTACAGTCATTAAATCTAATTAATACAAACAGCACAGGGATCCTACATTTTTCAAATGAAACTCTTGATTTTGTACTAGTGTAAGAGCAAATTCAACCAAAAAAAAAAGAAGACACCAGCTTTAAACCCTATTTTAAGTGCTGTGAGGAAATGAGACCCATGTGAGAGCAAAACAAAGCTTAATGGCTTTTTTGTTTTTTTTTCAAAATAAATATGTTCTATATATTTACTTTTGGATAATTGGAAGCACTTTGGAAAACCCAGTGCAAATCAGGAGATGGCTGCTAACAAGAAAAGAGACCAGCAACCAAATGTTGCTTTGGTACCTGGGTGTAATATGCAAGATAATTGTGTCATTTTCAGATAAATTGCTCTGGTTTTAGACCAGGATGAGGGCCACCAGGATTTAGACCTGAACTTGAGCAATGGTATAGCCAGCTGAATTTCTTTACCTCATTTCTGAGAATTTGCTTCTTCCTTTGAAGCTTGCAGATTGAATTCCATTTCCTACGAAGCAGAACAGCACATTTCAGATTCTAAATGTTGCTGATCTTGTTACAGGAATAATAAAAAAAAATATCTAGCCTTTCATTTACTGCTTAACAAGGATATAAAAGGGTTCCAAGGTTACCTGCTTGGCCCAGTTTGGCAAGCTTGGTCACTCAGAAGCATTAATATCCCTTTTGTATATAACACAAGAGGTATTTGCAGGTTTGATGCATGTTCTGTTGTTTTTCCTTTTGAGTTGCAAGAAGTTAATCAGAGCTATTTTTAAATGCTACTGATTTAAGTATTTGTCCAGGTACCTTGAAATTGGAAAGGATGGAAGTAAACAACAGGATCATTTGTTTAATCCCCAAAGGCTGAACTGAGACACAGATAAATGTGTAGCAGCTCTTTTGAAATCATCAGAGTTGCATTTCCACTGCATCTAAATTTAGACTCTTGGTGTCAGGGCTTCTCTTTCTGTTGTGTTTCTGTTTGCACGTGGTAGGCACGTTACTGCAGCATGCTTGTTCTTGGCTTAGTCTTTCACAAAAGAAGATATTCAGATTTCTCCAAACTTGTGGCATGCAGGTCTTGTTTCCTAAACAAATGGTAGTGCACATGTGTTCCTTTGAAGTGCTGAATTACCCTGCCAAAATCAACGTCATGCTCAAATTTACCGCCACCCTTCCATTTCTTCCAAACCCATCCATAAAGTGCAGGTGATGAAGACTGATTTGTCTGTGGGCACTGCAGTAAATCAGAGTTTCTGCTCCCATTTTGCTAACAGATGCCTACTCTCTTATCTTTCATTCTTATGAAAAAGCATGTGAGCATCTGAGGAAGTTTGGTTACAATCCACAGTCTCCTGAATGCAGAGCAGTATTGTCCCCACATTTCTCCCAGCAGACCAGTGGGTCCTGGTTCCTTTTTCCCCTCTTTCTTTCCCTTTCAGCAATACCAGAGAGATGCAGGGGCTGGTGGCTGCTCATAGCTGACTCTCTGCAGCAGCCCTTCTGCCTCCTCTCCAGCACTCACCTGTTCAGTGTGATGGCCATGGTGGCACACAGACACCATTCTGGATGTGCTGGTAGACCTAGGCACCAGGGTGTTGGCTTCGTCATCTTCTCCCATCTGACTTGGCTGTACTCCATGGGTTTGTTTCTTTTAAAGGTGGGCAGGCCACTGTCATGAACACTTTATAGAATAGTATTTAAACCTCCATTTCTGATATGATTTGTGACTTGCAAAGGGTAAAGAAACCTCAAACAGTTTCACTGTCTTTTCCTTGTCCCTCTGCAGCTTAGCCAGCAGCATGTTTGGAAGCATTTGGTTTTGTGAGGCACATGCTATCAGTCTCGCTGTTCTCCTGCTCTTTCCCAATTCATCTTTCATGCAGGGCTAGGTGGGTGGAATAGATTTTGTTGTTGAACTTGTACTCCCTCTCCTGGCTGGCTACTTCTACAGCAACAAGCACAAAACGAGGAGGTTTGTGCCTGAGCACTAGGTGTGTGTCCTGGTTTTCAGCTGAGGTGGAGCTCAGATTCTTTTTAGATCAAGCCAAACAACTGCTAGCCAAGTGAAACCACTGCAGGATGGGAGAACAATCCATCTCTCCACACCATCTACTCAAACACTTCAGTCCCAGCAAGGAAAAAGCTTACAGACTCTCATAGTTCTCTTCTCTGAAGTCAGCTTTGGGATAATTTTTGGTGCATTTATGTCTCCTTTTAGCATCTTCCTCCTTCTTCAGTACCAAGCTGTCATGCAGCAACATCTCTGATCAGCTATCAGCATTCTGGAGTTTGACCTCTCAGAAGTTGCTGGCAGTGGTTTGAGATGGGCAGCAAGGCTTGTGTGTTGTCCTCTTACCCCAGTGCACAGCTGGGATGTCTCCATCTGCAGTCACATTGTGGGTATTTGGGTCCTCAGTTTGTTTTCCAACTTCCTTAGGGTTGGAAATAAAACATAACTGAGGTCTTTTTCTGTTCTGATGAAGACAGGATTTTTCTGACAAGCACTTATCATAGAATTGTTTTTGTTAGAAAAGACTTTTAAGGTCATTGAGTCCACGTGAAAACCCAGCACTGCCAACTCCACCACTAAACCACGTCCCCAAGCACCACATCTACACGTCTCTTAAATACCTCCAGGGATGGTGACTCCACCACTTCCCTGGGCAGCCTGTTCCAACGCTTGACAACCCTTTCAGTGAAGAATTTTCTCCCAATATCCAACCTAAACCTCCCCTGGTGCAACTTGAGGCCAAGTTCAAGTCATTCCCTTTGTTTCTTTGAAAATTCATCCGTAGGCAAAATCTGAGGCATCCCAAGTTCAGCAGTATCCCTTCAGTGGGCCAGGCAAAGGAAAGCTGTGGCAGTCAGGGAGTGTCCATGTGCTTTGTGAACTCATCTTCTGCTCCTCAGGCTTGTTCCTTGGGCTTTCTTAAGTGCAGAGGCTTAGAATGAGCACTGCACTTCTGGGACTCTGGTCTATGCCAGCATAAGGCTGTGTCTTCCTGGGATCCTCACAAAGGTGTCCTTGACTCTTAGAGCAGCTCTATAAAAAGACAATGTCAGGGCAAGTTAAAGCCAAGATGTGTTTCTTGCAGAAAAAGAAAAAAAATCAAGCTTACCAAGTCACTGATTTCTAGAAACCTCTAAAAGCAGAACTGCTTGGGTTTGAGTTTGGCGCTGGCAGTGAATAGCAAGCAAAGGACACCAGTAAAAATGAGATGATATTTGAAAACAAGCATGAAACGTGGACTGGCTGGTTTGTATTGTCACCAAGAGCATGGCCATGAGTAAATAGCCAGTGAAGAAGTCTTTAAACAGCATTTCTTGCAGGAGCTCAGAGTAAAGGCAGCTTTGCTGCTCAGTATTTGTATTTCTCCTCCTCCCATTTATCCCCTCTGCCTCTCGTACTCAAGCAACCGATGTCCACTCCTCCCATTCTTTTCTATTTTTCCCATTTTCTAGGAGAAAAAGACGTGATCATCCTTGGAGATTTTAACCAGGCCCCTGACAGCAGCGACCACGACATCCTGAGGAAGGAGAAGTTCCATCACCTGGTCCCTTCCAGCACCTTCACCAACATCAGCACAAAGAACCCCCAAGGGTCCAAGTCGCTGGATAACATCTGGATCAGTCGGAGCTTGAAGAAGGTTTTCACAGGTGGAGTTGCTCTTTACTGAGGTCGTGTGACCTTTAGTGGGGTTGCCCACAGGTGTCAGGTGTGGGCAATGTCACTCATCTGTCTCCCTGTGGTTCTTTTCCCTGCAGGCCACTGGGCTGTCGTGCGAGAAGGTCTTACAAACCCATGGATCCCAGATAACTGGTCCTGGGGTGGGGTGGCTTCGGACCACTGCCCTGTACTGGCTGAATTTTACCTGGAAAAGGACTGGAACAGGAAGGAGGTGACACGGAATGGGAACGGGGTGACAGTTGAACGCAGCGACTCCCAGGCGAAGCACGAACGATGACGTGAACTCGTGGGCGCCTCTTCTGCCCCCCCAAAGGCTCTGCTTGCTCCCGGCTCGGCAGCGGGGCAGGACTGCCTCCCCCCCTCCCTCCTTTCCACTCTCCTCCCCGCACCTAGAACATGTCAGCACTTGGTTTTGGTGGCCCTGGCTGTGTCCCCTTCCTGGACAGTTGTGGGATGTCTCATGGCAGCGGAGCAATCTGCAACTTTTTTCTGGGGACACAGTGGACATTTCCCCACCGGGAGATTGGGGTGGGAGTTGTACAGAAAATAAAGTACTTTTACTACTGTGCAGGGTCTTTGCTAAACACAGCCCAGCAGGGCTTTGCTCTCAGGGTGAGGGGGGAATGGTGGTGATTTTCCTTTGCCTCCTTGGAATTTGAGGGAATAAGAGAGGTCCCAAAAAGAGAGACACCGTGGAAATTCTTGGCAAGTCTCAAATGCCATTCAGCACTTTAGAAAGCTCCCAGAGCTGGTTCCTGCGTGAGCTGAAATGAGGCCCAAGTGGTCCCTCTGGCTCAGCCTGGAGAGGCCCTGTTCCTCCACAGCCCCATGGGGATGTGGGCACCTCTTGTCCTTCCCATCCTCTCTCCTTATGCTCCTGGCAGGGTGCATTTTGCCCCAGAAGGGCTTCCTGGGGCTTGGCTTTGGCTCTTTGTTTGGCATGCAGCGTTCAGTGTTGGCTTTTTCCTACACACAAGCCTTCAGGAGCTGAGAAACCACCAACTTGTCCCTCTGCAGAACCTGGTCCACTTCTCCAGTGCCCTTTGCTTTGCTCCTTGCTGGTTGGGGATCTCACAGGAAAGGCCCTTGTCCTTTGGCCCTCCAACTGGCATCCAAGAGGAGATGTAGCCCTGAGTCTTTGTCCAGGAGTTGGTGTTCTGAACAGGGCTCTGCATCAGGGAGAAGGTCATACATCAGGGGGAGGTCTATAGATGAGCCCACGTTCACGTGGTTGCTGCAAAGGCTGACCCATGTGTTGCACCAACCTTTGCCCATCAGTTCTATAGGGGTTTTCAGTTTGTCCCTCTGGAAGACCAGGCAGTTACACATCACTGTCCTGAGCTTCCTTGCTGCCTGAGCCTGGTCCAGGCACCACAACAGGAGTCTGAAGACACTGTATGGACATCATGTGTATAGCAGGGATGGGATCTGCTTCTAAGGAGGTTTCTTTCTGGGTGGGGAGGACTTCAGTCAGCAAAATGCCACCACAGCACTGGGGATGGAGCATTCAGTTTGTCAGCTACATCAAATTTTTCAAGTAGCAATTAATAAACAGTGACCAGTGACCTAGAAGGGAAACATTAAAGGACTGGAAAAAGCAATTCAGCATCTGCAAAAGAAATAAGTTGAGTATGAAAGGCGCTGAGCTGCCAACCAGCCCAGCACCTTCTGCAGATGACCACACATTTTGCTGCTGAGCACAAAGGAAAGTTCTCTGGCATGAGTTATTGAGCTATAAAGGGAAAACTATCCCTGACAGCAGTGCCACTCCAAAGGCAGTGTTGTAACTGAGGGCTTTAGAGCAAAACAGTGTCATGTTCTTGTAGCATCTTCGTTACTTTTAAGCTTTCCAAAATACCATCTCATTTCAGGTAGCAGCAACTGCCTAAATTCACACACACACACACAGCTCAGTAGTTCAAGCAGCTTTGCTGACTAGATGCAGAACTAAATCTGAAAGAAGGTGGAATAGTCTGGATGTCACTCTGAGGCTGAGGGAGGTTTCATTGACATTTTGAGGGGTGGAGTGGATGACTCAGAGTTCAGAGCACCAGACCAAAACTGTTTCTTTACTTGCTCAGCATTCCCTGCTGAAAATGGGAGGCATTTGTCCCTGGTCATTAAAGAAGCCAGCAGGAGGGTTTGGCTCTAGCTTTCATTCTGGATCCTTGCTGCTGCTTAGTCCTTTTCCACCAGACATGATTTTGCTGCCTCATCTTAATTTGAGCATCACCAGATCCCCCAAGTAACTCTCACTGGGCCACTGCAAAATACAGGAGGAGGATCACGTGAGATGAGTGATAGTAAAATTCCCTAGAAACACCAACTTCTTGTACCAACTAGTGTTTGGTGGTGTTTCCTTGCTATAAATATGTTTGGAAGCTGAAATTACTTTATAGCTCTAGAAATAAAACATGAAAGGGCCAGATCCCATTTAATCTGCTGCAGAGGCTCCAAAGCCTAGAGAAGCACCTGCAGTCTCCTGTGTGGGGGCTGGTCTGTAAGCAGCCACACTTGCAGCTGCAGGAGGGGGACCTGCTTCAGCTGATGAGTTGCCTATTAGCTCAGGATAATGAGCTGAGCCCCTCTCATAAGTCATGTGTGAGCTGTAGGGAAGCTTCATGAGGCTGGTCTGTAGACCAGGGGTTGCTCAGCCCAGCCCAGCCAAGCCTGTTGGGAGCTCTGGAAAGTGATTATTTGGTGAATAGGAAGATACCTTGGAGTAAGATGGGTCCTACAGGGTCAGAGGGAGGAGGATAGAAGAGTTTGATACCTACAAGTGAAGCTCTGCCTTGTGTAGACTACCAGCATAAGCTATGTGCATGGTTACTTCATGGTGGGGATTGGTAGTGCCTGACCATCCTGATGGTTTCACTGGTTTTCAAAAGCTTGCTTAGGTTTTTTGTGTGTGACATCCTTGGAGGATGATGAGGTGGTTGAGAGCCTGATGGATTTTGGAGTTCCCAAGAGCAGTTGTGATGTTGTGGTGGTTCAGCAGCTGAAGTGGTGGCCGGCTTCCTCCTGTGACTGTGGGAGCAAACCTGGCCAGCAGTGCTGTGCCAAGGTGTTGCTAGGAGAAGGTAGGCCCAGCTCTCTGCAGCTGAATTGCCCTGGCAGCCCCAAGGGAGGCAGCAACGATGGAGGTGGCACAGACACAGTGAGTCTTCCTTGCAAGCTGGTGGTGGAGCTCTTCCCTGCCCACTGCCTCTTACCTCCTCCTCACTAATGCCAGGCTCAGACCTCCCCTGGCCAGGTGACCTGGTGACAGCTGATGTGCAGCCCATGGTCCCTGTGGTGGCTGTGGCTGGTGAGACCCTGCAGTGGTGGCTTCTGTAGAGCTCAGTGCTCCTCCTGGCAGCCTCTGAGAGGAGAGGCAGCTGCTGGTGGGACATGGTTGAGTTTTCAGGTTGAGTTTTTAGCACCTGGTGGAGTAAAAGCTGATTGGAAAGAATTCAGCTACCTCCTTAATTTGGTGCTAATATACTGTGAAAATTAAGACAGTTTTAAATGAACATTTCCTTTAACAAAATTGTTCTGGCTCTTTCCTAGTGCTTTTTTTTTTTGGCTTGGACAGTGTCTCTCTCTCAACTTCCCCCCTGGCTCTGTGCATGGTCAGATTTCCATCCTGCTTTCTGGCATAAACAATTTCCACAGCTTTCCCTCCTCACCACAGGGGCAGGAGCATCACTGGGACCCTTGGTGCTCGAGTTGCTCCTGAATTTACTTGCAGGGCATCCAGCTTGGCAAGCCTTGAGTGCTGGGAAAAGGATTTCAGAGCTGGAGTAGAAGTGCAGATCAGCACCACGGACACTGGTGCTGCAGGGGGGGTATCTGGGAGGCACTGGGGGAGGGAGCTGTGGAACAGTGTGACTTCATGAGAGGATAAAGGGGATAAACTTTGCTACCCACTTACAGTCATTAAAACAGCAATACCTATATTTTATTTATTTTTTTTAATGCTAAATGTCCCAGTAAAAAAAAACAAACCCAAACTCTTTACAGCATTACAGAGCTTTGACCCTACAGCACAAAGACCAGCTTCTGTGCACTGTGTTTTTAGACTTTCTTTGTTTTGATTGCAACAACAACCAGATGGGAAAGAGTCAGGCAGACAGTGGGGTAGCACAATCTACAGCAGGTCTGTTGCTATGAACTGTGACAGGGCAAACACAAGTGAACTAAGGGGGAATTTCTCCTCTTTCTCCTTTCTTCCATCTCTAAAGCTGGATGGGAGAAGGCAGTATCTTACAAGAGATGGTGTCAAGCACCTAGCATATAAAACAGAGCAGATGATTGGACACATCACTGCAAAGGGATTCCTAAACTAAATATTTAAAAATACACAAACCCTTTAAAAAATAATCAGTATACAATGACAATGCAAAAGGAACATAAAGGAGCTTTTTCTTAACTCCACATATTCTGGCCACCCTTCCCTCCCCGCCTGTTCCTCTTAAGTCCATTTCTGCATCCTCAGTGGCAGAGGGTAAGTGAATGGTGGGCTGGTACTGTTAATTTATGAGATCCTGGAGCTCCTCATCAGTCAGCTCATTGACTTCCATGATCTTTTCCAAGTGCTCCATGTACCGAGTATGGTCTTGCAGAAAGTGTGGTACCCTCATGTTCTCGGTCACAGCCAATCCCTTCAGGCGCTCCACGTCCTCGTACGAGATCTGCAAGGAGGGACAGGGGTTAATGCCACACTGCAGTCCTGCTGCTTCTCTGCTGCAGCTCCAACTTCTCTTCTGGAGCTGAGAAAAGATTTCAGAGCAGGGGGATTTAAAAGCTTGTGAGAAGGCTTTGGAAATGTGAGTAACTGTGTGCCTCAGTGGGATGCAAAAAGAAATAAATGTGATTTTTAGCAAATGCCTCCATAGTTCCTGATTCTACCTTCCAGTCAACTGGTGAACACAGGAACCTGGCTGGGAATAACCTACAGCAGCTGCAGGAATAGAGAGGGAAAGGATGGAGCATGTGTGAGTCTTGGAGTCTCTGCTCAAAGAGGTGGAAAGATTTGACATGAGAATGGAGAAGGAAAGCTGCAGAAGAGTGAGGAGCTGGGAAGGGAGCACAGCACAGGCATGGCACAGCACAGGCAGCCTCCAGCTTTGGGAAAGGTGTGGTGCCAGCTGACCTGAGCTCTGATGTTTTCATTCTCACTAGCAAATGTGCTTATGCAAAGCTACATTAAAATGCACCTCTAGTAACTAACTATATTATTATTATTATATTATAATAATATAATTATCATTAAGGGCATATAAATGGGCAATCCTTAAGCATTGTCATTTTAGTTTATTTTTTTTCTCCATTCAATAGCAAGGCAGAGACTGCATTTACCTTTTGGCATCAGAGCCCTCTGGGTATGGGTGTTGACACTCACAAACCTTTTCCAGCTACTACAGAGCCTACTCCTTTTTTTTGTTTTTCAAAGGAAAGCTGAGATTTTTCTCCATAATCTTCTGATTCTACGAGCCAGGACTTCAAGTCTTGAGCTCACAGTAGCTCATGATGCTGAGAATGATGGTCCAGAAAGGATTCATGCCTTGGCTGTGTGATAGCTACACGAGCTGCCCCCACAAGCACAGAAGAGGACTCCTTGGGCAGAGATCCAGTGTGATGAGATGTGTGTGGTTGCAGCTTTGTCTACAAGGTGCATGTTCTGGGCACCCTACAGACAGGAGCATATGTACTGGCAAAAAAACCCCAAGCTTGGCTGTGCTTATGAACTGGCACATCCCATTTCCTCACAGCATGTTTGTGCCAGGTGGCTTGAGAGTGGAGCCTGCTTCTTCCAACCTTTTTTACCCCTTGTTTCTTCTGAGGAGCTGAGCACTGCGGGGTCCAGGCTCCTTGGAAACAGCCTGCCCTCTTAGCAGGGGATGCTTTCTATTCAGAAAAGATTAAAGTGAGCATGAGTGATCCACCAGTGTGGAAAGAGCATGAGAGGGCTCTGTGGAAAGATAGGATGGTGCAATCCAGCTTGCTAAACCTGATCCATACAGGTGGTCAAAGATGGGGTGCAGATCTCGCTGAGAATGGGAACAAAGTCTGCAAAGGGAATGAATTTGCATCTGAGTACATGTGGGCTTTCTAGCTGCAATGACAAGATGCATCCTGATGGGGAAAAAATGAACATACACCTATGGCCAGGCTCACTCAAGTTACTTAGATACTGCTGCTCAAAGCTGGTGTGGCATCACACATGATTCATGTTATTTAGAAGTAGGCACAGAGGAGCTACACAAAATCATCCCATCTCCTTTCAGTCTGGAGACACAGCACCAAATGAGATTAAATACTGACCTTCCCTCCTGTCCCCATGTGAAATTCTCCCTCTTTTCCTCCCAAACAAAGGAAAGAAAAAGGACCCTCTTCCCCCTCATATTTATGTTCAGGGGTTCTGCAACTAAGAAATGAGTATCTGTGATTTGAGGTATGGTTTGAATGGGGTTTTTCCCAGCGGGCCAGTTTTCCCAATTTCCCCAGTCCTTGCAATTGCTAAAAAAAATGACAAAAGCTGACATCAAAAACATCATCTCATCCTACTGTGGCAACAGGTTGTCTTCCTTACCACATGTAATTAAAATCATCCTAATAGGTCAAAAAGACAGAGGCTAAAACAGGCTGACTTTGGCTCTTTGTAAAGTGTTCACATTCTTGAGAAACACAACAGTAGGTGACATTTTGCTGCTCTTGCTTTTTAAAACTCTGGGAGTGATGCCATCCTGAAGTGCACCCAAGATCTGCATTCTGTTTCTCTTCTTTAATATTACTTGCAAGCAATCACTAGGGGAAATGTTTTGCAGTGCTTCCCATATTCAATTCCTTCCTTTAAAAACTGCTCCTTCCTAAAAAGCATCTTCTCTTCTCAGGCTTCAAGCTCTTTCCTTGGCCACTTCTAGGTATGCTGAACAGCTTGCATGGGATCTGTTTCCATGCACCACTCTCTCCTACACTGCAAATAATCTCAGCAGCCTCAGGAAGGTGTGGCTACTGCCACCAGCCAGATCTCCAGCACTGAGATGAGAACAGGAGACACAAAAGCTTCAGCATGGCTCTGTCTTAAATACAGCCATGTGACAAAGCAGCCTCTGATTTTACAGCTGTGTGAGCTACCTACTGAAGCACAGAAGCATTTTGTTGTCAGCAGCACAGCCAACTGCTGTGGTTTCCTATTATGTTCATAGGTTTATTGTATGTGCAATAAAACTCTACCTAGGGTAGGCATGCTGGGAAAGATGAGGACACTCGTGACAACACAAGAACACTGAGAGTCTTCAAAAGGCAAAGAACATTTTCCCATTGAATGCTGGGCTTCCCTGTGTTTAAATCATGTGCTTTTTCCTTTGAACCTGGAAGACACATCAGCCAAGCTTAATACTCCCTTTGGAACAACCTGATCCTCCTATTCCACCTGAAACAAACAAATAAATCGCCCTTTAGAGCGGTGATAAACTCCTAATAGCCACAGGTGAGATCTCAGGGCAAGTTTCATATTCCTCTATGCTCACTGAACTTGTTTTTCCTGAGAGTATATGGAGATATCAGAGTGGGCTCAGTGAAGGGTCACCAAGATGATTAAGGCACTGGAGCATCTGACATATGAGGACAGGCTGAGAGACCTGGGACCGTTCAGCCTGGAGAAGAAGGCTCAGAAGATCTTACCAGTGTGTACAAACACCTGATGGGAAGGAATGATGAGGGAGTTGAGCTCTTCCCAGCAGAGCCCTCTGGCAGGTCAAGAGCCAGTGAGTACCATTTAAAATGCACAACATTCTGCCTGAACACAAAATACTTTCTTATGGTGAGGGTGGTAAAAACACCACAGCACAGGCTGCCCAGAGAGGTTGTGGAGTTTCCATTGGTGGAGATATGCCAAGCCCAACTGGACATGGTCCTGGGCAACCTGCTCTAGCTGACCCTGCTTAAGCACTGGGGGTTGGACTAGATGATCTTGAGAGGTCCCTGCAGACCTCAACCTACCTGAAAATGTGATGCTGAGAGCAGGAATTGCTCTTACACACAGATTTCCAGTTTGATTGCAAGATGTATGCAGCAAAAACATTCAAGGTAGACTTTAAGTTCCCTTGATTTTAGCTGCTCTGAAGTCAAGTGCTTATCAATTATCACACTGCTAGAATGAAATTGCTTGCACACCCTTAATGTGGATGCCTGGCCACGTGGATTATAGTGGAATCTGTTATTATATGAGGAATGACTTACTGTTTTTGAAGTGGCTTGAAAATCCTGCAGGCTCCCTGAAGAGAGAAGGGGATAAAGCAGGAGCAGTATGTGTTCAGTGGTTTAGCAGGCAGAAGCTGTGTGGAGTTAAGCAGGCTTAAAGCAAAAGGAAGTTTCAGAGAACAAAGTTGCAGAGACTTATTTGACAGTGTGATTTTTATTTTCAGAGCTTCCTAACTTGGGTCAGTTACCTCAATAGCTCTGCTCACCAATACCTATGTTTCTGACACTAAAGGCAAAACTTCTTAAATGTGGACTAAACCTCTCCATCATGATATGCCACTTCCCTTTATCACACACTGGAATGTTGGTGTACCAGCTCTAAGCACAAGCATAACAACATCAGTTTGAATCCTGGTTTATGTGACTGTGAACCCTGCTTGATGAACTGTGGGAACTTGGCAATCCAAGGATTTGGCTCAGGAAGTGTGACAAAGTTTCTGCACTTCTTAGTATGATTTTGAGAAGAAACAAGTAATGACATTTGCAGAATATATTTTATGTCCATTCTAACTGTCATTCTATGTCTATTCTGTCATATTTTATGTCCAAACTGTCATTTTATGTCCATTCTAACCCTGTATTCTGGGGAAAAAAAATCCCTTGATTTTTTTAAAAACATCAGAGGTGACATCAGTGAAAGGAATTTGAGACTAAAAGCTCTTTGTGGTGGAAGGGGATGATGCATTAGCATCAAATGGTTAGTTTTGTTTTCTACTAGGACCACCACCTTATCTAGCACGTGTCCCACTTGCCCAAGGCATTCCACTGCACTGCAAGTCAGGTAGTACCCTGTAAAGGGAGGAAAGTCTGAGAAATATGACCACAAAAGCTTAATCTGATAAGTGAGGAATGAGGAAAAACTGGTAGAAATTTTTAGGACCTCAAAATATTTGTAACTTGCACTGGGTGCAATACAAGGTGCTGTACAGAACAGAGATTTCTAGATCAAAGTAAACCAGAGCACAATGACTCAGAGCTCTTTACAGGCAGGCTTGCTGAAATTTCCCTTTGGTAAGAATGAGCCCACTCACCTTTCCCAGAGCTGTCAGAAGATGGAAATCAATGGATTCCCTGTATCTCAGGATTCGGAGGATGCCATCCAAGTACACCTGATCCTTATTGAAACAGCCTGAAAGGAATCAATCAATCAATCATTGCACTCTGTCAAGGTTTGTTGGAGGCATATTTTCAGAAGCCATTATAAGCAGAACAATTTTATCTTTAAAAAAATTTATATATTTATATACTAGACTTTGAAAACCTTTTCCAAAACCTAACTAAAAGGCTAAACTCACTAGTGAGAGAAAGAAATCAAACACAGAAGATGGTGTCTGTGAATACCCACAGCATCACATCTCTTGTCATAAACATGAAAGGAGGTCAGACTGTCAGTAGGAACTTTTTCACTGTTTTGCAATTTCCATTCCCACTTCCAACAACCAAAACCAAAAAAGCATTAGTGATTCAGTTTGAAAGTCCCAGGGATGTGCATTTCCAGCCTCATTTTCAGCACAAATCCCACTGCCTCATTTCAGAAAGCGCAGAGTCCCACTGCACCCTAAAATCTGGCAAAATTCTCTGCTGTAGACAAGGCTTCAGTTACCACTTTTCCCAGTGCCCAGTCCTACCAGTTCAGAGTTCTCAAACAGGCATCTCCTTCCATATTTGATAATTTCTTTAATCATTAGATGCTATTGTTCTATTAGGTTGTTCTATTAGATGCTATATTGATATATTTTGTTATTTGAGTTTAAAAAGACTTTTTAAACACAAGACTGTGAGGGAGAAGGAGAAACTCTCTTTGTTGAAGATTAAGCACCTTTCCCTCTTCACGTAATGTGTAAAGAAACTCCCCACAGTACTGCTCAGAAGAGTACAAGGGAGAGTACCTACAAGAGAGACCATTTTTTTTTACTATCAAAGTTAACAAAAAAGGACCTAGGGACATTAGGGGGGGCATTAACATGACACTTGCCCATATTCCAAACCCACCATCCAGCTTCAAGTTCAAGAGCAAACAATCAGTGTGATAAAACTCATTTCAGATTAGGAGCTCTGTGCATATTCTGAAAACCTTCTTGAAGTACAAAAAGAGAAAAGACAAGAAGAACAAAAAGAGAGAAGAGAAACAGGGAACCCACCTGGCTGTGATGTGTCAGTCCACCCTCTCTTGGCTCGTACGCAGTAATCCCACCTAGTATTGGGGTCCTGGACAAATCTCCCCACGTCCTGGAAGAGCTGACAGAAGGACATTTGGCTGGCCTGGTAGACAGTGTAGTAGAGCAGGGCAGCTCTCCAGAGCAAAGGGTCTTTGCGGAACAGGACGCTGTGGATGCTGGCTAGCCCCTCCTCTGTAGGGTTGATTGGTTTTAACCCGTGTTTTCTGCGTCCATTCCAGTTGCACCAAGGCTGGCTGTTGTTGTTGAAACCCCGAAAATAATGAGTTCCTGAAAAGAAAGGAATGTGGGGCTTAGAACAATAGCATCTAATGACAAAAGAAATTATAAAATATGGAAGGAGATGCCTGTTTGAGAACTCTGAACTGGTAGGACTGGGCAGAGTGGTAACTTAAGCCTTGTCTGCAACAGAGAATTTTGCCAGAGGTAGACTGACAGTGCAATTATTCACCTGCTGACTGCAAGTGAGACCCCCAAAAATGCCAAAGGAATACAAATATCAGCAGGATTTGAGATCCCAAATCCACAACAAGGAATTTTCAAAAGTGTCTTACATGCTGAATGCCTCCAGCATAGGCTCAGCATTGTAGTGAAGAGAAGGAAGGAGAATCAAAATAAGGAGGCAGAAATATTGCCTCTTGAAGGTGATTAAACAGACCCACTGCAGGCTTGGAAGAGGCCATGTCCCCTCACAACGTGAGTAACAGTGGTTCAAGGCAATCACAGGGCTTATTCTTCAGTTGAAATTCAGGCACCAGCCAAGTTTATAAATTTTTGATGTACTTAACTAAAACTGATTCACTGAAAAGTTTGTAGACATTTTCCACAGGGCTGGGCCAACCTCATGTAATGCAAAATCAAGGCAATCTTGCACCAGTTTAGGGGTTGGGGAAATTCTTCATCCCTAAAGCATGCCTACATTTGCAAGCAGTGCAGTGTAACAGAAGCAGATTTGTAAAGTAAAATGGCTGGTGCTGAAGCTGAATGGTTGCACTATTTTTGTTTCCCTTTATCTTTTTTACTCCAGACTAGCTGTAAGTTGCTCTCATGAGGAAAATGTCCCTGAGCAGTGACAGCACAGAAGGTATGTCCTGGAGCACAGCCTCTGAGCTAGCATCATCTGAAAGGAACATACTTTGCCTGCTCCAAGATACCTTTGGCCTGTGAACCTCGGTGCAGTAAGTGGGACTAGTTGGTAAACTCGCTTCAAAGCTCACTCCTGATCTGACCTAAAATGCTAATATATGTGATCCCTAGGAAACCTCAAGCAGATTATCTCCCTTCTACGTGGTCCAGGGACAAACAGGTTTCTCCTTCCCTTCAGCACACACCTACAGTGTGTGTCCTTTAGACAGGAACATTCCCTCCTTCTGTGTATGTGCGGTGCTTGGCCCATCACTGCCCGAGAAGGAAGAATGCATGCAAGTACTCCCCTCTGCCTGGAGAGCAGAGGCCATGCTCATGCAAGGACTCCCCTCTGCCTGGAGAGCAGAGGTCATGCTCATGCAAGTACTCCCCTCTGCCTGGAGAGCAGAGGCCATGCTCATGCAAGTACTCCCCTCTGCCTGGAGAGCAGAGGCCATGCTCATGCAAGTACTCCCCTCTGCCTGGAAAACAGAGCTCATGCTCATGCAAGTACTCCCCTCTGCCTGGAGAGCAGAGGTCATGCTCATGCAAGGACTCCCCTCTGCCTGGAGAGCAGAGGTCATGCTCATGCAAGGACTCCCCTCTGCCTGGAGAGCAGAGGCCATGCTCATACCAATTTCATGTCTCAGCATCCCTTCCAGCCAGTGCTCTCGTGCAGTGGAGACATTGATAGTCAGAGTGGGGCGGCCATTCACCACCGTCATCGAGGCTCGAGACAGCAGGTCCTCCGTCAGATGGACCACAATCTGAAGATGAGAGAGTTCAGGTAGCAAAGAGCTCTCTTCTCGCTCCTCTTCCTGCTTTTTCCTTTGGCCCTTCCAGCACTGCATTTCTCTTTGGTCTCTTGCCCTTTACAACTCTTTCTCGCTACCAAGAATCACCTCTGAGTGACACTTGTGACTCCCCTGAGCTATCCAAGTCACCTGTGCTGCTGAGGGGGCTTCAGTGGGACTCAGGGTTAAGAGAGACAGATGTGAGACTGCAAAATTTAGTACAGAAACACTGACTGGATAAGTGAAGCAGGGAGTGATCACATGAAGAGTAAATACGAGAAAATTCCATTTTTTGAACTGTGCCTAATTACCTTGGTATTACTGAGAACTGAAAATATTAGATAAACACACATAAACTGACTGGGTATCTATATACTCAATTATCTGAAACCTTTTTAGCTGTAATTCTAAAGCCCCATGAATCAGATGGGGAAGCACTGCATCCTGATAGATGATGCAGACTTGAAATATTATTAAAACACTGGTATTGTTTTACTTTGTTTTCTACAGGAATGTAATTCTTGTTTTCTCTTGGAAAACTGATAATCAAAACCAAAACTGCCAGAGAAGAAAATTTATATATATATAGATAGATATATTTTGTTATTTGAGTTTGAAAAGACTTTTTAAGCACAAGACTGTGAGGGAGAAGGGAAACTCTCTTTGTTGAAGATTAAGCACCTTTCCCTCTCCACGTAATGTGTAAAGAAACTCCCCACAGTGCTGCTCAGAAGAGTACAAGGGAGAGTACCTACAAGAGAAACCATTTTTTTTTACTATCAAAGTTAACAAAAAAGGACCTAGGGACATTAGGGGGGGCATTAACATGACACTTCCCCATATTCCAAACCCACCATCCAGCTTCAAGTTCAAGAGCAAACAATCAGTATGATAAAACTCATTTAAGATTCAGGAAAGACAGGTAAATCCTAAAGCATTTAAAGCACGGGTACCACTTAGCTTTATTAACACCTCTTCAACTGGATAGAGTATTTTCATCATATTTTAGACCATCCTAAGCATGATGTATTAACTGTATTTTTGCAGAAAAAGTACTTATGAAATGAAATACAGAAGTATTTCATTAAGAAGGACATGGGATGTTCAATGAGGGTGTAAGATCCTGCTTCCACGATGACAAAGAAAGACAAAAAGGAACACAAAGGGAGATAAAAGCACAGCAAAGGCCAAAAATGTTTTTTTAAAATAGCTTGTTCTAAATTGTAGTTTTATAACCTCACTCCTAGAAACACTGATATCAGTGTCAAATTATAGGCTCCCATAAAGGTGTGATGAGTTTACCAGTTTCTCCCAATAATGTTATGTTTACTAAGGAAACTGAATTTTTTCTATTGATCTCCCATTCCAGACTCCTCTTGCTCACTGCCAGTGATCTGATCTTAGTCTCAGACTGTGTCAGCTGGTGTTTTATTTGGAATAATCTCTTTTTTTATACATTCAATTTCATCTTCCAAGCAATTCTACATAACTCAGTCAAACTGGACCTTTAAAATCCTGAATATAGAAAATAAGGTTTTTTGCACAGGGCTCTAAAAAAATTAGATAATTAAAATCAGGAAAAACCAGCATTCAAACCAACTCAACAAGCCAACTTCTTCCAGACATTTTTATTCACTTATGTCACTTTAATTTGTTCTGCTTCTTATAAATCAGCCTCTGGGGCTGCTGCTTATTTTTCTTGGCCTTTTCTTAACTCTCTTTCCTTTGGTGTAAATAATTTGATCCAAGAGAACAGATGGCAGAACTGATGAATAAATGGAAATGTGCTAGTCTCCAAGTAGCTGAAAAAAGGAGGGAAGGAAGGGTGTCGTTCCTGGGTCCTCCCAAAAGAAGTGAATTTAGGAATGAGCATGTGTGAATCAGGAAACAGGCTCACAGAGATGGCTGAAGTGGTCACAAGGAACTCACATCATTTCAATTGCTCAAAACTTAGACAGGGCACAACCATGAGAAAAATAGGATGGAAGGAATATTGTAAATATGGAGGAAAGCCCCACCCAAATGGTGTCTTGGGGGTTTCCATGTGTAATTTCTTAGATCTACATAAATCTTTCTCCCCTGCTCCAGTGTAGCACTCACCTCCCCGAGACAGCCTTCTTTCACCATGTATTTCCTGACGTGATTCCAGATGCGACTTTTGGTCAGCAAGCTGCCTCCAGTGGCCTGCTCAAACTTCTCATAACTCCCATACTTCTGCAGTGTCCTCTCCATAATGTTAATGGACTACAAAATACAAAAGCATGGCCAATATGAATGCAGTCAGACTCTGCAGTCATTCGATACAGGCTGACGTACTCTGTAATCATTTTATATCGTCTTCAGCCACATATTAATGCCAAAGCACTGATAAAAGATTCTGATCAGCTCAGTTTGGACCCACACACATCAGCAGGACACAGATGATTATCAGTCTAGTGAAATAATACCTGTTTTCTCTTTACTTTTGGGAATGTTGTACAACTGCTTTGTAAATCAGATGTAACAGATCTCAAGGACATTTGCAGTTGTTGTCAGCGTGCTTCTTTTTAGGGTTTTCCAAAGAATTTTCCAAAGAACAACTATATAGTAATAATAATAATTATTATTATTAGTATAATCTCACTTTATTTCTTGGTATTTGGTAATTGAGTAATGCTGAACCATGATTAAACAGATGTATAACTATAATTTTACCAATAATATTTCTACCAAGAATTTCTCCTTATGATGAAATTCTCTGTCCCAAGGGTGTCTGCTTCAGAAAGGAGAAACTTGATTCACAGAACTTTCATTTAAACTCTAACACTTCTCTATAACCCCCCCCCAAAAAGAAGGAGGGATGTGCTATTAAGCAAATAAAAGTCATACCAACTCCAATTCTCTTATGTATTGCTGAAAAAGTCCTTTTTGGGTGGAAAACTGACCACAATGTCGATAACATAATCTGAACTCTGCATGTGGAAAGTGTTAGTGGTGGGGTGTGAAATGATCATCCTCAGTAATCCACTTCCCAACATCTCATTTCACACCCTTAAAAGAAAATGTGGTATAGAATAAATTCTTGCCCAGCAGCTGCCCAGCTACAGGGAACATTTTTTTTTTAAAACATATGATAACAGAAGCTCCTAAGAATTTGAGAGGAAAAAATATTACTGATATTACCTTAAAAATAAGGTAATTTCTTGCTAAGAAATTATCACTAATGATGAAGGTGGGAGTCTTGCAGACTGGATCTCTTTTTACACAGTACACTTCTATCCATACATGAAGCTGATAACATGTTTGTTGTTTCCAGTTATGCAATTCTGGCATTGTCAGATTGGCTTATTGTCCACAAAAATAGGACTCATTTTGTATCTCTCACTCACAGCTACTAAGAATCCTTATTTTTTCTTCAAGCTGAAACTAAGCAACCCTGAGTAATTGCCAATGAAAGCCATAAATGCTAGCTAGAAGTATTCTTGAAGTCCTGTAGCTCTTTGATGAGAAAAATATCAATTACTTGAATGCCTGCACTTTATGTTTGATATTTCTTTGTCTCTAATACTTGTTATTAAATTTGAAGGGCCTCCTGGTCAGATCTGAATTACTTTTTCAAAAATGAAGAAAGCAGCATAATTTACTACCTTAGCACAGAGCAGGAAAAAAAAAGGGTTAGCTTAATTCCTGTTCTTTTCATTATTATCTAAAAGGTCTGGTTTAATCCCTTTTATCACTTCCAAAGAGTGCCAAAAGAAGAAACAATCCCAAAATGAGTCTCCTTGCACAGCAAACTCTGCTGATGGTCAAGAAAGTAATGACACAGAAGCACAAACAACAGCAACACCAAGCTCTGTTCAATTCACAGGTTGTGGTGGTGGTGGTGGCTTTTTTAAACACATTATTTACAGCCAAGTAGGTCTCTCAATCCCAAGTCACCCATGTGCAGCAAGACAGCCTAGTTATTTGAGAGTTATTGTAGATACATGTACTGATAAGGCATGCTCATGAATTGATTGAGGCAACCACGTTAAAAACAGGCTCAGTAACCCAGGAGTCAGCCCCAGCATCCAGCCAGCTCATCCTATGGTCAGAAGCAGCTCAGCTACAAAAGGGTTGTGGTCTCTGTTGAGATTTGTGAGACAGACAAGGCTTAAAAGCACCACTGCTTTCCTCTCTCATTTGCTGAGGGGGAAAAAACTTCCCAGCTGCATCCTTAGGTAACACTAAGCTGTACCAGATGGAACTTGTTAGTCTAATCAACAGCCATAAACTGGTGGCTGCCCTCCTTTTTGGGTCAAGTGGAAAGGAGGGAGAGAGGGAAGAGCAGATTTTTGAGGCTAGTCCACTCTGCCTGTAGTATTTTGAGTTTTATTCCTTGTTTACAGTGGCTTTCCTTCTGCAAGCTTGTTCTCAGTGTAACAGAGAGCATGTTTAAATAATACAGAGCTGGTAGAAATATTTTTAATGAAAACCTTTCCAAACACTTTGTAAGGAATTCCAAATTAATACTCACTTGGTTTTTATATGAGACTGTGTCCTGAAATAAACCTATGTTCCTACTGTAGTCTCACCAGAAGTGATCTACTGTCTCCTCTAAAGGAAGACAGAAGTTTGTGTAGGATTCTGAGAACTAAGGTTACTTGGATGGCCTGGTATGTTTTGTGCTGTATATTAACACACTTTATCTATCCATGTTAGTTTAGGAGGTAATTTGTTACTAGGGGAGAAGGAGGTGTTTTATAATTCACACATTATTGAATCTTCAGCATGCCTAAGCTGTGACATCACCTGGACATTGCAAAGGATTCCTCACTGTTGAATGTCATGTTGTTGAGCCTTCCAGCTCCACCACACTGTTTCTCCACCATCTGATGAACTTGCTGACTGTAGGCTACTTGTATTAAAGCCTTAAAAGATCCTTGATACAAATGCTTACAATGTGGTACAACTGATTTACTTATTTATTTGTTAACTCAAATGAGTCCTTTATAAGCAAAAGGGAAAAGGATGTACAACTCTTTCACAGGGGTATTAATCATTCAACAAAATTATTATATTTTTTTAAAAAATATGTATATAATAATAGATTTCCTGCCTTCATATACAATTCAAAGAAATAGGTGTTAACACACTTCAAGGTTACTTGAAGTTGCAACCTCCTTGCTGCTTTTGGTTCAGCAAATTGCAGCTGTTAAGTCATCTGCTCTGCAAACACTGGGGACAATTGCTTCTAGCTAAGTATTGCCACCTCTAGTACGGTGCAAAAATAACAAACACTTCAACTGTTAAGAAAACTTAACAATGAAGGACAAGTAGTTTGAGCCAGAAGGAATGCTACTAAGAAAACTTTCATAGCACTTGGAGCACACAGTTGCTGCACTGACCCTGAAACACAGCAAAAAGGGAATTAATTTCTGTAATATTAGATATGCCAATCAATGTGAAAAGCTGCAAGTCTGTATGCTATTTTTATTCTCCAGTTCTCTTCCCCAAAAGCACATTGTGTGACTCATGGAAGAACCTTATTATGAAGAAAACAAGATAAAGTAGAAAGAGAGAAACAAAAAAACAGAGCAAAGTATGAGAAGACATTAAAATATTATTTTCAACTGTATTAATAACTCAAAAATGTTTATTTTGTGTCTGTGAAAAGTCAGTTGATAAAAGTGTTGTTGTGCCCAGAGTTTAAAATCTTTGATCTGACTAGAAGCCTGGGGGTGAAGTGAGTGCTCACAAGCCTGTGTGTTCCCCATTGCTGTGTTAAGGGTTTGTAAATCCATAGTGGTTTTTGCCTTAAAAAAAAAAGAAAAATAAAACTAAAAAGAAAAGGGCAGGGTGGCAGGGTGTAATTCATCTTCCAGATATGTTTCAGTAATGCTGTATTAACCAATTCCACAGACATGCATGAAAGCAGAAAGGGCAGTAAGAAAACACAATCAGTTTTAATGTCCTAGCAGGCTATGCACAGCTGTGGGTAAAAATATTTTTTGAAATGACTAAAAATCCTCTAAAATTCTGAAATGTCAGGTTTTGAGCCCATTTCACTGAAGTTTCCTAAAAGCTCCCTATAAAATTGGTGGGTTCTGTCAGTAAAAAGATGATTTCAGAGATATTAGTCACAGAAGACCAAGCAAGTTGACGTAAGCACCTTTTACAGAATAAAACAGGAATAATTCAATTTCTGTTCACAGAAAGCAAAGCTTCCTAAAATAAGTGCAGCAACAAATAATAGTCAAAAATGTTTCAAAAAAAAAAAAAAACCTGAATTTATCCTTGTTGCAGGAAGAAGATGACTACACACCATGGTGTTTTAACTTGAACCTTGATGCTGTGAGTACTTTTTTTTTTGCAACTGAAGTGATTTTTCCTGAACTTAGCACTTCCTAGAAGATACCTACGTGTTTCTTCTGCCAAGTAAAATCTGCATGGGGAAAAAAAAATAGCACTGAGGAAAAGCAAGTGCTCATACAATATTTTCTGATTAAAATTTTGACTAATGCTGCTTTTTCTGGAGAGTAAATTTGCATGAAGTGAAAGTCAAATTTGCATGGAGATGAAAATACCTACAGCTGTAGATAAAAAAAGAGAGAATGCCACCTGCTGGGCTTGGACCTGTATTAAAGCTGCTTTTTTTGGTTATTTATATGAAGTGTGAGATATTGTTTAGTATTTTTAGGAGCTGAATGCTGAAGAAATGCTTTTCTTGCTAAGAACTTCCATAACTTCAACTAAATCTTATGAAACTATTTACATCCTCCTCAGTAAGTTTCAGAAATACCATCCTTCACTGAATGTTAAACCCTTCTCTGCTTTTTATAAAGTCGTTATAAAGTCTTTATTTTCTTGTGCTTTGTGTGTATAGGAAAAAAAGTAGTTACAAATCAGAATAATATAGAGGAATCATTCATTATTTAGGTGTGGGGTTTTTAATTAAAAGAAGGGTAGCTCAATGACAGGCCTGGTCCATGAAATCATAATGAATAAAATAATTTTGAAGGCTCTGCTACCTCATACTGAAAGGGATAATTTGTATTAAATTCAATTTGGCAAATTAGTTATTGATGGTTTGCTGTAATCTATGGTTAATTTTGCTAATATTGTTATAAAAAACAAAGGAAAACTTGCTAAAAAGCTCTAGTCAAGGAGTATTTTTATTTGGTGTTAGTATGTGTAGCTGGTTGTTTAGAAGTATGGAAGCTGATTCTAAGAACAGAACAGCTGTTCTCATCAAGAAAATAAATCCTTGATGACAACCCAGACATTGAGTTTTTTAAATGTACAGGTATTTTTTAATGTGAAAATGCAAAATGAGCCTTACAATACAATGGGTAATAAACTTATGTGTGTTCTTAGATTTGGGGGGGGAAATAGACTCTTCACAAGTCAAGGGTCAGTTATTAGAATCCAAGATACTTTAATTTATCTGTCCTTTTCACCAGGAGTTTTGGGAGGTTTTAAGTGCAATATTCATATCACAAGTGAAACTCATAGAATGGCAGCATCTCTTCCCAAGTTTAGTATCACTTGAAACATGAGATTCTCCAGTTAGAAAAGCTTGTCAGACTTAAAATAAGATCTTTCTAAACCAGTTGGAAATAGCAGAAGTGGTAAGAGGATGGGTTCTGTTATTATACAGACAAGCACAGGGTTTTGTCACTTAGGTCAAAGTCAAAAGCAAGGTTTTTGTTGTTCTTGTTGTGGGTTTTTTTTTGTTTGTTTGGGGTTTTGGGGGGCTTTTTGTTGGTTGTTTGGTTTTTTTTTAATAACTCAAAGACAGGTAGAAAGCCAGGGTAGGTAGTTACACAGAATGGGAATGTCTGTAGCTATGGTACCAGTGTGGCTGCATGTTATGGGGGAAAAAAAAAAGGAGGTAAGGTGTCCCTATAAATTTTACCTCTCTCTGGAATGGAATTTGTCTGCTGCTTCATTGAGCCTAATGTATATGTAACTATCCTTTCAAAGTTGATTAAAACAAGAAACATCAACGTATGCATATCCAATAATCATGACCTCAAATAACTGCTGTCCCCTCCCAATCCCTGTGTCACCAACAGGATTGGCAGGATTTCTACACTGCTTTTTCCCTGTGTTTATTAAAGCCTATTTAGGCATTGTATTCTTCCTGGATTGGACTCTGCTTCATTGCCTAAAAAGCTCTCTTGCCATAAATTATGTTTCATGTAAAACCATTTATAAGGAACTGTGCTTTTATCCTGTAAATACTAGAAAAGCTTTAATTTCTTAATCAAAAAGATTTTCTTTCAGTTCTACTGTTGTATTCTCATCTTTGACGCTTTTTTCAAACAGCAGGGGAGAATGATAAGGAGAAACAACTTGCTAAAAACAAAGATATATTATAATATCACTTTAATAAGTGTAGGAAAAAATAATCTGTGGAAAAGGAGGAAGAAAAGTCACTATACCTGCTTAAGAAATCTGTCAGAGGCATGGCTGTGCTTAGCTAGCACGTGTGGCAGAGCAGGGTTAGCGTATTCAAACTGAGGATTGTATGTGAAATCTGACTTGAAGAATTTCATCTTCTCCTTCTCCACATTGGAAGGTTTGATTGCAGTCAGTAAACAGAGTTTTCGGCCAGAGACATCATCACCTTCTTTTCCATGGCTTTTTGAGGACTGGGATGGCTTTGTCTTTGTTAGATTAAAATGTCTCTTAGTTCTACCTCTGGGTCGAGATGGCAGCCCTGTGCTGCTCTCTGCAACTGAGATACTGTTTGTGAACCTCATGCTGGTAGGTGTTGGGCTGGTGATGAGGATGGAGGGCTGGCTGGCTGTGCAGTACCACCCACCGCTGAGCAAGGACAGCGGGACCTGGATTCTGCGGCGCTCGGTGCTGCGCAAGGCGCTAGAACACTTTGGGGTTTTTCTGTGTTTCTTGTGGTGAGCAGCTGACTGCTTTGGAGTGTGGTGTTTTTTCTCCTCTTTGCTCTGCAGAAGGACATTGTAGCTACTGGTTCCTGTTGTGAAAGTGTCCTTAAGGATCCCAGAAGGTGGGTGCTGGAGGCTGTTTTCATTATTAATGTTCAGCTTATGTTCTTCTGGACTCAGGACTGATTTCTTAGCAAGCTCTGTCTTAGGCCAGTGAAGTTTTTCTGCATTGAAAAGGGGGGAAAAAAAAAAAAGCTGAGAACAAAATTGGTTGTTTCACACAACAATACTAAATCTTAAGGACTCAAAACTGCAACACCAATGAAACACAGAACTTGTCTTAACTGCAGTCACACCAAGTTAATCTTGACTGCGATCTTGACCATTGTGTGTACATTGCTTTTGAACTATGAGACTGAGACTTGTCAGATCCAGCTAAACCAGTATTTTATGCTTGGATCTCTGTGCACAAGAGCACTGTTTGCAACTAAGGACTAACTTGTTGACTCTGCAGGACTCAGAATGTTTACTGTTAAATTAAAAAAATTTTCATTTTGAGCAAACTCTGAGCTTCATCATGCAAGGGAGGCTTTCTGGAAGGATAAAGAATGATTTAAAAACTAGGAAACTGCATAGGAGTATATGAGCAGTATTTACAGTGAATTCCCACAGGGATCTGGGCTGTGATATAAGCAGTCTGGTGTGGTCCCATCTGCAAAATCTGATTCATGGAATTTACTCTCGGAAAGGATGAGACCACTGGAATGGGCCAGCCACTGTGAACTATTTACAACCTCATACAAATAGCAATGTCAGTCTAAAAGACTTCAGTTTCACATATTCTTTCTTAATACTGACAGTAAGCTATACTTAAAGAGGAAAGAGAGAGATTAGCTAGTTACAAACACAACCCTAGGAATCCTGAAGACAACACTGTGATTTCTTCTGTTCAAAGTTGTTCCACACTAACAGCTGGCTGTAAGAAAACACCAAACTGAATGCAAGAAGTGAGTGAGGTTCCTTGAGTGAGGGAACCCTCCTTTCTTGCTCTGACCCCCATCATACCCTTCAGGGGAGACAGGTCCCTGGTGCAGAGCAGCTGCACAGAAAAAGTCACTGTGGATTAAAACTGTATTTAACATTTGTGCTGGCTTGTTAGAGAGAATTGACCTCTCTTCACAGGTTCTAACCATCGCCTTCTCTTGCCACCCAGTTCATCCTAGAACATTAGGCAAGCTGAAAGTAAGGGCACAAACAAATCCTGCTCCAGAGAAATGCTTCCTACTTCTGCACCTGAAATGAAAGGATTCCCAGAGCAGGAGATGTGGACAGAGCTTGATTAAAGCCTGCAAAAGAGATTTGAGCTTCAGCCCACAGTTATACATAGTTGAGCTATAATTACTTTACATACAGTAATTATACTCTGAATGGAACATTAGCACGAGATCATTAAATGCCTCCAAGGGGGAAAAAAAAAATCGACAGTTGTTTAATTTCAGCTTTATTTTCACAGTAAAATTAGGTTTGCTCCCAACATAAGCACCATGACAACGTATTTGATGCTGTTGGACCTCTGTCAGTTCCCTGTCAATCTGTGTTCCTCAGCTCTCCTGAAGACACTGTTCTGAAAAGACAGTGGTCCTATGTGCATGAACATACGATGGGCAATCTGCAGCCTGGGTGTTTCTTCCACTGGAAAGAGAGAGGGAGAAGCATTAGATTATTCTCTTTCACTGAAGTACACGCATTTTATGCAAGCTCAGGTTTGTTTCACAGTCAGTTTGCGAATCCTCTTCCTATGCTTGGTGCAGGAATGTGCTCCTTGGCATTCCTGTTCATATTCTGTCAGATCATTCTCATCACGTGGTGACAACCTGCCTGCCTGGCTTATCTCGCTTTACCACGAGCTGTAGTGGTGAGGAACCACAGTTCCCATCACAAGGAGAGCAACATCAAACATGCAGCCAGGATACTGTGCAGTGGACACTCACGTGTCTACCTCTCCACAAACAACTGCTATAAAATGGGGCATTTTTTGGACAAAAAAAAATAAGAGGACAGCTCACACATATTTCCTGACAAGTATTTCAGACTGACTTCAGGCCTGTACTAAGTAGTACAGCATGAGAATCCTTACTTTTAAAAAGGATAAATGAAAAGCAAGGTTTCCAGACTGTCTGAACACAGAAATATTACACTTGTGAGCATGTGACTTTGCCTGTGTAGACCAAATTGAAGTGGGAAATTAAAGAGCTAGTTCTTAAACTACAGATGAATAATAATAACATAATGTGGTGATGACCCTTCACCTTCTCTACTAATCAATTCCCAAAAGCCACAAAGAGCAGAGAAGCCTTAAATTGCTCCTACGCAGGGAATAATTTGAATTAATGCCACATGTGTATCTAAGAAGTGATAAATACAAAGAAAAAAAAAACAAAACAAAAAACCAAACAGAATTCAAAGAAACAACTCCAAATACCTTCAGTACCCCCTCAAGCTCTTGTGCTGATCCAATACTAAAAACTCATGACAGTAAGCTCTCAGAGCTAAGTGGTACAGTTGGCCAGTAACAAATGCATTTAAATCTAGATAATTTCTGAACATCATAAGTCAGAATTCTCCCCCAAGTGTCACAAATGGTGGCCAAGTGTTGAACAAGCACTGCCAGGCTTCACAGGCACGTGGCTGATGTCAAAAATGGCTGTCCCCACATTTGTAGTTACTTTATAGGGCAAGCTTAAGAAGTGTGGACTTGATGACTGGATGGTGAGGTGGACTGAGAACTGGCTGAACGACAGAGCTCAGAGGGATGTCACTGGTGGTATGGAATCAAGCTGGAGGCCTGTATCTAGTGGTGTCCCCCAGGGGTCAATACTAGGTCCAGTGTTGTTCAACCTACTCATCAGTGACTTAGATGAAGGAACAGAGTGCCTACTCAGCAAATTTGCTGATGATACTGAACTGGGAGCAGTGCTGGATATGCTAGATGGCTGCAATGCCATTTGGAGGGACCTCAGCAGGTTGGAGAGATGGGCAGAGAGGAACCTCATGAGGTTCAACAAGGGAAAATACAGGGTCCTGCACATGGGAAGGAATAACCCCTTGCACCAGTACAGGTTCAGGGCTGACCTCCTGGAAAGCAGCCCTGTGGAGAAGGACCTGGGAGTCCTGGTGGACAACAAGTTAAATATGAGCCAGCAGGGTGCTCTGGTGGCCAAGAAGGCCAACAGTGTCCTGGGTGGTATTAGGAAGAGGGTTGTCAGCAGGTGGAGAGAGGTGATCATCCCCCTCTGCTCAGCCCTGGTGAGGCCCCACCTGGAGTGTTGTGTCCAGTTCTGGGCTCCCTAGTACAGGAAGGACACGGAACTCCAGGAGTGTGTCCAGCAAAGGGTGACTGAGATCTGGACTAACGTCTGGAGCATCTTTCATATGAGGAAAGGCTGAGGGAGCTGGGCCTGTTCAGCCTGGAGAAAAGATGACTCACAGGGGATGTGATTAATGTTTATAAATATCTAAAGGGAGAGTGTCTAGAGGACGGGGCCAGACTCTTCTCATTGGCACCCACCAATAGGATGAGAGGCAACAGGCATAAATGTCAGCACAGGTAGTTCCACCTGAACACAAGGAAAAACTCCTTTCCTGTGAGGGTGACTGGGCACTGGGACAGGCTGCCCAGAGAGGTTGTGGAATCTCCCTCCCTGGAGATATTCAAACACCATCTGGACAAAATCCTGGTCCATGTGCTGTAGGAGTCCCTGCTTGAGCAGGGGGCTTGCACTAGATGAACTTCAGAGATCCCTTCCAACCTCAACCATTCTGGGATTCTGTGATCTTGTAGCAAAGTGATTTTTCAGCTGCCAAACTAAGTGTGGCTGTCCTTAATTTTCTTCTGACTGAATAAGGACACTGTTTGATGCATATTTGTGCTGCAAACCTAGAATCCACAGATAAACAAGCAAGTTTGAAAGACTGTATTGGATAACACTAATTTTCACAGAAGTAATTTAACTGATATTCTTGATTTTTTTTTTATGGGTCCTGTGAACATTTACATTTTACAATGTAAACTAAAAAACAATATTTGACATAATGTCAAAATCATGGTGGAAACCACCAAATTTTAAAGTTCTTTTAAAGTACATTTGTTTAATCTATAATAGTTATAATTTTAAACTCACACTTGTAAGTTAGACAGCATCAACAAAACTAAAAATATGCTATCTTCTAGGTAACTCGACTTTCTAAACCATATCCAAGAGTTTCCAAGGATTAGAAATGACTGATGACTGAAAAAGAGGTCTAGTATTCTGAATATAAAATCAATTTAGCCAACTTGTATGTCTGATTCATTAGCTGCCAGTGTTTGTAATAACTCTGAAATATCCACCATTTACAGCATTCATTGGCATGATTTTAGACTGTGCAGTTTGGTTTTTGCCTTTGAAATTGCAGTGATACTGAAAAATGTACTCTTTCTGCTTTTTAAAAAAAAAAGTATAAAGGGACTGGCAAGCAGTTTCTTGCATGCATGTTTCTACACTGAAATATGACATTATGTAATTGACTCAAAATTCAGATTCTTGAAATTAAATTATATTGTAATAATCAGTAAAAGGGAAGACTTGGCCCTAACGAAGCCAAGTAACAAACTCCCATTCATTTAATAGACTCAGGATATAATCACAAAACTGATTTATAGACAGACATGCACAGGATGAAGCTTCCATCCAAGCAGATCTCTAGCTCGCTCTACTGCAGCACAGGTGTGTTCAGGAATATTTGATGGAGGAGTATAGACCCCAAATAACAATTTTTGCTTTTGAGAAATCTTATTCCTTTAAGATTCCAGTTCCCTGTTGCACATCTCTAGGGATGCTCCGTCCGATCCCATGAGCTTTATTTCTACTCCTGTTTACCAGAAGTATCACCCTACTCCTATCCACACACAGATGAAATGGCACATAAATTACATTGAGAAGGAGTAGCTGTAAGAAATCTTAATTATGATTGTAACAGGATTGTATGAGGGGACACTGAGACATCTCCACGAGATCTCTTCTGGGTAGGATTCCCCGTGACAAAGCCACATTGGCTTGAAGCAGCTGAAGAAATGACACATGAATTGACATCCCATTTAAACAAGGAAAACAATGAGAGGAGAAATTTGCTTTGCACATCCCACAAATACACAGCATCGAAGGTAAAAGTTTTCGGTAGCACACAAAACCATTCCACGTTACGGTTTTATAGTCAGAGCACAGGGTTTTATATACGCCTTTATATGGTAAAGATTTGTAAAGTTCTCTGAAAATACGGCAAGGAGGCGAGCCGGGCAGTGACAGTCACCGATGTGATGGGGAATATTTTAATTAGCGTTTGTGTCCCCACCTGCTGTCCCTCGCCCGGGCGGGTGTCACCCTACCCCGCCCCCGACGCTCACGGAAACCCCTCGGCTCCGCGGCCCCACCTGGCCCCGCCACAAGCCGATATCGGCCCAGCCGCCTCAGGCTGCCGCCCCGGGAGCGGCTGGGGGCCGGGGCGGTACTCACCGGTGACACGGATGGACTCCAGCATGGTGCTCCGCCGGGCAGCACCGCCGCTCTGCCCCGCTGGCTTCCCCCTGCGCGGCGGGCCCGGCCGGGGCGGGCGGCGGGATCCCGCCTCCTGGGCGGGGAGGAGCGGGGAGCGGTGAGGGGAGGCGGGGAGGGAGGCAGCGAGCGACGCCTGCTGTGCTGGTCTCGATTCTTCACCGAAGCCGGCCCGGCACTGCCGCGGCCAAGGGAGCCCGACTGGTCCCGGCCCGGCTGGCAGGAGCCGAGCGCCCGACCGGAGCCGCAGACTACACGTCCCGGCGGGGCCTGCGCTGCCAGAGCGGGGGCGCGGCGGGGGCGGGAGCCGGGCGGGGGCGGGCTGCATCCTGGGAGCTGTAGTGCGGGAGAGGGCGGCGGGGCGAGCACCGAGCTACACCTAAAACCAGAACCATGGCATGGGCTGGGTTGGAAGGGACCTTAAAGCTCATCCAGTCCCAACCCCCCTGCCAGCAGCAGGGACACCTTCCACTAGACCAGGTTGCTCAAAGCCTAATCCAACCTGGCCTTCAACACTTCCAGGGAGGAGCAGCCACAGCTTCCCTGGGCAACCTGGGCCAGTGTCTCACCACCCTCACAGGAAAGAATTTCTTCCTCACATCTCATCTATTACAGTTTGAAGCCATTTCCCCTTGTTCTGTCACTCCCTGCCCTTGTCCAAAGTCCCTCCCCAGCTTTCCCATTTCCCCAGCTACAGTATCCCCTGTAGCCCCTTCAGGTACTGGAAGGCCGCTATAAGATCTCCCCGGAGCCTTCTCTTCTCCAGGCTGAACAGCCCCAGCTCTCTCAGCCTGTCCTCACAGCAGAGGTGCTCCAGCCCTCGCATCATCCTAGTGGCCTCCTCTGGACTCGCTCCCGTAGGGCCATGTCCTACCATCACCAAAAGAGCCCGGTTTACCAGACTGGCACGGTTTGGTGTGAGGTTTTCAGCACCATCCTTTGCCGGAGTCTAGCAGGCATAACCTGCATCTAATCCAGCGACTGCACTGCAGTACATTGATAATTACCAATTATCTTCATTGCTGTAATTGATAATGATTGGTATGGTTGGTAATTATCTGCCAGGCCTAAGGCAGTGAGAGAAAGGGTTGCATGGGATAAGGGTGCTTAGCAGGTGTATAGACAGGGTGTGTGCTCCCCGGGAGAGCACAACAAGGAGCCATCATCTCTTGCTAAACAGAATGAGGGAATTCCACCAAAGCAACAATTTGGAGCAATAACTTATTTTACTAATCAAGAATGTTGCCATAAATTGATAAATAATAAATGGAATGTAAATGTACTGTATGCATAGATTCTCTCCATAACATCATCCTATAAGGTATGAGATCTGGCTCTATCATCACATAGCACGGATGGGAAGTCTGCAGATCACAGCTTGTTGATGCTTCTGAGAACCCTTTCTGTGTCCTACCTGAAAAAGTTTTACTGAACTTCATGAATCCTTCTTACAGACACTTGCACATATGCAATCGTACGACTGAGTGGGTGCTGATTAGATAGTTTTGGTCTGCTTTCAGATCAATCTTCACAGGTAATAATTAAGAAAAAAAGAAGAGTTTAAAGCACATTTTTTCATTTTATTTCCTACTGCCTCACACGCAGTCAAAGACAGGCACCCAAGACCAGCTATGAAAAGACTGAGGTGTCATTTTTCTCAGACTGCTGATGAAGAGCTAGTGCTGAAACACACTTCGACCTAGCTGACAGATTTGATGTCTCTTTTAACTTGAATTCTTTGAGGAACAGAGAAGATACATGCTCTGTCAACATGTCTAAGTTTAACCTAAAATACCCTTTAAAGTACTTTGCTAACACTGCAGTATCTGGAACCCGGAGGCTTGTCTCCAAATTGGAGGAATAACCACTTTTAAAATGAGAGAGATAAAGCTATTGCTAATGGGTTAGAGATTGCTTGTAATACACAGCAATTACAGAAAAAAAACCCAACAAGAACCAAAAAAACAGAAACCCAAACCAGTGAATAATTTCAAACACTGCAAATAATTAACACAGCAGATGAAGAAACAATAGATGGCTGTTACAAGGTGAAGTTAATGTACCATTTTACCAGAAGCCCCCAATGGTTTTGCTGTGTAGACCCCAAATTCTCCTCTTAGAGATGATCGTTTATATATGCTTGGAACCCATCACAATGAAATCGGTAACTCCAGCTTTTGCTGTGTATTTTACACATCTATCCCCTCCCCTTACTCCCTGGTGGATGCCTTCTCTCCCTGTTTCTCATCTCCTGCCTACTTCTCCCTGGTGCCTGTGTGTCCTTTTTCACCGAGCGCTTGGGCATTCAGTCACCCCTGAATCCGCTGCTTCCAGCTTATTTTTCCTTTTCCCACCAGCCTCTTTCCTTTGCAGGGTGGCTGGAAGGTTTTGTTGGGTCATGCTGGCTCTTGGCTCTAGTAGAAGGATGTCAAATGCAGTAGCAGAAGGCGCAGAGGCAGGATGCTAAAAGGCCACCTGCCCCTGTTTTCTGCTTTGGCTCTGAGCAAGCTTTGTCATGTTTGTTGATTAAAAGCATAACGTGGAAAGCTCAGTCAAGAAAAACATTACAAAGCATCTCAGTGCTTATATATAAAATACTATATATGTATTTAATGTAGCTCTAACAGTTCCAACCTCAGAGGTGTCTCAGCTTGCAAGTCTGTCTGGAGGGACAGTGGGAAAAAGATGAGCTACTCTGTCATGAAAAAATTCCTGGAGGCTCTCAGTGCAGCTGGCATGGATCGCATTGTAGCGAGGCGAGGGGATATGGGGACAAACAGTAAGGTTTAGGTGAGCCACACTGTGGAATACAGCTTAAATAATACAGATCCACAATACAAATCAATCTGTATCTTGGTATCACTTACATTGTTAGAAGACCTGATTAAAGCTGACATGCATCTTGTATTTCAGCTTCAACGTAACATTACTTGCAGAGATAATTTCAGATTTACCTGGTCATGCCTTCAGAGATAATTTCATATTCACCAGGTCAAAAATACTGCAATGCCTTGCATGCAGAAGAGTATCTTTATAGGAATATTAGCATCAATAAGCTTTGCAGCATGGGCAGTCTGGAAGAGCAGTGACACATTTTATTGATCTCTACATCTGTCACAAGCTAACACTGCAAATTCACACACACACACGTATATATAAATATATATATGTGTATATGTGCATTTGGATTTTAAATATGCATATACCTATATATACACACACACTTGTTTTACTCTCGGTTTTATTTAGTTCCTCCCCCATAATCACACCAACATCTTCCTTCTGTTTCTCTGTGCTGACAGGAAAGAATCGCTAAGGAACGAGGAAAGCTGAGAACAAGAGTCCTTAACTAACTCTGCATGATTTGGCACAGCTTCAGGGCTGTCAGAGTGGCAAGGTTAGCCTCCCCTCCCTGGCTTAATGACTCTTAGCTGGCTGAATATCTTCTGACCCAACAATTTCATTGCCCAAGTGACTCCAACTGACTGTCCTCACAGATTTATTCTTTCTAGAAACTCCCATTGGAATGTCTAACATTGCCATCTGATTCCAACCAGGTCCTACGATTCTAGTACACAGCAAAGGCAGCACATGCTTGTGGGAGCTGCTTACTCATAGCCTTACTCAATGGGACTGCTATTTTAAGATGCCTGGAAGAGCACAACTTGATACAGCTCCAGTATTCGGATTGATTTATCCATTGAATTTGTTCCCATTTTACGCTAAGGAGGCTCAGTACCACAAACCCAGCCCGGCAAGGGGAAACAAAGTGCAGGGAAACCTTGCAGTGAAGTTCAGAGAAGCTAAAGCAATGTAAGGTCATCATGATGTGAACCTACAAGTGTTGCTGACTGTTGCCTGTTACCATATAGGGAGAAAAATCAGAGATGTCTATTATACACTCACAAATACACTTATACCTACTAAGAAAACAGAAGCTGCTTTCCTACAGCAGAGAACTGGGTTATATAAATGCATTAGTGACAGTCAAGCATGCACCTGCTTACAGTATGGGCTGATGGACCCACACACCCCTCATGACCTTTCCTCCTCTAATTATCTGTCCACTTCTGCTGCAAGGACTTGTCACTACAGGGGTCCTTTCTGAGAAAGGCAGGGTGTTGCCTTCAGCAGTGGCAGGCAGGCAGGGCAGGCAGGCAGGGCTGGCAGGGCTGGCAGGCAGGGCTGGCAGGCAGGACTGGCAGGGCTGGCAGGCAGGGCTGGCAGGGCTGGCAGGCAGGGCTGGCAGGCAGGACTGGCAGGCAGGACTGGCAGGCATCCCGAGCGCAGGCTGCCTGCCGAACCGCAAACACCTGCACGTGAGTCACGGATACTTTGCTGTGGCAACACAAACACCAGATCAGGCAGCACAGGGCTAACGACAAATCTGTCCCCATATGATGAGAATTTTTTAAATGTTCATACTTTCCCTTTGGGCCCTTTGAAGTCTGCCAACACTCCTGTGGTGCTGGGCTAATTGCAGTTGAAAAGCAAATGTTTTCCTAGCAATTCATTGCCCTTTCTGGCTGATCAGGTGAGGACTTCACTTGTTTCTTAACCAACGTGAAAAAAGCACAATGTTCCTCTCCCTATTGCCATTCATTTCCTTATCCCTTCCTCTTCCACACCCCAAACCCAGTCCCGTTTTTTGCTGGTCCAGGCTGTACAACAGACTTACAAAATGAAAAGAGAATATCCGAGAAACACAAAACACCATCTCAGCAGCATTTTACAAGATGCAACTTGTGCAGTAAGAGGTATGACCACACTGGAGACAGTAACTTATGCAGTAATAGGTATGACCACACTGGAGACAGTAACTTGTGCAGTAATAGGTATGACCACATCGTGCTTTGGAGAAAGAGGCCTCACCTGCGTGGCAGGGCCAGCGCTCTCCTAGATCTGGAGCCCCAGCGCTGGGAGCAGAGGACCTTTTGCAGTTGACCTCAGTGGGCAAAGACCCAGCAGCTGGGGAAAGAACGATGATCTGCTTCTTCAACTAAGTATTCAATTTCGTGGGACCTCCAGATCCTCTCACTTAGGACAGGATCTGTAGAGCAGAAAGGGCTTTGCCTGGCTTGGAGAAGGCAGTCTTCTGGTAACTCCAGTTTTCAAGGAGAAGCACAGGACTCAATGAGAGGCAGAAGCCAAGGTAATCGCTCTCAAGTGATACCAGTGACAAACTCAGCTGATGGAAATAGTGTTCAAGCTTGAGACAAGCATAAGCCAAGACAGAGTTCTTTTCAGACTTTACTCTCTTCCATCTCATGTCTGGTTTTGGAGATTCCCTGGGCACCACTTTATCATGGTGCTACTAGAGTCACAGAGTTGGAGCTCCAGAGTCCCTTAGTTGGGGACAGTGCCGGCCACACACCATCTTGCCTTCTTACAGATCTGCTGAGCTCAAAAGAGGTTTTTAAATTAGATTCTTTATAAGGTAAAGGTGCCCATACCAAGCCACTTGCAAAGTGTTGTGAGGGAGCAGCACCGCTCTGCATGGCCCAAGACCTCCACCATCTCCATGTGGGCTCTGATTCCAGGCAGCCAAAGCCCCTGGAGATGTGAAGAGATATGTTCAGGGCTCTGACACTCCTCACCACCACTGGAAGGACAAGGGAAAAAATATTTAAAATAACCTCTTGGCCGTTTCCATTCCCTTTGCCTTCTTCCATGTTTTATTGCAAGATGAGGCCACCCTCTGTCATATCACCCTCAGACATACAGTGAGACTGTCTCTGTACTGCAGACTGCTGCTTTATGTTTTACTCCATCTGATGTTTCTGTCCCTCTCATTAACAAGGAGCCATGATCTCATTTTTGTATTCCTTTAGTTAATCTATTTTCATGTCATAATAGTTTTTTAAGTAAAAAGCAGACTGAAATATTAGGGATATTTCCTCATCTCTAGCACAGCCTCGGTGTAATTGTATCTGTAGTTACTACTGAAGCTGAGGTGACTGTATTACCACTGTCCTTCATGTGTAGCTGTGTGAAATATATCATCACAGTTCCATTTTAATTGTGTTTGTTCAAATTTCAGTAGAATTTTTCCCTCTAAAAACAGCTTATTCCTATTTCAGCTGTGCATTTTTTTTTTCCAAATACTGAAAAACAGATGTCCAAAGCAAAGCACCAAGTAGCCTAAAATCCTGTCTAAGCAGTACCCTCTAGTGTAAACGTGCTACTACTGCAGAAAAGATTTCATGTTACTGCAGAGGAATGACATGGAAAGTGAGGAGCAAAAATAAGTCGTGAACTCATGTGTCATTTCATATCCTTAGGTCTTTCCTTGCTTAGCAAAGCATATAGGCTGTGCTTATGTGCTTAACTTGTTGGTAGCACCTGCTTTAGTTTTAAAAACTTTAAGGTAATTTTGTAGGTACCATTCTCGGGCTTCCTTATGCATCATTTATGGTGTATTTTATGTGTGTTGTGTAGTTTCATTTCTTTATTTAAAATATGAGAATAAGATGGCAAGAAGGAGGTCAGAAAATTATCACCTGTTGAGCTTACAGCATACTGAGTCTTCAAAAACAGATGAGCTGGTAGAACACTTTTTTGGTGAAAATTGATTTTTCAACAAGAATCTCCTTATTTTTCCATCTTTCAGAAAATTCTTTCAAGAATACAAAAAGTGATGCAACTTGGTGGGTGAAATTGCTGATGTGATTATGCTATTACTCCATTTGCATGATGCTTCAGAGCTGCAAGGAAGCCCTCAGGAACTGTAAATTAACATCATCATCTAAATTAACATCATCCTCTAAATTAACATTATGGCACTTCAGTACTCTGAGGCCCTTTGCTTCATTTCAGAATATTTATGTCAGCAAATAGTACAGGTCTACTGTATGGATAAAGAAAGAAAAAGCATGTATTTTATAACTGAGACACTAAAGAAGGAAGTCTCGTTCCCCTTCTCTTGTGTAAATCAGTTAGGAGATCTAAATGTAAGGTCCTGAGAAACTTTTCCTTGATTTAGTGATACAAATGCAATATTATACTAAGAAAATTGTGAACACAATGAATCTTTTCAGTGTTTGACAGACAAATGTTGCTTCACTCCCACAACCTTGAAAAAAGCAGAGTTCAACCACCCAGAGATTTTTTTTTTCTGAAACTGAGTCCACTTAACTGTCTTTTGTTGTTAATGAAATACGAGTTTTGTCTCATTCCTCATTTGACTTTTTCCATTTTAATATGTTTTGTCTTTTCCTCCTGTTTTGTTATCTTCCCTTGTTATTTGCCATTCTCCACTCTTCTCTTTTTTTTTTTTAATTCTTTCTCCCCGTAATGTTTTTGCTTTCCCCTCCAGCTTTGATTTCTGTGTGATATTCCCTCAGTTGCTCCTCATAGGAGATGGTGAGTTTCAGCTCTGACAACAGTTAACACTAATCCATCAATGTCATTGTAGGATAATTTAGTGTAGAATATAAATGACAATGTGCTTTTCCAGCCTTTAATTAAAAGGTGTCTTCAGTGAGCCAGTGCTTTCTGGAGAACCTCCCATATTTTGCAAAGGACAAGTCAGAGAATAAGTAAAATTCACGCTGTTTGAAATTCATTCTGAAAACAGCGTATTTTCCCTCAGCAAATGTCCTATATAAGGCATTTTTTTTCCCCATGACAATGGTTACCAATCTGAAACCTTTTGGTGTGATGAAGCACAACCCCAGCTGAAAGTTGGTCTGTAATGGCTGTGGGGTCTCACATTCCTTTAGTCTGGTTGAGCTGGTAATCAATTCCCTACTCGAGCTACTAGAAGAGAGACTTGTGCTCTGAGCCTTGCTAATTTAAATCCATGGCACACATTGGGTTACTTACTCACGAAACCTGTCTTATTCCTGTCATAAGTGTATTCCTTTCCTGGATAATGTCAGCCTAATTTGCCTCTGTGATTATCATAAGAGTTGAAAAAAGCAGTATAATCAGCTTTGGCTTGCCACAGAAAACAGGTACTAAGTGCTGCCCACCCAAATGTTTCTGATTATGTAGTGTTTGTAATGGAAAATGCAGATTAATCCAAACTGCTGTGTTTTGCCGTGCTAGGGACCAGACCTTTGATTCATTGTTTTGGGGATGAAATTGCCTTTTCCCAGGCCAAGCCTCGGGCATGCTAGGATATTCAAGAGGATCCCAGGGCACAATTTGGTCTTCATTTCAGAATCACTGCAGAAAGGAGGGATGTTATATTCTTACTGCAGTGCAGTATTCCCTTATACATGGGGCCCGGAGTGGTGCTTGTAAAGAGGAGAAATCTCTTACAGCCTGGCTTCATCTTAGTTGCTGAGGCACAGAGAGTCACACCAGCCACCATACATCCTCCAAGGTAAGTGGAGAGCAGGCTAAGGGAGAGGGATGTCCATGCTGGTGGCACAGTCCTCAAGAAGCTCTTCAAGGGTTGTCTCCTTGCCTCTTCCCTCAAGTTAAACCCTTTGTCTGAAGTCACTGGGAAGAATTAATTCTAATGGGAGGATAGTCCCGAAATAACGATGCACAATAGTGTTTACTAGACCATACATTGGATTCTCCTCTACCTGGCATCCTACACAATCCAACATACCTGTGTGAAATGAGTATCAGAATCGAGACAGCTCTCCAACTGATTAGTGGAAGAGTGAATTTTCCGGTAAAAAAAATGCCTTTTGTAGGTAAATCTAAATTACAAGGAATAGTACAATGCACTGTATTATAATATGTTGTATTGTCATGCAGTAGATTGAAATCTGCTTGCTAGGACAAGATACCTGAGCATCAACTTTGACTTTGGATTATTTATCTGTGAAGAAAAGAAATTGCAAGTTGGAAAATAGTATTTTTCTCTAAATGACAGGTTTCTGTGAAAAAAAGGAAGCATCTTGCTCATCTTTCCTTTGGAATCAGAACCATGAACTCCATTTCCCAGCAGAAAGGAAGTTTTAGGAACTATTCTCTTAGGATTACAGAATGGAGCTATACCAAGCTATACAGTGGATTACACTGAGATCAGCATTTTTGCTTTCAGTATTTTACATTTATTGATTGTATTGTGAGGAAGCTAGAGCTACAAAACCTTTGGCTAGTGCTCTCCTTAAGTGTTCTTATTAAAGTGTTGATGCAAACTTCTATAACCTTCTGAAAATGTAAATAGAACCCTGAAAACAGTCAGTATGCTTTAAAAAATGTTTGAAGGAAAACTTGGGAAAGTAACAATTATTTTCTTAATGTGTTAAAAACCAAATGACTGGCTTCCATGCCCACACTCTCAATTCCCAGGAAAACTGCAAGCCAGCAAAAACCGTTTCCCAAGTACTTTGTATTGTGTTACTTATTGTTACAGAAGGGATTGATTTTCATTAGCTTACCCCAGGCAAGAAGAAATCTTAAACCAGATCACGTGGGGTGAGGAGGGAGTGAAGGGTGTGATTCATAATTTTTGAATGCAAAAGGCTGGCATAAAATATAACACAACGGGCAGAACTGGCTCATTGTTCTCCTGGTTTCAACATGGCATTCCTTGCTTTCCCTCTCTTTTTCTTTATGCCTTTGGATTGTGAAATAGCTGTTGATTTTTTTTTTTCTCTGTAAGTTGCAAATAGTTTTATTAATTTATTAAGAAAAAAATAACCCTGACTGGAAATTTCATTGCTACGGGCTGTACCTCCCCATCATTACGCAGACAACGGATCTTGTAGCTATTTTATAGCACCACTCCTGAAAAAGACTGACTGTCTTTGGCTCTTTGGAGCAATATAAGGATAATATGTATAAACTATTCACTGCTCTTCTGGAAGACAGATGTAACCCCCTAAGAAGTTGAGAAACTAATTATTCTATTTATTTCTATCAGGGCCCCATTGAGTTTGGATCAAAATGATGCAGAAATGGTTGGCTCTGTAGAGACCAAAGGAAAGGACGTTTGTCACATGCATGTTGCATTGACATTCTAAGCAATTATTCACTCCTAGGGATATCAATTTCATTTTTCACAATATACTTTATAGATTTTTTTTTTCTGAATACATTTATTTTCTAGAATAAAGCATGATTATTTCCCTCTTTTAAAATATTAAATAGCAGATGAGATTATTACACACACTAACAGTGCATCCAACACCATTCTGGTTGGCCCTCATGCGCTATGCCGTATCGTTTGAAAGATGACAGAAATGGATGGAGCTACATTTGGAAATGCACCAATGACAGCTGGAGCTGAACTGTGTAAATCTCACAGATCCACAGGTAAAGCAGAAATTATGTTTAAATTGCAATAATTCTGCTGTGTTGAAAGAGCTGAAATTGTGCATGACTCCTTTTGGAGTGGCTGGAGAAAGAAAAGACTTAATGGTAATTCTCTCTTTTAATTTTCTACTGATGTCTTTGAGCTCCATATTGGCTATTTTGTCTTCTTGTGTTTGCTTGTGTTGATTCTCTACTGCTCCATTAATGTTTCTGTTATTTCCCAGTGATAGCTATACCTATTTTCTCTTGAAGGAAAGAAAACCTGTCCTTTCTCATCACTGTACAGGCTTGTTCATAGATGAATGAGTGATGAGTCTCATTTGGCATGTCCCAATTTTCAGCCTGGTGTGTGAGCAAGTTCTGACATCGGATCTCAGGCTGCTCCAACCCACGTTTATGTGAGAACAGTGCAGTGACATTTGCCGGTGTCCAATCTTGGAGATTTCTTCAGAAAAGGTTTATTTGATATTGCATTTTTTTTTAGATTCTGCTGCACACTGATGCCATACTTTTTGCAAATAAAGCATTGGAAAGATTTTCTAATGAGGGAGAATTGTGTTGTTTAGCAAGGCAAAGGTTGGAAGAAGATATGACTGCTGTCTATAAATATTCCAAGAGGCAAGAAGCACAAACACTAAGGAAGAAGGGCGTTCATGCATGTAATGAACATTATTTGCATACAAGCAAAAAGGTACAAAGGGGTGCCAATATGTATGGATAGACTGGAAATTTGATGGGGTTTAGTTATTTGGGCACTCAGGTCTTAGCAGCCTCCCGGGAGGAACAGCAGAGACAAAACAATCTGTATTTGCGATTGCAGTCAATATATTTGTGGGGAAGGAGTTTGAGATAGTGCTCAGATAGCAAGGACTGGATCTGAAACTCAGCATCCCTAGCACTTGCACATTAAGAAAGGTCTGTGAGTGAAATGGAGAAGGTGACAGCAGGAGGAACTGGTGGGTGAGGTTTGATGAGACCGTGGGCTGTATGTAACGCAAGGAGAAACCTAAAAGCTATGAGGAGCCCCGACTTTCACAACTGCACTGGGATTAAGTATCTTCTCCATTCCCAGGGTAACATTAAAATCGTGTTTTCCTGTCAACGCCAGCTTGAAAATGAAGCTTCAAATGAAAAAGGCTCAGGGGATGCTCCTACTGGCGCAGCTGCAGCAAGGTGTGCAGTCAGACAGGCAGTACCGCTCTACTTGTCTGTAAGGGAGGTAAAAACTTCAGTTTTCTTTAAAAAAACAAAAAACTAACCACCAAAAAAACCCCAGTTTGTGCCCGACTGGGCTGATGAGGAGGAGGGGAAGGTGACAGGGCCACCATGGCTGGAGGCGCTCCCTGCTCGCAACACAGGGAAACCACAGGCAGGGGTCAGACCCAGAGCCCGGGGATGCGACACCCGAAGCCAGGCCTGCTTCCGGAGCCGGGAAAGGGAGAGCCAGCCCACAGCGAGCGGCAGGGACAGGACGGCGACGGGACCGCGACCGGCTGCCCGCGGACCGTCCCCCTTCCCGCCCTCTCCCTCACAGAGCGGGCAGCCCTCGCGAAGAGGAGGGCCGAGCAGGGCAGGCTGCTGTCGGATTGGATAGCATTGCTGTCAATCAACGCCCTCCGCGGCGCGAGGCGGAAGGCAGTGCGCAGGCGTGCGCCCCCGCCCTCGGGGGCGGGGCTGGTGGGGCGGCGCACGCGCGGCTGAGGCGGGCGCTGAAATTCAAACTGCGGAGCGTTGGGGCGGTGGCTCGGCCGCGCGCGCGCAGCGGCGGCAGCACCAGCAGCAGCGATGGATCCCTTCACTGAGGTGAGGGCGGAGGGGGGCGAGGAGTCAGCGCTGAGGGCGGCCAGGGGCGAGGAGTCAGCTCTGAGGGCGGCCGGGGCTCCGTGTGGCCGTGCTCTTGGGACGGAACGGCTTCTCCCAACCCTGGCTGGGGCTTGCCAGCTCCCCGGTGGTCTGTGTGCCTATAGGAGCCTCTTTCTCTGCCACAGGGGGACCCCCGTTGTCCCCTCGTTGTCCCCCCCCGCTGTCCCCTCGCCCTGCTCGTGCTGGTAGCTCGGGCGCTGCGGCCGCCCAGGCGCCTGTGGGGCGTCAGAGCTCTTCCCTGGGAGGTTCATGGAAGAGTTGGGGAAGGAAAGGCCCTTTTCTAAGCCAGGCTGTGCTTGATTGTGTTTCCTGGCGCTTTCCTGTTTGCCTTTCGTGTGTCTCTGGCAGGTAAGGTTTTGGGCTGAAGCAGAAGGGGCCCTGGAAGCCGAGGGGAGCGGCATTGACAGGCGTTGTGCCTGTCAGAGCTAAAGGCCGAGTGTAAAGTTTGCCCAAAGCAGCCACCATCTGATTAAAAATGCGTCCTAATTGACATCATTGCCGCCTACCGTTGGTCACTTTCCTTGGCAGGCACAGTTCCTCATTTTCTTTTAATAAAAAAAGAGAAGTGGTTTATTAGGGTGGATTTGCCTTTGTATGCTTGAGTTTTACACAGGCAAAACTGTAACAAAATGAATGGAATTGACCCATTTGAATATATATGATGGTTGGATGTTTCTTAAAGTTGCTGTACTCTGATTTTATGTGTGCCATGTAAAGTTGTGTGACTGCTGAGAGAAATGTCATAGTAAAAACAACCTTCAGTCCACAGCCTACCTAAACAAAAACCTAAACTACTTAAAAAACCAAATCCAAATCAAATATGTTGGTGAAATGCTCTCTCCTCCCCTTGAAAACAATCTGTATATCAAATTGGCATACTTTTAAATAAATTGAGTGCCTAAAAAAGGTGACTGCACAGATTTGATTTTAAAAACTGATCAAAAGGTATTGATCTGAACATACTTACCAAATGGGTTATGCCAAAGCAGATTTACCCTACCCCCCATATAAAGGCTTGTTAAGTATAAACATCTAAAACCTCCTTCCTTAATTGGTAGTGAGTGACATGATCTGACTAGTCTTAAATAAATTTCAAGTCCACACTACTTCAGTTTAAAACGGTTTTGCATGCTGGGAGGTAGTCCAACCTCAACACACCCTCCTTGCAGATAACTGCCTTTGAAAAGCTATGGCCAACTGTGAGGCCACTCCTCAGAGTAAACTTAATTCAAATGTTAGCTAGTACTGCAGAGTGCCTAAAATATTGCCTTATCAAGAATGTTTTTGCTGTGGAGGACATTCCACTGTTATGTAAAAATCTGACCACTATTAGTATTGAAGTTTAATAACTTTCATAAAGTTTTCTGACAAGGAAGCTTTTTACCAACTATGAAAGATGTGTTCTGATTTTTTTTTTCTTTTAATACAATCTTTTCTTAGCTTAACTATTTTTGGATAATCTTTGTCTACAAATTACCATACTCTGTTATTTGTAGGGAACTGGTGAGATATTGTAAGTGTTGATTATGTAAAGCAGTATAATTCAAGCTTAATTTGCCAAAACATGCTGTTAATTCAGTTTTTGCTGAACACTTTACAGTAACAAATTTTGTCCTGGTCTCAGTGAATTTAAATTCAAATAAATCTTGCTGTCAGATTCAGTGGAACACTTTCAAATAAGGGAGTTCTGAAATAATGTTTCTTTTGATTAATCTTACAAGCAAAAACTAATAACTTTTCTGAATCTCAGCCAGATTATTAGTACAGAACGCACTGAGGAGGTGGTGCAGTGGATACTTCTTTTAGGATCACAGTGAACATATTGTTGGTAACTTTCAGTTTACAACTGATTGTATAATTCACCTTTCTTGCACAAAAGGTTTTATGTTTGGTACACCAGAATGTTAGCAATTAGGTTTTCTTGTACTTTGCTCTATGAATGCTTGTAAGTACTTCAAATTGTGGATTTCTAGCATGGTGAGTGACCAAAGAGAAATAAGTGATGCAGTTGCTCAGGGGAAAACTTGTATATGTGAAGTAATTTGAAGTTAACTGTTCTTCAGTGTCATGGATAAATTTGCTCCCTTTGCTGCATTCTGCTAGTAAAGCAGAGTAGCTAGAACAAATTATTGTAATCACATATGGGCCTGAGTATCTTCTCTAATACTGCTAAATACATACTTTAAAACATACTTTTTCTTAAAAAAACAAGATTGTTCATCAACATTTAAAGTGGGAAGGCCTTTTTAGAGCACTTGGAGAAAGTTCTTGTAGCAAATACCCTGCTGATGAACTTGAAAAGTAAGTCTCAAGTTCCAGTGACTGGCTTACTCATCGTGTGTAAGAGCAGAGTTTGAATTACAGCAGTTGCATGGAAAATTTGAGAGACAAAAAGCCAATAGGAGCTGGAGTTCAACACCAGAGGCATGCATTCTTGGGAAGTGACACCCTATCTGTAACAACTGAAACTCCATTTTACTGGACTAACAAAACAGAAAGGAATGTGGCTGCATCTGAGTAGCATTGTAGGAATACTGTTGTGGAAGATATAATCAACTTTGGGCAAGAAGAACAGTGAATTTATATAGCCTTAAAGTTTTTATTTGTGTGGGTATTACCTGCACGTTGTAGCTCTGCTTTTTGTAGGTTGAAATAAAGAAACTTGACTTGTGGATGCAACTAGCATGGCACTTGTATTGAAGGCACTCGTGGCATTTCATGTGTCTGTCTTTTATGTTGGTTTTTTTTTTTCCCCAAAAAATCCCTCTCTTCTATAGAAGTTAGAGAAGCTGTTTTTTGCTTTCACAAAAAAACTGTTGAGACTGACATTCTATTTGTCCTGTGTTGCCCTACAATGGAACATTGTTGAAGACTTCAGCCTTAGACAGTTAAAAATGTGAAATGTGTATTTAATTGCTGTGCAACAGGACAGAGAATGGCTGGCACAGTTCTCACAATAATTTATGTGCCACCAAACAAGTGCAGTTTATATGCTTCCCTTTAAAGGCCTTTAGTTCAATCACACAATTTCTTGTCTTAAAGTGCCTTAAAACCTAGATCAAAGGAGTAATTAAGTAATCTTTAGATGTAATCAAACTGAGGTGTAATGATTTATGAATGCAATATTTAAAAAAAGAAAAGAAAAAAAACACACCCTATTTCAAACTTGGGTGCTATAAGGAATCACTTTCTACTAGTGTGGAGCACTTACTAAAACAGTTATTTTATATGGAATATGATGGTACTCAAATTTCCAGTGGATATGGAATGAAGGAGAATGTTGTTAGGCAGCTTAATTGTTATATCTTTATATGTTCTTCTGTATACAGATATATTGTGATAAATAGACTGTTTATTCAGACAAGTAGTTAAAACATCAGTCTATTCTTGAAACTTAAGCTTAATGAAGAGAAACTCGTATTTTGATTTAGAAGGTGTAGTAGCAACAAATTTTTTTTTAAGTCATGTGTTTAATTCATTGACTTTTTTTATGACTGCGTGGCAACCACTTCAGTGTTGTTTATTGGGTTGTTAGAGGGTTAGTGCCAATTGGGTGACTTGCCCACATGCTTTAGCAATGTGTCAGAAAAACCTCCTAGCAAGATTTGACAGTTCAGGACTCATGTGATGATTCAGTAAAAAAAATAAATAAAAATTTCAAACCAAATATACTTCAGGGTCTATAGAAGCTTTTGTTATTATTATTGTGCTATTGCTTGTGTCTCTTTAGCCTGTTTTCCTTTGAAAGCTAAGCTAATGAGAGACACTGTTTGATTTAATGACCAGAACTTTGGAACCTACTGGCTAGCCTCAAGTCTTAACAAAAGGGAAGGTGTCTCACTGAACTGCTTCAACAGCTTTCATTAAAGTTTGTGGCTAAGTGAAACACCCAAACCTTTACCTTTGTGAAGAAAATGCTGCAGCCAGTTGTCTGTCTGGTACATCAAAGCACTTCAGGTAACCTGCAAACATGTCCTGACCAACCAGATAGCGAGAAGGTAGCTTGGAATGTGCTACAGTGTCAGGAGTTACCTTTCATCCAACAGGTACTTGCTGAAAATGGGAGAAGCTGTGGATATTACAATGGTGAAATCAAAGTATGGAGATCGGGGGTTATGGCAGTGAGAGAAAGGAGGTAGACAGAAAAACCATATAGTGGCAGCGTAGAAAACCTGTTTTGTTTGCTCTGCTTCCAGGAGGGGATAGCCAGTCAGAAAACCAGGCTTTGAATCATTTCTGTTGTGTTGTATCACAGTAGATCAGTTGGTAACATGTGAGAGCTGAGTTTGTCTTAAAGTAGCCTTCACACTAAAGTTCTGCTGTTGTGTATCTTGAGACATGCCATATAGGATTCACACACTTTTAATTTGCACTATTACTAGTTAACACACTCATTGCAATGCATAGTAACACCTGATTCATTGACTACTCAGAAACTCCTTGAAAGAACCCGTGCCAGGCGAGAGAACCTGCAGAAGAAAATGGCTGAGCGGCCCAAGGCGGGAGTGAGACCGACAGCGCAGACCAAGAGGGTCAGAGAGCCTTTGTTAGAAACTGGTAACCAGGCACCTCTTCCTGATGAAGAAGGTATTTTGTAACAAGTTTATTTAATGAATATTGTCATTTGATACAAGTCCCATCTCCTTTATTCTAAGGGCAAGAGAAAACCCCTAGTGTTTATCTTAAACTGAACAGCCATGGATGTGGTTACCTGACTGCTAGGACTGAGCATGGCTAATGTTTAGCTTAACCTGAGAGCAGATGCTCTAAGTAATGAGCAAGATACTTAAAAATAATTGTATAATGCCAAAGATGGTACCTTGTGCTTGATAGAATTTGGGAAGGGCAGTTTTTTGGGAGGTGTATCAGAGTATTCATAAATCACAGCTTTATTTACATTACAATTTTGTACTCTCTCTGAAAATATTTTAGATTTTCTGAATATTAATTTGCTTGAATACTCTAACCCGTACAGTGAAACCTGTTACAAAGCCATCACCATCAAAGAGGCTCTGCCCTGACAATGTGGAGACTCAAGCTTCCAGTTCAGAGAACATACAACCAGTTCCTTCAGGTTCAACAAGCCATCATTCTCCTGAGATGACTTCAGAGTTGCACGTAGCTGCTTCTAACAGGGCTCCATTGGTTCAGCCCCTTGAGAAAGGAAAAGCAAACACGGAGTCAGGAACTCCTGCAGCCCTTTCAGTCAAAACACGCATGCAGAAACTGGCAGAACAGCGACGCTGCTGGGACAGCGAGGGTATGTTTCACTGGCTAAGCAGTGTTTTTCCAGTGTTTGCATTGATGATGATGTTTGCTAGCAAAAGACAAGTTTGTGTGTGTGCATGCTAATGTTTTCATAAAGAATTCTTAGACAGCACTGGGGAAAGCCTGAATTAATGAAACTGGTGACTACAGCTTAATCTTACACATCTTTTCACTACTAGTGTGATGCCTTGCTCATCATAACAGTGAGGTAAAACTAGTAAACTGCTTGGTTAAAGATGTGGTGGCTTTGTAATGACCTTTAACTTAACTTGATGAGTCTCAGTGCCTTCAGAGCTAGTAGCTAACTGCCGATAAACTCAACATACAGGAAAAGATGCAAATATATCTCAATATATTTTATTAGCAAAATCAATGTGTTTTCTTCTTTCCAGATCCCTCTGAATGTGTTCCTCTGTCTCCCCTCCAGTCAAAAGATCTGTGTGTTTCTCCACCTAAGCAGCCATCTAATGCCCTGGCAAGTGACACCCCTATTGGGAGAAGAGGCCGTTTAGCTAACCTTGCTGCTACAATTGGTTCCTGGGAAGATGACCTAAGTCATCCATCTGCAAAGCAAAACAATGCACAAGAACAGCCTGGCACTACTTGTTTATCCAAATTGTCCACTACAAGTGGAGCATCTGCTAGAATCAATAGTAGCAGTGTAAAGCAGGAAGCTGCATCCTGTTCTCAAAGGCTTGTTGAGGCATCTTTTAATAAACCAGCAAACTCAAAGGTAGCGGTGAGTGTCTGATTTAATTGCTGATCAAAAATTGAGTAATTATGGGGGGAAATGTTACTGTGTAGCTCTTTAATCTGAATTTAAAGATTTGGTGTGAGTAATCTCTGTCTATTTACAACTTTTGCTTTATTGCAGTCCCACTTGCCCTTTTTTTAAATAGCAGACCTGAAAGGGCTTAGAATCCCTTTTGTTGAGATTTAAAGCTGAATGTACTTGATGTTAAAGTAATTTATTGCTGGTCTTTTGACCATCAGAGGGAGGCTTCTTACCTAGGTACTGGGTTTCACTCTATAATTTCATATAGTTGATTGACTTAAATTGTAGATATTATTGCTGTGTAAAAATTCAGTCAGAATGCTGAAACGTGTAGTACCAGATACCTATTGCTCAATTTATGCCATTTATGAAATGGCAATATCTGCCATGTGCAGTCTTGTTTAGGGAAATGTGGGAAGATACCTAAAGCTGGTAGCTGGCAAAAGCACCTGGAATCAAATCCTGAAACAATTTGAAATACTGGATTAAAAAAAAAAATCTACAAAAAGCTTGTAACACTTGGTCTCAGCTTTTTCTGTTGTTGATGGAATTGGTGTGTTAAGCTATAGTATGCTATGCAGAATGCTTTCATTCTTTTTCCTCTTGAGAGAATAAGAATGCAGTTATTTCTTTTTCCCTTGTTAAGGATCCAAATAATTTTGTAACACAATCCTCGAGAGACGCTGTTCCCTGTTCTAAGGAATCTGAAGTACCACAACCGCTAACAGAGAATCCCTGCAGCCCTCGGAAAGCTGAGCAGCGTACACAAACAGCCAAATCAACTTTGCCTCAACCAGTTCAGTCCAAAGAAGAGCCAGTCAAAGGAACACATGTGCAACTTGAACCTAAGGGGAAACCCACAACACCAGGTAAGCAGCTTTTCAGCTTCAATAAATGTTCATTCAAATTAGGCTTATGTGTCCTGTGTTGAAAACTATGGATCAGTTAGGAATTTTTGGTAACATCAGATAATGCCTATTTCCTGCTGTAACTTGAGGATCAAGTCCTGAAGAGACCTGTGATAATTATCATAAATTGTACAGCTTCCATATTTTGCAAGTTCATTTCCCTGGACATGCTTTGGTAACTCTTGAGAGCAAAATCAATCTAACTTTTCTCTCTGTGTAAAAATGTATCCTACTAACATGAGTTAATTTGGACTACTCAGAGCTTCTTTCAAATTGTTGGATACTATGAGGTAAAGGGTCTTCACACATTAGAAGAAATCAAAGTTAAATGCCACATAGATGCTCTGACTTTGCATAGTGTGTTTCTTTTCAGTGGTAGCATTCCTCTAGAAACAACTGATCATCCCTGGTTTTAAATTCAGCTGCTTGTTGGGCCAGAAACTGGGACTAACACCCTGAACTTGAAATGATGACCAGTAGAGCAAGCGTGAGTCTCTAGATATGCTGATAATAAAAGACAGGCTCAGTCAAGTGGGGTGGATGCCAAACAATGTATTAGAATGCTCACTTACCTGGAGGATGCAAGTGAGGCTGGTTGTAGAGAAAACACTGAGAAAGCAAAGCAGTTCAAATAACTGGTGGATCACGTGTAGACTCCAGCAAGAGAAGGACATCTCTTTGCTCTGATTTGCTGCTTTATGAACTTTAGTGTTCTGTTACTCTGGTGACTTTCATTTCAGGTTTAGCTTATATAAAGTATAGTGGAATAAGATCTGTAAAGGAGGTGGCTTAATTGCTTCATTGACAACCTTCAGCAGGATGCAAAATTGCAGTGATTTCTTTGTGTTTTTGAGAGGTTTTTTCAAGGCAACACAATTGTCCTTGTAGGGGGATCAGGAATTAAGCCCTTCCTGGAACGCTTTGGGGAGCGCTGTCAAGAGCGTAGTGCCCGGAGTCCTGCTACGAATCCTCCGGGGTGCAGAACACCCACTGTTACCCCAAACACCAGGACAATCCAGGAGAGGCTTCTCAAACAGAATGAAAACTCCTCTACTGCCAGTTTAGCGCTTCAGCTTAAGCAGGTACGATTTCAAGACCCACCTGGACACCTTCCTGTGTGATCTCATGTAGGTGTTCCTGCTCCGGCAGGGGGATTGGACTGGATGAGCTTTCGAGGTCCCTTCCAATCCCTGACATTCTGTGATTCTGTGATTTGCTGCATTCATAGCTTGTTTGTAAGCTCTAAATAATGCAGAAGATTCTTACTGTTCTGCACCTACCTGAGGAATCTGGAAATACTTTGACACCTTAAAGCTGTCAGCTTTTCCCCCGTCCCCCTTTCTTTGCATAGGAACGGGAACGAGAACTTGCCTGCCTTCGTGGCCGGTTTGATAGGGGCAAGCTGTGGAGCACGGAAAAAAGTGAAAGTCCCAAGAGAAAACTTCCAGAAGCTAAAATGGTAATGTGTTATCTCCATCTATCAAAAGAGGATAGTCTGAATTGCTTTAACGTGGTCTGAACACAGGGATAGGTGTGCAAATATAAATAAAAAATAAAAACCTCTGCTTTGTGAATGCCCAGGCGGTGCAGAATCGCTTGTCAAATGGCTCGTATGATTATTAACAAATTATTAGATTTTTTTTTCTTCCTCCAGAATCAGTTAAGGAGACAAATGATACTGCTTTGAGCCAATTGACTTATTATTTTGATGATGTTAGGGGTGGCTATTTATTTTCTATGACTTGAAAAACAAAAGAAAGCTCCTCACACAAACACTCAGTTTAATATTTCAGCTGAATGTCTTACACTAAATAAACAGGATCCTCCTTAATATTGGCTAGGCAACCTGTTTTTCCTAGCAGGTGTTAAAATGTTTCTTTCTGGTGCTTTTTTTAGTCACCCTGAACATCACCTCTTGAATGTAATATGTTTTTAATTTTGCCAGGAAAGCCAATCTCAGGCTAGTCCAAAACGTCCTCCTAGTTCAGATGCCACCACTTTTGGATCAGCAGAAGATACACCAGCAGCTGACAGGCCAGCGAAATCTCCCAGTGTGGAGTCTTCAGGTAAGGACTATCACTATTTACCTGTGGCTAATACTGGACTGGATCACTGCTCTTTGATGTTCATGAGTGGAAAAAGAGGCTACTAGCACTGATGTATAGATCTGGACCTCTTATTTGGTTACTGATATGTCTAAATCTTCTTGTGTGTTAATATTACTCTGCATTTCTGTACCACTTGAAAGACAGGCAAGGCAGGGTGCCTTTTCCTTTCTCAGTGGGTTTGCCTAGGTTTCATACTTTCGTGTATGTTAAGCATAGGGAGGGTGAATGAGAATCGTCAGTTATAGATTTAATCTGTACTGTACCTGAGTATCCAAATTTCCACAATAATCTAGTGGAAGGAACTCTTCCCTTGTCAGTATCCCCTTATTAGTTCTTACAGTATGGGGTGTGAAAAGAATTCTGAGGTGCTCCTGACATTTTCTGGTGCTTACTGAGTAGGAGAGCCTCCAGTCCTCCGTGAAAAAAGAGTGAACTTAGTGCTTCTTCGAGACATTATGGGCAAACAGGCTATCAAATGTGTTTGTAGAAAAACAGGATGATATCCTGCTCTTGTGTTGGGTTTGGGTGTGTGGGTTTTGTGTGATGGATTTTTTTGTTTGTTTTAAATTTTCCCTTTCTGCTCTTGAGTGGCTGCACTCTGACTATAAGATAGAAGTCTAGCTGTACATGTTGTGTATTCTAATGCTTTTTTTGACAGCAAGCTAACTGGAATACTTAATCTAGTGGGCTTTTTGTAAGTTGTCAGCATCAAACTTCCAAAATTCAATAGCAAAAAAAAATAAATTCAAAGACAAGACATTATCTTCAGTGACTTCTTTTTTTATAAACTACTTAGGTGCTCCTAAGTGTGAAGAGACTGATAAACCCAGTCCTCTGAAGACTGCTGAGCCAAAGAGCCCTGTAAAAGCAATATCTGTCTCAAAACTTGAACAGCTTGCTGAGAAACAGAAAGGTTTGTATTGAGTAGATATATATTAATGCTCTTAGCTATCTGTTGCCACTTGTCCAGCATATCCTTCAAGTCTGAACAATGACTTCACCATACATCTGCTGTCACTCATGTGTTTTGTAATGAGGTTCATATAAAACCAATCAGGAAACTTTTATCATAACCCTTCTCTCTTGACATTCAGCTCTTCAAGGAGTATTAAAACCCTGATATTAAAGCTTATTAGGAAAGGACAGAAATAACTGCTCTACTATGGGACTTGCAGTTAAGTTTCAGACCTGTTTGAACTAAAATGTTGAAACTTGTCTAACAAGTGTATATTTTTATTCTCTCTCTGTAACAATTATGCAGTATATGTGATAATAGTATATTAAAATAAGGATGGAAGTGTACTTTAGGGTTCTATATGCTTGGCTGTAATAAAAAGTGCTTTCTAATCAAGCTTACTTGAAAAGCAAAAAATAGTTGGCTTATCTGTGGACATGTCTCTGTTTAATGAAAATGAAGAGCTTAGTCTTGATGGTACTAATATTTTTAAAATATCACCCTTCAGATGAAGTAAATGAAATTGAAATGAGTGTGGATGATGAGTTGAATAGCTCGAAAGTGATAAATGAAATTTTTGAAGTTCTTCAAGAGGAGAGTCCAGACATAGAAAAACTGAAGAAAGAGATGAGCATGAGCCTGGAAGGTGAAAGTGATGAGGATGAGCAGGAAGAGTCACTGAATATTTCGTCAATGTCTCTGTTAACTCCTCTGGTGGAATCTGTTGGTCCAGAGGTGAGGGTTCTTGGGAGGTGGGGAAGGTCTTGTTTGTTACAGAGATGTAAAATTTGCTTATGAACAGTGATATTTTGTTGTATTGTGATACTTGGGCAAATAGAGAAGTTACAAATGACCTTTTGCTAATGAAAACATAATGAAGTAAACTTATTTTCCTCTGAAATTAGCATAGCATATTGGATGTTCTGCTAAACAAGTGGATTAACTCTGGTAAATCAAGTTTGAGTATATACATCTATTATTTGTGCTGGACTTCCAGTAGTATACATGCATTCAATGAAGTGGTTACTGGTGAAAATATAAAGAGAAATAATTATGTAGCAGTTTGGAAATAAAGGGTGAAATATCCTTGAGTTCAGTGATCTGTTGGTGTCTCTTAAAATAAATAAAATGGCTTGCTCCATGTCCTAGGAAATATTTGTAAATTGCCTGTTAAATAGTATTAAGCAGCCTCCAAATTTACTATTTATATGTAATTACAAAACAAGTAAAGGTGAGAGGAAATGGATAATGATTAATGTGGACAGATATCTGTCATATAACCTTTTCTTCTCTCCAGGCCTTTGTTTCTCCTTCTAAGTCAATTGGTGAAGGCAGCAGTAACAGTGATGTAAGTCTAAAGTCTGAGAAGTTCCAAAGGACTAAAGTCCCCAGGGCAGAATCTGGAGACAGTATTGGCTCTGTGTCAGAAGATCGCAACCTTCCATACAGGTAATAAAGACAAAAACCCACACCTGATTCTGTAAGTGTGCAAATTAAGACACTGCCTTTTTTAGCTTTTCTAATGAAATGTGCTACTTAAACTACAAACAAAGCTTTTTTCCCAAGATATTGGCCTTTATCAAAGATTGTCTCTGTGTAGTCTTTGTGTTAATTAAACCTAAAATCAGCTGATAGAATGTTTTTTGTTTTAAAGCCATTTAGGCAAATTGGAAAACATCAATACCTGATACATCTGTATTTATATTAAACAAAAGCTTGCCACACTTGTGAAACATTAATGGCATTTCCTCTTTTAAAAGTGTTGATGCATATAGATCTCAAAGATTTAAAGAAACCGATCGTCCTTCAATAAAGCAAATCATTGTTCGCAAAGAAGATGTTGCTTCCAAACTAGAAATGAAAAAGAATGGTCCATCTGATCAAATCAATATAAAAAAGAAAATGCAGGTATCCAATATACTTCTTACAATCCTTTGTCTGATTTCCTATTCCCTTGCTTAACTTCCCCTGTGAATGCCCAGGACACTGATATGCTGCTTAGAACTGCAAAGTGAGATTGTTTAGCATCAATATCTAACAGTAGGGAATGATACTGCATCATTTGAACAGCTAATACATCTCTTAAGATCCTACTATAGTGTAAGTTTGGGGAGAGTAAGCCATTGTTTTGAGAAGGGGATGGGGGATCTATATCTTATTATTGCCTTTGAATTAGGCAGGATTCATAACTACATACTTGCAGTAGGCTGAATTTCTGGTTAACTGCTGGTTTCTCAGGTGAAGGGAAGGCTAGACTGGGTCTGGAGCATACAAACATTGAAGTTATTTACTCCCCACCATACTGAAATTATCTCTGAGGTTGAAAAAAGTTGTGATGCAACATTCTGTTGCAGAATTAACAGTAAACTGCAAGATTGTTGTAGCTTACTAAATGGTTTGACTTTTCTGAAGCAGAGCCAAAAAATGCTACTCTGACAGAATTTCCTGGTTTTAGTGTAACAGTAATCTCTCTTTTCTTGCTAATTATTTTTACTACTGGTTTACTCTAGGAGCTGAATAATGAGATTAACATGCAGCAGACAGTGATTTATCAAGCCAGTCAAGCTCTGAACTGCTGTTTTGATGAGGAACATGGAAAAGGGTCCCAAGAGGAAGCAGAAGCAGAGAGACTACTTCTCGTTGCAAGTAAGTTTTTTAGACTCGGGTTCAATTCTTGGTCATGAACACTTTGGGAAGAATTGAAGAACTCTTGCAATGCATTTATTATGCTACCTCATAGCTGCTTATTTATAGTTTTGCATCTAGAAAACAGAGTATAGTATGTGTTCTGTCTCAGCTTCTTCTATAGGCAAGAGGACACTTTTTGTATCTTTCTTGTCCCTGATATTCCTGCTGTTCTGGAAGATGATTAACATTTCTGTTGCATTTTACATACTTATGACAAAAAAATGTGTTCAGTACTACTTTTTCCTCTCTTACAACTATACTTAATTTCTCTATGCAGCTGAGAAGAGAACTGCTTTACTGGAAGAACTTAACAAACTGAAGAGTGAGGGGCCTCATAGTAGAAGAAATAAAGCTTCTGCATCCACTGAATTTGCTCCATCCAGGGGATCTGTTTCCATTTCAGAAATGCGTCTACCTCTGAAAGCAGACTTTGTGTGCGGTACAGTTCAAAAGCCAGGTAAAAACAGCAGCTGAAAGCTTTACCCCTTCCCTCCCCATTCCCCCCTCCTCTCTATATACATTTCTAGTTTATTCTCCTTGGGTTTTTGTCTTTTGTTGGTGTTTTTCAGAACTTGGGGGACAATGAAAATTTAGCAATTTCATATGATCAATTTGCTTTTTGGCATAGTTTTCAATATTTTCCCTAGTCATTCTATTTGCATCCTTTTCTGGCTCCTGAGGTGTAAGAAGCTCATCGAGACTTTCCCAATCAATCTGTGGTCCTCTGACCTGCTGGGAGGAAGTAGAATTTTGTATCTCGTGTTGTCTTCTCTCCTACTTCTTGCCTCACTAAAACCTGAGGACAAAAGTCTTTAGGCAAAATATTGTTTAATATTGGTTGCAAAACTTCTACTAGTTAATTAATATGTTTAACTGTTCTATGAAATTTAAAGTGCATTTTTGTATCTTCAAGTATAACCACAGCCAAGAATATAAATGTAAAAATCTGACCTAATTTAATCCCTTGACATGTTACAGTTCTTGTTGCATGAGACAATCTCTGTTATAGCAAAGCCTCTCAAATTGTTACAAGATCAGTTTAGTTTCTGTTGGGTAATTCTTGCAGTGAAATTGTCTGAACAAACTAGAACTATTTGTTGTCAAATCTTTATACCATAAGCACAGCATTTTGCTGTACTCTGGGTACCAGAAAAAGCTCTATTAATCTCTTTCATCTCTGAAGAGAAATGTAAAGAGTACAAATCAGTGCTTACTGAAGTCTTCACCAGTTGTTCTGAAAGCTGTGACTTGTCCTACACAGCAGAGCATCCAAACTGTTCTGGTTTTTTTTTTGTTGCTTTTGGGTTTTTTGCATGGTATGATATTATGCAGTGCTTTTGCTCTACTCTTCATCAATTTGTTGCACAAACTCCAAATCATCTCTTGACACTATTGAGATGTGCTCTTGTAGTCGTCTGTCTTTTCCCCTTCATGTGGAAAGTTGAGGAAATGAGTTGACTGGATAACCAGTTCCTTCATGGGACTGAAAAAAGGATGAGAATGGGCAGTAGTGAAAGCTGATGTATGCTTAAGCTGGCAGGCCTGGAGAAATAACAACAGGGTCTAAGGAACAAAGATTTACAGCTGAACCTGACTGAAAGGTCTTTCTCTCACCTCTCATGCACTGGGTACTGTAGGTCTGGCCCGAGATGTCTCAGGCAGTAATGCAGTTGTGAATCTAGTCCTACTAGTACACACAGTAGGAAAAAAAATAGTCTTAAGAGCAAGTTTATAAGCAAATCTTGACTGTGATCAGGTGTCTAAGTGAGGTGAAACAGAGATGTGTTTAATGGCAATGCAGTACTTGAGGGTTTTTAGGTACTTGGACACCTCTGGCTAACAAAGCCATCTGATATATATTTACAGAAGCAGCAAATTACTACTATGTAATAATACTGAGATCTGGAGCAGAAAACATGGTTGCAACTCCGTTAGCAAGTACTGCCAGCTCCCTGAATGGAGATGCTCTTACCTTTACTACGACATTTACTATGTAAGTACAAAGAAGCTGTTTTGGAACCAATTTCAGCTCTGATGGAGCACATGTGAAAATATTTAGAATCTTCATAGAAGGATGATGTTCTGCAAAAAGATGTGGTGAGATCTTGTTGTATGGGTATTTCCTGCTTCAAGAAGTAGCTGGGCTGCACTTCTCTCAAAAGAGCAATCTAGACTTATTCCATCATCCATCCACTAATGTCTCTTGGTTTTTCTGCTTTTGTTCTCTCCTGGAACACCTGCAAGGACAGATGGGTTGCTGTGCCCCAGATGGTGTGTTTTTCTCTTTTGCAGCAACTAACATTTTATATAGTTATTTGGTTTTGGTGTCTGGAAAAAATAGTACTCTTAATACTAAAATTTCAACTCTCATATGTCAGCTAAAATGATGTAGTCAGGTCAAATGGCTGTCTGTTAGTAAAAGTCTTCCAAAATAAATAAGCAAACTCCCTCTTTTTAAAGTCCAACTCAACTGGAATTTTCACTTAAAGCTATTTACTCAAAACCAATCTCTTTAGAAATGCATGTGCCAGCAGTGAACTGAATGATGCAATCTGGGAAATGGTAAATGCACTCTATCTGCCCTTTGCCCACCCTCCCCTTTTGTTCTAGAAAGTATCTTGATAGTAATACACTCAAGTCTTGAAAACAGCAATGCTGCTTGTACTGGAGATTACTGGTGTAGAGGTGACAGGATCTCAAACAGCTCTATTGACCTGCAGGAACAGACTATGATTTACTAGGAAGAGATTAGCTGTTAGTCAGCACTGTGGCTAAGCTTCTCGAGTAGAACCTAGCTCCCAGCAGCTCCCTAGAGAGTTTTAAGGAACAGAAGGAGGAAAGAAGTAATAAGTAACTTTAAAACCAAAAAACCCCACCTTTTTTCTTCAGTCTGTGTTTAACTAATTTTTTTTTCCTGCCTTCTCTATTTTAGGCATGATGTGTCAAATGACTTTGAAATAAATGTAGAAGTTTACAGTTTGGTATGTATCATTTCCTGTCAAGAAGATGTAGGAAGGAGAATTATGTGTTGTACTTTCTTAATACCTTCTTGCCTTACAGGTGCAGAGAAAAGAAGTTACAAGCACTGATAAAAGGAAAAAGGCAAACAAATCCAAGGTAAATGAAACCTGAAAGTCAGTGTGTTGTATTTCCACAGAAGGTACACTAGGGAGGCTGCAGTGTTCAGGGAGAGCTGACTAATAGTCTTAGACAATCTGTTGGTTGCTTTTACTCTTCTTGCTCTTTCTTGGAACATCTGCAATGGCAGATGGGTTATGGAGTCCTGCAGCTATTAGTAGGTTGGACTTGGAGCACTTGGTTGAGTCTGAAATATATTGGAGAGGAAGGGAAAGCAGTCTTGCTATTCTGCAAAATTCTAGGCTTTGCAAATTTTTATTAGGTGTGGTGCCTCTGATAGTGATTTAAGGCTGTTATTCTCCATTTTACTTAAACTACACCAGTCAATATGTGCTGCCCTGAGTCTGATTTGTCTTAAAGGTTCTATTGATCAGCTGCAACACTTTTCTTTCTTCCCAGTGTTAAGTAAAAGCACTAGTTGCTTATTTGAAAGCATATGTTTTAGTAACTCCTTGGAGATAAACATTTTTGCTTGGATAGGGTGCACATTTCAAGTGTTTGTGCTTGTATTGTTAACTCTTTAATAAGCAAATGTAACTTTGAAGCCCTGTTACATGAAGGAAAAACATCTACTAGGATTGGTTTTTAAACACAAGCTGTCCATACTAAGCTAATGCATACTTTTCTGTGGTAAATATTTCTTTGATATATAGTATTCCTTTGACTGAAAGATGTTACATTCAGCCTGGGTTCAAAAAAACCAAGACTTGCTCATAACACAACCTAGTGTACATTAAACATTAATTCAGATGATAAGCCTTTGATAATTTCACTGGCTAATTTTCATGCTACTGTGATAGACCAATTTGCTAGCAGATACATTTATCTTCTTATATTCTTTTCTAGGTTATTACTCCAAAGAGACTATTAACATCTATTACCTCTGTAAGTATGAATGTAATATTGTAAAAAGATCTGGTTATGACCACTTCCAAAGGCCTTGTTCTCACACTGAATAAGGCTGTGCCCATAGCAGAGTCTCTGTGTCCCTTACTTGAAACTCTATAAACTGTCCAGCTCTCTGCCAAATTCTTCAGCCATGAGCTCAAGAAATAGGTAACAGATCTAAATACACAATGCTGGAAATACCCAGTTTCTACACATCTATTTGGACTTTCTTTTCAATTTGTTTACCTTTTTTAAGTATTTCAGATCTAGCTTCTTTCTAATCTAGCTTAGTCTTCTGTAGAAATTGTCACAAGTTACTTTTCTACTAAGCTTTTATTTCTCTCTCTCTCTCTCTAGAAAAGCACCCTTCTTACTCCAGGTAAGTAAAATATAAACATCTTATGCCAAGATGAATAATCTGCACTTGCTGTCTAAAGCAGTGTATCAATAAAAAATACTTGTAACAGATCATATTTGGGAATAATAATAATATGAATTGATAATTTGGGAGTAATAAACACACAACTATGTCAGCTTGCCAGCCTAGAAACTGGTATCAGATTCCTGTGGTTCACATTCCTTTCCAGAAAGTGAACTGAAATTGATTTTAAGATTTTAAACTAGTGTCTGATGTCAGCAAAGTATTACAGAACAAACTTGAAAATATGAACAGATTCTGAAGTATTGCTTGTGCGTGGGGTTTATAACATGTTTGTATATTTCTGACTCTTGGGGGAGAAGAACAGCAGCTCTGAGTGTTTTTTCTGACTACATAAAAATGTGTTACACTTGGCTGACTACAGTTTGAGATCCTTGAGCTAGCTTTAGTACAAATTGCAGCAATGAGGAGCTCAGGAACTATTTCTAGAACGTCTCCCATTCTGCTGCAGTTAGTCAGCTGACTGTGCTTGAGCTCCAGTGCTTGTGTCTGTTGGTACAAGTGCAAGGAGGAATACAAACATACACATTCTGGAAGTCCTACTGCAGGGCATGCCTGCTTCCTAGTGTGCCCTCGAGTGCTGTCTGTCTCCCTCAGACAACTTGAAGTGCTTTGTCTTCTACTTTCAAAACTCCTTTCTGAAAGAAAGGATCTACTGAGAAGGAATGATGTGCATCAAGGTCCTGTCTGAATGTGCAGCTGGGCTGCGTTGCAGAGTGTTTCTCCTGCAGTACTGAGTAGGGCAGACATACAGTAGTACAAATCAAGCCTTTTTAAGCCTTGCAGCATCCTGATTGTGTCTTGTGTTACGGCTTTCTCCACAGTCATGGCCAGTCCGGGTGGCCCTAACGCTATACGTACTACTAACTTCCTCCTGGTTGGATCCCACAAGCTTTCACTGTCTTCTCTTGGAAATGCCAAATTTGCATTGGACAAGGTAATGGAAGTTATTGGTTACTGACCCAAAGGTAACTGCATACTACTAGAAAAATGAGTAAGTCTGGGTTTGCTGTCTTCAGGTGAAATTTCCATCCTAGAAGTTGAACACATAGGTTTTTATATATGTTATTTATTTTCTATATATTTTATATATAGTTGTTACTACATGTATTTAATTTCATATGACTGAAATGTAATTTTGAGATACAGCAGACAGCCTTACATTATTATCCAAGTTGTTTTATCCTTTCTGTAGTTCAATGTAAGGTATTGTTATGCAAAGTTGAAGGCATTTGATTACTGACTTGCTTTCACTGACAAAAAATTGATGTATGCAGTTGGCATCTCTGTACATGGCCTTCAGATTGTTCATTGCTCTTAGTCTTGCAGTTATCACTAGATAAGACATTTGGTGTGTTTTAATGATAATAAAGTATTTGAAACTTTCTGCATTTAATTGACTTAAAAATTGCTGTTTGGATATACTTAGGAGTATGAGTTTCCTTTCATATCCTAATTAAATTTGTAGAAGAAAACTATCTTAATATCTTTTTTTAAAGAGCTATTATTGCTTTTTATACCATTAGTTTCTTGTCTAAACAGAATGTTTATTGGATCTTACCATTAAAAGTTAAAAAATACAATCTTACATCCACTGTAATCCCAGTCCTCATAATATCTTATACCTAAAGCCTATTTTTAATAGGTGTTTATATCAGCAGCTATCCTAAGCTAACTTAATTTAATTACAAAGTTAATACAATTTATGGTGTAGTACTAAATTACAGCTTCCTCTATCCAAACAGCAGTGCAAGAATAAATTTTCTTCTTGGCTGATTAAGTCTTAATGTGATGATAGTAGTATTGCAATTATAGCTTCTGATGAGAGCTGAGATAACAAGAATTGGTTGTGGTTTTGTGCAAGATTAAAACCAGAATACTGCAGTAATCCCAACTTGCTTTTCAGAAGATGCACTTTTTGCTGCTAGAAGCAGACTCCCTTACAGAAACAGTTTGCAGAACTTACTAGTTGAGTTGTGCAGCTGTTACTGACTGTGAACTCCAGAAGTACCAGCTTTAGTTCTTCAGCATAAATATTCCTCTTCACCATAACTCCCTGTAGCAATCTTATTTGTTGTATGGTTTGGTTATGGAAACTCCTTGTTGGAGTGACAGGGATCAGCTTTTACATTATATTCAGCAATTGACACTTGAACTTTTTTAGTTTACTCCTTAGGACAGGATATTGGACTGGACTAGGAAGCACAAGGTTCAAATAGAATTCCAGGGAAATAATCACTTGGTTAAATTTTTTAAAGGTGCAAAATTCTACAGTTATGAGTAAGAATTCCCCTTTTTGTCAGTTAACTTTTTTGTTAAATTATCACCTCAGTAAAGCTTCAGTTGGCTTGGCTTGTGGCTGTACTGGGCAGCTGCGTTTTAACTTGCTCCATGCATTTCTAATACAGAACAAACTGCTGCCACAGTGGGGGTTTTTGGGGTTTAATTCCTCCTTTTAGATGCACTGTTAAGATACAGGGCAGAAAGGACCAAAATGTACTCAGGTATAATTGTCCTTTTCTTTTTTTTTTAAACCCTTAACGTTACACTAATTGCATTGAGCATGTTTCTTTTTTCCCTAGATAAATTTTGAAGGGGAGGAAAAAGAACTGTTGGGCTATATGTTCCAGGACAAGGTTGCTATGATCCTTTAGTTTATAATTAAAATAGGAAGCTGCTTCCTAGTGCATGTTGCTTGTGTCTGTCTGGCCTTTTTGCAGTGTTTCTCTCTTTTAATTCTTAAGAAAATGCTTACAAAGACTTTCTAACTAAACATCAGATGTTAGGAGCCTTTAAGACTTGCAGAATTCTACTCCCCACCTTTTACAATAATAGGTATGTTGCTAGAACTCAAAAGTTATTTAGGCCACCTTGGGTTTTTCCTTAACTAGCATGTCTCTTGCCTTCCTAGATCATTAGAGAAGGGTTTTTCTTCAAAACAAATCGATGTCTCTCTTAAAGATTGCTAGTCAGGAAACTTGAGCTGACTGCTTGATGAACTGTACAGAACACAGAATCAGCTCCTCTGAGAGAGGGGACCAGGGAAAAACAACTGGTGGTCTAAATATTGGTTTAACTTAACTTGTTGCCAGTGAAGAAAAGTAAAATCACCTGGGAGCTAAATATCTTGGTTCTTACTCTATTAAGACCTTATTCTGTTAAGACCTTATTCTGTCAAGACCTTTGATTTTTAAGCAAAAAGTGATCATAAATAACTAAAGTTTTAAAAGTACTGAACACATCACAATTTAAGGTTCTTATGTGTACACAAATGTGCAATTAAAACATTTTGCTTGGTGTATACATTTTTGGCTTTGGAAATTATGTCAATTAATATGCTTAAAAGAAATAATTAGTCTTTAATCTCTGAAAATAGTTTTACTTAGTTAATGGGTAAATCAGATCCCTTAAAAGAATGTGTTTTAGATAACTTTACATATATTGTCTCTCTAAATTAAGCAGGTGATAATTTTACTACCTATCATCTCCTACTTGTAATCAAAAGCCTCCTAAGAAACAAATGTTTTGCAAATTCTTGAGAGTTATCTTGAGTATCTTTACAGATAATCTGTGGCAGTAAGGCAGCTTCTCATGGTAGATGTCTGAATGACCACACCAGAATGCCAGCTAGCCTAGTCATGGGCTTTAGTTTTTCTCTTCATCTAGCAGGATATTCCACAAATTGCTATCTGTCCACCACCTCCACCCTGCTTGCCTTTGAAAGGGATGTATTGTGGACTCAGTGCAGCATTTCCTCATTGTGTGTGCAGAAGGGTGTTCTGAGACCTGCTTTAGCCATTAGGCATGGTTATTAGCATAGCTGACATGTTCTGTTTGTTACACAGCCTTTTTGCTCTACTGGCACATGGGTAAACTTCATAATTCACAAAGTAGATTCTTCTGTCCTGATAAAATTATAAAGGAATGCCAAAAAAAACCCCAAACCAACAAAAACCCCACTAAAACAAACAAACAAAAAAACAACCCAAACTTGAAGTCTTGAAGTGGGGAATTGGCCAAACTTCCTTGAGGCCCTTGTTTCAGAAATGGATTTTACTGTAGCTTGCCTAGGATATAAGACAACGTTCCCTGGTGTAGCATGTAGGGTTGTAGTTGTCTTTGCTCATAAAAATCCAGAACTGATGCAACTTATTTCCTTGGTGTGCAAACATTTTTACCATTTTTGTTTCTCAACTGGTCATGCAGGCTCCTGCTTGGTGTTTAAAGCTTTGCTATGCTATCCTGCAGGGCCAGGTACATTTGCAAACCATGCATGCTGTCTTAGTTGAGTAGATCTAACAGGTAAAAATGATTTCATCACCTGCTAGTGCACATGTGTGTCGTGTCTGGGAGGAAGCTGCAGTATGCCTACAATTCAAAGGCAATCATATTCTAGCCACACCATCCATTTCAGTGTTCTATAGGGCTCACTGAGGCCTACAGATGTACACTTTTAACTACTAAGGGTTACTCTTGTTCATCTTAAGTACTAGCAAAATGTAATTTTGTTTGATTGATGTTGATTCCTTGGCTATAAATCTATTTCATTATTGTGTACACATGCCTGTGCCCTGGCAAATGGTTCATTCTTTGTATTTGAGCAGCACCATTGACCTTTCTGATTTTTCTAGTAAGACAAAGCACCAAAGTTTCTGATTATTTTCTTTTTGGTTTTGCAAGATTCTTACAGTACTGCTTATTCAGATTAGCAACAAAATGCAGTATGGAGAATGTCCAGCAGATCATCATTTGCTTGTTGGTTTAGCAATTTGTCTCTTAACTTGGAAATAAAGAAGGGATGTGATTTCCTGACAGTAACTGTGGGAGCACTCGAAGTAATGGAGTGCTGTGTGTGGAGGGATTGGGGGAAGTCCAGAGGCAGCTCTTATTGCATGTTTCTACTCAAAACTCTTGAATATTGAATAACCATTTAACCAATCTCTGGTACAGTAGTTAAGCTGCTTTTTTTATCAGTGATAGAAGATAGAGCTTGGAACCTTTCTTGTTAGAAATGGCTTAACACAGGTCTTAACACCTGAGTGCCAGTTGAGAACAGCTTTCATTACTTTTTCCCCTTCTAGATTTTTTTTTTATACAAATATTTATGAGGAAGCATTGCTACATCAGTATCTACCAAAAATGCTTGTGGCATCCAAGTACCAATTCTGTTTAAATCCACTTTGATATTTTCAAACATCTTAATGTCAAACTGAGGCAGAAGCTTGCAGGATGCGGACTGGTGCCTTGTGTTGTTTTTAACCATGCTTAGAGTGCCTGTTTTTCTAGGTAGAAGCATGTTTGTGCATCTATCCTGAGCAAACTAATGAGCAAATAAATCTTGAAAAGCTTCTAAATGAACTTGAAACAAAAAGTGATTGTTACTGTCTTGCTTCAGACTCACTGCTTCTTTGCTGCTGAGGATCCTAAGAACAAGACAGTGCTAACATCCTGGTGCAGGTGGCTTGCTTGAACTGATAGAGTTGAGAGGTGTCCAAATTAAATGACTAATTGTTTTATGTTTTTGCAGGTTCCCTTTTTGTCTCCTTTGGAAGGTCATATATATCTAAAATTAAAATGCCAAGTGGACTCTTCCGTGGAGGAGAAAGGGTTTTTGGTAAGGTATTCAATTTATATTCCTTCCCTGCTCTTCTTAAATGTAGTCACTTTTTAACTTAACACATGTATTGTACTGATTGTGCAGCTTAAAACTGACTTTCTTTCCTCTGAACCAGACCTCAAAACTTTCCTAGTTTATCTTCTAAACATGCCTAAATTAAAGCTACCTTTTAGGATTTTGTATATCTGTTTCTTCTACACACTGTTCATTTATTATTATGAACTTTGGTTAACCTCTTGCTATAATCTGTGATGTGAGATGAGATTAATTTCTTTGCCAGAAACTTTTTCTGGACATCTTGGATTTTTTTTTTATGGTCTAGTGAAAACAAATTCTCCATAGAAGAAATAGGTTTGTGTGTTGGTTTTTTTTACACTGCATTCACAGACTTTGACTTACAAGGAACTGATGGTATTTTTTTGAGAAACATGTTGAGCAGTTCACTCTGAAATTGGATTTAGAAAATGTTGCTGGTCCTTTGGCCTAATGGATGGTGCTGTTGAGATGATGTCCAGCAGATGGCAGCAAGTGTGCTATGAAAATACTTCAGCAAAACTAACTGTTGCTGTTATTTTGGTGTTTTCAGAAATCAGAATTTCTTTAGACTCTTTTCAAGAAGTTCTGTCTCTTTTCCCTTAAGTTGAACAGACTGCATTAGATACAAACATTTTGCATGCTTAAGGTATTTCTGTTGCTTGCTTTTGTGTACTAATTTAGGAAAGTCCTTGTTTACTTCTATTATACAATATTTTAAACCTGAAAAATGGTGTACAGGCACATTAAATTTTTTCAGAGTAAAGGTTTGGAAACTCCCTGCACCGTTAAAAATTATCACATGAATTGTGAAGAGTGAAAAACACAACACACAAATTAATTGGAAGAAAAAGTTCTGTACAAGTTCAAAAGGAATCAGGACTAGGAGGCAGATGCCAGACTTTCCATTCCAGTACTAAGGAAATGGGGCTTGAAATTGCCATAGTCTTGCATCCAGCAAAATAACTACAAACACAAACATTTAAAAATCAATTTCTAATTTATTTTAAACTGGCTGGAGTCCTGAGTGTGGCCTGCAAAACAGCCAAACACTTTATAATCCTGAATTTTAAGTCAAAGATTATTTAAATACATAATCATAATAAATTATGTGATACTAATATGTCTTGTGAACCATTCATCTGCTCTAAGTGACCCCACATTATCTTAAAATACTGGGAACACTTACTGCTGTCAACATGGAAACCTGGTAATTTGAAATAACAGTGACAGGTGCATTTTGAGCAAAAGGCTGCAAACTTGAGAATGATAGTGTAAGCTCATTTTCTATGCTATCTTGAAAATAAATATACTGTACTAATAGAAGTCTCTCCCAGTATATATTTTTTTTCCTTCTCTTATATTTACTCCTGTGAAGGGTTGTACTTGCAGAACCATTCTGGTATTAAAAAAAGTTGAGTATAGATGAAGCTCAAGGTATAATGCTATAGAATATGTATAATGTTATATATCATGTATAATTTCTTTTTCTTAAGACTATGTTTGAAGATGTCAGTGGATTTGGAGCATGGCACAGGCGTTGGTGTGTGCTGTCTGGAAATTGTATATCTTATTGGACATACCCAGATGATGAAAAACGAAAGGTAATGGTGTTTTATCAAGCTCAAGTCTGAAGTTCTGTAGTACCTGACACAACTAAGTGGTCATTTTTAGTGGCAGTAATGTTTAGGCTTAAAACAAGTAAGTATATTCAAAGCATGAGATTCAAGCCCATCAAGTTTTTTTTTGGGGGGAATGGAGGGGACTCATCTTCATAAATCTGACTTAAATCAAGGCAAACTTAGAAACCAAACCCTTTATCTAGTGGGAAAGGGGAAAAGTGGAGGAAGATCCATATTTAATTTTCCCTTTAGTCTTAAGGCTTTCCATTGCACTTGTGAATTGACTAATTACTTAATTGAAATTGATCAGACTCATACAGCTTAATAAGCAGGCTGTATCTAGCTCCCTTCAGTTTTAGACAAAATAATGACTTTAACACTTAATGTAGTACAGAATTCAAGTGGGCAATCCTTTATTGCACAAGTATAGCTGTAATTATGGACTACCATATTTGCAGTCACTGTTTTTTTGCAGCTCCACATTACAGCTGAAACTTACTTTTTAAATGGTTCTCACAGAAACCTAAGTTACTGTCTTGCTAATGAGACAAATCAGAGGTTCATCTGTCACTGAGGTGAACCTTCTTGTCTCCTTAGCCTGTTCCTACAGTGTGGACTGAAACACTTCCAGGTCCTTTTAAAGACTGCTTCCAAGGGGGTTTTTCTGACTCACTTAAGCAGTTTACCATTAAACACTTGCTTGTTTGTTGGCAGAACACTTTCTTTCCCAAACTCTGTGGCAAACTCTGGTCCTTTTGGGTCTTCTATGCCAATCCAGATGTCTGAGTTTAGTTCCTTCCCTGCTAACAGAGGAAGACCATATGCTGATAGTTGACATTGCCAAAATATATCAATGTACTTTCTTTCCCTGCCAGAGGAGAGAGGAAAAATCTCTGCCTACTGTAATAGAAGATAGACAAAAAAATTGAGTTAAGCAAGAAAAAGGTTCCTATTCTGTTCTTGTCTGCAAGAAAGCACCTTTGGTTTGTTTTCCAGATTATTTTCTTGAAAATCTTCTAGACTTGTTTTATTATCATTCTGAGAAAGGGTCAGCTGTATTCCTTTGGTATACTATAATTTACAACAATATTAAACTCTATCCTTATTAAATACCTCCTCTTACCCCTACTGTATCTCTTCTCCCATGCAGAGATAGACATAACTCAGAAATATCAGTATTAGGTAATGATTGCTTTAAACTGTTGAATATTGGATTTTTAAAATAAATTTCCCATGACTGTGCATATATCACCAACATGCAACCTGTTACTTAATGTTCCTGAAATGGAACTGTCATTCTTTTTCCTGTAACTTGGGTTATTTTAACTATCTATGGAATAGCATAGTGAACATGCCCAATAAATATCAAACTCCTCTCCAAGCCCAGAGCAGCCTATGATGAGGTATTCTGTAGGTGTGAAGAATCAGAGCCAAGGTCTATAACTAACTTGAGGCATACAGCTGAGCCTCTGTCTGTAGTCAGCAGAAAGAGATAACTGCCTTGAAATCTGAAATGCTCTTTGAAGGGGTCTAGTTATTGGCTAAAGAGGGAGCTGAAGCAGCTGGAGGTCACACTTGGGCACCTTAGCTGTGTGTTTGAAGATGAATCCATATGCTTATAGGCTTTGACAAGGATGATGCAAGCATCCCTAAAGTGCTTGTTTTCTGTAGGCTTTGATAGGGTTTACTCTGTCAATTTGGATTTTATTATGAAGTTCCATTGAATCTGAGAGTTTAAAAGCTGCTTTTTTGTAAGGAATAAGGAAAAGGGGGTATATATCTTTCTAGAGCCTAAGCCTTTGGTAAGGGATGGATTTGTTAGCTGTGTTGTACATGGCTGAGCCAGGGCATTGTTGATATTATCTTGCTTCTGCTGTGGCTCTTAAACAGAAAAAGTAGAAACTCTTTTTCATGTGGAGCAATTGATTTGGGTTTGGAGTTCAGTTAATATGGCAAAGATTGTCAAAGCAGATGTTGTTCACAAGGACTCTTGGTTGAGGGATTCTTGACCAATGAACTGACTCTACTTTCAGCATCCTTTGGGCCGGATAAACTTGGCAAACTGCACTAATCATCAGATTGAACCTGCCAACAGGGAGTTCTGTGCCCGTCCCCACACTTTTGAACTCATAACTGTCCGTCCTCAGAGGGAAGATGACAGAGAGACTCTCGTCAGCCAGTGCAGAGACACCCTCTGTGTTACGAAGTGAGTGGGTAAAATCCTAAAGGTTGTGGGAGGCTATGGGATGTGTGTGGGAGGGCTGTTGTGCCTCAAGTGATAGGTTTAATAACATAGGAGCTTTCCAACTTTAACATGACAATGCAAAGCTTATTTAAATGCTAAGACTTTGGGATGACACTTAACCTGGTTGGTTCACTTTTAGTCCTATTTGTCTTGCTGTCCCATTTCAGTCTCTGAGGACAAAGAACTCCACTTTTCCAGAAGGGGGTATGCCAGATAGCAGGACTGCAGAATATTTTACTTCTTTTTCCCCTGCTGTTGGGCTTCCATGTATGATCAGCTTGTCATTTCTCAGAATAGCTAAGTAGAGGCAGAGAAAGACACATCTAAACCATTGGGTTCTTTGCCTTTTAGGAACTGGTTATCCGCTGATACTAAAGAAGAGCGTAACCTTTGGATGCAAAAGCTCAACCAAGTCCTTGTTGACCTTCGCATGTGGCAACCTGATGCTTGCTACAAACCTATTGGAAAGCTTTAAATCTAAAAGGGAAACATGAAGAAAATATATGTATGCAAAAACCTGCATGAACTACACAAAAAAAAGAACCTAAATGAAAATGTGGGAAGTCTGGGTCACTTATGCTTTAAATCTGAGAGAGTATTTAACATTATACAGGAGTATGTTATGCAGTATTTTTATTTCACTTTAAGAATTTTAAAATGTTTTTATTTCCTAGCTTTTGAGTATTGTAGGAAGGGATTATCTGTTTCTAAATGTGCTAAATATTTATGTAACTCCTTTTTTGGCAGTCCTGTTTCACTAAGTACGTTCTTTTCTTTAAACAAGTAAATTATTGCAGGAAATCACACTTCAGGGCAGGAAGTGGGGTGGGCAAGCTAGTGAAAAAAACAAGCTTTTTAGATAACTCAGCTCCCTGAAAGAAACAATAGCTCAGAGTTCTCTAACAAGGATGGTGCTGAAGCACAAGATTTAATATCAGAGGTTTGTTTTGTTTTTAATAATCAGGCATAGAAGTTACCAGTAAATTTTATTCTACAACATGCAATATAGGTATTTCTTGCTTGCACATTGTCCTTGTGGTCAGAACAAAAGGCATGCACAATATATGCATTCTTCTCTTGCAGTTTCTCATACAAACTGGGATGGATAAGTGCATGGCTTGTTTCCTGTGTGGTTTACAGGTGTGGAATTATGTATGCAGTATATTGCACTTTGGAAATGAAAGGTTGTGAATATTTTTATTAGGACTGCTATATAAAAAACCCCAACCCATAAAGAGAAAAAAAAAATAGTTTTAGAATTGTATATGTCAGTATTTCCTGAAAGTTATGGGTTGTACAAGCCAGAATTCTCCATTTGAGAATCAGGAATAGCTGTAAAAGTGCTTTTTTAATTTTAATTTTTTTTTGTAAGACACTACAAAGCTGCTATGTACCAACTAATACTCTGGCTGAACATATGGGTCTTCCTCCCCCTCATAGTCATGTCCATAAATGCTGATAAAAACAGTACTTCAGACTCATCATTAAAATGGCAAAACTTTTAAGTTAAACTTGCAGTTTTCACAGCTTTTCACTGGGCTTAGTGAAATACTATCTCATTACTTCACTCCTGTGAATGCAATAGTGGAATACTTAAAACTGCTCTTGCTGTTATATACTCACACTTGAAACACTAAATTCTGTTAGCTGATACTGTTTTCATCCTGCCACTTTTGTACTTCTGCTTTTAAATCTAGTTTTCTTTTTCAGATTTCTTTAAATATTTCCAAACTATGTATTTGAGATATATTTTATTCATTTAAAATAAAGAATAAAACCCTTTCTGGTTTTCTAATAATGTCATCTATGCATTTGAGACACTAGTTAGTAGGCTGAAGAGGAAAAGCTGGACTCCACACCATGTTTAAGAAAGGATTCTATGCAGTATGTGTATCCCAAATACCACTTGCTTGGAGAAGACCATGTGATGCCTCCAGGGTAGCTAGCACCAAATTCTGTAGCAGGAGGGTGGATTGTCCATGGGCAGCTCCCATGAACTGGTTGGGATGTAGGTGAATGTAGAGGCTGCTGGAGACCAACTGTTCATCAAGTAGGGAGGGTAGAGATGGTTCTTTGGTCTTGTGACAGACACACAGCAGCAGAGTAGCAGCACATGGCAACGGAAGAACAAATTTAATCTGTGGATCTGTGATAGGCTGTTTACTTGAACTTCCAAGTGGATTTTAATAAAAATTATTAAATATAAAAACCATTAAATGAGTCCATAGAAAGGTGTTAAGATATATCTAAGGGAAGGACGTATTTTTATTCAGGTTAATTGGGCTATTAGCCATTGTAGAAACTAATCTGTGTCTGTTTATTGCCCAAGATGAAAAACTATCCTCATCAAGGAAAGTGTCAGAGGTGATGCAGGTGTGAGAGGCTGACCCGGGTGGGGAGTTCAGGCAGGAGCTGTCAGTGGCAATGACCTGCACTACTGTGGCCAGCAGAAGTGTGACACCAGCTGAGCAGCAAGCTTGCCTCTAACAGCGTGAGGGACTTGCACTGCTGTGTGCCCCCTCCCCTCCTGCCTCCCCTCCTGCCTTCCCTTGCTCTTCTAAAGGTGAGCTCTGGAAACTCTTTCAAAACTCTTCAAAAATGGTGGCAAACGTATTTTTTCATCTTTGTAGCAGATCCTTTTGGCAGAGGCTGGACTGCATGAATTCACATAGCTTCAGGTAGCTGTAGATGTTCTTTACCTCAAAAATAGTTTCCACTGTCTGCTTTTAAACAAGTTCTAAGTTTTGTAAAAACTCTTTATGAACAGAATAACACAAACCCCTTCCTATTTGCAGTGCACTGGAACTAGCCAGTGATATAATCCCCTCCATATTCATGTGCTCTAACTCCCCAAAAAAGACCTGGTAGATTTTCCTTCTAGAGATGTATACTGCTAGAAAGTTTGAATTTCATTGAACTATATTTACTTCTCAAAGATAAACTTTTTTCTTTCCTTCCTGTTTATTTCTCTGTTCCTCAAGCATTTATTACCTCCAAACAATCTAAGCACCAGGAGACAGTTAAACTAACAGAATAGGATCCATAATTTGTTACTGCTTTAGAATAAATAACATTTTTCAGAGGCATTTGTTTAAATATAGGACACTTATTTTTTACAGTGGTACTGGTAAGTGATTGATGGTTGGGGGTGCAGATCTTCAGCTGGTTTTTGCATGCTTTGAAATAATGGAGAGACAATAATGGTTATAAAAGCTGATGGTTTAATTGGCCCCAGATTCATCTCTATTTGCAGATAGTTGCTGCACTAGTTACAAATGGAGTCTGCACACAGCTCCCCTTTAATTTGTAGCTGAGGCACAAGGACGTGTGGTTTGGTTAGTGCCCTGTCAGCCAGGGGCGAGTCCCTCGCAGATCCTGGATCACTGCACTGAGTGCTTTGCTTTGGGATTCCTCTTGGGGGTTTGGGGTTGTCTGATTGAGAAGATGCTGTTCTAATTTTATAAGAAAGTTTTTTGGTTTTTTTCCCATTGTTCAGAAATGCAAGATGTTCACTAATAAGAAAGTCTATAAATGGAAAATTATTTGCTTTGGGCAATGAAGCTTGTTTTAGCTGAGGAAATTTCAGTTTTACTAGCTTGTAAAACTCCTAATTGGTGTTATTAAATCCCAACCTCAAATAAAATACAATAATTTGCAATGAGATTGTCTGAAAATTTGTCTTTTATACACATACTGTTCCCTTCCTCCTTTTAATTGCTGTATTTTGGTGTAGAGGAAATAATTTGATATTCTATAATTATTGTCTATGTTATACTTGGTCTATAGTAAAACCACATGGATGCACTTTTTTCTGTCCTTGTGTTGTTTTTAATGAAAGATAGGAAGCTTGAACAGGTAATAAATAACAGTTTCAAGGTGTTCTACCTGACTGGTGTGCATCGAATGTTACGCCGTGTGGTGGAGGGAGGTTGTACAGGAAGCAGGTTGATTTCCTCTTCCTACTTTTAATACTAAATAATCTTCCTCAGTCATGGCTCGGGGGAGTTGAAACTGTTTCTTGGGAGACTGGATATTTTAGTAACATCTAAATGCTTTGAACAAATTGGGGCCTTATTAATAAGTATTGTTTAATTAAGGAATGTATTCCCTTTTGGTTTCCTAAAGGGGGAGGCTTAAATATTTCCTTAAACGTTAGTAGTTGTCTCCAAGGGATTTCTGTCTTAATAAAAGATGCAGCATTGAGTGTGCTCTAAAAAAGGCAGAGGATGTAGGGTAGCAATAATACATGTTTTAATTGAAATATCATTAGCCAAGCCATCCTCTGCTGATCCAAAACACCGAGCAGATGCATCTCCCACAGCCGTGGCCAGGGTGATGAGGTCCAGACCATCGCCTTTAGTTTGGACCACAGTCTAAGAGCTGGGTCACAGCTGACACAGCCTTATGCACAGGACCTGTTCAGAGTGAAGAGCAGAGCAAATCTACCTGAGCTTTGGCTAATTTGGATGAGTTTTAGTTATTCCATGTTAACACTTTCTATTTAACAGATTTTTTTTTCCCATTTATAACTAATTAATGACACTTTCGCTGTGTGATCCCTTCATCACCAGCAGGACTGCAAGTAGGGTAAAGCTGTCTGTAATTTTTATATATAAAAATATATATATTTATTTTGCAAAGAACATCAGATAAGCTGATGAAAAAAAAATAGTATTAATTCTCCACCTTTGATTCTGCTTATGAAATAGAGCAGGTAAGGGCTGCCCAGTACCTTCAGTGATTCCCTGGGTCATGCATGTAAAAGGTACAGGATTGGCTATATCATATATTTTTTTTTCTTGGAAGCAAAAGAGCAAAGATGTATTAAATCTTGAAAAAGCAACCTGTTTTAAATACATGATGGCTTGTCGAGTTACTCTCTTGGGGGTTAGTAACTTGGTGGGTGGGGGGAGTTACTCATGCTGCTAGGCAAATCAAAGTTCTAGCACCTTGTTATTCCTGGCACATTTTAATAAGCAAATAGCAGCTAAATAATGTATTGACAGTCAGGGCAATTACATACACACAACTCTTAGTGATATAATGAGTTTGGGATTTCCCCCCCTGCCCCTTTTGGGATCAGATTCATGGTTGGAACAGTGCAAATGGAAAGCTCTGAGATGTTCTGCAGGGAAAATAAATATTAGGTAGGGCTAAGAATTTGCTATATATGGGGGAAAAAAAATCACATGAATTTGTAACCCAGTGCAATAAATGGTCTAGCTGAGAGGTATCCTTTGATTTCTTTTATTTTTGTAGCTCCACAGAAAAAGCAAAGTCTACTTGTGCAGGTGAGATACAAACTGAACATGCTGTTAAGTCCACTGCTACTGGCTCTGGTAACTTGCCCTTCCCCTTTTTGTGTGTGTGTGTGTCTTGAATCATCTTGTTTTGTGGAATGCACTGGGAAGCATTACCCTAAACCACGTCAGGGCTCTGGCAGTTTGGAAATCAGTGTCCACCTTGATCCTTGAATATAGCTTCAATCTGGTCATTGAATGGATTCTCCTTTCCAAGCACTTGAGGCCACTCACGTAGCGCCTTCTGCCAGGTGACGCTTGTTCCGAGGGCGGCAGCGATCTGCAAACAGCACAAACACTGTCAGTGTCTGGTGCCTTCATAATGTAGCTGTTTCTTGCCAGCACTTAGGAGATCTCAGCAGAAAAAAGACTCTTCTGCATAGACACATGATGGACAACCTCTAACCAAAGGAAATAAATACCCCAATCCAGCTGCTTGCACAGGGAAAAATCTGAACAGTAAAAAATAAGGTTAGGATGATATATCTGCACCCCCTGATTCAGTCTAATGGTAGTCTTCAACCACTTCTTGATGTCTATGATATCTGTTCCATAAACTTCTATTCAAAAGCACTACCAGAGTTTGATTATTCCACCACTGCCCCCCCCAAAAAATAAATAAACATTTAAAATTGAAAGTATTTCAAAAGCACTGCTTGGATATAGTGCATAAAACTCTTGCAAGCCCAAAGGAATTCATGCTCCTAAATGCCTCTGGTGCTTCTAATAAATATTCTCTCTGCTCTCCTATAAGGAACCATGGGTGTTGAGGAAAAAGTGGCCCAATTACACCTAGTTTCAAAACTACCCAGCTCTGATGCTCTAAGTTGGTGCCTGCTGCTGGTTGTCTTCAGAGCTTTTTTTCCATGAGACCCACAGAAGTGGTAAAATAGCTTTTCCCCTCACTATCAGAACCACTGCAGTTTTCATAGAGTTTTTGCCCTAAAAGTTATGCACCCAAGTTATGCCAGGGTGAAAAATGCAAAACATCAGGGGTAGGAGGAAAGGGAAGGGAGAACAACCTGATTCTCCCTTAACTGAGTTTTCACACCTTGCCATCACATTTCTGTTTTAATTTCTGACCCATAATTATATTCTTACATGGTAATTTTACTTTTAATCCTAAAACTTACTCTGATGTGGATTATCATTTTGAGGTTTAAACAGGGGTAACTGCCTTTTTATTAAGGGGCAAGATGGATTTATGGAACAAACCATTTGAATACTGATGTTTCAGAGTCTGGGAACAGACTGGAGCCTTTGGAGAATTTTTATGTACTACTTAAATCCTGTACATTTTAAAAGAAGCTGTAATGATGGGCCAGGAGACAAACAAAATTCTTTTATTCAGAGCTAATACGCAAAAAGACACATTTGTGGGGTGGAAGCTCTTACTTAGATGCTGGTGACTCAAGGTCTCATTAAGCTGATGGAGAAAACAGGGCAGGGGAGATGGATGAGGAGATTGGGCAATAGGGTGTTTTCTCCTGGTCAGAATTTCTAATGTGACCACAGGTGGTGCTTCTGGGACACCCTATGGCTGCCAAAGGGGTGAGACCTTTCTCTGTCAGAGTGGTCCATTCTGGCATGACCTCCTCCAAAGCTTTTCTATGAGTCCCAAAGCCTTCCATATGATTTTTAGCAGAGCTGGTTTGTTTGCTTAAAAAAACCCTCCTGTCTTTGCAATTGTGCACCTGCTGCAAAAGTATCACTGGAAGTACGTTCTACAGCATTCAGACTACTGGGGACTGGGAAGAAGAGGGGCTGGAGCTGATTTCTCTGGTGACCAACAATAGAACCAGAGGACATGGCAGGAAGATGTGCCAGGGGAGGGTGAGGTTGGCCATGAGGAAAAGGTTCTTCAGGCAGAGGGTGGTGGAGCACTGGAACAGGCTCCCCAGGGAGGTGCTCATGGCACCAAGCCTGACAAGGTTCCAGAAGTATTTGGCCAAGGCCCTCAGACACATTGGCTGAATCTTGGGATTGTCCTATACTGGGACAAGAGTTGGACTCGATGATCCTTGTGGGTCCAGCTCATAGCATTCTATGACTATGAATTTAAGTTGTATGTGCTTAGACTGCCCTAAAATATGTAGGTCCTGCTCAGACATCATTTCATGTGTCTCTGATGATTTTTGGTAATTCACTCTGGATGAGTAGAGTGGCACAGAGAGGGTTCATGATTCCAGAAATCACTTTTCTTGTAAGTCTTTTTTAAATTCCAAAGCTCTTGTGCTTTGAGACCTGCTACAATTCGTATGTGTTTTGCAACTAACTTTTTTTGTGAGGACAGCAACCTCTAAGTGATTTTTTTAAAAGAAAATATCACCCATTCCTCATAGAGCCCTGAGTGACCACAACTGGGAGGTAGCTGTGGTTTTTTTTCAGCAGCTTCTGTCTATTTTTTCCTTCCTGCACCAAAGTGGCAATGGGAATGCCTCTCAGCTAAGTGTAAATACCCAACTAATCTAGTATGCATCACTTCAGCTTTTCTTCCTTTTTTTATGGTCTGGAATGTGCTTTGCTATGTCTTAAGGAGAGAGAAAAGGGAGAAGCTCATCACTTAATCACTCAAGCTGTGCTTTCCTGCCTGTACATAATCATTAAGAATCTTTCAAGCGTCTCAGGTTCCAGTTGGTGATGCTCAGGGCTTTCGTGTTCTCCCTGGTAACTTCATAAAAGCAAGAAACGAAGCCATTTCATGTAGGATCCTGTTGAAATTGCATGACCCTGTCATCCAAACAAAGCCATCAGCTGTTCTAGAGAGAAATAATGTCCTCGAAGCCATCTGGCACTCAGAACAGTTTGCAGTGAGGTTTCATAGTAAGGGAGAGATGCTGGGGGAAAAAACCATCCCTGGGCTTCCACTATAGTCAACAGGAAGAGAAAGTCAGATTCCTTCCAAGGATAACCAAGCCAGATTTTGGGGAATGATGTCTCAGAGACAGCTCTAGAGGGAACATAGGAGGAATTGAATGATGTGTTTTGCTTTTAGGTGTCAAAAGTAAATGGTTTGAATTTCCTCCACCTATGGTCTGACCTAGGTGTTTTGGAAATAAAACCTCATGGAGCCCAATTTTAGCTTTGAAACTTATGAGGAAGGTAGTTATGCCAAGAATGAGTGTCTTGTTTGCAGCTTTTCTGGTCTGCAACAGGTAAACATGCAGAAAAAAACCCCTTTTCCTCCCCAAGAAATGTGCAGTAAGGGAATGTAGTTCTGGGCCTGGCTGAACAAATGAGCACTTGGTAGTTATGCCTTTTTCCAGGGTATAAATATCAAATACTGCCTGCAGTGGGGACTATGTGGGATAGTTTTTCCTGCCTGAGTGTCCTAACCTAGCTTTTTCCAATACATGAAAAAACAGAATAGCTCTAATGGGACAAAGTGTGTGTTGCCTTTTTTCTTACTTACTTTTCCTTCTCCTCGCAAAGATAAGTATGCAGCTGTCAGTTAAGGAGGTTCAATTCCCTTCCACATCCCTCCTGCATGGCTGGATTATCTGATAGACATGCTGACACCTGCTCCTGCCGTGTTTATACCAGCAGATTTATACATATATAAATTAAAGAGGCAGCAGATAAAAGGCAGGTGAAATCCAGGGGCTGGTACCAGACACCAGCTTATCCTGCCCACTGCTATATCATAAGGACTAGGGATCGTGGTACCCCTCCAGCTCACCCTTGGCAAAGAGGGACACTGCAGTTCTCATATCCTACACTTCAAAGTTTCTCTGCCTCCAAAGGCAAGTGCTAAAATGTTTACACTTCCTTCAGAGTGCTGCTCAATTAAAAAAAAAATTTGAATATTTGTTAGTTGCTTTGAGATCTTCAGAGAGAAAATTCAGTAGAAATGCTCAGTTTAGGTCTTATCTGTTAGATTTATTTATCAAGCAGTTGGTGAGGCGTGGGGAATAGCTGCTGAAGTAAGAGCTTCCACACACTTAGAGCCATAGAATGGTTTGGGTTGGAAGGGACCTTAAAGCTCACCCAGTTCCAACCCCCCTGCCATCAGCAGGGACACCTTCCACTAGACCAGGTTGCTCAAAGCCTCATCCAACCTGGCCTTGAACACTTCCAGGGAGGAGCAGCCACAGCTTCTCTGGCCAACCTGGGCCAGTGTCTGACCACCCTCACAGTGAAGAATTTCTTCCTTATATCTAATCTAAACCTCCCCTCTTCCAGTTTGAAGTCATTTCCCCTTGTCTTGTCATTAACTGCCCTTGTAAAAAGTCCCTCCCCAGCTTTCTTGTAGCCCCTTCAGGTACTGGAAGGCCGCTATAAGATCCCCCTGGAGCCTTCTCCTCTCCAGGCTGAACAGCCCCAACTCTCTCAGCCTGTCCTTGATGAGCTGCACAGCATCAATTCTCTCCCAGGCAGCTTTATCTGGTATGAAAGCCATACCTGGCCAGAGGCGTTCCCTTCACTATAAAGTAAAACTTTAAATAAAACTAGTATGAGGAGGGAATGGATGATTTATCATCTCTCAAGCATCCTCTTCAATATCACGCTGCTCAGTCTTCCCCTTACTTTTATTGAGAGCCCCTCTTTTGGAGCAGTGCTGTGTCTCAGTCCCCACAGTGGTATGTCGATAACAAATGTCTGTACACTAGCAGGAAAAGAGAAATGGATTTAAAGCGGTGGATGTTTGGATAAGGCTAATTAATAAATCCTAGAAGGGCACTAACTCACTTGCAGTGAGGCATATCTACAGCTGGCACCTTGACTGGAAGGGAAAACGTACCTAGAAAAACACTAATGTCATCTTAAGAGCAGGCAGGGGAGATCTCCACCACTGCAGGATGCCAGGTGCAGAGGGAGTGAGATACCCCAGATCCTGCAGCTCGGTGCTCCAGGGGATGTGTGTAGGTTTGCAGCTGCCCTTCAATCCCCTTTTGTAGTTTTCTTTGGGCTTAGGCAGGATCCTTTTAGGAGAAATACTTGCTGCCTTCAACTCTGTGCTACCTTCCAGCTGCTGGTGGGCTCCGGGATGTGGGCCTGGACAAGAGCTGTGATCTGAGGAGCTTGGCTCCCTCCGTGCCCTGTTGCTGGGGGTTATAAGGAGCCTCAGGGTAAGACAGAAAAAATAACACAAAGACCTTTTCTTCTTCACTCCAGACTCTTTCTGTTCCACAGTTTCCCCAGATGGCAGGGTTGGGAATGGGGTTCATTTCATCACTGTTTTCACTCTCATTTCATCTGCCAAGTTTTCTCTAATTGCTTCCTTGCAAAAGTTTGCCTGCAGCAAAAAATCCAGAGGTATTTTCTCCACGTTCCCATGCTGGGAGCTTATGTTTTCATGTAGCTATCTCATGGTACTGCATGGTAGCCAGGCAAGGGTTTCTGTTATGAAGTCCCTCTTCAAACAGGAGACTCTTTTGACTTGGCAAGGCTAAGCAAGCCACTTTATTGCTTCGATTGACCAACAGAGATGTAAAAGATAGCAACTGAAGCGCATATTTTGGCTTTAAACTTCTCCCTGCCATTCCATGCTGCCTCAGCTGATGGCTCAGTCAATGGGGAAGCTGCTGAAATGTTGGAATCCATCAGTGCTTGCAATGTGCTCCCATTAAAGTGCTTCTCCATGAACTGCTCTTTCCCAGTGTGCAAGACAGCATCGCACCGGGTCGGTGATGGGGATGGATATATATGGAGTGTTAGCTCACGTCATAAAACCAGTCCAGAAATTCACCTCATGCTTTTGAGCAGGGGTCCAGCCAAGTGGCACCATTGGTAGCTGGGTGACATGGGGGGGTTTGCTTGCATGGCTCGCTTATGCCAGGGTGGAAGAGAAGGTGCAGCCAGGAGTGTGAAGGAAGGTACCAGTGCCCTAGACAACAGCTTCCTCCAAACAAGAGAAAATGAGAACAAGAGGAAATGGCCTCAAGTTGTGCCAAGGGCAGTTGAGATTGGATCTGAGGAAGAATTTCTTTGCTGAAAGGGCTCTCAGGCATTGGAAGGGGTTGCCCAGGGCAGTGGTGGAGTCTCCATCTCTGGAGGGATTGAAGAGTCATGTTGACACAGTGCTGAGGGACATGGGTTGTCAGTGTGAGGTTCATGATTGGACTCGATGATCTTAAAGGTCTTTTTGCCAATTGAGGCAATTCAGGGATTCTGTGAAGCTGCTGTCACTATGGCACAGAGACCATGGCCATGGCACATGGTAACATGCACCAGAAAAAGCATCACTGAGGATTGTCACTCCCCCACCCAGCCGCTGCTCAGTCCTGTGCCCCTGGGCAGGGCAGGGATGGTGGGAGTGGGGCTGGCTGCTTGGAGGGCACGTTTCTCTGATAGCAGCAGGTAGCAAGAAACTTCTGGACCCATTGTTCAGTGTAGGGGCTGGAGAGCAGCTGCTGCTGGGCAGAGCCCTCTGACAGAGAGGGGAAAACGAGCTCTGCTGTTGCTGCCCCTCTCCATCTCACCCACCTCTCACAATGTGTCCCCTCATGATTTAGCCCAGCCTAATTCTTGCTCCAGAGCGTCAAGATTGAAAAGCTTGGGAAACAGGAGTGGTTTTCAGTCTGGTGCTGAGGATGGTGAGGCTGGTGGGACAGCCCTGGCCAGGCTGTACCCACCGGCGTGAGCCGTTGCTGCCATGGGCTGCACGTGGGGTTTCAGCTCGTGTGCAGGTTTTCCCAGCGTGGTCTGGGGAATCTTGGCTGCTGCTTTGGTTTGTGTACCTGTTTGAGATCTGAAGCTAGCGCATGGCGAACTAATTGGCTTTGTTTGTAACTGATGGCAGAACATGCCCTCTCCACGTGTTCCACAGAGTCAGAAAAAAACCTACTTTGAAGTGAATATGGTGGCAACCAGGCAACCTCACAGTAGGTTATTGAACCCAAGCAAGGACTTACAGTGGAGCAGCTGCTTCTCCTTCCTTTTCATTTATTTCTGACTGTAAACCTTGCCCTGTCATCTGTCCTTGGAGGCCAAGCAAGAGGGAAAAAGCTTCTTCATAATATATAGTTGTAGAGCATAAATCAATTTAAATGTAGAGCTTCAAAAAGAAAGCTGTATGGGGAACTTCATGATCTCGGAGGCTGCAGGACAGGGGTAGGGCTGGAGGGGGCTTTTGGGGTTTTCCCAGTGCTGCATCACTGCCCTGGTCCTGCAAAGCTCCTGTGTGTGTCTGAGCAAGCTGGTAGCCAGCCTACGTGGCAAGGGTCTGGTTTTGTGGCTTGAGACCTGTTTAGCCAGGGTACTGGTCAATGAGTGAAGGAGAGCAGCAGAGGACCTTGCAGAAGTTAGGGCGAAGGGCAGGCGGCTGAAACAGAGATGTCAGCTTTGGGGTTAAAGCCAATATTGTGCTTTTCCCAAGAAAGGTTGGACCAGGTGATCCTCGATGTCCCTTCCAACTTGTTATTCTATGATCTGTTTCAAAAGAGGAAGCCCCCAAACCTGCATCCCCAGGACATGCTGAGTGGGTGCCTTGGGCAGTGGTGGGTGCTGGCATCCCGCCTACCTCCCGGGGCTTGGTTTTTACCTGGCTGGGATGGAAGCCATCAACTGGTTCGATCAGCTGCCAGGGCTGGCCTCCCATCTTCTGCCACTCCTCAGCCGCTGCAAACAACACAGAGCAGAGGGGTTACCACCGGGGAGCTCCTACGTGCCCACTCAGGTATGTACCCCACTCTTCCTCAAAGAGCCATCCCTATTTTTAAGCACACAACAGCTCCACGTGAAGATGATGATAATTCACCCAGAGTTGTCAGAGCCAGTGTTATGTACAACCCCCTCTCCTCGGGGCAGTGTTTAAGCCTTTATTGTTATTTTTTCCTTTTCTCCTCTGCGATATTTATGCAAGGAAGCGCTTTGAACATAAATGATCATAAAACATTTCGCTTTCCCTCCCAACTAAGATGGATGCTGTAGCAAGTAAAGCTCTAAATTATTTAATACTGATTTAATACTTTGGCATTTCCCATTTTAGCTGCATCTTCACTAATGCAAAAAAAACCCCAAAACCAAAACACCCTTAAAAAAAATAAAGAAAACAGTGCTTTTTAGAGAAAGAGATGGCAACATCATATCCACATGGGCTGATGTCTGCAGGAATAGACTGTCATTTTCAGTTAATTCTCTTCTGAGTGGTCTTTTTCAACTCCAACCAAATAACCTTTGGAGTTACATAAGCATGACATTCACTGCAAATGATGTTGTGCTGGAAGCCCCAGGGCCATTAGAGGAGTAAAAAGCTTTCTCTCTTCCAAAGGGCTGTGGAGTGATCAAACATGGGACTAGTAGATATGGCATTAACAGACTGTAAATTCAATAATTCCTTTTATGATGACAGATTAAGAATTCTTAATAGCATTATGCAGGCATCGTGTCAGGAGGAAAATGTCTGCCATTCAAGCACCACAGTTTTGACCTAGACTCACTGCTGTTTGTTGGGCTCCAAAGTTTGTTGGGTCAAAAAAAAGTGATGTTTGGGTCCCCATAGTAACTTTGAATTCACAGAAGGGTGATATTCCCTGTTTGATTATAGAAAAGTGCTGGAGTCAGCACCCAAAGTAACCTGTTTCAAGACACAGGGCTTGGAGTTTTCTTTCAGATCTGCAATATGTTGGGCACAACATATATTCCCATTAGACTCCTCCACACAGTGCACATGTAGATGTATAGAGTGAGCTTGCCCAACTCCTTATACATGATATTGTATATACAAGGCTGTGTATTGTGTTTGGCTTTGTAGAGGGACTACTGTTCCAGTGCTAGAAATAGCAGAGGAGTCAGTAAGATAAGTCAAGTTTATATCAAGATGGGTGAATTTAGACCATTATACTTGATCTACAATAATTCTAGGAAAATTGAACAAGCACCCACCAATGGAGTATGTCCAAAAATTGTCTTAAAAGTGCCTATTACCTTGACTAGACTAGGCCAGAGCTTGCTCCTATCCACACCAAGAAAAAGCCCAAACAAGCAACCCCTATCCCCTTATTTATTGCACCACTTCTGAAAGGAACCACTAAGTTCTTCAGCCAAAGGCAACATCTGAGCTGGAATAAATGCTAGTATACTCAAATTTTACTCCAAGAAAGCTGGGAGCTGCTATGTATATATATGCCTAGGCTAGCCTAAAATCAATGTACTCATCACAATGTGCAACCATGGCTAAATATTTGATGTCTGGAGAGTTTAAGGAAGGCTTTGCACTTGCTTCAGAAAGAGACCAGAAAAGTAGGTCAGCAGCCTTAGCTGGCTTTTGAGCAGAATCACGAACTGACAGCTTTCCTGATGGGAAGCTCAAATTGTTGCCTCCAGGGCTGCAGAAAACTTTGCAAAGTGTCTTTCAGAGCTGATGTTTGTATGTGCATGTGTGATTTTGTTTACCTCATTTATTTAATGCCATGTAATCAAGAGCAGCAAATTATATTAGATGTTTCTTTTCGTGAAAGCAAATAAATTACCTAAAGTTAGTCATTTAACTTATTAAAGTAATTTGCCTACCCAGCAGGTAGTTTGTTCCAAATTCTAATGACTTGTTAAATATCAAGCAGCTGAGGCAAAAGCCACAAAGAGGCTTGGACAAGCTGAAACTCTGTGCTACAATATTGAACTTGACAGTGGAGCCCATCTCCCTGAGATAAAGGAAAGACTCCCCCTCCTGTCCTCTCTTCTCTACCCCTTCCTCTGTATGGTCTGCATGACACCCAGAACCAGCTTCTTGAATTGGGTTGTGTCAGATAAAATAAGTTTGTGAATTTTGACAAGATTTGGCTGCAAATGGGATTTTTGCAATAATCTCAGGTGCCTTGGCAGCTTTGTGCTTCCAAGGCCAGCCAGGCACTGATGGAGAGGAGTGTTTGAGATGTACGCTTTGAAGCGTTGCCAGGGCGCTTCTGCTGAGAGGGATCTGGGGTCAGGAGTCTGTCCCCAGCTCTGCAAGGACATCAGCCACTCATGCTCATGGTAATGAGGCATAGTTGCTGGGTCCCATATGTTTTTTCTAAGTGTCAGTTGCAGAAGGAAGTGATTTAGGTAATGGACTTGCCTAATGTCACTTAAGATCACAGAAGGATGAGTTTTGTAAACTCTTCAAGTCCAAAGTCACAGTAGTATGCAGGTGCTTAAGGAAGCACATGACAGAAGGTAGCTCATCCTGGGAGAAATACTTCTATTTTTGAAAATAGTGAGTTAAGAGAGAGTGGCTGTGTTATTCAGGCAGGAAAACTGGCTGAGAAAAGTTCTCCTGAGGCACTGCTCATTCCAGAGGAAGCAATGTGAAGCCCAGTCGGTGATGTAGTACACTACAGCTCATGAAGACCACCTTCACCATTGCAGATATGTCATCTCCAGCCTAGATGACCCTCTATAAAAGCAATAATAAAAAATAAAACCAAATCTTATGGACTGAGATAGGTTTGAGATTTCTTTGTTTCTTCACCATCCTGAGAAGCTGCAGTGGACAAGCAGGAGGTATGTACCTGAAGGGGACCTACGGGAAGGCTGGAGAGAGACTTTTTACAAGGGTAGGTAGTGACAGAACAAGGGTTAATGGCTTTAATCTGGAGGAGAGTAGATTTAGATGAGATATTAGAAAGAAATTCTTCACTGTGAGGGTGGTGAGACACTGGAACAGGTTGGCCAGAGAAGCTGTGGCTGCTCCTCCCTGGAAGTGTTCAAGGCCAGGTTGGATGAGGCTTTGAGCAACCTGGTCTAGTGGAAGGTGTCCCTGCTGATGGCAGGGGGATTGGAACTGGATGAGCTTTAAGGTCCCTTCCAACCTAGACCATTCTACGATGCCATGATTTTTAGCAGAAGCTCATCTGCTGTCCCTGTCACCTCACCACCAACAGTCCCTGCCACCCAAATGCAAATGGCCACTGTGCTCTCACACTGGGGTTTTGGGTGCCAGCAGCTGGGAGCAGCAGGGAGGTTGTGGCTCACAGGTAGTGATGGGGTCTCATCTTGGCAAAGGTCCACGGTTACACCAAGCAGGGACACCGGGAGGTGGCATTAAGGGTCCCACCTTGGTCCCAGCCCTGCCAGCAGGGTCACCTAAGGTGGCTGGCTATGCTGCCCTTCTCCCAGTAGAGCTAAAATATGAGGAGCACATTAGCAGCTCAGCACTTTGCTAAATGCTTCATGAGAAAGACAGGGGAAAAAAGCAACTTACTTTGTCTCAGTGGGAAATCCATGTAGAAAATATCAAAGTTGGCAAATTTCTCAGATGTTGCTATTTCTTTCAGGACATTGGAAAGTTGTAGAGCTCTCTGCAAAAAATCAAGCGGTTTAATGATGATTCATTGCTGCTCACGCTGCTTTGCATGGATTCAGCTTTTGTCACTGATGCACAGCCAGGAATTTGAAAGCTAAGGTTGCCCTTTTATCTTGGGGGAAAAGAGGTGAAACGAGGGTTCTTCATCATAACATGGACTTGCATGAGCACCACCAGCCTTGAGCCACCCAGCTCACCGTGCCATACATCATGGCAGGTTACACCGAGGCCTCAGCTGATGCAATAAGTTTAATACAGCATATGGTTATTTTCCTGGAGACCTCTTAGTAGTGTCCCTACACCTATATAAATATTGTGAATTTCTCAGTGTTGGAGGCCTCTTGCTGAGTGGCAACCCAGTCATTTTCATCCCTCTTAAAGAAAACTGAAATTTTTCTACAGGTGAAATGTTCTCCTTTCCCATTCTCCCTGCTGCTGCTGTGTTGTGGGTGTTAAGGCTGATCTAGCCAGACCAAATTCTGCCCTGACTTGCAGCAGAGTAAATTATGAACCTCTACCTAACTGATCTATCCAGTGTGATTTCTACAGCCCTAACAGAGATCAGGATCTCCTAAAATATTTAAATTGTGCAGTTGGGATAATAACATAGACAATTGGTTTCAGATAGAGGCTTGGAAAGAAGATTAATTCATACCCTGCAGACATATGAATTGTTCATGGCCAGAAGTTGTGTGTACTGTACGTTCTGTATTGTTGGTACGAATATATAAGCTGCAATCCTGCAATGATTTAGGCTTAATTGCCTTCTCTGAAGTCAAGAGGGACAGGGTATAAAATGAAACACATATGTCAGCCTTGGTGAAATTAAGGCCATATTTTTTTGTTTAGTGAATGCAAACATTAATACAACTATAGGCAGAGATGCCACCTTTGATGCTATTTGGCTACTGGCTCTTTGACACGGCTGCAGGAGGGTGCTGGCATTAAAAATCAGCTTGTACCATGAGGGAATCAGTGGCTGATATGATGTGACATTCACTTCTGCAACCAGATTTTTAGGGTGAGTTTTGAGACATCCCTGTTCCATCTGTTGCTGTTCCTGCACTGAGCCTGGATGCTCCTTGGTCACACCATCTGGTGATTAAGTCCACAGAAATGTGTCTGAGGAAGATTAGCACAAATCCCAAATGAAGACAAGGTAAGGCTCTTGCTCCGGGCGCCTGCTCCTGCTGCCAGCAAGATCCACGCGCTTGGCTTTTCATACCCAGGGCTACTTGAGTCACAAGCCTTTTCCTTCTTATCAATCAGGTGTGTTTTTTTCCTTAGAGAACATGAACCTGAGGAGTTTTGTCTCAAGGAGATTGCATCCCTTGAGAATAAATTTGGGCAGCTGAGAGGTTGGAAAGGGAATCCATTTACGAATCCCTTAGCTATGCTGCCTGAGAGATGTTTGAAAGGATGGGTACAGATGTTTCCACATCTTCTCCCCACCTTTGGAAGGAAAAAGTGTGCTGATGCCTTGCCTTTGAGATGTTAGGCTTGTACCCTCAGACACAGGGACCAACTGGAAGAGTGTCTGTTCATGAGAGGGGGGTCCTGTTGCAGCCTCATCAAGACTTACCTCCGAGGTCAAATTCCTGAGGGTCTCGTTGGAGGTCAGCCAGCCGCTGCAGGGGCTCACCTGGGCAGGATGGGGAGCAGGGATTTTAGCAGTGGACTGGGAGGAAAGTTGGGGTTCATAAGTTATAGCCAGAGACCTTACCTGGAGGCAGTCGAGGAAAGAATAGAGTTGGCTGTACGTGATGTCCCTGTTCAGCTGCCCTGCAAAGCACCGAGAGGGAAACCTCATGTGTCTGATGGCCAAATGTATCTTCACTTTGTAGGTCTGTGTGTTCCCACGCATTAGACCCCTCAGTGAGGAGAGACACCCTGGGAACCCCAACCCTCCCAGTTACCCTCCCATTACCAGCGCAGGGATGGAACAGAGGTGGCACGGACCTCTCGGACATCCCCCCCCCCCAGCCTTTAATGGGTGATTCATCTCACGTGGGGTTAGTCATCACAGCCTGGGATGTGACAGTCTGATATTTTATCCACTAACGTGTCTCTCACCCTCCAAACAAACTCCAGGGTTGCAAAGCCAAAGGGAAGCTTGGAGGTGACTGTGTGTGCTCTGAGCTTCACATTTACCTCCGAGAGGTTAGCCTTGAAAGGGAGGAACAATTTTGCTGTCACGGAAGGGAGAGGCTATGCTTGTGTGGGTGAGCAAAGTCAAACACCGAGTCAAACACCCAGCTGACATTCCCTAAAACTCACTGTGCTACGCAATAGCCTGGCTTGCTGAGAAAATTACCCCTTTTCTCAACCTTTTTGCTTCTTTGGGAGCTACAAGCAAGATGGGAATGAAATGGCCACTCAGTTCTTTGAGCTCGTAGCACACTGATCATCCCGTCAGGCTTTGTTATGTTTGCTGTGCTGAAATATGAAATTTGTGGTGTTGTTTTGGGAACTGCAAGGTAGGATCTCTCCCAGGTGAAACAGGTTCCTCAGGTTGCTTTGCAGCAGCTCCCTGATATAGGTGTGATTCCTGCCTATATCTCATGGCTGCCCATCACCCAGCAGCAGTACCAGCTGCCTGAGGAACAAAAGACGGGGAGCTCAAAGATCTAATGTCACTCCTAGATATTGGGGATGTCCCAGACCCATGTAGCCTGAAAGCATCAGGCCCTAGAATGGGCTATCAGGGGCACCAGGGATTCAGCAGAAAGCCAGACCAGGTTGTGCCTGACAAGTGGGGAAACCTGCTTGCAACCCATCAGAGGATCTACCAGAAGTGATCTCTTGCTCCAAAACCTGTTGCTTAGGATTAATTGGGTCCTTCCAAAGCAAATCAGCCCCTCTGAAAAATTTCCAATTGGTCCTATAGCTCGTCACTCCTGATTTGGCTCGTGCCAAAAAATGCTGTGTGTTGCCTCTGAGAATTAGATATTCAGTAGAGGAACAGTCCCTGTAATAAACAGGCACTCTAGGGAAGAAATGCATTTATGTGACCAAAAAAAGAATTATCACAGGCTCTGCCTGCCCTGAAAGGAACAAGATTTTTCCTTTTTCTTTCTTTTTATTTTTTTCTCTTATCTGCTTTCACTTGATAGTAGCCTAGTGCTTATTAGAGAAAAATGTAACAAGATATCAGGAATAGATATGGAGAAATGGAAACCTCAGACTTCCTGAGAGGAGGAAAGTACTTTTGAGGAGTAAAATAACCTGTAGCAGATAAAGCAGAAGCTGTGGGGACAATGATTGGGGAACCTTGGGGAAACCACAGCACAGAGTCTGCTGGAACTCTGGCACCCAGTGCTTGCCAAAACAATTAGATGTAATCTACAATTTTAATGATGAGATTTATCTTCTCTCTCTCTCTGTACTGATGAGAACTAAAGATGACAACAACTTTCCACTTGTTCAGATGCAAGATTGCTTCCTTTACCCAAATAAAAAGAAGAACATGCTTTTGGTCTAAAATTTGACAGCAGAATGGACATGATGGTTCCTTGTACACACATTTGACTGGAGAACAAGAGACTTTACCTTTTTTTATTTCTTTGCTACCTGCATAAAATATTTCACCTTCTTTCTCCACTGCAGCGTGGTGGGAATTTGTAGAGAAGGGGTTCTGCAACCACCTTCCAAGCTTCCTCACTCTACAACCTCCCACATCCCCAGGGAAATGTTTCCACACTGACCCCAGAGACATGACCATCAGACTAACCAAGGATGTCACACATGATTGAGTGTGGATGCAGCCCCCTGGGGTGATGTTCCTCCTTGCTGCTTGGCACAGGATGAAGCCAAGGAGCAAGTGGTCCATTGGTGATCAAAAGTACAGTCTCATGCACACTCTGAGATGAGAGGTTCCCAAAGGCAGCCTCCAAACCTCTGACAACACTGCCCCAAAACACCTTACGGCAATGGCACTCTGAGAAAACACCCCAAAACGTGCCTGTGCATGGTGTGAGGTTTCAACCTGTAGGTAGGGTAGGAGGTGGCAGGCACCCAGTGCTTGTGCAAAACTTATTTATCTGATATCTAACTAGTCTTTCACAATCCCCTGGCTTAATCTTCTCTCCTGGCCCACATCCAGTTTTACCAAGACATCCACCCGTCACTGAGTGGAGGTGTTCACCAAACCTCCAGCTCCACCTGTAACAACAATCAGGATGAAGTGCAGGCAGGCTGGCTGTAATTTTGGGACAAGGCTGAGGCTTGGGTGAGGACCAGGCAGGTTAGGGGGTCTGCCTGCTAGCCACCTTGTCCTCAGCTGTGGATGGTAAGCTGGCTCTCCTTCTTCTACTGCACAGCCAATATCTGTCTCACATTCCTCAGATGTCCTCCACTCTGTCACGTTTGCTTGAGATGATTGTCAATAGATTCATAAAGTATTTAGGGAGAGGAGGCAACATGAGCAAGCAGATAAGGAGGAGGATCCCATAACATCTCATATTTACCTAGAGGATGGTATCTGTCGTGCAGGTTATCCCAGAGGAAGCGGCCATCTACCAAGCCTGTTAAAATCACATGGCTGCCGTTGGGAAGACGAGAGTCCAGGTATCTCAGAGCTTGCACCACGTTGGAGAACATTTGTTTGGGTGTAGTCATGTGAGCCAAGGTGTCACGGTTCCTGCAGAAGAAGAGGATGCCAACAGGGCATTGTGTCAGGTAAAACTGTACCTCCCAAAAGGTACCTGAAGCAGTGGAATTTTCTAATTTGCTGTTTTTCCACATTAAGTTAGCTAAAAAAACCCAACAACCTTATAAAAATGATGCTATGTGTTTTAGTTTCTCATTGTTATTGCCAAAATCTGAAGTGATATAGAAACCTCCCTCGGTGTAATCCTTCCCCCTGCTAAAAACAGACAGATGCACCCCTTTTTTATAGAGTGGCCTCCTGCTGTGGGTTAACCCCGGTGGGCAGCTAAGCATCACACAGCCTCTCGATCCCTTCCCCCTCACCCCCGGTGAGATGGGGGAAGAGCAAAGGAAGAGTAAAAGCAAGAAAACTTAGGGGTCAAGGGGAAAAAAAAAAGTTATTGTTCAAGAAGTGAAGGAGAAGTAGAAAAGCAAAAGCAAACAAAAGCAGGGATGCAAAGGCAATCACTCACCACCTCCCATGAGCAGAACGATGCCCAGCCTGGTCCTGAGCAAAAGATGGCTAACCCCTCTAAAACCCCCTCCTCTCCCTTTTTATTGCTGACCATGACATTCCATGGCATGGACTATCCCTTCGGTCATCTCCCTGGTTATGTCCCCTCCCAACTTTTTTTGCACCCCCAATCTATTTACTCTGGGGACAGAGTGAGAAACAGAGAAGACCCCAAGGCTGTGCAAACACAGCTGAAAAAGAGTGTTATATCAGCATTGTTTTGGTCAAAAATCTAAACCACAGCACCATAGGAGCTGCTATGAAGAAATTTAACTCTATCCTAGCCAGACCCAGCACATGTCTACAAAGAAAAAAGCCTTAGCTCTCCCGCTGCTTTTATTCCATAGTTTGCAAATGAGTTCATCTTTATTTACAGAGGCAAATCAGAGCCATGAAGCAGAATATGACCACATTGATCTCCTGCATTGTTAAAAAAATCTGTGTAAAACTACTCTGGTAGCCCCAGCACCTCGTTCTTTGTAGCTGTTGCAGAGCATCTTACGCCACTTGATATAAACCCAGGAACTTGCCCAGCTGTAGTCCTTAAAAGTCCACGTTGCTTTTGGTGACTGCAAAGACACTGCCCTTGGTTACTTATCAAACTCTGGTCCATGACTGACATTTGACTGATCTAATGTCTACCTCAAGTTTCAGCAGGAAAAGGATCCATTGCCCTAGGGGGATGTAGGGTGCTGCTGCACCTGGTTAAGAGCCTTCTGGGTTCAGATCTGAACAAGGGGAAATGGTGCTGCCCCACATGCATGGCTTCAGGGTGAAGGGTGCCCTACAGATGGGTGGAAGAAGGGCTTCTCTCCCCATGGGTTGCTGTGAGTAGCTTGCACTCAGCGTGCTCTTTGATTATGCCAGGTAGGAATATCTAAGGTAGCTTTGTCTCTCACACATCGTACACCTCTCACTCCAGCTCTGCAGGAGGGCAGCGAGGGGTCTGGGCAAACGTGGGAGACTGGAGGGAGGAGGTATTTAAGGTAAAATAGTCCTCAGAAATGTTCATTAAGGTACAGGAGCTGTGTCAGTGTCCCACATGGACTGAATGCCCGTGTTTTGTGGCTCACTGACAGGCCTGAACCTCTTCAAGCCAGAGTCCCAGGCTCAGGTTTATCCTTCCCCTCTTGCATTTACCTGCAGGGTGGGAAAAAATAAAATCCTGAAGTTGAAATAAATTTCAAATTATAAGAAAAACAAACAAGCAGAAGCACCCCAGGCTGCCTAGAGAAGACTCCTCTAGTTCTGTCATTAAAACAACCACTTTGTTACAGAAAAAGTCTTCACCTGCTCCCCTGGAGAGCTATTGCTCTGCTCTCATGGTGCACGTGGCTGGAACAGGGGCTATGAGCAAGCAGTGAACACTTCCCTGAGGATGCTGTCCCATCCTGGCAAGAGAGGATCCATGGATCTCTGGCATGGGGGAGATCCCAGCTCCGTGGGGCCCTGCTCCAGCAACACCTGGGAGGCAGGGCAGGGCCAGCTCTGGGGAAAAGCCTCCTGTTGTCCAGAGATGTCCCATTGCCCTCTCTCAAGAGTGTCAGTGGGACATCTCTGGACGTTGGAGAGTGGCATTCACTCTCTCAGAGTGAAGAGTCAATGGGATGGAAAGAAGGATGTCATTGCATGCTTCCACCAAGCCCAGGCAGCTCCAGAGCATGTAAACCCTTAAGTTGCCTTCTTGAATTAGGAAAGACAATAAAGGTGGGTATTTGCAACATAAACTCTTAAATGACCACCCAGAAATAGCAGCAAGGGCACCATATCCAGGATTGAGAGCCACATCAACGTGTGTGGCCATGCATGGCATGAACCATGCCCCTTGGGAAGCAGGTTCTCGTGATGGTTTTGGCCCTGCCTTGGTGGTGCAGCTCAGCTCACCACCCCCTGAGGAGCTGATCTCATTGCTCAAGAAGAAAGACAGAGGATGTCTTTCCAAGTAATACATAAGGTTGCACTAACATCCATCATCACTTTTTTAGCAGTTCCCACATTTTCTCCTCCTGAGCTATTAGAGAGAGATCCACTTAGCAACCAGGAGGCTCCATCCAGGTCCTTTCCCTGGGAAAGTCCTTTAAGCTCTTATCCCAGGGGTAAGAGAAGGGCAAACTGAGTGAGCTGCTGGGGAATCAGGTAGGATTTCTTGGCAGTGAACACCATAGGAGCAGATCAAAAGCATTGTTGTTCTGTCTGGGGACGTTGGAAATGTCTGTGCTCAACGGCAGAAGGATGCTGAGTCCCATGTGGGAAAACCACATTCCCTAGCAAGGATTTGGGATTCTTCAGTGGGCTGTGTTTTGCACACTAAATAGTAATTAAATGAGTTCCCCGGGCTCAGAAATTTATCTCAATGCAGTATGTGCTGCTGAAGCATTGGAGACTTTCTGGTTAGGGAGAACTGAAAAACAGCATTAAGATTCAGGCTTATCCCTGTGACAGGCACCCAAGCAAGGTATTTTTGAGATAAGACTGTGGTTTTGCCATTAAATTACTTCATTTTGCCTACAGGTGTTGCAGCCCCTGATTTCAAAATACTGCTCTGATGTAAGGCCTCTACTGCAAGTAAACACGTCAGTGTGAGCAGAGATTAATATGACTTTCCTAACTACACTTTCTCCTGTCATTCTCTGCTGAAGTCATGCAGGTATTTCAGGGCATTTCTTCACTTTTCCTTTCATGCAGGTATTTCAGGGCATTTCTTCACTTTTCCTTTCTGTGCCAGGCTGTGAGATTAAAACTGACCGAGAAGCAAGCCATCTTGTAGGCATGTTGGTTTTGGGCTCTGCCATAAGGACTTCAGGCTGGCTGGGTGAGCATTTGGGGTCATTGTGGTACCCTCACATGGTGCCCCTGGGAGACAGTGAGGGTCCCTGCCCACCTGGGACCTCTGGAAACTGATGTTGGCCATGGTTCATTGCGTCAGAGAGTAGCAAATGGATGTTAACGTCGGGATTCTTGCTGCATTGGATCTGGGTATTTTAGGGAGCCCTCCCTGCCCCCCCAACAAGACACAAATACACAGTAATATCTTTGGAGGTGCACACAGCTCCTGGATGTCCTAACACCACAGGTACTCTAGCTGTGTACACATATAGCCAGGAGGGACCAGACAGCCTTGTGAAATCTGTGCAAAGCTTCTTCAGCTCTCTGCCACAGATGCCTCCTCCAGTCCCTTCTAACAGGGTCTGGCATAGCCCAAACACAGCTCTCCACCCTCCTTCTGCATGGGGTTCATGCACCTAGCCTGCCATGTCCTCCTCCTGAGACATCAACCTAAATAAATATCCCCCCTAGGCAATGTTTCAGCCACCTGTCTGCTTTCCAGCCACATGCTGTTCCATGCCTGTCCTGGTTTTTAGCTGGGAGAGAGCTGGGTTTCTTTTTAGTAGCTAGAACAGTGCTGGGGTTTGGTTTCAATATGGGATTTGTTATGAGAGAGACACTGAGAACATATCAATGTTTGCACCGTGCACATACAGGCAGAGCTGGCTTGGCAGGGCAGGAGCTCAGCCCCAGCTCGCTGCAGAGGGGTGCTATGCCCAGGACACCAGGGCTAGAGCATGTTGCATGCTCTCCAACTATTTTTAGGGCCAGAGGGGTGCAGCAGCGCTCTGGTGATGGCAGCCACACAATAAGGTAGTGTTATGCTCTCGCTGGCACTGGTGCCACTCTGTACAAGTCACCTTCCTGGTGGCTGCCTGCTCACCTCACTTTGCTACTGTCACCTCTCTGTTTGTTGTGGGTGCCACAACTGCAAAGCTGGGAAAGAGAAGCTGAAGAAATGGTGCCTTACCCAAAATGTGACCAAAACATGCAATAATTATACAGCATTTCACACTGCTGGTGCTCATTATTTTCTTGTCTGATTTTTTTTTGTTCCAGGTCTGTGTGTCCCACATTGTGTCTCACATTTACACCTCAGTGGGTTGAGAGATACCATTACCATCTGTCTTTATTTTTTCTAACCCCCCCTATTTGGACACTATAGTGTGGAGACTTCTGGGAACACGTAACACAGGCTGCCAATTTCATTATCCTTCTCCTCTACAAACATCCATATTACTCATTGCCCCGCTCTTCACATGGGATGAAATACTGGCATTGCAACAATGCTTTGGCTAAGAGCTGTGTCTCCGGTGTGCTCAGCACACTGCTCTCTTCTGAAGATCAAATACAGGATAAGGCCTGAAAGACTCTATTACTGCAGTTTAAAGCTGTCCTTGAAGAGGCTTTTTTATTTGTCAAGCCCTAGATTAGAAGTCAAGCCCATCAGATGCTCTACATCCTCCATAACCTCTGTGGGTACATCAGAGCTAGGGCAGCTACACACACAGTGACCAGACACTGAAAAAATCTCTCTCTCCACTGTACATCCCATCTGATGGAAACAGCAGGTTGCTACAGAAGCTGCAGCATCTTTCCTTGCTGGAATCACAAGGATCACTACAGCCTGATAGCCTCTTTTGATGCTGCAAATGTTTTGGAAGAAAACAGACAGTAGAGAGAATTTGAGCAGACAAAAGTGTCTCTGCCAGATAATGGATGCTGGGATAAAAAAGACAGCAGAGTTTCAAGTAATAAATACTGGTTTGGAACATATAAGTGGGTGAGGCAAGGCCAAAATGGTTTAAATTTGTGGAAAATTTCTTTTTACTTCAGGCAAGAATAGAAAGCAGTGGTAGAGACAGGAGAAATGAAAGGAATAACCTTCAGAATGAGGAATGAAACAGAGGAAGAAGAGGTGCTTTTAACAAAGCCAATGAAACAGCAGAATTGGAATATGAACACAACAGAGGCTGGGGCAAACCTGGGAGAAGACACCTTGCAAATCTCTGCAGCCAGAGCCATGGACTTCAGCGAAGGGGCTATTTGAGGTGGGGGGCTCATCATTTCCATAAGTTTCTCAATTAACAGACGCCCAGGACAGTCTTGTCAGCCAGCAGCAGGAGGTCTGGGACTGCTTTTCCCACTCAGTCAAAGGGTGGTGGCATTATTTTGGGGATTTGTTGTCCTTCCCATGACAGGAGGGTGTTGCTGAGGGCAGATCTGGCAGTTCTGGGTAGGGGTGCAGAGAACATGAGCACCAGAGGGAGATGCTAAAGGTGAAGGGTTTGTGGGAGATTTTTTCTGCATGCTGCTCTCATGTGGCCAGGGAGATGGCTGAGTCAGGGAAGGACCTAAAAAGGTGTCCCCTGTGGTCCCACTCTGCTCTGGCTGAGTGCTCCTGGGTGTTGCAGTGGCAGGGAAAGCCCTGCCTGGCCTTTGGCCATCCTGTCTGGAGCACAACACCTGACATGCAAAGTTTCAACCCAAGCATTTGCTGGTAAGCAAAGTTTTAGGTTACTAACACCAAGATATTTTAATGGCAAAGGTCTCACAGCCTGCATAATAGCTCCAACTTCATTATACAACCTGCACTTGAGACTTTTCAAAAGCTTCAGAAGTGGACTTAGCTGAGCGTGCGCCATTTATGAAAATCATAGAATCACAGAATGGTTTGGGTTGGAAGGGACCTTAGAGCTCATCCAGTTCCAACCCCCCTGCCATCAGCAGGGACACCTTCCACTAGACCAGGTTGCTCAAAGCCTCATCCAACCTGGTCTTCAACACTTCCAGGGAGGAGGCATCCACAACTTCCTTGGACAACCTGTTCCAGTGTCACATGAGTGTTTTGAAAGTCTCTGCATAAGTCAGATTTATTTCTTCTGCTTAAAAGAAAACCTGAAGATTCATCATGGTGATAATAATGTTACATTAACAACATTTGCACTTGGACCACCTGCAAAAACAAAACTGTGGTGTGGATGTGCTGTGCATTGGTCTGGTTGCAAGGTGTTTTCTGCCTTCTTGCTACTGGGAGGAAGGGAAGCATCCAACTAGTGACCTCCTGGCATCCCTGCGAGCCTTGTTAATGGATAACGCCAGAACTATTAGTTTTGAAAGCTTCAGTTCATTCTCCTGCTGAGCTTATGACGTGAGTAAAGCCAGAAAGACAAAGCACCTCGTCAGTAGAGCACAGCAACGACTGCAGGCAGCGTGCAAGCAGAGGCAGGGTGAAAATAGACCTCGACAGGGGACTACATTGTCATTCTTCAGAAAAGGTAAACCAGTCACGCTCTCCCTCCTGACAGGACGTGCCACACTGGGTAAGACGGATATACATGCTTTTAAACTCTTTTTTTTTCACCCCCTCCCGTTGTGATTCTTCATTTCATCTGCTAAGTTAGAAATATTCTACTGCAGATATGCCACTGGTCACTTTATCACTGGCTTGTAAAAGAAAGACGAGCTCCAGATGAGGACTGGTAGGTGGCTATGACAAATACAGGTAAGGCAACAACCAGTATTTTCAGCTGTAAAAATAAGAACAAAGCACAGACCAATAGCAAAGAAAAATGGCACCACGGGGAAGAGCAAAGCAATGAGATACAAATGTCCAAGCAGACAGCAGTACTCCAAAGAAGTCAGATTGTTGATACTATAAATGTTAATTTGGTTTACACCTTACCCATTGCAGACATCATTTCCGATCGTAGCGTAGATAACGATGGCTGGATTGTCCAACAGCCGGTTTCTGGCCAAGCTAAAAGATAAATATGCAGCTATATTAATGGAAGAATAGGTTCTCTGTGTCTGAATCACACACCATACTTGTATGAGATCACATTTGGAAGTGGCCTGTTCAGATTTGGCCAATGCTCAGATGACTGCGCTTCTGTGTTTGGGAGAGGGTTGGTTTTTTATTTTTTTTTCATTTATTTTTTCCACTATAGTTTTATATTTTAATAAAGTTTCTTAAATATATATTTTTTTCATTTCTCCCTTTTGTCTCTCATGGACTTGTCTTTTCCACTTTTCCCCCTGCTGGCTTTCTATCTTCTTTGTATTATTCAGAAGTCAAATCAAGTAGTTTTGTTTTGGGGCAAAGATAAATCAAGATGGAAAGTTTTCAATCAGAGATGGGAGAGGAAGACTATGTTTGACTGACAACTAAATTTATGTGTAGGATTAAGCTCAAGATCAAATCAGGATGTAGTCTGAAGAAGTTCAGTGCTAGAGGGCAAGGATTCATCACTACTTTTTCCAGAGGAAAGAACAATAAAACCCTTAAGGTGTGAACCATATCAGCATCAAACTAACTAAATCAAACCCAACCACCCCACAGCCCACCCAGATTCATCTGAAAAGGAGAGTTGCTGACTCTCACCATCCAGTAGCTACTCAATCACATCCATGTGGAGATGATGCAGTGGACCTATCCATGTCTATCTACATTGCTACATATCAGGAGTAATGCACAGATTTAGGGAAAGGCTCAGTCTCTTCCCTAAAATCAGTGGAAATGCTCTGTTGGCTTAACTGGGCCAAGATCAAGGCCTTGGAGATGGCTATGTCCACAGTTTACAAGGGTTTTCCTTCTGTTGATGAGTATTTATATCAGAGAAGAAACAGCCAGCACTTCAGAGCACAGTGGTCAAAGGAAGCTGTGCTTTTTAGGACATTTGTGTATAATACATTCCTTACAGTGCTTTGCTTGTTTCTTTTGAAGAAGTAGGACTCCAGCAACACCTCTGTACCACCAGCCAGCATTTGAATCCCATTAAACACTCACCTTTTTATTAAATAGAGGAGGTTTCCTGAAGAACCACCTGATCACATGTAGGGGGAATAAGAGTAAGAGTACAATGTCATTATAAAGACAAACAAAATGAAGTGCAAAACCCAACTTCACTGCCTGTTTCTAAGAATGTAGAAGCATTAAAAATACCACTAGAACAAATAATCTCTGTAATGTTTTTGGCTGCTGGCATTAGGAAGTAAAGCTATGTGCTCTTACCTGAGTCCCACACTTCAGACTGTAGAAAATCAAATACTTTTTAAGTGCTGGGTTGTTTGGATCTGGCTTTTAATCCAGATCTGGCAGCTTCTTCCCATCTGTTGAACATAGTAGTCTCTTGTAAACCAGCCAACCTGACTTGTCAACAGTTGATCTACTTTTAACTTTCCCTATAAATTGCAAAGCGAACTGCTCTCACTCATCTGAAAGAGTAAGCGTCTCACAGCTATACCACGTTGGGACTGATTCAGGTCCTAAACATAGGCACCAAATGCCATTTTTGACATCTCAGAGTATCCAAGGCACCTGCAGCAGGGCTGGCAGATACAACACAGGATGCCTGAGAGATTGTGCACTTCTGGAGAGGCAGCTGGAGGTGGGAAAAATACTGTAAAGCATCTTAAATAGCACTAGACACCAACGTTTGAGTGTCTGCATTGCTCTCCCCATGAGTGGCAGACTCACAAAAAATAGTATTAGGCCAGCTGCACCCCTCCCAAGAAGCTCTGCATATTCACCCAAATGGTTGGATGCAAATCTTTCCTCCTCCAGGAAAAGAGCTAGCTACACCTAAGCATCTGTGAGCGTCTATAATCTTTCATTTATGCCTTGAATGAGAAAAACATTCCCAATTAGGAAAACTCTTATACATAAAACTTACTAGCAGGTCTGTAAAGGCTCTGCATAAACATCCCAACTACCCACAGCACACAAATCAAACCCCACTGCCTGCACATAGCAAACGAGGAGCCAGAAAAAGGCTTTATGCATTGTTCAAGATCAGACTAGGACTGTGATTGCAATAAGCTCATCTCCCAGCAACGTAACATAAACTTCAGAGAAGCAGGCCCTACAGGTTGTACTTGCTTTTATTTGGCATTATTGTCACTCTCTGCTCTTTTCTTGCTCCTTCTCTTGTATTATATTCCATCTATTCTTCACTCAGCTCTTCCCTGGTCTCTCATTTCTCCTCTTTTCTGCATTGTGCCTCTGAAGCTTGCTTTGAGGGGCAAATCCTGTCCTCCCCGCAGCTCTTGGGGGGAAACTTGTGGACAGAACATCATTAAATCCCTGCTGGATTGGTATAGAGGAAAGATCTAAGAGATAAACCCCTAAGGTAGCAATAATACACTTTGCATTTTAACAGTGGTGTCTTTGCTATTGTCACTCGCAGTGATGCCAACGACATATACCAAGGAATCCTTTATGTTTTAAATAATCCAGTTCTTCTAAGCTAAAAATGAATATCTCCGTCTGCTGTTTTCTCCTGGGGGTTGCTGGCCCATTCAAAATCCAGTCCTTCTGTTGAGAAGTTCTTTTCAGCACAATAAGAGCCCTCCAAAATCCTTCAAAAATATAGCTTGGAACATAACTACCACCAGTTGATTTTCTTTTCTGTTTCACAGCCCTTCTTTCAGCTAGAGTTCAACACCCCTCTGTTAAGTCATTCTGTCGCACGGCTCCCTGGACTGGGGCTGCAGTTCAACCATAAATAAACTCCTGGGCTCTCTAGAAATTAAAAATGTATTTATACAAAGGTAAGAAACAGTTCTTGGGTGTGTATTACCTCCACCAGGGTAGGTAGTTATAAGCAGCTCTGTGGAAAGCATTAGCACAGTTACAAATCAAGTGAAAACATTAAGAAAATGAAAGGGTTTTTTGAAGAGAACTGTTTTCCGAGGGAATTTTTGTGATCCAGGCTGTGATCTGTGATGAAAACATTCAAGAGAGAAAAAGAGATGAGGCAAAACAGTTTCCTGTACACTGTTTGGTGCCCTGGAAGCTCTTCCTGGTCTCTCCTGCCCTTCTCTCTGTTGCTTTCCAAACATTTTCAGACCGGTGGAGTTTTTAAATTTTGATTGAGGAATCAGGGTTTGATTTGCTTCTGCTTATGAGTAACCCCAAATTTCCTAAACCCTGGAATACTTGAGCTGTACTTCTTGATTTTCTTGCTCTTAGACCTTGTGTGGCTGACAAGGAACAGCACTAATGGGCACAGAAAGAGCCTGGGATAGCACCAAAAGTGCTGCATGAACAAGAATGGCTTATTGCTTTCTAATCTTTTGCTCCCTTATGTTGTAAAAGCAATTGGAAATGTAACAGTGCAAAGGAAAAAAGCCTCTGGTTTTCCCCAGATGAACTCCAGGTGGACTAGACTTTTCAAGGCAGCCAAAGAAAAAATATAAAAATTATCATTTCTTAACTGGCTTTGAAGCCACTGTGAGATATCTGGTGCTTGACAGCTCAGTGAGCCACAGCATGTGGCTACAAGGCCTAATTTTTGTGGTCAAAGGCAAGAATCTCAAAGAAACAGATCAGACTACAGAAGTTAAAGGAATATACAATACTCACATTTTGAAATAGCATACATTGTTCAAGTATCTCATGCAAAACATGGATGGCAATCACAAGATTGTTCTGTAGACATTTAGAAATTCTGAGGGTATTTGCTTTCTCTGTGTTTATCTAATAATTTTTTTGAATATTTTTAGCGACTGATTTTACTGTCAGGACACTTCTATCAGGACAAGGGACCTTCAATAAGTGCTGGAGAACATTTAGAAGAGCTTTCTAACTCCATTCATGCCTGGCCCTCGTACCTGAGGATCGCTCTCACTCAGTCAAAAACCAGAAATAGTTCATGGCCTACAAACCTGTGTGAAGCTGCTGGGAGTCAAGACACCAAAACCGTGTTGAAAACAATGAAATAATAAAAATTGTCTGTAGAAAACTGTTCAGCAAGCCACTTGGGTGGAAAACATTAATTAGGACAGTGAGCTTCTTGTTGTTCAACCACAAGCTGAAAGCAGTAATGGTGTCAGAGAATAGATTTGTTATAAGTCATTAACCTTTATCTCATATATCAAACATCTTGTGGGGTGCCTGGTGAGCAAAGATGGTCACCCAAAATGAACATCAGTAATTCTGATGGGAATATATTGATGGGCCATGGGTAACACAGACAAAGAGCTGAGGGGCAGGGGCACTCTCCCTAGCCCTGCTCTGCAGCCACATGCAGAGGAGGGAAAGGTCCATCATCTCCAGGGGATAGTGGGGTTTGTTTCAAGAAAGGGAAGGCAGAAGTCCTGCCAGCACAGAGGTTGGGGAAGCCTTCCTCCAGAGTGAAGAAGATGCATGTCCCAAGAAGGGTAAGGGGGGAAAGTCTGTGCTGAGCTCTTCCACGGTACTGGTGTTGAAGGCTGGGTGCTTGGATGCTTCTGCAGGGAGCTGGAGATGAGCATTGCTCTTGGTCCCCAGCTTGGCTTGCCATCCTTGGGCTCTGACTCACAGCTGCACGCCTCCCTCATCAGACCCGCATCTCTATCATCTCTTCCCCTCATTGCATGTATCTGGGGCTGTGAAGCATCCTTTTCAGAAGAAGGTTAAGTTGTCCCAGGTGAGGCCAGGTCAGGTTGGTGGCCAGCTTTTCACTTGGCTGACACTGAGAGCAGCCATTTAAATCCTCCCGTTCAGGGAAACCATTGTGTCAGATGAGGCAGTAGAAGCCAACCTTTACAATATGCTGCCAGTGCAGTGATGAAGAGAAGATACTGAGGGAAGATATCCTGGGATTTTTCTATCACTTGTAATTTTTCCCCTTTTTAAATTCCCTTCTCAATTTTCTTGAGTCTTTTGCCCTGACATGGGCTCACCTCCTTTTATATCCTGCAGGTGTCTGTAGAATAAGTGTAAAGGAGATAATGTGAAGTGGAAAAGAAAAAGGAATGATGCACACATTGAGAGGTTTTTTGGGTTTTTTTTAAGTCTGTGAGGGAATTGGGGAAAAGGAAGAGCAGAAAGTACAACCCCCATTAACGTAAAGAGAACAGAACAAGGTAATAGGGCATTAGGTACTGAGATGAACTGGATATAAATGAGAAGAACCATTGACACCATCTAGTCTGGCCTTTTTTTCATTCTCTCACCAGAAAGCACATCTAGGGGACTGCAATAATGGGAGCCATCAACTCTAGTGCCCTGTGACAGCCAGATGAGAAAGTCAGAGGCACCTGATCCATGACACCTAACACATTGTAAAACACTTATGTAGATGACCTGAGGCCTCAGAAACACCACGTGTGCCACAGGTAGGAGGAAAATGTATCAGAGGGATTGCCAGTGGCATTAAGTGCTGGTTCTAGAAGGCAATTTTTTAGGTGAAAATGCCCACCTGAGCCTGGTAGTGATCCTTGCATTATGTCATCTGACTGGGCAACCTCTTCTGCTGTCAGAACTGGGGGGCTGGGGCAGACCCTATCTGATCCTAAATCTGGCAGGAAATCCCAAGCATTTAACAAGTTTCTAAGTAGCACTAGGGACAGAAGTGCTCGTTGCTCATGGCTCACAGAACTCCTCTGCCGTAGAGGAAAAGCATCCCATAAAGCCAAATTATCTGCCCAAGGAGAAGAACTTTTCCTAAGCTTCTGCAGCCAGTTTCTGAAGCATGAAAATTAATTAAATACAATAAAGACACAATGTGATAATCACAGAATAATCAAGTCTCTTTTAAAAATGTTGTTGGAGGCATCACCTAATCCCACACACAAAAGCTAACATCATAATCCTTAATTTCTAAGGGAAGATTACCGTCATCCCTTCATGACAAATTTAAACAAACTGTGTCTTGAAACAACTCAGGGTTTCTTTTTTGTCCCTGCTTCTCTGTTTTGAGGGCTATTCAAGGTTTTCACTCCTTGATAGTAACCTTTTTTTAAAAAATTCCCCCTCCAAACAATTTAAGATTAATGAAAACACATGTTTGTGTACCAGAACTATCCTTTAATTTAAACCATTCGTCCCACTCTGTGGCGTTTATGCCTCAAAAGGATTCAAAACCATAATCCCTTTTAATTTTTGCTTTACTCAGTTGCCAAGGTGTCTTAACATTCCTTCAGAAGCCTCCATTGCCCTAATTTTCCCCAAAGCCCTTCTTTGTATCTATTCCCACCAAAGTCGGTCGTTCTTAGGCAAAGAAGACCAAATTCAGAGGTATTATCAATGGCTTATGTGAGGAAGGACTGTTTCCCTGTCTCTAGAGAAAATGCTGTGCATGAAGCACCTTGCAACCTTCTTAGTCTTTTTCCAGCTCTGTCCTACATTCCTGGCTGTTCCTTGAAATTCCCCTTTGCACCCCAATGCCTCTCTCCCTCCACCACCTCTGGCAGATGAACCACTAGCTTATAGACAAGAGTCTCATCATGAGCTCTGGCATTTGCCAAGGTAAAATGTGTCTTCTGCAATTGTATTTGCTGCAATAACTGTCACTGCTGTTCCCAAGCTCATCCCAATTAGTCCCATGTAAGGATGTGGCCCACTTCAGGGTGTTTAATGCTCTGCCATTTTGAATCACTCACAGATGCCATCAAGCACACACCTTGGTCTACTCTAAGGTCACCACTCCAAAAGTGAAGCAGCATTACCCTCAGGAGGAATGTGTGAGGAACACAGCTCCTCTCTCAAACCCACTGCTCTTCCCTGCTTAGCTGGTTCTCTAGGCCCCTCTTATTTCTTGTATTAAGAAATAAGAAATATCTGAGAACAGGTTACGCATGATGGTGATTGGATTGTTTTTTTTCCTTTATTTTGCATGTCTGAAAAACATGAAAATGCAAATGAGAAGGATAACAGCCCAAAGGGAAGTTGATGAGAAGACCACTCTCTCAGCCATGAGTACCTGGTCATCTCTATCAGGGCTGCTGATCTTGTATTAATCTTCCTCTTCTTTACTGTACAAAAACATTTCCCATGAGGTACTGCTCAAGACATTCTCCTTAATTCTAGGTAGATTAAGTCTGCTGCATATACACTTTCAGCTCCATCACTACCAATATCCCTCTAAATCCCCCCTTTTGGCCAAAAAAACCAACTCTTAGAGCTACAGTGGGATACACTGGTTTTTAGTTCAATGGAAATTTTAGTCAATGCATGGAGAAAAGTGACCAAGCACACACACCTCCCTACTCAGAGCCAGAAGACTCTGACTTAAATAAGCTCTGCTGTCCATTTGTCCATAAAACACGTATGCAACTAGGAAAAGGTTTCTCTTTGTTTCTGAAATATGTTCATCAATGTCTCAGACTAGTAAGGTTAAAAATTAAAAAAAAAAGTGAAAAATCTTAACATACCATTTTGGGAAATGTTCTGTAAATCTCTGTGATTACAGCGATTTCTCCTGCGTAAACGTAGATACAGAGAGTCTGTCCAACCTCTGAAATAACATGAGAAAATGTAAGCTGCTAAACTCATCTGACATGGATGAAAACACAGCTGATATTAAAAATGAAGTATGCTCTCATCTCTGAACAACCCTGTGCCCCAGTTATGTATACACTTCTGTTTTACTGTGTCTTTTTTATGGTCATAAATCTTTTTCATCTTGAACTGGGTGACCTAAAATCGCAGCCAAGATACTCTTGGAAACTATAAACTGATGGAGAGTGTCTCTGAAATTGTTCCATCCAGGATGCTTTTATCTTTTTTTTTTCTTTTTTCTTGTAAGGTGTTTAAAAACCTTTTTGTCATACATCATTTATCAAAACAATCCTGCTGATTGCTCAGTAATTGTCTTTTCAATTGGTTGTTGTGGAACAGTAAATAAAAGAGAAGGAATATTGGCAGGGCATTCGTTTCCCAACATCATAAATCTTGGATGGATTGATCTGAAAACAGGTTATACATGACTGAGATTGGATTGATTTTTTTTCCTTTATTTTGCATGTCTGAAAAAAAGAAAAAAGAAAATGCAAATGAGAAGGATAACAGCCCAAAGGGAAGCTGATGAGACCATGCTCCCAGCTGTGAGTAACCGGTCATCTCTGTCAGGGCTGCTGATCTTGTGTTTGAACTTAGACACTGAAGGAATCAGATAACTGAAATACCAGGGCTTAAGAACAGCAAACTTAGATGAGTGCAGAGAAACAGAAGACAACGAGAAGTTTTGAAACCAGCAATAAAATGTAACTACCTACAGAGAAAATGCATGATAACATCAAGCAGTCACCATGCAATGGTCTACACAAGGAACACCCGAGCTCCTTGGTTCTCAGCACAGCAGGCGGGCAGATGAGGAGAAGCAAACAGACCTTCTCAGCCAGAGAGGTTAGTTAAACAGCAGTGTCCCTGTTCACCCATATCAGGGAGATGGGAATGATAGGCATGGACCACATCAGTTTGTGTCTCTATTTCTGCAGGCTTGGAGCAAATGGGAGCCTCCCACTACCCATTGCCTACCAGTCTCCACCAGACCTAACCATTGTAGTGTGGAATTTTGTGCTGCTTCTCTTACCTTGAACTCCTAAACAGTCCTTCTTTATTTTTTTTTCTTTTTCTTTCTTCCAGATGTGGAAGAGATTAAAAAAGAGATTAAAAACTGAACACTGAACCAAGGTCTATCACTGGCAACTTCAAGGTCAATACTAAGCTCTGTTCATTTGTGAACTCCAGATCTTTGCAGCCCAGTTAAATACTGTGTATTGAGTAGCTGGACACTGTAATAGATTTTGAAAGGTCAGTTTTGCTGCTGACTCTGAAAGAGGAGGGTGCATAGATCTTCTCTGTTGGCTTGCCAAGTAGTATACCAGCTTAAAGCATCCACTGTGTGAATGTAGCTGAGGCTGGGAGCCTGGGTTTCGCACAGGGAGAAAAAAGGAAGCAAAAAGTACAAGTGTACAGTGCAACAGACATTTTTCCTGGAAAATAATATATCCTGCCAACTTTTAAATTCTGCTGCTAGAGAGCCTCTTTAGGCTTGACTCATGCTTGGTTTGGCATTTCACTGTATTCATGATCTATCTGAGACACAGAAAATAAAAATGATCTGAAACTCAAGGCAGACCAGGCACCGTTGATGACTGTACCCTTCAGTTCTGCCAGGAGTCAAGGGCCTATTCATGCTGGCTGGAAAGATGATTAACAAAATAATTAATTTTTTTAATTATTTTTTTTTTACTTCACAGTTAAAATTGGCATTTCAAGATGTTTTCTTTGTAATTGAACTTTACTTTCCTTCCCTTCTGGCAGACACTTCTTTTTTTTCCATCTAACCCTTCCCCACCCACATGAGCCAATGTAACACAGCAAATTAGGGCACAGGCACTTCCCAATTCTTCTTTTGCTACTTCCCTCTAAGTGTGGGGAAAAAAAGAGGGAGGAGAAGTGGGGGAGAAAGATTGTCCCAGAAAAGGGAACACCGTGACATAACCCTGGAGTTACCATTTATTCTGCTGTTTCAGAGCAAAAAAAGGAAACAGGAGGAAGAGATAAAGAAAAAAAAAGCTAAAAGAAGGAAAACGCTGATTTTTTTGCTAGTTTCAGCAATGCTCCCCTTCTCCCTGTCCCAGGATTTTGAAAAAAAATCAAGTTTTGGTTTTATTTTTTAATTAATTTCTCCTTCTAAATTACAACTTGACCAGCTCTAAGACCTACCCTGAATTTCAGGAAGACTGGGTTAGAGTATTGTGCATTGCCCATATATTTAGAAGATCTTTTAAAATCCCTGGATTCGGTGTTGAACTTGATTTTAGAAAGTGCAGAATCAGAGCTGACAAGCATTTTTATCTTTCCTTTCAAGCACTGCTTTTCTTTCTTGCTCTGCTTTGAGGGTTGTTGAGACTTGCTATGACTTGTCCACCCTTTCTGTTGGCTTACCCAATGGTGGAGTTCAGAAATCCAGTGATCTCTGAGAACTGGGGCCAGTCAAGCTCGTCAGTGAAAGCCATTGGGAGATTAGCAAATGATTTCTGAAAGACAAAGTTTTACATCATCAACACAGCTTCATCCTCACAGACAAAAAAATCCTTTCAGCAAACTGGAGCAGTTCTTAGCTGGAGCGTTAGCTGGACAGCAGCCATTGCAACTATAGCTGTAGAGGTAATTAGCTCCTCATAGACTTAAACAGTTTACTCTTGTAAGATCAAGAGATGGAGGAAGGAAAAGCAGAGAGATATCTGAACTGCATCTCCTGGCACCCTTTAATTCTGGATGAGCTCAGACTTCCTCCTGAGGTGGAGCATGGGCTGCAGGTGCAGACTACCATCCATCCTGTTCAAAGGTGGGTCTCCTCAGGCACAAGTGGAGATGACAACATGATGTTCCCAGCATATATGTCAGAGGGATAACATCACCTTCAGTTGAAGATCCCTTGCCCTCTCCACCTGGATGAGCTGTGAGCATCTGACTCCCTAAAAACCTTTGCCTGGTCCTCACTGCAAATGTTGGGGTTGTCATTGAAGTGACCGAGTCAGAAAGGCCCCTAAGCACAGTGGGGACCAGGGAGCAAATTATGGCCATGTTCTGCCATAACCTTCCCACACAAATAGGTGCAACCTTTACCCTCCTCTGCTTTTGCTGGGATTAATCCCTAAAGCTTTCTCATTTTATTTTCAGTGACTACCTCTGTGAAAGGCTCTATGCAGATGCAAGCCATGCTGCATGTTCAAAACAGTGCCCTGTTTGTTTCCACTTTGGTTGGTGAATGTGTCAAAAATTGTGAAAGGTAAAAAAACCCAACAGCCTCAAGAAATTGTGCCACCTCAGAAGGATGAGAACATGGAGTAAATTTCCAGTTTCTCCCAGTGTGGGGTACACTCACAAAGAAAATGCATAAATCCAGCGTGCTCAGACTGAAAAACTGTTGATGCAAAAGGTAATAACCAAAAGAAGATCAAAACATAAAATCAGAGAACGTACAGGTTGGTTTAACCCATGGAATTTATTAGCTTCATTTTCTTTTCCAGAAATTGTGGGGTTTCCTTAAACCCTCGCTGCTATAAACAGCAAGCAGGTGAGTCATCCTTTCTCCAGGAGGGTCAGAGGTAACTGAGGAGCCACAGAAGAGCTAATTCTTGTAGTCCCCACCAAGTCCTCACTCCCACAGAATTATCATTGAGGTGAATGGGCATGATGCTCGAGTATGTGACTCCAGGTTTGGTCTGTCAGGGCATGGGGGAGACGCAGGGAAAGGGGAGGAGAGGCTAGAAAAGGGGGGCTGGCAGGGGGAGAAATCCTGAAGCCAAGCTCTGAGCAGCCTAATGCACAGCAGATGTCATTTTAAAGCATGTAACAGCATATTTGACCTACTTACAGTAGATTTGCATTAGTTACCAAGGTGAAAATGGGTCTGGCTTAATTATATTTCAGTTCATTCTCTCTCTTTTATAGATACATGTGTGTGTCCTTGTGTGGATCTGCACATACATACTTTCTCTTCTCTTCTCTTCTCTTCTCTTCTCTTCTCTTCTCTTCTCTTCTCTTCTCTTCTCTTCTCTTCTCTTCTCTTCTCTTCTCTTCTCTTCTCTTCTCTTCTCTTCTCTTCTCTTCTCTTCTCTTCTCTTCTCTTCTCTTTTTTCTTTTTCTTTTTCTTTTTCTTTTATTTTTTTTTCCTTTTTTAAAGACTGGAAGGAACTTCCAAATCCACCTTCTTCAAACCTGATAGTTTTATGTGGAAACAGGCACTTAATCCCAAGGCACAGCTATGAGCAGAAGCAGAGGGGTACAGTATGGCTTGGCCATTTGGAATATTTGCCTCCTTGTAGCTTTGCATTAAAGGTGACAGAAATATTGAAATAGTCACTGAGCATAGAACAAATTATAGATATGATCTCTTATAAGTCACAGCATATAAGAGTATAAAAAGAGCTCAGAAATTATTAAATATTTTTAAAACAAATCATTCTATGACCAGTTCTCTCATGATTTCCCATTAGCACTCCAAAATAATATTTTCACTGGACAAGTTCCAGTATTTTATTTCCCCACCATCACCCTGAAAACTTAGCTTAAGCATGAATTAGCCAGAACCTAATTGAGTTGCAAATTGATTTGGAAAGGAACATTTGCACCCAGAATTATAGTTGCACTTGAAAACTGTGTATATGCTTAGCATTGACAGTATTCCAGCAAAGCACTTAAAGCCAGACTTCTGAAGATATTTCAGGACCAAAGGGTGAAGATGAGGAGTTAATGGAAATTTCAGAAGAATGCTAGACCTTGAACTCTGCAGGAATGTAGTTTGGAAAGTATGGCCTAACAGACTGCATTTCACTTAGTCTCAGATGCAAATGTGTCCCACTCTAGAGGTGGATCTATGAAGACTTTTAGCTTAAAACTCCTCTAAGCACAGCCTTGTTTAAATATCATTCTCTAGACTATTCTGGCTGAGAAACCATGCTTCAGCCTACGTGCCAGATTTTAGCAGAGAATGATGAGAAAGTTATTCCAGCCTAGCTTCAAATACCATATTTTAGCCTCAAATGCTCTAATTTCAAAGGGTTTCATTTCAAAGAAGCGTACTCACCTCCTAGATGTGTCCTACCTGGAAAATACGTCACCCCAAAGCCACAGTTGATGTTAAATGCACACACACCGAGTGGCACTGGAGCAAGTTAGCTTAAATGGAAGAAGGTTCAGGGTTGCTATGGCAGGAGATTTTCAAAATCAGGATACAAAAGGGCATTGGCAACCTAATGCTTGGACAAGCCTTTCTAAATGGCAGTTGCAGGAATCCTTAAAGCACTGAAGTGTCCCTTAATTTGAAGGAGAATTGAATATTTGGTTTTTATACTGAGTTTAACGACGTTCAAATCCTTGTGATAGCGTTAAGTACTGCAGATGACTCTTATTCTAGAAATAAGAAATATTATTCTTATTCTAGAAATAAGAAATAAGGATTATTTCTAGAAATAAGCAAGCTTAGAGCTCTTGAGGACAGCACAGCCTCTCTTTTTATAAAAGGCATTTCTGCTCTGTAAAGCTGAAAAGGACATAGGTTTGAAATTAGCGAAATTATTACCTTATTTCCCCCCAAATGCAGCATCTTAGTCATCACAATACTAGCTGGGAGAAACCTGCCTGCCATACACTGGATTTAGAAGGAAGAGAGAGAATGTTCTTAATAAGATTTTCACAGATCAAATTCTTGTTTTTTCTAGTGGTGCAAAAAAAAAAAAGAAGTCAGTGGGATAAGTGTTTGGGACATTCTGAACTCGCATTTAAAGAAATGCTGAATTCTTTTAATAGGAAATATATAGTATGAAAGAGTTACTTTAATGAAACCTAAGAACCTCTTGAGTTTGTGGGCAAATAGATATTTACTGGATTACAGATAGACATGGGGTTTATTTTTCTCTTTATTCAGCATGAAATAGAGTTCCAAGAGTTTTAAAATGCATCTTCTTAGAAAGGGTATAATTTCCAGCACATTTATAAATACAGTGCTTTTATCTCCAGATAAAATTGTCACTAAAAATGAGATTTAAAAGTAAGCTTCTATCCCAGGCATATAACAGAAAAATGCTGCATTTAGTAGCTATTTGGAAGTCAATTGTAAGCAGATGGACAGAGCAGCAGGAGCACAATATCCATTGCTAGACACATCAGTGTTTTCAACATTAGCTTTCTGCAAAAACCATTGACATCAAAAAACCCCCCACGTGTTTCTTCTGCTTTGCTAAACCTCATCAAGTGCATGTCTACTGCATTACACTTCATTTTTAGTGTCCAAATTTTCTGGTCAAAGGAATGAACATTCAGCTTAATTCTTGGTGAAACTTTTAAAAGCAGAAAAGCCTGGCAAAGCCAAATCCTATTGACAAGCAGAAAGCCAACATCGAGTTGACTCATCCCCTTCTTACAGCTGGATAATTCTCTTCCTGTAATTGCACTCTGGGTGTTTGGGGATTTACTGGAGTGATGGTAGGTCAAGGACAGAGCCATGTGCTGGGCTGCTTCTGCAGGAACGTGCAAGCAGGTATCCTGTGATGGTCCCAACATCATGTTCTCTGCGTTGCTGCACCTCAGCTAGATCCTTGTAGGTCAGGTTTTGGAACTCAGCAGTACCACGTTGGTCAAAAACTTCAGAATGAAGGTACTTGTGACTTCCCCTAGTGCTGCACAGGGTGGGTTTTGCTTGGTTGGGGGTTTTTTGGTGGTTTGGGGTTTTTTTTTTGACTGGAGAAATAACATGCCTGAGCTATAGCTTTCAAAGATGTGTCCACCTTGTGATGGACACTTTCCACATCAAGTAGTGTCTCTGTATGCTCTTTGTGGGAAGAACATACTCTAAAAGGGATGATAACTGTATTTCTGACTGTGTCACAGGTAAAGACTTTGGAAATAGCACTTGATATAACAGCTTCCCAACAATGGCCTTTGAAGCAGTGGAGCAAGGATCTGAATTCCAAAGCTGTTCAACTCAAATGCCCTTCTGGCCACCCATGAGCTGATCATCCAGTTACCCAAATGACATTCTGAGCCTGCTTCAGTGAGGAAATTTCTCATTCACCTTCTCTTTCTTCCCTCACCCATCATTACTGCCCCGTTACATGGTAGATTATGTGCAGCATAATCAGAGGAAGCAACCATTCTGCAGAGCCTCTTAACTAAATTCTCAACATCTCTTCTGAAAAATTATTTCCTCACATAATTAGCTTTAAAAAATGAATTAACAGCTGCCACTGATGTGGTGTTGATTAACAAAAGGGCTCACTGAGTTGTTACCCAGTGTAAATTTCTTTACACTTGTATATGTGAACACCTATAAGGATAAATACAGGAAATATATGAAATATATAAAATATATATGTAAAAAAATAGAAAAGCATTAAAGTAAAAAAATATTACATTTAATTAATATGAATTAACAGGCACACAACTTTTTCCTTGAGAAAAGTCCTGGGGAGGGGGGAAAAGTCCTATTTGGATTTCTACGTAGAAGGTTGAGACTCCATTGAAATGTAAATTAAAGCTTTGAACCATCTCTAGTATTGACTGCAGAGAAAATTGTTTGATAAACTAATTTTTCTATGTGTCTTACCAAAGAAATTTTGGCAGAATCAAAGTGAAGTGTCTCAAGTTTGACAGCATGGGGGAACAGCAGGTACACGAGGCCAGTGTGTTATCCTCTCCTCTCAGAGCCCTAACTTCAAGTTCTTGCTCTGGTCCTAAATTAAGGATGCTTCTTGCCAGAGAGACATAGATTCTCCAGACTCTCTGGTCACAAAACCATCCCTAGGTATGCTTAGAAATTCTCCTTGGGGAAGACCTCGCTTTGAAAAAGCATTGAATCCAGTTAATTTGTTACATGAAGGACATTTGCCAACAGTATTTAGCAGTGTACATCACAGCTCTGAAGCAGGGTAAGTTGCTGCTTTGGCCTTTCTACCCACAGAATGCAAGACACAGAGGCCAAGAAAAATGAAGAGGCAGCTACAAAGTCTGAACTAGCTCAGAAATTTTTGTGCTCAGGCAACGATTTTCTTACTTAAAAGTGAGCTGTAAATGAAATAAGTTTAGAGATTAAGCACAGATCCTTGCTTGTTTATAGGACTGAACTCTCTGTATCTCTGCATTAATATTTAACTGCCTGGTTGGTAGGAAAGCTTGCAAATAATCATAGAAAAGACCCTGTTCTTTCCTATCCTGAATCTCATGTGTGCCAGGCACTTGGGTGGATGTGCAGTGCAGTGCCCTAGAGCTCAGCCAGCTGTAGAAAGGCTGCATTTCCCTGCACAGTCATCAGCCCAGCCCTGATCTGTCCTGGGCAGCTATAATCCATTTTTTTAAAGTTCCTCAGCATTATTAATACATGCTGAAATGCTGCCAGACCAGAATGCTGCCAGACCAGAATATAAATTTTGTACCTAAAATACAATTTTAGATATACTTTACATTGGTACTGTGGTGGTTTCATTTGGCGAGCACAGGGCTAGCAGCCAAGCACAGCCATTCACTCACCACCCCCCCCCACCAAGGGACAGAGGAGAGAATTGAGGGGTAAGGGTAAGGAGACTCTTAGGTTGAGATAAGAACAATTTAATAATTGAAATAAAAGAAAACTTAAAAGAATAGTGATATTCAAATAATAATGATGATAATAATAATAGTAATAAAATATGCAAAGGAGTGATACCCAGTGCCATTGCTCAGCACCCACCAACCAAGCCCAGATAATGATCCCAGAGGAGCGACAATCCCGAACCGAAACCGCAATCCCAGAAGAGTGAGAGCCCTAGAGAAAGCCAGAGAGAGCAAGAGAGGAAGAGCCCCTCATTAATATACTGACCATGATGGGATATGAGATGGAATATCTCACTGGCACATCCAAATGCCAATTTAGCTGATTCATTTAAATATTCCTCACCCCCTTAGATCTTGTGCTTGTAGACTGACAGAACACAAAGTCCTTCCCTTCCAGGGACAAAAATGCAAACACTGGGATGTTCTCAGTGTCTCTCTCATAACAAATCCCAGCTGAAACCAAACCCCAGCACTGTTCTAGCTACAAAAAAGAAACCCAGCTCTGTCCCAGCTAAAAACCGAGGCAGTACAAACAATGACCCAAGTGTAGGCAAAAGGAACCTGGTCTTCTCAGTGTAAACCAGCATGGCCCAGCTTTTAGGAGCTTGGTCTAGTAGAAGACCTTGCAAGTAAAACTCAGATCACACAGTCAATGGTTCAGACGAATGGGAAGAGCCAAATGCATGGAGCCAGAGCAGCAGCAGTGGCAGTGAAGGTGTGAGGCCAGAGTCTGAGCCTTGGTCATCATCCTCCAGACAACCAGGTCCTCAGGGAGGTAACCCTGCTGCCAAAGCCCAGGGCTGGGCTAGCTGTGCTTTCCTGACAAGCAGCTCTCCTTGCAAAGGTTCACGTGCCAGGTTCACATGCCCTGTCTGCATCCTGCCACCTGGTTTTATTTCCCAGCTTTGAAATGCTGCCCCACTGCCTGACCTCCTCTGGTGGGAAAGGCATGGCCAAGCATCTCCAGCAGCACGCACCAGGCAGTGTCCTAACGGGAAGACCACGGCACAGTGAGGAGTTTGTGATCCACACAACAGTTCACCTGCAGAGGCCCAGACCTGTGCTGCAGAAATCCCTTGTCCACGGGACAAAGGCACAGTAATGGAGGAGCCTGCAGGTAGCTCCCACTTTGTACCAGCAATTATGTCACCTGCACGGCCTTGCCTTTACCTACAAGTGCAGCAAAAATGTCTCCCATGAACATCCTTTTTGTCTGTAAGTAGCAATGATGAATAGAGTTGTTTTCCTCTAAGAAAAATCCTATAAAAGCTCTAAAGACAACAGAGCTGAAGAACCTCCCCATGGATGGGATGTTCCCTTGTCAGAGGTCTATCTGACACTGCCCAGCTGTGGGTGCCCAGTGTCTGAAGGGACATAAGGTTATCTGTACTCTCTTCTTTTACCTTCTTCTGCCAGCTCCAATAAGTGGTATTTTAAGCAATACCTTAATGCATCCCTTTCCTACTGGGCTCAGAACAGACTCCAGCCCTGCTGCTGTGTACTGGTGCATGAGAGACATCTCCCAGGGATTGGCTTGTGGTGGCTCTGGGTCTGCATATGATGTCCAGGCTTCTTTTTACTTACTCATACATCATATTTAGCTTCTCAAATTCCAGTGATATCTTACCTCCTTTTATTTTCTATATTATGAGTGGAGTGACTACAAAAGCCCAGAGAGTGAACACACCTCTCTCTGCTCTCCTTGTCCCAGGGCAGGGCAATAACTCTAACCAGGACAAACCCTTTCTACAAAGCAAAGAAGCTCATCTTTCCAACCAGTCCTTCATCTTCCCCACACACTGGCCAGATGGAGTTGAGCACTAAGAACATATATTTGTTAGGCTCTACACAGAGAGCACCAGTTCCTTTCCTGTGCAAGCTGCTTTACACCCATCAGACAGTAACAAGGTGCCTTCAAAACTCACTTTATGGTCTTCACTCCGGCTCCTGATCTTGCTTCTGCACACCATCACCAGCCCTCAATTCATCCAACCAGTGGATCAGGAAGCTTCAAGCAAGAGAAACACTTTCTAAACCTTCACTGCAGTGATAATAAAATGCCAACATAGTCTAAAACTATTCTTGCCTATATGGCTCTGCTACCAGCGTTGCTGCCATAATCATCATCACCATCACTATTATTACCATCTTTATTAGACAAGGAAATCTCAATTATCATTAGAGCTAATTTATTATGCTCATCATCAGCTCTGTCATCAGTGTCATTCATCTAATCATTGCTCATAAAAGTTTAACAAAGAAAAACAACTGCTAATCTGCAACATTTAAATCAGCTCAGCTCTGGGAGCGAAAGTGGGAAAATACATGAAACTTTCAGACCTCCAACAGCACTGTAATTACTGATATTTAGGAGTAAGTATTGTTCTCCAGAAGATGTCCATATCCTTCCACAGAGGCCAATGGAGGAGTAGCAGGTTTTCACCAGCAAAGGTGGACAATGATGATCCTGTGCAATGATGATCCTCCTGTGCAACAAACCCTTGTGCAGAGAAGGACAATGCACAATCCTCCCTGGCCTGGGACTGACACCAGTTTGGGATAGGAAACAGCAGTGAAGAACAGGAGCGTACCTGTGTGTTTATCTCCACCCCCTCATTGCACTTTGCTGGAATGATCTTTTCCCCTCAGTCAGTTCATTCCATGCCAGTGAACTGCAACAGCTGAGGCTCAGCATAATTCACAGTCAGGCACATTTTGTTGTGGTTTGAAAATGGGAAATGCTGGGATACTGCCCAAAGGCAGACATCAGTGTGCTGGTGATATTTTATGGTCACTACAGAAACTCTTCCCTTTAGGACAAGTCCATTATAAACCCTTGGATGACCCTCAAACACCTGCAGATGTATTTTTGCAATGAGCCTCCAAGCCTGAACACTGGAGTTACTAAACCTATTTCATAGATGCCACAGATGAGGGAAAACAATCCAGGACACGTCATTTCAAGGCCAGGTGCCTAAAACAGAAGTTCTGGGACTGTCATCAGGGTCACTTCTGCAGCACTTGCACAGCAAGGAGCCGTACCAAGAAGCCCAGTGACAGCAGGACTGACCCCACAGAGAGCATGGGTCTCCTCGAGCGACAGGCACGTGCGTGGAAAGCCAAATGTCCTGGTTTGTGTCTCTGGCACAGCACTGAGCCACCGAAGCCAAACTCTTCCCTGACCCAATTGCACAGATGTCGGAGGAGCGGTGACAGCACAGGGCGATGCTATTTTATCTTCAGAATAGGAGCCGTGGGAGGGGACTGACACATGTGAGACCATAAGAACTATAAATTCCAGTGCAATGAGGCATTCTGCACTTGTTTCCTTTTGGCAACCTGTGGCACAGAGGAGAAAGCAAACGGCAACCAGCGGGGCAGTGGTTTTGGCAACCCGACCGCGATTCCTCACCGCTGACATCTGCGTGACGGTCATCCACTCGGGAGGGATGTGGAAGTGAGCACCAGCCGAGTCTCCCAGCAGCACCACCCCTTGTGAGTCTGCACCTAATAAATGCATTTTGTGAGTCACATGAGCAGAAAGAGCAAACTGAAACGGAGCATGGAGAGCAATGCTCAAAGAGCAACTGCAACGGCAGCTGATGGAGTCATGGGGTGACTGACAACACCATTCTACACCTGGTTGAAATGGTCAGACCCTGCAGTGGGATTTTCACTCCACCTGCAGCAAAAACTGGCTATTGGGCATGTGCCTAGAGAAACAACTGGGGACTGGGCATGAAAACCAGGGAGAGGTCTTGCTAATCAGAAAAAAATCCTGGGGGTATTTGAGGATGGATGTGTTATTTCAGCAGAGGCCCAGTATTGTATTTACTACCAATAGAATATGCATTAAAAAGTACTTAAACATTTAGGGAAATCAGCTTACTCAGGAAATTGCTCAAAACTTCTTATAACAGAACTGAGTGGTGGATGTGCTACTCACACAAGAATTTCTGCTAGAACAATCTAGCTGGTTTATAATTAATGTTACTTAGCATTTGTAATTAAGGTTACTTAGCCTTTCATCTAAAAAATATTGAAAAGTCTTGCCAGGCAACGGTTCATCCCGAGGATTCTGATTTAATGTAAGGCAAGGTGAGCAGCAGCTGCAGTGGTGGCTGTTTGGCAGCGGTGTTATTTCCGTGCCTGTGTACACACAGACACCCACATCGCTCTCGGGGACATCAGCCCATGGCACCGCTTCACTTTTTGTACCCTCTGTAAGTTTGCAGTTGACACCGAGCTGGGTGGGAGTGTTGATCTGCTCAAGGGTAGGAAGGCTCTACAGAGGGATCTGGGCAGGCTGGATCCATGGGCTGAGGCCAGTTCTATGGGGTTTAACAAGGCCAAGTGCCGGGTCCTGCACTTGGGTCACAACAACCCCCAACAGCATTACAGGCTTGGGGCAGAGTGGCTGGAGAGCTGCTGGGCAGAGAGGGACCTGGGGGTGTTGGTCAGTAGCTGGTGAACATGAGTCAGCAGAGTGCCCAGGTGGCCAAGAAGGCCAAGGGCATCCTGGCCTGGATCAGCACTAGCGTGGCCAGTAGGACCAGACAAGTTCTCTTCCCCCTGTGCTGGGCACTGGTGAGGCTGCACCTTGATTGCTGGGTTCAGTTTTGGGCCCCTCACTCCAAGAAGGACATGGAGGTGCTGGAGCATGTCCAGAGAAGGGCAATGGAGCTGGGGAAGGGTCTGGAGCACAAGTGTGATGAGGAGCAGCTGAGGGAACTGGGGTTGTTGAGCCTGGAGAAAAGGAAGCTGAGGGGAGACCTTCTCACTTTCTACAAGTCCCTGAAAGGGGGGTGGAGAGAGGTGGGAGTTGGTCTGTTCAACCAAGGAACAAGTGACAGGACAAGAGGAAATGGCCTCAAGTTGCACCAAGGGCAGCTGAGATTGGATATTAGGAAGAATTTATTTCCTGAAAGGGTTCTCAGGAATTGGAAGGGGTTGCCCAGGGCAGTGGTGGAGTCCCCATCCCTGGAGGGATTGAAGAGTCGTGTAGACACAGTGCTGAGGGACATGGGTTAGTCGGGGACTGGCCAGTGTGAGGTTAATGATTGGACTTGATGATCTTAAAGGTCTTTTCCAATCTGGGCAATTCTGTGTGTGATTCTGTGTGACCTTCTCTGGAAAATTATCACCATCACCACTGGCATCATCGCAGTAAATAGCGGCAGTGGGACAAACTGGGCACATATCCAAGCTGCTCTCCTGAGTCCCCTGAGTTAGGCTTCAGAGGATGATGCAGAAGATGCATCATCTTCAGGAAGATGCAGAGGTGACATCTCTACTGCAGTGCCTGGTCTATGTATTTCAACTTAATAACTGAGCTGGCTTTTAACAGCAAATTACCAGCAGCCTGTGCTTTACACATTTCATCTTTGCTCATCCTCAAGATAAAAAAAAAAAAGACAAAAAAAAAGACAAAAAAAGACACATTGTTTCTTGAATTGACTGTAAAGATTTACCTTTGCAGAATTTCTCCTCGTAGGGAATTCCATCTTTTGGATCTACGCCCTGTTGGAGGAGAAAAGGGGTAGACGATAGTGTCTATCTAGTGCCTAAAAAATGGTAGTGCAAAACAGAGGCTGAGGATTCAGTACTTGCTGAATGTTTGCCTGCAGGAAGTGCTGCATCGTGATAATGATGCTTTCCATTACATTATTTTAATAAGTATGTGTACATTGAAATTAATTTTAATAGCTATAATTTAAATAATCATAAGCATCAGTAAACAAACTTCGCTCATAACTGCTTCCCCTATGGTTCCTTAGTTTTTAGTAAATACAGTTTTATTACTTGGAATATCAAAGGCAGTAAATAAATAAGTGTAATCCAAATCAGTTAATAAACCAGAATAAATATAAAAGAAAATATTTGCAGACTAATTTAAAAGAAGGAAAGAACAGAAGAAGCGATCAGAAACGAAATACAAGTTGTAACTTCATTTACTTACCCATATGCCATTGCAGTTAGAGTCGCTGTTCACATCCCAGTTATCAGGACTGAAAGAGTTACAAAAGGACATAGAGTGTTACAGAAAATAAAAGATTTTGAGGCAATCAGCTCCTTTCTGACATTTTTCACTGAGAATATAAAATAGCTAGAAATTCCCTTCTGCACAGAAAGGAGTTTTCCCCCTTTGAATACAGGAGAGGTAATTTTTCCTAGCAAAACGCAGTATTAATTTAAAGTTAATGCTGGAAGCTGCTGAGTGAAATTTAACCCTTTACTCTGCGTATTCACTTTGGTGGAGTGACTGGGCATGATTTTCACAGAAAACCGACCCTTTTTCCCTGCCCTTTTCCTTGCTTTTAAGTGTTCACTCACTCCAAATCCAGTGTGGGGTAATGAGGATGTGCTCTGGCTCATTACACAGGATAATTAGCTCCGGTTTCTTTCCCAGGGTGACCCCATCCATGCAGTCCAGCACAAGGCACGGACTCTGTAAGCCCATTTCTGCTGACACAGGTTTGCTGCCCAAGCTGATGGCATGTAGTTCTTCCAAACCCATACCCTTAAATTCAGCTTATCTAGTCACAAATCAGTTAATGCCTAGGTTTTAAAAACAGTCCTGGTTAATAACTTCTTAACAAACCCATGGTAGAGGAGAGCTCTCTTTTGGAAAGAGTATTTTGAGCACAGGGTGAAATAGCAAGAGCAGGGCTCCTTGTTCAAGGCCACGGTGTTACGACTGGCTCTGCTCTGTGTTTCAGCTGTGCATGGAAGTCCATGCTCAGGCAGCTGGGAGGTATTCATCTAGAAGATATTTACTTAGAAGGGCACATATTTAGGGATATATTTCCACCAATGTAACATGAAGGTTGGATGCTGGAGCTCAGCAGCTTGCCACAAGCACCACTGTTTTGCCTTCCTGCTCCCTAAAGTAGGCATAGCCGACCTTGGCTCAAGTGGCATAACGTTTGCAAGCCTTAACCACTTGGTTTCCCTCCCCACCTTGGCTCAAGTGGCATAACGTTTGCAAGCCTTAACAACTTGGTTTCCCTCCCCACCTTTGGTCTAATTGGTCAATTGTGGCTGCAGATCCTTCAGAGAAAGGAAAGAAAACTGTGAAACACCCCTTATGCTGATGCACCCCATCCCTGGTCTCGATCATCCCCTCTCATCTCCATCACAGTGAAATCAAACAATTTGAGCACTGATGTCCTGTCTTAGACTATGGCCAAAACCTAATATGGAGCTCATTCTTCAAGGACACAAAATTACTAGGAGGGCTTTAAAATAATGAAAAGCTTTACCGTCTGCCAGGGTACACGGTGGTGTTTTTGTCGTTGCAGTCTCTGCCTCGCCAGTGATAGCCCCTCAATGTCTGAAAGCCAGGAGAAGCACAGAGATAGGATGTTCATTGTTACTCCTGCACTTTTAATTTAAAATATCTAAAATGAGAATCTAACTCAAGGTGTAGGAATAAAACCCAGTAAATGGGTTGTATTGCCAGAGTCCCTTTGCTAAGCTTTAATAAATGACTCCTTGCACACTTTGGTGCAGAAATAAGACAAGCTGGCAATTTAATTTGGTTTCTTAAATTATTTTTTTAATATGACTTTACTTCACCTCTTATTAATTCAGTAAACAGACTACTCAGCAGCAGAGCAATTTGCTTCTGCAGGGAGCACAGCTTTATGTGTGCATCTCCCTGGGTGGCAGAAATGAATGATTGTTTTTTCATCCAGAAAAAAACCCCATCTTTTATGAAAACCCCCCCCCCTCTATTCACTTCACTCCTATACCTATTTTCACATGAATGAATAAGGTTTTGCAGAAAGTAGGAGGAATCCCATAGACATTCTCATTATCAAGGGATGACTGTACCAAAGGAAAAGCTTTGCTTACCGGGAAAGTACTAAATCTATCTCCATCAAAATCTTCAAAAGGTAATTTATTTCTTAAGACACTGCAAAAAAACAAAACCAACAAATGCAGTGTTAACATATCTATTCAGAAAGAAAAAAACATGGTAAAATGTACAGAATAGATAACAGCTGGCATGTCATTTACAGCTCCATATTCAGTTTTAGCTCCATGCTTTTATGTCAGCAAAGTGATTCTGTCCAAAGGAGCAAATTCTGATTTATTTTGATATCTGCTGATTGAGCTCTGGAGTTGAGGCTGATGGACTTGTGTATAGCTGCAACATTGAACCGTCAGTCTCTAAAAAAACCCCCAGAACATCGAATCTGTGGTAAAAGTAACTATCATTTTTGGAAATAAATACAACACTCAGCCTGGCAGAAATCCTTCTAGCTGGGAAGGAGCTGCAGGATGGGACTTTATGCTGATGGAGACTAACCTCCTTCTTTTGTCAACAACAAATGGCAAATACCCTTTGTCATATTCATCACTCAAGTCTCTACACTGTCTCTCTCCTGTTGTGTTCAGTCTAGAAGACTTGCAGTTTGCATACCAGGCTGCAGTTACACACACAAAAATATCTTTGGCTGTGGGACACAGCTTAGCTCAACCATGTTGAGTAGATTTTTATATTTGGCCCAGCAAGCAGCACTTTTTAAATGATAGGCTTATCAGTCTTTCCTTGGAAAGTTTTCTTTCCAGGTTTTTCCAACCTCTTGAACTCATAAGAGATGTTGAACCTGGCTCAGAGAGCAAATAGGTGCAATCCTCACACTGCATGAGCATCAGGATAAGAAAAAATACAGAGGAGGAAGGTGACATGTACTCCTGGTGGGGCCTGTAACCCTTATTCTGTCTGTCATCAATAATTTCCACGTGTTGCTTTGGGCTACTTCTTCTCTACAGTTGCAAGGAACTGGCACAGATCCAGACCAGCTAAAAAAGTCCAACTGACAAACATGGGTTTTGTAGCTACAGAAAGAAGAAATAAAAAAGCAAAGAGAGTGAGAGAGAGAGAGTGCATGAAAGAGATCAGAAGAGTTGAACACATTCAATCCAACAAATGATATACAACTGGATTCCTGCTTCCACTGTCTGAACTCACAGGGCTCAAACTCAGATTATTTGTCCTGACTTACATTTCAAAGGCACTTATGAAATGTTTTATGTTAATCATTCAACTCCCAATAAAGTCTTGATATTTGCAGTGTCATGGTTTAACTCCAGACCCCAACTAAACACCACACAGCCACTCACTCACTCTCCCCTGACCCAAGGAATGGAGAAGAGAATTAGAGGGGTTAAGATCAGGAGACTTGTGGATTGAGATAAGAACAATTTAATAACTGAATAATAATAATAATAATAATAATAATAATAATAATAATAATAATAATAATAATAATAATAATAATAATAATAATAATAATAATAATAATAATAATATACAAATATGCCATACACAGTGCAATTGCTCACCACACACTGACCAATGACCAGCCCATTCCCAACCAGCTATTACAGAGGAGAGAAAATCCTGAAACCACAATCCCAGAAGAAAGAGAGAGCTATCATCTAGCTCTCATCTCTGCACTGAACATGACATTGTATGATATAGAGTATCCCATTGTCCAGTTTGGGTCCATTGCTCTTCCTATGTCCCTACCCATCTTCTTGTGCACCTGCACACTGGCAAAGCATGGAAAGATGAAAAGTCCTTGATTTCTTAGCAACAACTAAAAACATCAGCATATTATCAACATTCCTCTCATACCAAATCCCATACTAAATCCCAAACACAGCCCTATTCTAGCTACTGAGAAGAAAATTAGCTCTAGCCCAGCCAAAACCAGGACACAGTTTCAATTAAAAGAGCAGATATCAGTGAGTATGTTAGTCTTGGAAGTCAAATCAGTCAAAATAATAATACTTTTAATACTGATAATACTGATTTATTCTTAGATTTGCTTGACTCTTGGACATGTCATGTCTTTAAGTGTGTCATATATTTGACCTCTGGGATCTGCTCAGATTATGCAAATAATGTAAGCATTGAAAAAGGAATCTTACTTACCTGAACTCTGTGCAATCTCTCTCTCTGCTACCTGGACAGTGGTTTTATGAAGGAAATCAACAGAAGTAAAGTCTAGGGAGCTTTGTTAACTGAGGATGATAGTTGAAAGAAACAAGTGTACCATGTTCTGTTTCTGCTTAAGGACTGAAAACTTTATACATACTATTTCATCTTCTCACACAGGTCAGCCAGAAGAGGAAATGCACATATACTTGAGAACCCCATGAAGCTCTTCTGGAGAAGAAGAAAATACAAGAAGATGGATGCATTAGTTCATAGAAGCAGTGTGGCTTGGGATATTCAGTGCCAGTAAAGTTCAGAGCTAAATAATGGGGTTTTTTTGCCTAGAAACATCTGAAAACTCCAATGAATCTATAAATCATTCTATATGCCAGAGAATTTAGACCTGACACAGCAGTCAACTTAAGGATTTCAACTGAACATTTTATAAACCAACTACTCTTGCTTCAAAGAGCTGTAAAATTAAAAAGGAAGGAAGAAGCTCCCGTGAAACTGTCTCCTCACATGTACCAAAGTTATTTTTTCTCACTCTTTGTAAAAATTACTGTTGTCATGTTTAATAAACATGGTGGTATCTGACACTTAGTGTAAAACTAGTGAAAGCAACATGCTGTGGGCCATAAGGCTGGTTTCTGCATGCTTGGGGAGGGGGGACAAGCTGAAGAACAGGAACAATCCCAAAGGGAGGAGAAATGGGAGGGTCCTGCATGTGCGTTGAACACTCTTGATTTTTAATGAGATTTTTACCTGGAAATCTCATAACTTGACTTTATCTTGGTCAGACCTGCAAGCTGTAAAAGACAGCTGCTGCAGGGTAAACTCTTTCACTGTTGGTAGACCATAACCATGGGCCAATCCAGTTGAGGTCCCAGGTAACCAGGAAGCTTCAGAAGCTGAAAGAAATCTTGCTAATCAAAGCTCAAACATTGCATTGCATTGGTGATCAACCTCAAAACACACTGCTCTGGTGGTTTCACTCTAAGTTCAGTTGGTCTTTAAAGACTCAGGGCATTCAGATGGTCTATAAATACGGGGGCTAATTGGTGCACAGACTAATTAACTATTCACTAAGGCTGCATTCAGCAGGTAAATATGGAGCATGTGAGACATACTCATAGCTTTATGCAAAGAGGATAATTATATTACTACAGGACTTACAAGCTCTATCCTTGTACCCTTGTGTTACACACTTTATATACACAAAAAAAACCCTCCAAGATGGTCCTTGCTGTAACGAGGTTACAACCCCCAAATCTAACATAAAACAGAAGATAAAGGCTGGTACAGCTCAGGAGAGGACAATGAAAGGCTGTTAATCACCATGAGAGGCAGTAATCCCAGCATACAAAGCTCTGAATGATGAAGGAGAACTTCAAGGAGACACTGCCCAGCAGCTCCAGGGAAGGCAGGAAGGTGCTTGCTTGGACAGGTAACAAGGGGTGATGGAGATGAGGGTCTCTCATGGCCCAGAGCAGATGAGCCACAGCAGTATGTCATGGCCAGGATCTCAGTGTGGAGAGGAGGGCTGGGAGAGAACCCCTGGGACAAAGATAGCAGCTAATGTTTGCACCAGTCGCTGAAGTGACCAAGCAGCAAAGTGAAGATGAACAAGAGGTGCCTTGTGGGGGAGCCCCACTGTGCTGGAGTTAGAGCCATGACAATGCAACTTCTAAAGGATGCAATAGAGAAATCAAAGGAGAAAAAAAGAAGAAAAGTCAGGAGGACAGGAGACAAGAAACCTGCACCCCCACCCCCAGTTAACTCTCTTCAGTTTTGCCCAACACACTCAAATTATAAGGCTGGAGCCGCATGGGCTCAGAGGGGACCATGAGGTCAAGGGGGTATCGGTGAAGGAGAAACCAGAACACAATTGCCAAAAAAGTGGATAGAAATGGCCAAAAGCAGCAGGGAATGGGACCTTTCTGTGAGCTGAAAGATCAACCTGATCCCACTGCTGTGGCTCCAGCCACCCCACACTCTTCTCCATCCATCTGTAGCCCTATATTTGATCTCCTTGCCAGCCTGGCTTCCCCGGGGCTATGTCCTGCAGCATGGCAGGGGTGCAGACCTCCTCTTTGCTCTCTGTGTGTGCACATGCACATATGGCCAGGTGGGAAGAGAGCACGAGAGGCACGCAAGAAGGAAGCTGGCTTTTCTCAAAGAGCTTTGCAAACCTAGGGATGCCTTCCTAGCAAGAGGGAAAAAACCACTTCCCTCACTTCCTCCATGCAGGACTAATCTCAGCACTGCCTACAAAAGCACTAGAGGCTCTTACATCTTTCCATCAGGCTAAGATCTGCAGTGTCTTCACTTGACTGGTTGGCTTTTCACTCGGTTCTAAGTCACAGCATGAAAAGCCTTTGAAGTTAAGGCATCCGGAGCTGAAACTGTGCTAGAAAGACAAACTACAGGGCTTGCAAGAAAGAAAGAAATAAATAAAACAACCCTCCTTTCATTCTGCTCACAGGCTGCATTTAAAGTCTACCCTTTGCTGTAAGGAGAATAAAGTCTTTCCTATCTTTTTCTCAGCTAGTCATTTGAAAATTGCTGCCGACTGGATCTCTGTTAGTTTCAGAAGAAGACAATCCTGCAGCCCTGGAGACTTTGGTGGCAATGCTTGGCACGATGGTGACCTGGAAGTGGTATGGGTGATGTTGAGTTGATCTTTAAGGACCAGCTGCAGCAGCATCCTGGAGCCCAGTGACCTCTGGCTCCCCAGCCTACATGTCCCTCCCTGGCATGTGGGACAGTGAGATCCATACGTAATGCTTCAGCTCTGCTTGGGGATGTGCAGGAGAGCAGATCATCTGCTCTTTGAGGGTGTCTTGGGCTACTCTCAAAAGGCAACAAGGAGTAGAGGGTTATAAAAAGAGATCATCTGTGCACGTGCCTGTGTGAGTGAGAGAGCAGGAGAGCACAGGTGAGCAGACATTGCATGGTCCTTCCCAGCTAGCCAGGTATGATTGCAGTATGGGTTTTTGGGAGGAGATGGGTTACTTGCCCCTTCATAACATGAGTGGATGAGGAGACTCCTTCATACCTCACATTGCCTTGCAATTCCCTTTTGTCTCCCTCCGTGGCTTCCTATTTCTGCTGCTGCCAGGCTGTGAGTTGCAGGCACTGTGTAGTCACGACAGGATTGTCCTTCTCCTCACTAAATGCTACAGCCGTGACTCTACTTGTCCTTCTTTCACTTCTACTGCTCAAAGATGCCTCTTAGTATCTTCTCCACCCATAAGAAAAGTTAGCACTAGAGGTGCTCACAGTGATTGATAACACCACTATTTTATTCATTGTCTGTTAACACTCCCTAATGACATTTCCATAATTATTTTAATTGGTTTTAGAAAAAGGAATAATAATGAGCCCCTAATGCTTGTTGGTGTTTGGTTTAAGCCAATCACTCACAGATGGCTCACTACTTTTAATGAATGGAGACATTTATTAGATTTTTTTGGGGGGTTGTAGCCACTTTCAGTGCATCTCTACATCTACAGAATACCTTTCCCTTTTCCCAAATTTACAATGATCCTAAAAACACCCAGTCAATACAACCAGAAGCCAGACAGACCTGATATTAAAATAATAATAATAGTAGTAGTAGTAAAATATGCAAATGAATGATACCCAGTGCCATTGCTCACCACTCACTGACCAAGACCAGAAAATGACCCTGGAGGAGCGACAATCCCGAACCAAAACCGCAATCCCAGAAGAGCGAGAGCCTGAGCGAAAGCCAGAGAGAGCAAGAGAGGGAGAAACCCTCATTAATATACTGACCATGATGGGATATGAGATGGAATATCCCACTGGCACATCCAAATGCCAATTTAGCTGATTCATTTAAATATTCCTCACCCCTCCTGGATCTTGTACTTGTAGACTGACAGAACACAAAGTCCTTCACTTCCAGGGACAAGGATGCAAACACTGGGATGTTCTCAGTGTCTCTCTCATAACAAATCCCAGCTGAAACCAAAACACAGCACTATTCTGGCTCCTAAAAAGAAACCCAGCTCTGTCCCAGCTAAAATCCAGGACAGTCCCCACACCTGCACCAGGCTCAGGCTCACAGAGAGGACCTCCTTGACTCAGAGCATCTCCCTGCAGGTGCTAACAGGGGAGCTTGCACCTGGGAAAAGAGGATTAGAAATTTCATGTGATTTGAGTGGAAATCTCAGGCCATCAGTAGCACAGAGCTGAATGGGAAGGAAAATGAATAAGATCCTGCTGGGTGCTGTTCTGCAGGAGCTGAGACCTGGCTCTCCAGTGCATTGTTCATTTCCCTGGCTTAGCAATTTGGCAATTGCCCAAAGGCTAATTAGGCACCTCAATTTTCACTTTTGTGAGCAGCATCACAGTGAGGCTTCAGGAAGAAGCAATATCGATAATTTCTTCACAAACAGCAAAACCATTTGCTCTGCATTAAGTGCCTGAAGACAACTGGAAACAAGCTCTGTGGCTGAGCTGAGTCATAGAAGTGAACCCAGCAGAATAAAAGCTGCCCTTCCCTTCTCTGCTACCCTTTAGAAATCCTCCATAAATCTGAAAACTAGTGGAGGCAGAAAGATTTCAAATCCCACTTTTCAAGTTTGGAGGCAAAAGCTGCCTCTCAAAAATATAGGAGAAATACACAGAATTTGCAATCAAACCATTGCTTGAGTTTCGGGTGATCCCAAAGTGCAGCCAGTCACTGTGCTCTGAGGCTGTGGCTCAGTTCATGAGGATCCCTCTTACACATGGTACAAGGGATGAGGAAGAAGCATGAAACAAGGAGGAGCAATAACAAACACTGCAAGAAGTTTGAAAGAAGGAAGAAAGCTTCTCTGGCTGGAAAAAAAAACCAAACCAAAATCTATATCTACTTGTGTTTTGTTTTAAGGCTGGCTGTCCCACCAAAGGTGAGCTGGGCTAGTACAAGTGAGTGTCTCAGTGTGGAGCAGCATGATAGAGCTCTCAGATTATACCCTCAGCTGCTTCATGAACTTCAGACACAAATTTATGTCTTGGATGGATATAGACAGTTATCCCTACTCTACAAGCAGTCTGCATTTTTCAAGAGGTTTTTTTCTACTCTCCCCATACTTTCATATTTCCTCCCTACCATCTCTCTCTCCTTCTTCCCAGTGTCACCTGATGGAACAGATCTGATACCAAGTAGGAGTGAGTCAGCATTCAATTCAGTGATGACCAGGTGGGTTCACAATCAGGCAAAATAAATGAGGTCTCACTCCTGATAAAACGCAAGCACAGTGTAGAACACCCTAATGCTGCTGATTTCTTACCAGATCCTTGGAAGTCTTCATAATCTTTTTTGCTTTCCTTATTGCAGTGCTCAGTCCCACCTAGGAGAGCAAGAACAAACCAAAAAAAAATCAGATCAGCCTCACAGTATTCTATCAATTTTACTCCCAATTTTCTACCTTTTTTAAAGTATATCAGTCACAGCACAAAAATGATGTATGAGTCCACAAACTCATCATCAGTTACTTTTTATTAGACTAACAATCAACTATCCGATCACCCCCTATGAAACTCCACTTGTGAGAGTTCATTTATTCTGCTCCAGGGCATCATTTATTTCCTAAGGAAAAGTCCAGATCTGTTAAAGAGCTGAGATTCATATCCTGACTGCACTGCATGAGCTGCAGAGGACAGACTTCTCCAGTGACTCCTGCTGAAGAACAACTCATCCATTAGATGGTCAAGAGGGTTACGTGCATGGTGCTGGTCTGACTTGCTGTGGAAAAGTACAGATGAAACATTTGGTCTTGCAGGGATAAGGGTTATTCTCAGCTGAGGTTCATCTCAGCAGGGAAACAGCTGGTGTGTGGGAAGGTACAAAGCAGGGAATAGAGTTTGGAACACAAATCTCCTGACTAGGGTCGAGGAAGGTTAACTCTTTATTCTGGAAATATCTGCCCTGGAGGACAAGTTCCCACAGGCAGTGGCAAAATTGTTTTTTCTATTGGGTTAATGCAAGTTTGTGCCGAAGAAACATTTTGAGATTCTTCCAAAATGAGGTCCATATACCTAAATAGAAGGGGAAGAGGAGGGGCAGGTGCTGATCTCTTCTCTCTGGCCACCAGTGCCAGGAGCAGAGGAAATGGCAGGAAGATGTGGCAGGGGAGGGTGAGGTTGGCCATGAGGAAAAAGTTCTTCACCCAGAGGGTGGTGGAGCACTGGAACAGGCTCCCCAGGGAGGTGCTCATGGCACCAAGCCTGACAATATTCAAGAAGCATTTGGCCAAGGCCCTCAGGGACATGGTCTGAATCTTAGGATTGTCCTAGCACAGGAAAAGAGTTGGACTCCATGATCCTTGTGTGTCCCTTCCAGCTCTCAACATTCTGTGATTCTATGATTGGGTGCAAACTTCAGGCAAAAGCATTTGGCTTTGGCAGGGTAACACCAGCGTGCTCCCTCCTGCTGCTCCATTTTCAATTTTGGACAATATTCTTCTATCTCAGTAATGATAATTCCCATATGGTGTCCTGCTTTTATTTCTTATTTTATTACACCTTTGCAACCAGTGATATCTGTGAGGCAGTGTCTGGATGATGGCCTCTGTCCTTCTCCTCAGCATTCAGCATAAAGAAAGATGAAAATACTGCCCATTTGCCCTCTTTCACAAGGAATAACTGCTTTTGTTCTGTAAGCTTTGAGGATCATTAAAAAATAAATTTAAAAAATGAGAGATAAAAATAAATTACTTTAAAAATTGTTGCAAATGGGAAGAAAAATCCAGTGTATCACAAACACGTCAGCACTTTGTTTCCGATCAAAATGGTTAGCAAGGACAAACTGTTCTGTCTGGTGATGACCTGCTGTCAGTCTCTCCTACAGCCCAGCCTAAGGACATAACTGCTAGCTTCACACCAACCCAGTCTGAGAGCTCCAAGGTGAAGTTCAGCACAAGTTTATATTTATCAGTTTATATTTATCAGGAACTCAACACGGGGTGGGGGTAAAGTATGCTTCATCAAGTGGTAGTATTAAAACATTTGGAAAAAAGAAAATATCCCTCAAGTGATGGCACCTTACTGAACAGCAGGCATGCCAGCTTGGAATATTAAAGCAGCATATATTTGCATTTAAAGCAACCATTACCAACATTATTTTTTTTTTTTTAACTGGGAATAAAATTTAGCATGTCATTATAATTGACTTAGGCAGTGACCAAAGCAAATTAATTAACTGTGATATTCAAGGGTCAAAACTTTATAGGCAACAATATAAAGGGATAAGGAAGAACAAGCAGCAAGGAATGCAGATTTCTAAGTTATTGGTTTTTTAATATATGTGTCACATTTATATATGTGTTTAATATATGTTTAATTCATTGTGTCTATAGGCTTATAAAAATCTGGATATATCACAAATAGATGAGAGATGCTAGGAAAGAGCCAAGACATTGTTTCCTACTTTCTTCGCCCCTGGGCAACTGCTGTCCCCAAAACCAAACACACCATAGTTACGTTGTACGTTACCAGCTACTGTCATTGCTGCTGTAAAATAACTCGAGGCTCAGATGAGGCTTAAAATTGAGTATGATGCATGAAAAAAATTCCGGAGAGGTAAGATTAATCAAGCCCTTTCTGCTGGGCAGGAGAGGAGGAACCTTTCTTGCTCTCAGCAGCGCTGCATGAGAAGCACACGCTTCAGACAGCTACAGCAACACTGCACACAGAGAGCAGGGAACAAGGGAGGAAAGAAAGGCTGAATTGCCCTCACGTGCAGAAAAATGCTCTCTTGGAAGTGCTAAGGATGAGATGTCCTCCCAGTGCAGAAGTTACTGCAGCCAGGGCTCCAGGGTGGCTTGTGGAGGACTCCCATCTTGGTTTCATGGGTCACCTGTAATCCCTGGTTGACACCAGCACATCAAGCTTGCCAGCAAAGTCCATGCAACCCATAAAACCTCTCTTGCTGCAACTCGGCTAGCAAGCAGCCTGTTCTCTTTCCCGTGGCATGAAAACACCCCTGAGAATGGGGTTCTAGCAGCTGATGGATGAACTCACAGCTGGTATGAGCAGAGGTCCTGGGGAGCAGCCAGCCCCATCCACCCCAATCTGCACAGCCCCACTGCCTGGCAATACATGACATATCCATGTCATGGATGGGGCTGGGGCCAAGGCGGGGTCACTGGGATTTCATTCACTGCCTTCTTTCAAGGTTCTCCGCAGAGTCCATGTATTCCTGGGCAACCTGCTGTAGGGAACCTGCTTTAGCAGAGGGGCTGGACTGTATGATCTCCTGAGGTCCCTTCCAACCTCTATGATTCTGTGATTCTGTGTGATTCTGTGATTCCCAGTAATGATTTTTTTTTTGCAAACAGATCTATTTCTCATGGTAAACAAACGCACGAACCAACTTTAATTGTCCCTCATTTATCATCCTTGTTAGCCAGCTCTTTCCCAGGAGAGTGGGTATTTACAAAACACTCTGACAGTTTCCCTTCTAAGTCATTTTCATCATCCTTTTACCAGGAGTATGCATACCAAGGTACCAAAACACTGCAGAGCTTGTTAAAAGGCACCAGCAAAAGTGGGATTTGTTCTACAACTCCCACCTTTCATCCCGCAGAGGCTGTAGGAGGAATCTTTACAATTGCATGGGGCAGCCAAACCAAATGATGTGTAATCTGGACACAAAAGAGGGACCTTCCAGCAAGCTCAGAACTGAAACAAGCCAGCCCTACCTCAGCCCTTTCTCCTCCCAGAGCAATTACTTTGATTTCTGCTCATTTTACGCTAGTTGTTTCTTTTGGACTTGGACTCTGTGCCTTCTGCATGAAACAATTTGATTTACTTTTCCCAGTTTGTCTCTGCAAACCACAGTCAGCAACCATGAGCAACATTTCCTTCTCATCACACTTTTGTCTGCCAGCTTTCCACCCCAAAAGCCACTGTGCCTCTGGGTTGCCTGAGACTTGTTTTCAGGAGTCCTGCCTGGGGCACGTTCTGCATTGGTACAACACAGATGCACACAGTGCCCTGCAAATCTCATGCCACCTTGTTTTCTTTGGGTTTATTCGGTGGAATTTTGGGGTTGTGTGGCTTGTTTTTTGGGGATTGTTTAGGAAAATTGAGAGAAACAAGTAAAAGAGAAGAGTGAGTGCTCAAACTGTGCCTCTGCTATCGCTCATCTATAGCTTGTTTCTTCAGGGCTCAGCTCTGACTGCAGCAGGGACAACTCACACTTCAGTAGGTTTTACCTATTTCCAAAAAGAAAGGATAAAAGGAGGGCACCTTGCTCCCCAGGACCTAGCCTGCCTGCCAGATGCTTGCTTTATGGTCTGTGGTCTCCAAAGAAGGAAACAGGTCCCAGCCACAAGGTCTACCTTTGGCTGGCAGCCTGCTCTCACCAGGAGTGCAGAAGCACTCCCACCTCGGAGTTTGGTTCTGCTTCACCTCCTGGGAAGCAGTTCACATTTTCACTGAAAGAGAGAGAGGAAGAAGAGAAAATAGCAAGAGCATTTTTTATTTTATGAAATCCCAAAGGGTTGCTTTTTTTCTCAGCCAGAATTGGTTGGCTCCTACTTTGTCAATGAGGAGGCTGGCAGCAGTAATGTCCATGAGGGATGTGGCTTTTGCTTTTTACAAAGTCAGTGAAAGACCTGATAGAGGGGACATGAACCAGCATGAGTGCTTGTGGCAATGAAGCCTATTTTGGTAAGATAAAATGACATTAGCATAAATATGTATATTTTTGCTGACATAAGATGACTCCCAGCAAAATCCTACTACTGGAGATTAAGTTAACTCTGCAGCTACAAGGTCTCTAATAGTCCAGAGCAGAAAAGTGATGGGGAGCAGAAGAGGCACTCTGAAAGGCAGAAAGAAGAGTACAAGCTCCTTCCAACACAGATCGTTTAAGATTGCCAGCAGCAGGACTCCAGTGCTGAAGTTGAGCCATTATTCTGGCCTCAACAAAATCAATTTAAGTATTGCCATTTAACTGAGCAGGCCAGCTGGCTTCAAACAACCTACAGACAAGCTGAGAATAATCTCCTGCAAACCTGCTTGCTCCTGGGGCCAGGAGGGGAGTTTGGTAGGCAGTGCCTAACACCCCTCACCCTATTTTGGCCCTTTTTGCTCTCTAAAGGAACCTCCCTATATCACAGGACCTGGTGTAGGAAGTCCTCCACCATGTGAGTTTATAAACATTTTTGATTAAAAAAACCCCACCCAGTCATCCCAAACCAGCTAGCTTGGATACCTGTGCCCACTGTCAGCATTTTGGAGCTGTGCTGCAGCCAATGTTAGAGCATCTGCTGTTGACATAGCTTAAACCACAAGACATATCACAGCAGCTTTAGATACTTCCCAGGTTTCAGCTACCTGCGGTAAGCCTACGCTTCTGATGTGCCATATTATTTTGCCTCCTGACTTGAAGGAGTCCCCAGTGTGGTTACCCTCATGCTAAGGGTAGAGAAAACCCTCTTGTTGGGCAAGAAAGATGCAGCAGGAGAGCCTGTGCATGCACATCTACCCGCACTTCCAGCCCTGGCCCAGGCTCTGCTCTACAGGCCACTGGTGGCAATTAGGGACGCAGAAGACCCCATTCCAAGTGACATCTTGCTTGCAGAGCCTTGCTGGTGATCCAGGAACCATGAGTGCTCCTTCCACTTTTCCCCACCAAGATCAGGGGTCTGCTCCTCAAACTGCCCACGAGCAAGGCAGCCACCTCACCCAAGTCCCTGAGGACCCCCACAGCAGTTAGATGTTCTCCTCCTCCAGCTTTGTGCTGAAAGCAACGTGCTCTCTGTGAAGGAAGCAATATTTTTTATTCATCATTAGAGCCAAGTCTCCTAGAGACAAGGGCAGAGTGCTAATGGCTCCAGGCAGGTTGGCAAAAAAAATTAATTTGGGCTAATTTGTCAGAGACCAGGGAAGTATGTCATGGAGCACTCGTATCATCTACTCCACTTGCAGTGCCTCCATTGTGTAGATAGTTTGCAAAGCCTCTGTAGCAGGGGCTCTTCCATCCTTGAGATACACGATCTCACTGGAGAAACATCACAGCAACAGAACAAAACAAACTATTGACTGGAAAAAGCAGCTACACATTGATATTTGCCACCTTAAAGGCAATTAAAACCTGGACATTATATTGCCTTATAAGGGCAAGTAACTCCATATTTATTTTACTCCCTTTGCCAGTACAAACATGATAATAATTCTGGGAAAATGGGCATCCAAAAGTCTAAATGAATAAACAAAGTACCTGAAAATCAATAGAGTTGAACAAAACAATCATTAGTATTAAAGTCTTGTTCAAACACTTGGCAGGGGACCCAGCCAACAGTTGCAGGCTCATATAACTGAAGTGATCAATCTTATTACAAACCAAAGAAGCAAATGTGAGGTAAACTGCATTTTATGTATCTGCAGCTCTGGCTGCATATTAATTTTTTCACCCATAATTCATCTTTACTCAGTCTGACTTGTCACAGAGTTACTGTGGGCAATTTATCAACCACTTGAGCATGAACTCTAAGCACGGCTCTTCTCCTCCCATCTCCCCCAGCCTCCTCATGCTCAATCAGGGCACCAAGCGAGCTAAAAATGAGTGCACTGTTAGGGCAGAAAAATTGTTCTGTTGGTAGAGTTCCCTTATTCCTGGTGAGAAATAAATACACCTTGATAGAAAGAGTTCTAACTACCACTTGTAAGGGAGAGGGTTTGTTTGAGCCACTCACTCAGAGGGATGGTCTCCAGGCCATGCAAATGAGAGTCCAAATTTTGTTTAAAAAAACAAAACCAAAAAGCCCCCTATCTTCAGTTGTTTTCCTGGCAGAAAGTGCAGCTGCTGGAGCTGTCATTGGAGGTGGAAAAGCGTGGTCCCACGCCTGCTCTGAGCGATGGGAAGAGCCAACCAAAGATTTGACACCAACTCCATGAGTGCCAGCCTGTCCCCTCTGGTTGATAGGACAAGCATTTCACCACAGATCTTCTAATTTCTGCACAGCAGCCACCTGGGTTTAAACAGCCTCTCTCTCCAGACTGGTTAGCCTAGTTCACTGTGCAGCATGGAGAGTCCTCTCCTCTCTTCAAGAGCAGTTCATTGCCTGCATCCTCTTCCACTCCAAGAGGCACCTTGCAGTTCTGCCACTGGCAAAGTCCAGGTGCAGGGTGGTTTCTACTTCTCTTTATTCCCTCACACAAGCAAGTCCATATGAAAATCTGACTCTGGGGCTGGCAGTGTGGGACACATGCAGCCACCACTGCTACAGCTCCTGATGTCCTCCTGGGTGACCTGCTACACTGGGGGCTGGGGGAGCCTTTGCTGTACTCTCACCTTTACCTTCAGGACTCCTAATTAAAAAAACAACCAACCAAACAAACAAAAGCCCCACAGTTACTGACAGGGTCTCTGAGGCTGTTGCAAGTACAGAGGAGGGAAAAGAAAATGCAGTAAAACCCTGGAGACTCACAAATGTTTGTAGGATGAGTAAAGATCTAGCAATTATTAAAGGAGGGCTTGCGATGAACTTGACCCATCAACTGTTTTACCAGTTCAGATGCAGAATTTCTGAAGGAACCTATTTGATGATGTTTGGGCTATGTCCTGGTTGAGCTAAGTTAGTGTGGGCCCTCTCTGCTGCCTGCAGTCTTCCTCTTTCATCCCTGCCTGGTTACAAATCCATATATTTCTATGTTGGCATAGCATGGAGTGTAGTAGTCATATGGAACATATAAAACAAACATCACTGCCATTCTTGGGAGGCAAGTGTTTCTCCAGGTCTTACTATTGTCAGAACTAAATCCATCTTGGAGATGAACCACAGCTCACCAAAGCCCATAAAAAGACTCAGACTGATTTCAATGGCTATTGGATGAGGTCCTATGTAAAACACCTTATGCAAAGCTTTAGAAATCAAAAATGTCTTTATCCATCCAGATGCAGGGAAAAACATTTCCAAAAATAGATGCCTAAGTCTATTGCTTTTGGACGCTGCAAAACAACCACCACAGGTTTTGGTGTGACTGGGTGGCCTCATGATGACTCAAAAACCCAAACCAAACCAAAACAAACCCACAACCAAAAAACTCCCCCCAAAATTTGCATCTGTTCAGGTACCTATGCAGATATGTATGTGTTCAAGCAGCAAAGGTCTAGGACATACAATCAAGTCACGGTGGCATAGCGAGGACATCACAAAAGCAGTGATAAGTAAATATGTTTTCCAGCCTGGGGCAAAAGATGATGCACATTAGCTTAAACCTCTTGCACTGCAGACTAATCCAAGTTTGCAGTGGGTCACTAGCACCTACACAAGCTGCTACATAACATGAGGGATAACTCACCATGCCATGGTAATAAGGGGGTGCAGATGACCCTCAGTTGAGTACCTGGTTTGAGGTTATTGTAACTGCTTAACAAGAAAGTCTGGAGAAAATGAGATTTTATTTTCTTTACTCTTCTTCCCTGACCCAGACTGGTACAAGAGAATTTGGCCCTGTAATTCCCACTCTCCAACAACCTTGTTGATGCTCTACACAGATGAAGTGTGTTTCATTCAAACAGACATTTTCTAAAAATGTCCATTCTCAAGAGTGTTGAAGTTTATTTCACAGACAATGCACATGTACTGGAAGCCTTTGTACTTTTCAGTTCCAGCTTAAAAGACCTTTCACAATTTGCAGCTTAGAAAAAACAAAGTGGAAAACCAACTCACCTTTGGAGGAGGGTAGAGATGGCAAAGTGGTTGTCCTGGATCCTGTCTACACAGCTTCAAGGAATGGCAGACCACATCGGCATTCATTTCCCTGTCTATGCTGAAGGAAACAGTGCAAAAACAAAGACTATTATGTTCTTCTGGGTGCTTGAAAGTAGAAGTTATTTCCATGAGAAGCTAAATCTCCCCCACACCAAACAATAGCCTCAGTTTGCTTCACTGTGGCCCATAATTGCTGCTCAGTCTTGGGTCCTAACGATTTTCTGCCATGGCATCCTATTCAGCATTTAAAATTGGATTCCAAGATGATGAAAAAGCACCGTGCTTTATATGCAGCACCTGAATCAAATACATTATGACTGTTCTGTTTTTTAATCAATCATAATTCTGACAAAGATTTAAAGGTTAAAGTTAATGCATATGCAATTTGGCATGTATGAATGTTCAATCATTAACTCAAGAAAATAACCAGAAATCCTTCAAAGATCCTTAACCTTTAATCACCAAGCACAAGTGATAGGATTGTTTCTTTCTTTTTAGGACACACCTCTGGGCTAATCCGGAATTAAATTAAAATGTTTGATTATAGCACTTCTTAGTCCTGTAAGCACTTTGCAGTCCCTTGACTAGTTTTAAAAATAAAAATAAAAACCCTAGGGAGGAAGACGTTCTAGCAAAAGCTCTTTTAATTAAACTAAGAACTTTCAAAGAGGAATAAAATGACCTACATTTTATTTTCTTAACCACTTACATTACTTAGTAGGTTTTCCCAAGAATGTGTATCAAGGTCAGGGCTGAGAGCATGTAGGGGCTGACAATTAGAAAGCTTAATTAAAGATAGAAGGGAAAATGAGAGCCAGGAGTGACTCTGTAGAACCTGTCTTGCACACATGGGTTATTCAGATTCCTCCCTCAGCCAAACAGCTAAATTTCAGAAGGTAATTACATCAGGTGTGCCTGATCTGAGACTCAAATGGAGTAAGCAAACGGTTACCAGTGGCAGCCTGTGTTTATTCAATCAGCAATAGCGACGCCAAATGCCAAACCAGAATCGCTCTCAAGCATCTCTGCTTTAATAATAATAATAATGTGATGGTAAAAAGGAAACCCCTGCTCTTCAATCCAACAGCACACCTGTACACCTGGAGAACAAACCCACCTGAGAGCACACAGCAATACTTACAGTTCAGCTATGTGTGGTCCGTAAATCTCAGCAAGTACGTAACAAAAACCTTGCAGTTTTTCTAGAAAACAGAAAATTTTTTTAAGCAATTGAGCAGGGTGAAACTGGTTTTATACCAGTCAAAATACAGCAGGAGTTGGTTCATTAAGGTGAATGCTGATTTATCTCAGGGGAAGGTGCGTGAATCTGTGACTTCGGTATAGCACCAGAGAATGGGAAACCTGAATTTCTAATGCTGCCTAAAGTCCTTCTCTGAATTTAGGCAGGTTAGAAATTGCTTAAAGCCATTTTCTAGCTTTAGGTAAGCCATGTGATAAAGACTAAAAAGGATAACTAGTATTTGTTAAAGGATAACTAGTATTTGATAAAGGATATCTAGTATTTGTTAAATGTTCTGAGTATGGCATCATGGAAAAGTCAAAAGAAACCATACATGCTGCAGACTCTCCTAAGCAGTTTAAACAAACAGCTCGGTAGGTTTGCAAGAAGAAAGAAAACAAATACATAAATCCAAGTGCAGAAAGTGATGTAGGGCTTGATGCTACTGCTAGAGCTGCCTCAGAGCTTCTGAGGGTTTGTGTGCGTTAAGGGAACGTGTTTTGTGCAGAGCAGGAGTTGCGCAGGAGTAATTGCATTCAAACAAACGTTGGACACTTTTCATTTGGCTTTCTTTCACAGTCTGCAGCCGTGTGCCTTTTCACAATGCTGGCTGGCTCAGGTGGCTTGCTTTAATCTGGGTGAAGCATGGCCCCCATGCCCTCCAAAGGACAGCTCATCAGAGACTTCTTTAAGGTACCGTTGGGAAAAAAAGTGATCTCCACACCTGAACAAAGATACTTGTGTGAGAGACTGGGGATGTGAATAGAGATAAGGCATGATGGTAGCACTGGTCTGATCGTTCCCACGAAGGAAAATTGCCCATTTCTTGGCCTGAACAGACAAGAGCTGGTTAACCATGCACGTATCCTGCATAGGAGGTGTCAGGCCTTGTTTTGGCGGGGGTGGTGGTGTGAAAAGTCATGAAGAGGCAGGTTCATACAAGCACAGCAACGACAAACTTGCAGCTCCTGAAATTCCTGAGAGATATTGTTTTCTCTTGCAACTCCATTACCCAGACAGATAACTAGCTGTACTTGGGGAAAAATCACAGAACCATAGAATGGTTTGGGTTGGAAGGGACCTGAAGGATCATCCAGTCCCAACCACCCTGCCATCAGCAGGGACACTTTCCACTACATCAGGGTGCTCAAAACCTCGTCCAACCTGGCCTTGAGGCTTCCAGAGAGAGGGCAGATGCAGAATATCCTCATCTTTCCCAAAGAAAAGCCTTAGAAACCCCCAAAGCAGCCGCTTCCTTCAAAATTTGGGCTGAATATTCAATTTTAACCAGCATCAGGCTGGAAATGCCCAGGGCCAGGGGTCTGCTGCACAGAAGGTGGGTAGTTTTGCTCTGGGGAAGGTACAAAACCTTGCAGCACTGACTCCATCAGCGGGCACGGGCATGCTCTCGCTCCCATGAGAGCCAGGGAAGGCGGCTGCTCTCCAGTTGGGATCACAGACACCTCAGCTGTAGACATAGTGCTGAGGGACATATGTTCAGGGACTTGTCAGTGTGAGGTTAATGATTGGACTCAATGATCTTAAAGGTCTTTTCCAATCCAGGAAAACAAACACACAAACAAAAAACCCCTCCAAACAACAACAAAAAAAAGACCAAACCAAAACCCAAACAAACCCCCTGTCCCCCCAAAAAACCCCTGTTCCCTCAGAAAGGAGGATTAGGATCAGAAAGGCATAGCAGGGAATGGAAAGACAATTTTCCCAACACCGTCCTCCTGATACGGTGTTGCAGGCAGCTTCTCTAATGAGGATAGCTGATTTTTCTTATCCCATGACAGGTGGTTTATTTCAAGCAAGTTATTAGCTTCATTTCTTTGCCTTCTTTGCCACATAACTCCTCTCTATTGGCTCTTTAGAAGCAATCTGCAAGTCAAAAATTGGCCTCCTGGCTAGAATCAGGTTTTATTCTTGTTCACCTAAAAGGAAAGACATCACAGACATCAATAACCCTGCATGTGGGGTAATCACTGCTGATTAAAACACCTTCTGATGAAGCTTGCCAGTGGGGTACCTGTCTCCCCACAGTAGCTGGCAGGAGAAGGTGTCTGGCTTCCCCAACACCTCCCTGGTGCATCACAGGTGATGGTCCCCTTATAGGTTTCCCAAACCAGTTGGTTTCCATAATGTTTCTGACCTTGGAGGAGTCAGCAGGCTGCTGTATCCCATACTGGTGGCTGCAAGGAAGGGAGGGTTTGGCTGGCCATCAGCTGGAATGAGGGTCTGCTGGTCACACTGACTTCTAGGCATTGTTTTCCTTACACATATATGAAGCTTGGCATGTAATGACCCCATGGGGTAACAAGAGGAAGAATGAGGGGTGACAAAAAGAACAGCAATAACAGAAAATTATTGGGCACACAGAGTCCTCTTGGAAGATACAGGTGTCATTCAGGCTTTGGCTTTCAGAAGAACAGACCCAAGCCATGGGCAGTGCTTACAGGACTTGCCCTCTGAGCCAGCCCACATTCATGTGTTCACAAACCTCCTGTTCTGCTAACACACACGGGGAGAGGATATTGCAAAGCTCTGTTAGCAAGAAGCTATGTCAATCAGAAAGGAGGGGAAGAGAGGTAGAGAGAGATGATGAATAACTTTGAGTGTTCAGGGACAAGAAAAGAGCTTAAACCAAATTAAATGCTGGAAAATTTAGAGAACATTTAGAGTACGTTTCCTTTTGCCCTGCTTTAGGTACAAAGAGATCCCTCAAACTGCCCTGTTCTTCCACTATAAAAATCCACAGGCTTTTCCTCTATAGCTTCGTAGTCCTAGAAACCCCAATTCTGGCTGAATCCCAGAGGGTAAATATTTGCAAGAAAGATGGTGTTAATCATGTTGCCATTTCCACTTGAGCTCTAAGGTGTTTACACAGCAGTGGCTGACCCAGAAGCAGAGCATGACTCAGAGGCAAGGCCAGAGACCGATGGTCTCAAAGCACATTTTGGGTATCATACACCTGTGTTTCATCAGGCAGGCAGCCAGCATCCAGGTAAACATACACTCCTGCTAATAAACATCTCTTACACCATAAATACTGCCCATTCCCCCAGAGCTGGCATTTCTGTCTGCTCAAGAGCCTCCTTCACTCATGAGGTTACTGTTCTTGTTTTCCTAGGTTTATTGGCCATGGTGCTTGAATCACACATATTGCAAATATTTCCATATAAATAAGGATGTGATTGTGTTTTCTACACAGCCTATGGGATTGACACGTACTGAATTTTTCTCTCTCTTTTTCTTTAAACATTATTTTGCTCTTGAACATCATATAATTTCAGCAAAGGCTTGATCCAACCCCAACTTGATTGTAACTAAAATTGTAGGATGCCCTTAAAAAAAAAAAAATCCCATGAGTTCTTATTCCCTTTTTGGCCCTAGGAAAAACCCCATTGCCATTAATTTGTTGCTATATTTCTTGCAATTAATGGTAGACATGTATAATAAGGAAATTGTTCCTTCAGGTGAAATGGCATAGCCTGCTTTAGTAAGGTTTGCTCCTCGTGAGCATCCAAAGCTTTTCTGTTGTTTCAAGCAGCAAGAGGAAGATGTTGATTCCTGAGGGGTTGCAGCGTTCACTTCCCAAGAAAGGATAAATCACTTTACACTGTAGCTCCTGCACAATCCATAGGATTTTTTCACTCCTTTCAAGTTCAGGGTCAGGTTTTTTTTCAATTGGGTGTATCCATGCATCTCATAGAAGGTAACTGGATTATACAGATTTAACTAAAGGGATAATAGGATTTTATGTGTGTAAAGAATGGCAGCTGAAAAGAACTATCTTGACATGTCAGCAGAACAAGGTCCACTGAGTGAATCATGAACACAGAGCTAGCATGTCATATTTTAAAGAAGAAAATTGTATTTTAATAGCAGGATCAGTGCTTCTAATTGTAACTTCATGGTTATGTGCCTGCAATTTAGAGCACTGAGGATATGACTTATGGAATAGAAATCAGATAAGCGTCGTTCTATCAATGAATGTGTCCCAGCAATTACCTCCCTGCCCCATCCTGCATCGGGAAATCCTCTCTGGGAAAGGAGGGAATTAATATTCTACACACATCTTCTGTGAAACTAGGGTCTACAGAGCAAGATGGTTTCTCAGATATACAATCAGTGAAGTCCTATGTAAATGACTTTTCAATGAAGAATCCTAAGCCATTTTTTTTACATTCCTAACATTAAAAAGACATCACAAATGTGAGATCTAGTTACTTGAATAGTTATAGGATAGGTCTGTGAGGCACAAAGCTATTCTGGCATTCAAACTCTTCTCTATTTAGGGATGTGCATTCAGACAGCTGAGGTCCTTTGGGCAGATAAAATAAGGGGCAGAAAAAGGGGAGTCTACTTATATTCATACAGAATAGCTATTGCTTTTGAAATTTGTCTCATCAGGTACATTTCAGTAGCTTTTCTGTGCAGAGCAAACGCTCACATCTTACACCTGTCAACCTCAGCTCATTTTTGAGATTGTTACAATAGCTCCTTCCTATCCCTGCTGAAAACATTCTTCATCTTCACAGTTGCTACAAAGACCCATATCAACAAGGAAGAGGAGTGGTTGGGCATACAGTGAAACTATTCTGAAGCTGCTAACAAAGAGATAAAGTGGAGAAAAAGGGAGGGAAGGGGTCTGCGTGCGTTGGTGCTCACGTGCATGTGAGCTTAACACAACCCCATTCTCTCTAACTTTGGGAACAAAATCCCAACTCTGAAGCCAAGTGAGCCAACGCCACCGACTTCCCTGCAGATAACACCTTGCTGTCTTTCAGCTGCATTCATTTGAGATGCTGTGTGAGAAGTGGATAGAGCTTTTTCAGACTCCACATGTGATTTTTTTTTAATTAACAGAGGACTACAGCAGTACTGACGTAACATATGCTGCATTATTTGTTACTTACCAGGTATGTAGCTGCACAGTCTCTCCACGGCTGCCTTTACGGTGCTGTTGTGCCACTGTGCAAGCTGTTCAATTACAGAGACCACAAGCACACATCCTTCAAAAAAAAAAAAACAAACCAAGAAAAAAAGTGAATACAGTTATCTGTGAAGTGTGATGAAGCACCCTGTGCCACAGAAAAAATTCAGGCATCATTGGGCATTTCATTTCTTGAGATGCTCCATGGCAGATGAGTGCTCAAGGGGAAAAAATACCTGTGAATTTTTGTCTCTGTTCAAAACCTGTGAGTTATCAGAGAGGATGTTGATGCCAGAAGAGCACACAGAACAGCCTGACTTTTAAAGCACTGGATATTGCTCCTGAAAAAATGATTTTCCATCCTTTCAAGGATGAAAATCAAGGAGCTGGAGGAACAACCACTGTTACAACTGCCTGCTTGGCCACCTGCTCTCTCATTATTTCTCATAAAAAAAAAAAAAGAGCAGAGGTCTGTACCTGATGGGACTTCTCCACCTCTCCACACAAGCCACACAGAGACCTACTGAAACTGAAACACAAATGGGTGGGACTGCCTGCAGAACAGACCTCACGAAGCAGACGTATGTGTTGACCACCACGAGGCATCCACATCATCATTTCTTCACACTTGCCTCTGAAGCCCTGCGGTGCTTGGCACACACAGGTCTACTGGGCTCAGCTATGCATTTGCTAAAGCCAAAATGTCATCTGAGTCTATTCTGCTCTCTTTCTGTGGTTGGAAATAAACCATTTCCTATGTTATTTCTCATTGCTAATCTGGGTGCAAGTAGGGCTAAAGCCTAGTTGCTCTTTAGCTGTGGCTGAGGCCCAAGAGCTTGCACACCATAGTGAAACATTTCTTGAGATGTCCAGCACTTTTTCTGATATTTTTGGGATGAAGTAGGTTCAATGTGATCTTCATATAGCAATCATTCAAAATACACATGATCATAGAATCATAGAAGGGCTTGGGTTGGAAAGGACCTTAAAGATCATCCAGTTCCAACCCCCCTTCTGTGGACAGGGTTGCCAACCACTAGATTAGGATACCCAGGGCCCCATCCAATCTGACCTCCAGGGATGGAGCATCCAAAACTTCTCTGGGAAACCTGTTCCATTGCCTTACCACTCTCTGGGTGAAAAATATCCTCTTAACATCAAACCTAAAGTGATTCAAGATGACTTTAAATTGCTGTGGGCCAGCATTGTGCTCTTTCTGCAGTGGCTTCACCGTTTTATAAAGCCACATTTGGTGATGCAAAGTCTGACCAAAATAGTCAGACTTGGCAGACAGCAGGAGATCAGAGCCTGTGTAACAGAAGTAGGTATCCCAGGCAGCCAGGAGACAAGGAGCCAGGACACCAGTTTCCAGCAGCCTGAATAAAGGTTTCTCTCTGCAATCCCTGTAGCCAAATGCTGTTTCCTCCCTGCTGCAAGAAATCTCAGCTCTCAGGATTTGCTCTGACACAGTCTACTGATGGAGATGAGCTGCAGCATTAGGATGTGGAGGCAGATCCACCTTATTCCAAAGCTCAAGAGCATTAATGTTTAGGGATTTCAGGCTGGCACAAGTCTTCAAAGCCAGTTTTTAAGTTCCTTCCAAGTCCCTCTGCCTATGTGCTATTAAATCAAAGTGCTGTTTTTCCACATACATAATTTTGATGCTCCTGTGGATCAAGTGGTAAGTCAAAGAGGAGGTAATACAATTGGAACTTGCTCTAAGACTAATATCTTTGAGTCTTCTATTACTTCTTCTACCCCAAAGACAGTAATCCAGTGGAAATGACAGTGAACTTGCCACCTCTTTTGCAGGGATAAAAGCCCACTTCTCCATACTTATTAAACAAAATGCTCACTCAAAGTCCTCTGCAGAATGATTTATAAAGCCTGATAAGAGCCATTACCTCCAGTCAGGCTAAAAGAAAGGGAGAATAAATGGAGACAGACACAACCAAGAAAAAACCCTGAAGCAAATAATTCCTTCTTCCCTCTCCCCCCTGCCCAAAGTAGCCAAGCACTTGCCCAAGGAATTAACAGTCAATTAAATCACAGTAGCTCATAAAGAAAACAACAACAACAACAAAAAGGAATGATAAAGACCAAAATCAAAGCCAAATGAGACATCCAAGTTAGAGGGTAAAGCATGCTCAGGGCTTGGGCTGGAAGAAGAGCCCAGGGCCATCTGGTCCCTGTTTAACCACTAGCAGGTGCCATGCCCCAGGCGATGCTTGTGCTAAGGACCAGTCCCCAGAGCACGTTTGGACAAGGACCCACAGTCAGGGGAGGAGGAGTTGAGGGGTGCAAGTGACTTCAGCTGTTTAAGTGCAAACCTGCACTGGTTCCAGAGACAGAGAACAGACCCTGGTTTATTTGCAAGGGTAGCGTGGACATACCCACACCAGAGCAACTCCATCACTTCGCACCAAGATGGTGGTGAGCATCCTTGAAACATGCTGGAAACACACCTAAAAGGCATTTCACAACTTGGTTCTTACAAGGCCATACTATTAATACACATGAGCTTACAGACAACCAAAACTACTCTTCCCCTGCCCTCTATGTCTGTTTTATTCATGAAGATGGAGGCTCAGAAAAATTAAATGACCAAAATGATGCCTTAACCACAAAACCACACTTTCTTTCTGTGCCTTCCTTTCTTCTCTTACCAAGGTCAGGCCTTCATCTAACAATCTCACTGTCTAGAAATCAAAAAGACAAAAAGGAGTCCAAGCAGAAGGATGGGAAGGAGCTAGTCTTTTGACATTTTCTGGGGGACACAGCTTTTCGTGTTTTACCTCTCATTCCTTTGCACCAGGAGCTTGAGGAAGCTACAAATGAGGATATACCAGTGCTTAACAGACACATGTCCAGGAGTCTGTGAGGGTTGAAGATAAGGAGGAGAGAAGGAAACTCGGGAGACACTGATATTAGTGATGTGACCCCAAAACAGCAGAACTGAGCACAAGGATAAGTGGGCAGCAGCGATGGAGCAGATGCCAGCATGGCTTGAGGAGTAGGACATCCTGACCAGACAGGGAAATTACAAGCCTGGATGCAGAGCGAGGGGAAAAATCCACCTTGCAAGGACAGGCGTGAGCTCAGACACAGGGGGACGGGTGAAAACCAGAGAGATTTGGGATATCAGATGCCAAAATGTCAATTGGGACTTCAATCAAGGGACTGAAGATTGATTGCCAAAATGTTGGCTCCAGAGCAGTGAGGAGAGGTTTTCTTTCAGTGTAAAAAGCTGCCCTGATAAAAACATTGATGCAACGAGCCAACCCTCTCACCCCAGCAGATGAGGAAAGAGCTTCTGGCCAGGGTGCTCAGCCCTCTGCATTGCTTTTCAACTGAAATAGGGTTATTCATCCCCAGCACTGGCTAATATGACTCTCATTTTCGTTATCACAGTGAGGACTTCTCGCCTGTGGTAGAGTCAACACACAGAAAGGGGCTTATGGACAAACAGCCCAAGTGCTCAAAATCCAAAAAGTTGGGCTGAGGATATAAATAGTCCTGGTATTTCCATTTCCTCTGTTATACAAGAAGAGTCTCAGCTGAAGATGTGAGTTTCTCTCTCATGTTTGTCAAAGTACCACAGAGGAGGAGATAAAAAATTAAAAGCTATTTTTGGTACAGCTCTGCTAAATAGAAACAGAATTCTTAATCACAAAAACAATCATCCAGATAACCCTATTGGTAGAGCAGTCTCCTGGCAATTAAATGGACATTTTTCATGTTGATTAAGTCAGTTAGACACTTTTGGGTCTATTGAACCAGCCCCAAAGGGAGATTCGCTTCACATGAGAATTAATGGAGCCATTGCTGAGCTTGTGCAGTACTCAGTGCAGTACCTTGGGCTACTAGATGCTATATGAATATAAATAACAATAAGAATAGCCTAACTATTGGGAATAACCCACAGAGCTGAACTTCAAAGTGTTTGCTCTCATAAACTACTCTTTACTATCACAGAGAAGATGCTTCTGGTCATGCTATTACACCCTCCCCTCCTTGGGCACCACAGACCACCCCTCAGTTCTTCAAATGCTCCCCCACAAATACACCTATGCCAGATGAAACGCTATGCTTTGTGGGACAAGCCGATAAAGAAACTCTGGATTGATTTTCAAAGGGGTTTGCCATTCCAGTTGGGGCATCCTCAGCCTCAGGCATGATAGCTGAAGACTTCAGACCCAAATCTGAGGAGACTTCCTGCCCTCCAGTGGGAAAGGTGATCTCCAGGAACGCGTGCCACCAACGTGTGCCATTGGCTGATCTGCTCTCTGTCTACCCCATCTACCTGGGCTTTTATCAGGTGTCCTTTCTCCACCTCTCTTTACTGCCTTGTGGTCTGCTGGCACCTCTTTTTGCCCCACCATGGGCCATGTCCCAAGGGTCACCCACTTCTGTTCAGGAACTGCTGGCCTCAAAGCCCTTCATTTAGACTGATGTCATCAGAAGCAGCTTTTGGGTTTGAGATTGTAAATTACTCAGGAAAAGGGATGAATCCTGGGATGAGGGAGAAGGAATACCTAAGGGGACTCTCTGTAGTCCAGGGAGTTTAACCCACCCAGGTTCCTTGGGTTTTTTTAGATAAATATGTGCTTCCTCCCAGTAATTCAGATTTATCCTCTAGGAGAGCCTGTGTTGGGCTATAGGTAAAATCTCAAGAGGTTACTGTCTATAAACTGAAGTCAACTCAGATTATTCTTGCTCCTACAACAAACCTACTCTCCTTTTCAATCTTATATATCATCTTCCTCTGGATTTAGTGGCAGAAAAAGAATTAATTGTTTGCTGTAGCATAAGGAGCTACTACCCTCTAAAGAAATCAACAGAAATATCCCTGGACACCAGATACCATCAGAAAAGTTAACCAGTTATCCTAGCCTTTAACAGGTCTTAATTCTTCAGCTAAAAATGGAAAATTATTAGTTAGCTAAAAAGGACAGGGGGAAATCAGCTGTCTTTGACTGTAGAAATCTCCCAGCTTTAATTCCTTATGATATGTCTAATAATATCAACTCGTTAATACTCTAGCATCAGTAGAAAAGCACTTCCAGGTCTGGATAGCCATTAGCAACTACTGCTTGCTTTTAATTTAGTAGACATTTAGAGGTAATTTATTTCTTGTCATGAGCTGGGCACATAGAAGGCAATGTAGATAGGCTTCATAATTAAAAGTTAAAAAAAAGCTCTAAATTTTTTTATAGTTGCACATGATTTTCTTTAGAAACAAGTTTCAAGACATTGACTTTGCTGTCACACTTCAATAATAGGTTTCAGTGCCTTGACAGGCTGAAGGATGTTTTCCTCTAGAAGAAATTCATTGGTATTATAATACCTACCAGCCATTAAAAACTAGACTCTGGTATTAATAAAACACCTGTCTCTTTTAGGAATAGTTTGTCCCATCTGCTATTAATTTCAGAAGAGATAAGACAAAACCATAACCATTTTGCTCAGCAGCAGTAATCTGAAAACTTACACATCAGGAAGTACTCCTCTCCATGTATTTGAAAGTAGTGTGTAATAACAAAATGACATTTCCAATAAGCTAGAAAAAAAAAAGTCATACCCCAATAATAAAATCAGAGCTAGAGAAATTCATTTCTTAGCTGTGAAGCCTCTGGCAGTTTGAGCAGACTATTTAACTTAATCCACTTCTGCTGCACACGTTTGAAAGGCTCTATAATTAGAATTATACCTAGGGATGTCAAGAAGTGCCTGGAGAGTGAAAGCTGACTCTCTCAGTTTCAGATTTGTAGATATATTTGTCTGAGTAAAACTCTGTTAAATGGGATTTCTGGCACCCGGTGCATCCTCCTTTGCTACCCTTTTGCTCACCTTCTTGGGTGCTGGAGACCTTTCTCGCCCCTCCAGCCATATCACCGTTCCCCAGACATAAATTTAATATACCCCTTGAAGTACAAGGAGGAAAGAAGCCCCAAAAAAGTGGCTTTGGACACAAATAGCTCTCCACAAACCCTGACACCTGGTCACCCCACTCACTCCTGGTGGGGCAGGAGCTGGAGCCTCGCTTGGTGAAGAGGCAAATCTCTGCCTCAAATATCTGCTTGTAGCAGCAAAGCCCCTGTAGAAACAAACCCATCTATCACACTCCTGGTTTTACATAGAAGATGAAGGTTTTCCCAAAACACAACCTTTGCTTCTTCCATTTATAGTTGACCATAGGCTCCAGTGCATCTCTTACAGCCTACAGATGAGGAGCCCCCAGAGCCTGGGGACTGATGGATACCGTGATTCCTTGTGCAGGTGATGTTGATCCAGAGAAAAAACACCTCTTTCAAAATTAGTCTAATCCAGTTCAACCTGGAACAAGACATTCCTGTTTGAAACACGAGCATTCATACAGGGAACTAAGAAGAAATAAGGTTTTCTGCTCTGAGATGGGGACATGCACATGGGTATTCTAGGTGCAGGCAGACCATGGCTATGCAATGATATGGTACAGGATTGTTTTATTTTTCAGTATGTACTCCTTTCCTAATGCTTTCCAATATTAATTTTGCCTTCTTTCACTACTTCTCAGCACCGAGATGATACTTTTAAAGAACAGCCCCTTATAACTTCAAGATTTAATTCCAGCGTGGAAATACTCAGCTCAAATGACATATCTGTATATGTGACATTAGGGTAGTTATTTTCCATATACAGTCAGAGGAGTTTTTGCTTCAAAAGCTAATTCAGAAAGGGGTCTGAGTGTTAAAGTCATTTCACTCAGACTTTGTTTCCTATTCCATTTACAGCATTAATTTATTTCATAGAGATACTGAAGTGATGGAATATAATAATAGGTATCCATATTCAAATACATTGGCATATACCAGACCTTTTCCCCTTAAAATTGCTAAGTGTCATAAAATATCTTGGAAATGCTAAATGGTACACTATCTACCAAACTTGTCACTGGGCATAAAATTATATATAGTGTACTAAAGACATTTTAAAAGATATTATCATATAGCAGTATTTTGAGTACACTGTAGCTCTGTAACAAAACCAGCAAACGCTGGAATATTAATTATCATTTTTGTTGCTCATGCCTCTGCAGTTCACACAACAGCAGTGAGACACTTCAGACCCTCTAACTTCAGAGCTCTATTCATTATTGTTTCATTAAGACACCTGATAAGGACTCTGATACAGTTATGCTGGTACAGAAAATTCAGTTTCCATCTAGTAGGAGACTCTGGTATCCATACCTGCCAGCCAAACGTATCCCTAGTATTTCCTATATTACATTTAAAGAGCCAAATTTAACAAAATCTATAACCCCAGGCATTTCCAATACATTAATTAACAGAAAAAAATGTGTATATGTGTGCCATTAACATATTTCTCTTTTACAAATCATGAAAGGGTATTAAAACTTTACCAAAGCCCGAATGGTAGCAGGAGGAGTTAATGTAACTGGATAACTTCAACCTTGTCACAAAGGTTTAACCATTTAAACATTCTGAATGCACAACCCTTGTTTCAGGTATACAGTTCCTAAATCCTTTCAGAGTGATTGCCTTAAACACCAGCAGGTTTTTCTGAGGTTCTGTATAGGGCTAGCATATGGATAAGAGTTAAGGCCATCAGCAACCAAACAGACAACCAATGCCAAATAAATAAGATTATAACAGAAAACTAACAGCAAGCATCAGGAAAGTGAAATGTACAAGATTACTCACATATGCAAACACACCTACACATATAGGTGAGGGTGTACTTACACACACATACATGTGTATATGTAGGTATGCTAAGCACACCTTTTTACTGTGATCAATATATACATTTACAGCCATAAACTTTCAGTAAGACTTGGGGTGATCTTGAAAATGAAATTTTTACCATCAGTTGTTGAAAAAGACAAAAACTTGTAGAAAATATTCCCATTTTAAGAGTTGCTTTAGTATCTCTGTCACATTACTCACATGCCTGTGGATTTTCTACCCAAGGTATAATCATAGGAAAAAATATGTTAGCTCAGATTTGGTATTTATTACTGATCATCAAGCCAAATTTTGTCACTGAGCACTGTTGGTGGAGTGCTGTGGCTTGGCACTGGTTTAGCTGTAATCCAAGTCGATCCCAGCCTTTCAGAGTAAAATACATTGGTACTGGGCATGGCCCTTTTACAGAACTCACTGAGCTGTAAATGAGACGTTCTGTCACGGTGCCTCCCAGACAATATGAGCACAGCCGCTTTGTCTGAGCGCAGGTATTAACAGCTTCCAACTCCATTTGGCACGTTCCATTGTGGGAAGTTATTGGGAACTCCAAACACCACCGGTCCTGCTGCCACTCCGCGGGACATATTTCATCCCTGCACTCAGGCACAGCCAGACAGAGGCAAACTGTTGAGGACATTGGCTACCACACAAATCAACACAGGTAGAGGTCGGTGTTTGACGCTGCTGGGAAGCTCAGAAACATCGTTCTTTAATGTGATCAGAGCTGAAAATATGTATCCTCCTCTTAGCTTGGAGAAGAGGAGACTGAGGGGTGACCTCATTAATGTTTATAAATATGTTAAGGAGGAATGTCAGGAGGATGGAGCCAGACTCTTCACTGTGATGTCCAATGATAGGACAAGGGGCAATGGGTGTAAGCTGGAACACAGGAAGTTCTGCCTAAACTTCAGGAGAAACTTCTTTACAGTGAGGGTGACAGAGCACTGGAACAGGCTGCCCAGGGAGGTTGTGGAGTCTCCTTCTCTGGAGACATTCAAGACCTGCCTGGACGCCTTCCTGTGTGAACTCATCTAGGTGTTCCTGCTCCAGCAGGGGCATTGGACTGGATGATCTTTCGAGGTCCCTTCCAATCCCTGACATTCTGTGATTCAAAATCATACTTCATCATACGTTAGGAATTAGAAGCTCATGTGTGAATGGAAGAGGTCACCTGCAAAAGTTGCTGAGAACAATGTCAGATTGAGCAGAAAGATGGGGAAATTCACTTCCCCAGCTGCTGACCCACAGGATCTCCTCTCGCGAGCGAGGAAGATGGAGAGCGCTGCTGTCCCCGTGTATCGAGCGCTCCCTGACTAATCGCCTCGTTCCAAAAAGGGCAGCCCAAGCCTATTGCTGGGGAGAAAATAAATTAACCCTGCTATTTGCAAATGCTTTTTGTGGTCACAGCATAGAACTTCTAAGAAGCTGGCCTGGAAGAAGTCATCTTATGCAAGCCTTTGCCCTAGCAGCTGCTCTATGGCATCTCTGCTGTGCCAAAGAGACAGGGTAGACACAGATCTGTTAAGATCTTTAATGAGGTCTTCTAAAGCCTTCTCAGGAACTGATGACAGTGCTCACTTATCACAACCATCAAAGATTTTCTTCCTAACCAGAATATCTCCACTGATACCCATTTCTGTTATTTCTTGCCACAGCTATTATTATGAATCTGGAAAACATCCTTTGAATGTTTTTGAGGACAGATATATTTTCTCAAGTTTTTCTAGACTAATTAGCTCTAATTTATACAGTCTTTCTTTACAGCTCATGTTTGTTTTTCTTTGAAACCTCCCGTCACTCCACATCATTCTTGATGCACAGCCCCAAAAAGGGAAGGCAGAAATTCCTCTGAGGCTTTGCCAGCGCTGAGAAAGGTAACAGGTTCCTTCACATCTTGCAAGCTAACTTCTGTTCACATGTCTTGGTGTACACAGTGTGTGCATTCTTTGTGACAGCATGCCATCACTGTGCCACTACAAGCCCAGGTGATCTTCCCTAGGGATGCTACCCAGCCAGTCGTTCCCCATCTGCTATGCGTGTCACTGACTATTTCTGCTGAGGTGCCTTCAACATACTCATATTGAAGTGATCTTTTTTTGGGGGGCAAGTATTCCCAGTTTTCCAGATTGTTTTGCATTTAATCCTGCCCTCCATTGTGCTTGCAAACCTTTTCAGCTTTGTATGAGCTGATAATTTAATAGCATGCTATTTCATTTTCCTGGCTAATGAAAACAAGGAATGATGCTATGTTCAAAACAGAGGTCCAAGAAAGATTTCATTGTGTACATCCTTCCGCTTAGGGAGTGAGCCACTCGTAATTACCCTCTGAACAAGGCCACCCACCAGTTTTGTCCTGCCCTGTAGAAGCTTAATCAATGTCACATATCTCTCAGCCATTACATTAGTGCTGAGGTGGTGCCAAAAGCCTTACTAAAGTCCATCTTCTACTCCTTCTGTGTCTACATGCCATTATCTCATCAGCAAAGAAAATTAGATTGATCTGACACTGTTTCTCCTTGATAAATCCAGTGAGGCTCTTACTCACACTTATTTTTGAAAGGTGCTTTTATAAAGTAACTATTGCAGGATTTTTCTAGGAATTTACATTTAACTGACTGCTCTACAATTCCCCAAATTTCTTTTCTTCACCACATTAAAGAGAGATGAATGGGAACAGCTGTTCCCTCCTGTCTTTCAGTGTCTCCCCTGCTTTTTCTGCCCTCCAGGGCAGCTTCTGCCTTTCCTGAAGTTGCTTGAGATACTTCTGGATGAAGTCACCTTTGCTAGAGAACAGGACAATTTGCAAAGACCCTTTAAGGGCTCTGTCCTAATTCAGGGTGGTGGGAGGTGTGGAATAAAACCTTTAATTAATCAGAAATAGTAGAAAAATAAAGAACATGAACAGCAGTCTCAACTGTTACCAGTGTTACTGTCTTTGGCTACCTTAATATTAACAAGTCAAACTTTGCTTGCCCTGTGAAATGGGCAGTATTTTCCTCATTTAACAGATGGGGAAATTCAAAGACCTGAGTACCTGAAGGGCTCATTCCTAATTAATTTTTGAGAGAAAAATACCCAGCATCTTGTTGTCAGGGTTCCCTACTGGAATTGTCAGGTTGCACCAAGGAAAAGGGTTCCTAGATCTCACCCTGAATAAATCCCTTAAGCCATACTGCCAGTCAGGAGCAAACACAGAAACAAAACCAGACCTAGCATCCAGCTCCCAAAACAGCACACTGAGCAAAAACTCACTGTCTTGACATGAGGAAAAACAGCTTCATGGGCCTCTGCATGTAGGAAAACTTACTTGAGTTCTTTTATCTACCTTAAGGAAAAAGCAGAAGAATGTATCACATGCAACATGTGCAAGGGCCCCAGAGGAAGGGCCTAAGCTGATTTCACAATATGCAAAAACAGGGGCATTTTTCCAGCCTGGGGAGGCAGGAAACACTAAAAAAAGAGACTGTGAGATGATGGGAGAATTCTTCAGGGCCAAAGAAATATCATGTGTCTGTTTAAGAGCAGGTTGGAGATGGTTAGGAACTGCTTGGGTATACTACAGCTGGTCTTGAGGCCTCGAGGATTATCATCAGGTCCTTTCCCCCATTTTTCCATAATTCTAACAGGCAGCAGTATTATATCCCTTTTTAGGTGGGAACACTTCCTGGATTCTTTATTTTTACACCAAAAGTCAATTATGAAAAGACTTTATCTGAATGAAGCAGCCACATTTTTCAAGAAAATGCCGCAAAAAATATTTTTTCTATAGTTATAGTTATAAATGTTTGCTAACACAATTAAGTTTGCTGTAAAAAAGTGTTTTGTTTTGTTTTGTTTTGTTTTCCTGACAAGTAACAATCTAAAAGCAGAAATGTTTTAGCCAGCCTCCTCTATAAGTCATCTGAATTGTTCATCCAGCTGTGGCACCTCACTGGACACATAACCTCCTCACCTCCAGTTCTATTCCGTTATCACCTATATGGTGCCTACACAATACACATCACCTAGGATGTGCTAATGGCAGGGGAGTCCCTTGAAGCATCCAGTTACTTTCCCAGTAAGACCAAAATATACTGGGGCAGATGGTGCCTACCCAGGGAGCACCGCCAGCAAGGGGAACAGAAGAAGGAAGCAACCACGTTGTATCACGTTCAACGTCAGTACCAGACCTGCATTTCACTCTCTTGTCATGTAATTTCTACATATTTCTTCCAGAAGTGTGATACTTTCAGTGGAAAGGCTTAATGGAAAATATTTTCTTGGTTTTGTTACAGAAAGAGCATCCATTTTCTGCCTGGCTTTGGCTACTGACATAGCAATCTCGATCATGCAGGTGGTACACAGACAGGAGTGATCAGAAATGACTATTCAATGTGCAGCCACCTCATTTCCCTCAGAGAAGAGAGGCAAATAACTCTGAAAGATTAGACACCTGACCACACATTTAACTGGCATGAAAAAGTCAATTTCTTCAAGAAAATCTATACATTTGGTAGCAGGCGTTTCTCATGTTAAAAGTGCTGCCTTGATCTATAAGGCCAAGAAGACACAGAGGAAGTTCTCATGGCTTTCTCCCAGTGCCTCCCCAGATGTCAAACTGAGCTAGCAGGGTCTGGGGTCAAGCTGTTGAAAGGAAATCATAACCTGATCTCTGATCTGAAACTGATCTCGGCTTAATTTCTGCTCCTAGAAGGTCTGGTCACCGAATCAGACACAAGAACTGGTGTTACCCCTGCTCCACACCACAGCAAGCGTAACCATCAGCTCCTCCATGCTTTTCTTTTCCTGCTTCTGAAAAGGAAGAGACACAGGTGGCTTGTCAGGGATTCCAAGAGTTAGTCAAGAGAGCTGTTCATCAGTGAAATCCCAGAGGTGCCTAGCAGGCATCTTTAGTGGTTTACAGAGGTGTGGACAGTCTGCTTTGATCCTGAGTTCAGGTCACATGGTTGTTTTTAGCTTCAGGGACACCTCAGAGAGAGCAAGTGGTGTGGGAGGCAGGTTTTTTGGTGTCTTTCCACTGAACAAACATAGCAGGGAGATGTTCAGTGGTCCCAGCAATAGAGTTGGCATAGCTTTGTGAGGAAAAACAAGGACAATTTATCTTGTGCAAGGCAATTTCCATGCAATGTGCAGTCACTTCAGGAATTTAGAGCCTTTCTGGGTCAATAGGATGGAAAAGGCAGACAATGCTCACTCCTGACATCTAAAAACCACCAATGTAGGAATCCCACAGGCGAACACACTCACCGCCTCTCCTGTGCCATCAAAACAGCAGCTGCCTAAAGATCCCACCATTAAAAACCACCACTTCCCTCTCCCTCTGGAAGCTGCTCAGCCATTGCTTGTGTGGCTGCCAGCCCAAATGAGGTCAGTCCCTGACAGCCCTTTCTGCTTTTCACAACTTGCTCTCATTTTCCTGCCTTGGCTGAGCCCTGGCAGGGGCTGCACAAGCCTCATCGCCCCGTTTTCACTCTGCTTTCGGTTCACCCTGCCTCATCAGCTTCAAAATCTGCAGGGGCACTGTGAATAGCTCAGAAGTGAAGCAAAAAAAGAGATATTCTCAAGCTTAGGATTATTATTTCTAACGGTGTTCTTTGAGCCATAGTGAAAATAATTTGGGGCTGAAAGGAAATATTGCCTTCTGAAGGATGGAGAACTGTGACAAGGTTTATGTTTACAGCAGCAAAGTGCCCTGAAAAGCTAAAAGAAGACAAAATAAAACTTTTGATCATAATGCATGAGATGTATCCATCATTTAACATTTGATCACATAAAAAATAGAAGCTACTACTTCTCTCTAGGTATATAGAGTCTCATGGCAAGGGCATTTCTGGTGCAGAGATACCCATGGTTCACACTGAGTTTGGTGTTACTGGTCTTGCTTTGGGAATCACTTTGCTGAGGCTATAGGATACATGCAGCTATAGCTGCCCTGGAGACCACCAGAGTCACCAAAGTCACATGAGAGGGAGTTGCCAAAACACACTCACTCCAGTTTAGTACGGGACGTGCAGGCGCGTGTGGTTGCAAAAAGGAAAGGCAGTGTGAGGAAACACCCCTCACAACTTAGCTGTTCAGACATGACCACCCAGACCACAACGTTTTGTGGCCCAAGGATGGACCAACAATTTTTAAGAACAGTTTCCCAGGCAATGAAGTCAAAGAGGAGACCCTGGGTGAGTCTGAAGGAAACTGTGGTTTCCTGCAGTTAAGCAAAATGCATGGTGAAGCCTAACAAATACTAGGACCCTGTAACACTTTGTTTCCAGGTCCCAGACCTACGGAATTTAAAGCCAGTTTTTCAGATGCCATTCCCCACAGAGCAAAAACATGAACTTTGGGAAGCAGCCACTCAAAAACAAAATCATAAAAATAACACCAGACCCCATGCTGGCCTTGCAAAATCTCCAGTGATTATTTCACCAAAGACTATGAGCATTTTGCAGTACAGCTGTTGAAATAGATAAAGGAGTGATTTATGATGTGCATAGCAATTCTCAGTTCGCTGGTGGAGTAACAAATGAAGGAGTCCAGCAGGCAAACACAGCCTGAATACGTACCGACACAGGTCTGTCCTTTGTACAGCCCGGAGGGGAGCGTGGCGGGCGGTGGCACGTTTCCATGGGGGAGAGGGGAGGATGAGGCAGCCTTCAGCAGAAGAAGGATGCAGAATAAATTAAGGACTGTTTGCCTAGAGCCTCTCATCCTACAGAAAGGAAGAAAGGAAGAAGTCAGGTGGGGAGGGTGCATGTGAACCTGTGTTCCCTTCATGCTCCGTGAGCATCCTGCATCCTTGTCTCCTCACGTGCCTGTGTAGCCATAGGTGACGTAGGGACAGCTTCCCGGGCAGGGGGACACCTCTGTCCTCTCACGGGGTGCACAGAGGATCCCACACTCACACGTGGCAGGTGCCCTCCCAGCCCCTGCCCTTCTCACACCCCTCAGCCCCCCTGGTGCTATTCGGGGCGGCCGTGCAGCCACCCAACACAACCCACTCGCACATCCCAGTACCCAGTGCTAGGGCTGGGAGGGTGTCCCCACCATCCCAGGCCACTCTTCACACCACCACCCCCACTCCCCCCATGCCCCCCTGCTACCCCCTGTGCAGCTCTTCCCAACCTGCTGGCCTGGCAGGACCCAGAGGGTTGGATGACCGGCTCTGGCTCAGCTCTCCCGTCTCTCCTGCCTCTCGATGACTAACGACCTTAAACCACAGTAGTAGTTGCCGGAGCCACTCAGCATTAATAACGCAAGACACTCCCCTGAACAACTCGGTGTTGCAAAAAAGAAAAAGAAAAAAAAAAAAACCAAACCCAACCAACCAACCCCACAAACCCTTCCCCCTCCGCTGTCGCTCCGCTGCCCTCCTCCGCAGGCAGGAGAAAAAAAAATACATATCTCCGGCTGCTCCTGGGAGATATTGGACCAAGGTTTCTGCTGGGGAGGACTGGGTGTGAAAAATAAAATAAAGAGGCTGTCAGGACCGGAGCTGTGATGGTGGGAGGGACGAGGCTCCCACGCCGGGGTTTTGCTGGGGCTTTAGTTCTGCAGGGTCAAGGTGGGGGGGCAGGGCTGGACCCCTCTTCTCATCGGCTTTGAGCACCTTCGTTTGCAGCCTCCAGCTGCCTGCGAGGCTTGAAAAATCCTGATCTGCTCCTGCTTTGGCAGCTGTGACAACTAAAGATTTCCCTGTTTTGTTTTGGTTTTTTTAATTCCCCCAGATAAGGCAGAAACTGGTCGTTCCCCAGCCTGAAGCAAAAGCAGAGTAAAACATGTTGAAATGACGTCACTTCAGAGGTGGAACAAGCCCAAACAGCTGAATCCCAGACACGGTGGATGCAAGGGTGGCTATAAGGACACGATGTAGGGCTGAGGCACACATCCCACCTCTGCCTTTTGTACAACCCTGGGCTGGTCCCTTACCCCCACAGCGAGCTGTGGGTACTCATCTGTCCTTTCCACTCAGGAGTGGGCAGGCTGTCCTCATGGGTTGCTAAAGGGCAATGAGGAGCTTGTCTCAGCTGGCAACCCTACATGCTTCCTGGGCATAATTAGAGGAAACCCATAAATGGTGTTGTAAAAGGAAAAATAGAGAATATATTAAAAGGAGTGATTCCCTGCCAAATCTTCAGGCACTCCTGCAGAGGAAGATGACCTCACAGGGATCAGATCAGCTTTAGTATTTAATGTGGTTTTTTGCAAATCACTTCTTTCCTGTGGGAGCCTGACCTATGACATTTTCAAAGGCAGTCCCAGAAAGTTTGTGTCAACTTTGATAAGCAGAATTTGTCTTGTGGTAATGATAATATAACCCAGTGGCTCTGAGGGGGGGAAAAAAAAGCTTCAACAAGAATACAAATCATTCCATATCTCCATTCTCTAAACCAAGTCGTTGCCTTCCAAAGGCATGGGGGGGGGGGTTTCTAAAAAAAGAAAAAAATAAATTAAACCCAAAATAGAGGCAGTTGCCTGAGTTTTGTAGAGCTCTTCCTGCTTATCATTCTCCCTATAGCTAGAAATGCTGGTTTTCATTTTTTTTTTAATAGCAGATAAACAAAAAATCATAGTGCAAAGTACCTCATCCATATGCCGATCCTACTGAAATCTGCAGGATGTTTTTCTTAATGCTGTAAAAACTTGCTATAAAAAGATACTCTGCTACAGTGACTGCAGCTCCATTAAACCCTTTTTAACACACATATCACTTGGTTCCCAATGACACTTTGAAGTCCTTTAAAACTCTGCAGATTGGCTCAGGAGCGTTTGCTGCAGAAGCAGAGTGCTAATAATAGGCAAGAAAAATCTTCCTAGCAGAGAGGTCTTTGGAATGCTTTCTGCTTTGTATCTATAGTAAAATACAAATCTAAACAACAGCACTTATAAAGTATATAGATAGATCCCAAGGCATGTAAACCTGCAAAGCGTAGAGCTCTAGCCCATAATCGCCTGTGTTATTTTCTTTCATTTCAGGCTGTGGAAAAAGTGGTGAGATAACCCAGAAATGTGTGTAACACAGAGCTGGTTTTCACCCAACCTTACACATTAGCCAAGTTCTTAAACCTATTAAAGAAAAAGCTCAAAGCTTTTAAAATCTGCAGGCTGGTCAGACAAATGAGGGATTTGCATACATAGATTTAGAGCCCAGCTGGGAAGGTGACACCCCCCTGATGTTCAATCCTTCTCCTTCCCACTCAAATCAGACAGCAAGCCCTGCCTTTTGCCAAATAGATTTTATATTACTTCCAAGTCCCTAAGACAGTAAGACCTAAAGCTGTCTTGGTACAGCAACAAAGGAGTGCATGACATTGTCTCTTAATCCTAATAAGTGCATGAATGATGTTAATGGGAGGTAAAAAACCACATCAGATCTGTGCCAAAGGAAGGGATTTGGTCGTAAATGCTCCCATTAAGCTTGTGTACAGCATAGGAAGTTCCACCTGAACATAAGGAAGAACTCCTTTCCTGTGAGGGTGACTGAGCACTGGAACAGGCTTCCCAGAGAGGTTGTGGAATCTCCCTCCCTGGAGATACTCAAACACCACCTGGACAAAATCCTGGTCCATGTGCTGTAGGAGTCCCTGCTTGAGCAGGGGGCTTGGACTAGATGAGCTTCAGAGGTCCCTTCCAACCTCAACCATTCTGTGATTCTGTGATCTAATTCAGGGAAGCAGACCTGGGACAAGGGTGACTCAGGAGCTGTTGGCTGCCTAGAAATAAACAGTGTGGCAGCAGGAGCGATGATAATGACTGGACTCAATTATAATGAATAGACTCAATGATCTTAAAGGTCTTTTCCAATCTAGGCAATTCTGTGACAGGAGACTAGGGCTCTGCCCTCTGCAAAGCCCCAGGGCACAGGGGTGATGCCTGGGATGTCCCTTGCCCAAAAAGGTCTGGCAGGGCCACCCTTACAAACATCTTTGTCTCCCCAGCCCCCTCCATTCCTTGTATTTCCATATTAGTTCCTGACATCTAATGTACATTGGCTTGGGTGGTGGTGACAAATCAGCTAGGGGACAGGTAAACTTTCAGCCTCCACCTTTGCTGCCCCTGAAAGAGATGCAATGGAACTGAGTTAGGGTTTCTGATTTTCTGAATAAGGGCTTAAACACAATTTAAGAGTCACCCTTCCCCCAAAGGGGACACTTTCATGTGATTGCCTCTAGAAATGAGATGCAAGGATGGAGTTATTCTCAACATGACTTTCTATAATGAGTCCCTGAAGAACTGTTTATGTATATAGCAAGTACATTGAAAAAAGCCCTTGAAAAGAAAAGAGAACAGAAAATACTTGCATGAAGCCCCAAAACAGGACATGTAAGCACCAGTATGTCATCTGTCAGGATTAGGGACTTCTTGGTTGAAAAAGGGAGATACTCCCTTGAAATATGAAATATCTGATGAAAGGAGATCAGCTGGCAGTGTCTATTTATCTATCCCATTCTGTCCCAGCCACTGCACACATTCCTGCTTTTTTTTTTTTTCTCTATTTGGTTATATTTCTGTTACATATTTATTTTTAAGATATATGCAGTGTTTTTCTCTTTGTCACATTCAGGGACACATTTTTATGATGATTAAATGTTATCTTGGAAGGCCTTCTCTCCCTCTCTCCCTCTCTCTCCTCTTTGACGTGTTGTTCAGTTCTTAAGGGAATAGACATAAACCTTGTATTTTTGTGTCTGGAGAGATAAAACCTGCAGGAAGAAGCCTTTAGATCAAAGATCCTCTCAGTCCTTTTTCTTCTTTTTATTTTCAAAGCATTGTCCTTTGTGCCCTTTGACTCTGAAGTTTCCACTGGTTCATTGCATCGGTTATTTTTCATTATTGCTCTCTGAATTTCTCTGACTGTCATAATCATCTCTGCAGTTGGTGTATTATCACTGGGATGGATGAACATTTCCAAAGCCCCATGTGGATTTGCTACTGCACCACAGCCAACTGAGTCATTCCTTCTGCCCTGGTTTCCTTATCAGTTGCTGCTTGCAGTTCAAGTTATGCATCTATTTCAGACTCTCCATCTCATTGTCATTCAAAGCTGCAAGGGAAGTATTTAAACCAATATTTTCCTACACTCATATCTAAAAATTTGTTCCAAGCTATTGCCAAGCTGTAGCTGAGATGATTATCCTTTATTCTATTATATCCTTTATTCTGTAATTAATGAAATTAACTGTCCCATCTTGCAAGAGCTGTTGATATCTGTGCTCTTGGAAATGTAAATCACTGACGTGACTTACTTCAGTTTTGGATACAACAAAACGTGGGAACGAGAGTCTGAGGGCTTTCAGATAGGGAACCTGTGGCAAATACAGCTGTATTATTGGTGATGCAGTACATTTCCTTAGCTGACCTGGCTGTTGTGTTCTTACTACGTGCAGATGACACTATAAATTCAGAAGTAACCTTACCAACATAGATTTTGCCATTCGAGTTGCGTGGGCACAATGTTGAGCCTTTTCAGATCTACAGAAGACCTAATTCTTGCTGTTATCTAGATAAAAGCAACAACTGTGGCAATTAAGGAGCAAAAGGGTGTGGCAATATTACTGAGAAAGGACTAATCAGAAAAGCTTAGTTAGAGCCCTTAGGTAACAGTCCCTCGGAGCCAGCTGTAAATACAAGTCAGGGAGCCTGGGACAGGCTCTGCGCTGCCCTGCAGGTTGGGTACTCATTGAAATCCCGAAGAAGTAAGAGCCAAGCACTACCAGCTCAGCGTGATAGTGTTTTTCTCCCATTATTGCTTTGCCATAAATAGCTAGGAGCCTGCTAGGCAAGCCAAAATCCAGTCTACTGCATCGATCCCTGCAGAGCAATCGCTATTGCATCGGGTGGTTGTCAGAAATGGAACCCCCTGTTAGGCTCCCGGTTTAGCACTGATTGAAGCTATGGCAGAGGGAAAAAGCTTGCTCCAGATGCTGCCAGGTTATAAGAGTTTACAACATCAAAGGAGAAGGAAAAATAAATGTTTGATTACTTTTGTTCCATTTGATCTTTCCTCCAGTAATGCAAATAAAAGAAATGTGGCTCAACAGCCTCTTGATCTCAACACAGAACACGTGCCAATAAAAGATAATTATTCCCAGTGTTTGAGTTAGGGAACAGCAGTAAATGTCACCAGAAGCATTTTTAGCACATACCAAAGTTCACAAGATTCTTTAAATGTATTCTTTGAGGCTCATACTTGGACTTCTGCGTTCAGAAAGGGGACCTGTACAACATATGTACAGTTGAGGCCACTTCACAGTTCAATAATAGGGTAGGGGATTTTTTTTTTTCTCTTTCCAAAGAGACATTTCATTGATTTGCTGCAATAATAAAAGATCTGCAGGTGAGCTGGACAGTTTCCATCAGCAAAATGGCCCTTCAGGGAGAGCATCCATCAACCCTAGATGAATATGCAAAGGCAGCACAAGCTGATTTTTCAAATCTTAATTAAGCAAGTCACTGGTCAGCCAGCCATGTACAGAGATTTCATGCTCCATGGGGAAGTCAAGCTCTATGAAAGTACTCCAAGCACTTGGAGGACGATCTATCCAGTAACTCAAGCAAGCTGAGGCTGAGGTTACAATCAGTAAAGACTGCACAGACCTCACCGACAAGCCAAACTCAGGCGTGAGGTCAACTCTTAACACTTGATCTTTCATACCTAGCACTAAAAAGTCATGGAGGGCTTATTTGCACTTTCCTGCCTCTTCACTGGCAGCAGACTTTATGCTGATGTCTGACATTGGTGGTTTAGTCTTGTGTGTATATGAGGAGGTGACACGGGCAGCTGGTTTTAATTAACCACTGTTCGGAGTCACCTCACCACAGAGCAGAAATGTGCCTCTCCAAATAGCTCTGTGTTCAGGAAACATTTTTTCCTTCTTTCTGCTTCCTTACCCTGGCTGGGCATCCCCCCAGATTTTTCTCTTGCTGGCTACAGTCTCAGAGTTGTATTTTCTCTTTTTTTTTGGCCCATTCCAGAAATTAGGGTATTATTAGGGAAAATAATTATTAATTATTAGGGTATTAGGGAAAATACTCAGTACAACAGTGCTTGTTCAGGCTCCTTCTGAGGGATGTGGTAAGGTGAGCAGCTGGGACTTGATGCAAACCTGACACGTTAATCCATCCCAGAAGAGATGTGAACCTGAAGAAGGTAGGTGGGTCTCCTGCCTTCACGATGAGGAACAGCCCCACGAGAATGAAAACCAGTGGCACAAGGACAACTGTAAGCAAGGGAGAAAGCAGACACCACATCACCTTTTTTCCCCACTCAAGCTGTGCCCTGAACATAGAATATTTCCACCTGCTCTGCAGCCCCTCTGCACACGTTGGAGTCATTAAATCATCCATTAAGACACCGTCCTTTGTGCGCGGTGGGATGGCTGCTTGCCTGCCTGCCTCCCTCGCTCATTAATGGCTTTCTGAGGCCCTTTTCAGCCAATTCAATGAAATATAAATAGCATTTCAGAAAAACCTTCCCTCTCTGATAACACCTTTCTGACGTCTTTCTGCTCTTGCTCTGGACGCATGAAAAAGAGCTGTAATACCTTTCAGTAAGTGACTGAATCCTTTTTGAACCCTGATATATGTTCAGGAAAAGATTTATTAAATACAAGGGGTATAGGTGTATGCATTAGCAAAGTCTAGCCAACTAAATTGTTCAGACAAAATGTGCAAGCAATCTTCTGCCTGGCAAATCAAGCCCTCTGCTACGATAAAAGTGCTCCAAGCCTGCTGGTGCTGGACCCATCGCCTTTTTCTGTAAAGATATGTCCACAGCCACAAAAAAAGTATGGTTCAGGCTTTCCTGACCCTCTTCTCTTCTCTTCTCTTCTCTTCTCTTCTCTTCTCTTCTCTTCTCTTCTCTTCTCTTCTCTTCTCTTCTCTTCTCTTCTCTTCTCTTCTCTTCTCTTCTCTTCTCTTCTCTTCTCTTCTCTTCTCTTCTCTTCTCTTCTCTTCTCTTCTCTTCTCTTCTCCCTTCTCTTTTCTCTTCCTTTTCTTTTTAAATAAATCTGCTGGACACCATAGCAGGGAGTCTCTTTTCTTTGCCTAAATAATGTAGGGTGAATGCCATACAACCTGACAATACATAGAGAGAAGAGGACTCATGAATGTTACCCAGGGTTTTACTGAAGTGTGACACAGAAATAGTATCTCCCCCTCCTCTTCCTGGCTTAGAAAACAAATTAACACTGGAGTATTTGTAGATTTTGTCTCCCGGTTATTTGTTTGCCACTATTCATCACTTAGACTCAGTGTTTATCTATATTGAAAGCAACCGACATAAATTAACAACAAAGCTTGAGGGTGTTAAATAACCTCCAGTAAAGCTCCTTCCCTTCATTGGTGTCATTTCTCAGAATGAAAATACCTGAATAAACATCTTGGTTTGACACTATGCCCAGAAGATCAACAAAGTGGGGAATGAGCAACTTTCACCCTCTGAAGTTCACCACCAGAAGGAAAGGGGAGCTCCTCCATCGCTTCTGGGAGGATGAGTAAGTGGAAATGCATTTTGGGGATTGAACAAAGCAGCTCTTTCAGTCCCACAAGAAGGTGTCAGACAGACACCCCAGCCACAAGCCTGCCACTCCACCAAATTTCCATCACATAAAGCCAAGGAAGAAAATAGGTATGTTCTGGAGATCTCCAGGCCCTGAACTGAACAGAAACCAGCAGCTGCTTCTAGAAGCAATCAGATAATCCCAAGATATGTTTTCCAGGAAGCAGAAATTATAATTATACAGGTGGGTATGTCAAAATCTGTTCCATGCATATCAGAAACATCTCTGTTTGTGCTTCATGCTGTGCAGTGGTGATGCTGCAGGTTCCCAGCAGGGAGCTTGAGTAATCTCACCTCTGAGTGATACAGCAGTACTAGTGTTTGTAGAAGTCCAGATAACAGATAATGTGCAAGATAAGGCGTTTCATTTTGTATTAGAAGTTGAGCAGGCACTAGGCCAAAGTTTCTTTTGGGCTGGGGCAGAAATGGAGCATCAGCATAGCTGGGGTCAACACTGAGAGGAGTAAACCTGGGAGCCCTAGCCACAATAAACAAAGTTATTTATGCCACTGTCCAGTGATTTGGGTATTTAGGTCTCACCCATATTTTTCTTCTACCCAAGCCTTTCCCCTTTTCACCCTCTGTAGCTAAATTCCTGCCTTAAAAGTCCTTCAAGAAAGGAGGACTGTCCCAGAGCTCTGTCCCAGAGCTCTGATATGGAGACCATGCAAGTTGGTTATGAAATTTTGATAATTCCATGTTTCGAGTTCCTGGGCACTTAGTGAGGAGGAAGTTGAGAAGAGGTAGGAAAGATACAGACAGTCACATTCCTGCCCCAAAGTGACCATCTGCATTTGGGTTTCCCAGTGTTTGGTTCTCTGATCCCCCACTCCTGACAGCTGGGTTTTGGCAAATGCTTAGTACTAACCTTCTGCACAACAAGTCCCAGAGAAGTCTTTCAAGATGAGCAGCCAAAACCCAGAAGCATTGCTGTGGCAAAAGTTGTATAGAGATTAGGAACTATTGGATTTCAAATAGGTAATGGAAATTTGCCCAAATTTTTTTAGGATATACAAAGAAACTACTTATTTTCCCTGAAGCTGGTGTCATTTACAGCCCTTCCAAACTAGAGAACGCTTGCCCTAGTTGCCTTTGATGCATCACGCTATTTTTAGGCAATAATTCGTGATGCAAAAATTCATAATTCATGGGTCTACATCATTCCTCTGCTTTAATCCTACATCCAGCAGTTTCTTTTGATGACTAGCAAAAATAACTACAGTCACTGCAGATGAAGGTAAGCTGCAACTTTTATCTAAAACTCTTGGGCTATATTTATCAGGCAATTGCTTATATTTTCAGAAAGGTGACCCAATCCTTCTCCTGCCAAGCATGCCAGCTGCTCCATGGGCTCTCAAGTCCCTGCTTTGCTTGTGCACAGCATCTGGGATGGCATCCTTGGTGCTTCCCTGCATCTCTGAGGAGGATCCACCTCACTAAAGGGTTCCCTGAGCATGGTGGGCTTGTTTTCTGCAGAAGATGACAAACATTTCCATGCAGGATGCAGGAGGCAGGATGCTCTGGACCACATCAGCTCCTCCAGGTTTAGCTGTAGCTCTCAGGAGAGCATCAGGAGATGAAGTCAGAGGTGCACTCCCTCGCCCTAGAGAGGCTGTTTGGCATGTTTCCTACACATTGCTGTTGAACCACCGTTCAGGCTCTCTGAACATGGTTTCTTCCTCTCCCCAACGCAGCTGGTGAGCAAGCAGACCATAGGAAAGCGTGCTGATACACCAGGAAAGCTCACCTGATGGTGGGAGAGTACGGTGCCCAGGTGAAAATGAATCATTCCCTTCCTCCCTGCAAAATAAAGCAGAACTCACTGTGAGTCCAGGCTGTCTGAAGTGCTCTTTTGGCTTTGCAATAGGATGAATAGCCAGCAAGATTTCCAGCTCTATCCCCTCCCCAAAATCTGGCAAATTTTAAAATACTGAATTGCTGAGATATCCTGACCCAAGACCTCAGCCTCTAAAATTTGACCTGCTAATTGCCACTGCTTATAAAGTTAATATCTTAAGAATCCTTTCCATTCTCACCTTTACTTTGGACTTTGCTCTCCTTGGCATAGTGTGGTCGCTCAGATGGTCACACTTGGCCACACACAGCGTGTGACTGGTGGGTCCTGAGCCTTTTCAGTTGTGCAGACTGCCTCTCCACACCAACCATCCAGGGACAACCACGTTCAGGGCTTCTCTTCTCGTTGTATCTCTCTCCTAAGGCATTTCTGAGAGAGAACAATTCCTCCAGCAGAACTGTCTTCGCTATGCCCTAATGGTTCATTCTCCCTGCACACAGTTAGCTAAGGCTTTCATCCTTTCCAAAAGCTGTTCACTTCTGTTTGGGGCACTTGGGACATCCCACAGAGCAATACTGCTGTGACTGAATTATGTCCTTTCAGCATTTTTAGGGACAAGCAGAGTTACTGTCTCTTTTTGCTGAAGGAGGACTCTGCCCAGACACATGCACACACACATGCTGGATACATCCTGGCAGAAAAGGCTGATATCTGAGGAGACTTTTCTTGTGTCACATTTACAGGGAAAGAAGATAAAAATGGAAGAAAAATCTTTTTCCTCTTTAATAAAGAAAAAAAGATGTTATCTGTTAGTTTATCTATCTGCAATAGTTAACTCAAGGGCTTTCATTTTGGGGGTTTTTTTGTTCTTTTTTTTTTAGCATATCCGCAATACAAGGGGAAGGAAAAGATTGAGTATATATTCAAAAGAACAATTAATCTTGAAACAGCTTATTGTGCTTTTCAAGGAGCAAGTCTTCAGTTTGAGGAGCTTGACAGGATTGGTCTTGCTCAATTTCAAAAGTGAATTTTGGTGCTAATCAGTAAATGTCATTTTTATGGCTGTTTGTACTTCTAGACAGACAAATACAAAGAAATGTGTTTGGTTTTTTGTTTGCTCTGAGGGATGCAAGGGGCACTTTGCTGTCCATCCCAGGGCACAGTGGTCATCCCAGAGGCGTGTGGTGCTGGGTCAGGGAGCCGGTCAGAGTGGGATCAGCTCCTCCACCAATGTCTTTGCCAAGGTTTGCTGGGTTTGCTCATGAGGTTGCCCAGAGAAGCTGTGGCTGCTCCTCCCTGGAAGTGTTGAAGGCCAGGTTGGATGAGACTTTGAGCAACCTGGTCTAGTGGAAGGTGTCCCTGCCCACAGCAGGGGGGTTGGAATGGGATGAGCTTTAAGGTCCCTTCCAACCCAGACCATGCCATGGTTCTATGATTCTATGAGCTGCCCAAACAGGATCATGTCCCAGCGTGGAAGAGGCAGGATGTGGCCATCCCTTCAGGGAAGCTGTGCCTGCAGGGGTGCAGGGATCCTGCCTGGATGTGGCCTCATCCCTGTTGGCACCAGAGAGGTTAAGCAGCAGAACGAGCCCTGGAGCTGCAATCTCCACAGGACAAGGGCTTATTGTTACCTCTCATTTTAAAATATTGCCTGATTGTTTGGGTACTTTATTTCTGTGGTGATTCATCCACGAGTGGGAATGGTGCCGTGACCCACTGAATGGCCTATCCATCACACCTACCGTCTGGGGAGGGCAGGGGCCACCAAACCTCAGCTGCTGGCCCCACTTGTGTTTCCACAGCTCGGCTCCTCAGCTTCCCCAGTGTTCCCCAGCACAGGGGGATTGCCTGAGAGAGAGGAACGATGTCAGCTCCCATCCATGCAGCAGGCATGCACGCACTTGGCTGAACCATCCATGAGATGAGTTGTGTCCTGCCTTAGAAGCAGGCTGGTCACTGCAGCAGGTCCGGGGCCAGGGAGTGCTGAGCTGGAAGAGCAGTTGGTGGGGACCAGCTCAAGCCCTTGCCAAAAGGCCACATCAATCTCTCCCCTGGTGAGAAGGACGATTCATCCTTTGCATCCTCAAGCAGTGAAATCCCCTGCTCCTCCTCGCACCATTTTCTCTGATCTTCTTCTAGACTGTGCTGTTGTCCATGGATGAAACCAAGCATACCCTGGTGAGGCCCCATCTGGAGTATTGTGTCCAGGCCTGGAGCCCCCAACACAAGAAAGATCTAGAGCTGTTGGAGGAGGTCCAGGGGAGAGCCAGGAAGATGATCAGAGGGCTGGAGCACCTCTCTGTTGAAGAAAGGTTGAGGGAGCTGGGCTTGTTTAGCTTGGAGAAGAGAAGGCTCCAGAGAAACCTTATTGTGGCCTTCCAGTACTTGAAGGGAGCTTCTAAACAGGAGGGAGAGAGACTTTTTACATGGGCAGATAGTGACAGGACAAGGGGAAATGGTTTTAAACTAGGAGAGGGGAGGTTTAGGTTAGAGATTAGGAGAAAATTTTTCACCCTGAGGGTGGTCAGACCCTGGCCCAAGTTGCCCAGAAAAGCTGTGGCTGCTCCTCCCTGGAAGTGTCCAAGGCCAGGTTGGATGAGGCTTTGAGCAACCTGGTCTAGTGGAAGGTGTCCCTGCTGATGGCAGGGGGGCTGGAACTGGATGAGCTTTAAGGTCCCTTCCAACCCAGACCATTCTGTGGTTCTGTGCAGCCATCCCTAGAAGGTGAATTTTGTCTGAGCTGAATCTGCAGCACCAGTGAGCAATAAATGCCAGGTAAATGGTGCACTGGGGGAAAAACCAGCACAGGTTTTCCAAACACCCTTGTTGCTTATGTTGCAGCATAAGATCCAGTTATTCCCCACTGCTGGGGTTCTGGAGAGCTGTGCACCTCGCCAAAGTCAGCTTACACCCTGCGGGATCGGTCCCTAGACTGCCTATAAATCAGTTACAGGTGCTTGAATTAAGAAAATTAATTAACAAGACCTTCCCATCCCCTGGAGGTTTAGACCACAATGAGGCAAGCAGGGTACAGGCCAACACGAGACATTATTAATCCTGCGTTTGTCCCCAGCGTGCCGGGCTGCTGGGCGCTATTCTTTGTGCTGGTACCGTGGGGAAGCGCTGGGACAGAACAGACCTTATTGTCTCTGTTTGCAGGGAATGGCTCATGTAAGACATTAAATTTCCTGGTGCCATCACTAAATCCCAGGATCCTCCTCATGAGTTATTCACCACCTGTCACTCTGGTCTTGCGTGCCTGTTTTATCATCCTCACATCCACCCCTGTCTTGCAGAGATGAATATTTATTATCTTCATCGCAACAGCAGAATCCAGTCCTCTGTTACTTTACTAATGCAGTTCCTTTCTTGAAAAATAAGCATACCTGTCTCCCAAAAAGACTAACTTCTGGTTTTCATTCCAGGATATTTTAGGAATAAATCACAACCTGGCTCAAATCCTCCCCACAGCAGTATGGGAACCAACAGTGAACATCTTCAGCTGGGTTGTGGGCATCCAAACACATCCTGGACCAAACAATTCCTGGTGCTGCACTTCTGGCTCATGTCAGACAAGGCTGCCACAGGCTTTGTCCAAGTGCAAAATAGGATGAGGGTGGTTACTTTTGCATTTACTGGTCAGGGTGTACTGGGAAAAGACACGGTGCATTACCAAGGTGGCTGGGAGACAGGGAAGGTTGCCCACAGGAGTCTGTGTTAACAGGCTTCAGAAGCTGTGAAACTATAAAGGCTGATGGAAAAAGGCCTTCACTGACATGTTCAAGAGCCTGGAAAATGCCTTTTTAATGTGCTAATGTGTCAGCAAGAGAATTACCAGTCCATTAACAAATGGGGAGCACCTATGAGTCCTCATCTCACCATATAGCAATTTTTTTTTCAATATACAGTATAAAATTGTTGTCCTTCAGCACCCTGGGTGCCCTGATATGCCATTAAAAAGACAAGATGGTCTCAGCCGCACTAAAGTACTAATTTCCATCAGGAATTTGGCCAACCAAGCAGTGACAGACATGCCTTCCTTCTCTTCACAACACATGAAGCACAGCTTCAGCCCCATCCAGCAGTGCCAGGGCCTGAAGGAGCCACTTTTGGGCTCCTGGACCTGGCGTGGGGAGCACCCAGCTCACACATCCCAGGGATGCTGACAGCAGCAGGAACCACTTGCTGCCCCAAGATGACTTTTTGAGGCAGCAGCCCCACTCAGCAGCATGAGTGAGCATCCCTTGGGCATCTTTTTCAGCCCCCACAGAGGAATTATCATGTTGGGCAGATGGTGCAAAGCTACTCAAACGGGCTCCTCTGTCTCACCCCTCCATCAATGCACCGTGCCAAATCATCTGCCAATGCCTCTGCTTGGGAGAAATTGGTTTTAGAAGGCCCTGCAGTGCTGTTGTACCAGTACCCTGCCCAGTCCCTGCAAAAACTCAGCATCAAGGGTCTACCAAGCCTCATCAAAACAGGAGAAGCAAGCAATTCCCTCCCTACATCTCCTGCCTTCTTGTTGGGCTTGCTCCTTGTTCTATAACCGCCCTTTCCCACCTCCCAGTCCTTTGCACTTGCAGATTAGCAAAACACAAAGTCCTTGGACTTCCAGGAGCAACTAAAAACATTAGTATGTTATCAACAATCTTCTCATAATAAATCCCATTCTGAAAACAAAACACAGCTCAATTTTAGCTACTGAGAAGAAAATTAACTCTCTCCTAGGAAAACCAGGACAATGGGACACCTTGCAGTGCTGTTGAGCACAAGTTAGTGCTCAGGACCAGGCTGACCACAGGGTTGCTACCAGCAGTGTTTAATTTCTATGCTCTGCATGAACAGAGTTATTAAATCCACAACATTTTCTATCTTTCCAGCCGGGGTGATCTGTATGAATATTTGCCAGTTGACTAATTAGCTTAATTCAGAAACCTGTCTTCAGAAGCCCATTGCTGAGAAGCCTCTTGAAGTCTGGGAATTTAAAAGTGATTAAAACCAAACCAAACTGAACCAATGAAGGCAATTGCCACTTGCTTTCCTTTTACTTTTTCCCCACGAGTTCAGTTTTGGTTCATGGCTGTGGTCAGTTCTTCATATGTCACACAAGTTGGGGGCTTGGACTGCTTTCTTTTCATCAAATCAGTGTGTCAGAAAGAGATTTGGGTGAAAATACTGCAATTCATCCTGGGTCAGGTACTGTTGAAGGACTGGTTACATGTACCTTTTTACTTCCAGCCAGCTCTATGGGCAGGCAGGCAGGATGGTTTTCCTCAGGTGATGCGCATTTGGTGATGGAGGTTCTGGGCCAGAATTTGATAGGGGTGAGGGTATCCAGACTGCTGCAATTTGGCTTCTTTTCCCAGGGATGGAGCTACACAATTTCTAATATTAAGTGAAAAAATAAAAATAAAACTAAAAACCCCCACATTTTCTTTCAGTTACAGCTTCCTATGGCACTTTAAATCTTAGGACTAAAAAGAAGCCCTGAAACACTAGCTCTTCACAGAAGGAGAACCGTGACCCATAGCAGTCCACAAGCCATCTGAGCAGCAAGTTTCACCCACTTTAGGTTCTCGTTTTCCCTTCCCCAAATAACAATTCAGCTAAATTCACACATTTTGTGTGCGTGTTCATTTCCTTCAGTGGCATTTTCCAAGGGGAGATTGTTCCACCAGCCCTTTCCTGGCCAGCTCAGCATCTCACCAGTGCTCCCCTCCCTGTGCAGTGATGGAGCACACCCTCACCAACGGGGCACTTCCACAAGGCATAATAGCTGTGATTAATAATAATAATAATAAAAATATAAAATAAGGCCTTAGAAAGGCTCCTCTGTCTTGTACAATGTTTTTTTCTGGTCTTCACTGTCCACCACACACAGCTGAGCAATTTGGTGTTGTTGCCTGCTCTTGGTCGTTATCCTCACTTCATCTTTGTGTCTGAGCATGGCTGCAGGTAGAAGATATTTTGGGTGGTGAGGTTCTTGTTGCCTCAGCCTCCCCTCCCCAGGTCCCCTCCCACGCAGCCCCACTGACCTGCCAGCTTCCATCAGGATGGTCCCAGCTCTGTTTTCCTCCATCCTTGCTCATCTCGATGCTGCCTGCTGGAACATCTGACACTGCCCAGCTGGGGAAAGGGATCTGAAGCACCTGTACTCTGTGTGTGCACGTGCTCCTGTGCATGCATCCACCTCTGAGCTGTCAGATTTGATGAGAAGCTGGAGGCTCAGAAATGGCCATCTCTTACAGGTTTTATGAAGATCAGTGTGGAGGACTCAGTAAATGTCCTCATATAGAAGGAAAAGGTTGGGCTGAAAACAACCTTATTGAATGCTGGAGAAGCCATCCACAAGCCAGCCCATTTTAATGCCTCAACCTCAGTTGTCAATGGACCTAAAATTGTCCTGGAAACAAGAGTACCAAGTGAGTGAGATGGATGTTTAGGTGAGATACTATGGAGATGATAGGTGAAATGGTGGATAGGTGTAAGGTGTCACCACCCACCCTGGGCTGGGGACAGCAAGGAGCAACCCAGGGCCTTGAGAAAGGTCAGTGACTGACACAGGGTATTGTGAGTCAAGCAATATGTGCAGAGTAAAAACCTGCAATAATCCTACTGGAGCTCTTTAAATGTCATCCTCCTGGCAGAGAAACCTTTCACATGTTCCCCTCCTCACAGCTCCAAGCTTTCCAAATGCACCAGGCTTCTGCTGCCTGGGGGGGAAGCGGGGAGCTGTGCCCTGGGAAAACCCTGTGGATGAGCCATTTTCCTCTGGGAAGGACGCAGATGGTCAGCAGCTCTGCACAACGTACTGCGCCCGCATCCCCTGTGTCCTCATTTTAAGCATTTATGGAAAACTTCTTTTTTTGGAAGCCTGGCAGATTCCTACATTACCTTTCATGACCTCTCCAAAAACTACCCAAACATAAAAAACTCCCTGATAACTGGCAGGGAATGAAGTCCCATAGGCTCAGCTTCTCACTTGTGCCTGGCCTGCTGGTGGGATGGCAAAGGTCTCCAGGTTGCCTACACCCCTTGGGAGAAGGTGGGTGGGAAGGGGCTATCAAATCTGGGACATTTAAAGAGAAACTGAGAAGAAACATGCATACTTTGTGAAAAAAAAAGAAAAGAAAAAAGAAAAGAAGGAGAGGAAAGGAAAGGAAAGGAAAGGAAAGGAAAGGAAAGGAAAGGAAAGGAAAGGAAAGGAAAGGAAAGGAAAGGAAAGGAAAGGAAAGGAAAGGAAAGGAAAGGAAAGGAAAGGAAAGGAAAGGAAAGGAAAGGAAAGGAAAGGAAGAAAAGAAAAGAAAGAAAAGAAAGGAAAAGAAAGGAAAAGAAAAGAAAAGAAAAGAAAAGAAAAGAAAAGAAAAGAAAAGAAAAGAAAAGAAAAGAAAAGAAAAGAAAAGAAAAGAAAAGAAAAGAAAAGAAAAGAAAAGAAAAGAAAAGAAAAGAAAAGAAAAGAAAAGAAAAGAAAAGAAAAAGGAAAAGAAAAAGAATGCTGCCTCATATTAAGCAAAAGACAACCAGCCTCCCTCCCCCTCACGACAACCCAAAGCCCCAAAACATAATCCATTTAGGCTGAACACCATGTCGCCTACAAGATTAAAATTAGACCCAGGAGGTTTCATCAAGGGAGAGTTTAACTGCAGTGCTCAATCAGGCTGCAAAATCCTCTAATGACAATTGAAATGAAGTAATTCAAGACACAACCTTAAGTGTCACAGGAAAGAAAACCTGCCCTTGGCTGCATCCTTTGGCAAATTTATACGAGGTGTCTCTTTTTCCTCCCACCTTCTACATGCCTCGTGGCCATACCCTCCCCAGGCTAAAACTCAAGGCCTATGTCCTGTGTGGGACAGGCAGCACTGGGTCCCCTGTCTTTGTGACTGTCCCATAGGTCACATCTTATAGGAAATGTTCTATAAACAGGAGGCAAATAGGATGAGAGAGAGTTTGGGTGAGGTTCCCAACATGAGGAGGCTTGTTTGGTTCTTCTGGGACAGTATAAAACCTTAACAGCTACTGATCTCTGCATAACACCTCCAGCAAGGTGGCCACTGTAAAGCTCAGAAATTCTCTGTTGAAAAAACACATCAGTTTAGAAAAGTCTTCTATTTCTAACAGCAACCTCTCTACCTGGAGAAAGATGGCTAATGAAACATTTCCCTTACCCTACATGTGTCCCTGCAAGCTAAGCATCACCAGACCAGCTCTGCTCTTCAGAGACCTTCAAGGCCTCCCAGGTAGAAGTGAAAATAAAATGTAAATATATGCTACTAAATTAGTTTGAAACTGCCTCCAGTTCTTTTTAACCTTGCCCTCATGAGACTGCTGCAGAATGGCGCTCCCTGAATCAGCACTTTGGAATCACCTTGCTATAAAAATTCATGGCTCTTCCAACATCCATTTTACACCTGGCTCTGCCCTAACAAACTTGAGCTTTTGACACCACTCTCCTCTCAAGTTTCAGACAGACTTACTACAGAAAGTGGTTCCTTTTTGAATACTTTTACCTCTGTGTAAGTCCCAGAGATGCATGAAGCAGCTGGAGTGATGTGGAATAATCAGGCAGCATCTTGCTCAACCTCCTGAAGTACCAGTAGGACTCAATCCAATTACACACCAGACAGAAAAGTCATTACTTGCATCATCTCCAAGCATGTAGCAAAAACTCAGTATCAGGTAAAACTGCCTTTCTGCTCACACAGGCCCTGATCCAGCCGGGTCCATGAACACCCACTTACATTTGGGTGCCTGTTTACCAAAATGAAATCAAGCTTCTTTTGCTGCATGGGTAAGTGCTTTGTTAATCAGGGAACTTGTGTAAGCCATGTGGATGTTTAATATTCAAATATAATTATCATCTAGTGAGGGAGGGAGCACTGAGCGAGTCTCATCCTGATTTAGCAAGCTCTGGGGAAAGCAGTGACAGCTCAGCCAGCAGCAAGTGAGAAAAACTCTGTCCTATGAAGGTCTTCCAGAGTTTGCAGGGATTTTACCCTCAGCAGCATGTAGAGGTTGTGGGAAATCCTTTCCACTTCCAGCTCCCTGATGCTGCTGTAAGGGGAAGGGCTCTTTTCTTCTATCAGATGCTTCATATTCCAGATTTGCTTCTGACAGCTACGATATCCTGAGGTCAGTAAGGGCTAGATTAAAGGGCTAGATTTTTTATTATTATTATTTTTTTCATAACTCTTAAGAAGAATGAAACAAGAAGAGGGTAAAATCTCACATTCATCTTATTACACTCCTTAGATGAATGACTTTCACATGACAGTGAAGCTAATGGCATTGGCTTAGTGCAGCAGCAGCAACCAAAGAGAGAAAAACAGGGATATGGCAGTACCAGGGTGTCCTCCTGCTCCAAACACCTTCCATCCATTGCTGGTTATTGCTCAGGATGAACAGCTCGTGCCACTGGAGAGCTGGACACACCAGAGCCACCTCTGATCACTGCAGTCTGATGCAATGACAAGCAACCAAAGAGCAGACTGGTGTTCAGGGGCATTTCATGCCCATGCCCCTCTCTCTCCATCTCCCCCTGCCACGAGAGGGTTTGTTTCTCCTCTCTTTCATCCCTCCCTCTTTCCAGAGCTGTTCAGTGGCCAGAGCTGATGGGCTCTGGGGCTGCTGCTGGCACACAGGGCTTCCTTGCAGCTCAGCCACCTTCCAGAGAAGACAGGAATTTCTTCCAGGCAGTGGAACCCACCAGATTTCCATACAAGCCTTCACATTCCCAGACACACGTGACACATCTGCATTCTCAGGGACTGCTGATGGGAGGAGAAATGTCAGTAACAAGCACCCTGGGGCAAGCAAAATGCAATCCTGGGTAGGGCATGAAGACACCAGGGGATGTCACAAATAAAGCAATCAGGATCTTGCATGGTCATTTTGCAACCCAAAGGAGAGTCATCACTTATCTTGCCTCTTTGCAAGAGAATGTTATTTTCCCCTGCAAGTTGTAAGGTTTAATAGAAGAGTTCTCCACACTGAAATGGGAATTGCTTCTGAGAAGCAGTAATGAAAGCCCAGAGAGTGCAAGCTCTGTCTCCAACACATAGCTTGCTTTTGTGTAGCATTACTTAACATTGCTGCTCTTCTCTTTGTCCTTACAAGCAGGACAAGCAGTTGACTTCAAAAGAGACATACTTTTCTTGATTCAAGTTTTCTGGTAAAAGAATATATTAACTTTCAAAAGCAAAGTCATTTCAAAAACAGGAGCTAAAATTAGACTGATTATTATTTTTTTCCCATTCTCTCTCCCCTTTATGGCTTTTACAAGCAATTACTCACTTAACATTTTGAAATTATACAAGAAACTTCAATAGCAATTTTTTCTTTTTTTGCTTTTTTTTTTCTCCTGCTGCAGCTCCTTGAATGTGAAGCCTTAAAAGCTTTTCTGGAACACACAACAGCATAAGCAAATGAATTTGCCATTTTCATTCTCATCTTTTTTTTTAAATGAATGGGAAGCAGCAGGATACTTGTTCATCATTGAATGTGGGGTTTTTTTTTTGTTTTTTGGGTTTTTTTTAATTTCATAATGGTGAAGCAAGCCTGCATGACAGCTCTAGAAACTGAAGGTAGGATTCTTCTCTGCACCACGGCTCCTTGTGTTGCTGTGGGAGAGCTTTTAAAATAGCTGCCTGGGCTATTATGCCAACGCATCTCTTGAGCCTCTTCTTTCTTATGGCATGGTGGGACACGTGGGGGGTGACAAATTTAGCATCCCAGATCATGTGACCACCCCACACAATGTATAACCTGTGCTGGCCCACATGAGGAGATGGGCTCCTGTAAGGTAGGGCTGCAGCAGGGGATGAGCTACAGCCATGGGACAGCGCCACAGCACCCAGCTGGACATGGACCCCCACTCTGGGTCAGGCTGTGTCCACCCTGCACAGTCCCAGGGCAGGAGAGGGACTGCTGGGCTGTGTCTCCTGCTTGCACAAGGCCTGAAAGGTGCAAGAAGGGAGCCAGCCCTGAGCATTTCACGCTCAAGAGCCCCGTGCTGCCCGAGCGGTGTCGATGTGGCTCGGTGTGATGAGGATGGGCACGAGGTGTTAGTAAAAACAGAGGGCTGGTGGCAGATCTTCTCCCACCACCTCCCCTGGGCTCTCAGTGTGCAATTTGGGGTGTTCACCTTAGTGGGAGGAGACAAGTCTAACCTTTCCTTCCTGCTCAAGTTGTCCCCAGGAGGAGAGTTTCTGTTTGCTCCTTTCTGATTGTCATGCAGACGCCTACCTGCTAAGATCATGGCATCTGAGCCCTCAGCGTTTGGTTCTTATCACTGAGGAGTGAAAGGTGTTTCTTTTGACAAGGAGCAATACCCACCTGAAGCACCAGCTCCACAGTCTGTAAATAAAAAGCAAAGGTTATGCATGGCCAAGCCATCCACCAAGGAGATTAATAAAACAACTCAGATTCTCTCTTCTGCTCCAGGTCTAGTCTGCACACAGACAAGAGGCAGCATCAGTGTCTTGTGAAGAAAAGTGTTCTTACCTCCATCCTCCACTCTTGAGACTCCTCCAAAATCCCCTGAGACAGGCAGTGCCTCTGCTTCCACTCATTCCTGACCCCCAAATCCCTCTGCCATGGGCTGATAAGGCTCTGGAGAATAAAACATCTCAAACTCCCACATCTGGCACTGCACATCCCTGTTCTCATTCAGACTGAATCTTCTCTCAGGCCACAGTTCACTGTAACTTTCTGCTTGAGTCTTTAACTCAGAGTCTCTTTTTCCTTACTTTACCATCCATTACCACCTAAACCAACTTCCATCTCCTTGTTAGATCAAGGTATCCAGGAAATACTACACATACAGCTTCAAGAAGGCACCTTCCTTAAGACCCTCATGTTTGTATTCATACAACTTTCTCCTCATCCTCTTTTTCACTGCACCTGCAGGACGTCATTTCCCTCCTCACATGGTATGAGGTCAGTCAGGATGTTTGCCCTAGAGACAGCTGGATGGAGCAAAAGTCACCTCAGTTGAGGTCTTCTGCATCTGTCTCAACTGGAAACACCCTCTAGGTTTCTCACTAGCACAAGCTCTGATGAAACTCCTTCACAGTCTTTTTCAGCTGGGTCTGAGTAGGAGAGGAACTCACACAAAGAAAGGATTTCACAAAGGATCCTTCTCACAGGAAGGTCCATGGCAATGAAGATCTCGGGATGCATCTCGTCCTTGTCACCACAAGTCAACAAATAAGCAAGTTAAATCAGATGCAGATAAGAAAGGTCCCACCCTTCCCTCTCCTCTTTGTACCAAACACTTCAGAATTGCTAGGAACCATAAAGAACAAAAGACAAATTCAGAAGAAAAACAAAGTTCCAAGAATCATCACAACTCAGATTTTTATTCAACAGTGAAGTTGAAGGGAAATATTATTTTTTTCCCTTCAGGGCAAATGTTCCAAATGGAAATTAAGTAAAAATATTGTCCTCCAAAAGTACTCACAATGAAATTAGTTTTCATTAAATATATTTGTTTTGCAAAATAAAATAAAAAAATTAGAACCCGTAGAAAAAAAATCCCTTGCAAATTCATAACACTGTGGCAATGACAACAATGCAAACCTGGATGTCTGGCGCTTGTCATTAATTGGTGGAAATTGCTGTTGAACTTTGGACCAAGGAAATCAAAATCACTTTGAATAGCAACAAGCCAATTTGAGAGGCTTAGGGAATGCTATAGGGATGGGACACACGAGTGGCTTCACACACAGGTGGTGCGAGTGAGCTGCTAGTGTGGGGCTATTTAAGAGCTGGAGGAAAAGAAGTTAAAAGCTGTTGCAGCATTGCAGCGTATGGTACAGCAAAAACCTGCAGACTTTCCATTCTGGGAGCCCATCAGTTGGGTGAAGGCTTGGTGGCAAGAGTCGAGATGCAGTGGCAAGAATAATGACAGTGACGAATGGCGCAAGCACTGGGAAGCAGTGAACGATTTTCATCATCCCATTGGGTTCAGTTGTGAGCAGACTCTTGGGAGTGGCTGGGGAAATCTTCTGCTTACAGTAGCTGCTTCTGCTCCCTACCTCCCTCCTCCTTCCAGTTAAAGCCTCTGCCCTGCCAAGTGGGTTTCACAGGCATGCAGTTTGGTAACATGGTCCTTTAGTTCAGAATGTCTATTCCAGTATTAAAAATGTAAAAAAAGTCCTCGGGAGGGTGCTGCTGAGTGGCAGTCTTTGCCTCAAGCAAGGCCAGTGGCCTGCAGTGACAAGTTAATTAAAGCAATGTGGATTTGGATGAGCAATGGGGAAGATGGGAATGGGGAAGGAAGTGATGCAGGGAACAGGGAAGAACGCAAGTGTTTCTACATCCCTCCCCAAAGCCAAAATCCAAGGTGCACAAGTGGGTTTCTTTTTTCCCTCACACTCTTCTTTTTTTTTTAATATCTCTCCAGTTACAATATTTCCAGTTTTGAAGCAAGTTTCAGTGGCAGCCTCAGTTACAGTCATAAACAAAGTCGTAGTTGCTGGGCTCCTTTGGGATAGGTGGGGGAGCATCTGGGATCTGTATGTTTTCCAGGTCAAGGAGGCGCAGCTTTATCTCCATGCTGAGCAGCGTGTCCAGGTCGTTCCGCGTTAGATCGCTCAACATATCCTTCCCAAGGAGGGCGTTCAGCCCATCGGTCCATACACAGTACTGCACAGGGGAAAGAGAAACATCATCATTAACAGACTTTCTGGACACAAACTGCTTGTCTGTTCTAGTCCTCTACAGTTACTGTTCCCATAGGGACTTATGAAGAGACCTAAAACCAGGTTGATTCATTCCATTAGCTCGTACCATGGAGAAGGCATGTTCCACTGAACACCTCAGAAAATGGACAAACAATTCCTTAAAAATGGGAAGAAATCACAACATTTAGTTGTTTGGTAGTTAGGTATCTCCTCCAAACTTCTTGTTGAATTCTTCAATAATTATGGGAGAAAGAACAATACTGAATTTAGGATCCTCTGAAGATACCTCCTTCTCCCCTTCTCTTTCTCTTTCCCCAATACTTACAGAAAGAGCCTGATTATCTTACTCCTAATATTGAATTCCAAGACAGCTAAATTAGGTAAACAGAATCCCACCCAGAATCCTTCTCTATATAAGAAATCCTGTATCAACTATCTAGTTTTATCATGGTTTCCTGTAGATTAAGTGGTATTAATTGACCTACACAAAGATAGGCTTTCACATATCTATGCCTACTTACCACTATTTTACATGAAATCACATACTGTGAAAACTAGAGTCAATCAATGCTGTGTCTTTCATGCAAATTAAATGCCAAGCTACGTGGTGGAATTCTAAATGCTGCAAATGCTGAACTGGCCTCTAAACCCCCTTCCTTACTGTCAGCTTTTTCCTAATGGGAGATGTCATCTTTCCCACCAGCTGACACCTTGAGATAAATAAACATGGGCTGAATAACCATTTTAAACAAGGAACAAACCTAAGGGAGATTGGTGATCAAGAGTCAATTTCTATCAAGTCACTTCCATTTATTACTACAAACCATTTATTCAACTATGAACAGAAGTACTCAAATGCTATCATCCAAAAATAAAGGTTTCAATCATGAACTCGTGTCCTAGTTTGCAGGAGAAAATTAAATCAACTGCAACTGCATTTTTATCTTACAAATAACTTCTGCTAGATTTCATGCCAAAAAATGGATATTAAATTTAGCTGACCATTTGCTACATGATATTGCCAAGTTTAAAGATAGCCGTGGTTGACTTCATCCTACAGCAGAAATTGAGGATTATTTTTAACAGAGAGAGAGAAAACCCTCTCTTGGGGTATGTCTTCATCCAGAAAAAGGGCATGTTTTAAAAACAGGATGGTTAACACACTTCAACATCCCAAGTGAAATCCGACCCATTTAAGTTGGTGACAGAACAGAAGCAGAGCTAGGATTTCACCCAGGCTGTTGGTAAGCCAAGCTGCAGCTTTAATATGAGATTAGCTGTACAGAAGAGACTTTGGGGTTCAGGCTGTCCTGTGAACACCTAGAAACAACTCAGCCTGCCTATTCCAGGCTCTCAAAGTGTGTCACTGAAGACTTTTAAAGCCTGCAATTTTTGTGGAGTGTCCACAGAACACTGTGAAAAGAAAGAAGCTACCCCAGAAATGCAATTATTTTTTAACTGACTATAATTGTTTATGAGCAACTTGAAAGTTTTCTTTGGGAAAGTTTTCCCAGAATTCACGTGGAGGAAAGGAACAGAAAGGCAAAAAGATCTGCTCAGGTTACAGAAGCACAGAGCATCCATTTGACAGATGCAGCCCCTGACGTACATTGTCCATCACCTGCTCAGTGAGCACGGCCACTGCTTTCTCTGGGGAAGAGCCCCAGCGAGCCAGAAAGCAGAAATGCATTTCTCTCCTCTTCCAGATATAACTCATTCAAGGCCCACAGAAACCAAATCCTGGTCACAATTTAGAGGGCAACAGCCTGGAAAAGGGGCTTCCTCTCTCATCTCCATATTGGCAAGTGCATCTAATTAAACTCCTGGACATTTTGAGCAGAGAGAAATCCTAATGAGATGGTGGAAAAACAGAGGCATTCACTCAGAAGCTTTTAAATTTTTTTTAATATGCAAAACAGACTAAGAGCCACTGAAAAATTAATTTACTACAGATTCATTTTCATAAAACTCCAATGAAACCTAATTATAGCCTCCCTCATCAGTTTCTCTGTCAAAAATCAAGGATAAGTTTAATCCACCTTTTTGCTACGTAGTTGAAACCAGCTATTAGTATTTAAATGAAAACCAAATACGACAGAGTGATCTCACAGTGCTGAATCCTCTGGCTAGCAGTATGCTCCAACAGATGGCTGAGGACATTGCCAAACTTCAGTGTGTCAGAACGAGGTCCAAATCTCAATGATATTGGTCCAGTAATGAGATTTTATTAAAGAACTACCTTGAGAATTGAATCAGTGGAACCAGCAATCATAAAGGTTCTTCAGGCTTCATCCATCTGGATGCAGCCCTGAGCAACCTGGTCTGAGCTCATTGCTGACCTGCTTTGGGCAGGAGGTCAGACTGGGGACACCCCAAGGTCCTTTGCAATCTGAATCATCCTATGATCCTTGTTCAATCTTTGTTTTTAGGATACACTCAGTTCCCACATTTAGACCTCATTTTACAATCACGAGGACTGTGAAAGTGCTTGAAAAAAAAAACCCAACCCTGTAAGCCTGACCTGAAATTGTCACGTACTAACATCATTCCTGGTGCTTCACACAAAGCTTTCTCAATCTTGAGATGTCACCCACCAAATCTCCCAAGCTGACATCGCTGCTAAACTAGCACTTCTACTGACAAGCTGACTTTGATGAAGAGTCATGCTTTTCCTTGTGGGTGCTTCCTCTGAACACGGGCACTTTTTGCTCTAATTACAACTCCCTTTTCTGTAGGCCATGGAAAAGTACAGAGGAAGCCAGTTGCCCCTGGGAACTGTCAAGCAGCAGCAGAGACTGCTGCTTCTGGCCATTTTTTTTTTAACATATTAATTTCATTTCAAAGAAGCTGCACAAGATCAAAAAGAGGAAGAAAGATAATAGGTGTCTTAACCACAAGCAATTGGGTTAGTGTATCTCAGAATGCTACTGCCCATCAGTGGGGTGCAGGAGCAGTTTTTGAACATTAAGACCATTAAAATACACTTGTAGCCATAGGCTACATTTGAGATACAAGCACCTGAAATATTTGTTGATTTTCATGACCTTTTTTTCTTATGAAACAGACTAGAATTCAGTTTCTGGAGAATTCTTACCAAAAGCATCTAACATATATTCAGTTCAGAGGATGAAGACAATCATGCTTTGCTAAGACCTACAGCTCTAGTGACACATTATGCCTGGGATCCTATTGCTGCTTTTTCTTAGGTCAAAACTGACCAGCAAATATTTCTCTGGAATGAACATACTTGAAAATGACACTCAAATATTAATCCCCAGGAAAACCCACATGAGCACAACTTAATTTCCTCTCCTAAAATGAACGTTTATTTGAAGGTTTTAATCCAGAATCACAAATGTTGAAGCAGTGTAACTAAGTGCACTTCACTTGTAATGCAATTTCATGCACTTTAATAACACTGCAGTATAACACAGCTTAATGCAATCTTCTGTGTTTCATCATCTTAACACAGTGTCCTGAACTGAGACCAAATGTGACACCGCCAAATAAATGTGCAAATGGAACACCAACTCTTGTTGCTTTAGAAATAAGAAGGAAAACCTTTATTCCTTCTTTGTTTTTAACATAGTGCATTCTGATAAATCTTTATTTGGAAGTTCTTTGAGAGAAAGACATCCAAGGCTTCCACATCATTAGGTTAATGAGTTCCATCACTTTCCAAAAGGCAATGATGTTGTCTATTTCCTTGTGTTTTCAAGTAAGACAAGGAAGCAGGGTGGAGGCTGTCATTCTGTTTTGCCTTCATACAAGTGAGACCCATTGCAAATCAATGCCCTATGGACATGCAATAAAGAGGACCTTCTATAACCATCTGTCATGAATGGTCTTAAGCAATGTGAAACTAAGAATAAGTGGATATGCTATTCTTGGAGAACACAAGTTTTTGGCTGAAATTGAGACTCAACAATGGCATAACCTCCTCCGATTATATTGGCATCAACAAGATGAGCTGAGGATGGCAGGGATAATCTTTAAGACTTTGGCTGTACAAATCTTTGGTGTTGAATTAAAGTTCACTGAAGTGAACACACAGAAAAAACCCTCCAGGATGGACCAGATCAGAAGAAATCTTTACTACAGCAGGAAACAGTGAGCAAGGTCTGTGGAAACTGTGAGGTCTGCCCAAGCTCTCTTTTTTCTCTTACTTACGGTTCATATTTCAGTAGGGCTTAGAAACATTGATCTTGAACTTGGACCCCCATGTGCTCTATGATGTACAAATACAAAACACGTTCCTTCTGTGGTTCAGGATATGCATGAAGATTGCAGAAGCTCTTGCTCCCTTACTAATCTCTCTGCTTTCAGTTGGTTGTGAAACGTGACACAGGTTTAGATGGACCTACACCCTGTGATAGGATGACCATTCTTATGTTCTTATAAAATGGGCTGCTGCCAGAAAGAAACTAAGAGGGCTCCAAAGAAGTTTCTGTAGTCTAAACTTGACTTACCTCATGCTTGTCTGGAGCAATGAAATTCAGTTGGCCACTCGAGTCATACAATATAGAGAAAGCAAGCTCTAGCACCTCCTGGAATACAAAGAAACAGGTATTAACACTGCATGAGAGTGGCATGACTTTCTTCCCTACCACTTATTCCTCAAAACAAGTGGAAAAACAAGTTATGGCACTCTTCCTGCCTGGCCAAAGCTGCAGCAGTACCAGACCATTGCAACAGACTGGCACAACAAGAACCCCAACGCAGATGCTTCAGTCAAAACAAACTCACCCACCTCAGTGCTGACTGGAGCTTCTCTTGTTCATGGATTGATTACTTTAGCATTTGAGTTTAGATTTGACTAGGCAATGATGAGGACTAAAATCAATATAACCCACAACAGTACACTTGCAACAAATTCTTCATGAAGATCCACGGTTTCTTCAATTTGTATAGATCAAACTTGCAAAGTTCTGCAATGTTTGATTCCCTGTGTCAAAAATCTTGCCAGGACAGTTAATCTCCTGGTATACACTTAGGCTCTTTTCACTGCTGGAAATCTATTAGATTTTTCATTCTCAAGAGATTTCTGTCATTTTGTCTCTACCTGAACCAGAATTTGCACTCTTGGTTAAACTGAACTCTCTGGGTTACTTCATCATAAAGACCCAAATGAGTCTTGGGAAAAGAAATAAACAATAATCTTTTTTACCTTCAGCATTGAAAATGGAATTGCAAAAGTAACAAAGTGAATTCATTACTGATCTTCCCTAAAAGTCACTTGGACCTAGGTGCCTACAGGGAAACCCATCCAATTTGAGTAAATCATAGAATCACAGACTGGTTTGGGTTGGAAGGGACCTTAAAGCTCATCCAGTTCCAACCCCCCTGCCAGCAGCAGGGACACCTTCCACTAGACCAGGTTGCTCAGAGCCTCATCCAGCCTGGCCTTGAACACTTCCAGGGAGGAGCAGCCACAGCTTCTCTGGGCAACCCGGGCCAGTGTCTGACCACCCTCACAGTGAAGAATTTCTTCCTAATATCTAATCTAAACCTACATCTTCACTTCCCATGTGCCTTAGCATAATTTCCAGGAGTATCTGTTCCGTGACCTTGCCAGACACACAGGTGACACTTCCTGGCTTGTAGTTCCCCAGAACTTCCTCGTTTAACTTTTAAAAAATGAGGGTTATGTTACCCCCTTTCCAGTTTGTGGGAACCAGAGTACCATGACTTCTCAAACATGATTTTAAGGTAAAAAACCTACAATCACAATTAACTTCCACTGGCCAGCAGTGAGCACATAAAGATGTAGCATTATCACACATCACTACAAGCGCCGTTGCAAGGACTTCACAACCTGTAAGCTAGCTGATAGGGATGCAACAGCTCTGTGGAGAAGAGACCCAGTTACAGAGGAGAGTGCTGACTCATAACTACTTTGATCTGTATTATATGTCCTGTTCTTTTTGCCTCTTGGCTTCCTGAGCCCCATAATACTGATGGCCTTTGCTGACTCAGCTGATGACAGTCCCTACGCTGCCAGCAGCAACAAGAGCATGGCTTCTTAAATCTGCTACAGTAAGTTTTCAAGTTGAATAATTGATTGTAGGGACTTGATCATCTACATTGCTCCAGATTTCTACCTGATCTGCTCTGAAACAGACATAAGTGTTTGGATTTCAGTAAGAGCTATTTCATTTTTGAACTTGTGTGATTCATAAAACTTGCAATCCTTAGGGATCATCTTGGATGATCAAAGATCAGGCTCCTCATGGGAAATGCTCTTGGTTTCCTTCATTTTAGTTATTAGGTTCAACTTGCCACAGGAGACAAGTCTGTGTTAAAACCCCATGGAAGCTGCAGATACCAACAGTGCTGGTGCACTCAGCAAACAAACGGCTCCTGTAGCTTTTTGTGTTCTAGCCATGCATCTCAGCCACACCTTATTAAGAGGGATTGTCCCTCATTACAGAAACAAATTTACCTCTGCCCACACAAACCTGGCTTTATCTTCTCAGAGTGTCATAAATTCCTGACAAAACATGCCAAGTCATGTAACTGAGGTTGTGAAAATAAAATATGTCACTGAAAAAAGGGCTTGTACCACTCTGCCATGACATTCCTGAATTTCATCAAGGTCAACAACAATCCCATAGGCCTGGCCCCTGTATGTTTGTCCTTTGGGAAATTCCAAGAGGTTGAAGTTTTTGTTCATCTCAAAGGAAGGAAAAGGAGAGAAAAGTCCTGCTTGAAAAAGGAATATCCCAGGGAGCCATGGGTTTGGTGATTCCCAGTCAGGAAGAGAATGGGAAAGGGCTACCTTCAGGGCACCAAGCTTCTCTTTACAGGGCAAAGTGAGAGTTTGGCAGCCCTGGCTCCAGTTCAGCTTCTTTCCTGGCTGCTCCAGAGAGACTAAAGGCTCAGGAATTACAGCTTCCAGGTGCCACCGTCTCTGTCACCTCATGCACAGCAAACTGTCAAGGAAATGGAAGCTTAAGGAGCTGGAGTTTCCAGCTGGCCCTCCACACTGATGGAGGTCTCAGTGGTTGAGCAGTCTGGCTTGTCAGGAACCCCCACCCAGTTACGTTCCCATCAATGACCAGTGGTTTTGAGAAATCGGTAATTCCTGAAGAAAAACTGGTCAGTCTCTGTCAGCCATCTGTAGCTTTCTCCTCCCTTTTCTGTCCTACTTCTCAACCTTTCTCAAAGTCATTTTACAATCCAGTTTTTTCCACCAGTTTCTTTTGCACTCTGGTCTTTCTTCTCTTACATTCCTTCTAACCTGCTCCTTCCCTCTTTGTCTTGCTTTCCTCCTCCCCCACCTCAACGTGCTGAACTCACTCCCTTGACACCTCTAAGTCCTTCCACCCTTGCACACATCAGATCTCTGCCCTCCTCTAGATGCTTGTCAAAGGCAACAGCATTGGGACCCACAACGTGCCCCTCTTTTGAACTTCACCAAAGACAGGGAACAAGAGACTGTGCACCTGCTGGTGGGCACTTCCCACTCCTGGGTTTCTACTCTGCAGGGAAAGCTGTTGCAGGTGGTATGAGGGGAAGTTTGCTCTCCCTATGCCCAGAGCTTCTCTCTCCTGCAATCTCTGCTGGTCCCTCACGTGGGCCAGAGACCAGCTGTTTTTGATGAAGAGGCATTTTTGGTGCCTACAGCCCAGTGATTCCACGCAGTTGGAATGACCTCCCTACTCTCTGCTTACTCTGTCATCAACAGCCCCAAAACAACCACGTCTTTGCTGAAGGTTGAGACCACAGTCATGTTAAGTTTGCTTGCCAGAGACAGAAGATCATCCCCCAGAGAACTACCTATACATGCAGTGGCAGAGAACTTCTTCAACCAACATGAAATAAAAGAGAAGCTGCAGAAGAAGAGGGAAGTGAGCAGAACCATTTCTGCTGAGGAAAAGGGCACCAAGCCTGAAGCCTGCCACATCAGAAAATAAAGGGTGAGAGAAGAACACTTAGAAATACATGACAATGTTTTTTCCAAATTCTCTCATGCTTTTTTTTGAAGGCTACAAAACTCTAATATATTTCATTTCCTTGAAATTCATTAATATTACTCGAGAGTCAGAAATGAGGGCTTTGAAATTAAACCCACTTTACAAACACAAGCATGATGAACAACCATAGAGTCAGGTCTGGTCCTATCAAGTTGTTCCAGCTTCATATGCATGCAAATTCCAGTTCAGTTTAACTCTTATTTATTTCTAAATGGTCCCACTGGAAGAATAATGGCCATGTGCTGGCAAATGAAGAAATGCTGAAGCCTTTGTGATGGACATACTATCAATTCCAGCTATGCTGATAGCAGTGGCATTCTGCCATCCAATTTTCTCTTCTGCCAATGAATAAACATTAAGGTGGTCGTTATATATGGATGAAGAAACCACAGGATGAAAAGACCTCTTGAAAAATATATCACCAATTGTGAAATTTCAGGAAGTAAAAGGTTTTATACACCAAACTCGGCCAAACTGCGTTCTGTGTGGGGTTTTTTTTTGTTTGTTTTTTAAAAAATTTCATTTCATTGTCCACAGTAACCTGGTACTCCACAAACAATGATGTGTTATTCCTCTGATGTCAGTTAAGCAGCTGTAATATTGTGCATGACAGTTTGGTTGGGATGACAACTAATTTCAAAAATTCTGTGATTCTCAGGGGAAAAAACAAGGAATTGAAGAAGAAAAAAAAAAAACAAAACCCAACAAACCAAACAATAAACCCCTCAAATTCCCCATCACACCAGAGACTGTAAAAACATCAATTATTATTGCTGAAATCACAAATGGAATGCTCCAGCTATGGATGCAGCACACTACCTATCAACTCCTGATCTTCACATTCCCAGCCAGCAGTTTTATGCCAGTTCAAAGCAGTTTTACCTGAGGAAATGGGGTGATTGGGCTGAGGACAAACTCATCTGCAGCATTGCTATATAGCATTAAATACTAACTAGACATCACTGCTCCATAAAAATGACACATTTCCATCACTGCCACCCACTGCTTTCCTTCTTCCCATCTTTCCCTTTTGAGTGGACATGAGTGCTAAGTCAAGGAAGCACTAAAAATATTTTATATACATCATATAAATGCCCCAGCCAAATGCTGTTGATGGTTCAGCTGCAAGATGAGGTAGGAGTTGTGTGCAATCTATTGTGTGCGTGTGTGCTAATGCCCTGATTCAGAAAATCAACAAGGAAAAACAGTCCTGGGATTATTTTTTTCCCTGCCTTGGCTTGATTTTTTCACTTCCACTCATGAAAAGCCAATGCTGAAAGGAGATGATGGTATCCTGGTAAACGTAAAGCAACCCATGTATGAGAAACACATGCAAAGAATATTCGAGATGCTCTGTGTATAGTTAAGGGAAGAAAAGTGGTGGCTATGAAGATCCAACAGTTGTGATGTAGTTTTGGCAGTGCCTTTTCATTTTCTGTGGTTCCTACCAGAACTGCTTTTTCCAGTATTCATTTGAAAACTAAATGCATACATTTTATTTTTAACGTGCTCAAGCAGGAACTCTTTACTTTCCTATTTTGTCCATCAAAATATCTTTCTAACTTGACCTCAAATTTCTCAGTTTCAGGTAACTAGAAATTCTGATTGAAATCCTCTGCTCTGGTTCCCAGACCACAGGGTGTGGTCTAGAACATCATTAGTGTCTCACTCCTTCTCGTAAGGTCAGACAGCACGACCTGATGGAAGACTTGTGAACACACCTCATACAATACAATATGAAGGTCATCACTACCAAAGATGTCAGACTTTGCCAGTCACTTGCTGCAGCAGTAATTCTTACTAACAAAACCTCTGCAAGGTTCTGGCACTGAACAATTTGAGTCCTGCTGTCAGTTCACAGCTGTTGGTCTGAAACTCGGAAAGGGAGCATAAATCTAATTTAACCTGACCATTGTCTCCTACTTGTTTGGGTTTTTTTCCCAAATGCACTGCTGAACACATCTCTATACACCTCATTAATTGCCAAGCATTTACCTTACATCCTTTTGTTGGCAGCTGTTTTTCTACCTGACTGGACCTGAAGTTATCATCAGCTGGACATTAATTGCAAATTTGGTGTGTGCCAGTGTTCACTGAATGTGAGCTCATCAGAGGATACAGCTGGAACAAACTAGTTATTTATCAGAGACAATGCAGGAGCAGGTACCAACAGTCACTGCTGCTCTGCAGCAGCAGTCTAAACTGCTTTAGAGGTAGAAGACACCACTACTAAAGACTATCCTGATGTGCTCTGGGCATATCACGCTGCACATCTGCCATGAATCTGAGTAAAGGAGTGTAGAATGTCCTAATATTTTAACTCAGATGGTCTGAGGTGAAAACAAAGTGTGTGTGTGCATACACAGAAAGGTGGCAGGCTGGAATGAAAAATACCTGTATTACTTCAGGGAAGGTCAAGCTGACAAGCTTTGTATTCTGCAGGGTGTGTGTTCGTAACAACTGGAGAACCATACCTTGTTTTGTTTAAGAGCTCCTTTCTCCTTCATGTGAGGGCAGTCTTTCCCAGTCACAACAGCTTTTATATCTGCCACTGGCACTGCATTAAAAAGAAACAAAAGCAAAAACCAGCAAATGAGTTACAACCAAGGTGTGGAAAAGCTAGAGAGTCTACAAAGAGGCAAGACTAATGTGTTAAAATTGCCACCTCCTTTGTCATTTCCAGCTTGTTGTGAAAAAGAAAACCCAAAGAAAACAACTAAAATAGGAATCAGGGAGTCTCAACACAATTTCAGGCATCTGGATAAAAATCTGAGCGTGCTTTTTCTTGCCTGTTGAGACTACTTTGGGTAAGAGTGTTTCATACAGATGTGTACCTGTGCCTGGCCAGTTTTTATGTGTATTTGTGTATCTAGAAAATGTACACTGTTTTCTGCTTTACTAATGCAATGTGCCTGCCCTGTTGTTCCTCTTTTCCTAGGCACCCAGTTAAACAGAACACTGGGCAAACTGGACTCTACCTCACCCAATGCTGTTGTTCTTCTGTTAATGCCTGTATGAACTTTTCAAATAGTTTTCTACTGCATTCCCATCAGCAGTTTAGTGGCTTTCTGGTATTAACAGGAATAAGGACTACTAAGGCTTATAACGACCCATTCCAATTGCTTCAAAATGTGAAATGATCAGAAATCAGTAAAAAAAAAAATAAAAAAAGTAAGAAACAAGTATTGGAAGCTGCTGCCACTCATGAAGTCAGGTCATTAGAACATAAAGATAAATTTCCCTGAGTTTCAAGTGGAAGTCGATTTTCCAATGGTAATTACATTATGGAGAATCTATACGCTCCACAGTACAGTATGGGCAGTGAGTGACAGTTTCTACAATCTATAAATAATCCATTATCCTTGTGGCTGAGGAAATACATCAGATATCTAGAACAGCATAATAATCTGAAAGTCTGTTATTGCCCAGTTCTTTACAAACTCTAATGGAAATACTGGAGAGGAGAAATGCATTTGCTGGGTACAGCAACACTACGTATTTTATTACAAATTACCTCAGCACTATGGTCAAATGGATAGCAAGGGATGTAACAGACATTTTTAAAGGACTTTCTTTGCATAGAAAACTGAAAGAAATGAAAATTATTTGGCTCTTCACTACTCAACCTCTCTTGCCTTTTGTCTCAGCATTTAATGCTGTGGCCCAGATGAATTCTTTTGCCTCTAACACAACCCAACTTTTGGTGAAGAAGAGCTATCCAGTAGATACTTGACTGCAACTATGATAGAAAGGTCTTCTTAGGAGGAAAGAGTTCCTGACATTTCCTGAAGATGCTCAGAAAAAACATTTCTCTGATTGTAAGGTGGAGTTTTCTCAAGTTAGATTTCTCAACCAAGAAGTCTTTTCTCCAGGTTTCATGCACTCGATCTCTGTGATCTGGAATGGAGTTACTATGGGAGATCACAGACTGGTATGACATCCTGATCTTTATTTATCTGGAACATGGCCTACTCCTTGCTTTGGAAAACTAGAATCACAGACTTCAGATGGTATCAGAAGCTGACTACAAGATGTTGGAGGGTGTGAGCACAGATGTGATGTGCTCACAACAGACAGAGCCCTGAGAAAGAGGGCAACTGTTTTCTGTCCCAGCTGGAGTCTATTTGCCTTCACCTATTCTCCTTTATCTGTTGACCTGTTCCCAAATGCCGACAATCTGGTCATCATATTCAGACCTTAATACTTCAAAATTCAATTCTATCCAAAGAACACAAGTGTATTCCCAAGCCAGTTTGGCCTGACAGTTTCAAACAACAGTGCCACTTTATAATCTTGTATATTGCAATATTCTCAACTCTGTTTAATTAAACTCTAATGTGGGTGGCACTACGGTAAATCTCATATCCTGCATAGCCTGAAAACCTGAGATATTGATGAATCAACCTTATCCTTCTCCAACTGCACCAGCATCTGCTCTGCCAGCAGGCATGCACAGCGAACATGTGGGTCTGGCCCAGTGGTTTCTAAAGTAGGAGCCTTCTCTTCCCATGGGATCCTGACATTCCTGAGTAGGCTCCACAGCCTATGGGGTTGGATTATATGATCTCCCAAGGTCCCTTCCAACCCCTACCATTCTGTGATTGTGTGAAATGCAAATACAAGATGAAGTTTGCAGTCAGGGTCAAAAGTTTGAGCGAGGAAGTGTGCTCAAAGCAAACAAATCTGGGAACTGCTGGTCTCCTGACTGTGCCTGAACTTCAAGTGTGACCTTCATTCTTCTTCTGATGTTCTGATGCTACTGTAACATTCAAGGGCTATTTCTCTAAGCCTTGTCCAGAAAAACAGCCTCTTCCAGTGCCAATGCAGCAATGTGAGCCCCTGTCCTACAGTTCTGCCAAGACTGCAGTAAGAGCACGAAACATCCTTGAGGCAATCTGTAAGGCAACGAAAACAAGGGAATGTGAACTGCCAGGGCTCCAGCATCAGACAGGATCTTCCTCTTTCCCTCCCAGACTGCATCTGGGAGCACTTAGAAATTTTAAAAGGTGCTGCCTGGAGACAGGTTGGGGGAGCAGAAAAGAGAAACAATTCTTTGTTTTACTAATATACAGGAAAATTTAAATTACTGATTTTCTCCTTTCTCAATTTTCAGGCTGGAAAAATTTCCAACTTCTGAAAAATTAAGTCTTACTGCCATTCCATGAAAGAAGTGGAGCTACCAAGTGAAATACTTGTGCAAGCGTGTCTCACTTGATAATGCCAAGAATGGCATTTATTACTAAAGGAGGCTCAGAAAAGAAGAAAAAGAAATGATTCCTTACTGAATGTTTGATTTCTTGAAGTCACATTCTCGTGACAGAACTACCCTGGTCATTATTTCCATTCTCATAAAGAACTTTCCCAGGATTGCAGGTTAAACCTCTACAACTCATGTTCAAGGGCAAAGAAGAAAACATCACAAGAGTACAATTTTTCTGAAGGGCTTCAAAATTACTTTTATCCATTTAAAAAAATCCAAAATGGATTAAAAATGGATTTTTTTAAAAAAATCTAATCCAACTCCCTGATAGGAGTTGTCACAGAAGCATGTCCTCTCCCAGCTGGGTACATAGTAATAGTGAGGTCCTCTCAATATTACTCACAGCAATGCGTCATCTTTAAGTCCAGTCCCCATGATAATGAAACAGACCTCTGCCTGCCATGGATTTCTCCTCCAGTCACTGAACTGTTTGCCACAGAAGAAATTATCTGTCTCTGCGGACAGGAAATGCTCCAAATATGCCCAAGTATTTTTATTTGACATCTGCAGTTATATGAGCAATGAAAATAAACCATGTTCCTCCCCATGAAAGGCAGGACATTTCCAAACTGAATGCAATTCTAAACTCATTGGAAAGCTGAGCTCAGTCCTCATATACACTTGCCAAAAACCAGGAGAGCAGTGTTTGAATGCAGGAGGAAATGTCCTCTGCTCCCTGTCTCCGTAAACAGAGCTATTGATAACATTCTGTGTAAAGAAAAACCTACTACAAGTTAGAAAGAGGAACTAGCATAAAAAAAGATAAAAGTAGCACCATCTTTGTGCATGACTTACATTTATCTTGCAAGGAATCATGAGGGACTTCTCCCTGGGGACTTTCTTCCAAGTCTCCGTAGTGCAAGACCTTGTGATTAGGTGAAAGTCGACAATACCAAAATTTGTCTGTTAAAAGAAACACATTAAACAAGGTCACCAACATGTCTCCACCAGCTTTATCAGTACCATAGAAGAAAGTTTACTCAAACAAGGCACTACAGGGAAGGACAGCCTTTTTTCTTGCAGGAGGAGGAATGTGTGGGGTGTATGGAAAGCAGGGCAGGGACGTTGCTTGGTAATTTTACTTGATTAAATGAAGCTGGCATTAATCTATCATTTTGTTATTCACTTAGTCACTGGCTCCAAAAATAAATACTAGCAAGAAACAATTGGCTTAGTTTTACATGCTGTTATATACCCTCAAGGACAGAAGACTGGCAAAGTAACCCATAAAAGCTTCATTTATAGCACCCACTATGTGCAAATTAAGCTCTGTCAGTTGTCTTGTGTGGGACACCCAAAACCTGATACAGTTGGAATATCCCATACTTTATGAAAATTATGACTCATGTCTTTTTATAGACATGGGAGAACACCCTCATATTTATGGAGGAACTGGACATAACAAACATGCAAAGATTTAAAAAGCAGACGCTAACTCCCTTGTCCTGCAGATAACTCAGCGCTTTGCACGGTCACAAATATATGTGTCACACTCTGGTTTGCATTTTAGCCCTCCCTAGGAGGTGTATATTTACATCTCCTGCCAACTCCTGCTTTGCAGGATATAATTCTGCTTAATAATATTTGTTCAAATCTGCTCCCACAAAGAACATCACCTTTGCAGAGCCTCGCCACCACGCTGCCTGGCGTGCGAGGGTGCTGCTTGCCAATTCCCTTTCTGAAATGGCAAGAACGAGGTTACCTTTCCTCATCAAAGCACTTTCTGTTAATAAATAAATCACATAATGTTAAGCTGTCAAAAATACCATCTTGTTACATCTAAGCTCTAAATCTCCAACAGCTCAGAGCAAGGCTAGATGTTAAAATGCCAGTGGTGGGGGGCAGAGGGGTTCTTTGGCTCTGTGCTCCTCTTGTTGCTGGCAGGGCTGGTGCTGTGGCTAAGGATTAACCCAGACACAGCTCCATGGTGCCGCAATGCCAGGAGTGAATGGAGCCACTTTCACACAGATAAAATGTCAGAGGAGCTGTAGAACCACCACAGCCAGCATAGGTGAGCTCGTTTGGGGTGCTAGCAAAGGAAGGACTTCTTGGCCCTGTTAGTAAAATACCCAACTTCTTTCTAAAGCAGACTTGTCCAGTCATTTAAAATGCAATGCAACAAAACACAGAGAAAGACAATTCAGGTTTGAATGGCAAAAGTAGGCTTCCTTCTAAATTTCTTTGTCATGGTGGGTAAAAATGTTTGGGGGGAAAAAAAAAACAACCCACACACTTCAAACCACTTTCTGAGTGTGCAGCCCCTTCTACAGAAAGGTTCCAGAAGACCTCACAAACCACTGGCAAAGCTCAAAATGGCAACAGACAAGATTCTGGTTATCTACTCCACAGGCATGCACAATACTGAAAGATTTATGGCAGAGAGCCCAAGATTATGGTTTTGTGGTGCACACAGAAAGAGCTTCTGAAATATAAGCACCCTTGGACTGGAAGCAGTACATCCAAGGTTGCACAGTACTGAGTCCAGAGGAAAACCCCACTTGCAAAGCTTCTGTAGGGATCTGAAACTAGAGCAAGCAGGAGCCCTCATTCAGTAGACTCCTGTCTGAAGAGCACACACACAATCAACTCGTTGGACAGTTTGTGTGTCTCAGAAGGATGCATGTGAAACTTTCCTAGGTTCATACCTTTCACAGGGAACTCAACCAGAGCCATATCAAAATCTGATGCTTAAAAACCATGCCCTGTTGAAGCTGATGGTTGACCATCATGCCCCTTGCCTACCTAAAGAAAAGCCTCCAGTAAGCGTAGCAGGAGGCTTTCATGTCCAGCTTTAGCTGCAACCTCATGGTTTATCAGGCTGTACAAAGGTATACACCTTTCCAACTCTAAGATTAAAACAGTATTTCTGATTATGATTAAAACAGCCTTATGAATTGGCACCAAAGCCTAAGTCCCTTCCATGAGCTATAACTCTGATTTTGTATCTGTTATAATTACACTTGCCCCTGTAAAACTTCTCCTCAGAGTAAGGAGCTGTAGGGAGGCCAGTCACTAACCACAGCATCTTTAGAGACCATGTGGGCTTGTGATTTCATTGCCATTTTCCAACACTACATCATGTAGAACTTCTGATGAGTCCTTATGTCTTTTAGCTCATTGACCACTGATGCAATCAAATTAAAGTGCTAGAGATTCTTCTTTGGGAAACAGAATTAAAAATTCAGGTTTTTTTAACCTGAAAAGGTTTCAAATAAATTGTTCTGATTTTCAGATAATTGCTAGAGCAGCCAGTGGGTTAAATATTGTCGAAGATTATAGATGAGGTTAAAAAAAAAAAATCCCAAATAACAAAATCAGCTACAATTTGGCTAGAAGACTAACATTCAAAACGGTGACCAAATAGTAGGGCACAGAACATTTTGCTGATGGGCTACAGATTGCTTGGCCATTCACACAGTGTGTTTCGAAGTGCATTAATGGCCAGTGACTCATATGCCCTTAACAATGCTATCCCAAGTAAAGAAGTGCTGTGATTAGTATAGAAGTGCTCTGTCGTTAGAACCTGGGGAGAAAAAAGCTCAGATATGCACGGACAGAAGCCTGAGAACACACATTTTATCCCAAGATACATTTCAGATGGCTAAAGAAGTTTTTTTCTTCAAAGAAAAATCTTCCTCACCAATTTAGCAACAGGAAAAAACTTTTAAATGTATCAGTGAGAACACAGGTACTTGTGTAGATTTTAGATATACAGACTCACCCTTTTTCTTTCATCGTGTTCTCTTTCTCTGATACAACTACAGTGACACATTTCCACTCTAATTGCTCTTAACTGCCTAGAGAAAGCCAGAAAGCCCTGCAAATGACTGGTGAATAACTGACCCGTGGCAAGGCTGGAGGCATATTTGGTTAATGGGTTCCTCTCAGCAAGTCACACACTCACAGAATATTATTTTTTGTGGTACTACAGAGGGTGGGACGGAGTAGCAGCAGCAAAAAGGCTTGGCAGAAAAAAGACCAAGTAAGTGTTTTTGTTTGGAAGTGCGAGTTACTTATCCTAGCAAGAGCTGGAAAACCTGCCTTCACTTGATTTTCTGTTGTCATTTAAGCTTTCTCTTTCCAGGTTACTTCCACAGTGTCATGAATTTTTAATTTAACAGTGTGTATCACCAGGCTTTCCTTCCCTTCCAAAAATTACTGTTCAAGAAACCTCATCTGTGGCTGCAAAACCACTTCAGTAAGATGAAATTTCTCTGTAATCTTTATAAAGCTAAAAGGGGAATTTATTTCCAAGAGTGCACCCAGCAACATAAACTACTGTCCTGGTTTTGGCTGAGATAGATCTAGTTTTCTTTGCAGTAGCTAGACTAGTGCTTTGGATGTGTTTTGGATTTAGTAGGGGTTGTGGCATGAGGAGGATGTTGATACTACACTTATGTTTGCAGTTGTTGCTAAGAAATCAAGGACTTCTCAACTTCCCATGCTTCGCCAGTGTGCAGGCACACAAGAAACTGGGAGGGAGCACAGCCAGATCCAAAGTGGTCAAAGGGATATTTCATATTATGCAGTGTCGTGCTCAGGATACAGATGAGGGTTGGCTGGGAAGCTCTCTCTTCCTCTGGAATTGCGGTTGCAGGATTTCCTCTCCTCTGGGATTGCTAGCCAGGAATGGGCTGGAGCACTGACCAACAGGTGGTGAGCAACTGCACTGTGCATCACTTGTTTGTAAGTTCTATGATTATGATGATGATGATTATTATTATTACTATTATTATTATTATACTTGAATTATTAAATTGTTTTTATCTCAACCTATGAGTCTCCTTACCTTTACTCTTCCAATTCTCTCCCTCATCTACCAGGGTGGGGGACAGTGAGCAAACTGCCACATGGTATTTGGCTGCTGGCTGGTTAAAACCATGACAACTACCAATGTACTGGATGCCAGCATCAGAAGTATCTATTATCCTCAATAAAACACCTTTATCTGCTACTTAAATCTACTGGAAATAATAACTTTTGGGGTTATAAAGTGCTTTGCAGGCTTTCGCTTTAGTCTTCTCCCCTTTCTTTTAGGAATTAACTAAGGAAGGAAAAAGCTGAAGAGGTCTGTCTGTCAGCTGATGTCCATGGTCAAGGAACAAGGTGGGGATTTGCAGAGCTTCATGATTTGCTGCTGAACAATGACCAGAAAGGCAAGTTAGATTTTGCTGTTTCATTTCCAACTGATTAGGAGTGCTTAATAAAAACCAAGGAGTTAGTGCTGCAGTCTTCCTCTGAAATCTTGCAAGGGAAAGGCCATGTATTCTTTGAAAGTGCTAAGGATCCTGCTGGGACAACAATGGTATTCCTGAATTTCAGCTACAGAGAGATTCTGCTGATAATTCTGTGCTGAAACACAAAAGGTAGAGATCTGACTACAGACACCTCACAGCTTAATCTTCAGCATCTTCCCAGTGAATCACCTGTTGGATTGGAGGCTTTCCAATGCCAAGTAATATGAAAGTGTTTCACCTCTTCTCAAAAGGCTGCAAGAGGCTTTAAACTCTCTCCTCATTTTTTTTTGTAAGTCAATTTTTCCAACTTACTGTGACTAACCATGTGTCTCCTACCACATGTTCAAACAACAGCCTTAGCAGAAGTTTACTCTGGAGTCTTTATTATGGGATAATGCCTGTTAATTATTTTTTAAATGGGCAATTTAATGCTTTCAGCTTCTCCTTTGTAGAGCATGTTCAGGTTCCTCTTGTACAATCTGTAGATTTGCATCATCTGTTCCAGGGTTGTGTCAAGGGCAAGAAAGAATCATAGGAAATGTAATAGAAGCAGTACACATACTAAAGCAAAACATCTAAGTGATTTTACTACTCTTACAAGTAGTTTGCCACATAAGAGGCAAATTGTGATGCCTCACAGCACTCCCCATTTCTGTTTCAGCTCCATATCAACCTGGATGGATCGTGGTCCTTTGAGGGCCTTGGTAAAGCTTCCTGGCAAGTGAAGTCAGCTGGAACAGTGGGCTGGAGACGAGGCTCCTGAGCCTCCAGGTAGCACAGGACACGTGGACATGGAGGTGGGCTCAGGGAGAGGAGGTGGGGTAAGGCTGACAGAAGACACACTTGGGAATTTGGGATTTGTACTATTTTTATCAGGACATTCAGAGGAATTGTCTGGAAGATTGTCTGTCTCGATGTTTAGTATCATGAGCTAAAGCTCTGGTCCTCCATTCACTTTACTTCATCTCCTAGTTCTTGACATCACGACAGATCTGGTCTTGCAGCCTGCTCTGCGTGGAGTACAGGAGACTCTGAAGAAAGCTGCTTCTGCTTTGTGCCAGCTGCCACTATTTGCTGTTTGGACTGTACACACCTAAAAAGGGATCCAAACTGAATGGCTTACATGCCAAACATGCTTGTGTTTGCAAACCATGCTTTGTTTGCTTCTTCATTAGATTGCACAGTGTTAGATCTCACTGAGTTTAGTTTAGCCTCATGCATCATCATCATCTTCTGTAATGGTTGTGTTTGCTCCCTCCCTCCCAGGGGGATAATTTACATTTCTATTTCAGGGAATACAGGGAGTCTAACATAAAAGCACACACAACTCTTAAGGGTGGAAACATGCCCTTCTAAATGGGGTTGCATCTGACAAAACCCAATATATTTCAGAGAAGATCAAGTTCTTCGAGGTATGGTTGCATGTTTTATTTGTTTCCAAAGAATCACGACCTTTTGTGTCCCTGTATAAATATTACACCAATGCAATTAATCTGGTGGCCTATACAATTCACTCCAAGGCATGATACATAGCAATCTTCTCAACTGTGGACCAGAATATTACATTTTTTTTTTTTTTTCCTTTAACTTCAATTCCACTCATCTAAGTTGAACCAATTTATACTCCCTAAGGCTTTTGATCCTATAAATCATGAACTAACAGTTTAAGATAAAACAAACAGTCTATCTTCCTCTTGGAGATCTGCCAAAAGAATAAAGTTTGCCACAAACCCTGCTCCTTTCCTTCAGTCATGCAGATTAAGGCTCTGAGAGGAATAAAATAAACAACCCTCACTACTGATAGCCAAACCAAACTATGCATTACTTGAGCTACTTTCACTCTGAGAAGATGCAGCTGAAGGGAAAACATGTATCACGTCTCCCTGTATAGAAAGCCACAGTGAAACATTAATGCTCTTTCCCTCAACTCTGCAGTGGGCTTCACGGCTGTTCGTAGGCTTGACAAGAGGGGATATAAACCTGCATCACATTTTTCTGCAACTCAACCCTTTCATAAAAGCTTTGAAATTTTCCAAAATCACATTAAGGAAAATTGCCTCCTCGTTTCTAAGGAAGGTGGCATTGCAAGGAGACCTCACTCTACGAAGAAAGCAGCTTTCCCCAATTGATTTGAAAGTCTCAAATACCCACCTCTGTCAGTTCTTACTCTCAGCTTTTGTAACTTTCTAGTTTGTATTTAGAGTGGAAAACAAATGGCAATCTGAATTCTCACAAAAAAAAGGGTTTTAAGGGGAAATTTTTTTGATACAACTTCTAATTAATCTACTGAATTTTCACTATGTGCCTGTGATTTTGTACGGAGAAAGAAGCGTGCCTCTCTGCGGGTAAAGGAACCGGAGAGAATGTGACTGTATAAAATAAGCTGTAAATCTAACAGTGAGCAATGACTCATAGGATTGGGAAAGTAATCTTCTCATGTCAATCAAGTATTCATCTGAAGTACACGAATTACTGATCTAAATGCTTTTTTAAAGTGTATTTAAACACCATAAAATATTTAATGTATACGGTAATATAAGACAAAAACCAAGGACAGGCAGTTCTAGAGGGAGGGGTGCAGAATGACCTCATTGCATATAGAAAGGTGGTCCAAGTCTGAAATTCAAGTTCTGGCTACACCAGATTTCATGTGCTGCTCCTGCAGAGGCAGAGATTTTGTTTTGAGATGAACAAGAAACCTGGACATCCAGGCAGAAATCAAAATACTCGGTTCAGAGTGCAAGACTGCTGCTTGAGATTTCTGTCAAATGCTGGACTTGGTCCAGATGATCTGTGTGATGAAGCCAAAACCAGTTTCAGGGAAACATAGGAAATGATACAACACCTCTAACTAAGAGATGCTTTCAGGTGCCCCCTGGTAAAATCAGTCAAGACAGCACTACCACCAAGGATCTTGCCAGTAAAAGTAGCATTCCTCATCTCAGCTTTTAGATGAAAGTGACAACAAAAAGCCAGACTAGGCAGTCTGAGCTGTACCTTGCCGACGCCGACTGTTGAGTTTCCTAAAGCAGGTGCCCTCCACAAGTCGATTGAGACGTTGCTGCTTGATCAGTTCTAAGATCTCAGGCTGAATCTTCTCTTTTAGTTCCCTTGGGAAAAGAGAAAGAAGGTACTTGTCAAATTCAATCAAAGACCACCTGCTTTCCTCTGAGACAGAGTCTCACAAGATGTTTTTGCAAGGAGTTTGAAAGGGACAACAGTCACAAGCAGGCTCAGGTCAGAATCTTGTCTGCTCCTGGAAAAACCCTCTTTCTTACAACAAAGAATGGGAGTCAGGATATCTCTGTTGTAGGTATCTCCCTGCTACGACATCAGCGTATGACTCAGGCAAGTCACTTACTTGTTTCCTACTTTACTCATCTAAAAATAACGCTTGCTATAATGCATCAACAAGGGTTTCCTGCAGCAAATCAAGCTCTTCCATTGTGGGAGCACTGTGAAGCTTATTTGAGGGTCTGTCACCTTTTGCTGCATGATCCTCTGCTCCTATACTTTGCCAGCACTGTAATTTAGGACAACACAAGAAGGCTAAAACACATTTTGAAACAATTATAAAAAATGGTGAGCAGTGCCAATGAGCTAAAAATAATGACCAGTTCTACGTGCTTGTTCTTAATTTCACACCATTCAGTTAATTCATTATTATTAGAATTTTGGGGAAGACTAACCCATGACTAGAGATTGCTCAAGGATCAAACTTTATCCTTGCCCAGGGGTGCAGAAACCCACAGTGCATTTAGAAACAATATTATATATCCTCCAAAAAATCCATTTTCTTCATCCTACTTTGATAAGAGTTCAACATGTCAAGAACTAGGCAGAAAACGTATGCACATAATACTTAAAGTTTGATTTCATGCAGCATCACATGGAGTCACAGATGTCTGAATTAATCAGTTATATCCTCACTTAGATTCATTAAGAATACATAAAAGACAGGTTTAAACATCAACTCGACAGGAAGCTTAGTAAGATTAAAAAAATAACTGAATGTGTAGAGGATTTATAAAATATGAAGTGTGTCAGAACCATAATTCGGCATTGCTGTGCAAATTAGGTAACACCAAAAATCATCCTGTCTGGCAGTATGTTCCAGCAATCAGCATCAAAAGGAAGAAAAGCTGTGGTATCCCAGAGAGACAACAAAAATTTCTCTCTTCTTGAAAACTTAGAGAGCCCAGGCTCTGCTGATTTCCACATTCATTTGGATCTTATACCTTTGATCTGCCAGATCCCCACTGAAACCACCGCTAGAAAGATCAGGTCTTTAAACAAAAATCCTCTCTTCCTCCCAGGTATTAACAAAGTGGTTGGAGTTCTTCATGCATAACCCAATGCATATTTACAAGCTGTAAAAATCTAGTTGGTCAAAAATCAAGGAACTACAGAAACAGAACACCTTTTGGAAATACAAGTCCTTTAGGATAATTTTCAGGCATTGTCGTTTTCTCATCAGGAACTAAGATATGAATATGGTGAATGGTTAAACAACGTGATTAAATGAATTTGGTGCTTGAATAAATGTCTTGCTTTTCCTGAGCTGATGAGCTTCACCATTCCTCAGGTAAGAGCTGGGAGCAGGGGCTGAGGAGAACAGTGCTAAAACAGTGTAGATCATACAGCAGTCCAGGCACTAAATCTCCATCTGGACTGATTTCAAGACTGGTGTAAACATCAGTTTGATATTTAGGTAGTTTAATTCAGAAATTGGATGGTTATTATTAAATAGGTGTTAAAGACATCATAACATCATAGTTGTAAGACACTACTGAAAAACCAAAAATGCATGGGTCACCCTAGCATATTAATATCTGACTGCTCACAGTATTCCTGCTTCTGTCCTCTAAACACCCATCTGCCCTTTACAAACCAGAGGAAGAGAAGGATTTTTAACCAATAAAAAAATAAACACATAATCCTCTCTCAAGTACTTCACTGTCTAAGGCAGACTTTCCACAGGAGGAAGGGAGGTAGGAAAGAAGGGACACCTTCTGCCTCCTTGCTGATGTGCTGGAGTCCCTCTACACGTGTTCATAGATTTGCTCTCACAACTGTGAAGCTCAGAGGCATTACTCTCTTCTGTTTTACAGTCCTCATACTTGAACACACAGAGGTTGTGGAGACAACTCATTACTCCATGGAGAAACAGTCTTCAGTGACATCCCTTAAGTTCATCCATCCCTTGCCATGGTCACCTCAGCAACTCAAGCCAACACATGGTTACTCTGACTCCTATGGTTTTCCACTATTTTTCAGATACCATGACTCCAGATACGTATTTGCAAGGTGATCCTGCCACTTGGTGCTCCTCACTGTCAAGATCTCTGTTCCACCATTTCAAGGTGACAGAAATGGGGCAGAACAATCAAACCACGTTACACAGTTAAACAAAACATGTTTCTTTCAGTCTTTTTATTTCCTTCAGAAAGCCATCTGAAGGAAGGCAAGGGAGTTCAGTGTCTAAAGACAGGAGGGTTAGAAAAAAAATCTCTGTACAAGAAACAGATCCTCCTGCCTAATTTTAAAATCAAACAGGAACAAAGAGCTAAAGGAGGATCATAAATGCAAATCAGTTGTGCAAAAACATTATTTATTATCCTTCAGATGACATCGGCTTAACAGTTTGTGCCTTGTGAAGAGAGGGATAATAAACTTGGAAAGTCTAAGGTGACAGTGGCTTTAAAAATTGCTGTTAGTTTCCTACTGTGTTCCTGTCACATAAGAATGGCAAAAGTCAGTGGGCTGGTGAGACAGAAGGGTTGAGAGAACCACACAGTGATATATATGATCACTAATTTTCTGATCTCAGCACTATAGGCAAGACTGACATCAGTTACTTGCTTTTAAAATAACAGACCTGAGTTGTCAGCAAATCTGAATATCATTAGAAATAATTTTAACTTATTCAAATTATACTAGTTGTTCTTCAGCACCTGTCCCCAGCTTCTACCTTCCCAGCTCACAGTTAAGACTCTTCCTTGCTAGCTGTTTTCCTTCCAGGATGGGGTATATTACGGACATTTAAACCATTACAACACAACAGAAGAGTAATCCCAGAACTGTCTTCATGTGTTTTGTCCTTTTATTTTTCTGGCTTGTAGCTATGCCCCCTCCTCCTTGTAACTTCATGCAATCAGGGCAGGCATTAGTAACTCCTTCTAACACTGCAGAGAAACCTGTAAGATATAAACCCGAAAAGCATCCACATCCCTCCCTCTATTTCCCTGTATGTCGCTGATTTTCACACAGATATTACTCAGCAATGGCTCCCTAGCTGACACTAACTCTCCTTTAACCAGCAAGTCTCCACTTGGACATCAGATCTTTATCCAGTATTAACCCATCTTTGTTGTCATTTAATGTGCCAAGGAGATCTCTGGTCCTCTACAGGCCCACAGGACTCCTAGAGTCCTTCTTCCACCGCCATTCAAAATGAACCAGTGACACTTTATCATTTCATTGTGGAATGGTAGTTTGGATGATCAATAACAATCCCAGAATCTTGAATTGATTCTGTTCTGAAAGACTTTTTATTTTCCCCGAATCAAAAGTAGAAATTGAAAAAAAAATCTTCATCTCACATGATACAACGAGGCTCACATAAAAGAAACAAGTAATCCTTGCAAGACAAGGCTGTTGTAGCTACCAGGATCTAAGGCAACACTTTCCAGCTTACATCCAAATCCAATTTAACGGAAACTTCTCTCATCCAGCATCTTGAAAACTTAACATTTCTGTGCTTCATACAATGAACAGCAGAAGAAAGACTTCTATCATGTTCAAGGCAGGAAAAAACCATCATCTGATTGCCGTATTCTCCGGCAGAATTAAGCAGGGCCTGCTGACTTTACATTCACTGCTGGGTGTGCAATCTCTTTTAACATATCTGCCAGGCTCTAAAATACCCAGCGCAGCCACGATTGCTCTCTTCACTCAGTCTCTTTCCCTACAATGAGGCCATGATTCTGCACTTGTATCAACTGTGCCATCTACGCAATCTGAGAGAGCTCAGTACGGGGAATCCAATCACAGCGGAAGATGAAAGAACCGTTTCTTTTCACAGTCAAGAATAAGTGATCATGGGTGCAATCAAAATGCAAATGCACAGAGTTAAATCTCCACAAGTGCAGTTGTGATTGCTTAAACAACTTATTGATTTACTTAGCCTTCAGAGCCTTTGGGCTTAGCCTTTGTCCTGAAGTCAAAATGAGACTCTGGAAACACTTCAGTTGCTTTTAACTACTTGTGTTGGCTCTTTCACTTATTTCATGAAGGGGAAGGAGATGCTGCACTGTGGCAGCAACTAGCCAGAGTGATACTGGAAATAAAAGAGCTTGAAGAGGGCACTGGCAAGGTTCACGAGGCTGGGCGATGGTGCTAGAGAATATAAATAGTTGACCCATATCATACTTAAAACAGTTGACTCATAAGGAAAGCAGGGAAAACGAGAAGCTTTGGTGACAAGCTTAGCAGTACTGAGCAGCTTGAACCACTGACTGTTGCAGGGGATTGGCAGGGGATTTCTGAGCAGCGTAATGATGCAAAACTGACTGGAGCCATTTGTAGCTTTTTAATTGATGCATTACTGTGAGTGACATCAGTTCTAATTGGGCATTAGGTCCTATCTTCTAATACACTGAAAACATAAAAGACGCATTCCCCCTTTGATCCACATGGGTATGATTAAAATTTAAGTGTGTAATTCCACTTAGCTTATGCTTCTGCTGTTGCCCTGCTGCCCCTGGAGTAATGTGTCCCCAGAGCTTCTACTTAGATTTCTGTATCTTTTAGAAACAAATCAAAATGAATATCCTGCTTCTGAATCCTGAAATGCTCTGGTTCAAACCCTTCTTTATACCTTTGCCCTGAAAAGGAGATTTGGAAAATCACAAGCCATTCTGCTTGAAACATGGTCAGGATTTCATGACGTTTCAGCTGATGCTTCTGGAGTCCTCCCCATTTCTCAGCTGATCTGAAAAGGTTCCTGCTATCCTCAGCACATCATTTGTGCACCACGGAGTCTGCATCTGTCCTGGGCTATCAGCTCAGTCACAAGCCCAGACTTGGTCCAGAGCCAAATGCAGCCTCCATTTTTCACAGAACAGAACAAAGGGTATTCTGAGAAACGGGAAGGAGCTATGGTGGCTTTATTAGTATTTAATACTTTGCAGTAAACAACAAGGGAATGACAATCCCACTGGCCAGCTGCCAGAACGTTATCATTCACAAATCAATAACTGCTTGTCATTAACACCAAAGATAATGCCATAAACCAAACCAGTCACACACAACGTCACTCTTTTGTGGAGCTGGGGTGTATTGGCTTCTCTTCTCTTGGGCTTCTCCCTGTCTCGCTCAGAGAAGTGACATTTGGAATTTTTAAAGGCCCTTGGCCAGAAGACAAAGTTTTTTAAAAAAAAAGACACTACCAGCACCAAAACCCAGCCTCACAGTCATGCAAAGCTAGGAAATGTCAAAGCATTGTTCTGTACAAATAAGCCATGTGAGACCCTGTAGGGATTTGCTGAATCCGGTTTAACTGAACTCAGAGAAAAAGTTATGATTCCCAGAAGAAGAAAACATAATGCACTTCAAGGAGATGCTACTGAGCACAGCTCCCTGGCCAGCTTTCCTCCTTGGGTTCCCCCAGAAGAGCTCACAAATATCATTCCCATTTGTTAATCCTTCCATGCAAAAACAAGTGGGAAGAGAAGACAGTACTCACAGAATCGGACGAGACTGGAAATCTTCCTGGTTCATTCTTTCCGACTGGCGTATTTTCAGTATTTCTGTGTAACTGAGATTCTGAAGTTTGCTCTTGAACTGATCCAGAGAGCTAGGCTTGGTAGTGAGCGCTCTCATTATCTGTTCTTTCACTACCTGCATTACCTGTGGTGGACAAGGAAAGAAAAAGAAAACCTTTATTAATGCTTTCTGCATTTTTGTTTCAAATCTTATTCTGGGTCACAGTAAGGTTTCTAGGTATAGGAGATGATTACTGCTATGTGTTCTCAAGACAATTTTTCAGTAGCATAATCAGAAAATAAGCCAACTTCTGACAGGGCATCTCAGCTTACAGCAAAATCTCATCTGCTCTCTACCAAGAAAATTACTTTTTGGGGGGTGGGGAAGGTGTCATTTATTGCTTGGCTGTCTCCCTCGACAGCTAAATTACAATTGCTGGTTACAGGACTTTAAGTCCTGCTCTGTCTGTGGTTTGCACACCCATGGTAGCAGTAGTGGGGCTCTTCTGCATTCTGAGCAGAGATGATGCTCCTGTCATGTTGGGGCCAGGCACACATACAACACCAGACTTGTAACAGCAGAAAAAAGCTGTGAAGTCCTAAGGAGCCCACTGAGATCGCAGATGCACATCCTGACTTCTGCCAGCAAAACCCAGGCGAAGTGCACAAGCTGCAGGGGCCAGTCTAACTGCCCACCATAAACACTGCAGAAAGCTCCTCAGGTCCTACAGCTCTCCTGCTGGGTCTCAGAGCTGCTCTCCTGACCAGAAGGCAGTAGCACAAAGCTGCTAACTGTGGCCCGTTGCTTCCTTTATTCCTTACGCTCAAAGGCGACGGGCACGCACTGAAACACAGGAGCTTTGCTGCCAACATCAGGAAACACTTTTTCACTTTGAGGGTGACCAAGCACTGGCACAGGTTGCCCAGGGAAGTTGTGGAGTCTCCATCCTTGGAGGTACTTAAAAGCCATCTGGATGCCATCCTGGGCAACTGGCTATAGGTGGCCTTGCTTGAGCAGGGAGGTTGGACCAGATGATCTCCAGAGGTCCCTTCCAACCTCAACCACTGTCATTCTGTGAGAGCCTTACACTGCAGGCACATTGTGGCTGTGCACAGTGAAGGAAAGAGAACTTGCTAAAAGAGACCATTAGTCAGAGGAGAGAGAGAGAGAGAGAGATCAATTTGCCAGGGATATTACAGAATTGCTTTTGAAGCAATGCCATAAACAATGCAAAGCGAAAAAATGAAAATGAAGGATGGCTGGGCAACAGACGTCTATCTGCATATTAATTAATTTATCAGGAGAAAACTGCTGAGACACAGTTAACTAAGGGGAATTGCTTGGCTCTAGTTCAAATAAATACATAGCAGAGATTACTGTCTGTCTCTGCAATCCTAGACTCATTTCCTTGGTGCTGGCGCAAATCACACACTTTGAAATGTTTATCTGATGCTGTGCTTAAGTTGGCTGAAAAAAACCCCAAATTTATCAGACTCAGAAAGGCCCATTCCACCCAAATCCAACAGCTAAAAACCAGTAGGAAATGGTAACACCCCCCTGGTATCAAAGTGGGTGTGACAGAAGTTAACAGCTACACAAATAGAGGGCAAAAGCTTTTTCTGTACTGTTAATTTTCCTTTATTCTTTCATTTTCATCTTGCATTTTAAAACAGTTCAGCCCCTCAGAGGTTCCCTAATCATTCTGAAAACTTCTCTTTTCACATGAATATTTCATTGCTTCACATGTGTTGCCTCAGCCTTCTAACTCACTGCCTGCACTGTGTTTTCTATTTTTGCTTCCTGAGATGCAACTTCTTTCTCAGATGTGATCTAAACACTCATTTTAGCTGTGTCCAGCAGGTGAAACTAAGCAATTAAAGAACTGAATATAATCTCCTTCCTTACTACAGGGACTACATCCATCCCACAGATCTACCTCAAGAGGAGCAAGATGCTTCTCCCAAAAGTGTTGGCTCAGGTGGGCAGCAAATGCCTTTGCCACATTTCTACCCCTTGGATGAAGCAACCTACCTACACTCACCTCGCTGGGGCCTTGCTTTGAATACATCTTTGAATACAGTTTAGATTCTACTCACAATAAATCTTGCAAACCTGGCCCAGCAAAGCTGAGCTCCACTCCATCCACTCCTACAAATCTAATAGGTACATTGCTATGAATTTGAGGAAGTCTTCTAAAACTTACTTTGATGGTAAAAGCAACGTTGAATTCTGTGCTCTACACCACACTTTTCATTTCATAAACAGAAGTATTTGTTTTTAGATGGTGGCCATGTGCAGCTAAATCCCTCTGAAGAGTTACTCAGCTGGTCTGACAGTGGGCATCAGCTACTTCCCCATCTGAAAGACAAATTCCTGACTGCCATCCAACTGCTCAGAGGGGTTAATGCCTCTTTGACTGCATTCAGAGTCCACGCACTAAACCACACCAGTCCAAGTAAGAAATGTGTTGTTACACCTTGGAAATGACAAACCAGAAGGCCAAGCAACCATAAACACCTGAACATTAATGGACCGTGCCCAACAAGGTGAGTGGCATACTCCTACTGATTTCACTTGATTTAATCCCTGAAAGGGCTTAGGGAAGGGTAATGAAGGAAGCATCCTCAAAGGAGTACTGGGAAATAATGAAGCATAAAATCCCAGAGACAAGTTGGATGTTTAAATATATCTTCTGTCTTCCCCTTTCTGCCTTCTTGACTTATCGCTGCTAATTAATTTTAATTTATATTTTCTATATTTATATATTATTAATTATGACTAATTATTAGTAATCACCAGGAATAGAGAAGAGGAGAGAGACTGGAAACTAGCCTTACCCATTGAAAACATATTCAGCTATTGGTACCTCCTAACACTACTGTTTGGGCTCCCATCAAACTGGGTTTAACTTTTCAACTTCACAGAGGACGTGACATTCAGCTGCAAGCTTCACTTCTGCTTCCTCAGGCCCGCTGAGAAGTTGTGCCAGACTACTTTGTTCCATGTGGTTTTACATCCACCCTGCCATCATCATTTCTGCAGTATCATGCAAAAGCAGCATGCAAAAGCGGGTAGCTTAATTCAAACATGCAAGCCTCATCGTTGCTCATGGGATCAAATTCCCTGGCCACCAGATAGCAACAAATTACTGCAATTTCAAACACACAGATGTAGTATAACCACTAAAATAACCATACTACACTGTTCTATTAACTATCACTGCCATATCACCTTGATATTTCATCACTATACCAGATCTGCAAGCAAATAGAGTCCTGCAATCGCTTATGCATGCCTGTAGTTCCAGTTTCACGCATTCATTCAAATATCTGTACACATCTGGGGTTTTGGTGCTTATATATAGATCTGGTTTCCTAAATTCAGGCACTCACACTGGGGAAACTGCCTCTAGGAGTAGTTTTTCCCATAAAATAAATATCATATCTGAGTGAGTTGCATGTATGTGGATCTTCTTTTCAGTCTGATCTCTCAACAAAATCACAGAATGGTTGGGATAGGAAGGGACCTCTGGAGATCATCCAGTCCAACCCCCCTGCCAAAGCAGGTTCCCTACAGCAGGTTGCACAGGGCTGCATCCAGGTGGGTTTGAACATCTCCAGAGAAGGAGACTCCACAATCTCTCTGGGCACCCTGTCCCAGGGCTCTGGCACCCTCACAGTAAAGAAGCGTTTCCTCATCTTCAGATAGAATCTCCTGTGTTCCAGCTTGTGCCCATTGCCCCTTGTCCTGTCACTGGCCACCACTGAAAAGAGCCTGGCCCCATCCTCTCAACACCTGTCCTTTAGATATTTACAAACATTAATAAGGTGTCCTCTCAGTCTTTTCTTCTCCAGGCTAAACAGTCCCAGCTCTCTCAGTCCTTCCTTGTAAGAAAGATGCTCCAGCCCCTTAATCATCTTTGTAGCCTCTGCTGGACTCTCTCCAGAAGTTCCCTGTCTCTCTCGAACTGGGCAGCCCAGAACTGAATATCCACATGAACCATCCATACAAAGCCATGCTCATTCTCAGCTAAACAATGCAAAGGAGGTTCAAGTTCAGTAGATTTGGGTTGCTGTCATTTACGCTCAGTTGCAAAATCCTGCATAACTCCTTGTCTCCCTTCTCTGGTACTCACTGTGGTGGTTAACAGGCAAATAATGCAAATTTCTCTGCTTTGCTGTGATCTGGAAAGTTATTCACAGGGTATCATCAAAGAGCTCCTTGGTTTAGAGGCTCTCCTTGCTCTGGAGACAGAAGGCAGGAAGCGTATGCCCCAGGCCCAGCACATAAGGGGTGATCACTTGCCCTGTAACGTTTATAGCCAACACTACTTAACTGGCTGGCCAAAATGGCAAAGCTGCTGATTGCATTGAGTCTCCTGAGCATTTGGGAATCGCTGCCAAGAACTTCTAATCTGTTCAGTTTCCAAAACTGAGTTGCCAGCCCTTGATTACTGCTGTCTGAGAGACAGCATCAACCCTTCCTCCCCATGTGTCTGACCTTCCAATGAAATTAAAGGTATTCTCTACTCAAGGCAATTGGCCATAAACACCGTAGACAGTTGATTTAATTACATTATGTTTTGCTACTCTTACTGAGAAATGAGTGTTTCAGAGGGTATATTTGCTTTAAATCATGTCCTTTCCATCTGACAACCTCTTGTATGGTAAGAGAATCTTGAGTTCTGCATTATGACTAAGGCAGGTAAATTCACTGATGACATCAAGACAAAGTCAGTAGAAAAAAAAAAATACTTTTTTTTCCATTAAATCACTTAGGACCTTATTCCCCATATTTTTTATCCATCTAATGTGTCTTATATTTCTACAGTCAGTATCACCATGACATTATGTAGTTTTTATTAAGCTGGTTTAGTCCAGCTTTTTGTTCAGCTTATTTGACCTCATCTCTTGTCATTTCACATTCTGACTACTTTGTCTTTTCAATATTTACCCCCCCTTTTATTTTTCCTTCTCTCTCTTGCCGTGACAACTTTTGCCTATGCAAATAAAGTCTCTTCCTTTCAGGATGAAACAAACTCACAGCATCAATCTTTTCCCCCAGAACAGCCTGAAGGGCTGATGTTCACAACAACCCATCTGTGGAGCACCAGACAGGAGATGAACCATCTTGTAATTTCCCTACAATATCAGAGTTTCTCTTGAATAAGCACGCCCTTTCACATGCAATGACCCTCTCACAGCAGCAAGAACACATCCAGAGACCATCACAGAAGCCACAAAGTTGTACCTCTAGTATTTTGGGGGTCACATTATGCTAATTGCTGCTTGGTGACTAACTCAGTGGGGTGTGTCTGTATGTTATGCTGACTGACTGCCATTAATCTTGACAGTCCACCTTTCTTCTGCACGGACAAGACTTGGGTATAGAACCTGAGCCCATGTTACAATGCTGTGCTTTCCTAATTTAACTCAAAATTAGCAAGTAGTGCAAGGCATGATTCCCCCACCTCGCTGCAGTGTATGACAAAGGAGCAACCACTGGACTGCACTATATCCAGAGACCTCCCCCCCTCAACCAGACTTGAAGCATCTGAGATGTGAGAAGTTTTAAGGCTTCATTCACTAGCTTTCCCAAGTGAGCATTCAAAAACTAACAAGCCAACAAAGAGAAAACTGGAGGAGAGATATCTCTTTGGAAATTAGTTGTCAAGAATTCATACTTAATTTCCTTCCTATTTAAATGTTCCTGCAAAGAAGCAGGTTTATATAGGGTAAAAAATGAAGGAAATAACATCAGTTGGTGATTGAGATCCAGCTTCATCATTTTGGTCACAATGGGGTTTTCTTCTGTTAAATCCACAGAGCAGGCAAAAATAAGGTTGTAGAATGAAATGGCCAAATCATTCTTAATGAACAGTGCTTACTGACAAAGGAGGCCATAAAGGAAATCTAATTCTGAAGAGAAAGGAAATGACTGCAGTTTACAAGCAACCTGTCAACTCCTTTAATGAAAACTTTACATGTTTAGCATGTGCACCAGGTAATTCAAGACAATTTTTTTAGACTATTCCAAAGGATAAATTGTCCTAACTAGCTCAATGATTATATTTTCAGAGTACTCAGAAGAGTCATCCTGAGAGACTTCAAGGTCCTTGGAAGATAATTTAATGCTGTTTTTTCCCCCTCTATCTCCACATATTGCAGTCTGTGAATTCACTAGTCTCTTGGTCACAGCCAGTACCAAGCTTCTACTCCACATTACTCCAGATATTATTCCAAACACACCATCCTACACAAGCAAATTTAAACTCTGTGCTGGTACAATCTAACCATTGACAAGAGACTCCAAAATTCCAAACCATTTCTTCTATTACAGTCTGTGTACTCTAGAATTACAAAAAACCCCAGTTCTCAATCTTTTTAACTATTCCAGAGCACAAGGACAGTTACTGTAGCCAGTGATAAAGAGGCAACTCTAAGCTGTCTGGATGTACATAGCCACGGGAATAATTAAATTGATTAATTTTCAGGCAGCAGGATGAGAAAGCAGCTGTCAGAGGATTTAGCAGGTATAAGCTCTGATAGATTTTTCTCTCTCCATTTTCTGCAGAATTTAAAACCCATTGTGCAAAAAAAAGTTTGTGTTGCTAGGGCTTTGGCTTTCTTTTTTTTTTTTTTCCCTTTTTTTAAAAAAACCCAAACAAACCCAAACTCTCTTGCTTGTGATTATATTTTTCTAGTATGACCAAGATATCTTTCAGTCTGCAGAGAAGAGACGTGAAACAATGCAATGGTGTTGATCAAGCTGAGCAGCCTGTTTCCATGTGCTATCAGTATTATTAGCCAGTTCATCACTGACTATAATTTTTCAGGAATACCTGGCAGGAACAAATGAGCACACCTAGAAGATGTGATGATAGAGCTGAGAGGTAGGAGATGTGACAGCAGTTCCACACAAGGTGTTCAAAAGGTCTATAGCAGGTGTCCTAAAATGTAATGCTGTAGTAATAGATCTCTTCAACGTGACACCATGTTCAGAGCCTCAGGACCCAAATAAATTGCCTGCCCTCTGGTGAGAAAAAGGGGGAAGAGAACCTGAAGAGAACCTGGCACTGGATCCTGAGATCCAAAAGGTGGTGAAGAGTTAAAAGGCTGAAGAGGAAACGAGGCCCACAATTGGTTTATATTTCAGAGAAGTTCATTTTTTCAGCTTTTCATATTTTCTTAACTAATGAATCAGAGGTGTGGGAAACTAGACTGAAATCACACGGTTCCTGGGAACTAATGGGCTGAGACTGTTGTTCATCCAAAAGAGAATTATGAGAAGGGATAGAGGATTCATTACACTTGTAAGAAGGGAGGAATAACAGCCCCAAGGCCACGAGCACAAGACTGGTGAGCACCACGAAACAAGGTTTGAAAGGAAGGCTGAGATAAAGCAAGACAGGAGTCTGAGGAGTGACTGCATCTGAAGGAGCTGATGTAAAAAAAGTTCAGTTCCCTGCAAAAGATTCCTGGCTCAGTGGCAATGGACCACTAATTGCTGCTCTCTGTTATATTACATCCCTGGACTACTCCACCTCTGCAGGAGGAGCCTGTGGCCACAGCTGGACTTAGCATTTTCCAAAAGAAGCTCCCAGAACTCTGTTAGCTGCACTGATTATTTTTCCCTTGGATATACAGATCCTGATGGAGAACCACTGGATACCAAGAAGGCTTCCAATTCTTTTTTTAACATTACTATTTATTTGCTCAATTAAAACCAGGAACAGTGGCAGAGGCTTTGGCTGGGAGCAAAAAGCAGTTTGAACTCGATTGAGAAAAAGACAAAAGGATAAAAAAATTCCCCAAACAACTCACCGAAGGGATATATAGCTAAAGGGATGGGAGAGAGGATGATTTTGACAATGAGTGTTATCAGACTGGAGCAGACAAAGGAAAAAGGCAGGCAGCTAGTAGGAAGGGTGTCATAAATATGGAAAAGTAACCAGAGCAGGAACAGAGGTTCCAGCGGGGAGTATCAGCATGTGGATGAAGGCATCTGGTTGATGGTTCTATCAGAAACTCTTCCCCCCAAAAAACTCTTCCACCCCTTCATGCAATTTCAATAGAAAATTAAGGCTGAGGGAAAAGAAGAAATGAGATTTTGTTAGATCAGGTAAAAGGAAATAGGAAAAGAAAGGGTAAAATATGGGCGAAATTATATATTTATGAGATTACGGCTCAGGAAGCAGCTGACTGAAGAGAAAACTTCCTTAAGGATCAGCCTGAGGAAGCTGAGGGTAAAATTGATAGTAATAGAAAGGGAAGTGAAGAGCAGTCCTTGACAAACTCCAAATGCATGTGGATTTAGAATCATCATCAAAATACATGTAAACACTGCCCATAATGTCTGGTACCATTTTGGTAAAAGACAATGTGAGAGCAGTCCACGAGCTTCTTGCAGGGCTAAAATCAAATGCTATCCTCAAAACAAATTCAAAACAATGCTAATCTAAACACACAAATCAAATCCCTCTTATCTGGGTTGTATTGGGCTGAAACAGGAATGATTGATAGACTGGAAACCTCTTCCCCACATTTAATATTTGCAGCATACTATTTGCATCAGAAATAAGGAATAAATTTCTTTCCTCTTTGTGTTTTGTGCCTTGAGGTAAGCAAAGCAAGAAATAAGTGCGGTGTGACAGAGCATTTCTGCCCCAGTAAAATGATGTGCAAAGTTAATGTGACAGTTTCTGTAAACTTCCTTGTTAGTTAATTGAAGTCTTAGGTCAGCCAGTATTACATTAATTCCCCCAGTGTCTGACAACCTCCTTTGGCAAAATAAAACACGCAGAAAATCCTTTGTGGGTGGCCAAAGGGCTTTTCACAGACAAAATGTACTGATTTTTTCAAACAAAATGGTAAGTGAGGGGAGAGGGGAAAAATGAGGAGGTATTTGTATCCTTAGTCATATACCAATGTAATAATTAACATGTCAAATAACATGCTTGTGAATTCTAAAGGAAACTAATACAAGAGTTACCCATGATTAGGAACATACATTTGGGTGCTGCTTTCCCTAAAATACACAATTACATTAAATGCATACACTAAATGAAAATTAACTGTAATATATTGGCAAACAGCTGGTTCTACAGAAGGAAAGCAAGGACAAGATTCTAATAGGTAGTTTTTCCCATAGGAAAGTGTAAAAATCAAATTCATCAATAATGAATAAAAAAAGACTCTGAATGGGCAGAAAACCATGGAAAGAGAAGGAGCAATTTTTTAATAAAAGGGAACAGAAGGGGCTGGAAACATTGCTCAGTACATCTGATAAGTGGATAAAAACGTAAGAACAACACTTTGCATTACAGCTTCACATCTTCCCATCTCCTTTAGCTGAGATCAAATAGAGGTGTGACCAGCTGCAGTTCTGAAAAGATCTCCAGGCTCTTTTAGCTTTGGCTGAGGTATGAACAGCCACACAGAATTGCACACGGTCCAATCCTGCCACTGTTGCTGCTCACATTGTCCCTTTCCTTGTCTCCAGCCAACTCCAGGGAGTCTCCAGCTCCACCTCTAAATGGAAGGGGAGCCAGTGCACCAGGTTGGTGTCTTTTAATACCAAGAGAAATGGAGATCCCTAATCATCCAGGTGAACCACAACCACATGGGCTAGCACAAAGCACCAGGCAATACATGGACAGCTTCTCTACCTCGTCCCTTCATGCTTCTCCTCTTTGCCAACCTTCTCCCAAACCAAACAGACCTTGAAAAATCCATCTACTGTGTCTATAATGAACTCCACTTCTTGTGAGTAGCAAATTCTGCAGCTCTATCACCTACTTATTTCTGATAGCATATTGGTAAGAGAGATGTATGACTCCTCAGACTAGACATAGGGAATGCCTTGCAGGGGTTGGTCAGTGACAGCTGGTTTTACTTCGATAAAGAACTTCACCTGATGAAACAGACTTCATCCTGGGTAATTGTTTTGATGGTTTTCCCTGATAGAACAGAAGTTGAAATAATGAAAACTTCTATAGAATAAAATAAATCATTTAGGAATTAGCTGATTTAAACATTCTTACAGTACCCCAAAAATGTCTCTCTTCATGAATCTGTGAAATTAAACATTTCAATTTTTCTTATGTTCTACAGTTTTCACAGAGAAGGAGATTTGCCTATGAAAAATGTGCTTCTTGATTAAATTCTGTATATGCAAAAGCTCTGTAATTTTGCCCAGTTTTCCTAATATTTCTGTGTTTCTCCAGCAAGTCCAAAAGTTGGCCCATCACTCAAACAGTAAAATTCCTTATTTGGTTGCTTAAAGTACCACCTCGTTTTATCTGCTATTCACATGAACAAAGGAAAAGAAAGTAGATAGTTGTGATAAGTAGAAGTTGGAAGCTTCAGCTTTTGTTTTTCTGGACTTTAGGTAAATGGCATTCAGGACTTCAAGGATATCTTTTTTCTTTTTTTTTTTGACATTCAATTTTATTAAAAAACCAAAACTTCCAAAGTTTCTACCTAAGAAAAAAGACCAGAAAGACTGAAAATGTATTTTTTGATTCAGTTCTCCAAACCAGAGAACTAGATTATGCATTTGGGTTTTCCTGATGAATGCATAAAACAAATGTTCAGTACACTGGTGCTGGACTATTTAATTTAATCCAGTTATCTGCACATCCTTCCAGTTAAGGTAAAGGATTGGGCTGAACATGTAGGAACCATGCAAAAAAGCAGCCCTGCAGATGTGCTATGGCTCTGAATGAACCCACACATTATTATGCATCATAATTTACAACAAATAAGCTGTAATAATTTTTAGGTAAATCTTTGTTTTCACATTCATGTCACTGAAGAAAGCAAAATGTCTACAAAACACCACTTTTTTAGCACATTTCATATTAATAACCATTTCAAATGATAGTTGTGCTGATATCAGAAAGTCCAGTCATCAGTGCCACAAGAACAAAAATAGTTGCATGAATTAACTGAATGATTCACAGAAACACACGAAGCAATGAAAAGATTAAATCCATCGTGACTTGTGAGATGCTAACTACAAAAATTATTCTGTAAATCCGGAGCTGGTAAATTACTGACTTGACAGATCGTAATAAGTGCTGTCAGGACTATCACAAACCAAGATCTGCTTGGAACTGCCAAGCATACACAAAATGTCTATGTCCACGGAAAAGAAAAAGGAAAAAAATTGTTTTCATTGCCATTTTATAATTTTCTGAAATTCCTGAATGATACCTTTGGAAAATTCTGAATTTTTGAAGTCTAATCCAATGAGATCTTTGCCTCAGGTAGTTGTACCATTACTGTGCTGGTCATACAAATAAGAACAACACACACTATTTTTCCCCTTGAGTTGTGGCACGTAACCAAGCGGATAAGGAATTCAACTGGATTATTCTTAGAAGAAGAAAAAGCACAGATGACATGTTTTGCCATACCTCACTCTAAAAACTGCAGTGGAATGGTTTATGGCTTCAGAGACCTATATTCTTGATTGCTGCAAAGGAACTATCTTTTCTCCCTCAGATCAAAGGAAAGCTTTTTTGGGATCTACACGCAGTACAGGAAAATAAACTACTCCCCAGGACAGACAGCAGTGATTTATCTGACACCCAGTGCTAACATCAACAATCCAAAACCATTCAGTCACCTCACTTTGATTACAAAACTAGGCAGAGAAACTAGGAATTAGGAAAACTGACTAGGTTACCCAATGCTTTGCTTCAGGAACAGGACAGACTTCCATAAGCACAGGGCAAGCTATCCACAGCTATATGAGATGCTAACTAAAGACCTATCAGTGACCATCAGACCTGAGTAGACTGGTGTCACTGCTCTATCCCCTTCATTACGTGCATAGGAAGCACCTGAAAAATCACCTCTTTTTCTCCTCCAGTGAATACTATGTCAATACCACATTCTCAGCTTTGTTTTGTTTTGGTTTTTTTTTTTCCCTGTTCCTTTTGCTCACATTAAAGCAGAGCTAAAAGACATTTTCTCACTGAAGGATTAAGACAAGATTGGCTTCAAGTTTACTCCCCACTATCGATTTGAAACTACCAATGCCAGTCACAGAAACACACACATCTGCAGAAACACATTGATCCTGCCTAGGAGGGTAAATAATGTCTTAAAAAAGTGTTATTTCCAGAAACCAACTAGTGAGTGATATGGATGATGGAGAAGGGCTTACAATCTTCTGGTGATGAAAGACCCTTTCTCTGGTAACTTGAATGCTATCACCACATTTCTTCCCACACTGCCACAAATCACTGCACTTCTTTCCATGTTGTCATTAATCCACATTTCTAATGAGGCAACAGATTCTTCCCTTCCTACAACTCCATGACTATTTACTTTGTGTTTTGGGGCAGAAGATATATTTAGAATTAAATGCAAGCTATTTGTTTCCCTTTGAAAGGTTAGAGTTGAATTCTGTGCACTGCAGATTGTAGCAGCCAACAAAAAAAAAGTATCAGACTCATCCTGAAAATTCCCCTACTGCCTCACACGTGATTACACAAAGGGTTTGCTTTGGTAAATTTGCTTTGGTCCTGAAAGAAACCAAATGAGAGATGTCATGCTAGAGTGAACATGGTCCAGGGGCAGAGATATAGTGTGTCTAGACACCTGTGTCATGTGTTGGTAACAAGAAGTCTAGAACTGAGGCTAAAGATACGAGGATGCTATTCCCCCTTTTAAATCTTCTGCTGTGTTTCCTGGAGTGCAGCAAAAGCACACGAGGCAATGAAAGCAAAAGCTCCTCTAAAATTCTTCTACTGTTTTCTCCTACTGGAAGTCAGGCAGAAAGGGAGAGGAAATTCCTGTAAGGGAAAGATTGGTGGGAATAATGTAACCTGTGTTTCTGTGTGTGAAGTGCTCGCAGAGATAATGTGGTAGAGTCAAGGGGAAACCACTGGGTAGAGGCAAGGCACAGCAGGTGGGAGGGGGCTGGTATTGCTGGGGTTGTAAAGCCAGCAGAAGGGAATAAAGATTTGAGGAGGGAAAGGTGATGATGGCCTGACTCAGAAATTATGGTGTAAAACACACGTGGAATAAAATTCTGGCTGATTTTTAGGATAAAGTGTGTAAGCCTGGATGAACCTGGCATCCATACAGGACAGGTATTTTCTGTAAAATAGGATATACCCAATATTTAAACACCAGACTCTTGGAAACCTCTACACCCTCTTTTGCATCAAGTCCAAAAACTATTGAGAACAGTCATCCATCTCTGGCATTTTTATTTCTGGCTTTCCACTGAAAAATTGAGATCTCCCAGTGTTTTCTGAGCAGAAAACCTGCTCAGCAGAAGGCAGATGCCTGCACTGTCACTGCCTCACACTGCTGCAAAGCCAGTTCAGCAAGAGCAATTTTTCCATACAAAACCACTTCTTGTTTTTATCTTCTTCTCACTCCTGCTGCAGACTAGGATTTCTCTGACTTTCCTTTTTTTTCTTTCCCCTCCTTTTCCCCCCTTCCTTTTTGTTCTTCCCCCTTCCTTTTTTTCCTTTTTCTTTCCTTTTTTCTTCCCCCTTCCTTTTTTCCCTTTTCCTTTCCTTTTTCTTTCCCCTTCCTTTTTTCCCTTTCCCCTTCCCTTTTCTTTCCCCTTCCTTTTTTCCCTTTCCCCTTCCCTTTTCTTTCCCCTTCCTTTTTTCCCTTTCCCCTTCCCTTTTCTTTTTCTTTCCCCTTCCTATTTTCCCTTTCCTCTTCCCTTTTCTTTCCCCTTCCTTTTTTCCCTTTCCCCTTCCCTTTTCTTTCCCCTTCCTTTTTTCCCTTTCCCCTTCCCTTTTCTTTTTATTTCCCCTTCCTTTTTTCCCTTTCCCCTTCCCTTTTCTTTTTATTTCCCCTTCCTTTTTTCCCTTTCCCCTTCCTTTTTCTTTTTCTTTCCCCTTCCTTTTTTCCCTTTTCCTTTCCTTTTTCTTTCCCCTTCCTTTTTTCCCTTTTCCTTTCCTTTTTCTTTCCCCTTCCTTTTTCTTTTTCTTTCCCATTCCCTTTTTCCCTTCCCCTTTTCTTTTTCTTTCCCCTTCCTTTTTTCCCTTTTCCCTTCCTTTTTCTTTTTCTTTCCCATTCCCTTTTTCCCTTTCCCCTTCCCTTTTCTTTTTCTTTCCCCTTCCTTTTTCCCCTTTCCCCTTCCCTTTTCTTTTTCTTTCCCTTTCCTTTTTTCTTTCCCCTTTTTTCTCCCTTTCCTTTTTTCTTTTTATCCCTTTCCTTTTTATCTTCCCCTTTTTTCCCCTTTCCTTTTTATCTTCCCCTTTTTTCCCCTTTTTTTTTTTTTTTCCCCTTCCTTTTTTTTTTTCTCTTTCCTTTTTTTTCTTTCCCCTTCTTTTTTTTTCCTTCCAAGAGTTAAGGCACACTCCCAGGAGCATACTAAATGAACCCAAACATCACAGCATAATCCACACGCGGAAACATGCAACTTTCTCTTGCAGAGGAGAGGCAGGCCGGGGGAAGCCTCATAAGGATGCTATTATAGTAGGAGAGAGAGAACCAGCAGCTCCCCATGGCAGCTGTGCAGCGGGCGAGGTGCCCAGGGGCCCGGTGGCGAGGGGACCGAGCACCAGAGGGCTGGTTGCCATGGAGGAGCGAGCCAGGGATGCAGGAGAAATGGCTCGTGGGAGGCACCGCTGCTGGCCGCTGCCATGAGGAGGAGAAATACCTCCTGCCATCAGCACCCACATCTCCGGGGGGCTTGGTTCAAATCTGCTTACAACTTCAGCTCCCTCAGTCCCATCTCTTCTTGGGGAGGACTATGGCTCTAGATACCTTGCGCTGGATCTTCTTCAGTGGGTTTCAGTGATTCACAGGAACACAAAATGCTAGGGTTGAGCTTTAAGTAAATAAAAAAAAAATCCAGCAAAGCAACACAATCCCAAAGCTGACTGATCTGTGGCTTTTGGCACCCTCAGTGCTGCACAGAGACCCTACAAAATTATTTTGCACACCACAAATCTTTGCCAAACTAAACACGACCTTAAAAGAGTTGGTGTTGCACCTCACTGCCACTACCTGCCAAGCAGACAAAAGTGATGGCTGCTGGAGAGACAGCCTACAGGGCTCAATTACCATTAATTTTTACAGGTAAAAACAAGAAACTGCTATCCCAATCCAACACTGTACATCACTGTATCTGAGTCCCACATCAACATATCAATGGGGCACATATTTGCTATGGATTAGAATATTATTGGAGTGAACCTAATTCTGACAGCCCACAAGGCTCCCTTGGACCATATAAACCAGTGTTTAGTCTTGGGAAGGCAGCATGCATCTGCCTCGTGTCCTGTTTTCTCTGCTGTAGAATGGGTAGAAAAGTATTTATTGTATTTAGCTCACAGTAAAACTACAAGACACTTCCAACATTTATGATGCACACCTCAGTTCATTAGATAAAAGGATTTATGTAGATGCAAAACACCGTTATTAGCTTTGTTGCCATTTTTGAAAGTCATCAGAAGGAAACAGGGAGAGGAAAAAGCTGCCTATTAGAGATTCTTGGGAAGGCATTTAACTATTCCAATAGAAATCTGTGGTAAGTAGCATCATTTCTAAAAGAACACACTTGAGGTGAAAGTACAAAGGTCAGCCAATTGCTTGTTGCCATCTGTGTAAACGCAAGTCCTCAGAATTTCTGTTTGACATGGACTTCTCCACAAATAGCAGGATAGAACCCAAAGACAGGTAAATATTTCCCAACATTTCTTCAAATAATCAGCTGGCGTTGCTGCCAGAGAAAGCAACACAGTGAGTTTGGACACAGTGAGCACTTATGAATAGGATGTTAAAAATACAACCAATGGAGCTGCTCAATAGGGAAACCTCTACTAGTCGAGATGCAGTTGAGGAAGATACTAAGGGGAAACAAGCCAGCAAATTCCCTAATTGCATATTGTCCCTGGAGGTCCTGGGCTGCCAGGCAGACCCTGGCCCCGGGTGCCCCATGGCACTGTCAGCAGCTGCAGGAGGGCAAGGCTGCAGCAAAAACGGCTGCTCAAATCAGGCCAACTTCTCACTATGTGTGCAATAGGGTCCAGCGGCTGTGAAGGAAAAAGGCAGATATTTCAGAGGGCTTGAGTGAAGAGATAAGGAAAGTGCCACAGCTTTTGCTCAGGCAGCAATGCAAGCCTAACTTCCCAAGAAAGCTGGGGAGGGACTTTTTACATGGGCAGGTAGTGATAGAAGAAGGGGAAATGGCTTCAAACTGGAAGAGGGGAGGTTTAGATTGGATATTAGGAAGAAATTCTTCACTGTGAGGGTGGTCAGACACTGGCCCAGGCTGTCCAGAGAAGCTGTGGCTGCTCCTCCCTGGAAGTGTTCAAGGCCAGGTTGGATGGGGCTTTGAGCAACCTGGTCTAGTGGAAGGTGTCCCTGCTGATGGCAGAGGGGTTGGGACTGGATGAGTTTTAAGGTCCCTTCCAACCGAAACCATTCTATGGTTCTAAGCGAGAACAGGACAGTACAGATCCCCATGCCTGTGGAGAGTCTTCAGGGCATAAGTTCAGCAAAAAGTTTATCAGCAAAAATTCCCCAGTTTACACCCATTCTCAGGACTGCTTTCCACTGCCATAGGGTGTCTATCAAAATCAGAGAATAAAAAGCAAAAATGAGAAGTCAAACTGACCCCGGTGTTAATGTGCTCAAGCTGAGTGAGACTGGGAAACAACTCAGGTTCCTCAAAATTTAAGCTCCTCCTGCCTCCCCTTCACAAAGTAGGATAAAACTTGAGGAGAGAGAAACATCAAAGGACTGAAAAGAAGTATTTATGTCTAGACAGAAACATCAGAGAAGTCTCACTGAACAATGGACTCTACTTAAGAACCTGGTAACTGCTCCGTTCAAAAGTCAGTATATTCTAAGACAGAGCAGCTAGTGGCCAAAAACCCATCAGTCAGCAGGGACTATTGCAAATAAGCCTCTCTACATGTATGTATAGGTCTAGCATGCACAAGTCTTGAATCTGGATTGTTATTGCAATAATATATCTGCCACAGGCATTATCAATTCATTTGGATTATTTTTTTCTCTTTATCTCAACCTCCCATTCACAAAAATAGTCCAGGAAAATCTATTTTGAGGTGCTTTTGTTAACATGAGCTAGATTTTAAGACATCTAAAGCATTTACCTAGAGAAATTGGAGATTTCACTTTGAAAAAAATAGATAAAAAATTAACATCAGCCTCCTACTCCTCAAAGTACTTTAAGAGAAGCTTTATTTATTCTTGGATTTTTGGAAGATTGCAGCCCACATATTATTTGTCATTTTAATCTTTTTGGTCAATTTGTCATTGAAATCCTTTTTCTCTTCCTGCTTGTGCCTCCAGACTCACTTAATAAAATAAAGAAAGCCATGAACAAGGAACCATCAGTAAAAAGAAGGAACCATCAGTAAAAAGAAGGCATCAGGAATATTTCCTCATTTGAAGACTAGAGCTACTTAGAGAACCAGTAACAAATTAACAACAGAATATCAGGTACAGGATGGCCTGGAAAAAATTAATAATCCAAATAATCAGTTTCTAATGGGTTTTATATGCCTGTCAGCAGAGAGCTGCCAATGATGACACTTCCATGCATATCCTACTTAGTATTAATTGGGGCAAGTAGTGAAAAGAGGTGAAACTGAGCAGCAAAATCTGAGTATGGATAAGAGACTTCCTACAGCAGGAAACAACTCCAGAGTGGTGGGTGACATCCACCAAACATACCCACAACATACAAACCTGTGAAGTTAGAATGCCCTCAGCTCCCAACAGACTTTAGGGAGTGGGAGGCACTCAGGTGTCAGTTCAGACTAGCTGAGTCTGAACTACTCTGGGATGAACTATCTTGGGATGACCACCAAAGGTCAATCTGGCAGGAAAGTGGATGTACCATCTGGGACTGGGGACAGAGGCCACTGATTATGCAAACTTCTCAGCCCACCAAGAAGTTCCTTCTGCTTTCAGCTTCCCTCTGTGTTTAGGCATCACTTGATGCTCCAAACTGGGACCTGGATGCCAAGGAGGGAGCACAAACCAATAGCCAAATGCAGCTAGGTGAGGAGAGGAAAAAAAAAAATAATCTTGACAGACAGCTTAAAAATCAACCCTGTGAGCCCAGCAAGCAGAGCAGCCTGTGCATGGAAGCAGCACCAGCAGCTGAAACTCTGGCAGGGAGACTGGTGTGGGAGTTGTCTCGCTCAAAGGGCTGCGGGCAGGTGGGAGGAACCTCGCTTTGCTTGGGGCTGGGAAGGCAACGAGAGGGAACAGGAGCCCTACTGTGATGTGCCTATAGTGGGGAACATAGAGGGTGGAAATTATCCTACTTTTCCCTCTATGTTCTTTGTGTCTGATTTAAGAAGCCTGCTGGTGGAGAGTATTACTGGGTCAGACTAATCTCAGGCTCTGAGTACATAAAATAAGCATGTTTTTATTGCTGAGGAATATTATTATTAAGAGAAAATATCTCTTCATGAAGCACATCCTTCCAGCCCCAGCGCAAAGTGAGCCTGTGACGGTTGGGATGTGGCAGCTGTAGCATCCCCCACGCGCCGCCAGCCCCTGGATCTTTAACATCCCAATGGGACAGGCAGTAGCAGAGCCAGCTGGTGCCCTCCATACCTTTCTTCCCAGAGCTGTGTCCATCAGCATTTCTAAGGGGGGCACCTGACAACTGTTCCTTCTTAGTCAGACATAAAACCTTGGTCAACCTCCTGCTGCTCTGCTGCAACTCTCAGCCTGCCCCATCAAACCGCTTCTACTCACTGCTCCTCCCACAGTCCCAACCCCTCCTACCACTCCAAGGATGGAAGACACGATAGCAAGCATCTGCAGCACCTCTGTCAACCTCAACTAGGGCCTCCCAGAAGCAGTCCTCCCTGACACAGGCCAGCTTGATGTCACTTGTTACGCTGTGTTTGCTGAGCCCTTTTACTTGCCTTGTCCTCCTCTGGCACTGTGCTTTTCCAGAGGTACTTTGCTTGTCCTCAGGCAAGAGCCACCCTTGAAACACGGCACACATATAATCACGGTGCCTCTATAATTCCCTTTCCCGTTGTTCTTTTCTCCTTCTTTAATATCAGAAAAGGCAAGCTGCTATTCTGAGTGACTGTACCATAAGTAGGTGTGACGGAGATGGGTAATTTTTTCCTCCTAAATCATCAGGAAGCTCGTTTTCAAGTGCAAAAACCAACACTTGGCACACACATTGTTTGCACAGAACTAAGGTGGCTGCAGCACCAACACCTCTGATGCACACGTGGATGCCCTGCTGCAGAGCCCCTGTCTGAAAATGAGGTTCTTTTGGATACACAGAGAATATTCATTCCCAAGAACTGCAAAATATCTTATCCTACCAGATAGGATCTGCTCAACAGAGTGTGCTGCAGATTTTTCCTCTTCATTTTACATTTCCTTGGCAGAGTAAAACAGGTTTTAGGCTCCACTGGACAGAAAACAGAATGCTAGACAGGACAGACAGCTTTCCATTTCAAAAAGGTGATAAACCTGCATATCTAAAGACATCTCTTTCAGACTTACTAAATTCACTCACTGGAAGGAGCAGATGTTCAATTTCCAGTTTCCATCTTATCAAAAGCAAGAAGGGAGTAAAGCTTTTCCACTCATGAGATGCTCAAAGATTTGGCCAGCTGAGACCACTTCTTACTTTAGACCTCTGAGTACAATGCAAATGTGCCTAAGTACAGCTGAGAGGGAAATGTGTTCTGTGCAGGCACATTTCTCTCCATGTTTGTACCCGTGCCCTACAGAAGCCAAGACTGCAGCTATGTGAGAGGCATGAGAAGAATCAGCTTTGATGGTATCATTTGTCCCCTTGATCTCTGTGACTTTATCCATCCATCCATCCCAATTCCACAGGTAGTGCAGCAGGCAACTCCTGCTTTACTTTCTGAAGACAACTGATTAAACAATATTCCCAGTATCTTTACTGAAAAAATAAACAATCTTTTTTTTTTCATTTCCACAAGAAAGGTATGAAAACCCCAAACAAACAGCATTGGACATCAAGCCTAAGTCCATCCCAAGAGAGGCAAAGACTCAGTCTCAGGCTAGTAACAGGTTTCTTAGAGAACAGCATATCAGGGCTTTAAGGTCCCCTTTTATCTCATAGCTCCACAGGCCTGGAAACAAGGAGGTCAAGGACATTGCAAGAGCAAAACCTTCTAAGGGCTGACAGCACTTACCTCAATCACACAGAGTCAAAGGTGTTAAAATGATAAGTTTCACCATTAGGAATGTTAAGTCCTTGTAGCTGTTTTACATCAGTTAGAATTAATCTTTCTTTCCCCATGAGCCCTGGACGCTTGGGCTAAAGGTTAATCAGGCACACTGCCTTTTAGCTGCAGGAATGTATTTTTAAACTTCCTAATTCACTGCTGGAATAAGATTTTTATAATACTCATGCCCTTCACAGAGTGGTATTAAGATTTTATAATCACTCCCATGAGTGGCCTGCATAATTAAATTGTGCCTTCATCCCTCCTGGACAGCAGGGCCACTGCAAGCTCATACAGATCACTTATTTGCTGTGCTGTCACTTATCTTTTATACCCACAACACACAAACAGGAGAAGGCAGATGTAAAAGGAAAAGACTCTCTGAGAAAATGTTTATAAGTGAAATGATATTGATTAATAGAAGTATTATAGGTAAGATGAAAAATTAGAAACAGGTGCTATGAAATAATAGAACTAATTATTATAAACCATGCAACCATGCTGCTTTTCATTTGTCCCTTGTACAGCTCCTTTCATGGTTGGTTTAAAAACTCAGTCCAGCTGAATCAACAGGAATAATAGAGCTTAGGATATCATAATTATAGAAGATAAGTGATTAACTTAGAGTAAGTTAAATATCACTATGTAGGCTTTTCTTAAAATTGCAAAGGTGAGCAGACAAGAAGATTATTCAAGAAGATGAGTGAACGCAGTGACCAGAATGAGACCAGCGAACTACAGCTTCTGAAGAGGAACTGAGATGAGACGATAGGAATCAGCTGAGCTTGAAAAACCACTGTGGACTTTTTATACAATTTTAAATTAATGAGAAATTTGGAACTGAGGGTTTGTGGAAAAACACCAAGAACTTTGAGAATACCTATTGTATAATGGTAAATTTAGCATATATATAGAGCCTGATTTTTGCAATGCCTCACTCACTGAGGTGACGGCCCAACTCTGAGTTGTCAATAAAGCAAACCTGGAGTTACCCAGCGACTGAGTTAAATTCCTTTAACAGTAGATTCATGTAGAATACGTAAGAAAAGAGGTGAAAGGAAAAGGGCAAAGTAAGTTCAGCAAACTTGGATGCTGATCTGCTCACTCACCTATACCTGCACCACTGCTATGGGGCCCATTCAGCCACTGTACATCATGAGAATAAAAGTCAATAAATATAGACAATTTTATACCTTGCAGGACACAGTAATCATTTCATATGACTCATTTTCTGTGCACTTAGGAAGTTAAAAAATATCAGATGGAATAGCAGCTTCCATCCTCACCTGTGCTGGAGCTTCCCCCAACAGCTGGGACAACCTGCACTCTGCTGTGTGGTGACTGAGGTCCTTGTAGTTGCACAAGGGTGAACTGAAAAGCTCACTAAAGAGGATAATTACAGTTTAAAGGTGACAAACCTTAATTAGGTGAACAGGTGAAACACAGACAGCCTTTTCTACACACAGTACTGGTATGTCTATGCTGGTTACCCAGTTCCTACCTTGCTCATGCCCAGACACCATGCTCTTGGTCCTTTCAGCTCCCCTTTATATGAGGTACCATCAGCTGTGAAATTGTTTCCCCTTCATGCATGGGGCAGAGCTTAACTCCTTTCAGCACTGTTGGGTTCTGCACAAGAGCAGTCCTTAGATCAGTCCCATGGATCACTCCGTTTGACCTTAATTTAATTAGCTCTCTGGTAATTACCAGGGCTCCATAATCAACTGAACAACAGTCATACATCATTATCTGTGGCTGTACCATACATCATTTACCCGACCTGGGCCCATCAATAGCCAATCCCTATCCTTAGGAAAGCTGGTGGCATTGCCTCAGGGACAGAAGGAAGTTTGGGAAATATGGCTGCTACTGGGAAACTCAGACAAAAGTCTCCATCAAGACTGTGCCACCAAGCCACCCTGCTTATTGCAGCAGACAAATTACCTCCTGATTAATTCTGTCCCAACAAATGTCTGCAAGGGCTGCCAGGCAGCAGCAACATTTGTTTCAGCAGAGACTCTGGAAAATTAAACACGTTTGGTGCCTGTGATAGATATCACCTTCCTCCCCCTCTCTTGCTCAGTTCCCCAACCACAGTGCCAGAGCTGCTCTCCTCCTCTGCAGCACAGTGAAGAATGGAATACAGATGAACAATTCAGAGCCAATAAATCAATCTTGTTTTACTTATTCTTGCTTTCTCCTCAGCTTTCCTCCCACTGCTGTCCCCTGCCACACAAATACACGTACGTATAAGTACTGCCTGAGCTAAGTCAGCATGATTTTTTTCTCCTTTTGTCCCACAGTACATAACAAATTAAGCTCATCAGTATCAAGACTCCCACCATATCTTCTTGCACTCTGGCTGCTACTACATCATCTGGGTTCATACTGGCCTCTTGTGAACTGAACTCCCACTTGGATGGAGAGTTTAATTATGAATTTTATAGTATACTCTTGCCCCTTTCTAAATAGATTTTTCTTTCTAAAACATGATGTTCAGATAAGACTAATCAAGTAAGAACTATTCAGGGAAGACCTAGTTAAAGGTTTTTCTCCATATTCTTTGGGACAGCCATTTGGCAAGACATCTGGGGAGCATGACAACCGGCTAATTTGGTTGCAGAATATTCCCTGACAGGCCCTGCTACACAAAACTATCACCATGAGATTGGTTATGAATTCTGCTTGACTTCTAGACTAAAGCTAAAGAATTATTTTGCTGCTAAAAGAGAAGCAGACTTTTGCTCTTCACTGATAGTTAAGAAAAGTATTAGCAAAAAGACATATTCTTCTCAACCCTCCCAATAACAAAAAGAACCTGGGTCTGGGCAGAGAGGGTCACAGTGCACACACAGCTTAGAAAGGAAAGGGTTTTGCTTTTTGGTTTGGTTTTTTTTTGGACCAAGGAAAATGAGATTGATGAGGATTCACAACTCGCTAAATAGCTGTTCACAGCTGATGGTGGGAATAGAGATGCTTGTTTCTGTCAATACAGAACCCATCCCATGGGCTTTTACAATATTCATGCCAGTTTGCTGTGCCTGTCTTTGCTTTTTTTTTTAAAAAAAAAAAAGTACTAAATTGCTATTACCTTTCACAGAACTATCATTTAAATGAAAATGAGGTATTTTTCAGACATGTTCAGAGCACTCTAATTCAAAAAACATTTTAAAGCCATTTTTACTGTGAGAAAGCTGTTAGAGTTCCTCAGGAAAAAAAAAAAAAGAAATGCACGGATCAGTTCTTTCTGTGCAACCTCAAATGTGTCAGAGCAGTGAAATAAATGATGCTATTTCAGGCAGATCGTGTTGTATTATTTTTGGTAGTTCACAGCAGTTTGGTAAAACAGGAAATGGCAAACCACCACCGTGAAAAGTTCTGTTATGCTTTCTGGAACCAGCAGCACACATGGATTTTTGCCCAGCGATTTATCATCTCAGGTGTTTGGTAGACATGCTCATTTACTGCAGTCACCTGAAATATCTGCAATGGCAAAATAGTTCCCTTCAAATAGGAGCTAATCTGGAAGTTGGGAATGTGGCTTTGTAAATGTGACAGGGAACTTCAAAATCTATATATTTATAATCTCAAAAGTCATATTAACAAACATACCAGTGGGCACTGGGAGTGGCACTCAGCTCCAGTTGATTCCCTTGCTTTCGTGCTCTGAAATCTCTCCTGAGTGCAACAGAGTTGTTACTGAACCAGAAGCTCCAAAATCTGATGCTCACTACCAATTATACACATTATATAGAAACCAAAATCGTGCCCTCTGCTCACCCATAAGCAGGAACAAAAAGTAAAGGAAAATCACATTAGTAAACGAGTGCCCACAACACAGATAAGGGTAAGATGGTGCCATGTCAAAGCACATTTCAGAGCAGGACTGCCCTAATTGCTGAGGTTTTCAGCTGCAACTGCTCTAATACATCTGGTAAATAAACTTTAGCTCCATTGAGTACAATCAATGGTATTAAATTATTCCAACAAAGTTTTGGCCAGCTTATATCTGGATGAGCTAAAAGTTATATGTGATCTACTTTGTAGAGGTTTTGTTACATTATGAGCAACCATGCTGAGGGAAACCTCTAGGGAATAGGCCTCAGAACTACGTTTTATCTTCCCATTTTTAACAGGAATGCCGCATCAAATATAGCTTGTCCTAAGAGCTCTTCTTTTCTTGTCCTCATCTGAACTGAGATTGTTCCCGACAGATGAATGAGGTGAACATCTCCCTTTGCAGCTATTATTGTCCAGCTACGGCCAATATTGCAGAGTTCTGTGGCCAAAGGACAATTGTCCATCTCTATTACAGTCCAAATTTTACTCTCTAGCTCGAGAAAAACAGAGTGCAATGCCTGCTAAACCTTTTTTACTTAATTTTCTTTTTTTTAATGTATTATTTCACTTTCTTCAGTCTTAGGAATTTGACATGCAAGGTCCAGAGCCTTTCAGTTCAGATGGGACCATTAGACCAGCTCATCTGAACCTCTCCCCAGCAAAGGTCAATATATTCTGCAGTTATATGTGCCCTGATCTCAGTAAGTTACAGCTCTCTAAACCATCTCAGACTAGCATCTGGCTAAGACTGCTGGACACTAAGAGGTAGGGAATCCATCTCTCAGGGTGATTAATTTGTCAGTCTTTATACCTCCATTAATTTCATTTTAGAAATAACCCTTAACAACCTATAATGGGCCTTCAGCCACTGTATTCAACAGAAGCACATTGGCAAAAATGCATGAAAATTGGGGAAATTATAACAAAATAGAACAAATTTCACATTCTCGGTAAAGGACTGGGGAAGAAGTCTAATGCCCCTAACCAAAATTCCCTCTTTCTCTGTTTTAAGACCCATCTCTCATCCATCTGCACCTACATATGGACTCATATATTTTCCACTAGAAAGGTCAAGACAACAGCTATTGTATCTTACAGTTGGCTCCATGTTCTAAGTTGTACATGAGGCAATCTGTGAAGAATTCCTTCCTCCCTAGTCATAACTGCCTGCAAGAAGAACAGAGTTCATCTCCTACAAGAAAAGGTGCATCATTTTGTGGCTACATAACTGCAACAGGCCTTATTTATATTATCACTTTCCCTACCACATATGCAATAATGTAACTAACTTGAAATTATCTTAAAAGTTATTATTGGGTAGATATTTATTTTTTTTCTTTTAAAAAAAAGACAATTAATGCCAGGCTGAGTTTCAGGCACCGAAACTCATTAATTTTTATACTGAATGTAGGAAATACATCCAAATAAAGATATTTGCCTACAGTACAAATTATAAAAACAATCATCAGAAAGGATTAATGCATACCTAGACACATGCACATATAACATAGAGGGCTGAATTTAGATGCTTTTAAGTCTTTGCCATAGGTGGGAGTGCACTCATGCTGAAAGCGTGGTATTGCTGTGGGAACATATTCAAGATACAGATGCTGCCTCAGGCAGCCTTTCTTCCCACACAAATCCTTCTTTGCCAACACTTGGATCAATCTGCATGGATGTAAGGTGCTGAGATAGAGTAATGCAGGCTCACACATGCTTCTTAGATGCTGCAAGACTGCCCTGAAAAACTCTTCTCCCTCCTCTCTGCCATAAAAGCGGCAAGGTATGTCTTCTCAGGTTAGCTAGCTGCTTGGGTTTTGGAAGACTGTAAAATGAAGTTCAAAACCCAAAATCGAGCTATCTGCCATTTTTCTCTACCCATCTGCAAATGCATTAAGTGGTGGTGTGAGCCAAGTCAGTGAATGTTAATAACATGGCTGGCAGAGGAGGTTTGAAATTGCATATGGAATAATGTAGGTCCTGAGCTTGATGGCATAATGAAGTGCTTGAACTGCGGTGCTCTGTTTGGACAGGGCTTCACTGAACGCTGCCTTCCTTCCCTGACAGCTAACAAGACAGCAAAACAACGAAGGCTCTTGCCAATTCCCAGCCATGATTTGTCAAATGTTTAAAATGCCCAGAAACACAAAGGTGCATACATATTTGTGATCCCTAATGTAGGTATGACGTCCAGTCTGGCACGTTAAGATATGCGATCCCTGCATCTACCCTTGTCATACACACTCTAGTTGACTTTTTTTTTCTATGATTACTTTCACAACCTGATTTCCACTCTTCAGATATCAAGCCTCTTATCTACAATCTCATCCTTTCTTCCTCATTTGAGCTTTCCAAGATGGTTTCTAGAGCAGAGCTGATGGAATCCACAAAAGAAAGCCATGCTGTGCTGCCAGGTAACTCATTCCTTGACATTTTTATCCATCTATTGTATCTAACAGCTCAAAGTCTGTTTCACAAGCTTCCCAGGAAGATAGGTGCACCACCTCTCTTCCCACTCCACCATTCCACAGTCCTGTTTCTGCCACCTAAACTGAACACATGAGAATGAGAGAACCCTCCCAACCATCATCTTGTTATTTATGCAATGGTATGTTGCCACATGTGCTGATGACCGTGCAAGCCAGCAAGATACTTCCATGCTGCAAAGATGTTAGTTTTGATAAGGCAAACTATAAAGTGGAACATGCTTGTGAGGAAAGAGAACTCAACAAGGCTATACAGTAGTTCCATGCAAGCTGGATGGGAATGACCCTGAGGCACAGTCCTTGGTCCTGGTCTCTTGACTATTATGGCTCTCCTTCTACATGTGGGATACTATAGAAGCCACTTCTCATAGAGTAAATGGAGCCCAGCAAATTGTCAACCACTCAGAAGACTGATTTCTGTGGAGTCCTGCTAGTTCTGACCATAAACTCATTATGAATATTAAAGAAATAGGTTTCAGTTTATGAAAATATGGAAACTACAGAATAGTAGATATCAAAAATGTACATATTTGGGCAAACAGGTGGGAAGAGCCCTTAAATCACTGTTCTTGCCCAAACTCAATGTAGCACACACTGCCACCCATGAGTCACTAGATTACAGCATTGCCTCCAGTGAATCACCTCTTAAGGCCAAAAACTAGCCTTTCAAGTGGTCAACTTCTCAAGTTGCTATGAAGGACTAAAAATCAGAATGAATGGAAGATGAGATGCAAAGAAATCTTATTTATTTATCTTCTTGAAGAATCCTTGCTTACTAAGCTAGTAATACTTTCAGTTTCACTATGGAAGATCCCTACTGTCACACTCCAGAAACCAACTAACATCATTATGTTTCTTGCTACTCTTGACAAGATTTTTGTGGATTGAGCTTACAATTGACCTGGGTTGCATACAATGGGTTGCTATTGTGCTCCCAGTTCTAGGATCACTGGGAATAGTTGTTTGACTCCTCTTCAGACAGCATGTATGGAAAGCACATGCTGGTTCTGTAGCTGACAGCTATGTTTCCTTCTTAGAGACTAGGGTACAAGTGGCTTGAACACTTTTACCTTTCTTCACAGATAATGAATCTCTCAGTGCTCCATGCAGCCCATCTCTTTTGGCATACAAAGAGGATTGGCAAACACTCCTCATTTGCCAGTTTGAGGAGTTCTGCCCTGCAGCACTCTGGTCTCTACGCCACACTTACTGGCTTTGTGCAGTTCCCCATGACTGCAAAGCCTGCTCTCAAACGTATAAACACATCTGTAAGCTGTTTGCTTACCAAACCAGATCAACACAACTGTGGAGGAACTAAACTTTTATCCCTAAAAGTATCATCATTACAATTCACTCTATGACTACATGAACTATAACCAAGATTAGCTTGCTTGGAAATTGAGCATTTTGCACATCCAGGTTACTTGAGATGCTGATCTACTTCAAATGTCACCCAACACAGACTTAATACATGATGCTGGAGGGCAGCCTTCACATTGGTAAAAGACCTGCTGCTCCATTTTTCTCCTCCCACTGAATGCTGCCATTCACCTGAAATGAGAGTAGAGGACAACATTCCTCCTGGATCCAGTTGGCATAAAGAGCTGTCCTAGAATGGAGGGAACATGTAACCTGAAACAAGCAACTGAAGTCTGTAATGAACAAAAGGGCAAATCTAGCAGTCAAATTGACCCTTCCATTCTGGTTTTAGTAAGACTATCCAGATAATTAAAAGGAGTTTATTTGAATGGATTGGTGCCCAAATACTCTTGGCATGTAAGTAGTCTGTGAGAAGAATAACTGGGAGGCTATAAATGAAAACAGAAGAAAGCAATATTTCAGCTAAATATTAGAATAATAACGTCAGGCTGTGGAATCACCTCCCAACACAAATGGAAGAAATAGCCCAGGCTTTTTAAAAATTAGCTGGACAAATCACATGATATGTTCCAGGCTCACTGAGGACTGGACAACATGACCCAAGAAGTCTTTTCTCATCCACAGTGCACATAATTCTACCCTGATTACAGATGTAAAACATATTAAGCTTAAGTAAAAATGTAATTAGTTATATTCCACTTTGGGTGTAGCACTTATTTAATGGGATGTCTCCTAGGAAAGCTATTTAGTAGTGCAGCCAATAACATTGTCTGCTGCTTAACTGGGACAGAATTAGCATAAATTCAACTTAATTGAGCTAAGACCAAGTAACTGTGCTACATCACAGTAAAACTCCACAAACCTGAAGTTTTATAACCACGAAATGAAACGACAGGAAAAGTGCATTTGTGAAACACCTGACCAACAGAATGGGTGATTTTAAGCACAGTGGTGCATTTTTCATTGCTATCATCTTCTGTTGCTATTTGAGGTCTTTTTAAATCTTGTTTTTAATAGCTTCTTCACTTAGTTGGTACGAGTACTTATCAGAACAAGCAACTATTCAAGTATTTATAAGTACTGTTCCCCTACCATATGGACACCCATGGCTTGTTATCTATCACCTTGGACTGGAAAAGAGGTGGTGGATGGCTGCTGCACTTCAGCAGTCTCCCAGAAGCATTTAGATTCTGATACAATTGCTTCTAGTAATGCTCACTAAATTACAGAAAATGACTGTATCACATTTTCCAGATTTTCCTGCTCCTCAGCGAGATGAAAGAGTCATCCAAAAATTAATCTGCCAGCCTGGAGATCTGGATAAATGCCACTATTTTCTGTAGGCAAAAGAAGAGGTCCAACCTTTGTTAAAGGGTACAAGCAATCCTTCAAGAATAGATGATCTAGAACCCACAGAAGCATGTTACTGCAAGAATGACTCAGGCAGTAATCATCACAACATCCTCAAAAATAGCACAGAAAAGCATCAATTCAAAATGCCTTCTCACCTCATAAAGTCACCATATAAAGCAAGCCATGTGCCAGGGAGTCTGTGTAGTCTGTTACCTGTCTCCTATGCCAACCCTTGATGGAAAAGTTCATCACGCTCTAAGTAATTATAGGAAAGCTTTGGACAGTTAATTCTCTGCAGCCTGGCAGTGACAGATTCCCCACACTTAACTTCTAGTTGTCAACACATTGGTTGTTAATCTTAATTTTTGTACCTCCTCTTCTTCCTTAAGAATATGACAGCCAGCAGGTCACTCTATCAATGACTGGGGGAGACCACAATCTGTGATATCTCTTGAGTTTACTATTGAATAAACCTGTATTTGTCCTCCAGAGTAATTCTAGGAGCAGTAGTAACAGTGCTCCAGAGATCATCTTGTTGATGATAATGCCAGGTGAGTCTGGGGAACAGGTGTGGTAAGGGCAGCATAAATAAATATCATGCTGCCAAAAGTATGTATCTCTACAAAGAAAATACACAAAATACATCCTTCATCTTTTCTCCTGAACGATCCAGGAGATACTCTTAAAAGGGGTTAGGTTTCAAGAGTTCATAGGACTCGCATAATCTGCCTGTGACTTTCAGCTGCCACCATGGGAGGACTGGGAGCACCTGCAGAACCTATGTCACATCTGCCAGGCTGTGGGGATGTTGTGGATTTCCTGTGGGGCTGGACATGACACGAGACACCAAAGTTCAGGCACCTGATTGGCTCCTACAATGACTCCAATGGTACTCTGGGGATCTAGAAAAGGGGGACATCCTCTGCAATATAAGTGGCTTCCACAGAAGCCTACCAGCCCTTTGAGAAGCCAAAACCAAAGCAGAGTGTGCTGGCATGACACAGTACTACAAATTTCCTCATCTCATAAAAGTGTAATATAAGAACTCTCACATGAAAGCAACCCTAGAAAAGAGAATCCCACCGCACATGAGGTATCCTGTGGAAATACAAACACCTTCAAAACAATCTTGGGTTCATACCCCAAGAGTTGCTTTATTCTGGGATTTCTAATCCACCAAATACTGTGATATGTCAAGCATCTCCTCAATCTAGGTGAGTGAAAGGAAATTCCACCGTCTGCCTTGGTTAGTCATAGACCGAATGGTTTCTACCGTATTCCTGAAGAAGAGGAGGTATAATGAGTAGGTTAAATTTTCTGATTTTTAGTAACCTCCAGCAATTACTCCACAGGGGGCAGATATACAAATATAAAGGGATTCTGTAGGGGTAATTAAATACCCTCCCACATGGGACAAAAATTTGTAGTAGCAGTGTATACCATTTAAAAGGTCAGAGTAGGAACTGGAACCATTTAACTGAATCAGGAGAACGTGACTGAAACTAAATAATTAGTTTGGCATAAGTGCATACAGGCTCCATCCCAACCCAGTTCTCCCTGGCTGTAATGAGCTTTTGTTAAGTATTGAACTCTGTATTCACCTGTTTCTTTACATGTTAAAATTATGATAACTCACAGCACGTAGAAATAGGACAGAGGCAAGAGATGTCAAGTGCCAAAGACCCTGCTCCCCAGCCCATTTTAGGAATATAAATAAAAAACATGTCTCAGTTTACCAGAGATGCAGAGCAGCTAATTGGCCACCTTTAGGTCACCACCTCAGTCCCATTGAACCATTTTAATTCAAATGCCTCAGTTCACACTCAGTCGTATTTATGTGAAATGAGAGAATATTTAAACCCCCTGCCATGAGAACCCTGAACACATTATTTATTCATCCTTCAAAAAAACCCACATATCCTGGTAAATAGGAAGTTAGTCACTCCAGAGAGGAACATGAGGAACCATACTGTGAGGTGTATTTAAAATAAAACAAAATGTTTTCATCTGTTTCTGTTATAAACCTGTTTTCATCATAGTACTATCAGTACCTTGGGCAAAAGTAATTTAAATGGGTGAAGCAGAACTGGAAACAGTACATAGCATTATTATTTGAAATAAAACAATTTAACCTGCCTGCTGGCTTTATCCATGACTCTGTTATTTAAACTTTGAATAAAAACACAATCTGTATTTTTTTTTTCCAAAATGTTATGAAGAATTACCTCCATCCAGACGTCCCTTAGGCTCCAGACAATTACAGACAACACAGAAAAAAAGGTATGTCCTTGTGCAAATCCCACATCTCTCTGCCTTGAGACGACAAGCATGCCAAGTCCAATCAAGAAAATTAAAGCAGAATAGTGATTTCTCATCTTCCAATTATTTATCCAAAAAGCAGCAATATATAAAAAAAAAGGGAGGGGGGAGTGGGGAGGGAAACTCTATACTATCCACCAGGATGAGGTCTGTTGGCTGCAGTCAGAAATCAGTATTAAAGTTGGGCACCATTTACCTGGCTTCTCAAAGGAGCTGGCAGACAAGAATCAAGTGAGTTGTCTCAGCTCCTAATTTAAACCTTCACCCATTTGAAATGCTGGTCCTGGCAGTTAAAGCCCTCTAGAAGCTAGGACCTAGCTTCTGAAAGACTGATCTGAAGGATCTCTGCCCATGCCTCAGAAAGAGTTTGATCAAGAGATAAACGGAAGCCAGAGAACTCACTGCTGCTTGCAGTCATCCATCCTACAGAGCTTATGGAACACAGCAGGTTTTTCAGGATGTCCTAAAAAATTGTGTATTAGCACCTCAATGCCTTGACAAAGGCTGTACTAGAAACAAAGGGGAAAAGAGAAGCTGAAAGAAATGTCTGATCACCTGTTAACCTCTCCACAGGGCAGCACAGGAAAAAGTCTTTGTGACTTACAGATGGCCACATAATTTACTGTTCAGGGAGTTTTGAAAACATTATACTTAGAGCTGAATGAAAAAAAAATTGAACTGCACATTTTCCTGTGAACAAAGGGACAAAAGTTTTCTGACACCTGGGTGATAACTTACACTGGTTTCCAGTTATGCTAAAATTCCTAACAGCCACCTCTCACCTAACATTTTTTATTAAATAACCTTTCCTGAAGCCCCATATTGCTGCCTAAATATGTATTTCCCACTCCCTTTTCCTAATGTTTCAACTGAAGCCCTTCAAGGTGTTTTCCTCTTGTAGAATAAAAGCCTCATGGAAAGCCTTCAAATACCATACAAATGACCTAGAATTAAAAATAAGTAGAGCTGCTCAACACACCTATCAAACCTATGCCATGCAAACTGCAACAGACTCAAACTTCAGCAGATGAACAAGCGCACGCCAGTCTGCATGAAACACTCGTTCAGATGGTGCCTGTACACTACAGAGTGCTGCCCTCTGGACTTCACACAGAAAAAAATAATGATATTAAAAATTCAGAAGAAAGCTAGGTTTGTTTCTGCCAGCTTATGAATTTGTCAAAAAAAGTGACCTTTTAGCTCAGTTTCCCAGAGGTGTGAACATTTGTTTGTACTGTTGATGTATGTGCCAATTTAGAGTAAGTTATACACAGTAGGTGTTTCTAGAAATATTAAAACCTCCCAGTTTGGTTGGACAGCAATTTGAAAACAGATTGCTGAAGGACAATGTGACATTGCTATTTCCTCCTTTAGAAAGGCTCACTCATTAAATTTTCATTTTTTTAACTATATAGCATTATTGACATCAGACTTTCAAAGAAATAATGGAATGAAAGTATCCTATTGGTTTCAGTACTAAATATCTTCAATATTTTTTTCTTCCATGTTGTGCTTAGAGTGTCTAGACCTACTGTGTAACAAGCTACAGTAAAATAATCAAAAGGAACTAATTTATTTTAGTTTAGACAAATTTTCTCAAAAATCTCTTTACCTTGGCAATAATTTTAAGGGGGGAAATGTGTAGTTTCCGTGAGACAAACTATGCCACTAAGTCCTACAGGCTTACATTTTCCTCTTCAGCTCTAAAGACCATTAGTAATAACAGAGGCTACAGATGTCCCTTCCCTCAACACATCAATGCAGCACAGCTGTCAGGGAAAGAAAGACCATCATGAAGGAGCACAGAGCCTGCGTTTCCACACGCATTTCTTAGAGGCCGGTGTCTTCAGAATGGTAATAAGCTGAAGACTCATGCACAGAGACTCAGCTTGACTTTCTGGAGCATGCAGAGAAAGTCAGCTTCTGGGAATGATTTGTTAACTCAGCTCAAATTTGATAAAAACACCTTTCAAAACCAGATACAGACTGTAGGATGCAACTTCTAGTTGCATAATCCTGTCCATGAGCATCTATTACATAAAAAACCCAAAAGACTTCAGAGCAGACTCCAGATTTGCCCTTTATGTACACTTCAAATAACTTCATGTATCAGACATTGTGCCTAAATCTTTTCTTTAGTGTTTTTCCTTTTGAATTTTATTAGGATTCAGCTGAAGATTTGTATTTCAGTATTTTCCATACCTATCAAAAAAAAGACCAAATACTACATCAAAAAGAGGTCAACCCACACCAATGTCTGTCATTCGTTAGTCAGATATAGGGCAAGAGCACACTACACACCAGAAATGTAGGTCAAAGACTCATCACCACACATGCTAACAAAATAAACCATAATGACATTCCATTTCCATAGTTTAATCTTCTTTTTTTTTAAAAAAAAAAGCAAATAAGGGACAAGAGTCAGTCTGGGATTTAAATTTACTCAATTAAGTAGCTTATTATGCAGCATTCTGGAAGCATGGTGTACTTTAGGGAAGGAATTCAATGGGACTGGGCAATACCTAAAATGGGTGTTGTTCATGTTGGAGTGAATAAAGGTATTTGATTTCTCCTTGCTGATCACATGTAGGAGACTGCACTTTGTAAAACAATCTGGTGAAGAAATGTGAAGCCTGACAAAAAAAGAGCTTTGTCCAAACACTACAAGTAATGAATATATAGTAAATATTATTTGCATATTGAAAAGTACATATGAAAAACATTTCTATAATTAAATTTTAAAGAGGCGGTGGAACATGCTTCTTTATCCTCTTATCCTCATTTGTGATTGAGCAAGTGGGTATCAAAAGTAAAAATAGGCATTTATTTCAGCTCCAACCAGGCGAAAGCTCATCTCTCAGTTCTGCTATTACAGTGCCCATGGCAACATATTTACTGATACACGGGCACATTAGTGATTAACCTTGGAAAACATGAGCTTACTGTAATGCATGGCATGTTTTGACAGAGAGATATGAAAACTCACTGTCCCAAGAAAATACTACAGAGGATGTACAGGTCTGCTGCTAATGTATACACATGTACACTACTGCACATGCATGAAGACTCAGTACACACTGTGATTTAAATGGCCATTCATGCAGTATGCTTGGATAGTATCTGTATTTTTTAAATAAATTGGCAATTTAGACATTCCCTTTCATTGGGAGAGTTTGACTTGAAATTAATTGCAATGCAAATTATCCACTTTTTTCTCGAGTTATTCCGATCTCACAATCATAAAACTAGGAGCAACTGTAGTAACCTTAAAAAAAGGAACATAACCTTAAAAAACCCAATAACATTAAAATCTAATAACTGCTCTGCACTAGCATAGGCACATATATGGTGGACAGGCTTTTAAGATTCTTTAGGTGATTCCATCCAGTGCAGAGGATCACTTTCTACCTTTTGATTTTATTTAATGCTCCTGCCCAACATTTCCAAGGCTCCTATCAACCTTGCTGTTATAATTCCAAATGACCTCTGGTACAGCTATTACGATAACACTGCATCCAACACTGCTGGCTCTTTATTGTTGACTAACAGCTACTAGAAAACACAAATATATCTCCTAAAAAAGAAGAAAAAAAAGACCCCAGACTTCAATATCCTGAGACAGGCAGGTGGCTAGCCCGTGTAAACAGTCCACACCACCAACCACAGAGTTATCAGAATTAATACCAGCTGAAGTTTTGGCTGGCTGCTGGGAATACTTTAATGTTGCTTTTTTTTAACATATAATTCCTCTCTGTTGTCAAGTTTAAGAAAAAAGACTGCAATAACAGTACAATGAATATGTCTTGAACTGTATGTCAAATGAAAGAGCAAGGAAATGGTAGCTCACAGGTCACTAAACCTCTAAGTAGTACCAGGCAGTGGCAATTGGCAGCACACTGTATTATACTCTTATAGGATGTCCCTTTCCCCCCCACCCCTCCTTCTTTAAGCAGACACAAATTGGGATTTTATTCCTCTGTTCAATCAGTGACATGATAAATGAGATTGGACTCTGATTTCAGGGACAGCTTGAGATTAAGTATTTATATTAAAACAACATATTTGATATAACATGAGAGAAAAAATAATCTAACAAAACGCTTGAAATGTATTTGGCACTGAAACCTTTCGTGCACCATATTCAGATCAGTTTGTAGTTTGCAGACCTCATCACACGCATCTAGCTGTGAGAGACAAAGAATGTGCCACCTAAACTCACAAAGCTCTGGAGAAGCTGACAGGGATGGTAGTAGGACACTGGTATCTCAAGAATCAGTATAAGTTGCAACTCCTTCTACAAGATACACAAGACTCCTTACTCAATACTTTGGTAGAATCATAGAATGGTTTGGGTTGGAAGGGACCTCAGAGCTCATCCAGTTCCAACCCCCCTGCCATCAGCAGGGACACCTTCCACTAGACCAGGTTGCTCCAAGCCTCATCCAACCTGGCCTTCAACACTTCCAGGGAGGGGGGCAGCTACAGCTTCTCTTCAAAATACTTTAAAATAAAATGAAGGCAATCAACATAGGCTTTCCAGAAATGGCCAGTACCCAGCTCCTTCAGCCCAGTAACATTCTGTGACTGAGACAGAAGTCTCCTCTTGGCAACTTCTTATGCCCTACTACTTATGAATTACCTAGTTTGTACAGGAACTGCTTTGAATAATAGTTAAAGTAATACCAACTATCCAAAAAAATTCTAAGGTATTTGCATGGTCCTTTTCACAGCCCTGTTTTTTCATCTTCTTCTCCCATAAAAGATTCTTGGTCTATCTTGGGGAAAAATCCTTTCTCATTTGGCAACTCTCATTTTTTCCAAAATTGAGACAGAATCATGTTAAGCTTTAATTTTATGTAAGCACATAACTCTTGATTTTTACTTTTTGTTGACTGAATTTTTTCCTGTAATCTTTTAAAACTCAGGCAGAAATAGGACAAACGAACCAAGTCAGTCCTCCATCCAGGCAAGCACTTAAAGGTGCTGCTAACTGTGAGCACCAGGAGGAACTCTGCTGATAACCATGGACCAAATCCAGGAGAACTGAAACCCAGCTTGCACCACCCAAACTCAAAATCCACAAAATGAACAAATAAATTAAAAAACCCCAAACAACATAACCATGTATTTCAATTAGGCCAGATGTTGACTTTTAATTTTTTTCTACATTTTAAATTTTTTACTTTTAATTTTTTTCTACATTTTTGCAAGTTAACTGTTAAAAAAACCCAAACCAAACAAATAAAGCCCAAAGCCACCAAACAAGACAAAATGACAACAAGAAGCTGCACCCAGTAATTCCAGGCAAAATCTCTGATGCAGATGTAGCTGTAACGACAGAGGAACTTTCATTGTCTGGGTTGATTGTGTAACTACACAGAAATTACACGGAAAACCAGCAGAAAAATGCCTTTAAATGGCACACGCTGAGTCTGACCCAGGCGATACAGTTCTGCTACTGATGAGCCCTTGGAGCAAACCTGCACCACAGGCAAAGAGTTTTACAGAGCTCAGATTATGAAGTCTATCTAAGATGTTCCTTTAAACAGCAATTTTGGATTATTATGTCTGTAAATCAGCATTTTTGTTAATGAGACAGTGGTTGCACTGGCTGACTCTACTGTCTTGAAAATCATAATCCTGAGATTTAGACTGCCCTCAAATGGGTCATACAAGCCAAAAACCTAATCAAAACAATTTTAAGTGTTTGTGTATTTGGCTGGCATTTGTTTATAAGTCACCTCCATCTGCGAGGGATTTTTGGCAGAACCTCCATTTCCATGTAAGGCATCCCAAAAGACAGCACCGGGTTCTAATCCTCAACTCTAACCTCTGCCTGTTACTCCCCATGATGTACAAACTCATTATTGTTTCCTCATAAGCTTTTCCTTAGCCTTCAGGCCCCCCATAATCTCCTGGACCTCTGTAGACCACGCCTGTGAGCTGTAGTGAATTACCTGACACTGAGCAAGAGAGACAGGTTCTTGCTGGCTTGTGGTGTGTGGAATACATACATACAGCGTTCTCTAGAGTTACTCTCTGCACTTGTTCATTTATTCTTCATTGTTTTGACAGGTTTTCCTTTCAAATTATTTCTTTTGGGCTCTTAATCTTCATCTCTACTTGCCAAAGAAAAACGGTGAACAAGGCAGGCAGCTCTCAGCAGGAGCAGAAGCAAGACTAGGAACGAGGAGAACAGCAAAGCTGACAGCTGTGCTGTTCTGCACTGAGCACAGTGGGTAAATCAATACCCCGGCAGCCCTGCTGCCATCTGTGGAGTTTCTGGAGCAGACAGGTTATTTATAGAAACTTGTTTGCACAAAGCCAATATTTACCTGTCGGTGCTGTCAAAATTTGCAATCCATCTTTGCCGTTGCCCTGCTGTTTTTTCATGTCAATAGTGGAATTTTCCAAGAGAAAACACTGTAATGTTCCCCCCTCCCCGCCCTCAAACATCCCCTTCCTGCAAGGGTTGGTTACGTTAATTGTTGCAGCAGGAATGCATCTGGTTTCCACGGGGCCATGGGGATCCTCCAGAACACTGGAAAGCTAAAGGGATGTCAAACCTAAAGAGCCCATTTCTCTGTCCTGTTCCAGCAGCAGCAGCGTGGCATTTCTCTGCCAAGGCCAAGCTGAGATTTAATGTTACAAAAACTCAATCATCCCCACCCCCTAAAACAAGAACAAGGTTTCCTTACTGAAAATTTGGCTGCTGCTGTGACTATTGTAAATATTAACACTACTTGTAAGCAGGGGAAAGGTTTTAATGTGAAATTTCAGTGTATTTGCCTTTAAAAGGGAACTCAAATTCTACAGCTAAGTCCCAGGAATGAAATGCAGGGGTGATCTCAAGCCTGGGTCCTTGCAGGCTGATATTTACATCACCAAGCTACAGGTATGCCCTAAGGAGGAACTAACCTTTGGCTTCTGTCCCAGTTTCTTCAGGTCAGAGGCTAGGTTGCACTGCTGGGACAGCATGGGGCAGTAAGACTGGCTTCTGCCAGTACCTTTGGGGTCTACTCAAAGTCTGTCATTCTCTAGGACTGTGCTCACAGACCTTTGGATGGTCGATGTTCTGAAAATAAGAGTTCTTGCATAATCAGAGATAAAGTCCTATTAAAAAAGGCAATCAAACCCAGCATCATAAATCTGTATCACTACATTTCAACTAATGCTAGAGGGTAACTGCTGCTGTGAATCACTGAGAGGCTCAGGGTTCAAAACCAGCTCCTGAGAGTGCCTTGGGCTCAATTCTACTCGAGCTATCAGCTCCCAGTAGGTCAGCACTGCCCCACATCACTGGCTCACAACCTTACGTGTCCCTGTAAGCTCACAGGACAGGGCTGGAGAAAGCAGGGCAAGGCTTAAAGCAAGAGCAGTGGAAGCAATTTGCAATAAGTGGCTTAAAGAACAAGGATTAAATTATTCTGTCAGATGAGGAATGTATTCTGTGACCTGTACAGCAAACACCAATGGAAGTAGGACATTGCTTAAATACATGCCAGTCTGGGAGCCATCTAAATGGTGAGGGGAACAGGTGAATAAGGACACTGAAGAGCAGCAAAAAGTCTTTTAGATTTGCTTGTCTTTGTTTTAATATTAATTACTGAACCTTATGACTTAAAGAGCTTCCTAGCCCTTGGCTAGGAAACAGAGTAAAGCCAGGAAATGGAACAGGGAAATTTCTCACTCTTGTTTTCTCCACTGAGACTCACAAAAAGGATCTTCTTTACATAATGTGGTTTCAGATGGTTTTTGAATATCGTTTAAAGAGCATGTCAAAGCCAAAACAAAGTAATTCTTCTTCTTAGATAAGGTCTACAAACTCCCCCCAGGGTAAGTATTAGAGAGCTTGCAGGAAAACTGCTTGTTAAACAAATGGAGCCACAGATGTGACTTTCATCTGGTGTACAAAGCAAGGATGTTACATACAAGGCAGAGATACCCAATTGTGAAAAGTAACATTTTTAACACAGACATTTCTCCTAAACAAAAGGCTCCTAGATATTTATTTATTGGGGAGGAAGAATTTGCTGGTCTTGTCTCCTGCATTAGGAGTCCATTTTTATTCTTTACAACTGACAACAAAAATGTTGAGAGTTGATAACGTCCAGGATCTCACAGGATCAATCTACTGGTGATAAAGGCTCTTGTCATGCATGCACTATATCCACAACTGCATAATTCTTCTTTCCCTTAACACATACATCTGGAGCTGACTATGGGACCTCTGGGGCTCCAAGTTCTTCTGCACTCGGATCTGACTATGGGACCTCGAGGGCTCCAAGTTCTTCTGCACTCAGGTCAGTCTATAGCCACCACATAGTATTTTTCACTCCACTTCATTATTAACCAAGTTTTATATCTGCAATATCAATAATCCTATTGTGCTTTGCCAGATCTGGTCTAACTCCCACTGTGCTACTGCTCCATGTTGATTAGATAAATGTTTATTCTACCCTACCAGAAAGCAAAAAGTGGCCCTGTCCCAAGCTTTTGGTGGTGAAGCTATGCCTCATCTGTTAAACTGACAGAGGTCATAGCAATAAGAATACTCTTTAAAAAGAAAAACCTGATGGAAATAGAAATGAGAAAGTACAGGCTGAGGTTCAGTACTAGACTGGAGTTTGACACGTCCATGGATACCCAGAAACTCTGCTTAAATGCAGGTGGCACAACATTACCAATTTGCACCACCTGAATAAAGCCAAGTTAAAAACTTGGCAAGGAACATATTCTGGATACTACCTGAAGGAAGGTTCTTTTCTCACTTAAAATACCAAAAAACAACTGAAAGAAGGCCAGCCCTTTAATTTATGCACTGTGTTAACACTGAGGTTGCACAGGTCTAATTGCTGACTGCCAGAGGTGCCTTGGTATGACCTTAGACACATCATTTAATCCTTCCATGCGTTCATTCTCCTTTCATCTTTCTCCCCAGCACTGAAGACTGGCAACTGCTACATCTAATAGAGTGGACAGGAGAAGACAGTGATACAGGTAGTACTAGTATCTTCTGTGCTCACTGATGGGCCTTGCTCACACACTCAGGGTTTAAACCAATGCTAGTTTGGGCTAGGAGAACAAGATCTAGCAGGGAAGTGAAAGCATTGGGTATTTTTGCTTTCCTCTGCATTACCTAGGAACTTAATCTAAGAAATGTAGTTTTCAGATATGAAACTATTTCATTTAAGAAATGAAATCCTGAGATAAGTAGTCCCCTTGATCTATACTATGGCACATTACACAGGCCACTTAAGTTTTCTACGTAGATCTACATGACTTAAAGGGCACTGGGAAATACTATGTCCTGAAGCATGTAACAAGGCAGATGGTTTAATGGTCTCCTCAGTTCTAATGTCTGTTACTGAGTTCCAGGGATGGGACCTGGATGACCCTTTTCAGTCCAATGTTCACTAGTTTTTTTCTTTTCTTGAGCCTGATTTAAAAGAAAAAAGGGAAAAAAAGCTGATTGCAGCCTTCAGCATACTTATGTGATTAGGGTAATGAGGAAGAGACCATTTTATAAAGCAGTTCACAGATTCTTTCCTTCAAATTTCAGAATGCAGCTGGTTTCAACCTCCCAGCTGGCAAAGAGGGGACTCCTCACCATAAGTACTCTGCTTAATCTGGGGACTTCTCAATCAGACACAGCTGAAGTAGTGGCATGATTATAGGCCTTGGTGAAGTGTCACACTACAAGATGATTTAATACGAGATATTAATCAGCATTCTCTAGAATCAGTGCAAAACAAATCCAACACAACTACAGACCTTGAAAGAAGTCTTTCTTAGTCCACCACTCTTTCCTTTGTCTGAAAATACCCTCTTGACAGACAGTAGCCAAGTAATCAAACATTTACAGCAGCAAAGGACCAGCACTCAGCCTGGACAGCAGAAACATCACTGGTGTGTGTTAAGCATCTCCTGTAAATTTCCTTTTGGTATTCACAGGTCAGTTTTGACCATAAGGAAAGCTTAACCTTTCTCAAGCTCCAGTACAATGGTGCTCTCAATACCTCTGGAGAGTTCCAAGATGTCAGAAGCCATCCATTGCTGTCCATGATAAAAGTGTCTCTGCTCTACTGGGCACTGAAATTAAATGCTTATGCTAAGACTGATGTGCCAAGTCTCCTGATTTGTGAAGGAAGAAACTAATATACACAGGTTATCTAAAATCCAGCTTAAATCCCAATTCACAGACAATTTACAAGGTTAAAGAAGAAAAAGAGGAGGGGAAGGGCAGATTTAGTGGGCTCCACCTAACTCTCATGGCACTGAGGTAAAGGATCAAAATGCTTTCTTGCTTTGCTCTCATGAGGACAACTTCCCTCTCTCTCAATGCTATTTTGCTTTTGATGCCTCACAGAAAAGCATCAGCCTCTGCTTGGCCATTATGTGGTACCTGCACGCTGGCAGGACAGAAAGAAGGGTGTGGGAATAAAAGATAAGTGAGGTAGAAAAGTGTGCCAAAGGAAGAAAAGACAGAGAAAAGCTACTGCAGTCAAAATACTCAGAACAACTTTTATCCATCTGTCAAATTGGATAAAGCCAGATTTTGGACCCAAACCTGGTACTACTCACGGACAGTGATGTATTTAAATGTTAAGAGAAAAGCTTCTGTTTTGAAATCTTTTAAAAATCTAATACATAGGAACTGGAACAGGTATTTCAATCTGTCTACCCTAGATCCAATTCCAGATGACTACTACATGGTTCAATGCCTTGCTTTCACCTCCAACAAACAAGACTCTGCCTTACTGGCCAAATGCAATCAATACCCATGACTCCAGAACCAAAGGCAGCAAGGGCCAGAGCAGCCTGTAGGAATCCAAACTGTCCCTCACATCACCAACGTCGCCCACATCGGCTCTATCAGAACATGCACCTTTTTGCTCACAAACATGATCAGGGTCATTAAGTTCCCCTAATTAGCAGCCATTTCCACTATGTCCCTGCATAGGCATGGATAGGCTGAGAGAGGCCAGGCACTGGAACCGCCTTTATTCTGCTTAGGAGAGAGTATGAGCCTGGGGAATGGAGAGGATGTTTTCATTAATGCAGCATAAATAAAAATGCCTGAAAACACAGTGAAGAACAGAAGCTCAGTCTTCTGTAGGTCAAACCCAAGGGCTACATTCAGACCCCAGGGCAACTTCATTATCCTCAGCTCAGCTGCACAAGGGATTAATTTAACCCTTAGAAAAGGGTCAAGAGAAACTGGGAGAGGAACAGAACAACCCATTAATAAGAGCTATAGGACACATGTTAACAGTTTTTAACCCAAATTCCTCCTTTCAGTTGCTGTTTTTAGTGCAAGTGGGTACACACACTAACATTACCATTTCTATTCTGCTGTTGTCAGAGCCCTTTTTTTTCTATTATATATTCTCAAATGACTTTTTAACTTAAATAATTTATATTCTCAAAACCTGTAAGATCTGGATAAGTACTCTGAGGCTTGTTCACCTGTCTACTTCAATTTTTTCTTTTGCTTTCTTTTAACAAATTCTTAAAACATATCTGTAAGGTGGAGAACTTTTATTTTTATTTTTTTTTAAGTAGCTGTTTTCTGGTTTATAGCTAATTGTTTCTGTTGTGGGCTGCAAGCAGTGTTCCTATTTCAGAAAGAGAATGCTGTCAAGTTCCAAATGTGACTGTGTACCTCAAGTGTAAAATTGTGCACTAGCCCATTAGTGCATCAGCTGCCACTATTAGGCTAGAAAAAGAAAAACAGGGAGTGGAGAGGCAGAGCATTAAACAGCAGAAACATCCTAGGACTCAGCATCTTTTTCTACTCGTGGGCTCATTTTTGGTAGCCTGTTGTTATATTTCCAATCTTTTTGTCCTTGAAGATGATTGTTATTTGGCCAACACAGTGAAGTTGCTACACTGTCTTTTATTTATTTCGATGAACTAAAGCACCCCAAAGTACTTGGAAGGACTGGAAAATGTAAACCAGGATTTCCTCAAATACCCTTCCTAATCCCAGCACTTGTAGAATCACTGTGGAAAAAGCCTCTGTAACAGGTACCTAATTGAAGGTGATCTATCTACTGCTTCCAAAACAATTAATATGGCCTGTTCTCTCTCTCTTCTTCCCTCCCTCTCCTTTTCTTGAGGGTTGCCTTATTCCTCCCTCCCCAAGAAGGCAACCTGCAAGCATTCCCATGACATAGCAGGCCTACATCTTCTTCTGGGAAAGCCTATACATGTGGGAGGAGGACACATTGGCTCTGCTCATGGTGTGGTATCACCACACTCATGTAGCAGCTGAAGCAGCCCATGACCTTGAGCTTTTACTTGACCCAACATTGTTCAACCAACAACCAAGCTGGCATCACTGGTGTAGTCTAAACCTTAACAGTGTCCTGCTATTGCCTATCATGTGTTTTCACACATGCTATTAAGTATACTTATTCACATTTTAGCCCTTTCAGAGCCAAATCTGGTTCTAACACCAATAAATTTGAGTTTTAAAGACAGATAGACCACATTTGGACCCAGAAATAAGTTTAACTGAAAATCAGGAACAATTTCAGGGCTAGCACATAGCACTGGATATTCTTGCTGCTCTACAAAACCGCTTTTGTTAAAAGAAATTTCACATCTTTAAAAACCCAGAATCTTGGTGCTTTAACTTCAAAAGTGTTCTTGGCTAATAAAATGGGTTTACATCTGTGAACTTTATTGCAGATAAGGTTTCCCTGCAAAGGGCAAGGAAATCTTACAGGCACAAGTCTATTTTTGTTTGCCCTGAACCATGACATTGAATCCTCAAGATGTTGTATCTGCAACATCCCAGTAAGTCAGGACAATGTTATTGCTCACTCCCATCAAAGGCAGAGAGCCAGGGAGCAAGAGTGACGTTCTCTTGCCTGGTTCAAGGTGGCACCACCAATCTGTGTTGGATGGAGGAACTGAAGCAGACTGTGTTAGTCTGACTTAGTCACCAACCGCACCATGAGACAGTGCTTTCTCCTTTGCTGTTCCTCACAGACAGCATGCCTGCCAAGTACAAAGAATACCTCCTTGTTCAGGTTTGGTCTTTGTATTTCCATTCTGGATGCGGGATGAATGTTCTCTCTTCCCTTCATAACACAGACTGCCAGCTAGAACAGATCTTGGCTTACAGTTCTGCTTTTCCCACTGTTCACTCTTTGCCCTCACACGCTGCAAGGACTTGCACCATGCTTTCCTCTCTTGGATTTTGCTGAGTACTTTCTGGTCATCATTCTGCTTTGTTTCACCTTTCCAGAGCTTTAAAGACAAGTCCCTTTACTAGTTTTCCTGGTTTTATGTAAGTGTACTGAAGATCTCCAGCAGAGATGGCTTTCTTGCCACTCTATGTGACAGAAGAGAGCAGCAGGTATGTATGTTAAATTAGCATACATCTACCATATAGCTAGATTAATAGCTAGAACCTTGTGTGTGTCTGCAGCTTATTCCTATATTATGCTTAGAGAGTAGCTTCTGGCAGAAGATCAATTTGGCCAATGCAGAATTTATTATGCCACTCTAATAGTAAGCTGAAGCAAACCCGAATGCTCAAAGGTGTCAATGAAGAGCTACTGGTTGGAATCTATAAACATCTGCAGTCTAACTCCTCATACTCATGCTGTTGGAAACAGGAGCGCTGGTTTTATGACATTATCCAGGTATCTATGCTTCTGAATTCCTTTATTTTAGGAATGATTTGCTAAAATAAGACTGGGAGGAATATAAGGTGAAATGATTTAGTATTTAAAAAGAGATCCACCTAATTCTGAAGGTTCATTAACAACATTTGGGTTGAAGGGTGTGTTTTGCACTGTAATATGCCTAAGAACTGTCTCCCTTTCTCTTTCTTTCCAATAGCAACACATTGGACAGGACAGCTACACTGGAGGTGGTGTAACCAGCTCACACTGATATTTCAACAAAATCTTTGATGGTTACTGTGAAGTATTCTCTCTTACTCCCCCTGTGGCATGGCAGGTCTTATTAAAGCAAAGCACTTGGGGAAAAGGTAGACTGCCAGATCAGTGAGGAAAGCCAACAGCCCATACAGGAAAGCTCTTTTTCATGATGCTAGCTGAAGCTTTGCCAGAGGTTGGATCCTAAGCAGGAATAATTTTCATCATTACTGCAGTAAGGCCATGCTCAAAAGACTCAAAGAGAAGAATGACATCTAAGCATTGCACTGAAACCAACTACTAGACCGGCCAAACTCATTTAAAAGAAAATCCAACAACACTTAACTGGGCTGCTAGGTTAAGCTACTTTCTATTTAGAGACCAGAAAGTCCAGTGTGGGCTCTTGATGAGATCAACACAACTGGCTGCAGGGGGTTTGGATTGTCACGTTCAGAAATCAGTGGTTAAGGATCCTGAATTACCACAGGATTAAAAGCAGAGCAGACAGAATCTCACTCAAGTGATCAATTGCTGCTGTCAAACACACACAGTTTAAGCTTCATCTCTATCAAACCTAAAAAAATACATAAAATAGTACAAATCTGCTCTTTTTCTTCCTTTTCAAACTCACAACAAACCTTTTGATGGGTAAAATATTGTCAGAACTCAACTCTTCCTCCAGACCGATACCAGCAAGAAAACTTGAATGGTGAGTAACATCTCCAGGCTGTTGTAGAGCCTTGTTTCACTTGTACATTTGTCAGTATGGTTTCTGTATTAATTTAGCTACCTTTTTTGAAGATGCCTTTTAAGTTTGCCTTGAATCACAGCAAAAATTAAAATAACTTGGCAATACAGAGATCTGCATATTCTGCAGAAATTGACATTTCCAGTGATGAGTCTGTGAACTGTATTAGTAAGGAATCTTCTACGACTACAGGGCAAACCAAAAGGTGACTTATTCCTAGATTATTTGAAACATCTACACACACAGAGTAAAACATTTTTCTTCTTACATCAGCAAGCATCCTGATTATCTCCTCCTACTTCATAAAACTGGATTTTCCAGTAATTTCTAATAATTGGATTCTTGCATACTAGTGTCATCTTAAAAAAAAAAGAATTAAAAAAAATAAAAAAGGTGCTTCTGTCCCCAAGACCAAGAGACTCAGGTTTCCTACTAAAAGTTATCTGCTTTTCAAACAAGCTCAAATCATGTTCAGATAACATTTACATATTGGAGTAATCCCACTGAAACCCATAAAATGGCTCCTGTGACTAGTTCTGCTTAGCACACCAGGGAACTACAGAATTTGTTATTGAGCAACCTGTTCCTAGATATAAATTAAAGGCACTTTGGTTAATTCTCTCCTCTCTTTCTCACAAACACAGAGAAAACTGAAGAAACAGAAAGCTAAATTGTAAAAACTGTAACTAAGACATTATTTTCTTTTAATATATACAATAATATAGCAGCCTCCTTTTTGGCCATTATACTGAGATTTGTGCCAGCCAACTGCGGAGTTAAAATAAATATGAAATATTACAGCAGAATTAAAGAGCTAAGCATTCACAGCAGGGCTTGATCACCAACCTATCACGATCTAAAATGCACACATCTACTTCTGCTGAGTCAATGTGGTTTTAAAAATAGTGGATTCTTTTTTTTTTCCCCTCCATTTTTAAGGCTGTAGGGTTAGCACAGACTATTTATAGGCATCAATGAGAAGGAGGAAGTCTCACTCCACTCTCCTACTGTTCGCTGCAGGTAAGAGGAGCTTGCAGGTTTTCAGCAAAATCTCTGCCATCTCTTGACAAAACTGGAATTATCAACAGGGGACAATTGCACGGCAGAGAGATAAATCAGTGCTATTACAGAATGACTGGGAATGATGCAACACTGTGATTGACTGTGCTGCTGGACTGTAGCACACAACTTGGCTACAAGTACTTTCTCTTCCTTCCTCCCTGCTTTCTGAGAGCAAAGCAAGTAACAAGCTGTTATCCCTGGTGGAACAAACATTCTTTTTTTATATATATATATATATCAGTAATCAAAATTGTTGCTTGTTTTGCGACTGACTCACACAGAGCTCTTTCACATCTTTCATTTTCTTTAGGAGAAGGTGCCCTCTGACTGACTTCACAGTACAATTTGACCACTTCACTCCATGAGAAAGACAATCTCTTGATTCTGGGGACTGGCCTGAAGCTGATGGGAGTCTTAGCACTTGTTTCAACACCGCCAAGGCTTCACCTTCATTCCTTTGAAGCAGTTCCTGAGTTTGCATCCTAAGCACAATGTTCATAGAAGCAACAAATACTGCTGAGGCAACTGGAATTGCAAAGCTGTGCTCTGCACCAAAACTCCCACACAACCTACTGCATTCACCTCCCATGGGTGCTCTGTGGCATCAGCCACAGAAGGATGCTCCAGATGGGCTGTGGCACCAGAGATGTACAATCCCCACCTTTGGTTACACCGTTTCCCAGTACTAATGACGCAGAGGCAATGATGAGGACACAGATGGATGCCACGATGTGAAAAGGATCTGGAGTCAGGACCAGGTGTTGGCCTGTGCAGGAGATCATGATGAAATGTGCACATTTCTTTACAGTGACAAGAACTACACACTGTGATTACCTTCTGGCAGCCCACTATTGCAAACCACAACAACCTCTGGGATTTTGGTGCAATAAAACCTTTAAATCACAGCTCAGGCAAACTTCTGGAACAAACAGAAACCGAGCTCTGGTGTTTAAGTTTAAAATCATATAATTAGCTTTGGGGCTTTCCTATACTTTTCACATTACAAATCTGTCATGATCTTGTTGACTGAAAAAAATGAGTTTCATTCCACTACCAATACCCAGTAACAGGTGACTATTTCCTTCTTGGTTAAAACTTGACAGCAAAGTGCTTTATAATCCATCTTGACACACATCCAGCAATTATTCATCTTACCAAATCAATGATAAACACTAATGCTCAGATCTGTGTGCCTGAAACACTTGATATTTACTCCACCAAAAAAATTCTTGGTTAGGAGTTTCTACCTTATACCTTAAATATATAATAATAATTCAAAGCCTTGAAATTTGCTGGGCTAGAACCTTTAGCAGTGAAAACTGTTCCTGGGATTGGTGCAAAGTTCAGTCTGGAGTAGAGGCTCAGGACTTTCCAATGATGGAAATTCTGCATGCAAAGGTGGACTGATAGATAATTTCATGCATGAACAAGCAGAACTTATTTTGAAATTCACTTGTACCCTTTTCTGTACCATTAGAAATGAGCAGAATTCCACTTGCAATTGAAAATGCAACTCAAGGCATTCCAAGCATAACGCCAAAATATTGTGTTGCTGTTTGAGATATGGTGATCATTTGAACAGGGAATTTTAAAAGGTAAGTTGAAAATTGAGAACAAAGGAATTTATTTGTCAAGCAACTGTGAATGGACTTTCCACATTTAACTGGGTTATAATACTATTTAATGGCAGAAAAATTCAAGATCAACTATTAACATGGAAATATAATCCAACTTCTCACTGCAGTTACGAAGCATCAGACATATTTCTAACTCATGCCCTTGCCTGTTCACTCTCTGCACCGAAGCAGCTAGTGGTGTAGAAGTGAGAGGTTTCATGGACATCACGTACCTCTTTGCAGCTGTAGCTGTTTCAAAGCATGACCCTGAGAGCCTGAACAGACAATAAAAGAGTTTCACATCAGGGAGGCTCCCCTCTCTGAAAGCTAAGTGGAGCTTATGTCAGCCAAATGGCTTAATTCCGCCCTACAAAAGTTGAGTATGGGGAGGGGGAGAGGAGAAAGCCCCTGGCAAAGGCACAGAGAAAGTCAGGAGAGAAGACTGGTTGATCTATGGCCCTTCCCTTCCCTTCCCTTCCCTTCCCTTCCCTTCCCTTCCCTTCCCTTCCCTTCCCTTCCCTTCCCTTCCCTTCCCTTCCCTTCCCTTCCCTTCCCTTCCCTTCCCTTCGGCTAGTGCCCCAGGTACATTTTAACCCCTTGTGTTGAATACAAAGACTGCAAACTAGTTTTCTTGCAGAGCAAGGTTCTTCCAGCCACAAGATTCCTCAGCATCATGCTGAGTTACCAGATGCAGAGGCGATAACCTTGTGTTGGTGACAAAAACTGGGACATGCTTCCCTTGGAGGGGGTTCAGGGCAGTAGTTCCAGCACATTCTGGCACACCTCAGCTAGCTGAGAGCCAAGGGTTCTGCTGTGGCTTGTTGTGCAGAGGCAAGGACGCACACAGCAAAATGCACACCTTGGCTCAGCTGTGCCTTGTGCCCATGATCTATCTACACCAAGGGCAAGTGGGCTGTGCAAAGCCACTCTGCTGCTTTCACACAGGGCAGCAGGAAACCCAAGGAGATGAACAGAGCTGCATTTCTCACTCTACAAACACTTACAGGGACAGCCATGGCCAGTCCTTCAGGAAGTATTCCCTGGAGCTGGGATAAACCTGTGACAATTCACACCTCTGCCAGAGAAGGGTGGAAAGTGGGAAAGACACCAACCACACCTTGATGAGAAGCTCCAAAGGCAGCATAAAATAACACAGTCCTCTGCAGTGGCTTCTGTTAGGCACCAGGCAGCAAACCCAGCCTCAAGTCAGAACCTTACTGACTTTCACAGCAAAGCGCTCACAGAGCTGTATTTGTAGGGATCTAGAAAATCTTTTTTTTTTGTTGTTTGTTTATGTTTTCAAGTCTGTTTAATTACCTTGGTGAGGCTAACAAATAAAGAAACATTCTGCTGCTTCTGAACAGAAGAGCTGCAGCTAATCCTGAAAGTCTTCCCTTCGTTTCCTAGATCCGTGGGTGCATCTTTTAGAAATGTGAACTCATTCAAATCTTTTCACCATTTCCTCCACTTTCTTTTTTATATCCATGTCATTCTCCCAGGTGTCAGAATACAGTGACAGCTTTGATCTTACTGGAGATAACCATATGTGGGTAGATTCTTTTTCTTGAAATGCAGACTGGGAGTGGATCCAGAGGTCAAGGCAGAAGGTTACATATATTTGAAAACCTCGTTTAAAATCAAATCTCTTTGTGTGCCTTCTAATATGCCTTTGGTGTGAATCTTGAAATACCTAGCTGTGAAAGCTTCTCTCTGTATCACGATGTTCCAAGTCTTAAGAAAATTGAAGTTCAAAGTGAAGGGAAGACTAAGAGAGTTGGGTTTGTAGCTCTGGAACAAGCACTTTCTTTGCCACATCAAAAGCACTCATAAAAGCAGTCCACCAATGCAGGATAAGAGTGTATTATTTGATGTATTAATTTGACAGTGCGCTAACATCAATACAACAATCTCCTTTTTCACCCCATTACAAGACTGATTTTGTGTATTACAGAGCTTAAAACACCCAAACTATAGCTAATCAAAGTTCTAGTTTATATGTGTGTCTTCTGAGGTTTGACTTTTGCGTGTTTTTTTGAAACCACTAAATTCTTGAGTAGTGAAACCTGCCAGAACTTGTGTGAAGTCCACAAAAAAGGGATCTATGCCCCACAGACTTTTCAAAATGCTGCAGATTGGTTGCAATATATATGGGTTCTGGAAGTTACTCACACCAAGAATGCATAACTCAATCCATACTTTCATTTCCAGAGTGAATGTCGTGACCCTTGCTGTACTGGAACTTTATTTAATTTGGGTGAGGTATGTATGTGGACAATGCTACACTGGGAAGAGTTAAGTACAGAAGACAAAACACTGTCCAGTTACATGGCCACTGATTCTGGATAAAGAACTTAAAATTGAGTCTCCCTGACGCAAAGCCAATCTTTCTTCCCGTCATGCTTCTCCTCACAGGGGCATGTCCCTAAGAGGGGCTGCATTTCCTAATGATGGGGCAGGTGTGGTCTGTGTGAGCTTCTTTTTCTTAACTGGGGGGCAAAGCATCTGGAGTGGAAGAATACAGGGTGGAGTGGAAAGAATTTTGCTCCACTAGAGCACGGCAGGGCCCAGATACTCCAAAAGAAGTACCAGAGACACCATCTCAAGAGAAAAGGAGTTAATAAAAAATTCTGCTTGTGGCCATCACTGCTGCTGCTCCCACGTTTCTGAAGGAGCAGCAGGTGGGGTAGGATATTAATTCATTACAGTATTCTAGTTCTGTGGAAGACATCAAGTCAAAATGTAGAAAAAACATCTATAATTTCTTGCTTTTACATTTTTGCAACTAAAACCAGTAAAAAGTGGTGGCTTGTGGTTGTGTGTTGGTTTTTTTTTTTTTAAGAAACAAAATAAATGAGCACCATAAAAGTAGCACTCTCAGATGGGGGCAGATGTGCTTCCAGGGGCCTGTGCTGGGCTAAACTCTTAATTGCAAATGACAACATACGTGAGACAGTGACATGCAATTCCTCTTTACGAGACCACTCCTGAACTCCTGCCAAAAATCCCTCTGTATGCCACTTAGTGCTTCAAGACAATGGCAGACTAATGACAGGTCTGTAAAATCTGCTGGAATTGGCAGTTCCTATTGTTCTGCAAAACTTTTTGTGACGCACAGGAGTTTTCAGATTAGCTCTGCACAATGTTGAACAAAATGAGTGTCAAGCAAATCAATAGGCTTTTCACAATTCACTCCTCTTTGTTTTACTGCTGTTCCATTTTGATTCCGTGCTTGGTGTTGCTTTGTTGTGTGCACTTGCTGTGTGGGATGCGAGTGTGCTCGTACTGAACAAGGAGTAAGAGCTTTCTGGGACTTGGGGTGATGCTCTATGTAAGCCAAGTCCTAGCATGGAGTAACTTCTCCTAAAAAAATGTTTTTTCCAGATACACAAAGTAGGAACTGTTCTCATTTGAGCTGTTAGTCTCATTTGGAGTTATGACTGTCTGTAATTCATTTGAATGTTAACACATTGAGCCACCTGAAGAAGAGTATTTGGCTCGTAGTTTTGTACCTACTCACTTGAATAATGGGGTGAAAACAAAAATACAACTGAGGCAAAACTGAAGACGAGTGGCTCTAGCATCTGTTTACCCAGAACATGAATGATCACAACGTTTTTACTGAAGCTGAAGGACAGTTAAGATCCAGAGAAGGAAGGAAATACTCAAATTTAGTATTTCTGGATATGTATAAAGCCTCCCTTCTGGATTTCTGCTCTACGCTTCCAGTATAGACCAAGATATGGGAATGAGGCTTTGCAAGTGGATGAAGAATAACCAACCTATTAAGTTTAAAGCCCATGGAAACAAGTCAAAACCTGTGGAATGCCCACTCCACTCAGGTTTTCAATATTACTGCTGCTGAGGCAAATGGAGAGGGAAAATAACCTGCTGCCTTTGCAAAAATCTTGCTCTTCCAAGAAAAATGTAAGCATAAGACTGAAGATCAGATCAATGTCTGGTGGCTTCTTGTGTAAGTCAATGGAAATATGCCAATTTGGTCTGGCACCAAGCATTTTAGAAGACATATGAGCCCATCAAACCAAGTGTTTTCCAATGCAACCAATTAAAGCTACCCCAAGATAGCATTTTTCAGCTTCTGCATCCTCCCAACTGCTGCCAGCACGCCACAGCTCTCACTGAAGCCTACTCACTCCTCTTGCTGGAACTCTTATAGCTTGGCAATCTGAAATGCCTCTCCCACACAGATCATCCCCAAGCACTAATGACAAGCAACTGTTCTCTGCACCATCAGGTCAAAAAACTAATGTAAGCATGCCTTTGACTGCAACATGAATTTTTCTACCTCAGGCATCATCACCATGGTTTGAAGCCCTCAGACAGACTGATCCGATGCACAATCCAGAGCTTAGCAGTTATAGGCTGTCTCTCTCCCTGCCCGTCCCCCTCCTTTTATCTGCTAATGCACAGGGATAGACAAGCAAACAAATCCCTTCAAACAAGGTTATGGGAGATACAGGAACTCTATCAGTCACACAGTATTTGCCTAATGCTAGTGACTAAACTTGAGAGGTTTATGTTGTTTGAACTATATCCCCGGGGCGCTAACAAGAACTAAAATACCATCTTAAGTATTGCAGTGACCTTAAAAGACAATGTTCTCCTGGGCTTTGACAATATCAATCAAAAAATAAAGCAGAAAGTAATAGGTATAGGATTTAAAACCCCCAAATATACAAGACAGCTTCATTTTGATGCATCCCAAAGGTGTTCAAAATGACCAGCTTGGAGCCAGAAACAAACTGTGGTCAGCTGTGCAAGAGTTCAAGCTCTCCCTGAGCTTTTTATGGAGGATCTCAGCCTAGATCAAAGCATCCACCTCCAAGATAGGGAGTGGGCACATCTCTTTGCCTAGCCTGCTGTACGTGATGGGACTGTCAGCTCCATCAGTGCTAAGGAAATACAAATGAATGATACAAGCCCCAGGGGAAGGTGACATGGCAGCTACATATCTGCTTCATTTTAAACATTTCCTTCTTGGCACTTGCATCACTGCTAAACAAAGCTAAGTTTTGCAGTAAGAGCTAACAGTTCTCTCTTTTGCACTCATTGGGAAAACTACATTTTTAAGTCTAGTGCATAGGAAGCCCAGGGACATAATTTCAAAAAGAGATGACTCAAACATCCCTGGAAAACAGAGGGAAAAGTGACTTACAACCATGCCTTCAGAAAATGTAATAATTAAAATTTAATGAGGGGTCCTCCTGCATTAGTGATACATTGGGCTGAACACTCAAAAGTACACAGAGGAGCTTACTACAGCCTTCACCGACAGATACTCTCACTGTGTTGATGCACTGAATTCTATCTTCCATACCTTCCTAATTTATTTTGATGAAACAGATCATGAAAACACTTGACAATTCCTTACAGCACCAGCATCTGAGGTGACACCGATTCCTTCAACTAAAGGGATAAGCTCCACGGACACACCTTCCTGCCACAACTTGCAAGGCAGTATCTCAAAAGCAAAGCTGACCAGTTAAGTCATATCTAAAAATCACACCCCCAGCCTGAGATTCCCAGGCAGCAATGTGACTTCCCAGCAGCTCCCAACACTGGGGAAGGAAGTTGTGTATTTAGTTCTAAAATGAATACAAGACATTGAAAATGGAGCCCTAAAAAGCAGACAGCTCCATGTGATGTTTGCACCCAGTTTGGTTACTGTAAAATTCCTGATACATACGACTAGCTCAGGCACAGAATAATAATACAGAAAGTTTCTTCTAAATCTTTTTATTCCCATTTCTGCCCTCTCTCCTATGTATTTTCACAAACCAGAGAAGATGACTACAGCCTCCGAGAGGGTTAAGCAGAGAGTCACCCACGAGCTCTGTGCAGCAAAGCTCTCTGTCTAACAGCAAATACCTGATAAAGCACGAACAATGCTGAGCCAAATTCACGGCTGGTGTAACTCAAGTAACCCCAGAGGGTTACAGAGGGACAGATCTGCACCCTCCCCTCCCACTGCCTTCTAAATATACTGCTTATGTTTTACAGAATCAAAAGCAGAGTCCCGACAGGCAAAGAAATCAACTTCTAACTCATGCCCCACAATGGTGAAAAAGGAAACTCTCCACAGTTATCATGCACTCACTCACCTGTGTCATCAACAAACAAGAATGCTTTTGATTTATATTCTTTTTTTTTAAGCCTCCTCCAAAGGAGAAATTAATTTAAAAAAACCAAACCACAAATAAATAACATAGAGGACAAGAAAAGCAATGATTCTCTGTGCTGAGCACAGTGATGGATGACGAGCAACTCATGTTTTTCTTGGCTCAGTGTCTGAACTAGTGTGTTACAAACCACTGTGCTAACGTGCCTGTGATTATTATCACACCGACACCACCGATACCGGTCACTACACACGGTCACCTCGGACTTTTGTGCCTGTGATATCCTGCTCCATGTGGTTCGCTTGCCATTTCAAACACAGAGGCATTCTGAAATGCCTCAGAGAATACAGCATCCTTCCACAGACTCATCTTAATGAGGCTAAACAACCACCCAAGGCAATGCAAGCAGCTAACTAGTTTGTCCGATGCCTGAAACCATCGGGAAGAACACGTCTGGCTACACGCAGAACACAACTGAGAAATCCTTCGCGCTATTTGCAATCACTGCTAATTTGCTTTTTCCATTCCTCCACACCGTCTATTGATCTGTGCCCGGGCTAAAATAGCAGGATAAAGTCCACAGCTTTTTACTTACAGAGATCCCGTAGCTCCATCGTTCCCGATGACAAATTCGCCTCCCACACGGCAGCGAGCGAATGACTTAATGCTGCTTTTTGCGGAAGGCACAAGGCGCGCGAGCGGCAGATGGTCCCCGACGAAGCTCTCTAAGGAGATCCGTCCTCGGCGTAGCCATGTGAGAGGAGCAGACCCCCTCCCTCCTTCGCACACCTTTGCCTGCTCTCGGTCCCCGAGGCCAGCGTGTAGCTTTGCTTATGTTGCGGGTCCCCGACGGCCGGCCGGGCTCCCATTGGCACGGGCGGGCAGTGGCAGCCAATGGCAGCCGCTCCCGTTTTGGGGAAACTCCTGCCCATTTATTTAGCATCTTGGGAGACCATATTGCCGAGGAAGAGCGCCGCTTCCTCGAGCATCCTACCATCAGCCCGGGGGAGGGGGGGAAGAGAGAAACGCGAGCTCCCCACCTCCGAGTCTCCCCCTCCTGCTAGTTTTTCCCCAGGCAGCATCGGTGGGGACCCGGCACCGGGGGCCGCGGGGGAGCGCGCCGGAGCTCCACAATTACTCGCTCCATCGCCATGGAAACAGCCTGGATGCAGCGGGCTGGATTTGTGTAGCACATCTGCTGCCAGGCTCATAATCAACTGCAATCTCATCTTTTTTTTTTCCCCCTCTGCTCTGGCTGCTTGTTTGGTTGTGAGTTTGCTTTCTCTTTTCATACACGCTGGGAAAGTACACGCAGACAGAGCTGTGCACATGTTGACTTTCTCCCTGTGCAAACACACCATGATATAGAACCATGCATGGTCTGGGTTGGAAGGGACCTTAAAGCTCATCCAGTTCCAACCCCCCTGCCATCAGCAGGGAAACCTTCCACTACACCAGGTTGCTCAAAGCCTCATCCAACCTGGCCTTGAACACTTCCAGGGAGGAGCAGCCACAGCTTCTCTGGGCAACCTGTTCCAGTGTCTCACCACCCTCACAGGAAAGAATTTCTTCCTCAGATCTCATCTAAACCTCCCTTCTTCCAGTTTAAAGCCATTACCTGTCATCCCTTACAGGCACATATGTACACCAAGACTACTGACTTATATGCATGCATACACTAAGGAGATATGTTCCCTGTGTACCCAAATCACACACCTTACTGGTATTCTAAATATGAGTAACGGACCAGCACAAGAGAAGACTGCTGTAAAGGCTGTCAAAACACGTAGCTTTCCAGTTTCACAAATTACATCTGTCCAAAACAGGGTCAAAATTTGACAGGACTACTATGAAACTTCCTAAGCAACGTACTGTTTTGCTAAATTATTTTTGCAAATTTTTAGATATGCAAAATTGTATCTGGCACCAACAGATGGTGACCTGAGTCTTCAAGCAACTAATTCTACACTGGACGTTCCCTATCTTGCCAAGGGCCTGATGAAACATGCCACCAGGAAAACTTCACGCACAACAGGGTCGTTACCCACGGATATAAATCTCTGTCCTACCTTCTGACAATACAAGAAAAGAGAGATGACTAGGTCAGAAGAGGAAAGGAAGAAACATTGGAGAGGGAGAAAAGATCCATAAGCCAGCAATGAAGTCAGCAAAGGGACTTGGCAGTTGGGGGTAATTTCTGTTCTGCTCCTCAGACTTTCTCTGTGACACCTGAGAAAAATCTTTCACTCGCTCCATGCTTCTGTTACTGAAACTGAAAAATGGGGAGAATATCTAAATGTTTCCATTTATATGACAAAGATAAGTCCAGGCAGTCTATGCAACAGTGACACACTATTATAATGGCGTTAGAGAAGAAATTTCAGATGGAAAAAAGGAGGATATGTTCCTTTTTCATGAACACTTACTTTCACTAATTTAACTAAAAGAAAACCAAAAAATGAAGGCCCTTCTGAAAAAAAACCATTCCTGTATTGCTCTAATCACAGAAATCCACTGCACTAGCCATTGTAAATAGCAGCATTTTAAAAAGCATCGTGACGGAGCCTCGCAGGGAGATTCCCAGATCTCCTTGTACAATAAAGGTCACTCCCCATTAACCTTGGCCTAATCCAGTGTCCAGGAAGGTCTGTGAAGCCCATTGGTCTAGTGCTTAAGAGCAAGGCCAAGAACAGAGAGCTACACCAGGAGATCTGGCTTTTCAGGGCATCTATCACTCAATTATCATGTTTCACAGAGAAATAAGCTTTTGAGAGAACTGTATTTTTTAAAGGCTTAGGATGCCATAGGGATTCACTCCTTGCAATGCTGTACTTCTGGCTTTTCATTTTCCTTTAGAGCAGCACCACCTCCTACCTCCTGCAGCACCATTGCTATAATCATTACCCTGAGCTTGCAGGCTTTTGTGGTCACTCTTTCAGTTCTAAAACATTAAACCGTGGAAAGATGTTCAATGTGCATTTTAGGGGAAAAGGGGTTTAATTAAGAATTTGATTTGCTGACAGGCCTTGCTGGGAAAAAAAACCCCAACAATCTATCCAATTCCATCCCTCTCCCACCCTTCCTTCCAACTGAATGACACAGGGGAGAAGGTGGTCTGAGGGTGTGGGGCATATCCCATCATTTGCCTGTGAAAGACAAAGCAGCTCAGCAGATGCAACGTTCATTTTGCTAGCTGCTATTGTCATGTTTTATGGACTGAGAGCATTGTCACTATGTAGAGCTTAAAACAGTCACACAAACCATAAATACTTATATATAATGCTACTGGACAATGAAAAACAACTGTCACATTCCTAGTGGGTCTCTATAATGGCCTTTTTTTTAAAGCCAATATTAAACTGGAGAGCTTCCTAATCAAATAAGTTGTTCCTTTCTGTTGTACGATACACAGAAGTCAAAGCTTCCCTTTAGGCTGTATTTTGTTAAACAACACACTGCTGCAAGCAAATGTAATGATTATCAGTGCAACTCTGAAGTATCTGGAGAAACCTTCCCTTGGCCCAGTTTCCAAAAGTCTTCATCTGCATTTCTCCCACCAACAGGGAGAAGAATGCGTCCCAGATGAGGGCAACCAGTCAAGAACTCAGAAGACCTGTTTTTAAGGTCCTTTCCTGGCATAGGAAAGAAACAGAAGTGACAGAGATGTCTGCTTCTGACAGCAGCAAGCTGTTAGATTTTACTTTAAGAAACCTCACCCTTTGTCACCTTCTTTTCTTAGTAATCTCCCCTGTAAATTGCATTTCTTTTCCTCCCAAGGTTGTGGTGTGAGAATAAACAGATGAAGAATTTTGCTGCACCCTAAAGCAGGACAGGGTGCAAATAGCCAAGAAAGCTTTTAAGGGATATCAAAAATTCAAGGCTAGAAAAATCCACTCAATTTCAAAGCAACATACTAAATGAGATTTGTGAAAAATCTTCTAAGAGAGTGGAATAACATGATGATGTTCAATCAAAAAGATCAAAGATCTCTAGGAAGGCTAGAAGGAAGGACAGCAGCTCTCAGCAGGATGCTGTCATGGACTAAGACCTGTTTGTGTGTGGGAGCTGAGGAACAATCAATGGTGACACAATGCTTACTCATCCTTCTAGATCATGAGTGGTACTTTTTTAGCCTAGATACCTACATGGGGAAGGAAGATGGTTCACCTACTAACACTTCCCAAGTCACAGTCTCAGGGGTTGGCTCCCCGTGCCTCCTCTTCCAGTGCCAAATATTTCCTGTCAATTCTCAGTAAACTTTCTTAAAAGTCCATTTGTTGAAACAGTTGATTTGCACCAGGAACAGCTTGTCCTATTCATTTATGCCAGAAATACCTAGAGATTTCCTTCCCACATCTGTATTCTTGAAGCAGCAATTAGGACCCAGGCTGTAGATAATACAAACGAGTATTTCAGAGACTTTCAAAGGCCACATTTCACATTCAGTTTGGTTTTCCCCAAATCCCAGTATCAGAAAACCTTATCAGGAGCTGCTTACACTTTATTTCAAACAATAAAATTTTGTTTTATTTGTTTTGGAGGTTTTTGTTTGTTTGTTTTTTCCTAATATTACTGCATCTGGAAGAAGTTTTTGGATGCCAATACATAACCCAAATGAAAATGAAAATGCTGGGCCACAGTACAAAGAGATGCCTATCTTTTCTGCCACTTCAGACAGCTTTACTACAAACCACAAAGCTTATCTGACTAGGAACACCAAGTGATATATAAGCTGCTGAAAACACTGTCAGGAACATAGCTTTGCAAATCAGATTAGACATGACCTTCAGAGGTGATCTGCCACCGTAGCACCCAGGCAGGTCTATATGAATTACAAAACCACAGAACCTTTTATTCTGCAAAGCATGGACAGATTTGATTTCCACCATCCAAGCACCAAATTGCATGTTCAATATTCACTACGTTCTTCTGTACTTTGGAGCATCCAAGTCTCTTCCTGCACCACAAGGCAAGTTGTCCCCCTTTTGAGGATGCATATGTATATTAAAAGCCTTCGAGACGCAGGGAGGTGCATTAAAGAAAATCTCCACTCATCTCATACAAACACAATTAGGGCTTTACAGAGTTTTTCATACAATAGTCTTGGACATAGACAACAGCAGTCTGGATGATGATTGTCTAGGGGTGTTGAATTTGCAATACTTCATCTTCTTTGACAACTGAAGTTCTTCAGCTAAGCCAAAGACAGCCTACAAACAATCCTGAAATTGGCTACAGGAACTGACATGAATATTTCTCAGCTTTCCTATTGCTAAATGATTGCATGTAGTCTAGGTGGTGAAAAGAGACTTCCTAGACAGCATGACTGTAGGCTCCATTTCCACCTCCAACATTAACTCCAAGAAGATCTAAAATGCCTCATGTTTAATGCAGAACCAAAATATCCCCATCTTAAAAAAAACCCCAAAGAAAACCAAACAAGAAGTAAAAACCCACCACAACCACACAAAAGAAACCTGGTGTAAAAAAAGGAAGAAAGAGAAAGTGGGTTGCTTAGAGGAAGAACGTTCTGTCACAGTGAATAGATTTGAAGTTGGATAGATTTTGATATACACACACTCAAAAATAAGAAAATTATTTCTAACCTTGACTCTGGAAACAGCAGAGTCCTATCTGACAAACCTCAAGTGATGTTTAGGTTTGGAGGCAGTGTCCCATACAATCATAGTTAGTTTGTATATCTACTGCAGTAAAAAAATCCCTTAAAATACACAAGCCCCTGTAGCTGCCTGCAACCTTTAAGCCTTGCCATTTCAAAACTACACAGCAGTCAGAGAGCGTGAGACGGCACTGAAGAAATTCAAATCAATTATAATAAATCTAGACAGTAGACAGAAAAAGGTTTCACAGTACACATCATCAACTTCAAGATTCCTGACGTAGCACTCTTCAGTACACAATTTCGAGGGCCACAGAAACCACTTGGTGAGTTTTACAACCCTGTATGAGCACTATCTGCCAAATCTACCGCATATTCATCATCTGCCGTTGGGGTTCGGATTTCCCTGCTCCCTCCTTTGCCCACTGTGTTCAAATGCTCATCATAATTTGTATTAAACCCCTTTGCAATATGCTGAGAGAATTTTCAACCATGTCATCTTAATCTCAAGTTCTCACACTCACTCACTTGGTTTGGAGCACACTTGGTCAGGACACAACAATTTCACCTTGCTGCAGCACTTCACTTGCAATATTCTTCTACCTTTAGCTACTTCTGCAGCTCGTGCTTTGCACAGACTGCCAAACAAGCAACACAACTGGATTTATCTGCAATCTAAACAGACTGAGACTTCCCTTGCATGCTTGGTCTCTGGAGGATGGGAGCTGGGGAATGTACATTGTACTGTTGAAAGAGATTATACAATGTACATATTTGGTCTTGCCTCTCTTACATGCTTGCATGCTCCCCTCCATCTTATTCATTAGTGCACTGTGGTTTTCCTCTTGTGGAAGATGCAGATTAAATCTCTATCCCATCATATGAAACGGCAACAGAATGATTTATTTTACCTTTCTGCTTTTAACAAAATCCAAGAACAATAGGAGGGACAAAATGAAGGCAAAATTAATGCGCCTCAGGTATCTGAAATTAATCTGATGCTGTCATGGTTCAGTGTTTAAATAATGATGCATGATTTTTTTTTTAATATGTTAATTACATAAATAGGTACTTAGGAACTACTTAAAGAGGAGATTATTTACCCCATTGACTGTAGAAGCCCATGTGTCAGCACATCTGCTGTGCAGGAAGATTAAATCTGTTCACACCAAACTCTTGCTCTCTCCTGCTAATGGGGAAGTGGTTAGTAGTGTGAGACCTCAAGCAGGGGCTTTGGGTTTTATGCAAGAGGCCCTTAAGGCTGGCACAATGAATGACAATGTCAGCAAACACCTCTGGATTTCTAAAAACCCTGTAGATACCTGCCCAGGTACTCTGGAAAAAGAAATAGGATTTTTAGTCAGGAGAGTTTTCTACATGAGTGTTTTAATTTCAAAAGCTTCTGCTCTGTGCTATTTAAGAGTTATTTATTTGTTATTTATTTTTCCACACAAACTTAAGGAAAAACTTCTTTACTGTGAGGGTGTTGGAGCAGTGGGACAGGCTGCCCAGAGAGGTTGTGGAGTCTCCATCTCTGGAGATGTCCAAAACCCACCTGGACACTTTCCTGTGCAACCTGATGTAGGGAACTTGCTTTAGCAGGGGAGCTGGACTAGATGATCTCCTGAGGTCCCTTCCAACCCCACCATTCTGTGATTGTGTGAAAAGTAACAACCAGACACACAGCAGCCTTTGGAGGAACTGTATTAGTGTGACTATGCACCTTAAGACCAGAACTTCATGCTGGTTGATGATGTTTAGAAAGAGAGTACTGAAAACAGCTCAACTACAGGGTTGTCTTTGCCTTGGTTCACCTTCCCAGCTGCTGTTGAAGGACCTCCAGACCATTATTTTAATAGCTGTTAATGGGGGTCTAACCACCATTTATCACATTCATTTCACACTGGTTTCACATCACAGGCTCACAGGGTAGGAGTAAGTTTCAGAAGGCTCTGGAGGTGCAGAAAGGGACTGCCAAGACTATAGTCACTGAAAACATGAGTCTAGTCTCTAGGTCCAGCAAGCGCACAACAAACTTTCTTGAGGAGAACAAGCTCTGTCTCCTTGAACCTCATGCAGGCATGAGAGTCAAATTCATGCTCACTTAAGTTGAATGAACAGTTCAGGTTGTTCACCACAGTTTGTTGCTTTTTAATTTTTATGGGTTTTTTTAAGGATACTCCAATATGAGCAATTTCCTGAGTGGACCCTTAGCTTTAGCTAGAAAGGGCAACACCCTCCATACCCTCAAAAGGCAATTCTGAGCACCTACTGACACTCCTGTGTCGGTCTTTGGCAGCACACCTCTGTTCCCATGGGCTTCAGAGCCTCTCTGGGTTAAGCTGGGCTTTGCAAACATCCCCTTCTCAAAGACATTAACAATCCCTCTTTCAATCCATGTACGTGGAAGTGTGCAGCCAAACAGACATACCCCAAAGACGTGTCGCATGCACAACAGAAGCATGCCCACACACGCCCATTCACAGCCAAATGGAGTATAAATAACTTCACCACATAAATAGGCTTGTTTAAATGAAGTCTCTTGCTTAAATAAGGCTGACACAAACAACTCTTTCTTTTTTGCTGCCTGCTGCATCTCATGTTTAAGTCTGGAAAGTGGCAACCACGTTGCAATGACTGGAGAAACCCCAGCAAAGCATATTAACACCCCACTCTGAAAGTCAACAGATATGAAGGGCAGGTGATCCTGATGATACATCCTGCTGTAACATACCACTGGTGAAGATTTTGTGAAAAAGAGAAAAAGCAGGCAATGGCTTTGTGTATGTGTCTCTGTGATATCAAGACAGATAAATCTTAGTAAGACAGGCAGTAAGAAACAGCAAATAGTCAGAGGAGATCCTAGAGCACTAAAGGAGCAGCCCAGACAAAACTAAAGTTATTAAAATAAACCTTGCAAAAGTATTAGAAAAGGAAAAGCAACTTTCCCCTCTTTCTGGGCATCTTTGGAAGGACACCAGATGACTGTCCATACTCCTCACTATGCTCATGTCTGTATTCATCAGTATGGTTTCATGGACGTTTTCTGTCTCACCCTTTTCAAAGCATTTCAAGAAACTGTTCAGACTGGTTTCTATAAGGATGGGTAGGAAGGACTGGCTGGCAGGAAGGACTCACTGAATCTCCCTCCAGCAACCCTACTTCAAATTCAGCCCACACACCAGGCCCAGCTCTATCAGTGTTCTGGCTCATTTCATCAGGGCTGTTGCATCTGCTCAGAACTTCCTTCCCACTAACGAGTCTCCCTCTAATCGATCTTTAGAGTACATATTTCTTTAGCCTCAATCATCCATGAGCTAAAGATGCTGTCAGGACTGCAGCATGGCCATGCTTACCATCTCAAGAGGCAAATCCCACCTTGTACTCGCTCTCTTCATTGAACTCTACTCTTTGCACATGGTAGGTGGAATGATTATGTCATCTTCCAAGTGAAGAGATAAATTTATAAAGGTCAAGCAACGCAGAGGCAGTTGCAAAAATGGGTACAAACTCCAAGTTTTCTTCTCCCTTCGTTTCCCAGCCTCTGAAGCACAAACACACAGATAGTGTTAAGCCAGTAGTATTTCTACCTGTTACACAACTGCTTTAGTCAGGGTTGGACCATTGTCATTCCATTAATGCCTTCCTTTAAAAACATTTCAGAATTGGTTTAAAAAGAAAGATAGAGGTTTAAAAAGATTTCAGTCTTCCTTAATCATGCAGGGATATATTTTCAAAGCAATATGCCTGGAGTATTCCACGTGACTCCCATTCATGTTAAAATTAGAGTCACCAGAATAAACCCCATATGCTGCTTTGAAAAGGTACTGCAACGTGTCCAAGGAAAATTTCCACAGCTTAATGGTGCTTGCACAATTTTTCTGCCTGCTTTTCTTCCTTTGATTCCTGAATATATTTTTAACAGCTTTTTTTTTTTTTTTTTAATAACACTTTGTACTATTTGTAAAAATAGAAAGAAGTTATTTGCTGGTTATCTTGGATCCTCTGCAGCTCTTTTATTTTAAAATTATGAGTTTAATCAGAATAGCTTTGCTTTGTAGTATGCAAAGCTTCCAATATCACTTTCTTTTGATATGGTCACTGTAGACAAACTTTCTATTGGAGCTGCAGCCCACAGTGAGGTCTGTCTGCCTTCCACACCTGAGCTGCTGTCCTGTCTAGTGGTGCTCAATATTTCTGTTTTAACCTGAGACTAATTTTCACATCTGGATAGCAGGGAACTTCTTTCCAGAAAAGCTGAGGCATAGTCTTTTTCCTGGGCAACAACAGCATCGCTGCTTGTACAGGAGCCAGACAATGTGAGTGTACAGGTTTGTACATCCAAGGTCCCAGTCTCACATATGGATCCCCTGCTCAACACAGAGCATCTGTAACATCTGTGGCAGCTGCAGAAGCCCACCCAGCTAAAGCCAGATGCAGTGCTGGGCTTGCCATGAGCACAGCTTGTCCTAGTTTGCCTTGGTAATCCCAGCAAACCTTGCATATGGTGTGCTCATGTACACACATACTGATAAATACCAGTTGATTATTAAATTTGTCATTTATTACTTTAGTTTTCCTGGTCATTTAAAGAGAGAGAGAGAGAGAAAGATAATTTTAATTTCCAAAAGCTCTGGTTGTCTTGTCATTGCTCTCTAATTTTTACTGCTTACTAATGCTGTGAATGAGAGACTGTGCACAGAAAGACACTGTGAATGCCATCTCTTCATTTTTTCCTCATCTTTCTCATTAGCATCCCAATTTGCAACACATTTTCATTTCAGCCATTTACATCAAAAGTGCACCAAACACTGCATCTAACCACTTCATTACTTTAACCTTTAAAGGATGTAAACAAAGGGAAAATATTTGGCTTACATGGTGCTTCCACCACAGGAAAAAAAAAAAAAGTCTCCTTGCCAACAGAATTGTGTATCAGGACATGAGAAAAGAAACCAAGATAGGGTGGTCCTGTCATTAAAGCACTGACAAGTGAAATGTAGGCTAAGTTCCCATCTCCACCACTAATTTTCCAGGCCACATGCAGCAAGACATCATTTATGTATTCCTGTTATCTAATTAAAAATTAGTTAAAACCTTTCCTTTCTCTTTTTTTTATGGTTGTATGTCTCCCTTTGTATGTTCTGTCTGTTTAAATAGTGGTCTCCTTTGGTCTTAAAACCAAAAACTGTGCTTAAAACCAATACCTGACACTTCCCAGGATGGTGGAATGACAGCTTGCACATGGAGCTAGAACCTGTAAGCAACGGACCTTTACACAACACAAGCACTTAAAAAAACCTTCAAACAATCAAAAACCAACCACAAAACAACAAACAGCCCTAAAACCAACCCCCAATCATCGCTCTGCAATTGCTACATACATTGCCTGCTTCAAGCATTAAAGAAGTTACTCTGGTTAGACCTGAGCTGTAGTAGTAGCCAGTGGTAAATATTTAGTAAAATACACTTAGCTCAATGTTAGCAAGAAAATGTTGAGGAAATGCTTTTGACCTCACATTTCTGAAGGAGCCTGAATGCTCCTGAGTAATAACAGTTCAGCTGTCAGAGCCAAGACAAGTTGAAACTGCTTTAAAGGGGTCACTGGAGTTAATGGGGAAAGCCTGGCTTCTTAAAAGTGGCTACTCCATCCATCACAAGGATCTTTTGCACTTTCTGTAACATTAGAAAAAAAATAATGAGACTGGTTGATGATCCATCTGCATTTGTTTCAGTGATTATTGATGTGAATTACTATTTCTCCCTGTTTAATACTGGATAAAAAAGTAGTTTTTACACATAAAACTACAGAATAATTCAGGTTGTTAGAAAGCTCTCGGCGTCATCAAGTCCTGCAGACACAGCAGAGCTAACCTCAAGCTTAACTCAGGTTGCTCAGGGCCTTGTCTAGGTGAGTTTTCAGCTTCTCCAAGTATGAAGATTCCATAATCTCTCTGTGCAACCCATTCCAGTGCTGCACTAGTATCAGTAGTTGGCAATATTTTGTCCTTACATCCTACCTATCCTTCACTGCAACCTGTCTTTTTTTCTTTCCCTGTGTACTTCTGAGAAGGGGATGCAACTTCTCTACAGTTTCTTGTTCAGACAGTGGAAGAATATACAACTGGATCCACCCACCTCCCCCCTCAGCCTTCTCCAGGATGAACAAATCTAGTTCCTTCACATTGTCCTTGAACACCATGTGCTCCATCCCCTTTAAACCATCCCTGTGGCTCTTTGCTCCATTTCATCCATCTCTGACATTCCTGGCACACAAAATTGGACACAGTCTCCCAGCTGCTGCCTCACGAGTGCCAAGTTGGGGGGAATAACCCCTTCCCTTGACCTGCTAGCTATGCTTTAGCTAACCTGAGTCCACTCATGCAGTTAGTCCACATCACACAAGGGTGCACTGCTGATTCATGGTACTCCTCAACACAGCCACCGTCCTCATCCTACAAGCAAACACCTACAATTCTATTTGTAAAACATGAAATTAGTCTTTGTGAGTCCTCAGTTTGCATTGGCAATCAGCTATCCTCAGTTTGCTGTAGTGCAGAAATTAATACCAAAACCCTGGCCATCATAAAAATCAATTCTAGGTACCAAAGTGTTACTTTAGTAGTAAAATCAAGAAGCATAGAGAAGGAAATTAGAATCATCAAATTCTTTCAAATGATAATAACTAAAGCAAATTGAGCAGTGATGAAACATCCTGTTCTCTAGAGCTTAAAAGCAACAAGGCAATAAAAATCCCCTAACCCATGCAAAGCTCAAGTTGTATGGAGAGATTTTCTCTCTTCTCTCCCCAAAAATCCACCAGTTTTAAGATTTTGCTCTAGCTGGTACTTTAAAGATTTTACACAGTGAAGGGCCATTTATCCCATGTAAATAACTGAAGCCATTTGCAAGCTGCACACATACAATATCTTCTACCTGAGTTTTATCTCTGAGATTGGTGGAGATAGCTCTTTTCTCCAAGCAAATTAAATTTCACAGCCCGCTGTATGCAGAATAAGGCTAGATAAAAGAATATCCAGTTTTCTGCCATCATCATTAAAATGTTGTATTTATGCTGTTACTCAGGAGGGAAGGCTTTTTTTTGTCCATATAGCTACATTTTTAGGAATAGGAAACACATCTTTGTATGTAATTTTGATTTTAACATTTTAAGTGTCCTTCAGATTTCTACCACTGCTGAAAATACATAGCTGCCAGTAACTCCCATCCTGGCTTCCAACTTCTACAACCTCAAAGGGTCTTTTCTGATCTCTTGGCAGGGAGATGTGGCTGGACAAAGTAGTCAGCAAGTAATCCACCTACAGAAAGTGAGAAAAGTCATTAACACCCTCCTTGAGACAGGTGGGAGTGCTGTCTGAGCCATGCCTTGCTTCAAGGAAAGGGAACAGGCAGAAGGAAAGACTGGGGGAATAAATCCTGTTGGAGGTAAGAGTATTGATCAGTGAGAGAGGCTAAAGGAAGCTTCACTTGGAATAGAGAGAGAAATCCAATAAGATTTCTACCTCCAGTCACTAGTTTATATATGTGCTTTAAAAAAGGAAAAAAAATCACATAAGGGCCTTAAAATGCAGAATAAGTATCAGTTCTGTGACTACCAGATCAATTCAGATTTAAAAAAACCCAACAAAAATCACCAGGAAGAAAACAGCCCTTTAACAACTTCCAAATCTCTAGTTTACACGGAAAAGAGTTCTTGGAAAGAATCTGAAAATCTTGACAGCTATGAGATAGATTACATCCTTCATCTCACACATCTGATTTTACAAAAATAAGGATGTTCCATTTTCCTACTTGGTGACTTTTGAGATGTTATTTTCCCTATGAAGGGCTGATCAATTGCTTCTGAAGAGGCTGACAGTGCAACAATGACAGAGTGAGATCTGTAGTGTCCTTTGGACTCCCTGTTAAGTACAACAAAAAGTTCTAGACAGCTTTTACTACTCAAACAAAATGGATACAACTGCAATTTTTTAAGTTCCTGCTGCTGATGTTCTCATCTCAGCAACACAACAAAGATCAGCCAGTTTCCCTGAGACAGAAAATGATGCTTGAAATCTGAAGATACATCTCCAGAGTAAAAAATTACCATAAAATTCAAAGCATGTGTGTAAGCTGTTTCCCCAGATGCTTCCACTCTTCCAGGCAGTCTTGATATTCTTGATGCAAGGATGGTTCTTGAGCATTTCATTTTCATGGTCATGGCATGAATATCTTCAATTGACATGGCAAGATCTTCAATCAGCTGCTCTAATGTCTTTTTCAAGTATTCTGACATAGAATTTGGTATTGGTTTCTTCACCTGCCTCTGGTGTTTCAGTTAAAATACTTACATGCTATGGAATCTCTCTCCATCCCTGCACTCAGCTTACATGGTGATATTCCTCAGCTTTCATCTTTCATACCTATTATTGGAAGCCTTGCTTCTCTGCTGGCCATGAGCAACACACAAAGGTAACTTGAGGAACTAGGAGGGGGCCTATTAATAAGTTATATTTCAGTCATTAATAAACCCACAACATTTTTCAAATGGCTATTCAAAACAACAGTGTAGAGGTGAAAGAGCAAAGAAAAAACGGCCTTACCACTTTCAGAGAAACACACACCACTTCCCATCCTCCAGCTCAATGGAAAAGTGGCAGAACCCAAGTTCACACGTCTCAGCTTCATTACCATTCCCAAATAACAACTGCTCCTGCTGTGGCTTCAAGCCCAAATATTCTGTGGAGCAAAACCTAATGCTTCCTTCAGAAAGTACATGCTAAATCCCTCACAGAATCCCAGAATGGTGGGGTTGGAAGGGACCTCACGAGATCATCCAGTTCAACCCCCATGCCAAAGCAGGTTCCCTACACCAGGCTGCACAGGAAAGTGTCCAGGTGGGTTTTGAACATCTCCAGAGATGGAGACTCCACACCCTCTCTGGGCAGCCTGTCCCAGGGCTCTGGCACCCTCACAGTCAAGAAGTTTCAGTGCTCCAGTTTTTGTCTGTTGCCCCTTGTCCTGCCCCTTTTGTCCATTTGGTCCCTGCACTTCAGGTACTTATAGACATTGATAAGACTCCCTCACCTTCCATCCTCTTCCATTTTCCCACTCATCCAGTCTCTGAGAACTTGAGGACAGTTCATGCTAGCACACCAAGGCCCAGTTCACCCTGCAATCATCACAGACCATGCAGGACTAACCCTGCTCTCGCTGCCCTCCTGCTGGTGCCCAAGGTGACCTAGGGAAGGGCAGCAGAGGCAGGTATGTCTGTTGGCCCGGCGTGCTCGATGTGGACATGGTTTGCAATAGCTGGTGTGTGTAAAAGAGAGAAGGGGAGAGCCCCTCTGCACCCACGCACCGTCTCCTCCTCTCACTCCAGCTCCCATCTGACCGTCGTGAGACAGGTTAGTTTTACCCTACTGATGAAGTAAGGATCTGGGCGTCCTAGTGGACAGCAGGATGACCACGAGCCAGCACTGTGCCCTTGGGGGCAGGAAGGCCAATGGCATCCTGGGGTGCATTAGAAGGGCTGTGGTTAGTAGGTCAAGAGAGGTTCTCCTCCCCCTCTACTGTGCCCTGGTGAGGCCACATCTGGAATATTGCGTCCAGTTCTGGGCCCCACAGTTCAAGAAGGACAGGGAACTGCTTGAGAGAGTCCAGCACAGAGCCACCAAGATGATGAAGGGAGTGGAGCATCTCCCTTATGAGGAAAGGCTGAGGGAGCTGGGCCTCTTTAGCTTGGAGAAGAGGAGGCTGAGGGGGGACCTTATTGATGTTTATAAATATTTGAAGGGTGAGTGTCAGGAGGATGGAGCCAGGCTCTTCCCAGTGATGTCCGATGATAGGACAAGGGGCAATGGGTGTGAGCTGGAACACAGGAGGTTCCGCTTAAATTTGAGAAGGAACTTCTTTACAGTGAGGGTGACAGAGCACTGGGACAGGCTGCCCAGGGAGGGTGTGGAGTCTCCTTCTCTGGAGACATTCAGGACCCGCCTGGATGCCTTCCTGTGTGATCTCATTGAGGTGTTCCTGCTCTGGCAGGGGGATTGGACTGGATGATCTTTCAAGGTCCCTTCCAATCCCTGACATTCTGTGATTCTGTGATCTGCCTCCATCGCAGCCGGTCCCAGTTCAGACTGGTGCACCGGGCAGCAGGATTGTTTTTGTCATACTCTGGCCAGTTACCTCATGTGCTAAAAATAGAGACATGCAGCAGCAGCAGCAGCAGTGACTGACTGGCAAATGCCTTTTTAATGGTGACTGACGTATTCAATCACGACACTACGTGAGATTGGAAGCTGCAAACAATGAAGGATATTTGCATAAGGACAGATGAGACAAAACCAACAAAGCGCCCTGGCTTTGCTTACCAGGCCCGAATGAAAGATTACTGCTGCTCTTTTCAACCACCGTGCTATTTAAATTACAATTACTTAAAGTGAACCCAACAATAATCCGAGCTCTTCTGCTGCTCTAAGAGAGGCTATAAAAATCTCATTGTCAGCTGCATCATTCATCACGATAACCTCATTCCAACTGAAACAAAATCTCCGAGACATCACCTCCTCCCCCCTCCCCTTCTTTCCCTTTTTTATTTGCCTATAATAAGGTCTGCAGTCTGGGGAGCTCTCGGGCTGAATTCCACGCATTGTGATTCACAAAATGAAAATCTGGTATTATATGCCCACTGACATTCACATCAGCAGCAATTCAGGCAGCAAAAAGCCATATGCCATGCACCTCTGATTTAACTGTACTACAAAAACATATCCTAGAAAGAAGAAATAAAAATACAGAGACAAGAGTGCTTCCCAGCACCTGATTATTATCCACACTTTAAGACAGGAATGACAGGGGCAATACCACAAAATAGGCTGTTTTGGTGACAGTTCCAGTTAGGTTCTATCATTTCCCTTAGTGACTAACACACCCTACATACAAGTGAAGAACTCTTTCCCAGCAGAAAAGGTTTTTCTAGAGTACAAAGAAAGCGGTTAGCACAGATAACCTCCACTCAGTGTTTCTCCTCTGGTTATCAGCCTTTCCACTCAATCATCTTTTTGAAGGCTGAGATGTTTATTGGTTTGATCAGCACCCACAGAGATGAAAATGAAGAGCTCTTTGAAAATATGAAGTACTCACAGTTGCAAAAAAATTGCCATCTCCAGGGTGTTAAGCAGACCCGTCTGTGTTCCACAGTCACACGCAGACTTCATTAGAAGCTGGGGGATCAAATCCACGCTGCCAGTGACAGACAGGTTTCTTACAAATAAGAGATTTCACTGCTGAAGCCAACACCATGTTCCATCACCAGGGAAAGGAGAAGTCAAACAAGTTTCTGACCAAGTAATGGATTATACTAAAATACTCTTTTCCTTTTGTATTATTATTTTTTTAAATAACAGATGTTTTGTTCAGATACCCCTTCCCTTCCTTGCTTTTTTCTTGAAGAATCTCTTTCTCAGTGTACCCATCCTGACATATAAATGGGCAGAATTTCAGCTTTAAAATGTTTTTCCTTTTAAGCTTATACCCTCCATGAAATCATTGCTTATGTGATCACTGGAGAAGGATAGTTCAGCTAGGATAATAGCTAGATGTGACTCCACTACTAAAGACTTTTGAAGCCTTCTAGTAAAGACAGAAAATAGTAAAGATACTATTTTTAATGAAAAAAATATATCTTTGAACTACAAAAAGAGTTCATGAGCTACAAAGTGCAGCGAAGGGGCAAGTGTTGCTCTTTACTGCTTCATTATCCAGTCTAACTATTTCTATTTCACAAATTAATTTTTTAAAATGTACTTGCATTCTTTATAATGCTAGTTAAGACTGGAAAATTTTAGAAAGGAAGCAACTAACTACATTTAAAAATGCAATACTCTTGTTCAGTTCCTTTGAGCATGACAGTCCTGACCTTTGGGGTATAAATATTTAAATCTGGATCTGATTTTTACAGACTAAGTGGAAGGCTGCAACTTCAGAGTCTTAAAAACTCCTTCTCAGGTTCCTGCAGCCAGAAGAAGCAGATGAGTAATAAACTGGCTCTGACAAACGCAGTGGGACACACTTGGAGATCTGGCAGGTGGAGATAAGCACACAGAGATGGAGAAGACTAAACAGATCCATTCCCATATGAGCAGCTGATGGAAGGAATAAACTTGCAATATCCAGGCCACAAAAACATAGAGGCAACACCAACCATATGCCTGGGAAAGGTCTTAAACAGGCTGTCCCTACATGGCATTAAATTGCACTGCTTAAACCAGACCCTTCTTAAGGAAGTGGTGGCTAATGCAATAGACCTGACAACCTTCCTGCACCCAGTTATGCTCTTCTAGGCAGATTCTCATTGTACCTGGAGGGTGATTTTGTTTCTTCAATTAAAAAAAAAGTCACATTTTTCTGTATAAGCTATGCAGCAGACTTGCAAAATGTTAATTGCCATACATTTTTTTTCATAAATTCGTGCATTACACAATTAATGATACAATATATTTATAGCAATTATCTGTTTCCAATAGAAGTTAATTAAGTGCTAATGGCCTCAGGTGTGAAAATGCAGAATTTAATTTGTGCTAATCTGCCTAAGACTGGAGAATACTGAATTCACCCGATGTGAGAATAATTTATTTGCAGTATCCCTGACTGATATAAACAAAGCATTGCCAAGGGAAGGTGCAATAAAGCTAACGGAGAGAGAGGTGCAATCACTCCACTAGCCTGGTGATTCCCACAGGTAAAATTCAAGCAGAACAGTCTTCCAAAGCTCCTCTCAAAATAAGTTAATTTTCTCTGCTTCAGATTGGTGAAAAAACACATAGAAGAAAATTAGAAATGCTTTGGAGAACATCTGTGAAAAGCTATTTATCATCCCTTTGCCTCCTTATCATTGAAAGGAAAAGGAAGTGATAGATTTACAGGCTGACCAAAGGCTTTTGTCTCAATTAATTTTTCTCCCATTTGAGGTAATGGTTCTTTCATGCTCCCAGAGCTACCACTGGCCACCCTCCTCCAAACATCCCTGTGAAGGGGTGGGAAAGAAGGGCACAGACACAGATTAAAGGAGCATCTCTGGGCTGGAGCTGCTGCTGCAGCCTAGAGCTGTGACAGGGTGATGGAGCAAACAGTCAGGACACCAAGGCTGCAGCCAAGGGGGCATTTTGGACAGGATCTGCACACAGGCTGCTCGTGGAGTCTCTCTGATTTGCAGGGGACTCAGCAAAGCCAGTGACAGCTTCTCTGCCACATTGCTGCTCTGACCCTTTCCAAATGACCCCTTTGCTTCCTCATGGGTACCTCACATTATCAGATGGTGGTGTTGGCCCTCAACACCTTTCCACACAAAACACCACTCACACAAGTATGCTCCTTAAAAGCCTGCCCTTAACCACTTTGTCATATTTTGAACTTAACCTTACACAATTATTCATCCTACAGCTGCCAAGAGCGTGACAACACCAGAGAAGCCGAGAAACCTGTGGCACAGCATCTCCAAACCAACAGCGAGCAAGGAAACGGTATTTTTCATTTTTATGTTATGCTTGGTTACCTTTTCTGTTATCTTGTCACAGAGCAAGGAAAAATGTTCACAGGGTCTGAGCACGAGCAATAAACATCTTTTGTGGTTATCAGATGCCTCGGTGTTTGCTTTGGTATTTAATTACTGGACTCGCGTAGGGCATTTATTGTTTGCATCTGCTGCCACTGGGAGCAATGTCTGCTCTACTGATTACCACAGGAGACAGTTTGTGATGTGGATACCTGGCAGCCACATATATTATCATCTCACTGAGCAGACCCCACTCCTGCACAGGGATCCAGTGCTGCAGCTTGATGTGTCACTGAAAGAACCAGATACACAGTTGCTTGGGGTACCCAGGTCTGCCACTGTGAAATGAATGTTGGCTTTGCCAAAGTGCTGAAACCAGAGGGGTTTTTGGGTTTTCTGAGAATGGGTTTTCTCATTACAAAATAAATTTTCATAGAATATTTAGAAGCTGGTGTTTTATACTGTGAGGATCTCAAACACACGGCCAGCGGGCAAAATAAATTAACTAGAGCTCTCAATAATGAGAAAAAATGTATTGGTAGCATCATTAGCCAACCTTGTCCCACTTTCCTATTCCTTAAACCTGTAGTTTCAGTGAATGCAGTAGATTTTGATTTCAAACACTACACAACACAGGACTTAAAAAGTTTTTCAGTTTTGGCATCCCCTACTTAAGTCATTTCAAAACTACAATCTGTGTCTCGTTAAGAGTAGTAATTTTTGGCCATCTAAAAACCTAAAACCATGCTAATACACTAATAAAAGCAGCTGTCATTGTGGCCATTCTCTACAAAGCAGCTTCAAAACCTTGCTAGGTGAGGAAAATAATTTCATCTTTTTCCTTCCACACTGGGACTGGAAGCAGTAGTTTTTATTCTTAATGTTTTGGGTTTTTTTTTTAAGATGGCACTACACTAGACACAGCATTAGCAAATTGTTCAGATTGTTCTGCAGGTCTAATAAGACAACCTCTGGCTGGCCATGTAATTAAAATAATCCATTTGCTCACCCTTCTTCCTATTAGCATGTGAACTTCAAGCTTACAAAAAGCAGTAGATGATTGAAATCTCTGGAGATCAGAGGTAAGAGGATAATCTTGTCCCCTACATAATGTCCCATCTGTGGTCTCCTTGTCTCATGAGAAAAAAATATGTGTATTTTACAAGAAGATCATTAAGAAGATTGTGATCTCAGTGTAAATCATTAGGGTAACACAGGTGCAATTATTTAAATACAACTAGTGAGGATCAACAAAAATTTTCCATTGGGACTATGATTTCATTTGGCCCCATGGAAGGAATTTTACAGTGGGGCAGTTACCTTGAATTCCACCTACCATCATGTTAAAAATAAACAAAAAAGACCCAACCAATTTAAGTACATCTTTGTGTGGCAGCAAGGTGTGACTACCCTGAGCAGAGTGTAGGTGGTCCGTAGGTGGGGGGAAAACTGACTGATGGGCACCTATTTAAATGGGAAGGCTGATGATAAAGGCTTCTAGATGTTGGAGTGCAAGATAACTCAGTCCAGCTTTCTTACAGTCAGCACTGACTCCAAAAATCAATACACAACGCTTTCTTCTGCTGCAATAAAACATGTAGAATTATGTAAAGCTTGGAGAGACAAGATTGTATTTTCCAAGTCATAAACCATGCTGTCTGCTCACAAATGACTGTGGAGGACAGAGCTTGTGAAGTGTCCTTTGATCATCTGCAGGCTTAAAGAAAAACAAAAAGGTTTCAAATGCAATTGTTGCCACTTACATGTCTGTCTATCCAACTGCATCTTAATTTCTCTAGAAAACTCACCAGACATGAATTATGTATGTCTTAAAAATGTTATAAAGGTATAATATAAGCTTAGCTGCCTGCCTGAATTATTCTATTCAGACATCTACCAGTATATTGTGAGACTAGGAAAAAGGTTTTAGGTCTGACAGTATCATACTATCACCACAGAGATCCAAGGAGTTTTTCTAATGCAAGAGCTGACAAAAGGGGTCTCTTTTAATGGATGAGAATCAGAGAGACAAAGTGTGACATCATACATGTTTCACTAAAACACTATAAAATCCTTCCAACAGTGAGCAAAGTGCTGTTTTAATTAATTTTTTTTAAGCTTTAAAAGTGTACAAACCTATATGAAATCTCCACAACACGAACTGAGGAACCACAATAGCACATTCTGTTATCAAAAGAAAGTCTTAATCTCTGGTTTAAAAAACCCTTGAGAACAGGCACTGAAACCTGAAGGGAAGAATTCAATCACCTCACTGCTTTTAGCGCCCATCGTTCCCCAATGCAAGAGAGGAGGAAATAAATCTGTGTATGTGCACACAGACCTCCTGCAGCCCCTCAATGTACAAGCTATTGTGATTAATCAAAAGTTTAAAATTAAACAAAAAGCTTCTTCAATTATGATTAAAGATCAAAGCAAGTGGCTTAGCTTCTTAGCAGAATCTCCAGGTCTCAAGAGTTACCATCCAATATACTGAGAGTGCCCAATTTTATTCTGGAGATTTTGGGGGAGAAAGGGAAGAAAGAAGAAAATGAATGATCCCACCACCCAGGTGGGCAGTAAACCATCACAAAGTGGTGTTTCATACATTACTAGGCCAATCAAGTTATTGAAACTGAAAAATAGTAACACAAAATTAGGATAAAAGATTATTTTTTTCGCAGCAACTAAACTACTGCATCTTGTGAGGTCATCTTCCTCCCCATTCGCTCCTGCAGGTATGGGCTCAGTGTTCCCTGGGTCTACATGGCCTTTGCCTGCCAAGCTTTCAAAAGCAGCTGCATGGAAACAGGCACACAGCAAAGATACAGAAAGAATATTAACATGCCACGATCACCAAAGCCTCTTGCCAGGTAAGGATTAGAAATGGTGTTGTTTAATTTGGTAAAGCCATCAGCACTGGCAGTTGTCACCCACCAACCAGATGGGTAAACCTTGAGTACCACTCCATAACCTATCATCCCCCACAAATCCAGAAGTGCTTCACAAGCCCACACAACAACACAGTTTGCTTCACTCACAGATCCCTTTAGACATTTATCAGCTGAGTAATGCACATCACCATCAAATGTCATTTGAAGTGGATAAGAGCACAAAAATCTCCTTATGACTACAAGAAAGGATTTAGATAAGCAGAACATAATTATGGAACTGTTAGAAATGAGAGTTGCAAGAGTTTAGTACTCCTTCCCCTTCATAAAAAGTTACAAAATCAAGAGTGATTTCTGCAGGCAGAGATCCTGGGTTCATGTCTCATGCACCATAATGCCACCTCCAGACACAAATCCCAGCAGCACAACAGCAAATGTTTCAGATTTGCCCCATGGAGTTAAGAATTGCCCATGTCATTGGTGAAACACTGGCCCAGGTTGCCCAGAGAGGTGGTAGAAGCCCCATCCCTGGAAACATTCAAGGTCAGGCTGGACACGGCTCTGAGCAGCCTGATCTAGTTGAAGATGTCCCTGCTCATGGACTAGATGGCCTTTAAAGGCCTCTTCCAACCCAAACCATTCTATGATTCTATGATACATGCAGTAGGACCTACTGCCCACCTGCTGAACCTGAAAGCTCTGCTGGGTGAGGCTGCAGGATTTTCAGTAACAGGAAGCACCAATAGCAAAGTAGTCAGATCAGAGAATCTACCTGATCTTCCACGAAGCTCCACAACAATGCCTAACACTGAAAAGTAAGTTTATTTGGTTTCTTTTTAGGGTATTCGGGGCTGTTGCCAGAAAGGACCATTCTTGTCCTGAAATCTCCATTATTACTAAGAATATTCCAGCTCAAGTTGTGGGAAATTATGTACACAAATCCTTCTTTTACTGAGACAGAAGGTCTGTAAGTCATAGGCAGTTGTTAATACATTTATTTTAAACAACTACATATTATGAAGTAGTCTTTAAAATGTTGTTGCTTTTTAAAGTTTTTTATTTTAGGTTTCTACACCGTTCAGTGAAGCATCTTGCTATTGCTCCTCTGTGCTCCCAGACCATCAGGTAAAAGAAGAATGTCAGAAATTCCATGCCAGAACAAGGCTCTGGGTCATCAGCACACATTTTTTGCCAGGGCTCTGGTACTGCAGCCAACTATTTTACCTAAAAGAACTCAACAAAGGTTTTTCCACAGTGTCCTCTAAGCATTTACCTTCTCTCTGCAGTAGCAAATGGACATTTAGAGCACTTCAATAATTGATGGTGCCAATTAGAAGATAGGCATGATCACTCTTACCAGCTCTCATGTAACTTTTAAGTCTGTTGATTTCAGAACACTTGCATGGCACATGCTGACACAGTGCAGCAGCCTCCCTTCTCATTCTCAACCAACAGCTCTATAGCCAACACCTCTCAGGGAGAGGCTGAAGATCCAGGCAAAGGATCCCAACACAGATAAGGATGGCAGCTGGCCACAAAAGCGCGCTTGTCACTCTTACTAAGTGTCAAAGATACTGTTCAGCCTCATGGTACGCTGGAACAGGTTGCCCAAGGAAGTTGTGGATGTCCCCTCCCTGGAAGTGTTCAAGGCCAGGCTGGATGAAGCTTTGAGCAACCTGGTGTAGTGGAAGGTGTCCCTGCTGATGGCAGGGGGGTTGGAACTGGATGAGCTTTAAGGTCCTTTCCAACTCAGACCATTCTATGACTCTATGATAAATTAGACAGTTAGGATGTCTAGAAAACATTAAGACAGACAGGCTTGTTCTCAATAGCTTCACTCAGAGTCAGGAGATTGGCTAGAACTTCCAGAATTCCATCTTACAACAAAAAGGGTGCAATACTGAGGAGTTTTTTGGTTGGATTTTTTTTTTTTTTGCTTGGTTTGGTTTTCTTGCTTTAGTGGGCTAAACTGCACAGCACTTTACAAGGATTGTGACCACTCCTGAATATTTTATCACTTCAGTGCTCACATGAAATGAAGGGGATGCACAGAATTATCACTGCAGTACTCTCGTTGCATTATTTACAACCTTGAAGCTGCAGCACTTTAGCATAATATTGCTACCATAAAAAGGCAGAATTTCCCCACAAGCCAGGCTTTTAGTTTCAGAGTCTGCAGTGCAACATGACTGAAAAAGGTCTATGAACCTCCCTTACACCTCCCATCCCCTGTCCCCACTTTTTAAATGCTGGTGCTCTGATGTGCAAAGAATCCCCGCAGGTAAAACTCCACAGCATTCAGCAGAATGGGGATTAGTAAATCCCTGTGCCTCTAGGGAAGAATACATGACCTTGTTTCACCATCCTGCCCATTTATTCCCACCCCACCCTTTTTCTTGCCTTGTTAAAGTCCTCTGAAGTTGCCCTCATTTCCTTCCATGTCTTGTTCAAGAGCTGAATGCAGATACAGAAGAACTCCTCAAAAGATCTGTCATGGGTGAAGAACATGGGATGGAAATCGTTGCAGGTCTCACTGGCTAAAAACAGAAAAACAAGGGGGGGTGGAATAAAACTTGTACAGGCAGGAGCTTCAAAAAAAATCAACATAAAATACAATCAGCCTTAAAATTTAGAAAACACTGTAACTGAGAGGAATCCCAGTTCTAGTAGCCAAGAATGTCAAAACATTATCCCAAAAAGCCAGCCTTGGTCTACAGTCTTAAAGACAATGAAACACAGTATAGAGCCTGTCTGTAGGAAACCAACAGCAAGAACAAGAGGAAGCAACTACCTGTTTGCCTGAGTATTCTCTCAATGGGTGTTTTGTTTGCTCTAAGTTTTGTTGTTCAGGCTGGGACAGAGAGATACAGGGAAGAAGCACAAGTCTCCTCATCAAAACAACAGCCTTCCCCACCGCTAACCACATGTACCATATTGCCTGCTGAGAACCAAACACCAAACCCCATCAGTCACCAAATAGTATTAGATCAATGTACACACTGAAATGTGAAGCTCTACTGACACAGCAGATGATCTACCACATTGTACATGGACCTACCACAGAGGGAACCAGAGAACTCTAGACAGGCATATAGATGAGAATGTTAACTGACTAAATTTGTTCACTGAAGATGACAGAAGATCCATTTGTTTTGTTCCCAGTTATCTGTCCCTTACCTGAGATGGAAGGAAAAAAACCAAACCAAAACAAAATCTAAACTTCCTTTTTTTTAAAAAACCAAATACTTTAAGGAAGGAAAAAAGAAAAGAATACTATAATGATGATTTGAAAAGGAAAAGTATAGTTTGGCAAGACTGCTGTGAATCTCCTGAGTGAAGAATGAATTTTCAAACAAAGGGCTGAAGCAATGCTGACCTCTGGACACATCTGAGCAACCTGGAAACAGAAGCTTTAGGCAAGGAGGGAAAAGGTCCCTTAAACCCTGCTGTGACTTGCAGGGCTACCTCAGTAGGTTGCATATTTATGATCTTAAAAAAATAAATAAATAAAGAGTCAGGCTGACTAAGCTTTTCTTCATATACCCAGTCCCCAAATCTCTCAGCTTTGGCTTTCACCTCTGCATGCCTGCTCCTTTGGACTTTTCCAGCAGTCACTCACATGCCCATACAGCAGCAAGCTTCCTCCTCTGCAAGAACAGCGGAATTCTTGAGCACTGGGATCTATCACCCTTTTCCTGAGGCTGGATCTCTGTCCAACATCTGCTTTCTCTCAGTGGAACTGGAGAAATTAGAATTAAGACTCTTTGCAGGAGAACATGAATGGCTCTGGTAGGTTGATTCCCTGCATCAGCTGCAAATACTTGGTCCTGGTATCTCTTCTAGCTGCAAAACTGCCCTTTCAGTGAGTTTAGTCACCTCTCCCACACCAGTAGCTCTGCCATAGGAACATGAGTTGTGCTTAGAATCACCTGAACCCTCAAAGAAAAACGGTTTTTGATCTTTCCCAACATACATTATTCCAATTACAAAGCAAAACTCTGAAGCTTAATTGTAAATTTGAAGCTTAATTTTAACATCAGATTTGCTAAGATCTAATGAATTCCTCTCAGCTATGTAGCGAGGATGAGAGTTAACTTTGGAGCACAGGTTTCATTCTAATCAAGTAAACTCCATTTACTTCAAAGGATGTGCAGTCGAGGGGGAATTAGCTAAAGCAGGGACCTGTATTTATAAGGCACAACTCAATCCCTTTAAAAGAATGAAAGGCCTCAGGCATGATTTTCAGAGCACCCTCAGCTCCCATTCATTCCACTGGAGCTGCAAGGGCTCAGCACTTCCAATAACCAAACCTTCAGCCTGTAATAATGTCAGAGACACAACAGAACAGATTCTCAGAGGGCACTCGTCTTTAAGTCATGAAATACTATCATGATGAGAAGAAATAAAATAACACCAAGCAGAAGAACGCAGCAAGTACCCCCGCTGTATAAATCACAGCACGAAACAAGGCAATAACCCTCGACAGGCACTGGCCTTTCTGATCCTCCTTAGAGCCTGAACTTCTCACTGCTCCTGCTCCTAAAAATCAATAAATCAAAATTAATGGAAAGGCTAGGGATTCTCAGAAACTTGATCATCAATTCTAACTCGTGCTCCTTATGATAATCAGCCTCAAAACGTTTCTACTATGGTTGATTGTTCTGCATGCAGAACCACAGGTGCTACCTCCCCCCAGCTATTTTTATAAGTAGGCAACATACTGTGTTTTATGCCTTTCCAGTCTGAAAATGAAAAAAATAAAAATCACTTTTATTGATAGAAATGGAGAAAGTTAGGCCTGTTAGAATGCAGGATCAACGTCTTAAAGCACAAAATAAATCCTAAGAAAAATCCAAAACCAAATGATAAACAGCTTCCTCAAAATTCCCACCAGCATCCAGATAGCAGAAAAAAAGAAAATCCATTCTCAACTTCAAAGGTAGCTTTTGTATGTCTCAAAAATTCTATCCCAAAGAATACAATTCAGTGGAAAAATCACAAATGACGCACATCAGTGGTGTTTATGTTACAGCATATCTACAGGCTGTAGCTCAGGTAACCTCTATGTTCTCCTCAGCATTTAAATAGCTAGTGAAAGACAATCCTTGTCCCTATACTTTCTTTCTCCTTTTGACAGGTAAGATGAGGACGAAGGAAAAGGCAACACCATGTTACCAAGGGTTTCCAGACTAGAGTAAGACCGAGTCACAACTTGTTGTCCTACCCCGCTCTCTCCAGCCCCAAGTCAGCATCTCCAATATCAGAGCACTGTCTGTCTCTGCACAGTGGGCAAATTTAGAGGTTGCTAATTTTTACTAATTAAAAACTTATTGGATTAATTTTTTCACTAACTTGCAATGTGACTGGTTCTAAACTGAAACAGAGGTCCAGCATTAGAATAATATGGAGACCTTCCACAGAAGAGCTGCGTGTAAAACTCCTGCCCTCAAGCCCAGCACACTGTAACCTTCATTTTCACGAGCAGGGACTAACCACATTTATAACCACATAAAAAACCACACATGGCTGCAACTCAGGGACACAAATCATAGTGATTATTTAACAACATCATCAAGTTTTAATTACGCCTCTGTGAGATCACCTTCGAAAGGCAAGTCACAGCTGTCTAGCGTACATAAATCAGGTGAAGATTTGTTGATTTTCCTTTCTTGGCACAATTCTCGGAGCTGTAGATCAATGTGCCACCTCTCAGGATTCAAACAGTCCTTCAAGCTTCTAGCTGATCTATAGCTGTGACTTTGAGGAAGAAGCTTAGTTCATTTCTCATCATAAATTGCACTGGGGAAAAAAAAAAAGAGCTAATTCCTACCTGGGAGTTTATGTGGTTCCTTCAGTGTAGATTTTTACTGTCTATTCAACACAATTTTATCTGTCAGTTCATTTCCTAAATTACAACAAAGACATTCAAGCAACCCAGACTGTTTTGAGTGGTAAACAGATATGATATGTTATGTTGTTCCTCTGTGGATCAGTCGAAAACAACAGGAAAAAGACAACAAATTGAGAAAGAAGAAAAGAGTTATACCTTAATTTTTGACCCCACTTTTAAATGCCCTTTCCCATGAGAAACGTCCTCAGGGCTGAATTTCTTTTAGCTGTGTCATGAATAGTTAAGTATTTGCTTAAGCCTGGCTTGGAAGGGCACAGATCATGTGATGATGTTTCAATTGAAGTACACCAGAGACTTACATTTCAAAGTTGCTGTGGTGAACTGAACACAGACAAAAGGGATTTCTGCAGGCAATACTGACTCCAGGGAAAGCCAAGTACACCAGGCTGGTGTGTCACCTCACTGTCCAAACCAATATGAACACAAGGCCACCAGTACAACAGAAGCTGTTTGATAGCTGGAAGTCCTGATTACATCTTTCCCCCACCTTAAAAAGTAGGCTATATGTAGATATCTAGAACTAGTTTCCACTTGGAAAGGGGAGGGGGAAAAAAAAAAGAGAGAGAGAGAAGAGAATACAATTTTTTAATCTTAAGAATTTATTTTGTGCCATACTTGGAAGTAACAGAGAGATAAATAAGCTCTCCCTCCCTCCAAAGCTACAACAGCAGACAGAGGCACAGTAGTACACATCCCTAGACAAAGTACTGCCCTTGATCTTAAGAAACTTCTGCTTTCTTCCTGACTCTGCTAAACTGCTATGTTGATACGAGATACTCATCCTCTACCACGTCTTTAAAATGGCATATGGTCATTTCTACCTCCCTTGCAAAGTTCCTGAATTCAAGAAATGAAAAAGGTGGTACTGGTGTGAAAGCAAAATAATATATAGCCATATCTATCATGAAGAGAAATGTCTGAAATTAGGAACTTCTCAACCCATTACTTTCAAAATCCATTCATAAGGGTATGCAGAGACAAGTTGAGGTGATTTAAAGTAATTTTTCTGTAAATTTAAGGCTTGGACCCATCACATTGGGAAAGCATACAAAAGACAAGTGACTAATCACAAATGAGACACCTCTTTCATGGATGTCAGCCATGTACAATTGTTTTACAAAATACAACTAGAATAGATTTGATTAAGTAGATAATAAATAAAAGTGATAATGCTGTGTATTCTCAAACATTTCAAAAGCAGGCAGACAGCTTAAATCAATCAAATTATTCAGTCAGCCATATAAATATGGTCACCTGGCGCTAATGCTGTCACACATAAAGGGACAGACAGATGCCTGTGGTGAGGAATAAGCCACAGTGCTGGGGGTGGTATTAACAGATCCTGTGCATCCTGAAAGTCATCAAGAAAAGTATCATGAAATTGCATCAGCACAATTTTGAGATGAGGGAAGCAGTGATGCAGAGACCTGGGAAACCAGTTGGCAAAGTTTTAGAGAGAAAGGGGTTCAAAAATATCTCCCTGTCTGAAAGGTACCCGAGATCCAAACTTCAGAAAGATCTGTTTCCTATTATTGAGCTGCTGCTTAATTCTAGGTGAGTCATTCATCCCCCTCTGTTGTTTTCCCCAATTTCACAGAATGGAGATGCTAATATTTGATCAGAGAGGAGGGGGGTGGAAAGATCCATTGCACTTTCTGAGGTGCAGCAAGATCCACAAATGAAGGGTGCAATATAGACTTTGGAAATATCATCTCCACTTGGCATGGTCTTCTCTGGGATTATTATTTGCCAATAAGAGAAGACAACCAAAGAGCAACTAATTCTCACTAGCTTTCACTGTAATTTCTGCTTCTCCCTGAAGATGTGTGACAGTGAAAATAACTACTGCCACGACCCTTTTTATATATGCAATCAAAAATTCTCTCAGTAACACACAGAGCACACCTAACACTGCAGAAATGCAGCGATTGCCAAGTTATCTACACCACTGATCCCTGTAGTCTGCTGGCAATAATTTGTGAGAAAACTTTTGGCTACCCTTCTGGCACATAATAGGGAATTTGTAATTTAAGGGAAGGAAGGTCACTAGCAATGGCAGTGCAGTAATGAAGTAGGAACATCGCTGCCAGTCGTGTAATTCTCTCTCCTATGGAACAGTGCTGTTTAGAAAGCTTAACTGGTATGAGAACAAAAGCCACTCGTCCTTTCCACTTGGATTGAGGCAGTAAAGATACCAGCAACCAAGCTTCAAGACACAGCAAAGCAATGCAAAAAGCTTAGCTGAGTTTGTTAAATTCCAAATCCAGATGAATGATATGAGGGTTTTGTTTCACCTGCTTAGAAGCAAAAAAGGGAAGCACACTGCACCCCTGAACTCTGGAAGATGTATCACTGCTTTCCCCAGGGGTGTGGGTGCATGTGTGTGTGTCTCAGAAATGTCAGCCCAGACAAGGGTATCAGGAGTGCATCCAAACCCAAAATTTCAGCACCAAAGTAGCATACACACAATTACTCGGGAAAGCAATGAGCTGATCATGTAAAGTAGGACAAAAATGCCCCCTCTTTAACACGGTGTGTAGCATCTCAAGAGCGCCAAAATTACCCAGCAGTACATGGCCACAAGAGACCTTCAACAACTTACCTTGCCTAATCACATTTTTAGTGGAATAGGAACAATATGAAACTGCTAAGCATGCAGCAAAAACTACCAACTCAAACTCTTCATAGACATGTTTCCTGAAACAATGAGACTTCTCATTACCAGAACTATAGAGGGAAACTGGAAGAAAAGTACACATAAAAGGACAGTCTGTAAGCTTTCATTTTTGGAGGCTGAGAATAAATTTCACTATGCAATGAAAAACAAGGATTCCACAAAGCCTTAAGCCTGACGAGACAGGCAGGACTAGGATGATTATGGCACATGCAACCCCAAGTTCTTCACTAAGTTGCCCAGATTTGCTTTGAAGGTGACTGCTGCTGTGACAGAAACACACCTCCCCTCCCCAAGATATTTAACAAAGGAGCCACTATTTAAAAATCTGCCTCTCTCCTTGTCCCAAGTAAAAGTGGTGGAAGGAGACCCTGACTATTGCAGCACAAGTCAAAAAAGCCCTGCACTCACAACTACCAACAGATCCAGCAGTTCAGAGGTGGCATCTGTGCTACATCCATAAGGAGGTGGCTGAAGAACAATATCCAGGCAGACTCACGCCGCCACATGCAGAGCTGATGGTGAACTGACAGAAACCAGTGAAGCCAGTAGTGGCCACAAAAGCAGGATGACTTTGTAAAAATAACTCCTTCTGCAACCCTCAATAAATATGGAGACTTCACTGCACCTCCCTCTCCTGCTTGGAGCAGACCTGAAGATTGGACATCATGGTTTGGAAATGCAAACAGAAAGCCAAAGTGCTGAGAAAGGAGAGTTACTAAAAAAGCTCTTATATGCAGCAAGGAAATGAAAAAAGCTTACAAAGACTCAGTATTGTGCTGATAAGGGTTCCCCATGTCTTTCAAAAAGCAGTCTATTTTTATTTGTGATAAAACAGGTGCCAGATATGAATAACTCTGAACTGCCTCTACAATGTGTCACAGCACACTGTTGGGCAAACAGGAAAGTACTCTGCTTCCCTCTTCACTCCTCCACTACTTGTAGTATAAAATAAAGCAGTGATAAACAACAACAAAAAAATGCAGTTTTCAGACCTGATGGATAAATTGGAATATCATTTTCAGAGGTGAGGGAGCACTTCATTCAAATTAGCCAGGTGCTTTTAAGAGAAAACTCTGTGAGAGTGGAAATGGTATGACAAACCAAGGGCTTGTATTTGTTCTATCAAAAATGAATGTCTTTTTCACAAAAGACATAGATCTACGATTATGCTCCAGTATATTTACAGTATCCCTGAATAACAATATCAAAGAATGTTAACCAATTAACGTGATAAACTTGCTTAGGGACTATGAAGTGTTTATGGTCACTTCTAGCAAACATACAGAATAACAAGGAATTACACCTAGTAAGCAGAATCTCCAAAAGCTCGTTTAACAAGTAGACATCCTATGCAAAGCCTTCCTACAAAAGATAACACTGCTGCTGTCAGGTTCCTGACATCCTGCAAAGCACACAAGGCAATGATGGTTACATGAAAGCTTAAAACCCCCCCCACAACATTTAAAAAGAGAATTTCTGACAATTTCTAAGCCCACAGACTGCCTGTCTACTTGAAGTCCGACTGCCATAGATAGTGGCATTGAGAGAAGGCCAGCTAAGCTCAGACCTATCAAGGGAAACACCTTATCACAACTGTTACACATTGATCCCCCAGTCCCTTCCCTGTTGCATCCTTCTTCTCCTAAGCCCTCAGAGAAACCAGCCTGGAGTGTATCTCCAGACAAATCAGGCAGAGTGACAGGAGCGATGGGGGAGGCAGATATTCTCAGCATTTATAAAGAGCAGCATTAAGGCAGGCACTCACACTGCAGAACCGCTCTTTTTAGCCCTACAACACCCATTGGCAAAGTTTATTTCTAAATGCTAGGCTCTGGCAGGTTTTCTATTCACTGCTGCTTCACTGCAGATGCAGGATGTTGAGGGCTGGAATTAGAAGTTCCTGGGTGCAGCAGAAGCGGGCACTTGCCCTGCCTTTGCTTGGGCATCTCCTTAACGTTCCCCCACCCCGAGCAGTACACAGAGAGAATTCCTTTTCACAGCAGGATTGCTGACTTTCCACTTCTTACTCTGACTGTTCTAGGGAGCACCAGCTTATTGCTTCTCCTCCTGAAGGGAATTCTTGCTAAAAAGCACACTCTTTACCTCTAATTACCCAGTTTCTTTATTAGGAAGTTACATAAACTGCACTACAGGTTACAGCTCGTGCCTCTCCAAAGACCTTCTGTCAGATACTTCATCAAGAATATACTCTGGTTACCATTTGAAATACAAACCATGCTGTTTTGATTCACAAGCGAGGAGCTGTCACTGGAAGTTAATTCTGCTTTAAAGAGGCTGGCTAGGGCTCCATCTGTAAGTAAAACTTAAAGGAGTCCATGAAAACCTGCAGGGAAAACACTGCAAACAGCAACCTGGGAAGTCTATGGATTTTTTTAGATTCCCTCTTGCTACCTAAGCAGCTCCCATTCTCTCTTCCCTCAGATGGACCTCCCCATTAAAAAAAAAAATATTTAAAATTATAGTGCAAAGAAATTATGTTATCATTGTGTAAGAAAATTAGTGGAAAATACTTTTTTTTTTTTTTTTTTTTTTGGTATTTGATCTTACAAGTGAGCAACAGCAGAAGAACTGCAAGGAAGAAAAACAAATGAGCAGATGGAGAAGCCAGAAACCAGCAATCAAGCCAGGAAGGAAAAGAATCTTTTTCTCCTATTAGAAAAAAAGGTTACAACTGAATTACTCATGCAGAGCTGGCACAGCCCTGCCCCAAACCCTCTGTACTTACCCTTAGAGGCAGCTGTATGTGAAATACCTCCTTTGGGGCACTTTTGTGACAGGCTGTCAAGCTGGCTGCCTGGCACCTCTGCCTGATCAGCCAGACTAGCTCCTGAAGTGCAAAAGCTGGGAGGACAAACAACCAGTTATCTAGAAAGTAACACAGCTAAACTCACTCTACCTCCTCTACCATCACAGAAACGGCTATACAACAAAAGCACTTTAAATTCAACCACTTGCTTTGAATTAAATCCTGGATATACTCAAAATGCCAAACAAAGTATCAGAATGAGACACAGGGAAAGATGACATCAATTAAAAAATAAATAAATAAATAAAAATGATTGCCTGTGATTAAGGTGGTGAGGGAGTTCCCTGTATCACACATCCTAGAGTGATGGCAGCTCATCTTTCATTTCAGGTCTGGTTCTGAAGTGTGCTGTAACTACACTGCTTGCTCAGGAACCAGGAGATGCCCACCTACGAGCTCTCCTTGACTTCTTTGAAAAGATGTGCAGTACCACCACTATTACAGCTCCATTTAGGACAACCCACCTTAGCAATAACACCTCTTCTCCCTCCCTTTCTGCATCCCTTCAAACTATGTACCTCCTGAAAAATATGCATATTTATAAATAAATATTTATAACTCTGTATTTTTCCCCTTTGTGAAAGTCAAATGTGAGAAAGAAGAAACTGGCCACTGGATACAAGTCTGCACAGGTAAAACACTGTGCAATGTACCCCAGGCTGGTGATACCCTGGGGTGTCTATAGCCCACCTGCTATTCTGTTCTTGGTCAACCAGCAGTGCTAAGTGAGGCAGAGACAACCCAGTCATCTGTGGGGGAATGTAAATCTTCCCTCTCCTCACAAACTCAATCCCTGCTGCAACCCAATTGGACTCACTAAGGTGAAGGTCATTAACTCACTGTGAAAACAGCATCTCAGTTATCTCACCACAACTCCCTAAACTGCTTTCTCCCCCTACAAATTATCTTAATCTGTAAATTATGTTTTTAACTATCTGGGCTACAGTCCCAAAGTCAGACTGGAGGAACAAAAATAAAACTGCTGAAGCATACTCTTTTAACATAGACCAAACTGAGTAATTGCTACTCACAAAAAAAGGAAAACAGTGATGTGGTAGGGTGCAAGCTGCTCAGGAAACATTGAACCTCAGTGCTTGTTAGTGGATTTATCTGAGATCATCACCATAATGCACTACCAAGCATCTTCAAATGGCTTTGTGAGCATTAATCAATCTCTAGAAGGACATTAGTTAACATTAACTCTTCAGATGTCAAACTTAACCTCTTGAAAGGCAGCAGAAAATCAGCTTAATTAGACCACAGGCTTAACAAGAGAAGCTATTTAAACACCACATTTCCAAGTGGCACATTCAGCTCATAAGCTGCTCTAGTGGAGTCTTTCACTTCATACACTAATACAAACTGAGCTGATTGATACTACAGCTGCCAGAGCATAGTTTTGGATAGGTGAAACCACTGTCATCAAAAGATATGTTTTAGAAATGTTTAATTAGCCTGCAATATTGCCCTACTTTATGTTATTGCTCTTCTTTATACACTGAAACATTAAACCAGCATTTCAGCCATACCACCATAAAAAAAAAAGAGAGTTAAACCATTTTATTTTGGTCTGGGAAACCAGTCTTGTGCTTAAAAGTATTTTAGAGAGTGCAAATATTTAAAAAATAATTCCTGCTCTATATCCTAGAGCATTTGCATTGTATATTAACAATCATAATTAATGATGACCCCAAATCTTTTAAATAAGCTTAGAGAATCACCTAGTTCAGGGATAAGTGAAGTACTGCAGGCTCTCTCCTCATGATGCTCGGTGTAAAAAGTCCTTGAGTGTAAATGAATGTGTGGGAGACTGGGAGAGGAAAGAGGCCCAGAAAACACATTAAGGCTTACTAAGGTCACATCTTTATAAACTATCAGAATCAGGACAGTAAAGAGAAAATTTGGTCTAAACTATAATGTCTCTGGTGTTAATAACTGTATAGTATTCCCCTGTAGCTTGTTCCATTACTTATCTAGTCTCTGGCTTTGTTGTTGTCATTGTTATTTGATACACATTTTCTCTTCTGTATTGTAAATCCGTTATTTGTTTTGTCCTTGTTGACTATCAGGATTGAATAAAGTAATTTTTACATCATGCCTTGAGGTTCTTGAAGACAGTTATATATTTTCTATCACTTTATTCCACCCTGACCATGAGTAATTGTCTTAATTTTTCCTTCAGGGTCTCATTTTCCCAAAAGTGTTATCACTCACTCCAGAAATATATGTGTATGCCTGAAGATCACAGAATAGTGACATGCAAAGATGAAAATAATGATTTCTCAGAACAAAACAACAACAAAAAAATGCAGACAAAAACCTTCAGCTGAAATTTCTCTGCTGGACTATGGCTGTATTTGAAAAAGGAGCTAAGCCAACGTGCTTAGAAATTCTCTTCGAGTACTCCCATTGCAAACACTTAGCAATTTCAGATGGGAAAAAAGAAAGTCATCTCAGACAAGACCTCTCTTTGCTTCTGCATTTCAGTTTAAAATTAGTTTGCAAAATTTAGCATTATTGCTCAGCTGGTTTTTTACAAAGCATTTTCCCAGTCACGCCTCAGGAGACACTGCAGCAGAGCCGAGGGTACCAGCCTTGCCTTTGTTGAAATGAACTGGTTTGTAACACAAGCTAAACAATATAAACAATATAAATTCATTTGAAAAAATATCATTGTGCCCTCAAAAAGCATTCTTCAGTTCTCTCTTGACTGAATCTGATCAGCTGTGACATCTGTATGTACAGGTTATTTGCATCTATTTAAAAACTGTAAAGTCATACAACTGGAAAAGAACAGTGTTTCCCAATCTACTGTGACAATAAATAACATTTCCAAATGAACCAACAAGAAACAATGGAGAGTTCAAATACTTTTTCTGAAAAATAGTTAAATTTCTCCATCACCAATAGGACACATTAGAAATGCTGGTTTCAAAATCACTAAGGCAAAAGAAGCACCACATTGGCTTTCTGAGGAAAATAAACATCAACCCCTTCCCATTTAAACTTGAGAAAAGTAGTAGAAACTTTTCTTATGGAAGATTAAAATTCAGCATCAAGAAATTTTCCCCAGCAAAGAATTAAAGAGCCTCTGAACTGAAACCATTCTAAACCTCTGTGGTTTTGGTTTGTTGTTGGTTTTTATTGGTTTGCTTTTTAAACTGGATCCCAACCCCATTCATTAATTCAGAAACTTCTGTTCAGCCCAAATCAGTAGAGTCTTAGAAGCTGCATTGCTCTTGGCAGCTCAGAGTAACGGCTCAACTGAAAATGGAAACCCCCTGACCCTAGTTGGGATGAACTAAAACCTGGTCAGTGCAAATATTCCTGCTCCTGATATGTGTGCATGGATCTGGCAGAGCATAAGGACTTACCAAGAGTGGGGTTAAGAGAGTTTTACTTCGCTTTTCTTGTGAGCTTTGTCTCTTGCTGCCCAAACAGCATTAGCACCATTCCTGCTCCCTCCACCATAGTGCAATTCTCCTCTGGCTCTTCCATCCCACCAGGCAGAGCCAGGGGAACAAGGGAGCTGGGGAGAAGCTGGGGCTGAGTGGGAGGATGGTACTGATTTGATATCTAACTATATTTTATATGTTTGCTTATCAGTATATGGTGCTGGGGTTCCAGCAGAGGAGGTGGCAGCAGAGGCAGCACCTCTGCCATCTCCGCAGCCCCTCACTGACCCACCTGAGGGACACCAACCACTACTGTTTTCAAAGAGCTTGTGCTAAAACTGAACCAGAATGAGCTCAGTCAGCAGATGAGCTCAAACTGGAACCGATTCCAAAAGGACTCAACTGATTTCTCCTTATGTTACCTCTTTATTAATTTATTTTAGAGAAGGCCAGCACCTCCTCACACAATACAAGGGGTTTCACTGTTCTTTAGCAGATTTAACAGAAAGCTAAAGCTTACAGACTTCTTTTTTTTTTTTTTCTCATCTCTGAAAGACATGAGGGAAATTTCTTTGAAAGTAAAATCAGCACCATCAAGGTTTTTAAGATGTCAGTTCAAACTACCAGAGGTTTTTGACCGCCCAAGTGGGAGCCCAGCTGAAGCTGCACTCCCTCACCATGTGCCAGCACAGACCCAAACCAGTGTCCCCACTGCCTGAGCAACGGAGGGATCTCAAGCACGGCACTATGAGCCAGTTGAGGAAGGTGATTGTCCTGCTCTGCCTCACCTCCAGTACTGGGGGCAGTTTTGGGCACCACAGGATAAAAAGGATCTAAAGCTGCTGGAGAGTGTCCAGAGGAGGGACACTAAACTGGTGAAGGTTTCAGAGGAGAAGCCCTATGAGGAGAGGCTGAAGTCACTTGGTTTGTTCAGCCTGGAGAAGAGGAGACTGAGAGGAGACCTCATCGTGGTCTAGAACTTCCTCACAAGGGGAAGAGGAGGGGCAGGCACTGATCTCTTCTCTCTGGCCACCAACGCCAGGAGCAGAGGACATGGCAGGATGATGTGCCAAGGTAGAGTGAGGTTGGCCATGAGGGAAAGGTTCTTCACCAGAGGGTGGTGGAGCACTGAAACAGGATCCCCAGGGAGGTGGTCATGGCAATATTCAAGAAGCATTTGGACAACATGTGCCCTCAGACACATGGTCTGGATTTTGGGATTGTCCTGTGCAGGGGCAAGAGTTAGACTGGATGACCCTTGTGGGTCCCTTCCAGCTCACAACATTCTATGATTCTGTGATCTCTGACACCTCCCAGATGGAGTAGTGCAGACATCCACTTTGGGACATAAAGCCACCTGGGTGACAACACATCTCTGCACTGCACCCCTATCCCTACTACCATGGCACCCAGCCTGGCATCCCCCAGGAAGCAACCAACCGTCACGCTGATGGTTCAGCCACCCTCGATGCTTCTGGTGTTTAAACATGTAAACAGAGACAGTTTGTGCTTTCATAAAGGCTTTAAGTCTTAAAGAAGCGTAAGTTTTCACAGCTACCCATATGAAGGTGCCCCAATTATGTGCCAAACTTACTTCTATAAAATCTATGAGAAAATCTACTTTATATTAAACATCCCCTTTTTGAAATCATGCCCCTTCCCTCATCCTAAAGGGCACTTCATGACGTTCTCCCCCTCTGTCCTGCACGTAGCCGAGCAAGTAAGGCATGTTTTTAATAAATCTGTCATGTGAAGAGAACACAAAAGCAAAGACAAGGCTTACACTTAAAAAAGAGAGGAGGGGAAGGTGAAATTGGTTATGGTCAGGGCTGTTCTCAATATCAGGCAAAGCTTCAGAACAGATTTTGAAAGTAAGTAAAAAACATACTGAAGTGAATAGAGACTGGAACAAGTATTGCACAGGCTCACCGAGAAGAGATCGAGTCTGACTCATCTAATCTTTGACAAAATAACTATTGTTTCTCATGGGTGAAATGTGATGGACTTTATCTGCACAGCAGATTAGTTCTCCTGCATCTGACTTGTTTTAAGAAAAACATTTTTATATAACATTGTAGGCCAGACAGAAAATCAGTAATTCATCTGGAGAAAATGGGATTTCACACAAGAATCGGTGATGTGGGTGAGATGTTGGTCACATATGGAAATGACAAAAGGAAAAGGGAGCTATCAAGCTAAGAGCAGAACTACTTGAATTTCTCAACAGTCTTGGACTCTGGATTTTCATTAGAGATTGGCATAAAATCTAGGAGTACCTCCACAAAATCTGCTGGAGCCCACAGCTGGTAGCACTCTGGATGGTATGCTAAGGGAAGACTGGAGTGTCATAAAGAAAGGACTTTGAGACCCAGAGAAATCAGAATGGTATGACATTGAATAGTGTAAAAGATTTTTAATAATAAAAAGGATTTCTGCTCTAATCTGAAACTCACTAATTATAAAAAAATGGCAGAGAAAAAGACAGCTTGAATACAGAACCATCGCTGCAACAAGAAAAGCAACAGCAATCTGAAACACAATCAGTGAGAAATTTCTAGCACAGGTAGTGAGGTCTCAAAAACACGAGATGAGGCACTGGAAGTACAGAAACCAGAATAACGCCTGCAGTTCTGCTCACCCATATGCAAGATGACTTAAATGAGGATGTAAATGAGGACAAAGTACAAGGAAGGAAGGGCTCTGAAAATGGTCAGCAGAGAATGGTATTGGAATGGACTGAAATGACTACGCTGATTTAATCCAGCAGGATGAAGGCTGAAATGAAATACCATAAATACATGGGGACAGGGAGAGAAACAGAAAGAGGAGAGCTATTAAATGAAGAACAAAGCTGGCACAAACACATTTAAAATAATTCTGAATATATTTAGGCAGGAAATTAAAAGGTTTCTAACCCTCACATACATGAGAAGAGTAGTCATTAGTATAAAGATGTAGTTCAGTAAATCCATGAACAAGAATATATGATGTGGCTACCTGCAATGACCCAGTTCTAACCCCTCCTTTTCAGTTCTGCACTACTGCTGTTTTCTGCATTTACATTGTTAAGCCCAGGCCAGATACCCTTTAATGGCTAGCTATTATGGAACTGTTGCATGATTATTTTCCTACCTTAATTTGACTAATGTTGATTTACTGAATGTACAGGAAGAAAATTTACTGACCATACAGGCATACACAAAAAAATTCTGCCTTTCAAGGAACAGAAGTCATCCATTCTGCACAACACCAGAAATCCTTTTTACTTAAAGCTTTGTAATTCTTTACTGTAAACTAAACTGCACTAATGATGGTGTTACAACATCAGTCAGACCAAGCATCAGAGAACTCGGGGATAACTCAAAATATTTTGACAGTCATTATGACATGGCTGTCTTAATGAATTATAATTGCTTACACTTATAAATGCACAAACTGAGAAGGTGAGCTAAGGAACGTGCCCTCTACCCTTACACACTTTCCCCAACAGTTCCATAACTATTACAAATATTGCATTGTTATTTTTTCTCCTTTCCCAGTTTCAAGCACTTTCCTCACATGCTTATCTTTGAAGCTGCCAATATGTAAATATTTCCTATTTTTAGAATTGTTTGTCATGCTCTCAGCTGAATTCCAGGTAAACACAACAATACCCTTTGGCCTTTTGCAACTTCTTCTGCAATGTCACTACTGTAGAGACGGACCCAAAACAGTATCATCCTCTCAGTAAGCTCTGCTCATCAGCTATAGATCAGATATACCAACTGAGACTGAACGGATTCAAGCTCTTTTTATCACCCCAAGAATCACACCACACAACTCTGTTTCCTTGAGTTTACAACAGGGTTAGTATTTCCTTTCTTCCTCTGAGAGTCATTGTTTTTATGCTCTAATATGTACCACTTTTCATGATAAATCTACCAGTATGTCAGAAACAGCTTTGCCCTGGGCACCCATAACTCAATTCAGCCTTGACAGGAGGAGGAACACTCGGCTATTCTAACAAATAGGCTCTCCATCACCCCAGCAAGACTGTGTAAAACTCAACTCCATCTCAGACTCCCACTGATAGAAAAAGAACGAGCTTTAGAAATGAGGCACAATGGCTTTTATCATTAAATAGATTACTCAGTATTGCTGAATAGATTACTGAGATTTTCCTATTAAAGAGATTACCTCTCTGATAAATCACAACCAAAAGTCTCAATACTCACCTCTCATTTGAATACCAGATTGTGAAAGTTGGTGCTTTGTTTTTTGAAGGAAATCTCTAAATTACATAAATGCAGGGAAATGTTAACCCCAGCTATGCACTGCATAATGATGGACACTGCCATAGGGCTGAATCCACCAGAAACAAGGTTCTTTCATTGTGCTGTGAATATATTGCTCACTGCCTAAAACCTCCACCTTCCCCCTGCCAAACAACATCGCTGCTGAGGGTCATTACAGGTCTCCAATTGCCCTAAAACTCTTTGTCAACTTAAGCTGGGAGCTACCCAAATTTCACCTTATGGAAAGTAACTTTATAAAGCCAGAAACAGGAAACTTGGTTTTTAACAGAATGTAAGAGAACACTTGCTTAAGCTAACACTTCCAGCAAGCAAACTAACTCTCACCCAAAGGCAGAGCTAAGCAGAGTGGTCCAATACATGCTTATGTGGTAAATCTCCCTATTTTATTGTACACCCACATCCCCATGAGAAGTATTTTAGCTATGACAGGTTTATTGGTGAGACAAAAAAAAAAAAAAGACTATTTATATCACAACAGAAATTTATTTATTGTCTTGAAATATTCTCCAGGTTGTTTATGATTATGAATGGTTCTGATGCCCATTTTGCATGAGTCATGGCAGAGATGTTCTATTAGTATGCCTGCAATTGGGTACACTTAGTTGATAATAATGAGCCAGGCATTAATGACTCAAGCTTCACCATTATGACACAAAATAATGAATGTGTGTGTATGTGTGTGTGCCTTTCTCTCACATTATTGACTTCTCAGAGTGGTATCTTCCAGCCTGCACTAATATAGCTGTCAAGAGGTCTAATATGCAAGCAGAGGAAGAGCTGTAGGGACAATTGTACCAGACCAACTGGTATTTGTCAAAGATTAACAACCAACTTCCAGGCTTAAGGAAGAGGTTCCATACTTGAGAAAATTTACTTTCTGTTTCTGATACAATCAGAAAAAATGTGGCAAGCTTTTTGTTAAAAATTTGTCTTATTACTTTGTAAAAACTTTTCCATCCATCTTTTAGATTAAAAAAATTGCTTCTCCTAACAAACTTTGCCTCTTTTAGAATAACATCTATAAAGTAGCAGCTTACCTGTGGGGAATACCATCAAACCAAATAGCTGCCAATAGCCTGGAAAGAATCCTTCTCAGACTTGACTGAGAAGAGTTAAGAGTCTCTCAGAGAGAGATGGAAAACTGGCTGTGCTTGACCTTTCTTCAGTTTTTTCTATTTTCAAATAGATGCCCACGACCAAATACTGTTCACAAGCTAAATGTTTACCAGTGCATTTACTTAATTGTATTAACCCTATCAGTATGCCTAGAAAAGGACAGTAAGCTCTCAAAGGACTTACAAAGTTCAAGGGTGGCAAGAGGTCCTACCCTGAAAACAACATACAGGTCACATAATTTAAAACAAACTGTAAAAGAACACAAACTTCCTGCTAGACCATGACAGGTCCCTTCCAGTAACATTAAATGAAACTGAAGTAGGGATGCAGAATGCCAATGCTAATCTCTGCTCCCTAAGAATCCCAGTATTAATCTATTCACAATACCAGAAGACATCAGTAAAAGCTCAGGAATGTGCAGTGACCCTTATTGCCACGATAAATCAGGCCTCACCATCAGTGCCTCTTGGGACACTGGATCTCCACTGCACTGTGCCCACTTCCACAGGAGGAAACCACTGGCAGGGCTCCTGACACTCATCCCAACCCTCTCTGCTTGGCCTGGAACCTCCTCCTCTCCTGAGAGATTAGAGCAATTATGCTTTAGCATTAGCATCATCTAACATCAGGTGCAGAAGAACACACATTGGTGCTGGTACCAGCAACTTTGCAAGTGCTCTGAAGGCACAGAACAAGTAACAGAATCATAGAATCGTTTGGTTGGAAAAGACCTTTGAGATCAAGTCCAACTGTACCTGTCCAGTACTAAACCTTATCTCTGAGCACCTCATCTACCTGTCTTTTAAATACCTCCAGGGATGGGGGCTCACCCACCTCCCTAGGCTGTTCCAGTGCCTGAGAACCCTTTGACAGCCGTGGTACCTATCATAGCCAAAAGAGAAAGTCTCCCAGTTAGGTGTAGATAAGACTCCCTTAGATCCTACATAGGCAGAGGAGGTAACTAGTTGGTCTGGCTGAATAGTGCAGCACTGGCACAAATGAGGGGTGGGTTGTTTGATTGGTTTTTTTTTAATTAAAGGAGCCCAGGTGCTTCTCAGTTTATGTGAGAGAGAATCTGGGCTTAGCCACTATTAATAAGCACAAGATTCAACAGGAGGACAAAGAAACCCAGAGAGTCCAGCACCATATTCAAACACATTTTGTGGTACAAATTCAATAGTGGTGAAACAGGGGAAGCTGTCAGAGGGAGGTGGTGTGTTTATTTGGTTGGTTTTTCCTTTTAAACCTTCTTCCTCTGCTTTAGAAAACAGTTATTTGCATATTTACTGGATATAAGCCATTCTTATGACTCAAACTCTCCTGGCTTAAGAAATTGAAAAAAAATAATTATACTGCTTTTCTAGCAAGCCCAATGGAATTATTCACAGCAAAAGGGAGAGTATTGCTTGACACAGTTAACAGAAAGAAACACCATGTAGCATGTGTGGGCACTTGTATTCAGGGATCTGAAACATCAAACCAAAGTATTTTAGTGATAAAACAATGCAAGGCAAAGGGAGAGTGAGAAATACTTTCTCCAGTTCTACAAGAATTAATATATCTCAAGGCAGAGTGTATCTCGCAAACATTTCCAGAAGAAATTCCTTCTAATTAATTTGGAGAGCTAATATCTGAAGCCAAAGAGACTATTCACATAAAAACTTTGTTCTTGTACATATTCAAACAGGCAAGTGTTAAGAAGTCTTTGGCAACAGTGTTTGAAGAACAGTATTAGTACATTGCTTTATGTACTGGCTTTTTTCCCCTCTCTGCATATTCAGTTTTGATTAAATATCTTGTAGAGGCTAAAGAAGATGAAGCACTCTTGCACAGTCTATTTTGAGCTCTGCATTTACTGTAGTACTTTTGGAGGTCTTTCTTATATGTGTGGGACTAATTGTACCAATCCAAGTCAAATTATATAGACTTAGATTTTGGATTCACTTAATCAGGAAGGAAAAAGTTTCATTACAATTGAGGCAAGGGAAGTTCTATGATCTGGCCTACAGAGAAAGGATGAAACTCTATACAGAAAAAATTTCCAAACCAAGATATCATCATTAACACATGAAACAAAAATTTAAAATAACTTCTGAAAATACCCCAGTTAATCATCTGAGCAGAACTGGTCTGGGTGTCATTTTCAGGGGAAGAATTATTTAAATTTACTTTTTAATTTTCCATTAATTATTTCTTCTATTATCAAAAAATGAAATTTGATCAAATTTTCCTTTTTTTCCAAAGCTTTTCACAAATTCTTTGATGTTTTCTCAGGGGGAAAAAAAAACCAAAGCAGATTTCCATGAACAAAAGTCACCTCACCCTTTTATTGGTCTACATAACATACATATGGTGGCAATCATGAGAAACAGTTAAATATAAATGATTCCATTATATTGGCCTTAAAATATTTGAAAGGGGGAAAAAAAGGAAGGTTGTTTTCACAGAATAAAAGCATGCAAACCAAATATTTTTAATTGCTTGTAATGACCTAATTACCATCTGCTTAAGACTACACATGTCAGTGTTGCTGGTTTGGAGTTTTTGTTTGTTGGGTGGTATTTTTGGTTGGGATTTTTTGGGGTTTTGGGAGTTTTGTGGTATTTTTTTTTTTTAAACAGGCAATGGACAGGTTTTACTTCTGGAAATGGAAGGTTGATGTGATAGGAGGGAGCATCAGAAAGAGCCCAACAGACAGAAGAAAGGATACGAGAAGTCTTTGGCTGCTCTGTGTAACTGACCTTGACTGTGTCTGAAAGGAAGACAAAAATACAAAAGTTGATGAGGGTAATTTGTCAATATGTTGCCACAAGCTTGAGCTGTGTGAAGACCTTATTTATCACAGGTTGACTTGGCCTAAATGCCTTTCAAAATTATGGATTCCATTAAAGCAAAACAAAAAACACTCATCCACCCTACTCTCTTCCCCCCATATATTCAAGATCTATCCTAAACATCTAAGAGTTAGACCTGCTCTCCAGATCTCATTTCCAGAAGGTGTACTTCTTACAGAAAAAGGCTTGTTGCACTTCACATCTCCTCAAAGGTCAAACCATCTCCTGAGGGACTGCACCTCAGGAGGGCGGGTCTTTGAAGTCTAGGGTTCAACTGGTACTTCACCATCAAAAGAGAGTGCTGGGCAGGTCAGTTCTTCCAGACCCACCAGATCTGACTTTATCCAACGTTGCCCAGGTTTGTTGCTGTATTTGCAATAGCTCTCATCAATCATTCTGGCAGTTCACATTTACAAGGGTGTTGCATTCTTGTGTCTCTACATCAATAATTTTCTGTAGATGCAAGTCAGGGTGAACTCTCTGCTTTCCCCAAGGGAATCCACACTTTCCTCTGCATTGCACTGAAAGCAAGGGTGAAATCTTAACTTTTATGTTCCACTACACAGAAACAGAAGCAAAAAGGAGAAAGTTCCAGAAGCACAAGCATTTCCTGATGGCAAGTATTCAGATACATTTTATTTTTCCTAGAATTACTACTTTTAACTTCTCATCATAAAAATTGTACATTATACAGGTGGCACTCCATGGCTGGCTATAATATAGAGCAGTTATAAACCAATTCAAGTGATCAATAATGTTGTATCAAGCAACTCAATAATGTTATAGCAAGCAACTGTCACTCTAATGCACCAACATCCATCAGATAAAATAATTGATAGTGCCTCAATCAATTGATATAAGGGAAATAAAGTCATTATATGCTGGTACGGTATCAGAGAATCAATATCTCCTTTGAACACAAACATCACCACTTGGCTTTGACATTAATTACCCTCAAATGTCTCCACACTGATGTGCCAGCAGGAGACCATTATCCTATGAGCATTTAATAACTCTGGTATTCCCTGTTAACCCTAACTGTGCTGACCTGACCTCTCTCGATCACCTCCATTTCAGGACATCTCTCAATTCTCTTGCTTCACACACAAAGGACTTGCAGTCATATTTGTGTCTCATGCACTTTCCCATTCATCTTCTTTTTTGCTGAAAACAATGTCCACTGGACCTGGAGGCTCATGAAATCGAGCTCATAGACAGGGTCTATGGTAAATGCCAGCAATTCCACTGGGCCATCAAGTTTCTTCCCTTCATCTGCACTTTGTATCTACCAGGGAGTCATTCGTGTCACCTACTGTCAATGTGTACATAATAAATGTCAGCAGTGATTTTTAGTCTGTGATGGCAGCAACATTAAGCTTTCACCTGAAGCCCAAAAGGAAGAAAAAATAAATCAATACTATAAGAAAAATAAACATTGTGGAAGATATTTAGTTTTCCAGCGAACAGTAGGATCAATGAGAATTGTCCTCTTATGGATTGAAATCCCCCAAATCCCACAGGGATCTGCTGATGTCTATTAAAGTGTGAGATCACTGCAAAGATGTTCCTCACACTGAAGGAAGAAACCTACTGTATTCAGAAAGCTAATTTATCTAATTTTTTTCAGAACTTCATACCTCTCTTAAATTGGGTTGAAATAGACTCATGTGCCCAACTTATTGGGAAAGAGAGGCACACACAGATGATCTGATCATATCTGGTTCATTTTCTGAAGAAAATAGACTGAAAATAACAAAAAAACCTTTGTCTTTGTAAGTGTGGAGTAAAATTTAAAAATAGGAACTCAAAAGGCTGAAACATGAAAAGGCAAAAAATCTAAAGAAAAAACAAAGCCTAATGCCAACACAAAGAATTATATTCAAAAATAATGGAGTTAAAGCAGCCTCATATCTTAAAGCAAAAAAAACCAAAAAACAAAACAAGTAGCATGAGAAATGAGTTTGTGCTGTGTTGAATATCTTAAAATACCACCACATGGAGTGAAATTGATTATTATATGCCAATGAAGCAGACTCAGCTGATGAAAATCATCAGTTTTAGAGTTGTTTCTATGGGTTGTCAAAGAGAAGCTAGTAAATACAACACCACCAATGAATACCCACAATGAAAAACAATAGAAATGTCCTTTCACTGCAGAAAACAATGGCCATATTCTGGCTGCTTTCTTCATCTATGAGAATCTTACTTTTCTGCATGCTGATATTCTCATAGTTCATGCCACCTCCTATCCTACACCTTTAGTAAGGCAGTGCCTCTTTGCTCTGAAAAGATTATTTTTAACATGGAGATGACAGAGAAAGCTACCACTCTGATTAAGTGGAGATTATTTGATATATATGCTCACTGAACTATTAAAACACATCCTGCATAGTTGGCAGTCCTCAATTATGCCTAAATTATTTTTTAAATTTTCACAATCTGCTTAAAATGTAGTAAAATCAAGGTATTATAACATGATGTAAAAACTGCTTTAAACTTTACGTTGGTTAATTGCAAGTAAGATTCTTCAACAGACTAATGGAAAAAAGGAAGTTAGTGTATTGCAGGCTCTTCCCTGATTTAGTATCAGCAGGCCATTCTAAAAATAGATAAATAGGAAAGAGGATTGTGCCCATTTTTCTTTCAGACATAAGAAGACACATCTGGAAATATAAGAGTAAGAACACTGCAATCTCCATTGAGACAATGGAAGAACTTTACATGCAAATTCAAATGGGGAAATTGTATTTTGCACCATTAAATAGGGCTGTCTTCTCCATAACTCAGATACCCCATCCCAGACGTCTCAGAAACAAACACTAAATCAAACCCTAAACCAGGCAAGCAGTCCTTAAGTTTTCCAGGACCACAACAACCCAAAGCCTGGATGGCACCTCTTTTCCCAAGCCTATAAAATAAAACCCTGCAGTTTCTATGACATTTGTTTTCCTTCTATAAGATACAGATGACACAAAACAGACCCCAAGAAACATCATATGCCATTGTTTTTTAAAAGATAGCTCATATGCTATAATGTTCAGTTAAGTTGTTTTTAAAGTATATATTATATTGTTCCAGAATTCCAGTTTGAGCCTTCCAGTTTGAGCCTTCCACCTCATTTTATTACTGTGTGCTGTAAGATCATTAGATACCCATTTGGCCTTTGATTTGCCCAGACCCTCATATCAAAAGAGAGAAGGACCATTTAATTAAAATGCATAGAAGTTGCACAGAATCCCAAATAAATTACTAACAACCTACTCAGACCTTCTATATTTGTATCCCACTACCTATAAACTTAAACAATTCAGTTGCCGGCTTAATTTTCATTTCTCACAAGCAGACAATTAAAACCACAACATAATTTGGGAACAGCTCTAAAATGTCTGAGCTGACTCATTTGAACAAGCCTGAAAAAGACATGAACCACTTTCATAAATATTTAAAAATAGTAATAGTCATTTGGCAAAAGGTTAACAGACAAAAAACACTTACCCAAAAGTAGGCTGCACACATCCACGCTTCCCTGTCAGAAATATAAGCAATGAACTAGGAATTTAATGAAGACAAAAGTTCAGTGCGCTGATATGCTTGTCTAGTACACCGATTAAGTTCATCTCTCAATTGCTATTTCAAACCTTGCTTAGATACAGCGTTCAGAGCTAGGCAGCCAGCTTCCTGTATCACTCGCCCAACCAAATCCCCCAGCATTTGTAGGAAACACAGCCCGGGTGTCTTTACATTCCACACCACATCTACGTTCACACACGTCTCTCTCCGCTCCTGCTGACGTGCAGACGGTGACACGTCCCTGAAACACGCGGCGTTACGGATGTTACAGAGTGAAAATACTCATTCTGTGGGAAAGGTGCCAAATTTTAGCAGCTCCAGGGTATACGGGGGAGTAATGAAGGATCACGTTCCAACGTCCATGTGCTTAAACAAGGACCCTCCTTTGAGCTCTCATGGCTTTCTCTTAAGCCTGTGTTTGGGCACCACAGTGCTGGAGCCCAGATGAGAGGCACTGACTCCTGGAGTTCATCTGTTGTTGCTCTACAGACAAGTATTTCAGACCCAAAACATAGAAGCATAGAATCTCCTGGTTGGAAAAGACCTCTGAAATCATTGAGTCCAGCCATACCTGTTCACTACTAAACTATATCTCTGAGCACCCCATCTACTCATCTTTTAAACACCTCCAGGGATGGGGACTCAACCACCGCTGTAGGCAACCCATTCCAGTGCCTGAGAACCCTTTCAGTGAGGAAGTGCTTCCTGACATCCAATCTGTACCTCCCTTGGCCTAACTTAAGGCCTTGCCTCTTGATCTATCACTAGTTACCCAGGAGAACAGACACACACCCACCTCTCTCCACCCTCCTTTCAGGGAGTTGTAGAGAGTGAGAAGGTCTCACCTCAGCCTCCTTTTCTCCAGGCTCAACAACCCCAGTTCCCTCAGCTGCTCCTCATCACACTTGTGCTCCAGCCCGTTCCCCAGCTCCGTTGCCCTTCTCTGGACACGCTCCAGCACCTCCATGTCCTTCTTGGAGTGAGGGGCCCAAAACTGGACACAGTATTCAAGGTGCAGCCTCACCAAGGCTGAGCACAGGGGAAGGATGACTTCCCTGGCCCTGCTGGCCACACTGTTTTTGATACAGGCCAGGATGACATTGATCTTCTTGGCCACCTGGTCACACTGCTGGCTCATATTCAGCTGGCTGTCGACCAACACCCCCAGGTTTTTTTCTGCCAGGCAGCTCTCCAGCCACTCCTCCCCAAGCCATGTTTTTGCCACAGTAGCTGGAGAGCAGTGCTGCTGACTTGGAGGTTGGGAACAGGCTGTACAGGAGTGTCAAGCCCTACATCACCTTTTCTGCATGTGACATAGATGGTGTGTTGATTGCTGTGTTGATTCCTTTCCCATCAAGCGTAAGAGATTGCCCTGAGCATCCTTTTCTGTCCTCATCACTAGTCATTTTAGGCCACAACAAAGACAATACCCAATGGGTCTGCTGTGCATCAGTCATACTAACAAGTGTCAGAACCTGGCCTGCAGTGGCTTAGGTTGGCTTTTGGTTTAAGAGAGGTTTTATTTTTTTCACTACTTTTTGTTCCCTTGAAACATAAATTTAACATAATAAAGCAGAAGGGCATTTGTTGGTGCCAGGAGTGAGCTCTAAAAACCAAACCAAAACAGTAGCTTCCCTTAAGTTATCTTGATCCTTGTAGTAAATGAACATTAGCAACACAGGTGATTAAATTACGTGTGTAATATATGAACATAATAGAAGATACACTGGAGAGTAACAGCCATGCAATATGAAAATAATAACACATTATGCTCTGTCAAGCCCTCCAATGAAACCTAAGATGAAGTTAAATAATTGAAGCCAAATTTAATGATGCAGCCCATGGGACTATCTTACAAGTGTTCTGAGTACAGAAAACCCACGAGTTCACAGCCTGTTTAGCATTTTCTCAACAACACAATTATCACTGATGTAATGTTGCCTCTTAAAACCACTCCTAATAAGAAGCTGTGAGAGCAAACTCAAGTGGACTGTGATTTCATTGGAACTGAGGGTTATATTGGTCACCATTTTCCTTCATATTTTATAAACCATCTGGAGAACCACCAGATTCGTGATCATTTTTCCCCTAATTATGGATTCATGGACAATTTTGCAGATCCCTGACTGTCACCACTGCTCAAATTCACAACAATGAATCAGATTCCCTAGATAAGATTTTGACCACTGGTGAAAGGTGCAATTTTAAGGGCAACTCCACCTGAGCTTACTCCGCCTAGTGACTGAGTAGATGGCTCTAGCCTGGCTACTAGGGCCATTTGCATCTGCTAGAGCAAGGTTCAGCTGTAGCTGCACATGTCCACACAGACCATGTCTTCATGCAAAGCAGAAGGAATACTGCAGTGACAATTTAACCAGCTTAAGAGCAACTTTCTCCTGGAATCTTAGTGAAGACAGAAAAAGCCATGCAGGAGTGGGGGGAAGAAAAGCAAACTTGAAAAACCCCAGTGAATTAAAGTATTTAACTTCAGTGTCTGATTTGCACCTACACCTTCAGTGCTTACTAAAGCAGTTCTAAAATAATTGTGCATGCTTTGCCTATGTTTAAATGCTTCCTCAAGAGACAAATGTGTCTGTCTCACCTTAGAGCCTGAGGTAAAGAGGTAGAAATTCTCCCTGGAGGCCCTTCCAAGGATCTAAGAACCTCTGTGCTCTCTCTTGAGGTTATAATAGTGAGCACAGGTTAATGAAGCAATTGGAAGGTGTGTAAGGTAGACGTGCCAGGTAAATGCCTAAATTTGACACACTGTAGGGAACTGTTTTACAACCCCTACAACTTTCAAAAATACAAGCTAGCACTGAATTAGGAAAATGGACTCTAATCCCACTTTTGCTCAAGAAACATTCCTCCTGAACCCTCCTGAACTCAGCTGGACAACAAGGCCACCTGCCTTTGCTGAATCAGTGCTTTCAAGTTTCTTTTAGCAGAGCAAATTAAAATAGAAGCTTTTCACATTCATACCAGAAAGCAAACACAGCAGCTTCAGGGAATTTGCTTTCCCTAACTACTTAGGATGATTTTTGGATTGCTGTTGTGGTTTCAACCCAGCCAGGAGCCAAACACCATGCAGCTGCTCACCCATCTTCCCCTGCCTGGGGGATGAAGGACAGAATTGGAGGGGTAAAGCTAAGGAGACTCATAGGTTGAGATAAAAACAATTTAGTAATTGAAATAAAATTAAATTAAAAATAATAATTATTATGATGATAATAGTAATAATGGAACACAAAAATGAGTGAAGCATAGTGCAGTTGTCATCACCTGCCTACAAATGCCTGGCCCCGTTCCCAGCTAGTGATTCTAGAGGAGAGAAACCACAAATGCTGGAAAAGAGACCTTCCTGGCCAACCCTCACCTATATACTGAGCACAATGTTGTATAATATGGAATATCCCACTGGCCAGTTGGGATCAGTGCTCTGGCTGTGCTCCCTCCCAGCTTCTTGTGCACCTGCACACTGGCAAAGCATGGGAAGTTGAAAAGTCCTTGATTTCTTAGCAACAACTAAAAACATCAGTACATTATCAACACTCTCACACCAAATGCCATACTGAAACCAAAACACAGCGCTATTCTAGATACTAAGAAGAAAATTAGCTCTGTCCCAGCCAAAACCAGGACAATCACAAGAAACAATCACTATAAGAAGAGGAGATGAAACTAAGTATGAACCAACTAAATTTTTTTAATATATAGGAAAAAATTTCCTTCTTTTCCTGAAAAATGCTGTGTATTTGCAATTGTTTAATCTCAGTTCAGCTGCTGACTCAAGTAAATTATTTAGGGTAGCAGACAGAGAGAACAAGTTATTATTCAGTTCTTTTCCTTGCAAGATATCTCAAAAGAAATAAACAGTATTCCAAACATACCCACAAAGTGTAGACAAACAAATATTTTTCATAAAAATTCACAGTTTTATTTCCAAATTCTCCTCTTATCTCACCACTGAGCTTGATTAATCCATGGGAAAGGAAAAAAACATAAGTAGAACATGCCCTTTTATGTTTTCCCCACCATTCCTCACAGCTGTGAATCTTTCTGGGCCTTAAAAGAAACCAAATTCCCCAGTCTAGCTTGAGATTCTTGTGGTCTTTCAATAACCTGTGCTATAGGTCATTCACACAGCTAGGAGATCATTGCTTACTCTCACCAGATGACCCTATCTTCAAGTAATTATTTATTATACTCTATCTTGTAGGCTTTTGCTTTCTAAAATCATGGAATCATAGAATGAATGTTTCCTCAAAATTGTTTATTTACGTTGTTTTTCCATTTTTTCTTCTGTACTTTAAGGAAGAGGGAGGAAGGAAGAGAAAAATCTCCAAGGCAAAAATCTAATACAAGACCCTCAACACATCCCCATAATCTTTTGCACTGAGCCTCCATTCTCAGACACCCTTAGGGAGTCAAGTGATCCTATGTGCTGAGAACTGCTTTTAATTCAGTTTACAGAGACTTATTTCCTCCTATCAGCATTCCATCTAGTCTCTTCACTACTTTTCTTCTACATCCCCTGGCTCAGTTGTGCCTTTCAGACCTGGCTCCAAGCATGGCAGACCTCACTGAAAGTTGCCTGGAGCAGACTCGGGGCACTTCTGTAGATGAAGTCTTGATGTTTGATGGAGCCCTATGCAATCTGTGTGTGTTGATTGTCCTTTATGAGTCAGTAAAGGGGAGAGAGGTCCACAATATCTTATTATTCTAGTATCAATGCCTCTGTGCCAATACTGCAGTAGAACTGGGCTTCCAAGAGCAGAGAAAAGCACCTGTGACCTCTCTTTCCACAGTGCATCACCATAAAATCCAGCCACAATGTAATCCATTAAGACTGTAGCTACGCTAGCAGTGTTAAGAGGTTGTTGCCTAGATACTATTATTAGGTCTAATTATGGCCAGCAGAGTGATCTACAAGATCACAATAACAATACTGGCCCCTTCTTAAATAAAGATTTAAAATTTAATGATATAAACTGCAATACACAATGTTATAGTAGCATATTTTTATTACTAATTTATCTCATGGTAGTCCTGCTCATGGTAACTTGATTTGTGTGTCCTAAGAAAAAGAACTGGATGAGAATAGAAAAATTCACACCAAAAAAATATCCAGACTTTAACTGGGAAGTAAATCAAAACCTTGAACATATTCAACCCACATGGATATTCACCTCAAAACCACCAACTGTGAAGAAACATCATTGGTCATTTCAAGGAGTCACTGATGTGGGAGCTGAAAGACGTGGGCTCCAGCTGTTTGGGATGGTGACTCTGTGCCATCAGTCCATACAGAACATGAAACAAACAGAGCCTCCTGCAGCCCAGGAACCAGAGAGTAGCAGCCTGCATGTGCTGACACCATTGTGCATATATACCACTCCAACATCCAGCATTTACAATGATGACATCAATCCTCTTCTGAGGCTGCTAAGCTTTGTTTAAATGACCCAAGCCAGCTTTGTACCCAAGGCTGGACTCATCTCCCTTGGCCCTAACAACTCACAGGACACTGGGAGACTTATTGCCAGGGCCCTGAGTTTGTTTGGAGTAACGGGGTTAAATGGTGTTAGGGTGTGTCTTACTAAAAGCCCACAGAGAAAAAAAACCAAAAACTCCACTGATTAACCACTTGAAAAATTTCACATCAAAAGTTAAAGGCTTCCAAAAAGGTGGAAATGATAGGACTTATTACAAGAAAATTTAGGTGACTATAACCTTCACTGCACCTCTCTTAAATGTGCCTCAATTCAGTGCAAGCTGGACTAGAAGCAGGCCCCCAACCACCAAGATTCAATTTCAAGAATCTTTTGTGACACCTGCCTCAGCAACATCTGGCTCCCGCCTCTGAGTGCCAATTCCAGGCCGGCTATAAACCTGCCAATTAGAAGTTACGCACTGAAAAATTAAATTTCATTAGTGGAATGGAATTTGTGAGTTCAAGCTGGCACATCTACATCAGTTAATAAATCAGCATGAGCCTGCAAGCACTCAACATTAGGAAGACCCAACCCATTTTCACAAAGTAGCTCTTTCCCTTTGCCATCTTCGCCACATTCACGTTAGCTGCTGATCCAGCTGTGCCACTGTCACACCTGCTCACCTCTGTTCTTGTGAGTGGCCCAGGCCCATCTGATTTCTGCTCCTACCATTGCAAAATCCATCAGTTCTTTCTTTTTCTAGCCACACACATCTATCTACTGAAATCCATTTTCATCCAGCGCAAAAGCTAAACTAGCTTGCCAGAATCAATTCTCTCCAAGTCAATTGATGAATCCCCACTGTGAAACAGGATGACTTTAAAAGTAGGAGGCAGGTAGGAAACACAGAAAAACTTAAAATTTAACGGAAAACTGACTTCTTCCTATTGTTAGGTGTAGTCAACATCCGTTTACATCACATACCTAACACTCCCCTTCTGTTTCTGTTCTCCCTGTAATCCTTCTTCCCTATAAACACAGCACTTGGGATATTCCCATCTGTTCCAGGGGCTGCATTCCCCCCTAGCCAAGATGAAACGAGATCCCGACAGGCTCGTGCATTTCCCTTGAAAGTGATGTCTCAGCACAAAGAGTTCAATTTGGTACAACAGCGATATTTCACCTCCAGAAATAATGACTCCATCATACTTAATCCTGCCAGTGCTACATTTTTCCTAGATGAAAAAAATTGCCCTCACACCTAATGTATTTCAAAGAGACTGTCAGTGTCTCAAGAGCAGAAAAGTCTCTACTGAGTGCATTGATCTCAGCTTTCAAAAGCTAATTTCTGGGGCTTCTATCCGGGTGGTAAAAAGTAGCAAAGGTCTTGTTTTCTGACAGGGTGATTCAGCATTCTGAAAATTGAGCCCCATGGACTTTGGGAACTGACTCCAGAACTGAAACATTCAAAGCTACCAGTCACTGCTGGCCAAAGCCTCAGCCACTGCCTAAGTCCCAGCTTCTTTTCCTGTGACGTATCCACGTCTACAACACTTAAAAGCCATCCCCTAGTGTACATAACTTTGAAACTTCCATTTAAAAAAATAAATACAGCTTCCAGCACATGCAACTGCAGATGAAATCTGAGGAAAGCCTAGTGTAACCTACTGCAGAGCTGCTGGAAACACGATTACACATATGAACATGTGTCAGCTGGAACAGCACTGACAGCCATCACTCTCATTTCTGACACAAACAAGACATCTAAACAAGAGATCTAAATTTTTCTGTAGAAATACGTCCCATATATGCCATACTGTTTTTTTCCCCTCTCTTCAGGACACAGTAATGTCAATGGACATTAAACACATCCTTGATCTGACCTTAGAAATTCAAGGTTTAATGTACAACAGATCAGAGAGGTTCTAATAAAAAAGGTAACACATGTGTGAGAAATGCCAGTAGGCTGTTCATCAGCATTAAAGGTTTGTCACTACATAGATTCTTCTACATCTTAAAAAGACAATCAGCTTTTTATGCATGCACCAAGAAAAGACTGGATGTACATTCTTAAGACCACAAGATTCAAAACACCACCAATCTGTTCTGAGGGAATGGCGCTCCTGAGATTTCTGATAGGGCTGTAATAAAAGCCGGCGGCTCTTGAGAAACGCAGGTGGTAAAAGGGAAAAAGCTGCAGCCTTGCCCCTGGGAATTCTCAAATCGTAGCTCCCATCAGCTCTGAAATGTCTAAGTAATAAAACAGAAGTCAGAAAACAGAAGTCCTATTGCTCTATGATTCTTTCCATTTCTCAGACAGGAGTGAGAGATGAACACCTCTTCCCTCAGATTTCAGGCGGATCTTTCCATTGCAATAAAACAGACGGGTCTGCTAACACGGCTTGTCTGGATGGAAACACTGCAAGGCTCCAGGTATCAGAACAAATATTTCTTTGAAACACTCTGCATGGAGGGTTTCACTCCATCCTAAGCAGGGCACAACTTGAAAATAGGATGAAAAAGGCTGTGATATATAAGCACATGACAAACAAATCTTGCTTTTCTTCATATCAAGGCCCAGGTACGATCAATAAGAACCGACATTACCGTAGCTTAAATGAACAAATTTCTCATTATTCATACATAGCTGTTATTTGAGGGAGAAGAGTTAAGACCATTCCAGACAAGTTTTCAAGTACATGAAACTTTATCTCCTCTTCCCGACTCATTAATCTTTCTTCTCCTGCCTGAAGCCTAATGGGAATCAACACTGACTGGAACTGGAACCCTCTGTGCACACATGCATACACACAACACACACACGCTGGACTATCTTGGAAGAAATGTGAGCAGATGGGCTCCCACTAATGAGATGATTTACAGAAGCCTACCCTTCAAAATGAATGTTTGATAAAAAGGAAATAAACCAGCTTTGCTCCACATGCTATTTTTTTTTCTCCAATACAACTGTACCAGGAGGAATTTGTATTTTTGTTTTTTAAAGGAATAGCTATACCAGACACGATAAGCCATAGGGTTCCCTGAAATAGTCAGTGGGATGCAGTTCTGGCCTCCTCTTCGGACTTCTGATAGGTTTTGGGGCTCCTGACAGGTATATAATCATTAATTGCTACAGAGAGGCAGTACAATACAGAATCAGACCCAGAGGATGACAGAGGGAAGCTAGACTCATACAGAAAGCTTGGAGAGAAAAGGAGCTGGGATCATGTCTCAGCTCAGATAAGTACACGGCAAATCCTCAATCATTTATTGGGAACTTACCTTTCCCCAGGTAGCATCTGTGTTTTAAACCTCACTGAATATGTCATCTTTGCTCAATCTTTACTTCAGATGCAAGAAAAGTAGATTCATTACCTAGCTTTTAACCTGTTTGCTACCCTGTGATCTTGCCTTTGAAACTGAGACTAGAAGAACTCACAGGACAGCAAATCTTCACACAACTGTTCACTTATCTACAGCAAGCTGTGGAAGTTGATAGAGTTAAGGTACAAACCTTTCATTTAGCTACAAAAACTAGTAATATTAGAGTCACATCTGTAACAATTTGTCTCTGCTGGGAGAGAAGGTCAAGAGCATTTGGACACCAAGTGGGTCCAAACAGACTCTGACCTCTCTTATGCACCCTAGTACGACCAGGGTGCGTGAACTCATGATACCAAATGTAAAGGTTTCCTCCACCAAGGCAATTTTGCCTTAGTGAGAATGAGCTGGTGTAGTAATTTTTTTTTCAGCCTTCCTATGAGGAAGAAGAACCACTTTATTTCTGTCTAGATTTTCCTTTATCTTATTCTTAAAAAAATAATACAGAGGTTTTGAATAACCATGTTGGGATCATAGACACATAAACTGCAATTCAATTCCTTATGCAAAGCATATGACACTGCATTCTCTTTTGTGGATGGATAAATCAGGAGAAATTGCTGTTATGCAATGGGACATTCTGTGCAGACCCCACTGAGTGGGGCGATATCAGATCCTTACTCCAGCCTTTACAGCTGCCTCTGTGTCAATGGTCCAGCAACGCACTTTGGGAATATTGTCCCCTGCCGTACTAAGTGAAATCCAATCTCCAATAAAACACATGACTTGTGGTGTGCCTGTCCATGCCTGTGAAGATTTGCTTTCCAGTAACACTTGTAAGGCAATACCAGACTTTGCAGAAGCTCATTTTATGGGAAAACAAAAGAAACGCGCACACAGCAGAGGAAGTCTGAAACCACAGGGAATAATGGAAAAAAAATCACCGTGGCAGCTTTATCAAAGCATCTACAAAAACATTTAAAAATTCATAATTTAGCTGTGACAAGGAAAAACACTTTTTTTTTTTTTAAATTTTCAAATTGAATAGGTATCTGAAAATATATCTAATCACTTCAAGCTGTCACCACCCACCCCTGGAATCTGGGGGTGGAGAAGAGGAGGAAAGGAACTGCTGCTGATGGAAACGCTTGGTTATTTGTTCATTGTCAGTGAGCAGGGACAGAAATAGCTCTTCCAGGGTGCTCAGATGAGGTGTAAATTTGTCCATCTGAGGGTCAGCTCAGCTTTTTTCAAAGCTAAGTCATGCAAGATGCTGCTGCTACTGCAGCTAGCAGTCAAGTGTAAAGGATATAAATTCAATGAGATTTTAAATCCTAACTCTCAGGAAGGTCCCTGAAAATTTCATCCATCATTACCTAGCACTCCATCTACCTAATCCATAAGTTCCAGAAATGGAGTTTTTCTCATGTCACATCAGATTTGTGTCATCTAGAAATTCCATCTACTGAGATCAAAAGAATCATACCTTTACTGGTCATTTCTAAGCTCACTCTGACAGATGCAGAGAAAGCCATCTCAAAAAAGAGATGCCAAAAAGGATCAAATAAGAGAGATCTTGTGCTTTTTAAGTCAGTCTTGGGATGTCCATTTCTAATTTAGAAATGGAAAGAAACAACCTCTTCCCCTTGTTCTCAGTTGCCTGGGAAAGAGAACACTTTTTACATACAAAACATTTTTTTGAAGTTGCAGATGCAGATATTTGAACAGTTTTATGTCCTCAACTTAGGCAAACAAAGCAGAACTTTGTGGCAAAATATTTTTGAAATAATATTTTTAAAATAATATTTAAAAAAATCCAACTGTGACTCCACAGAAATAAATAATTGGGAGGGAGGGGAGGGGGGGAGGAGAAGAGAAAAAACAAACTAAAAAACCCAGCAATATCAACAACAAAACCAAACACCAAAACAATCCATCAAGATGTGCCACCTCTCCAATATTTTAATGGCATTTCTGAAATGCCCATATCAATTCCAAGTCTTTGGTACTTAACTGTGTGGGAAAAGAAAAATGTTAAATACAGGCAAATTTTATCTCCCTAGGTGATAGTAGCTTTCTACAATTATCCTTAAAGGCCATTTGATTTGATAATATATTCACCATGATATAAAATTTACATAATGTTTTTCAATAATGCAAATATGAGGGAAAAGATTGAAAATGCAACTATGCCAGACATCAAAAAGTATGGACAACTGAACACACCAAGGACAAAAGACATGCTCAGTGTTAAGAGGAACACAAGTGAAATGTATGGTTATAAGGTGATTACTTCTGCTTTCTGTTTTGGTAAGTTTGGTGCTTAATTCTGATTGAGTGCTTTAGAATTTTACTATGCAAATACCAACTATATTTTGTGCTGGAAGGCTGTAAACTTAAAAATTAAATATACCCAAAGAGCAACCAAACAACCAAAGGACTTCTTATCCACCAGAAGAAAACTTATTGCAAAAAGCTCAAGAAAGTCAGGGTCACACCAACAGCTCTTCCACACTCATATGTACACAAACAACCAATTATTTTTTCTGCTCCAATAACCTCCTTCAGATGAACAGAGCCCAACACTGTCCTTAGCTCCTTATCAGCCACTTCATACATGCCTATAGCTAACATTATTATGCTGTGCTTTTTTAAGTGTCTGTCATCAAGTGGGTCTTTGATGTGAAGAGACAACAAATCTGGACAGAGCTGATGGATATTTTAAGCCCTTTCTTAGAGGCTCCATAGAATAATTAATCTGATGCTCTGTAGTGGTAATTAGGGAAGAAAAGAGAGCTACCAGCCAGTTGGGGGATTATTAGCAAGTAACTTAGCAAGCTGTGCACTTATAAAACGCAAAGGCCCAGGAAAAATGAGAAGATAGCTTGATTCTGAAAGAGTGAGAACCTAGAACTGCTGGAGGTCAGAGGTCTGTTAATACACAGCAACTGAAACTGCAAGAAAAAGAATGAAATCTGTACAAACTTCAGTAACAAACAAGACTGAAGGGAAAAAAAAATTGAGATATCTCTAACTTGAGCCACAAATTTTTCCTTCAAAAACAACTGAGAAAGATGCAGAACAGATTCATGGCTCTTCATGACAACGGGGCACAGCACATAAAAAGGTGTTTAAGGGCAGCTAACAACTCTTTTAATAGAAAACATTTGCATATCTAATAACTATTCATAGAGAGCTGCATTTTGTTCTGATATCCCAATACACAAAATAAAAAATGATGGGAGCAAACATTCATATGACAATCCAGCTTCAAAGACAAAGACCAAGAGTCTCTATGGGTGCATGCATGAGTGTCTCCCTATTACCAAACTGCCTACTGTGACAGGCTCCTGGAGTAGGCAGGATATAATTATAGTTCTCTAATGACTTATCAGCATATATAGGCACACAACTAATGTGCACAAAGAGTGCAGCTCTGATTTGTCCAAAAACTGGTGAGCAGGAATTACAGGAGACTCTGATCATTTTGAGAGGTGTCCTGAGAGCATGTATGGACTTCCTGACACACTGAGCAAAAGAAGTGTGAGAGGAATTGTATTCCCCAAGAACAACGAGGGCTTTTCAAAACTTTCTTGAAAGTTTCTTCTTTCAAAACTCTCATGAAATAATAAAATGGAAAGTCTAGCTATGCTGGCTAAAAACCGGGCCAGGAGTGCCAACGCTTACATTCCCAATGCCCTAGAGCAGGGATGGATGTGAGATCCTAATGCAAAGTTTTCTAGGAGGTCATGATTTCACCTCCTGGCTCCACCCCACAACCCTATGTCACATTTACTGTTGTTTTAATGCCATAAACCAATTATCCAGGTTATTTGGAATTCCTCTCCCACAATTAAGAATTCCCTTCCCTTACTTGCAGGTATTAAAGCTTTCTATTTAAAAATTACACTGAAGTTATTTTTCAGTTCACAAAAGACAGCCATGGCAAAATTTAAACACAAATAGACCAGAAATGTTATGAAACAAGAAATTCAATTCCTTGTCATATATAAAGAAATATACCATGAAAATGCAGTCACAACATTTAAACATTTATGCAAAGGTTCTGCTAATCCAGGAACAGAGAATGTTGGACACAGAGTAAAGCAGGAAAGCAGAAAGGGAAGTTTCCAGGGTGGCTGTACTCACTTTTTGAATCCTTGTTCATGGAACAGAGCAACATAAAACCTCGTAGACTCCAGCTTTGTATTTTAAATACCCAGCACTATTAAAAGCTTTTGCTGAATGTGATCATCTCTAGGGTCTGTACAAAGCCTGAGGGTCTATAGCTTTCTCCTGTCACAGTTCCAGCTAATCTATGCTTCTTCAAGAAGGACAAGTGAAGTTTAATTGTCAGAAGCTAATTTTCTTAAGCTTTTCACTACCGAGCTTTTCAACAGAAATGAAAGTGGTGGATGATATTTCAACGTGTACATAACATCAGTAACCCAATGTTAAAGGAAATCTGTGTCACCTTCACAGCACAGCTCCAGTCCTTCAGGTTACTCACCATGACTGCTATTTTCACGTGCAAAGACAGAGCTTAACTGGTAAATATTTACAACAAAGGGTGTTAAGGGCAGTTTGATCATGTTTTACAATCAAATACTGCTAATGAATGATGAATAATTTGAAGAAAATATATTAAGATCTCAGAGTCTCATTACTCTGTTTTCATTATTGTTTTGATCAACTCTTTGAGGAAACACTCTTGCAAATAAATAAATCAAGGACATGCCCTTTTTAATTTAATTAATGATCGATGGCCAAGTACACCCCCTCCATGAAAACAGCTCCTCCACCAGTTTCAAGCAGGTATACGATCAGTTTAAAGTAGCTTTCCCCAGAACCAGGTGGTGCTAAAAGTTAAGTACAATGATATGACAGAAGTGAAGTATTCCCTGCTTTGGTATTTTTGCTGAGAATACTTGAATTCATTTGTTTGGTCCACCAAGGAACAGAAGGAACCCTTGTGACTTCCTTGAATACAATGCACAGTGCACTGCTGGAGAAGCAGCAAGTGTAAAACAGACAAAATCTTCAGATAAATGCAACTAAGCTGCACTCAGCACCTGCTTACTGACCTTACCCCTGGTTAGTTCTGCATCAGGGCATTCTGCCTCATCTTCTCTCTTACCAGCTTGGCAATTTGAATTTTAGATACTTTTAAAGCTCAGAAGCATCCCTCACAGACTCATGTTTTTAAAACACATCTATTTTCCTTAGAATAAACAAAGTTTAAAAGTTTAAGAGAATAAAGCTTTCTGACAGAGGACCTGACTACACAGTCAATAGCAATCCAGAAGTGTCTCCAGTGCCTTGCAAGCATCCATCAAGCTTTGTGTGCAGGGACAAGCTGGGACAATTAGTGGTACACTCATTACCAGAGAGGCAATTCAGTAGGGGGCTGTTACAAGGATATTCACCTGCTCAAAAAAATGGGTATCACTTGCAAGGTCTCATCTGTTTCTGAGAATACTGCACATTTTCTAGCCTTTGCTAGTAAAGCCTTATCTCAGAAACTAGAGGAATTAGCAGTTCTCATGTCAGCAGATATCCTGATAGTGCAATTGTCCTCAAACCTCAAAATTATTCTGCCTTTCCCAGATACCAAAACTTCAAGTGCACCTCTTCACCTGCAACATGACTTACTTCCACCCTGAAAATCCTTTAGCTTTGCCAACACAAACACTTCTAGAATCCAAAAAACAACATTAAAATATACTGAAAGTTGCCATTAAAACAAGGTTGGGCTTTTATACATCGTTCAGTTCTGTGTACAATGCATTAAGCAACTACATGTCACTGAAAAGGGGCAGCTGCAAAATTTCTACTCTGCTGCACAGCAGTGCTGTGAAACCACAAGGGCTTCCTTACTTCAGGTCTGAAGCACAGCTTGCTGCAAAACACAAGAGACTTTGGCTACTTTCAATAAATTTGTATGTACAAAATAGTAACACAAAGTGAAATAAGAAGGTCCAGAATGGATTCCAAGATTATTTTTCTCTTATTTTCAATCTGCTCGGCATTAAACTGTCCCTGAACAATGATCAACCCTTAAAATGTATAAAAATTGTTCCAGATAAGCAACAAACTTTGGCTACATCTCAGCTGTCCGAAGCTCCTTCTTTCTGCAGGTTTGCAAGTGAACTTTAAAAGCCTGAATTTTATTGTAAGATTTTGCCTATTGTTTCCATCTTCAAGGCAGACACCACAGAATCATAGAACCAATTAGGTTGGAAAAGAGCTTTAAGACCATCGAGTCCAATCTTTAACCTAACACTGACAACTCCACCACTAAACCATGTCCCTAAGCCCCACATCTACAGGTCTTTTAAACACCTGCAGGGATGGTGACTCCACCACTTCCCTGGGCAGCCTGTTCCAGTGTTTGATAATGCAAGAAGGAAGTTTGTTGTTGTATTTTTCAGTGTTCACTTACATCTTCTTGGGAAACTAAGAAGCGCCATGGAACACACAGAATGAACAGCTAACAAAGTTCTCCAAGCTCAGAAGAGATGCAGAGTTTTCAAAATGGGAGATATTTTGAAGATTTTATTTCATCCATACTTTTTCCTGTGGCAATAATCCAAAATAATTTAACCTATGGCAATAATCTAAAATATTTTAATATTTCTTGTTTGCTATTACACCTGCCCAGACTTTTAAGTTACTATATGATCCATTACAGCAAATTGCAATAAATAAATAAATAAATAAATAATTATTGTTAATAATAATAATAATTATAATAACAACAACAATAATAATAATAATAATAAATAAACAAAAATAATCACAGGATTTGGTTCCAGTAACCACATTAAAACAAGTTACAACTGTTATTCCACCATGTCATCAAGTTTGCCAAAGCCATAGTTTCCTGTAATCACAGGAAACCAACATAAAGACATCTTTTTTCTTCTCCTCTCATCATTCTTCAGCTTTCTGTTCTGCTAGCTCCTTAGTTGAGCATTCTCACAGCTATTGCCTATATCTTACTCCCAGTTTATCAGGCTTTAACTTCCAGGTCTTCATTCTTGCTCCCTCTTTAATTACCAGACGAAAGAGCTCTCCGTGCTTAACCAAGTTACCTCTTTGCTGTCTTTTGGATACACTAAATTATTTCTAAAAAAAATCCCTTACATCCACAGCTCTTTCTTACCCTTAAGTGTTTTTTGAGTTCCCTCCCACACTCCATGCTTTTTGTTATTGTTCATAATATTGCAAATTGAGTGAATGTAATTTTAAAGAAGCTAAAGAATCCTGCACTCAGGACACAATAATGTTAAGCACTTCACACATACAAAACAAGTTGTGATCCCTGCCCCAAAGAGCAGACATATGGCTGTAGACAATAGGAAAAAAACCCAAGAGGCTACTGGACAGACCATGGTGGCTAGCTAACTGACCCAGAAGCCAATACTGCACCAATTTTGAAGCCAACAGTAACATTCCAATATTTTGCAGAGAATTTACAGTTTACCATAAGCATGAAGAGATTGAGTCTTTTTGGAGCAGAAGAGGTTACTATCAAAGGAATTAATGTCTCCCTAGAAAAAGAAAGTTTCATTCTGTCTCTCCTGTGGGATTGTGCCAGCAAACAGGAATAGAGGATTGCTTGATAAAAGATTCTGCTATCACACAAAAGAAAAGTACAATCCAGACTACTCAGCAAGTTGTTAGCTCAGCATCAAGAAGGACAAGCATATTTAATGTCTCTGTAGTCAGGAATGGCTAATTTGCTAGTAATGTTTCCAAAGGAACCCTTAAAATTCAAGATTAATATGTATTATTTTACATTTTTTTCCCCCTCCTTCACCAATACTGAAATTGTTTTCAGTTGTTGTTTATTTTCTAGCCTTCCTTCAAGATCTGCTTAATTTTTGCTGTGACTGGGAGTTACCTGATATGGTGATGGACAAGAAGATAAAAAGGTGAATAGGTAAGAACAAATGCAGTAAAAAAACTAAGACAAAGGAGGCTAGAATTTCTGTTTCATTATTTTATCACAGTCTAAAGATAAGATATATTTCAGGATGAAACAGAAAATGGCTACGTTCCACTAAACACCTTTTTGTTGAGAAAAGTTTCTTAACTTCCTAACGAACATTCCTGACTCATAAAATCCTTCAGTCTCCAGAAAATGAAATTGCAAGAAGTGTGAGAACACTAAAAATTCCTTTATCTAATTTTATTTACTATTTCTGGGTCTTTATTCTATTTAAATTTAAGAGGAGGGAGAAAAGGAGGGTGAAAAGGCTATTAGCTTTCAAGCAAGGAGAAAAAACTTACAATATGACATTCAGTTATAAAGATATTGTATTTACTGTAGCAAAAGGAAAATCAAACCAGGTGAGCCCTCAGGTCTAGAATGCTGATCCTGCAGTGACCAACATGCTTTCAGGGAAAAGACCAACGGAAACATTGTGCAATGCAGAGGAAAAATTGTGCAAAGATGAAAAAGTGCTTCCTGGCCCTTGCAGCAATCAGCTTACTCCTTGAAGCATGAGATTTGATTACCTTCATCTCAGCAGGCCCAACCATGAATACCACTGTATAACTCCAAATGCCCAAGCACATTCTATTTGATAAAGAGGCAATTATGGAAGAATTTCTAGATCACTTCAATTCTGCAACCCAGGCAATTATTGGAATGAGAAATCTACAGCAAAACCACGTACAAACAGCATCAAGGGCATTGGAATACACTGACATTTAGATCTCCTCTTTTAAAGGAAGAAAAAAAAGAAAAATCTATAAATTAATCAAGTCTAACAAAACCTTGTAACAATTAAATTCCCCACAACAGAAAAGCAAGAAAACTCAGTGAAGAAGTTGTTTACCCCAGAGAAGCTTTAGGACAACACATGTATCTGACACGTGGCATTTACCCCTGTGGTCTGTCATAAAGCTTGAGTGCAGATTTTTGCAAAAGCCCCTAACCACCACCCATCAAAACAATCAAACAGGAACATTGGCAGTTGAACATCTGTGTCCTGCTCAAAAATACACTGAAAAATACTCAAAGTCTGACATGCTTCAACTATGGAATAACTTCAGGCATGCAATGATATTGGCTTATGGACGTCTCCAGACTGCAGCACTGTCTTTCCTCAGCACACACAGCATCGATTTGTCATTCCTCTATCAACTACAAGCCTCCTCACCAGCTTCAACGCAAACTAATTTCAGTGGAACCTGTATAGAAATAAGGCAACAAGCCAGAAAAGCTGTACCAGTTCTGCATAAACCAGGTAACACAGTCAAGTGGGACCTTCCACCAGGAATAAGAGTTTGAAGGGTTTTTGAATGCCAGAACAGTGTCACACCGTAAGCAGAGGTACAGAGAAGTGGGCATTGTAGGCACAGGTCAGAGAGGATTAGGGCTACTTGTGGAAAATAGTGAGCTCAAATTCTTTTTTATAACAGATATTAGATTTTCATGAACTCCAAATCTCCCATTAAATTTACTAATTCCAGTTCTGGAAGGTCTTTTGGATCTTGTTTTTAATTTTTATATTTTTTTTTGCAATGTTATTGCCTCCCAGTAAAGCCAGTTACCTGTTACATGGACATTCCTTCTCCCCTGAGCTTACATATGTAACACACTGAAACTCAAAGGATGAAGAGGGAAGATAGAGGTTACCTTAGCTCTCACAGCTACTAAGGAGGAAATATGAATGGCCTCATCTTTTCTGCTCTTTGTAAAATTGTCAGTGTACCAGGGATGTGGAGTGCCAAAGTGCCTCACCCCACAGGAGAAGGAGGATGGATCACTGGGGTAAGTGTTACTATCTGATATCAGTTCCAAGATACAGAGGATGAGAAGCAATTCATCTTGTTAGCCAAGATATACAAAGGAAGTTATTACTGGAGAAATCAGAATTACCATAGTGTTTGCCAAGATGACTCCCCTGGCAAGTGCTCAGTAAAGCCATCCTCTCCAATGCCTTTTTAGCAGCAAAAGTGCCACAAGATTAAAAGATTTATAGTCAAATATCCTGATTCAGAGATTTAATTGAAGAAGCCTATGGACATGTTTCATTCTAACTTCCATGTTACTTAAACACTACACCAACCTTTCTCTTAAGTTTTAGCTCCTCTACTCTGGAAATCCACCTCTGTGAAGCAGTTACCATATGCTCAACTCACAGCTTGCAGCAGAGTTTTCTTTACTTATACAAGATTTAAACATATACTGAAATGCTTTGCTGAAGAAGAGATGAATTTCCAAGTCATGAACATTTTGGAACCAAAAGTCAAAGACTTAAGAAGTCCAGTACCTGGGTTTGGGGAAATAGAAAAGCAGAGGAGGTGGCATGCCTTTAACACTTTCTTGTGAGCCCTTGCTGGGTTGGGTGCATGTTTGTAAGGACCGAAAAGAAACGGTAAAATGTCTTCTTGTTGCCTGGAGGTATTTAATACAGCGGAGCAAGGGGAATATAATCAACATTAAAGTGCTCTTCATAAATAATGGACAGTCTAGCAGCTTTTATCTACTCTGCACTTTAAGAAAGTTTCCCCTGCTGAATGTTTCATGAGCAAAAGGTGATTTATTGTGGCTTTTAAATTATACAATTCAGAAACTGTTAGGAAAAAAAGTTCTATGTTGCAATAAAATAATGACTAGTTTTGAATTTCTAAAGAAACACTGGCAGCCTACATACATATTTTGAAACCTCACACACACAAACTACCAGGGACATCTTTGCCCTAAACTGTAACTACTGATTTTTAAGATGTCCAACCCTATTCAGCCATACAGTATTTATTTTCAAGTGAAGAATAAACCTGAACATACATTTTCCTAAGATGTCAGTTCTAGTTTGCACTTCTCAACAAAAATTACGGCTGATCACAGATCATTTCAGATGAGCATCTGTGCCAGCCATTTTCAAGGAATTTGCTTTCTGCACATTATTTTAAAGGTGTATTTTATCACAGCCTTTTAAAACGACAATTAAAGTTGCATATAAACAAAACCATTAAGGAAACATACTGATAAGCAGGTGAATTGTCAAGATGAGTTAGAGGTAACCTTAGCTCTGTCCCCTGTGACTACGACGCAGCCTTGCTGCCGCATCCAGGGACAGATGCTCTGTGGGTGTAGATCAGCATGACTTCACAGGAGTCAGTCGTGCTACATCTGGCTTCTATCAACACAAGCACCCAGTGCGCTTCTCAGCATCAAATCTTCTCTGCACAACGTCACACACCCATAAAAGAACCATGGGAGCCTGCTGCAAAACAGCACACCCAGCATCCTAGGGACCTGCAGCTGTCATAACACCAAAGCAAGTGGCTTCAGAACACTTAAAGGTAACGTCCCTTGGCCAGAGCTATCCTTGGGGAATTCTTCAGTTTGCTTTATAACCCCACACTTCCAAATCATAGAGCTACTCTAACAAAACAAAACAAAAAAACAAATGAAGACAATTTGTTTTTTTTCTAAAGATAAGGTAGCAAAAATATTCTTCCCCCACTTCAAATCCTCTTATTTTATTCATAGTGCCCACTTTAGAAGACCAGATAATGAAAATGTTAAAACATGAAAGGAGCTATCTGCAGAAGTTAGAAGCAATTGGAACAAACAGTGCCACATCTGGCAAATCACCTACACACTAGTAGCCCTCTGCATGTGGACAACAAACACATCTGTAGCAAAAAAGAGGTTTATTTATTGAGTGACTTCTTATGAGACAGCAAGGAAGAAGTGTCAGACACCTGGCTAACCTCTAGATCAATCATTTCTTAGCAGTGAAATGCAGTGCAAATGCCATGGCGTGATGGGACATACACAAAACCACCATGTACAAAGCTGTCCTTTGGATTACAGATCTTTTTCAGTATATTTGTAAAAACAGAATTGATCATCAGCACTTAATCCAAATAGGCTTTCAGCTTTGCTGAGATTTACCAGCAGAAAAATTCAGACAGACCGATCGTGCATGATTTGGCATTGGATGCCTCAGCTGCAGCAGCAAGGTTATCTTAAGGAAGACATCTGCTGGAGTCTGAACCTTACACAACACATTACCATACATCTAAAAGAGTTGCTAAACTGTTTATTTATAGACATAGCAAATGTGCTCCTTTAATAACTCTGGTTTACTTAGTATGGTTCAGAAGTAAATATGATATCATTCATCTGAGCCTGTCAAATACTGAGTGTCTGTTTGGAAGCTGCAAGCAATGCACAGGTTTTATCCTGGCCTATTACGCTGAGAAAGGTTTTTTCTTTGGTCAATAAATTCTCTCAAGGCACTGCATTTAAAGTTTTAGATGTTTTAACAGCCAAATCATACTTTTAAAACAGAGCTTGTGATGTCTGTTGCAGAGCTGGTAGGAACAAGAACCAACAATACCTATGGGCTTCTTGCTGCCTTTTGCATTGTTCTTCTCTCATTACATTTTGTGGACTTGAGTGTAAAGGTAAAAGAAAAATCTTTATTAGGGATAAAAAAAAAAAAAATCAATATGAGGAAAATGTCTCTGAAGGAAACAAAGCATCTCAGTTGTGCCTCCTCCTTGTGCAACAAGAAAATGAAGCTTGTGGTAGTTCTTGCCAAAACAGATTGCAGCTGGATCCAAAACATTATTGATGGGTAACTGAAGTTTATATATATTGATAGAGTTAAACACCAACACTCTAGACTAATGAAGATACATCCTCTTCTGTTTGATAGTATCTCCCAATTTGTCAAGGGACTGTAACCGAAGCCAAAGACAGCTTGTTTACTCTGTATTAAAATACAATATTTCGTATCATACTGCTAGAGTAAGTGATAGATATATCATCTGGTATTTAGATAGAGCTTTAGATAGCTAAGAGAAAACTGGATGTGTCAGTTTAGATGAGCAATCCCACAAAGAATGACTATGATGCTCATATAAAACCAACCTATGGACAAGCCCATGGAATGGTAAGACCTTGAAGTCTACGACACCAAATCACCTGACAGAAAATTAACTGACCCCTCTGGAAATGATGTGACTACACTATTTCATATAGAAGAGATTCAAAGACCAGGTGCCCATTTCAACCCCTCATCCCTGGTATGCCCACAAACTAGTAAGAGACACAGGAAAACAGACAGAGCCGTTTTGAGGGCCAGCGCTCCATACGTAATCACACTGAGAAACAACTCTTGGCAGAAAATTCTTGCATTTAAGTAGACATTAGGTACCACTGAACTCACTCCATGGGTCTTAGAGGTCAAACAAACAGGACAACTTACGCAGCTCTCCTACTTTCAGTATTTCACACAGCATCTTTGTCAGCTCAATGCTACTTCGGCCAAACGGGCACTCGTGCTTGTCTTCTCGACTGCTGTTCTCCAGGACAATCTGAAGGAGGAATCAAAATGGAACACAGTCAGTTTGAAGAACCCAGGAATTGAAGTACTGTCCTCCACATCCAACATTTACAAGATATACCAGGCTGTATTTAGGAAACTGTATGAGGAGGCTCTGTTTTCCTAACCCTTAGCCCTCTTCCCAGATAAATGACCTATGTCTGAGGGGGCAGTCAGCCTCCAACGCAGAAGCACTGCTGCTCCACCACCACCTGTGAAGCTTTGCCATTCCTGTGCACTGTTGATGTTCTGCACCACTGCTGGCTTGGAGGAACTGCAGTAGTACCCAAATAGAAAGAAACTGTTCCATTTCAAATTAATCAATTAAAGGATATGAGATATAATGATTTATAGACATTAACACACCTAGAAGGAACTATAAAAAAGAGTGGGACCACAATTGCATTTTGAATCCAGGTTCCCAAAAAGGTCCAAGTGTCAAAAATCAAACTGAAGTCCACAAGGGAAGAAAATGTGAGCATTTTCTCTAGTATAGAAGAAACTTGCACTGTGTGCAAAACATTTCAGGGATCACTCTTGCATCAAGCCTATGAACGCTGCAAAAAAGACTCAAGGAGAGCCTTTATACTCTCTGCTGAGTGACACTGCAAAATAAATGAGAGAAAATAATTCCTTGGCTATTTTTGTACCTATTAAGCTGATATGCCATATCAGATAAGTTATTTCACTGTAGATGAAAAAATTGAGTACAAAAATACTATAGATTTAATTGAAGCTGTGAGCCTTAAAAGAGCAAAATAGCAGCTGGGGGGCAGGGGGGAAAGAAATGGTCAAAACAGATTTGCAGTAAGAATTGTCTTTGCAATAACAAACTTTACCATCAGATTATAAAAAAAAAAGAACCAAAACACATCGTGAACAGCTGCTGCATAACCTGGGGATGACGGACAGCGAAGAAACTGAATTTCAAAGGTAAGAGATTTTGCCAAGCACCAGAGAATGTCAGAAGCTCTCTAAATTTTCTTCACAAACAAGTGTTTAGACATCGCTCTCTGCTTTGTATTCCTCCTGTTTCCTTAGCTCCATCTTCATTGTGTTGGGTTTTTTTTTTGTTGTTTGGCTTATTTTTTTGGTTGTGTTTTTGGTTTGGGGTTTTTTGTTTGTTTGTTTATTTTAAATCTTTCAATTTTGGCATCAAAGAAAGCTTTACAAAAGGCTCCACGGCTTATCACTCAAAACAGTGCGGTGGAGGGGAGGACTTAAGCCACGCTGGATGCCAGCAAAACCTTTCCCTCCCTCCCCAGATCTGAGTTGGGACTGTTTCATGCTCTCTTACGTGCAGAAGCTTTCTCTGTGAATCAGTTAAATGTAAAAATGGGAAAAGAGTGAAAACCCAGGAGCAAGTAGGAAAGTTACACGCTTCACATAGCATACTAAAAGCTCTTCACTAAGCATCTATTTTAGTCCTACTGGACAAAGGGCAGCCTCTGGCTAATATTGTGCTCCCAGCTCATCACTCAGGGATGTAAAAGGATGGCTGCTTTACGTGTTACAGGAGTGGATGATCACTTTCATTTTCCAGTGTGTTTTGGGTTTTTTTTAAAATCACCCAGAATTCCCACAGAAGCTTAGAAAGTCATTAGGAAAATGACAAATATTTAACCCCCACAGATTTTTACTGGGCTTTTCCAACAGGACAACGTCAGAATCATTCATCAGTCTGCCAAGAGGAGTTACTTTTCCTTCTTGAAGTTTTGGTTTAAATTACATCTAATTGTTCCATGTCATCTCTGGATAACAGCTGTACCAAATCAAAGGAACACCCCTGCAATTTTTGTTTCATGTTGCTGCAGCCACTGTTCAAGGAACATGTGAATATGACTTTGCATTCTGGATGAGTCATCCTGCTTCAGCCTCTTCCATGGAGGAGAGTGCTACATTTCCACACCCAAAACCAGGAGCAATGCTAGAGTAGCACAAATGTAATGTAAAGCTGTGTCTCAACACCTCCCTGAGATCACTTCTCTTATTTTATTATTATTGTGCTTTCTCTTGTACATAATATAACATAAAATCTACATGCTGGAGCAGGGGAATGCTTTGGCACAGATTTAGATACAGCAGAGAAACGCTGGTAATAAAATCAATGGAGAGGCAAAATGAAAGGGGAAGGGGGATGGGAAGGGAAGCACTGGGATCAGCATTCCTGCTCACTCCTGGCAAATGCATCTTGTTGAGTTTCACATTACCCCGACATATTAACATTTCATGAGCACATAAATATTTAACAGTGACACCATATATGCATATAATGTAAGGCTGAATTACAGCAATCAATAAGAATGCCAGAGAAATAGTTAAGGCACTGTGTATTGCTATACAGCAAATTAAATGGCAATTTGAGTAATCAATATGTAAAGCAGCTTTGAAACGATCCTCGGATACGCTCTCTGCAAGCATCATCTTTTAGCATTTGCTGTGCAAAAGAAGGCAGAGCTGACACGTTGTGTTTCTGTAAGGAAGGAAGATGGAAGGCCCTTTGCTACATCTAAATAACTGTAGGCAAATTTGACAGATATGGATCTTCATCTGCAGTAAGAAACAGCAATGGTAAAAAGAGATAGGGAAAAAAAAGAAAAAAAAAGAAAAAAGAAAAAAAAAGAAAAAAAGAAAAAAAAGAAAAAGAAAAAAAAAGAAAGAGGTTCTTATAAATACCCAAAGAGAAATAACTCCTAATCTTGGCAACAGATTTACAACACTCATTATTATATTTGTAATACTCTTCACGACTTCACGACTCATATCCTGTTCCAAAGTAAAATGCTATAAATACAGCTGATAAGAGCATGATTTTAATGTTATTTCCTTTCTCACTCTGGTTATGGAGAAGAAATAAGCAGGGAATGGACATGTTTACTTCATAAACTGGTGAAAACAATAGCAGGGAAAGAAACATAACACACAGCTCTAGACTGAAAATACTTCAGGATGTCTACAGAGCATACTGCTGGCCTGATTCATGTTTCTATCACAACAGCTATTTTACCAAGGAAGGGCGAGTAGTGAGGAAGTCACCAAGCCCACACAACCTTCATTCAAAGGGAAAGAAGCTTGCGTGTCTATCATTAATGCTCAGGAAGTGGCTGCATCCTATTATCTTCCTCCTCCCCCTCACAGATCCATAGCGAGCTGCAGATCCACCAAACATTTCACAACAGGCAGGTAGGGCAGGTAAATTTTGCTTGGGGGAAATATTTAAAAGTAGAAACTACGGACATTACAGGAGAACTCTTGACACCCTAACATGATTTAGGTTGGAAGAGACCCTTAGATCATTGAGTTCAACCATAAACCCAACACTGCCAAGTCCACTACTAAACCATGTCCTTAAGTGCCACATCTACATGTCTTTTAAATACTTCCAGCAATGGTGTCTCCACCAGTTCACTGGGCAGCCTGTTCCAGTGCTTGACAACCCTTTCAGTGAAGAAATCTTTCCTTCTCTGAACATGCTCCAGCACCTCAATGTCTTTCTTGTCGTGAGAGGCCCACAACTGAACCCAGCACTCGAGGTGCTGCCTCACCAGTGCCCAGTACAGAGGGACAATCGCTTCCCTGACCTACTGGCCACACTATTTCTGATACAAGCCAGGATACTGTTGGCCTTGTTGGCCACCTGGGCACTCTGCTGGCTCATATTCCATCTTCCTTCAGTCCTACCTTGGCTCTGGTCTGCTTGGCTGCCCTTTACTTGGATATTAGGAATCTACTTCTGCCAGTTTTCTTCAGTCCTTGCAGAGCTACACAACTGGGAAGGTCCAACATGGAAATGTGGCTTCTAATCCACTAATGTTATACAGACAAAAACCAAACCAGCTCAGTCAGGAGTACTAAATGCTGCAGATCCACTTTGCTTCCTCTGTTCCTTTGATCAGTGCTCCCCACTACTACCATGAGGCTAAGCAGAAAATCACCATGATGTGTAACACTCAACAAAAACATATTTTTGTCTTTAGGGAAAAGTAAAAAAAAAAAAAATCCAGACAAAAATCTCAAGAAAAAGAAAATAAAAAAGTAAAGAAAATTACTAAGGGACTGCAGCCAGGAAAATTTTGAATGATGAAAAGACATAAACGAGCAAGACAGGACAGAAAAATGATTTTTAAAAGGTAGATTGTTCTTAAAAACAAAACAAAATACAAAAACTCAGCTCAGAAAAAGGGAAGAAAAAAGAGAAAGCGTGAGAGAAGCATAGAATGAGAACAAAATGATATGATAAGAAGAATGAGATTAATTGACTAGCAGCAGAGGAGAAAGGAAGAGGTTTAAAAATGTTTTTAAAAATGCAAGGAGGTGAAATTTTTAGGAAAACAGTGTTATTCATTTTCCTGACGTTTCTACAGATGGCACTCTGTAGCCTATTAAGGCACAGGAATTTGACAGTATTTGTAGCAGAATACAGATCTGTAGTTTTTACTATTTTTAAGTGGCCTACTATTTTTATTTCTTCTCTCTTATTTAGAAATTTCTGTTGTAAATGGAAGAGAAACATTTCCCAATTACCAAACAAAACCAAAGAGCGATCAGAAAGAGAAATGAAGGCTTAATTATGTTTCCCAAGGTAGACATTTCAGGCAGCAGTGGTCAGCAACTGGTGAGAGCTGAATTTCTTCTGGGATTTAGCCATATGAATTGCCTGAAGTACCCTGTTTCCTCTGAAGCCAAAAGCTTTCTCAAGAAGTGGAAGGCAGACCTATGACATTCAATTGCCCAACAAAGCATTTAAGAGAGATATAGGAAAGAATATTCCTTCTTAGAGAATATGTTCAGTTCTTGTTTTTAATTGCAAGATCTTTTGTATCCTTCCCCTTGTATTTAATCAATGGTGCTCAGCATGACCCAAAGAAGACTCACCTGCCTTTACAAGATATCCACCAATGGCATTGACAATAATGTAAAATAAATTCAAATGTCATGCCAAGATCATGGAAGAACAATGTGAAGTCTCCAGTAGCAGGAAAAAACAAAATAAAAGTATTTCCTACCTTTACAGCAGTGTTCCTTTATGATCTTTCACTGAATTATTAATCAAGTCCATCAGTATCTCAGAAGCACAAAACAGGCCCTCAGGGAGGCAGTGGACTAAATGAAGAATTTTCCACAGTTGACTACCATGGGCTTACATATCACAGAATCACAGACTGTGAGGAGTTGGAAGGGACCTCGAAAGATCATCCAGTCCAATCCCACCCACAGTAGGTCACACAGGAACGTGTGCATGTGTTTTTGAATGTCTCCAGAGAAGGAGACTCCACAGCCTCTCTGGGCAGCCTGTCCCAGTGCTCTGTCACTCTCACAGTGAAAAAGTTTTTACTTAAGTTTACGGGGAACCTCCTGTGCCCCAGCTTGTGCCCGTTGCCCCTTGTCCTACCGTTGGACATCACTGAGAAGATCCTGGCTCCATCCACCTGACATTCACCCTTTACATATTTATAAACATTAATGAGATCACTCCTCAGTCTCCTCCAAGCGAAAGAGGCCCAGCTCCCTCAGCCTTTCCTCAGAGGGGAGATGCTCCACTTGTGGCTCTGCGCTGGACAGTCCCCTGTCCTTCTTGAACTGTGGGGCCCAGAACTGGACACAATATTCCAGATGTGGCCTCACCAGGGCAGAGTAGAGGGGGAGGAGAACCTCTCTTGACCTACTGACTACAGCCCTTCTAATGCACCCCAGGATGCCATTGGCCTTCCTGGCCATGAAGGCACACTGCTGCATCAGCTTCAATAATGAAGCTTATATCTGCAACTTACAGTTAATGACTGACAAAAGGCAAAGTTCTGAAGACAGATATATCCAAAAGCTTCCTCATCAAAATCCAGGAGGACCACCAGACAGAAATATTCTTCCTTCGCTGGGAAGAAATATGGATTTAGCCAATCCCTTAATCTCTCATGTTAAAGATGAAATTGGCTCAAAGCATGCTGCCCACAGCAACTGCAGATATGCTTCTCAGATTACTGAACCAACCTCAGAGCTTGGCAATGGAATAGAAGAGATTCATTATGATGAGGAAGGAAATACAGAAGTGAAACGCAAGACCCACTATAGCTGCATCAATACTTACAATAAATCCCACAGGAGACAGTTCAACAAGCATTGCTGCACCACTAAAAAGGAGCATTGCCCCACACCTCTTTTGTAGTACTAAATGAAATGATCCTGCATTAATAGACACCATGTTTTCTAGCAGTCTACTGTAGGTTGATATCAACAGGTTCAGAAGGCTAGTTAGTAAAGATAGTAAAAAACTTCCTCAGACCCAAAATGAAAAGTTAGGCAGCATTTTAATATAAAAAAATTGCAAGGATGCTCTTCCTTTTCCTGACACTGCTCTTCCTACGTCTCCTTATCACACACAGTAGCCTTCACCATTCACTTGTCATTTAGATGCTTTAAGCAACTCTAGGAAGCAGGTCCTAAGGTTATCCTGAGAAGGATAAGGGACTCTAGTGCAGATAGACTCAGTTTCCATTCATCCTCTTCACCAGTTTTGCTTTTTCCCCTAAGGCAGCTTGTGAGAACTTTAGCCTCAATGCTCTTCCAAGATCCTTCACTTGGCGCTGTCCCCTCTAACCTGTCTTTTTAGCTTCTTTATTTTATTTTCAATTTCCCATGCTGCTTCTCTCCCTTACCTCTGCTTTCCTTCACATTCCTGAGGCACTACAGAAATTCCTCAGGGCAAAACTAAAACAAATCAACAGTTATGTCTGCCTTCCTCAGGAAGGCACCAGAACTGCTATTTGTTAAGCCAAGATCTGAGAGAAGAGCTGAGACCTACTACAGATACTGAAAAAGAAAGGAGCCACAGACACGAGATACACAGAGGCAAAGCCATGCCTTATTTGAGGGACATCTAGGTGCAGAACCATGTTAAGGATCAGACACCAAGAGTCCAATACATTCTTTGTCCTGCACAACTATGAATAAGCACCTGGGGGACAACCAGCACATCACTTTAGAAGAGCATTGGAGCCTGCTGCTCCCAGGGGGAACTGCTAACAGGAGGCATCAAGCCCACTATGGCAAAGTAGCTCAGAGATAGTGATCCCATCATACAGGGCAGGAGGGAAAAGAAAAGCATCTGGTTATGTCAGTATATAACAAATACAGGTTAATAGAATGAATTCAAACTCTCATGGTAATATTACAGCCAGTGTTCGACTCTGCAGCCATATAACACTTCTAATAGAGATGGCTTAAAATTGCCAATAGTTGGTTTTCTTCTGGAAAACTACTGTGTGCTTTTTCCTCCCCTCTTTTAAAACACATCTAGTGCCAAACTATTCCAAGCTAAATTAGGATGGTTCTGCAGTTGCTCACCTAGTGATAAATTTTGCTTCTCACACAAACACCTTAGCATGAAGCATGATTGTATTGTCTTAATTTTCCTCCAAAAGCTAAATACACAGTGGTTTGTCTTGAAGTATTATGTATCTTCCTCCTCTCTCTGCTACTCCATGCAGAACCAACCAAATCACTGTAAAGCATGGTGGCAAGACCCAAGATGAGAAGGCCCAGCTGCCACATCATCTCCAGAAGCAGCACCAGGATGTGGTCTTCACTTCCCACAGGCACAGTGATTTGGTGTCCACCTGTTGCAGTTTGCAAACTACCAGTCAGGTATTTCTTCTCCCTCCAGGCCCCACACAAACGTAAGAAGGCAATGCTTCCCCTGCAATCCTCTCCTTGCTTACCTGTGGCAGAGGAGGAGGCCAGGAAATTGCAGTACCTGCAGAATATAGCAAGGTTTTGAATTTTCTTCTCTTTCATAACGTGAAACAGACTCTACTAGTACCTACACAGTGGTATGGATATATCAGAAAAGCATCAACCTCTATTGCACACCAGTGAGAATGGCAGCTAGAGTAGCATCACAGAAGCTCCTGGTACAGAGTAAATGGGAAAATCTGTGAGACTCCATAGATAATCATCCCTCCTCATGTATACACATCTCCTCTTTGCAGGTGGAGGGATCACAGCTCCACAAACCCATCCAAACATTTCTGTGCTACTGCTGCAACTCATGATCTGATTCAAAACCTTCTGAAGACAACAGCTAGACTTGCAACAACTTCTGGGTCCTTTGGATCAGGATGTTGTTTAGCCAACAGCTTCTATATACATGGGCAAGCTTAGGCATGCAATGAATGGTGAGAAGTGATCTGAACACAGACAAGACTGTAACACTGCCATATGTACCCCACAGCACATATCACACAGGGCTGTGCACAGGCTGCCATGACTCCCCCACAACTCTCTTCCACCCTCAGTACTGACTTAACTTTGCATTTATGCTTCAACCAGCAACTCCAGGCTTTTGTCTCTACTGCAGGGGAAGGTGTCCCTGCTGATGGCAGGGGGGTTGGAACTGGATGATCTTTAAGGTCCCTTCCAACCCAAATTATTCTATGACCCACCTCAATTCTGCCATCACTGATGGAGGCCCTTCTTGACTTCTTGATGGGTTGGTATCAAAAGCAGAGACATTGAATGATATTTTGGAAAAACCAAAATATAGGCAGAAAAATGGTTATCTGAGTGGAACAGAGAATGGAAAGACTGGCAGAGAAAAGAGAAAGCAAGAACACATTGTCAGGCTGGGGACCACTGGGCTTAAGTGATTAGGTCTTATGTAGCAAACTGCATTCCTTCATGAGACACATCAGGAAGACACATGTAACAAGGGTCACTTTTCTCTCTACCTTTAGCTGAACAGAAATAAATTACATCTCTTCTCCTATCATTTCTGGGAAAATAAATGGCATGGCAGAAATCATGCTCAGTTTTATTTCAGAAAACGCTGAAATTCTACGTTGGACGACTCATATCTGCTCGGGCTAGAATGAGTAGGCATGAGGAGACTTTGTGAATTGAGGGAAGGATGTGTAGGCAGCCTCCTATACAACAACTGCATAGGTTAGAAAGTACACGGCAGACAGTCTGACTGTGACTCAACCCATGAGCGTTCGGAAGGGTCCCTGCAGGATGCCAGCAATCTTCCTGCCTGCATCACTGGCACTCGCAAACAGAACCCGCGCCTCCCCCGTGACTTCTGAAAGCTTCAAAAGGAGAAGAAGTCCCTTCTCAACCCCCTCAAATGCAGCAACTCAAGTAGCCACAGAATCACAGACTGTTAGGGGTTGGAAGGGACCTCAAAAGATCATCCAGTCCAATCCCCCTGCCAGAGCAGGAACACCCAGATGAGATCACACAGGAAGGCGTCCAGGCGGGTCTTGAATGTCTCCAGAGAAGGAGACTCCACAACCTCCCTGGGCAGCCTGTCCCAGTGCTCTGGCACCCTCACAGTAAAGAAGTTCTTTCTCAAATTTAAGTGGAACCTCCTGTGTTCCAGCTTGTACCCATTGCCCCTTGTCCTATCATTGGTCATCACTGTGAAGAGCCACGGGGGAAGAAGTGACTCTGCATCGCAGCTGTGTGAATAACTGATACTTCAGCTCAGCAGATGCAGGGGAAAGGGGATTTTCTCCTACTGACCCTGAACCAGCTCAATTTCTAATTTTCATGTAATCAAAATAACTCCTGGCTCAACCAAAGTCCAAATGTTGTTTTGATATGGAGCATTTTAATAGCTTTTAAAATTTGTTTTAAATTCAAGAACAGAAAATTTAGGAGCATATCAGTAAACACCTTACACATCATTCACAAAAATGTAGTATTAGCATTATAAAACATCGAGAGAGTAATAACCCCAACTTTTCAGCATGGGTTTCAAGATTGTTTTCCCACCCTGGTGACAATACTTTAAACTAAAATCGTGCATGTGATACCTACCAAATATTTTATGAAATAAATACAACCAGTGGGAAAAGGGATAAGCTTTCTCTTCTACAGATAAGAGACTTGAAATGCAGGCTACAGTGATATGATCTATTTCCAAGGAACACTTATTTTTCCCTACACATATGAAGAGTCTATTAATGTAATAGATGGCAAAGGCTTGGGCATAAACTTGGGTAGCCAGCTGAGCAGAATCCAAATACGTGGACAGCCAATGCTCAGATCCAGAGCTGCTAAGTTTATTTGCTGTTTCTGCCCGAAATATCAATCTCTCAGGCTTAAAGAAAATGAGGAGACACAATATGCACCTTCTCAAGGCAGAACAGAATCACAGAATGGTAGGGGTTGGAAGGGACCTCAGGAGATCATCCAGTCCAACCCCTCTGCCAAAGCAGGTTCCCTACACCAGGTTGCACAGGAAAGTGTCCAGGTGGGTTTTGAACATCTGCAGAGATGGAGACTCCACACCCTCTCTGGGCAGCCTGTTCCAGTGGTCCTCATCCCAAAGCAGCAGTGAGACCTTTTAGAATATGGATGGCCATAGCACAGAAGAAAAATGTAGAGAAGTCACCAACTTGTCAGTCATCAAAAGCAGATTCATTAGAATGAGAAATGTGGACCCCACCACAGACAAGTTCATACAGGGCTCCTTTGTGACTGACTTAACTGTGAAACACAATCAACTACAAAATCCTCCACTCCCTCCCAGATGAAGGTTATCACTGTATTTAGATGCCTGTGAGGAAACTGCAAAGTCAGAGAATATTTCAATAGGAGCATGTTAGAAGCTAAGGTGTAGTTACTATAAATTCAGTTTACCCAATGGCATCTGCTCTTCCTGCCTGGAAACACTGCTAAATTAATTAGCTAATTAGATCCCAGGCAAATGGCAGTCCATTTACAGCTGCAGCAGTAGCTTTGAATTTGCTGCCTGCTATCAAGAACACCTGAATGAACACAGACTGCATACATAGGGGTTAACTTAGCAAAACTGCAAAGCTGGTGTTTCTATAGAAGCATCCCACACACAAAGATGGCACAGTTAAATACAGGAAAACAACTACCCAACTGGTCTGGGTTACAAATAAAATGAGTGCTCCACTTTCGTTCCTTTAGCTTGCACCCTACACCAAATTAACTAAATCTCATTATATGACATCAATATTGGCAATCACTGAAGTGCATGTGTACAAAAAATAACATCAGGCAAATGAATACACACCTACAAACACATCTGCATACAAATTATTTCAGTTTCATATATTTATACCTCTCTCCTCATTGTAGCTTGAAAGCAAAATGGATCTGAGCAGTCTTGCATCACAAATATCCCAAACAAATCAATGACAAAGCACCAATAAATGGAAATACTAATACCATTATGGCATTATACATATTATGGTGGCATAATAGTATTTCCCTGGGAAAGGTTTTTCCTTTGACTCTTTTTTACACTCAGGAAAGTTTCAAAGGCACAGTGCTACAAGTTACCAGTAAGAAAAATGTCAAGATGTCTGCACTGAATAAGGTTTGTTTTAAATGGTAACTTGTAATTTTATTTTTAAAATTAGTAGAATGTAAAGCTGAAGTAGCTTTGGAAAGGAGCAACTTGGAACTGAAGGGGGGACCTGTCTGCTCCAAAAGAACAAAAAAAAAAAAATTATCTGTCACAAAGCTTTATTCCAATCATTTTCTTCACTGTTAAGCTTAATTATACACTCTGACTGTCCTATAATTATGTAGCCTGGGAAGCTGCCAATTATTTCCTGTGGAAACTTTTAAGATTTCTTGCAGAGATTCAGCATTACTTCCATCAGTGCATTCCATACACTATGTCACCACCTTTTAAAAGCAAAGCCTCTGATGACACCAATTGATTATTCAAGTGGAACATGAAAAAAAAAAAAAAGCAGTGTATATCAGTTACTGATACCAGCAGACAATTAATAAAATTGAGAAAGAAAAGCTAACTCAACACAAAACTAATTCAATAGGAAACTTCTTTAAAAACCCAAATGATAGCTAAGGTTATCACACAATCAAAGAAAACATGGGTTGGTTTTTTTTCCCCTCCACTAAACAACCTTTCTTCTGGAGGTTCCAGTCATATTGTACAGTAAACAAAAACCAAGATTACAAAAACAATTAAAGTCTAAATAAAGAAAAACAACACTGTGTTTATCTGAGGGAAGACAGCAAGTAAAGAAAACATGTTACTGTAATTTCAGGAATAAGTATCCAACAGGAAAAACAGTAATGAGAGAAATGGAGTGTGGGGAAGTAGGTAAGAAAGAATCAAACAGGGAAAAAAGGTTTGTTTATTTTTGTTTCCTTCTTCACCACGTGACACCCATGTTTTCACCCTGAAATGCTTTCTGCTTTCAAGATGCAGAGTTACCCATCTGCTCCACTGCTTTCATACCCATGTCCTTCAATGCACTGGAATTGTATTTACTCTTCCTGTGGGTACTTTTGTTTGATACTGGTTTATGAAGCCCCACTGCCACCCCTTCGAAGGGCACTTCAGTTTCAGACATTCTTCCCACCTAACTAATCCATTTATTATGAAAATTATTTTGAAGCAGAATCACTTATAAGAGGCAGAGCAAGGAATGAAAAGGGAAGAGATTACTTATTGCCTGCCTTCTCTTTTAACTTCTTACCCATTCTTTGCAGCAATACAAGAAGATACCTTACTAAGGGCCATGCAGTTGGGACATCCTAAGAAAGTGGCAGGGCAGACTGCAGTGGTTTGTGCTGCCCATTAAAATGCAGCACTGCCAGTAGACTCAGTGAAACCACCAAGATTTCCCAAGAGCTTCTTTGCTTAATACACCACATTCTGTCAGGAGAAACTTCATATTTTCCAAGTTTGTTTCAAACCAACTCTGGTTTCCAGTCTCAATTTTTAATTACTGCACAGTAGAGATAGCGCATTCGGGGGCTTAGGAATTAACTCATGGTACAGCAATCAACTGAATTGCAAAGGGCTAAATTGAAAACAATCTTTTCTCCTAGGAACAAAACATTTCCTAGCATCAACAATGAAAAAAAAAAGAGAGGAGCTCCTGTCAAACAACACGTTCAGTATCCAAGTATTATTTGTATAAGTAACAATTTCTTGTGGAAACTTAACCTTGACCCCAGAGAGAATTTTTTTTAGGGTATAGGAGAAGAAATATATCTGAAAAAAATAAGCAAGGTCAACAGGCTGTACAAGTAGAGCAAAGTGGTGTTTGGGAGCTTTGGAAGCCAAAGGCTATGAAGAAAAGGTAATGTTAGATGTGAAATAAGGAATTCAAAATGAGAAGGAAATAGGCATGTCAGGGCCCACAGGAAACTGCTGTACACCAGCTAGTAGGTCCAGGAGATTAAAAGATAGAAAGTAGGTGTTTTTTGCCATCAAAGACCAGCAATGTTGCAGGAGTTGCACAACATGGTTAATCTCAGAGGTGTTCAGCATGCTGTCAGCATGACAAGGTGGACTACTACAGATGAGGGAGCCACCATGTCAGCAGTGCTAGTATAAGCACTAAGTAGAACTGCTCAGGAAAGACTAACTAGTCTTTCTTGAGCGCTAGTTAGTCTACCCTACTGCTCAGGGTAGACTCACATACTCCCAAAGTGTGTTAACAGTTCCCAAAGCAGCTTTGAGCAAGCAATTTAATCTGAGCACACCTCAGTATGGCATTTCTACTTTATACATCCTCTTTCTCAGGTGGGAAACACATGAGGAGGCACCCAGATCCCCTCCTAACAGGAGCCACCCAAGAAGAAAAACAGGCAACTCAAAGTAACAGCAAAAATTCTCAGTAATGCAGCAGCAAAAATACTGCATTACAGAGACAAAGCTGAGCCAGCACCAAAGTCCCCTCTAAAGAGTGGCTAATTATACGCTACACTGAACCCAATTTTTAAGACAGCATTAACAACATGAAAATGAAATATAAAAATAAACTGAGAGATGCCAATGAAAGCCCTATTTCAACAGAATTCCTAGTCTCCTCTTCAGACTTCTTTAAAACACAACTCTCATTTTGGAGCACTCACTACCCCTACTAAGCATATTCTCTGAATTTAGAATTTTCAAAGGAAGTCTATGAAGTAGCACCATGCAGATCTTACCAAATTTTAATGAGAAAGAGTAACCCATTCTTTTTTTTTTTTTTAATAAACAAAACCACATTTCAGCATAGTTTATCTAGAAAACATATTAATTGCCAAGTATGTGAAACAACTCTTAATTTCAGGGGTTTAGAGGGTTTGATAAATATCACTGTATTGCATGCTACCACAGTTCTTTTAACAGTTATTGCCAGATTCAGACTGAGGCAGAAAAATACATTTAAAAAGCAGATTTGACAATTGTGTGGTCTCCTGTTATGTCCATGGATCATCCCAGCCTGGATATCACCACGTCCTTTACAAACCTATCAGAGCTTTAACACCATTCTACTTGGAGCAAAAACAAGACAATAATGCATATTGAAAGTTCAATCTTCACTTTTTTTTTTTTTTAGGATAAATTATTCATGTGTCTACTGTCCACTGCTACACACAACCTTCTTTAAAAGCAGGTCTGCATGTGCCCTTTTCTTGGGGAGTTAAACCACTGTTATGACACTGACTTTCTGGACTATCCTCTACTCCCATCTGGGCTCGCTGGGTTTACAATTGGCAAATTGTACCTGTATTCTGTTTCAATAAAGGTCAGGAAAAGCTGTTCTATTCAGAGGCAGGTATTGTTCAGCTGCATACATCTTCTTGTAAGGATGCAACAGAACTTGCTTTAACTACCTTTGAAATAACAAAAGGTAGGAAGTGGAGTGGGCAGGGGGCAGGAACAGGTTGCACAAGTGAATCATGATGCTTTTTACCTATTTTTCTCCAAGCATTACCCCACCTACAGCAGTCGTTTTAGTGGGAGTGTCTTAACTCTCAGGACACTGACAACTCAGTCACTTATCGAGGCATTTGCTCATCAAAGCCTCTTTTCCACAGCAAACCCTGACAGTTTTTGGTAGACTTGGAGCAGGGTAGAAAATTCTGCACAATTACTTATTTCTGAGGTTATGGACATCCATCATGAATCTGAAAAAGGCACAAGCTCATCTTTCTTCTCTTTGCAGGCCTAAGCAAAAATTGGTATTTGCAAAAAGTAATATCTGTAATATTTGACTCAGCAATGACAGACTAGAGAGCTGTACAACTTTCTCCCAGAGCTTTCCCCAGACTTATGTCATATTTTAGTATTACATGGTTTGTCTTCCTAGAGTTTGCTGTTAATGACATCAGGATTCTGAACCTCCTCTTCAAAGTCAGCTGGACATGGGACATAACCAGTGTGAACAAGCAACTGCACAGATCTCAAAGCTGAGAAGAAGCCTCACCCGTATGTAAGCATCCTGGTGATGTTTAGCAAAGTACAGCATGTTGTCGAGGGCCAGCATTCCTGGAGGGGTCTGTGTAAAATCCATTGCTGGGTTGACATGATTCTGTAAAAAGATAACAAGATCACTCCATTAGCATCCTTCCAAAAGCTACCAGCTCCCCAGTGATGTGCACTCTGCTAACAAGCACTACCAAGGCGTCCACCAACAGAAATCTTTCTGTTGAGCAGAAAACTCTTAACAAGGAAATGACTGATGCCTCAAACAACTTTAAAACCAAATGCAAACAGTATGAGATTGGCATGTCACTCATTCACTTCTGTAGCTACAGAATGGAGTTTCCCAAAGCTTGAGTGATTTAGAAGCACAGATCTCCAAGTCTTTCATTGTAGACAGACTCCTTGGTGGTACTAGATACTAAAAGTACTATTTACATGAAAATGTAGATATATATGCAGTCACCAAAACACTTCTCTTTAAAACTGCTATGGAACTATAAGTAAACCACAAAAAGGAGGAAAAAAAAATAGACTCAAAAGCTGTATGAACTCTATTGGATTTCGTGGACTCCTGAACACAAAGGGCCTCAGACAAAAGTGCATGAAATAAAATAGATTCATGTCATGGAATTCAGGTAAATTTTTTGTTACATTCTGAATCTATGACTTTCAACTATGGAATTAATGAATGAACACACCAAATATAACCAAAATTAGTTAGCTTCCACACACTCCTAAAATTTCAGAAGTTCAGTGTCACACACTACATGAAATACTACCTTTGCTCAAAATATTCACTAGTCCATATTTTGACTGGATGGAATTAAATGTACATTTGAATACGTTTCATGTAGTTCATGGTTTAGATAAGAACATCTGCCTAGCTACAGACAGGCTCAAAAACACCACAGGAGCTGCTCAGAAAAACAAAGACCCAAGAGTATTTCTCCATCAAAAAACACCTATTGTCTGCTATGCTCTTTTATCAGCATCACCTTTGCAGTGTCTCCAGCTCCACTCATCATTCTGACACAGAAAGATTTCCCCAGTTGCTTTGCAATGGCATTTCTATTCTGCAAGACCCAGCTGACAGAGACTTCAAAAGTGCATTTACCAGCAGAAAACTGACTGGCAAAGATCAGCACAGATTTCATCTTCCATCAGTCTGTTTCTGCTGTGTGCTCAGGGTCTGATCCACCCACCTCACTGCCAAACACATGGGTTTTACTACTTTTCCTCCTGTTGAGTCTGTCAGGCCATAAAGTTGTAGAAATGAGAGATTCCACTCCTTGCCTGTCATACCTTTAGATATATACCGTAAGTTGGTTTTAGCCAGTCAATAATTCATAGTCACATGAAAGATTAGAAGTACTAGAAAGCAAAAATTCTACATTAAGATGGCTGCTGCCAGTTTAAAAGCAGACAAAGATTTTGGGCTGAAGATGGCATGCACAATTTGATCATTTTGCAACTCCAGCTTTGGAGAACTGGTGTACAAGCACTGCAATCATAGGCTCATCATTTTGCAATATGGAATTAAGAGGATGTTTGAAATCCTAGATTTTATATGCAGTAGATATTTCAGAAGGGTAGTAGTCTAGAGCAGGAAAACAAAGCCTGAGTTGTGTTTTCCAAAAACTCACCTTTTTTAAACTTTAAAACAAACAAAAAACCCCACTTTCATTTGTTCATTTGAATGATTTTAAAAAGTCCTTCATGGCTACTTCCTCAACTCAACCTTCCATCTTCCATTTATCAGTTAGAACATTTAAAATGAGCATAAGACTGTTTTACACAGATCATAAGCCCAACAGACTTCAGCTTCTGGAAGGAGAAACCTCCTCTCCCTGTCACTTTTAAGCATTCCAGAAAGAGCAATTTTTGAGATGCTGGTTCTTGCAGACACACAAATGCTCCCCCTTGCCCAAACCCAGCATGAATATCTTTATCAGGACCTTCCATGCATTTGAAGCCACCTTCATTTGGGTATTTTGGGCATAGAGCACAATTCCTGAGGAACACCACTTGATACTTAACCTCAACACAAGCACGTTTCCTTGGGAAAGCTGTTGGCAGGCTGTCCTGAAGCTACAGCACAGGCAGGGTATACTTGGATGAATACTTGGCAAGGAGAGACTATCAAGTCTCAGTTACCTTTCTCCAGCTATTAAAATAGTAGCACTTATTCCACTGGTATTCACAAACAATGTTAAAATAAAAGCAGGACACTGAAATTAAAAGGCTGACCTACTGTTGCTTGAATAGTTCTTTCTTTTGTCCCATTTGACATCTGAGATTATACAGGAATGCCAACAAAAAGCAGTAAGGGCATGAGAAATCTCACCACATTTATTAAGGATGACTCATTTTGTCTCTTACCATCACTGCTAGTTCTATGTTCAATCAGAAAAGTCATTTCTCCATCACTTACTACTTTTTCTCCAAGTCAAGCCCATAAACCCAGCTATTTTCAGTTGTTTGTTTCAAAAGTTTCTGTCACTTTGGATCCTGGGATAACTAGGGCTTGATCTTCAGCTTGGCTAAGTCAAAGAATTGGAGATATGCCAGCTGATAACAACTGAGGATCCACAAGACAGTTCTGCCATGTGAGAGACAATGCATTATCTTCAATTATTCTTCAAATTCAAAAGGCATGCGGGCTGCTTTGTTCCCTTCCTTCTTCCTCCCTCCCCCTAAAATCATCCTTTTCTTAACACACTGAATGTTTGTGGTTGAAATATTAACTTACTGAGAAATGAGATACAAAGCTCAATTATCTAAAATGCTGTAGTGAATAATTGAGAAGTATGCAAACACCCCCACTTACAATGTAATTTATTAAATGTATGGAACACAACACTTCAGGCCTATTAGTTGCATCTGTTGAGAATACAATCTATTGCATTTTTCTCTTCATAAAATGCCAACACTAAGAAATACAAATGGAACAGATTTGTTACCTCCCATTTTTCCAAGAATTTTTTTTTTTTCCACTAGACTAAGTAATATTTACATATCTTCCAGCATCAGCACCTGAGTGGTATTTAAGAGCTTATGCTCTTATACTGTACATGTTAACATACCAGAAGCATCAAGAATTTGCTAGCTAGTTTAGTAGGGTAATGTGGAAATCAAAATTCATTCTTTTGCAGAAGATGGAAACCCAAAATCATGTCTGCTGATGCTATTAAAAAAAAAAATAAATCAAAAAAATCATGTGGGATGTTTCACAAGATTACAGCTGTACTGCAGTAATTCTATTCAAATAACCCAGCATTCTCATGCAGTCTGAGCTGTGTAAAGCCATCTTCTCTGTCCTGAACGGCTCCACTGTCTTGCTTTTGGCTCCCAAGGCAATCTCTGAGGGATGTATAGATTTCAGTCACAAGAATGTGTCACCACACTGAGAAGCCTGATCTCAGTAACAGTGTACTTACTGTCTGGAGATAACTGCTCATGGAAGAGGCACGGCTCACTCCCTGTATTATGCCTAATGACAGTATCTTACACGTGGATACGCTGAAGCACAGAAACTATTTATTTCCCTGCAGTCCTAGGCTATTAAGGTACAAACTTTTTTATTTCTGTCTTGACAGATATTGACAGCCTACCACTGATTTTGCATCAGTACTATGTTCAACTACGTAAATCAGTTGCCAAGTCATGCTAGTTTGTCCTGGAAGTTGCTTGCAGCACGTGTTAGACCTGATAATAGCTGCTCTACATAGAAGAGTAAACTTTTGTTTTCCCAAAGCAGTTCAGGTGAAACATTATTCTGTGCACCTCACTTCTATAGGTTTGTGTGGTGGTTGCACTTGGCCAGCAGCCAAACACAGCCGTTCGCTCATTCCCACCTCCAGGGGATAAGGGAGAGAATTGGGGGCAGGGTAAGGGGACTCGTAGGGTGAGATAAGAACAATTTAATAATTGAAATAAAAGAACATAATATTTATATTAAACTATTAATTATATTAATAATAGTAGTAAAATATGCAAATGAGTGATACTCAGAGCAACTGCTCACCACCCACTGACCAAGCCCGGCCCATTCCCAGATAACGATCCCGGAGGAGCGACAATCCCGAATGGAAATAGCAATCCCAGGAGAGCGAGAGCCCCAGAGAAAGCCAGAGAGAGTGAGAGAGAAGAGCCCCTCATGAATACACTGATCATGCCGGGATATGAGATGGAATATCCCACTGGCACATCCAAATGCCAATTTAGCTGATTCATTTAAATATTCCCCACCCCCTTAGATCTTGCACCTGTAGACTGACAGAACACAAAGTCCTCCACTTCCAGTGACAAAGATGCAAACACTGGGATGTTCTCAGTGTCTCTCACAACAAATCCCAGCTGAAACCAAAACACAGCACTATTCTGGCTCCTAAAAAGACACCCAGCTCTGTCCCAGCTAAAAACCAGGACAGTTTGCATGACAAAAACACTACAGAAGTTCTCAGGGAGGAATTAGGATTGTAAAAGAACTGATGACAGAAGAACTTCAGAATATCTGAAGAGTCCAGTTTAAACGGTGTCAATCTAAAATGAACCATCTCAAAACTGGTCACATTTTTTTCTACAGAAAAAGGAACAATCTGGTCACAAAGATAACTCCAAAGACAGTAATCACTTTCTCCTATCTTCAGTTACTTGCACCTACCAATTTTCTTCTTTCTTTTACATCTAAACCATGGTTCTGTGGGCTGGGAAGGAAAGCAATCACCTGGTTCTACAGCACCTACGTGAAAACCTTCCCTAGGTCAAATAAGGAAATCACAGTTTGTCCATAACAACTCAGGACTAGGAGGGCATGATATTTTAAATGATATTCACAGTGAATTATGAATTTATACAATTATGCTGGAAGCATAATTGAGCACAGAACCTCTCCATTTACCCCTTCACTAAATAATTCTGCAGTTTTACACACAAAATGTTCCCATTTTACATTTACACAAGAATAACAAATATGAAAAAAATGCTACATTAAAAAAAAAAAAAACATTTGTGAAGAGGCAGTCAGCTAAAATTCTTAATGAGGAAGTAATCTTGTCTTTTTATTTAACAGCAAAGAGATGATGATGCACACAACTTCCACCATCCAATCTAATGAGTTATTAACAGTGACTTGGGAATTTGCAACCTCTGTGCATTGAATGAAAACAAGAACTAACAAACAGGTTTGTTTTTCCCTTGATAACTCTTTAAATATGCAAATGTGCATTTTTTCCTTCCAAAGACATTTTTTTTTAATTTCCCAACAAAACTCTATGATAGAATGAAGATGTATCTGGAGGATCACTGATTTTATAATAATAATAATAATAAAACCACTGTCTACCTCAAGTCAGAAGTATCCAAGCTCAGCAACTGTTATATCTTTGAAAGAATATGCAGAAAATCTTTTAAGATACTTTAATTCAAATCATTTAAATCACATCCCCGTTACCCCACCACATACAAAGAGCTTCAGCATATTTCTACTGGATATAGTTGTCATAAAGACTTGCAAATTATGTTTGCATACAATCATTGTAGTTTTTCCTTTAACTAACATATTTCTAGCTTTTTCCAGGTTTATGTTTCAGCAAATACTTGGCCATTTCTTCCTGTTTAACTTCTTTATTATTTTTTTTTAATGACAGCTTTATAATACAAATTAGCAGACTGCAAATGTCAGCCTCCAACAAAAAAACTCTCTCCAACCTACATAACCTATTAAGCAACAGCCTTTCTGGATCAAGTTTGAGCTCACCAATATAAACTGACCTTCTCAATAGCAAAGAAATCATAAACACAATCTGCTCATAATTAGCTCTATAAAAAAAAAATTAAAATTCATAATTTGACTACCATATTCTCTAAGCTACTACTTAATCTAATGTAAAGCACCACAGAGCTCTACATAAGTCACCACCAGGAATCTGTCCCAGTCATGAATGGATGCTACAGTAGTCAGAATTGCAACTCTGAAACTTATGGTGGAATAACTAAATCAGCTAAAAATCATCAGATAAAACATCCCAGGGCATGCCAAAAGACAAGCACTGCCTGTTTTCAGCCGTGAATAAATTACATGGTGTAAAACAAGACATTAATCTCTTGCATAAGTCTCTATTTTATATGTGCCTATATACAATCATGGAATGGTTTGGGTTGGAAGGTACCTTAAGGCTCATCCAGTCCCAACCCCCCTGCCATCAGCAGGGACACCTTCCACTAGACCACGTTGCTCAAAGCCTCATCCAACCTGGCCTTCAACACTTCCAGGGAGGAGCAGCCACAGCTTCTCTGGGCTTTACAGTTACATGGAGTTAATGCTTTGGACTCCAACATCTTAAGCCCTGTGGACTGCCAATAGTTTGAAAGCCTAAAAGAACCTAAAATGAGTGCTATAACTGAGAGCAATCACATCTTGTCCAATACATGACAACTATGAGCCACCCTTCAGGTTTTATTTTAGTTAACAAGGACAAAGTTTAAAGTTGGATACATGTTTAGCACTTCACAGATGGTCAACTACCTATTATTGAAGTAACGTTTTCCAGACAAATTAAGTTACCAAGCAGTAACAGGTCATGTACTCTCTCAGGGATATTTAAAATGAATCAATGGGACACAATCATTTCAATTACTTTTTTTAGTGTGGCAAAGTACTACAAGATATCTCCCAATATCCACTAAAGTTTAGAGAATAACTGAATAAGCAATTAAACATCCATTCGCAGATCTAACTAGACTTGGTCAAAAAATTAAAAGCTATATTAGTTTATTACTACTCCACATTTGACATTATCAGGTCATTTAACATCCACGTCAGCAGACTCTGCCAGAATTCCTGTCCCACGCTTCTGGGCAAAGTCAGTTCACTTTAGATGAAGCTACTGCTAGACAAGGCATAGGCTAATCAATCCCAACAGCTTTCACTGCAGGGAATTAGGGATGGTTCTCAGGAGACTTTCTGGGATCTCAGTTGAAAGGGTGTGGGGTGGTTTTAACCCAGCTGGCAGCCAAACACCACACGGCTGCTCACTCATCCTCCCCTGTCTGGGAAATGCAGGAGAAGGGTAAAAGTGAGAAAACTTGTGGGTTGAGATAAAAATAGTGTAATAATTTAAATAAAATACAATTTAAAATAATAATGGCAATAATAATGAAGATAATAATAATAATAATGGAATATACAAGTGAGTGATGCAGAGTGCAATTGCTCATCACCCACCGACTGAGACCCAGCCTGTTGCTGGCTAGTGGATACCAGAGGAGGGCAAATCTTTAAACCTCAATCCCAAAAGAGAGAGAGAAAAAAAGCTTTTCATCCACCTCTCATTTATCCACTGAACATGACGTTACATGACATGGAATATCCCCCTGGCATATCCAAATGCTAATTTGGGTCTGCTAATTTTACTAAGCCCCCTCAGTTTCTTATGTACCTGCATACAGCAAGACATGGGACGTTGCAAAGTCCTTGATTTCCCAGCAAAACCCAAAAACATCAGCATGTTATCAACATTCTTCTCATACCAAATCCTATGCTAAATCCAAAACACAGCGCTATTCTAGCTGCTGAGAAGAAAATTAGCTCTGTCCCAGCCAAAATCAGGACAGGGTGTGAGGCAGGTATCCCTCCAGTCAGGGCAGCTGGAAAGCAACCAAGGGCTACAGCTTTTCAGACAGCTTCAGCTCTTCCAAAATCATGACAGAAGTATATTACCCACATCCTGGCCAGCAAGCAATGTCTGTGTGGTTTGAACTACAGCAGTCAAGAAGTACACCAGGATAAACTGGCATGGAGTATCCCTAACCTAAAAATAAATAGTGTTATAAAAATGGGCCTTTTTATGACCTTGGAACGTGCCAGGAGATTGACTGGTTCAATTTTACCAGTGTCATCAAAGCAGTTTGCCTTTTCTGCATACACAGGATCCAAGGCACGAATTCTCATCCTGCCCAGCAGGATAATTATCAAGCTAGCAAGAAGACAGTCATGTGAGAAAACAGTGTGAACAGTGCTAGCAGGAACAGCAAGCAAAAAACTATTAATCCATCTACACTTGAATATTGTAAACAAACACAGATTAAATGCTTTCAACTAGATGGAAGGCAGATGCAGCAGAATAAAAATCTACCTGAGTAATTTCTTCTCTGTTTTCAGATCCTATCAGATGTGTAATTAGTTAGGACTTAAATGTTTTCAAGTCCAATCTGAGCATGAAAAGCCTTTTTTTGAGTTCAGGTAAGCTTAAAGTCTGCTGAGTAATGTACACTGTGACTTCCACTCATTATTTCAGCATAATCACTTGCACTGTTTGAATACTGGGGTACAAACATTAACAGTCCTGATTGATGCTTCAAAGACTACTTATCCAGGAAAAATTCAGAGCTCTGTAATGGGCATTATATATAAAAGTTAGGGAAATGATACAAATTAGTTAACAAGTGTATGTAAAAAAAATTAAACTTTTTATTAAGGAAAATGAAATGTTTAAAGATATGTCCCACCAAATCTTGGGCTGCCTGAATCAGAGTCTTCTACGCATAAGACTACTAAGAGAGTATCTTTTTGATCATTTTAGTTACATTTCAGACAGTTTTATCTAAACTTAATCTTTTTTGACATCACATTTACCTCTGTAATGCAGCTGCATTAATTAAAACACCTTTCAGTTGTGGTTTCTTTTAAAGAAAAAATATTTAAATTATCAGCAACTGAGTAAAATCAGGGTAAAAATAATCAGAATTTTCCCAGGGATGTGTATCTACAGGGAAGCCACATGCAAGGCAGCCCACTTAATTGCTGCAGTTACCTGTCTCATAAATCATCACTCAGAAGACTTGAGTGAAACTCCAGATGGGATCCTCCCTGCTGTAACAACTAGCAGTTCTGGGAAAGGAGATGATGCTCATGTACTATGATAGGTATGGCACAACCACAGAACAAGAAGATTGCCACTCCATTTTGCAGTGAATTATTAATGAAGTTCCAAGGGAATTATAATGACAACTGTGGTGGCTGGGGACATCCCTGTACCCTTTCAAGCCGCACTGCTTTGAGAATGGTGAACTTTGCAAGGAACCTAAACCCAGTGCCAAGTATCACAAAGATAAGTTGGGATAGATCTTGCTCTCCTTGCAGGTACTTCTGTAGAAAGGTTTAGCATTCTTCTTTTTCTAGCTAAAATGGCTGTCATGTGCAATAGAAAGGGCCAGGCTGCGTTCAGTTCAAATAAAAGAGTAGAGAGAAGTCAGCCCTGTGTCTGAGAAAACTCCACTTCAAAAGGAATAAGTCATGGGAATCTTCTGGCTGCCAGGCTGTCATAGCTGTGGAAAAATTTGAAGCCAGGGATCTGAGCTGAAGTGTCGCCTGTGGCTGGGCACATGGGCTCACAGTCCGAGGTCAAAAAGCCTGCTGCCACTGTGGAGCTCGGTGGATCACACACTGCCACTTCTTTTATTACCTTTTATTACCAGGTCAAATACCCAGTAACCACAGAGGACAGGCTGAAAACTAATCTACAGTAAAGGAACTGTCAACATCTGTGGTATTTTAGCTACCTTTGGATGTAAGTCCTCACATACAAAATGACAAGCTCTACAGTCAAATCCTACCTCTGCTTGAGTACAAATAGCCAAACTCTGTGTATGTCAGAAATGGGTTTGGGAAAAAAAAAGACTAATCCCTCCTTAAACCTTTGAGTCCCTACTTCTGTCTTAAGTCAACAATAGCCTGTGCCCACCTGTGGAGAACCAGGCTTGTTAGTACCAAAGTACTGAGCCATCCTATATCAGCAGGGAAGAGGGTCTGCCTTGAGCCACAGCCTTGCTTATCCTCTCAAGGACAGACTTAGGCAGGAGACTTACTTGCAAAAGACAGGCAACTGAATGACATCTGGGCTGAGATGGATGTCACACAGCCCAGTGCTACTTCAGTAAAGCCAGAAAGAACACTGTGACTCTGTACCGAATGCCTTTCCCCCTAAAACACTTTTCCTCTCCTCCACAATGCAACAAGCCCTGTTAAAGCCAACTGGCATACAATAATTGACTTAGTCTGGCCTTGCCAAGAGTATAACCTTGGCATTTAGAGTCCCCTCTTCAAAGATAAGAACCCCAACTACCAGACGAGTTGAGCAGCCTGGACCTCTCTCCTCCCCAGGCAGGGTCACCTCTTTGGTAAGACCATTCCTGGCACCTCTCACTACCTTGGATGTTACCCAGAAAAAATATTGTTAACTACAGCGCTGAACTATTAACTCGAGCTCAATTTTTGCAGTAAGTGTATTTATCACCAGCAACTCTGAACTTGTTATAGCTGTCACCTTAATAAGCTTTCCATCTATTTCAGCTTTGCAAAACTGTCCCAGTGAAAGTCCTTGAGAGGGCTCTGGCTGGCAAACACTGGCTCTGCTAAGTGGCCAATTGCATAATTCTTTAGATATAAACCACTGATGAAGTCTAGGCTAAGCTCAGATCCAGCCACACCTAGACTCCTCTCTGAGGAGGTGTTTGGAAAGCAAGGAGGTCCATCCTGAAACTCATGACTCAACACGAGGACCTCCCTCAGCCACAGAGCAGACTCACACTCTTAACGCAGCACCATCATACAGCACACCCTCATCTGCCCTCAGTAGAGAGGTTATATATATATATATATATATATATTTAAAGAACAAAAATCCCAGTGGATCCATTTATTAGGGAATTTCAGTTCATCTGACTTCCATTTTCTTTGCCTCCCTCTCTCCAGGAATCTGAAGCTCTTGTGACTAGAGCTGTGCTCTGCAAAATGCAGGTATGTTTTGCATGTCCGTTGTTCTGCTCTGCCTCCAGTTCCCTCCAGACAGACAGCAATAAAAGGATGGAACTGCACCAAAATGTAGGAAGATTTTAAAGAATGAAGGAATTTTTTAAAGAACATAAACCCATTGCTGCTCATGTGGGCACTGTGTAACAAGCTGACTACAGTGAATAATCAACATATTCAGAATTCAGATATGAAGGTGTTTTTAATTTGGGGAAATAATTCAGTTATCCACAAATGAGTGAATCATTTCTCCTCCTTGTCTCTTAATTCATTCACAGGCCTAAATTAATGAAAGCACATATTGAAAGAGAATACCTGGAATGTTTTATAACTGAAGTCTAGATATGTTGTGTGCTATGCTACTTACTGTCCTCTAAATCTTACCACAGGCAAAAAAACATGAAGAATGAGAGGAGGGGAAACAGAGTAATATGAACATTTAAGTAACACACATATCCATTTGCATACATGCATACACTGGAAAATTGCATAGGCTAAAAAAAAAATATTTCCAATAATTAACATTAAATTGAATTTACAGTGTTAAACAAAACTACCATCACTTAAGTACCAGGCAAGTGTTTTGTGTGGAATCAGCTATCCAAGTCAAGCCTTGTGAAACAGATGAAGCCCACACTGCACAAGAAAGGAGATGTCATTATTTCTGATCACTTTGGGGGGCCTGTTTCTTCTTCTTTTTTTTTTTAATGCAAATTTGGAGGCATGTGCAGTAAATCATATCCAGAGAAAGATGTCCAAGATCCATCCCTAAGAGAAGGGGTCAGAACTCTGCTATTATGATACACTTGAAACAAACTACTCAGCCCTACTACATCCAAATCCACGAAGCTTGCCTGCCCCCATGAGTTTATAACTGAGATGCACATAGGAAATGAGCAGCAAACAAGAAAACACCACAAAATCACAGATAATATATAAAAAACATATGCCAGAAATGCACTGTTCCATTGCCCCTAATTTTACATTTGCACATTTGTATTTGTTAGTGGATTTTCTTAAGAGGGGGAATACTTTTTTAAATCACAATTTCACAGTTAAAAATATTAGAAAAGGATAAAAATATTAAAAAACTTTTACTCTCAACCAAATAATAGAACTTACCCTGTCATTAAGAAACTGATGGAAAGGATGATTCCTCCAACTAATATTTATAATAAGCACAAAATGATCAAATAAAGTTTTAAAAAAAATCAAAATACAAAAAGATTGAGATTCTACAGGGTCAGTTCATTCCAACAGACACACAGCTACATGTATTTAACTTTAATTACTTTTAACTTCATTCTTAAAGTGATACTAAAAGATCAAAGAAGGTTGGCAGCCCATCAAAAAGTTATTTTTACATTATTTTTCTTTTAAATCTGTTCTTTGAAAGGACTAAAGCTAAGAGGAATTCAGCAGTATATGGTAGATAGCTGGTTTATTCATTCTAATAATGTGCAAATTGTTAGATACTCACAGCTCTTGACAAACAATCCTGGTAAATCACATGCAGCTGCATGGTAAAGAAGAACAACAGCTTTAACATATGGATTTGTTGGCCCCAGTTGTTGGTCACTGTAATGATGTATCTGACCCAGGTGCTTCTTTTTGTGCAGCTGTTGGCTCAGACCAACAGTACCGACTTCAGATAAGCTTAGTAGCTCCTCTAATACATAGACAGCACCCATTGTGCATGTCACGAGGTCAGGCTTTCCTGGTTACAAACTGATCTATTGTTGGTAATAAACTTTCTTGGGTTTTCTCACAGCCACTGAAAACCTCAAGATTCCAATCAGCAGTAATTATCTTGCATCTTTAAACTGGAAGAGGACAGATTTAGATTGGGTCTTAGGAAGAAATTCTTTCCTCTGGGGGTGGTGAGACACTGGAACAGGTTGCCCAGAGAAGCTGTGGCTGCTCCTCCCTGGAAGTGTTCAAGGCCAGGCTGGATGAGGCTTTGAGCAGCCTGGTCCAGTGGAAGGTGTCCCTGCTGATGGCAGGGGGGTTGGAACTGGATGAGCTTTAAGGTCCCTTCCAACCCAGACCATTCTGTGATTCTATGATCTCTCTGTGAGCACTCAGGGTCAGCAAATCACAGTCTGATTAGGAACAAAAATGCATTGTCTTTGTTTGGATTTACTGATCAATTTTTATCACCCATCTCATTTTTTTTTGCCATTCTCCAGTATTTACTCCACATTGCAATCACACTTAGCTGAGAAGCTATGGAGTCACCTACCAGCATCTGCCCCTGCAGCCAGAGATGATCAACCCTCTCCCTCAGGGAGGTTGCACCCCAAGCCATCCTCACCAGCTCTGCTCCACTCACACCCATGAAGGGCAACCAAGCTGCCCTCTGCTTGTGCTCAGCACACTTCCTTGCACTGCTCAAAGTGGTTCAAGGGCTCAGTGGAAGAGAACTGCAGATCAAACACTAACCATGGGGGCTATCATCCTCTAAGTTATACCAGAGGAGATCTCCCCCACAGCCAAACACTGACTTGAGGGTCTCAGTAAATCCAGATATCAGTGTGGAGAGTGGAGTTTCATCATGAACTCTGCTAAGTTGCAAACCTCAGTGTGCAGTGCTTCATTCTACGTGCAGCAATCCTATTTCCAACACAGACCCTTGTTTCCACAAGGTAGCATCAAATACACAGCACAACATGCAACCAGGAAATGCTTCATTTATGGCAAACTAACTTAAAACTATGAAATTATGCTTTTGGGAAAGAATTCAGCAGGTCATGTACCTATGGGCTCCTGACAGCACCAGACACAGGGTGGCTATAAGAGTCAGCTTGCTGGGCACCTCAAGGATTTCTGATTTTCTGCCTCTCAGGTTTGGAAAGAGATTGATGCTTTGCTGCTGTTACTCACATTTGCAGAACATGGCCTGAGTTGGCAATTAAGTTTTTTCTGGTTAGATCTTTAACTACATTTACAAAATCTCATCTTTTCTAGATTTGCAGAGACTGTTGGGAAAAAAAAAAACCCAAACAAAAAACAAAAACCCCCAAAACAACCACAAAATCCAGATTGCAAGAAAGCACCCCTGTCACAGAGCCTACACAAGGCTGAAAAACACTCAGACATAGGAACAAACTATTATTTCAGAGGGAAAAAAAATCTCACCAGTAAGTGCCAGACAGAAAAGAAACTCTGCTTACAGAGTACTGCACAATAAAATACAACATGCAAGCCAAATTAAGGAACTTTTTATTGCCCCCAGTGGTATCATTTAGCCTCAACATCGAACATCTGCTGGCATTCAACTGAGAAACAGGAATTTACAGCCAAGAATAGTTATTTCTACTATTTCTAAGGCTGTACTGGTGGCAAGTGAGCTGTTGAACAACTTTTGTGAACAACCTACACCACGTATGATGCCAGTGCCTTCTGCTGTGCAATATTACAAATTGGTTAACAGCTTTCAGAATGAGGTTGAGCTGCCTCCAAATAATATCAAGCCATACAAATACAGTAAATCAAGGATTTCTATCTTCAGGTGAATATTAAAGAAAAACAATCCTGACAGACATTCAGTATCATTGTAAATAGAAGATCTAAGTATTCACTTAGAAAACATTCTGTGAGACTACCATGCAGAGCTGCGTACTGTAAAATAATCTAAGATACTAAGATAACAAAATTAAAACATTCCTTTGGCTTTCAAAAAGTGAAATTGAGACTTTTTTGTTTGTTTGTTTCAAAATAGGAAATAAAAGAAAAAAATCCCTTTCCAGGCTGAATTATCTCCATATGCATTCAGGAAATTTAACTGTAAAATTAACAACTGGGTTTACTGCTAGCAGCTTCTCCAAATGCCAGAGCAGACTAGTAAAACCCTTACATACATCTTTAGTATCATCATCAACATATTTATATCTCCTTCCCCTTCCATTTTTTTTTATTTTCTTGTACTTCACAATTTTGTTCACCTTTTTAATACAGGTTTGTGTTCCTCTACTAGTGGTTGCTCTGCCAGAGATCTATCAAGTAGCAATGTTCACAGACACATTAGGGAAGCGAGATGTCACAAGCAAACCTTGTGGAAGATGTTTAAACCACAGGTAAAAGTGTCAGGATGGAATTCCTAGCACCTACTTAAGGTTGAAATGGCTTAGCAAGGTTTAGCAAATTGTTTGATCATTTTTAGGAATGTTTCATTAAGCATTGTACTGCTCTTATTAAATCAATTTTCACACAATTGTTTTGTCAAGAAACTCCAGCCCCCTCATGCTACTCAAGAAAAACTTCTAGTTTAGTAGAAGAGTTGTTCTTGTGGCAGTCTTGAAATTCCTCTGGAATATAAGCTGCATTTGGCCACATTATAAAAACTCAGGACAAGCTGAATTTAACAAGTCTCTTCAGAGCATGCACAGTTTTTTTCTGAAGACCCTGCCTGTCCTGAGCATTCCCTGGCCCCATCTTCAAGGCTTAGAGAAAAAGCAAAGCAGGAGTGGAGTGGAGTGGAATGGAAAGAGAAGGTCAGTAGAAAGGCACACAGCAGCTGTGAGAGGAAAGGGTCAAAGTGAGGTGTTTGGGAGTGAGAAGGCTTAGATGCAGAAAAAGGGGGACAGTGGTAGGGCAGAAACCAAGAGAGATGGGAAGGAGGACTGTAATTATCAGCACAGAGCTGAACAAGAGAGAAAGATCACAACAGAAATGCAAAGTGTAAAGGAGGAGAAAAGAAGAGGCAGAGAAAAGAAATATTGCACATGTATGTAATTAAATATGACACATGAATGAAGGCTTTTAATACTTATTTCTGCCTTTCCCTAAAAACATGCCACTTAGCTGCTCTTCTGGTGCAAGGTGGTGCTGTGCTTCTGATCAGCCAATAATAATAATGAAGCACACAAGCATTCATCAGTTCAGATGACATCAGTTTAGATGTTTAGATCAATGTTACACGAGGTCCTGAGCTGTTACTCTCAATGATTAGACATTGTTCACGTGATATTCCTAGACACAGCAATAGGATTGTACAGATAAATGTTACTCTCTGAAAGCAGGAATGACAGAACTGGTCCTCAAATTCTCTTCTGTCTCAAGTACTTCCAAGCAAGTGTTTAAGAAAGCAAATCCAAATGAATCTCTAGGATTCATATGAATCTCTATGTCTTTTTAATTAAAAGGTGATAAAATACTGCAAGTAATAGTCACTGTACAACTGTAACTCTCCCATGACACCTAGAAATAAATATTTATGATTAGCCTTCATCTTCCAAAACTCACCCTAAGGAATAAATTAGTGATAGCTTAATGCTAAAATACCTGCTGAAAAAATTCTGCTTCCAAACTGAATGACAGAATGGAGAGTGAAGCTTCCAAACAATGGAGAAGAGTAACCTCTAATGGTCACAAGGGTAAAAATGACAGAGTAAACACTACACACATACCTGCCCTACCCCATTGGTTCAATACTAAAGGGAATTTCAGTGGCAGAGGGCAGACCATTTATTCTTTCTAGTCATAGCATCTGTGAATTTAATTCTGTTGAACAAAAGGACACTCAAATCTATGAGCCACGTACTACAAAGAAAGGCAACAAAAAGAATCTCCTTTCTGGTGGAGTGCCATTAGATATGGTTTCTGCTCTGCTGCATGGTGCTTAATCATTAGCCATCATTAATTAATGAGAAAGGATTTTAATTTAGAGTGAGACATTGCTACATATAGAAATACAGCAACTAAACTGAGGGTCAGACACTTCTGTCTCAAGCAAAGCAGCCTCAGCCACTGCATATCTGGACAGCTCAGCAAAAGGAAGTCTTCTCAAACTGATGATTTTCCACAACAAGGGATTTCACAAGTTTTGAAATAGTAGATAGGAAGAGAGAGGGTTGTGGGAGTAGAGAGAGTGGAGTAGGATGGAAAACTACAAGCAGTTTTCAGTAGTACAGGCAACCTGTCATCTATGCTGTTCTATCATTAAGCCAATAATTAAAATCATACCAATTTAGAACACAAAAAAGGATCAAATCTAGATTGGCACACAGACAGTATTGTTCTAAATATGTTCTTTTGCCACTGCCAAAGCCAACAAGAGAATGTGAATGTAAGAAAGCATTACTTTTATTATAGTTGAAAAATTCCCCCAAAGGATAAACAATGCAACACTTCAAATCACTGTAGAATGTCACCAACAGGAGGAAACAACACAGAGCTGTGGACAGAACAGCTGAAAATCACCATTCAGGATCTTCTGATGAGGTTTTCAGCATTTTACACTAGTTCCAGATTTTAGTCTTCAAGTCACAAAACTTCAGCTTCCTGTTCAGGGCCTTCCTAGTCCTACAACTCAGAAGGTTGTTAAGACTTCAAACATTCAGCTTTTCCTTTTTTAGGAAGAAAAAGGATGACCATGCTCAGGTCTTCAACAAGACTAGCTAAGTGAGTGCAACACATGGGGTCTGCTTCTGTCCATCTCCCTCTCACCCTGCCTCCTAGGAAGTTTTATCCTCCCTAGCCAGGCAAGACTGCTACAATTAATCCAGAGGACCAGCTGGAACAAAGGGGCTTCAAAGATCTCACTGACACTAGTGACTCCAGAGAATTTAAGGACTATTAATAGTCCTACAGGGCACGGCATCCAAACCCCAGCCCAGTTTTGCTCAGTTTTTCTTTTTTAGAGCCCATCTCAAACTACTGCTTAATTGACTATCACTAATCCACACCAGGCAGATTACCTAGAATTGTGCACTGCCCTTTCTCTGCCTGATTTCACTCTGACTCTCTACTTCTTTCTATCAGTCAGTAGAAAAGGATGAATGATTATCACACAGCAAAATAAGTATTTATCTACTACCTTTTATCAACAGAACTCTGAACTTCCTTTTGCTACACACACACACATCTTCCTCAGTAAACCCATGCCTCAAATCTATGCTCATATAATTCTAGGTTACAATAAATCAACAGTTTAATTTAAATTCTTCAAAACTAAGATGCAACAATTTCACATGGCAAAATAATAAGCAAAAAGTAACACCATATCTTTTGAAAGAAATTTAATCTAACTATGGTTGACTGATTCAAGTCAGAACCCCCTGACTTCTTGTTAAAAAAATGAGAAGGAAAGCACTTTGTCTACAGGTCAGCTAGAGGTGGGGCTCACAGTGCTGTCTGTTATTTCAGTTGCCCAACACTTCCCATTACTAGATCCTGTTCCCAGTTGTTAATAGCTTCGACAGCACTTATCATGGCAACTGAAGTTTTCCACACTGAGGAGAACATTAATCTTTGGAACACTGCAGCTAACTTTCCATCCTTTTCTTAAGATAAAACACAGGAAAAATGCAATTGGAGTCTGTCTTTAGAAAGCCCTGACAACTTTCAGTGCAAAGACTGGAAATGAGAGCCAGCTGACTCAGCAGGATTTATACTGATGGAGGAACAAACAGGATGGGAGGAGGAGGTGGTGGAGAGAGGGAGGTAAGGGAAAACCCAGAGCAGAACCACATCACCAGGAAGGAGTGAGAGCGGAAAAAGAGGAAGCTCAGGGAGATTGAATGAAATGGAACAAAGAGCCTGAAGGGAGTGGGAAATCAAAACCAAAGATGAGGGAAAGAAATGGAGAGAGAACGGCCAGAGGAGAGAAGAAGTCAAAAAGGAAAGTGACACAGCATGGCAAGGAGACTGCAGCAGAATATAGAAAAGAGGGAGCCTTTGAGCTACCACAGCCAGGGATTGAGCCCAGAAGCAGCCCAAAGGCAGAAAGGAGGTGTGCTGTGTTAACCTTGGCCAGCAGCCACACACCCACCCAGCTGCTCAGCCACTGCCCTCCTCATCAGAGCAAGGGGAGGAAACGCATGGAAAAGCTTGTGGATCAAGATAAGGACATGGAGACTGCTTGCCAGTTACCATCATGGGCAAAACAGACTTGACATGGAGAAAGTAAATCTAATTCATTGCCAATTAAAATAGAACTGGGTAGTGAAAAACAAACATTAAACCACCACCTCCCCCTTGCCCATTTCCAAAGCTGAACTTCAACCCTTTTTTCCCAAATCCTGGGCCAGTGGTGGGGACATGGATGGGGTATGATGTGAAAATGAAGTGTGGGGGGGATGAGCAGCTTCCAAGCAAGCATGAGGAAATTATACACACCAGAACTCTACTAGGCAGGTTGAAGAGGATAGGAGTTACAGGCTGAGTATGTCAGCACTTGCTGCAGCCATCTGAGTTTGCCCCGCTTGTAGGTTATCATTACAAAATGCTAAAGTGATTACAAATTATTTCCCCAATAACCTCCTCCTTTTATGCAGAGAAGGTTCTTCCTCTAGGGAACATATCATGACATGTAGGAGATTGCTCTGCACAGTCATTCCAGTTTGTCAAAGGAGATAAAAGTCACACAGAAGACAGCCTGAAAGGGGTTTCTCTTCCAGACAGCTGCAGGAATAAACATACAGAAGAAGCAGAATGGATCCAAGGGGAATAAATCACGCTGAGTAGTTATACAGGCAGCTATTGACTTTATGTTTAAATTACTCTTGGCCACAGCAACCTATTCCATTCCATGCAGTGAAGGACAAAGTTTCACCTGCTCTGGAGAAAAAAAACCAACCTGACTCGCTACAGTCACTCTGACACACAGATGGCTCATGACTGCACAGGTAATGTCCCAAACAGGTACTTCCCATTTACTGGTGGAACACAGATAAGCTAAACTTCAGGCCAAGCCTCTCAGTTAAGTCAGCTACAGACTTGGCCTGGTGAGAAAGTCAGGTGTAGGGACAAAGACACTTTGAAAGACTGTGAGACTGGTAAGGTACAAGACAGTCACTCAGTGTATGTTCATTTTCCAAATGCATGACTTGATACACTCAACTCTGCAGACAGAGTTGCACACTTGCACAGGTGTAACAGAAGCCATGTTCTGAGGAAAGAATAAAGTGCTCTGAAAAATAAAGCCCTGAGCATCTTTCCTTAGCCAGAAAATTCAAGGGGAAAACCCTTCCCTTCATCTCTAAATGGGCAATGGTATCCCTAGGCTTCAGCTAATGAAGTATTCAAAGAGGGAAGGAGAAGCACCACACAAGAACCCATGAGAAAGCTGAATAGTTTTTACCTTCAGAACACTACTTGGATATTGTGCTGTGAAACAAGGGATTTTTTAAGAATAAGATCAAAAGATAAAACAGAGTAGCTGCTCATCTGGGATATGAAAAAGAGGGGGGGGGGGGAAAGTCTGGAAGAAATCTCAGAAGCTCCTCAGGTCTCCATTCTGCCTAAGGCATGCTTTAGTTACTCTCAACTATTTTCAAAGTTTCTTTCCACAGATCTCTACAAGACACATCCTCCAAACTGTCTATTCTAGTGCTGCTCCTCCTCACATTAGAAAGTTTTTGCAATGTCTAACAAATCAGCTGTGCTGCCATTTACGTCATTATCTATCCAATTCTTCATGCCTCCCTCCAGACTTCTCTAAGCAACCTTGGTTGCTTGGTTTTTTCCACACAACCCTCATGTGTTTTGTTTCCTGGATCCACCATTGTCAAATGCAGGACATCAACCTTTTATAAAGGATTAAGCTCCATCTTTAAACTAGTAATTTTTTTTTTCACCATCATTTCAATTAAAAATCTTTTCTACAAATTGATTGCCATCACTGCCTTTTAGTGTCCATAGGGCTACTGCCCTCTCAGCATTTGTACACTTGTTATTTCCACAGCCTTCAGCCTGGCTGGCTAAACAAGCCAACTTTTATAAGTCAGCTCTTGTAAAACATCTCCCAATTATCACCACACAAGCCTCACCCTCTGCACTCATCCTCCATCCACCAGTCACTCCACAGGTCACTGCACAGGTCACTAAAATTACACAGTGTTCTAAATGATGTCTCAGAAATGCAGAAAATTACCTTAACAGTTCAGCTGCTCTGAAAATATCTTTCCAGATTGATCCTAGCTTAACATTTGACTCTTCTTGTGGCAACATTGCACAATCTCTCTTCTCTTTCCCCATAGATTAGATATTTGCCTACAGAAGAAATTCTTGCCAGTGGTCTTAACTGAACACCACTGCACTCTGTATCACTGAATAAAATTAGTTATATTTCTCTAACACAAAAGCCACCTAATTTGTGAATGACATGGTGATTCTTTGATTGATACCTCCCAGATTTGTTTCATCAGAAGATTTCATCAGTATACATTCACTCTTATGTCACCACCACCAATATTTTAGAAGCCAAGCCCATGCCTGCCTTTTGAAGAATGTCACCACACTCAATTTCCCTTTTAATTGTCACTTTTATCAGACAGTTCCTTATGGACTTTGTATCTCCTTTACTAACCCGCATTTTACTTTGCTACACTAATAAATTCCAGTGTAGCATGTCAGAATTATGAAATCACTTCCCATGTAGACTTTTTGCACTCATACAAACCATATATATTTTATTCAAGAAAAGTCAAACAAAAACCTGAGAAGCTCTACACACTGCAAACTTAAGAAAAACTGATCTGAGATTTTTTTTTTCCACCAACTTTTTAACCTGTTTAAGTTTCTTAGAATTTGGTCTACAATTTTTCAGTTACAATTAGTGATGTTTAAAGAATTATGATGCAAATATACAGGAAATCAGTTTCCTGAGTTGCCTCTATCGTCTGCCTTGGTTATGGGAATTCATTTTACTCAAATGCAAGAAATCTTTAGAAGCTTCATATACAAGGACCTTTACAAAACTAAACCAATTGAACACATCAGAAATTTTAGAACTGATTTTATCATTAGCAATATATGTGGCTTTACCTTTTAAATATCTCTAAAATGAAACTACATTACTATTTGAAAGTTTCCAAAACTCTACTACTACCTGAATTGAGAGAGATAAGCATTGTTTGGGATTTCCCTGCTAAATGAGATTTTAAAAGGGAAAAAAAAAAAGAAAAAAAAAGAAAAAAAAAGAATTCAAGCTATTTAATTTGCAATTGACTCAGAAAATAATTCAATAGGGTGGAGTGTATCTTAGATCTCTTCACTGGGTCATCTTTTGTTGTTTCCATCAGCATTTTAATAAATCTCCTCAAGAATTTCTCATCTGAAAATCTCTTTGCCCATAATAAACTCCACACAGGTCATCACAACCATCTGGAGAGGTCATGTGGTTTCTTTAACCATATGTAAGCTTATAACTATGTAGTTTTACAAATGAGAATGTAAACTTCTGAAACCATGTCTGGACTTTGTCTCTTGTTGACATGACATTTGTAGTGGGGCAAAGCTTTTTGATGTGGCTAAGAAAAATGAACAGGATTCTTGCATTTCACATACAGAAAGAGAACAAGCAGTCCAGGAACAACTTGATGGCTAGACATGGTTTTACTCTCCCCCTTGGAAAGAATATTTAATCACTTCAAGAAATTAGCATCCTGACCACCAGCACCAGGGGAATGAAGATAGCACTTGAAGGCAGCCTCCTGTTTGGCTGGGTTTCTTCTTGTGCCACACAGCCAAAGCAAGGTGAAGAGAAACCTCCCATTATTCAGAGCATAGATCAGTCTGCTAATGAATCCCTCTACCTGCAGCTTATGAAAGCACTGAAGATCCTGTAATGATGGAGCACAAAGTAGTTGGGGTGAAGGCAGCCAGGCTAACCAGAGCCCAGTCACAGCACAGTCCATGTGTGAGGCTGGAGATCACCAGTCAGATTTCACAACAGGTCCTGCTTCCTTCCCCACATCCGTGAGGAAGGTCAAATTCCTTTTCAGCTATGAGAGAAGTTGTACCCACAGTGTCACCTGTACTCTTAGCTCAAAGCAAAACTTCTGTACAAGAGCAGAATAACTCTCCTCACAGTTCATTATTGGCATTTTTATTATTTGTACATTGCCTCATCATACTGTTAGCAGGATACCTTGCCTCCCACGGGGTCTCTTGCTATGGTGTTCCTTTCACAGCTCACTTTCCCATATTTCTTCCTATCTCTCACTATGTCTTCCCCAAATTTTCTAGTTCTCATTCCCTCCTAGATTTTGCTCCCCATTCCCTTGTGGAAGGTTAGAATAATTAAATAGTCAACAGTGCTGCAGTAACCCTTGAGAACTGCTGGAATGCTTTCAGTAGGCTTCCCAAACAGCCCAAATGAGAGTAATGAAGATAAAGTTAAGTCCATGCTGCACAGGCACAGCACGAGGGTTCCTGCAAACTCAGACAAGACAGTAACACATTTTGATTCACACTCACATTGTGAGTGTTTTCCTCACAATCCTATCAGCTAAAACATGCTGCTATTAATAAATTCAGCTCTGCAGCATCAGAAATATATCCTGCGGGACAAACAAAAGCATTGGAAGAACTAGTGCCAGGCTGCAAAATCAGTGATCTTTAGTCCTTGTTAAGCAGAAGAAAAATAGGATTGGAAAGCAGATCTGTGTGCTAGTCCCAGTTCAGCTTCTCTGCGATGCTCCATTAAACGCTCCGAGTTTTCCAGCTCCTGCTTTAAGAAAGCAAGATCAGATTTTCAGGGGCGCTAGATACTTAGGTGCCAGTCATGGCTATGGGAGCTGAGAGTCTTCAACATCTCATAAAACTAGAGGGAGCAGCAGATATGCAAAAGTGATCAGCCTGAATTAGAGAACAATTGCTTAAATTTCATCTCCTTGTGAGGCCACATCTGGAATATTGTGTCCAGGTCTGGGCCCCACAGTTCAAGAAGGACAGGGAACTGCTTGAGAGAGTCCAGCACAGAGCCACCAAGATGATTAAGGGAGTGGAGCATCTCCCTTCTGAGGAAAGGCTGAGGGAGCTGGGGCTCTTTAGCTTGGAGAAGAGGAGGCTGAGGGGGGACCTCATTAATGTTTATAAATATATGAAGGGTGAGTGTCAGGGGGATGGGGCCAGGCTCTTCTCAGTGATGACCAATGATAGGACAAGGGGCAATGGGTGTAAGCTGGAACACAGGAGGTTCCACTTAAATTTGAGAAAGAAACTTCTTTACAGTGAGGGTGACAGAGCACTGGAACAGGCTGCCCAGGGAGGTTGTGGAGTCTCCTTCTCTGGAGACATTCAAAACCCACCTGGACACCTTCCTGTGTGATCTCATCTAGGTGTTCCTGCTCTGGCAGGGGGATTGGACTGGATGATCTTTCGAGGTCCCTTCCAATCCCTAATATTCTGCGTGATTCTGTGTGTGTGATTCTGTGTGTGTGTGTTATATGCCTCAATCTCTGTACGTACAGCCCCACCATGACTTTAGCATGGCCCACCGTTCCCTCTGCACTTGTCACCATTGCTTTCTTTGCCACTAGTTACTTTTCCTCCTCCTATGACAGTGCCCCCAATCTCTGTTCTCAGTCACCACAAGCTGGAGGTGCCATATCCAGCCCATTTGTCTCTAAGCCAGGGCCTGCATTTTCTTTTAGTTTTGGCCTTGAGGGCAAAGCCCTCTGCTCATCTCACCACAGGAGCAGCCAAACTCAGAAGCTGGGATAGCAACTGTCTTCTATCACAAAGGAACTGAGAACAGATTCATAGACAACAACAACAAAAAAACACATTGAGCTTCAAAAGCTTCTTCAAAGCACTAGTTTTACTATCGTGCTTACAATCCCAAAACGCCAAGTTCCTCCCTTCCCATCTATTCACTCCTTAAATATATGACACTACTGACACAGCAGTAATTTTTCCTCACTCATCAGTAATGAAAACAACTATCAGAACCCAGAAAGCCTCCTCCCAAAACCACAAGGGAACTGGGTAACGGTGATCCCTACAGCACAGAGCTGAGCAGAGTGCTCACACTGCACAGCGAGCTGCAGCTCGCACCGAGTGTTACAACCACCCTGTCTGTAACTGTGGCTACTGTACTCAGTGTGCATTTGCCAGGCCAACAGCAGAGTAATGAATCACATCAGATATGAAGCATACCATTTTACCTAAGGAGGAAGAAAATTGCAGACTAACCTAGAGTAAATAATAAATCAAGAGAATGATTGCAGTGTATGTGTGCATGCTCTGTTTCCAGAGGGGAAAAAGTACACATTATTCATTAATCTAAATCTATGCAACAGTTTAGCCAGATTGTGCTCTGCTCCTCAACACAGTTTCAGGCAATACAAAAACTCAATTGGTCTGATTAAGTCGAGGTAAGAGATTCTGCATCCCCTACTTACAGATGAAAGGACTTCAAGCAACCAAAACACAAGGCCCTACAAGTAAATATCATAGAGTTCTACCTCAGATTTATTGCACTCATGAGTCCGCATTATTACTAACAGAATACAATGACTTGACAGGTTTGCCACAGATCCACTGGACAATGTTTGTTCATCCAAGATATCATGAAAAGCTAGATTTTAATTCTGGCATGGCATGCAAAAGTATGTGCTTCAACTTCAGGCAGTTATTTCTTCCAATTAACCCTAACTTCCGCTAAAGTGGTTACTTCAGATTAACAGGGGGTGGGGGGAAAGGCAAACTATTCCCTTGTTCCCTTGTAGGAAACAGCCAGAAGACCAAGTATGAGAAGTGACTGATTATAGACTGTACTACAACAGATGCACTCACCCACTCTCAGTGTACCACCACACAAAAATACTCACAATAAATCCAAGTTTCTTATAGTCTCGTGTATACATGGATTTGCGTTTCTCAATGCTGCCGCTGCTGTTGTTGGGTTCAGATTCGGCATCAAATGCAATTCTTCGCAGCTCAAATATGATATCCCGCTGAGCCTATGTTAAAAAAAATGGTTAAAATAACTCACCTCTCACTTTAATAACCACTACCACTAAAGCTGTTTCCAAACACTATTCCCTCCACTATATATATTCCCCATATATTCCCTCCACTGCTCAACCTTTCCTTACGTAAATTCCCCACTTCATCCTCAGAGAGACAGTCAGCAAGAATGACTTTGTGGTTCCCATTTTCCAAAGTCCTCACAGTTGTGGGGTTAACATGCAGATGCTTAAGTGTTGACTGAAGCTGGACCCCTGTTAGCAAGGCCACTAACTACACACTTAATTTTAACCACAGGCATGAAACCATAGAAGCCAAGAGATCATACACACACATTTCAAATTATCTGGTACTTAAGCACTTTGCTGGCTAAAATCAAAATGGCTCAGCACTCTGCATTCCTTTTGGTAATGGTCCATTTTTGCTAGCACAGGAATGGGCAAGAGAGGAATTACTGCAGTTACACATCACTAGAAATGTCTCAAGACAGTGATAACCACCTTATCATCAATGCTTACAACACTGTGTTAGTCACTCTATGGAGATACGCACTAGTTAATTCCATGTACATTCCTGAGAGTCAAACTTTCCAGCCTCAAACTTAAGAAACAAAAAGGCTAAAATCCTAGAACATTATGTTACTTATGTTTACAACCACCTTATTCTCCCACCTCCTCTTCTCCAGATTATCAAGCAAGTCTTAACACAACTCCCTCCTAAAAATGAAATCACATTCCTCCCTGCAAAGAGCCTAAAAGGCCACAAAAAATAAAGAAACAAAAAACATCATCTCTGTGTCTCATTGACTCTATATTTAAACTCGAATCTCTTAGGGGAGTAAGGGCCTCTTTTTGCACAATGAACAATATTAAAGCTGATGTTTGGACTCAGCAAGCAATAAACAAATGAACAACTATTACATAGGTTCCCAGTAACAAAAATGGGGTTTTTTGTAACACAAATTAACTTCAGCTCTAGCATGCCAGATAGTTTAATTCAAACATTCATTTTAGCTCTGTGAAAGTAGTTTTAGGAAGGACCATACATCTCTATTGCTCCTGAGATGTACACAACAGAAACAAATGCTGGACTGCTGCTTGGAGTCTTAGCTCAGGATGTCACCAAATTCAGTTCATGGAACCACATGGCCATTTTGTTGTATTTTTGCACAAGGAATGCAACCAGAAATCAGAACCCAATTTCACAGAGAGAAAAAGAGAGAGAACAAATGAATTGTGTAAGCATTTCTAGCTGTGTCTTTTCCTCCATAAAGAGCCCTAGGCACAGCAATGAGCAGTTGTCCTCTTCCTGTTGTGACCATATCATGCCAGATGTTTACCTGATCCTGTGGATCCATTTTTGTCATCATTCTGTCTTCCAGAAGGTTAAAGGTAAGTACTTGTAGAACATAAAGCTGATGTGCCATTTCATTATTGATGGCCCTCTGTGCCCTGATAACATGCTGCAAGGAAAGAGAGACTCTGGTGAATGCCACCTTCTCAGAAAATTACATTAGGTGCACTCAGGTGTTTCCATTTCTGGAAGTATGTGTTTGCTATGCAACAGTGTCTGTACATTCCAGAAAAAAAAGAAAATCAAACCAGGACTAATGCTATTGATTTAGATACTATAAAAGTAAATTCAAGTAAGGGACAAGACTTTAAGATAACACACCAAAGCTTTCTCCTTCTAGCCACTAGATAGAGCTGGTGCATATGTTGAGAAGTGGCACTAAAAAACAAAAAAATCACCACTGAAAAATCACTTTGAAGAAGAATTAACTCCTTACCAAGGGCATTAGAGCTCTTTATATTAAAAAAAATAGATTATATTAAGAAAATAGTTAAGAGAGTAGCTGAAAAGTATTCAGGCTGCAGATGCAACCAGCAAATACAGGGATGTAACAGGACTACTGCTGCAGGAGTCAACATCACATCAGAACCCTACCTCGACCAGAAAACTCCGTTCTGTATGAGGAAGATTGCTTAGATTGCTTATACATTAGTATACAAAGCCTCATATGTGCAGAATTATCCCATCCAGAAAGCAGATACCAAACTGATGGACAATTTAAAAATCCCTGGTGTGCCAAAAAACCACCAAGTGGTTCTGTATGGGAAACAGACCTGGGTCACTAAACACAGCAGAAACACATAAGGAGAGAGTCACCAAGTAGGAGGTGGATACAGCAGCTGATACTGTACAGTTCCAGAGAACAAAAAAATCTACCAAAAGCCACTGGAACATTTTACAATAGTAAATGAACACCTAAGAATATTATCCATATGCTTATACCAAATTTCTTACCACAAGCACTGTAAAAATATGCTTTCTGAAATGAATTCTGTTTTTTTTGTGCACATCATTGAAGTTACAATAGCAAATGAGAGAGAGAGAGGGGTTGTTTGGTTGTTTTGTTTGGTTTACACTGTCTAGTACCTCATAACAGAGAAAGAGCACTTTCCCTTGTTCCCATGAAGATGTAATCTACTCTAAAATCAAAGGCAAAATCCATCTGATTATCCATGATAGCAGATACAAGTATTTTATATTACATTAATTAACTTCACTGTGAGCTGTATTTCACGCTCCTTTTGTGCAAGTGGTGACAAACTGTGTGCAACTTTATACCAAGACAGAAAAATCTGTAGAACTGAAAAACACAGATTTATTCAGTATTATATTTTCAGGAAGAAACCACAATTTATTTGGCTGGGAAAATACCCTTTCTGATAATTAGTTTTGAATCCATTCTACAACCAAACCTTTACCTTATATATTACAAGCTTCAAAACATATCAAAATACAAGTGCAATTAAAATATATTTAGATAAAACCTATGATAAAACCTCCCCAAAACTGGAGTCATCTTTTTTCTCTGCTAATGAAAAATAACTTTGAAAATTATATACTTACAGTTAAGATGATAGAGCGAAGCTGCTTTTGTGCCAAAATGTTTGCCATTTCCTGATTTAGTTTAAAAAAAAAATAAAAAAATTAGGCAGAAGCAGGTATTTTAGTGCCATACCTAGAAGAACACTGACTTAAAAGATTTTAGTCTTAAGTTTCTGCAGTGTTACTTATACATTAAATGAAGCAGGATATCAGGCATACCAAAGTATGTATTATTTTGGGGGTCACAAACTCAGATTACTCTGTTATGAGAAAAGGGACAAAGTCAAAAGTATGTCACAAGCTGAGGGTACTTTGGTGACCCAAAACCAGCAATGAAAGACCTCAGAAGAGACTTCTGTGGGTTAAACAGAATATTTACACACACACTTGTTGAAGCCCAATTTCCCTCCACAAACAACACAGAAGGAAACATGGGATGGAAGCCAGCCAGTGCTTTGAAACAAGATGTCAAACAACTTGCTTATTTACATTAATATTTTGACTGTTTTAAAGTCAAGTGCTCCAACTTTCACTCAATAAATCAGCCTACAACTCACTACTGTTTCATCATAGCAGAGAGTACTTCTCCCCTGTATTTTTGGTAGAAATGTTGACATTGGTCCACTATTTTGTCTTAAATGAACTTCTCTTTGTAGACGTGTCTGAAGTCACTATCAAGAGAATATGCTTTTACTGTCACTCTTAAGCAGCTGATCCCAGCTGTCCATGCTGCAAACTGCCCAACAATGCATAGGAGGGAATATTTTATACTTATCAAGCATGAGGGTCTAATCTGAACCATATCTACAAGGGAATACCCCACTTTTAAGCTCCAGGATTTTTTCCATCAATATAGAAATACATGTGTGTGTGTGTGTATGTAGATATATGCCAGCATAGAACTTAGAGCAATTATCATAATGTAATTATTTTTAAATTCTTGTTTTTCAAAATGTACTATTTAAGGATTTGGCTAACATATTTATTGCAAACTGCTATTTAGACACTGTTTATATGTACACAAAGGGGTAGTGTTTGGAAGTAGTAGATCATTGATTGGAAAGACAGCTGATGTACATACAGCCTTACATGATACAGCACATCAAGGCTGACACATCCTTAAGGACGTTCTTAGGACGCACTGTGATTCTGTGCAGCTGGCACCACATCAAAAATACTGTTTATGTTCAGGTGAAATACATTTTTTTAAAGAATTCCTGGTGATCTTTGTGAGAGTTGAAGGGTAACATAAAGTGCATACTGGTTACTTTTATATAACAAACAAGAAAGTAGAGAACAGGGAAACTGAGATATAAAACATATGAAGAACTGGATTGCTGAAACATGGCTGCACAAACAATGTAAATAAAGCAAGTGTCAGGGTGAGATCTTGCTTGCAAAAAGAAAATAATTCTAACTGCAATACAGGAGGCAAACACAGATGTTGACTGTTTAATTTATGCCAGATAAAGGCTGCTGCAACAGAACATGGGAATGATAAGGAAAGGAAGAAGGGACCAAAGACAAGAGAAATTCAGCTTTAATTTTTAAGTTTTTTCTGGCTAAGCAGGTTTCAGTTGCAAGGAATGAATGACAGAGATGCTTCCATCTCATTTGGAAATGCACAGCTGAGCTGCAGGGGGAGTGCCAGGCACATGATATGCTTCATGTCCCAGAGAACAGACTAGCTGGTTTTGTCAAAGTGTATCTGCTGCCAAAAGATGGACAGGTAAAGAATATGAGGTAGTCTTTTCTGCATTCAAGGCAAAAAAATAGGAATTTTTTTTATTTGAGTGTTTGGAGAGGATTATAAAATCATCACTTTTTCTTATACCTGTAATTTATAAGGTTGTTATTAGGATTATTTTTTGTCACTGGACCAAAAACTGATAGAAGCAACGAGCATTCACAAAACTCACTACTGCATCAAAATCAATTTTATCTCCCAGAAAGCTCTATGGCTATTAGCAGCTGATGAGCTGCCTCTTCTAAAATAAGCAGTGTAGTAACAGATGAGAATAAGAATTATTTCACAAAATTTGCTGTCTCATTTCCCATGGCAACATGTCTCTGCAAAAATGCAGACAATTGCCAAAAAAACTGTTTCAAACATTCACAGTTATCATTTCAATGCTCAAACTCTCAGCTTTTTTCAGATTAAAGACTTTTTTTAAATTAAATAACGTAGGTGTCTCTGGGTGAATTGATCCTTGATAATGGCAGAGGAAGCAAAGCAACCAGGGAGTTCTCACTAAAAAAAAGGAAAACCTGGAACCTCTTGGCTTTATGCATTACAGAAATTAAAAAAAAATGAAAAGAAAAAAAGAAAGGAAGGAATTCAGATACTAGCACCAATTTAAATCCTTTCCTTAATTGCAGTGCAGTCATCCACATAGTGCCAGTCCCGTAAGACAGCAGCAGAGAGTGACAAAGCTCCTAGAGTCATACGGGGTCTGGTGCAGTTTCTCACTCCCAACCACATCAGTGGTGAGCACCGAGCCTTAACTTCTGAGTACCCACCATCAGATAATTACACGAGACTGCATCACCTCAGTTTGTTATCTTAGAAAGACAGAATCTGGTAAATGACATCAGTTATCCCTACCTTGAAGCTAATGGACACCTACTTTCTTCAATGCATGGTTTACTAATTAACCACAAGATAGATATAAAGAGAAACCTAACAGATTCTGACTCCTTATTATCAGTTATGAAAGGCTGAAGGGAACTTTCTGCAAGTGTCAGAGCCATCAGCCTTTAAGCCAAACCACATCATTATATTCTGATGATCACAAGCTCCATGACTAACAATTTTGTGTCACAGCAGCAGGTACTTCAGGTGAAGTGAAGCCTGCATGGTCTACTGCCAGCCTCACTGCGTGGTTATGCTGTTGGTGAAGCACAGGTTTACTTGCTGGGAATGCCCTGTGGTACTGTCATCTTCAGGAGCATGTGCCCACTGATTAATATTAAAGTCTTATCTACATCTGACATTGTCTCTCAACTTCAAATATGGCCAAAGCACACTTTTCACAGAAACATAAGCAGTAGCAACTATATACAAATGTAAAAAGTGAAATATCTGCTTTTGTTTCAAGAACCTATCATAGATTTATACCAAAACTGAAAGACAGTTTTAAATCCATTTTTTGTTCATTAGGGGCCTTCTTCCCTAAATAACTGAAGACTGTATTGGAGGAAAAAGGAAAAAAGGAATGGGATAAAAAGGCTTCTTTTTCTTTTTCTTTTTTTTTTTTTAAATAAAGTGTAGGTTTACTTTGCCCTGTTTGTAATTTCAAAAATATTTTTGAAGCAAAAAAGCAAAATTACCCATTAAGGCTTTGATGTTTGTTTAAACAATCTCCTGCATTTAAAAATGTAAATAAATCTAAGGAAAGTCCCTGTCATAACTGATCAGCTCTCAATGAACTTGTTCTGGACACTGACAGTGCGTCACCACAAGAATTATCATCTGTTCTGGTGACAGAAATGTTAAATAAATAAATGACTAAATCTATTTCGACACAGGCTAATGACTTCACAAGCATGGGTAAAACTTCTCTATTTCATAGCACATCACATTCCATCCTCATTTAACAGCAACTAGCAATCTTGAAATATTTCTTTTTGAGACTTCTGATCTCTGGCACTAAAGTTAACTTAAAACAGCACATTGTAAAAGTCTTGAAATTCCTACATGCCAAGATATTTCCATTTTCAAAAGGAAGGCGCTTTTTATTAAAAAATCTGGGGAGGAAACAGTTTACCAAAAAATAGCCTGGTTTTACAAGCTGTGCTGGCAAAGAGAACAGTACAATAAATAACTACAGCCAGCCACAGTCAGCACGGTTCATGTGAGGTTATGGGGAACTACAAAAGCACAGAAGAATGCTTAATCCCTCCTAATATTGGTACAAGATGGAGGTAGCTCCATTAAAATGAATGATAATACCAGCAGGAAACAACAGAACAAGTTTCACTTTGAATTAACTGCAGGAAAAGTATGACTGGGACAACTGCAGGGATGAATGTGGCACACTTTTCCTACAGATGTGTAGATATACAAGACCCAGCGACTTACCTGCCTCTTGTCATCTGGTGCTTTAAGGAAAAGTGCATTTATTACTGCAATGGTGTATGTCTGGATTTCTTGGTCTGTCCTGTTTGGAACAAAATTATAAATATGAGAGAAGAACACAAATACACACCAGTTATAGAAACTGATCTTCCAGTTGCATTACTGCAGGTAGAAATGGAGGGACTTAATGTTAACCATGTAAAAGTTAGGAAATCAGTCAAAAGCTGGTCATGACTAGGTTGTCTCTATTATTAAGAGAGACAAGATGTTCTAGTGGGACATTCAGCGTTCAAGAAAGGTGGAATCACACTCCTGAAGTGCCACTGACCCTCCACTGATCACAGCAGGAGCTCAGACAATCAGCTTCTGCCAGATGCCCAACAGCTCAAAGTAAGAAGAGGAATCTTCCCTTAAAGGGTTCTGGAGATGAACATGCTGGTATGAAAAGCTTTTCAGGTGAGTGGAAAATGTCCCAGCTGGGAGGCAAGTGTAACTATATGCTATACATTACTCTGTGCTACAGGAGGCACTTTCCATCCCTTTAACCACCACATGTTACTGACTAAGAAAAAGCTTATCCCTTTTCAAATATACCTTCAGCAAAAGCTGACCAATTTTTGCCTTACACACTTCTCAAAGGCTGGCAAGCAAAACAACCTCATCATGCTAATGGCATTAAGTATTTTATTACTATGGGGTGCTCCTCTCTTCCCACCTTCCAACCACACAGGTAGTTTAGTGCAAAAACAAAAAATAATTTAAAAAAAATAATCAAAATTTAAAAAAGCCCCCAATGATCAAGCAAGTCCAGAAAGCTGGTTACCAGTCATCCAGGCACTTACAGCAGATGCAGGATTCATACAGGAGGTCGCCAGTCTTTATACCACTCTTCTCCCAAATGCCATGCTCATTTGGGGGAAAAAAATAAAACCAAAAACATCCACCAGATCAGGTGGCAGTTGAAGACACTCACCCCTGCAGATGTGGAATGAGCTGCCCAATTGTGATCTCCTGTGCCACCTTCTGGTACAGGTCATGGCTATTGAGCACCATGGATTCCAGGATTGCTAGTGACCGTTGCAAGATAGAGATGTCCGAGGCAAATTTGTTCACATAGCTTGCTATCTACAAATTCAAACATTTATTAGAGAATTTACATCTTATCATGAAAACAGGGAAAGGGAAGGAAGAAAAAATGTGGACATAGCTCAGAAAGGCATGAGAATAAATGCAGTATTGTCCACACGCCAGGTATCAGCAAATACCTGAAAGCAAGCAACCAGGCACTGCAGATACCTTCAAAGGACACAGGGGCACAGATTGTTCAGCTGGCACAAATCACCACAGATTTATGTTAATATTCATACCACCGAAATATATGCTTCAACATTACATTATGAACATGATAAATCAACATTAAAAGAATTAGAATGGTTATCTTTTTTTGTGAAGAAAACTTTGGAAAGGAAAAGGAGAATACTTCTCATTCTCTCCAGTAGAAACCTGTGCAGAGTTTTATCTAATCAAATATCCAGGCTCAAGGCAACTGTTGCAAAACAGCAATTTACATCTAGCTCTCTGGCAAAACACACTCTAGCAAAATATGGTTTTTTGTTGTTTTTTTTTTTTTTCCCCTGGCTGTTAGCAACAACACTGAAAGCTCTCTCTGCAGGTTACAAATTAAAATTCTGCTGATGATCGTTTATCAGCACAACTGGTTCTGTAACTGTGTCTAGAGCCCCGTCTCACTAAGTGTTCATGCATCAATAAACCTCCTGCATACTGTGAGCTGCCACAAACAAGTGGCACCTTCATCCAAACCAAGTCTGACCTCTGCTTTATTCAAGTGTGGCAATGACATGCTGCACACTCAACATCTGCAGAGCCAACACAGCTGTGCAGTCAGATGTGGCAATGGTGTTCTTCCACATGCTGCCCAGTCCAAGGACCCAGATCCTCGGGAAGAAGCTTTGCCTTCTGCTGACCCAGGAAGCAAGAGCTGCCTGGGTTTTCCTTGGACGCACTGATACCAGCAACAGTCAAGCTGAAAGGTACCCGAGGCAGCACAGACAGAAGAAATGTTGTGTGACCACAGTTATTTGCTCTTTACAGCCAAGTAACAGACTACAGTGGCCCTGTCTCAAGTCTGATGGGTTCCTTCCAGAAAACTTCAAGTCTACGTGCTGCTTCAGTACTCACGCTACAAGCCATTAATGGGAGTCTACTGTTTCTAATTCTGGATGTTTGCTTCCTTAGGCCTTGGCATCGTTCTCCTTTCAGAGGAAGAAAGGCATGACCCATGCTTGGAAAAGCTGCCTAGCTGCCCGTATAATTCACAGTTCAATATTGACATGTGGACAACGACATTGTTTTGCACTTGTGACATTCTGAGTAGTACTGAAGGAACAAAACATCCTTTCTGCAACTTTGGTTGGAGATGACAAGGGAAGATGGACAGATTTTTCTTCTTCTAATCTCCTGCAGCACTGCTGTTTGCTCTGCTACTTGGTTTGCATTACCACATTAGGTACATGCAATGCTGAACATAACTCAGTTCAGAAAATAAACATTGATTTCACAGAAAAAAAAGAACCAACTCATGCATGCATAGAGAACAGGAGGAGAGAAGCAACTTAATTAGCCTTTTTCTACTCTGGACTTTCAATCACAGAATCATGGAATGTTGTGAGTTGGAAGGGATCCACAAGGGTCATCCAGTCCAATTCCTGTCCCTGCACAGGACAATCCCAACATTCAGCCCATGTGTCTGAGGGCCTTGGCCAAATGCTTCTGGAATCTTGTCAGGCTTGGTGCCATGAGCACCTCCCTGGGGAGCCTGTTCCAGTGCTCCACCACCCTCTGGGTGAAGAACCTTTTCCTAATGTCCAACCTCACCCTCCCCTGGCACATTTCCTGCCATTTCCTCTGCTCCTGGCGTTGGTGGCCACAGAGAAGAGATCAGCGCCTGACCCTCCTCTTGTGAGGAAGTTCTAGACCGCAATGAGATCTCGTCTCAGTCTCCTCTTCTCCAGGCTGAACAATCCAAGTGACTTCAGCCTCTCCTCATAGGGCTTCCCCTCTAAACCCTTCACCAATTCAGTGAAGTCCTCTGGACACTCTCCAGTACCTTTAGATCCTTTTTATACTGTGGTGCCCAAAACTGCCCCCAGTAGTTGAGATGAGGCCGCGCCAGTGCAGAGCTGCCTGGAAGTCCTGAGCCCAAGTAACATTTACATTAGTATCTAACACACATTGTGCTGTTCAGAGTAACGAGCTGTATCTCAGAAGCACCATACCACCCTATCTCTTTTAATGCTCTTCCAGTTGGGTTTTGATGCACTGCAGCCAGAGCTGCCAGATGCCCAGAAGACCCACAATACAGACAATGTATGCACGGACCAAGTCTGCGCTGCTCGCACAATAAGCCAAATACACTCTGGATGCCTCACAGTCATCAGGCATCCATCAATCAGTTGTGCAGCAGGAATACAGTATGTCCAGACTGTGTCCCAACTTCTCAGACTACTGTCATCATCCTCTTTAGAAGCCCTGATGTGTATGAATTACTCTTGGTGCAGCAGGTTCCTTCCCATGACATTTCAAGCAGCGTATAAATGCTTCTTTGGGACATATTCATAGGAGGGGACCTCAGTCTAGGACAGGCTGCCTTAGACATATTTATTCTTCTCATCCTGGACCATAATATCTTTTAATCATAAACACAAACCCAAGGTATGAAGCTGGCTTGTGTGTTTAAAAAGCTAGGATGTATCACACTGACCATACATGCAAAACATCTGCTAGGGAACTTGCATGTCAAGCTATGTATATTCATAACCACTTTGCTGAAGCATGAAGTCTGGCCAGAAATAATAGGCTTATCTCCCCTGATAAATAAGGCATGCCAGTTCCAGAGGGAGTAACATTAGATTAAAAAGAAATTCTATTACCATACTTGAAGTTGTGGATGAGGAAATAAAAAAATAAAAAAGACTTCTTGAAAAGAGACAAGAATCAATAGGAGTTCATATTTACTTGAAACAAATAAAACAGAATTTGCTGTTGTCTGCTTATTGAGCACCACGTGCAGGGAGGGCTTTCAACATCTAAAAATAATTCTGAGCTCATTTATCCAAAATTCTGATGATAAAAATAATGCAAGCTCAAAGGAATATAACCTCGCCTCCAGAAATAAGCAACTTCATTGCTTTTGCACTTTCACATGAAAACCTGTGACGTGAGTGTGTCTCATTGAGGATAAAACTATTTGTTCAGCAAAATACCTGTCACTTTAATACCTGCATAGCCCTATCAGGACATACATAGCCACACAGAAAAGAAAGTGACTGGGTGCTTAAACTTCCAGTCGATTTCAAGGGAAATTAGGAATCTGAATGACTTGACATGTTCAGCCCCAGTGCTCTGCTGAAACAGGAGTTAAACATGTTAAAGGTAGATAAGAAACCTGTAGCAAACTAAACAACATCATCTGAGTTCTCTTCCAGTTTCAGCATCACTCAAAGCAGAGGGGAGAGAATTCAAAAGTTAAAAATGAAAAATTTTAAAACAAACAAACTAAACTCAACCCTGCCACCAACAAAAACCACACAGGGAAAGAACAGTGAAGGAAACAGATCTGATTTTCTGAGCAGTGGTATGTTCATTAGTCATCTGCCTGGACTATTCTGATAATTAAATTAAATGTAATGCAATTAAATGTACAGAAAAAATCTGACAAAGTTTTGTTCCCCATTAAGTCCTAATTCATAGTAAAACTTTCAAGCATGCATCTCATTTTCAGGTGAGGAACTAGAGTTGCACTCGACTACAGCAAAACCAACTGACAGTTGTGAGACACAGAGATACTTTCCCTGCTGCCAGCCCTTTTTCCTGCACAGGGCATTTTAGAAGGCAGAGTAAACAATCCATCAAGGTTAAGACTCTGCATCACATAGTTACGAAACAGCAATTAAAAATACCTCTTAGAATTATTTATATAACTTTCTTAACCAAGGCTACCAACTTTATTTCTCCTCTTCTAGGAACTGAAGATGGGAGTGCCAAATTTGTATAGTGTATTTTGATATTCAATTACCATGACATTTTTTAAGAACTGGGCATCCAAATCCTTGAGGCAACTATGGAAGCTGGAAATAAACTATTGTCATAAGCAAGAAAAAGGTCTTGAGAGAATCTTGCATATCATAAGGAAGTTGTTTCAAATGATGCTGTTTTCCCTTAAGATAAGGAACAAAGCTCTCTCTGAAAGTGTCAATTCTTATTTGCAGCAGTTGGAATAGCAATCTTTGTGTAGCCAAAGGATGAGAGGGAGACTGCATCCCACAACAAGCAGTCAGTCATTAGAAGCAGTCAGAGGTTCCCCTTGAGATCTCTTCTACCTTCTGTATTTTAAGTTAGCAAACTATTCAAGAAAAAAGTTCAAACTAATTCCTCCCCATTCCAGTTTGGCTTCCATTTAACATGAAAGACAGCTTCAAAGGGCAGAAGCACTTGATTGCAAAGTTCCCCCTCAGCTAGCAGAAACTTATGAGCTCCCTTATCCACCCTGTCAACCACTTGAGTAAGCCCATCAGCAACCTCAAGTGGCCTGTCAAAAGCCAAGGTCAGAGAAGCCAGTGAGAATAAAGCTGCAGATTGGTGTCAGAGAGACATGGTCCAAAGGTGCTCCTTTAGGTTTGCCCCTTGCCCACAGAGCCCCACTGAGGGCTCTGCTCTTCTGGCTCCCAACTGCGTGGCAGGTCAGGACATGCCTGTGCCTTTTGCCTCTGGTTTTGTCATTCTTTGTCCTTCTGTTTCACTTCTAACTGTCCTATTCTTCTCCTGGGTCCCTTTCTTGTTCACCAGTTTCACTTTTGGTTTTTACTCTCCGGTTTTGGTTCTCATAGGTACTGCATGAGAAAGCTTTTCTTTGTGGCTTTTGCTTTGGTTTTTAAATTGGGTCACTATCCAGGGAAACCTATGGAAGTGCCAGACAGAAGAGACCAGCCATTATCAGGGGTGCACACAACACTCTCTTCTGTAGTTAATATGGAACCCAGAGGGCAAAAAGATGCTGCTAAGGTTAGACAACGACAACCATTTTGAGTCACTAACAAAGCAGATTGATTTAAACTCATTTTGGCAAGTTCCTTCATAGATTTCTCAGTAGGCTCCCCTAGCAAATAAGGCATTCTGGGCTTGACCTTGTATCTCATGAAGTCGGTGAAAAAACAGTTATACTATTTTCTTTGCCATGAAGAGATAACCATAATCATCATCACAATCTAGCTAGAATGCAAGATTGGCAAAAAACCACAGTCCAAAACCCAGATCAACTATACTAATCTTTCTTACAAATAGCATCCATCATTTTTAATGACCAAAAGTGAACTTTAATATCTTGTGCCCTTTTCAAAATTGATTCTTCTTTCACTTTTGGCAACAAAAGTAAATTTGCACTTTCCTTTGGTGGTAGCAATTTTCTAAACAAATTTAAATTAAAAATCTTTCCTCTGACACACTCTGTTAAAAGGAAGAGATGTTTGCCACAGGTTATATTCATTCTATTACTACTTCTGATATCATTTTAGTGAAGTAACTCTGGTATTTTCTGAGCCTGTACAAACACACTTTAAGTTCTAAGCTCAACCTGGTTTGAAAATGCTTTGTAAAGACATGTAGGTGCTTCTTTTTCCTCACAGTAAATGAAAAGGGGTTCAATCAGTAACAAAACTCTTCTCCAAAGTCTTACTTAAGGATTAAGTACTTGAAGCTCTGTACTTAAAGAGTACTCCTGTGTTTCTGCTGCTTTTGTTCATCTCCTACATGTAAGAAAAGAAAATAACGTTGCAAAATGTGGAAAGATCTTCTTTCAAAACCACAGATCTTGGTTGCAAGATTCTGAGGCAGCAGAGTTCAACTTGATAAACTCAGTAGATATCAGCTTAATTTCAATTTGTAAACTAACTCATTCCTCTTCCTCCCATATCCCCAGAGGAAACATTTCAGTGCTGTTTTTCTTTCAAGAAATATGCCATTACTCATGTTCATTTACATGAAATCAAAATACTAATTCTTGCTTAAACAGCATGGGTTACAGGTTACACTGCAACTGAGGAAGCAATTTCTTGTGTAATGAGCCTAACACAGTGTTGATCCCATTTCACTCCCATTGATTTCTGTAGAAGTTGGGCCAGATCATGCAACTATAAATATTTATAGTTTGAAACAGCACTTTAATCCCATTTTCATATAGCTTTTTGACCAATGACCTAAATAACGTACCTGGGGGGAGGGGGGGGAGGGTGGAAATCCAAACCAACTACTCACCTCAAAAATGCAAACTGATATAGAAGAGATAGCATTGATTACAAGTTTACCTTTTTAATGAATGCCACAGAGAATGTATCCCACGATACAATCCCATGATCCATCAGCTCAACAAATGCAGTCAGTGTAAAGGACAACATATCTCCAAAGCTGCAAGAGACAGGAGTCATGACAACATTTACCAGTGATGCAGCAGGGCAACGACCAGGGGAATAAAGCAGCAGGAAGCTTTCAGAAAGGCAGGAAAATGAAGTCAATTATGGAGTAAGAGGTAGCAGAAGAGCAAGAGAGGCCGTGCAACAGATAGTCTCCAAAACAATTTAGCATGGACATCAAGAATAGTCACCTGGAAGAAAGTAATTTTGTAAGAGAAGAACTAATCCCCAGGAGAACACTACATGCAATGCTCAAGGAAATGAGATAGTCCTAATTAAACTCCTCTTATAAATTCAGAGTTTTAGATCTAATAGAACAAAATAAGTGAGCTTTTTCTTATTAACTTATGGAAATGCTCCTAAATGACTGTCATACAGAAGTGCCACATTTTGGTACCTCAGTATCAAATAAATTGGCAGAAAGTTAGCAGATGGTTCCTTCTCTTACAAGGAAGTAAATACAATTGAAGAGGTTTTCTATTGAGCAGTACTTTGCCAATAGTTAATGCCTCAATTTCTCTCTCTGAACCCAAAGATATATCTCCTTTAGTTTCTCAATAGGCATCCATGTCAAGCGAATTGCGAAGTTCCCATGATTTATCCAAGCATGCAGCTCAAATTGTTTAGGGTTTGCAGGCCACTACACTGTATTTCACATCTGTAAATTTACACCTGTAAATCTGTCATTCAATGCATCTTTGTATGAACTCAACTAAATTCAGCACGGGCTTAAAGGTAAAATAAATAACGTGCTCTAATCTCCTTAGCAGCAAAAGAATATTCCACATTAAAAACCAGTTTTTAAAGATTAACTTCATTTCTGTATATAGTCAGAGCACCAAACAGCCAGGCAGCCAGAATAATTTCAACGAAGCCATTTAATGAGGTAACTACTCAATACAAGCAGCAGTGCCCAGAGCTCAAAATAAAGCAGTGTATTACCCTTAAGGGCATGCCAAGCTGCCTGCAAGGTACTCTGCCACCGAGCCATTGCAGGCATAAGCACACAATCAATCTAAACAGCGTGAATAGTCCCAGTGATTTTAATGCAACAGCTTACCTAATAAAAAGATAAAATTTTAAAACAACTCTGTCAGATTGGAACTGCAATCCTCCATGTATTGAAAGCCTGAGTGTAATACTGCAGCCATAGTTAAACAATATAATTGGTAATCCTGATTGTGTGATTTGTTCCCCTGCTATCCTGCACCAACCCAACACAAATCAGCGAGCATCCACCCAGATGGAAGACATGCACTGCAGTACAGAAGAAAAAGGCAGAAAATCCTTTCACTGGAGCAACTCCCACAGCCAGTTTACTGGATTTGATATCATCTGCCATTTAGGGGTTTCTGATGGTGGGATGCAGCCTTTAGTGGCCCCTTCATTTAAGACAGGAGCTCTTGTTCATCGAAACTCTACAGATGTCCTCCACTAAAAATAAATTTGCCATTCTTGACATTTTGTAAGTAAAACAAACAAACAAAAAATCCAAAACACATCTTTTCCACAGTAAATAAGGGTATCCCACAGTGGCTTTGATTAATTATGACAAAAACCAAAAAAACTACACCAAAGAGCACACAAGAAAAATTCAGTGCCTTTTAAAAATCCACTGTAATTCTGCAAGGAATATTATGCTCAGCAAATACATGATCTGGAAGTTTTTGGTTTTCTTTTGGGGGGGGTAGGGGGTTTGGTTTTCTTTGCTTGGTTTTTAAGATTGCAAATCTTTTAAGAATTAAATTAGATTTAAAATGTCATCATTAGCATTCCAAATAATCAAGGATTTCATAACAAGAGAACAATAAGACCTTGCAGGAAATTTAATCAGCTCCAGTCCTGTCATTTTCCCCAATCCATTTTTCTTGCATAAAATGGTTATGTATGAATCCACAAATAAAACAGCACCCTTAGGAAAGGCTTCCTTCTAAAACCCTGTGCCAAATTCTTATGCATCTTCATGACAGAACACTTCCACAAATACATGGAATTCAGGTATTTTAAGAAGTTAGACCAAATTAGGTCCAAATAAAAAGAAAAAAAAAATACAAAAAGATAAATAAGCCATGGAGGTTGAAAAGTAGATAAAAATATATTTCCCAGCATTAAACTAAGTGGATAAATTATCACCCCTAGTTTTGCTCAAGTATCATTTAAAAATGTAGGCAATTAACCTATATTTAGATAAATACCCTTCTATACACTAATTGTACATGAAAGGTAATCCCCATTAACAATGGGTACAGTTTAGAGGGATTACCTAATGTGTATTAAATCTACATATGGATATTTACCTTCAGAACAGCACTGTCTGGAATTCAGGTTAGTTTAATTCCTTTACATTTAACAGTCTCATTTATTCTTCTCACCAAAACTACTGATTAATCCTGACACTTAATCCAGCCTCCTCCCCTGCTTTGGAGGGGAAACTGGGTTAATGGAGCTGAAAATATGGGTATTAATGTATAAACCTGGTTTTAGTAGATGTGACAATGACATAACTGTTTGGGGTCATGAAAGTGAAAGTACTTTTCAACAATAAAATGATCAGACACCCCATCAGGTGTCACTCCTGGGAGACTGCTTCAAATAATTAATGACAGTGAAGAGGTACAACACTGGGACTAATCAAGCAGCAAAAAATACTCCAACTTTATAGATTATACAGCACCACACACACAGAGTATGTATTTTTTACATATTTAGCTATACATATACACCTGCACACACACACATATGCACTAAGTGCCACTGCAAAAGCCAAAAGCCAGGCTTAAGGGATAAGCATCAGGAATAGCACAGCTAGAGATGAAAGCAATCTCCAGGGTAACTAGAGCAAGGATTAAAGTATCTGGAGGGGGAAGGGAGTGGTGTTGATTCATTGTTATGTGTTTAAACACAAGCAGGTAGGTAGATATAGACTTCCAAGCAATCCATTTCAAGACACACACGCACTCATACTGTTAGGAGCAGCAGACAGAATAGATGCTAGAAATTTCAAGGGAATAAAAGCTTGCTCATAAAAGTAGTAATCTTAGAAAATAGGTGGTAGGAGCTCTTTAACTCAAAATCTCAGTAAAGTGTTTTAGTCATAGAAAAAGTCCGAAATATGATGAGGCCTCTTCTTCATAAAATCTTCTTAGACTCACCCACAGCACAAGGCACAACAGTTCTGTAAATATCAAACCCTTGCTGCTCTGGCAGAATGGTTTAATAGTTTGACAGTCATTCCTGAGGAAGTGTTTTTGAATGTGTGTCATTGCAGCAAGAGGGGAAAAATGATCAGGAAGATGCAGTGTGTAATTACAATTTCACATCTCGCTAACACTAACATTTCAGTGATCTATGCTATCAGGTGAGCTACTCACACAATCCCTCCCAAGTGCTGTTCAGGGCTCTGGCTCTTCGGTGGGGACACCTCAGGCTGGGACAGCTGATGAAGTTTCTCCATTCTCTCATACCTAACTCCCTTCTTCTAACCATCACTGCAAGGATGGGCAAGCTGGTCAGGAAGAACCTCCTCACCCACAGCAGCTCTCAACAAAAGCCTCAGGAGAAAGCTGTGGTCTGCCACCCCGTTGGCTGTCCCAGCATGAGCCATGCTAGTGTGGATGGATGGAGGTGCTCTGACCCACAGCCTGTGCACCTCAACCCCTCAAACCTGACGGAAGAGTAAGTCAGCAGCTGTGTTTCACATCTCTAGGTTTTAGAGATCATTTACATGCCTAAGAATTTTCTGCATGCTTACCTTAAGAAACTGTGAAGAAAAAAAAACCAAAACAAAACTACCACACATTTTTATATTAGCTTTTCCTTCCTAAAACTAAAAATGACAGGAATGTGTATGTGACCCTGACCACCCCATCTGTCTCTCACCTGCCTTCCTCCTATCATTTCTACATGCTAAACCATCTTTTTGTCATGTGTGCTAAGTAATCCTCAGACCTAAATACAGATCTACATCTGATATTTTTTAAGATGATTAAAGCAATTTGAATTTCTTATCAAAATAAATTAATGGGTCTTGAGCACATAAATCCCCTAGATGTTGGTTGGGTTTTTTTGAGGAGGGGAAATCTCATCGCATGTTTAACACACATACCAAAATGAACATTTTCTTGTTATTGAGGTAAAAATATTCAGCTTTTCAAATGATTCTTTAAATTGAGATCATTAGTCAGGTTCAGCTGTCATCAGGTAACAAAAAAAAAAAGCAATATAAGCTTATATATAAAAAGCTTAACATACAAATATAAAGGTAGGTGGACTGTCTCATGTTTTATACGATAAAAGTTATATAGGAGAACGTGGAAATTAACTGTTGCTTGCCTGTCACAACCAGGATACAGCCACCAGCCCCTCAGGACTAGAAGCCAAAGATAGCACATCTTCACACAAACTATTTTTCATGGGCAAAACAGACCCTTCATTGTGCAGAGGGAAGGCAGCAAAGAAATAACTTGGACTGGGCAGGAAGCAACAAGAGAGTAGCAGCCTGCTACCAACTACAGGAGTTAAGGAAGCAGTTAACTTTAAGTCTCTTATCATAGAGCAACTGTGCTAGCAGCTTAATACTGGGCAGCTGAAAGGCTTGACATCACTGAGGTCAACATCAAAGAGTAAAACCAGCTTTTTAAGTTAGAGTTGTCAAGGATAAATGGCCATGAATAAATTTAAACAGGGGAGCAGAATATATCTAATCATCAGAGGACAAGAGCTCTGGAAAAGCCATGGGGGCAAGAACCTAAGTCTAAAAGGAAGAGTGATGATGCAGCAGGATGCTTTTTTATTGCTATGGCTCCTCTTCATTGCTTCTACACTGCCTTCTTTCTTCAAGTAACCTTTCCAAAGGTGAAGCTAAGCCACCATCAAATCCAACTAGTTGCAATTCACACCTACCTGGTACTTACTCAGTACAGCTGAAAATGACTGAACAACCTGTGCAGGGCAGCTGCCCCTGTTTTGCTAGATGATTACAGAAAATGCACTGAACTGCTACACTGCAGTTGACACAGATTTTTTTCAGCAACACTGAAATATTTCTTTCTGGTATAGTTTCACAGTGTTCATTACAAGGGACCAGACCTACTGATTTTAAACAACTTGCATTCCAAAAACCTGAAATAGCTTTGTACTCCTGGTATTCAGGCTTCTCTAAGCTTGAAAACTACCTCTGATTAAAGAAAACAAGCTGTGAATTTTAATCAGAACTGTAACAACTCTTGAATAAATCTGGGTGTAGATACTCTTACTATGGAGTATGACTAAATCCACTTTGAGGTACATTAAGCATTGATCTTCATGGGACACTAGCCCAGAGGAAATACTATACATTGGTTCTTCATGAAGATGTGATTAGAATTACCTCTTCTTATTCCCCATCTTTTCAATTCCTGATTTTGTTCACTTCACAGTAATTTCCTTAAATGGATGAGTTTTTCTTAAAAGACCAGGGATAACTAGCTGCACAAGAAAAACATCACTCTCCAATCAGTGTGGTTTGACTCCAATTCAGTACAGCAACACAAAGCTCAATTGATAGAGCTGTTTCATGGGAATTTTTTTTCTTTTAAATCCAAGTATTAGCCAACATGGGATAAATAAAATCCCAAAACAAAATGGGAACACCTCAAACTGAAAAGACAGAGGAAAAAGAAACTCATATTTTACAAGGAGAACTTCCTTCAGTGGAAAAAGCTATTAAACAAGGCCTCTCAGTGAAAATCAGGTTTTAATTAAGTCAGGCTAGCATGTGCAAGCTACCAGAGATAAAATGAAATATGGGCACTTTATGAAATATGTCATCCTCTAAATCAAAAGTAGCTTTTGTTTTATTAGCATTTGGTTTCTTTAAGTTTCTTTACTCAAGAAGACAGCAGGTGAAGGCTGTAAAGTTTAGTTTAGTTCATTACTGAGGGGTTTTTTTTTTAATAGTTATTGTTTCACTGGATCTTTTCCCATTAACACACGGGTGAAAAATAGTCAGGATGTTCTGTAACTACACTCACAGAGCACTAGTGCATACATTTTACCTTCAAAATGTACTAACAAGCCAGCTTCCAGAACTACTGGTTTCACCTCCTGACCAATGGCTCTGGTACCTTTTTTAGTACAAATCTCAAACTCAAAAATTTGTGTTATTTTAATTGTATCATTCCATGTACCATTGAGGTACATGGGCAAAACATTAAACTGTGTGCCCTGATGTATATTGAAGCTTCTACTGGCAGGATTTAATTTCCAAAGTTAGAATAAACTTTAGTCACATACACTTTACTACTCTATCTACTGATGTGCTGTATCTACACTGATCAATAAGAATCCTCTTAAAGTAGGCAATGTCTTGTTCCCAAGAGTAAACAAAACTGTGTAAAAAAATTAATTCATATCATCAGTATGATCAGGTCCTAAAACTGGGGCACAATGCAACTATAACTCACTATTTTAATCTTGAGGACAATCACATGATTTAATGTAGAGAAGCCTCCAGGATAACAGAATTTGGAAGCAGAGAGATGCTGAAGGAATGTAACTATTCTTCCACAAAGAACTATCTTCACAGGACAAACCTACCATCTAAATGCACAGGAGGTGCCTCCTCTTGGCAGGGGTGATGCTGATGAGAATTCTGAAAGCCTCATGCTATTTCAATAATTTTCCTCAGAATCTAAACTTTTCTATTATGAAACAAGTTACTTTGTATTAGGTTGAGAAAGCAAATGTAAAGGAGGGATTTAAGTTTCCTGTGAAACTTACTCTTGCTGTCTATTTACTAGGCAATGGTTTAATAATAAATGTTTCAGAACTTGGTTTACAGCAGATGTGTGAAAGCATGATTTAGCAGGGATTCAGATGGGGAGCTGCATTTCCTGTGTGATAAACCTCATCAAAATCCCAGAGTGACAGATGCACATTTAATTGATTAATTATTCTTTTGCTTCCTTGGGTTTTAGCAATACTTGACATATCAAACTTGCAAGCCAGTCAAGGTATTACAGCATCTCTTGGGGTCACAGTTTATCAAAGCCTGTGAAGCCTGTGCTCAACTTAAAGCACACAGAGAGTCCCATTCAAAATCACCAGGGCAATAAGAATGCTTCTGAAATTTCTGATGTGAGGCCCTTTACTAAATTATGGGGGTTTTTATGCAGTTATCTGCAACAATTAGCATTACATGGGACCAGCAAATAATAGGAATTCAAACTGGCACAATGACTTTCATCTCACTAACATCAACAATTAAAATTGCCTACTATCAATCATGTAAGCCAGACAAATTTAAGAGGGGAATTGGGGAAAGCAGGGAAATTATTTGTTTGCTCAAATTAAAAAATAAAATAATAATTGAAAAAAAAGAACAAAAGCCTTACTTAGGAAATAGCAGAAGCCCCTGTAGAAGTTACAGAAATGAAGCACCCATTCCACAAGCAAAGCAAAAAAAAAAGCTTCATCAGAAAATTTTAACAGGCATCAAAGAGCAGAAAACAGAGAATGTTGGAGACTGGCTGAATGAATACGCACAGTTGTATTTACATACAAAGATTAGTGCAAGGGCCTGAACTCAGTCATGCAAAAGAAGAGGAAGTGTGCAAGGTGATGATCTAATCAGGTTCTTACCAGGGCTTCATTATCTTCTGCAATTTCTGATATCGTCTGCAAAATTAAAACTTGCAGGTGAGGAGACACACTTGAAAACGTCTGCACTCTACTTACCTGTGCACACACACCTACCCCACACACCCAGACCTGATTCAAAACTCAAAGCTAGACACACAGTAGGAGGCAGTAAATTGCTAACAATTCTCTGTGACTACAAATAGTTCAGTAACTGGTAAAGAACATTCAAAATTCATTCCAAATATTTGTTCAGAATATTTGTATTAATTTCTGTTCGTAAAAAAGCAGAAGAGAAAAGGCAGCTGATAGGGGAAATATATCAGATTATTCTAAAACCTGTTTCACTTGGCCATTAAAGCCTGTCTAGGCATCCTAAATTAGTGAAGTATTTGTGTAAAGTAAGTCTGGTACAAAACAAGAACAGTTTACACAAGAAGCAATTTTTGTCTCGTTGCTATGATGTGTTGTCCGATACCTAAAATATTCTTTTACCTACTTCCAGTCTCCATCACTAATACTGAGGTCAGAGTTGTCAGCATGGTTGAAAGTTGTTGTGTAGCTATGACCAACACAGACCAAAATCCTGACCCAAAGTCAGGGACAAGTTTTCCGTTGACTTCAAAGCGGGGTAGACAATTTGCCCTGGCTTTTTAACTACAGAGTTGCATGTACTCAACAGCTCAAACCCACCCTGCACCAGCTCCACAACACATAAATACAGTGCAGCAGCCTTATTCCAGCAGAACATCTCAGCTCCCCCATAGCTCTATTGCTTTTAAAATTCACACATGATGGACATGTCTAGACCCAAGGTGCTGAACCAACCCACTTGAGAAAGATAATGACCTGCTTAAAAGTGTCACTTAGTGATTCAGATTCTAAAAAGCCAAGCTACACATGCAACCTTCACCTCCTGCTTTCCTGGTAGCTTCCAAAACACTTGGTTCTTAGATGTAGTGACAGGTTTAATGTACTTCAAGAGCTTTTTATTTAGGCATTTCCTATTTTTCCCCCCCAAGATAACAGTTTTGTATCATTGGTGAACCAGAAGCTATGGCATCCTTACTGTATTCAGGAAACTGAAAGCCAAATATTAAGGTAGGAAAAAGGAGAGGCAAATAATTAGTGCATTTGAAAACTGCAGCCCACTAATCACAATTTGCAAGTCCTGCTAATAACTAGCTTCAGAACTGCTGATTATGCTACTAAGCAAGCTGAAGAAAGAGACCATCAATGGTAAAAATGGCATCTAAGACAAATAACTTATTTTTAAAACATCACTTAAAAAAATAAATAAAAGAAGAAAAAACATCCACCTCCTACTTAACCCCTTCTTGTGTCTCCCAAATCTATTTCAATTTTATTTCAGAGGGTTGGTTGCAGCTGCCCACTGGGCAGACTACTGTTCAAAAGGAGAACCCTACATCCTCCCTGTCCCCTTCACCTCAGATCTTTCCCCTTGGCACTTGCTGCCATGCCATTCAGCCCACACCAGCTCTAGGACTCCAAACTCTCTAACTGCTGATTCCACTCTCTCCCAGAACTTGGCTTGATTTGATTTATTTTTGTTCCTTTTGGTACAGCAGTAACTCCTCTCACCTTGCATTTTCCATTCTGTTTATGAATAGGTAACATTGTGCTTCCTACGTAGACCACAAAGACCTCCTTTTCAGGGAGGGCAGCTTTTGGGCTGGCTTGTGTAACCATCAGAGGAGAAAACACAGAGCACAGGAACAGTGACCTGAAATCATTCATTGCTAGCTGTGAGCTGCAATACTCATGCCTGAAGATAATGATGACACAGTTTATTGTATCCAAGCACAGACTGGGCTATAGCCCAGCTGAAATTAGAAAAGTGACAAGGTGGCTTTGGTTTTTGTTTTTGGTTTTTGTTTTTTTTTAAATGCTACAACAGCTATTTGTGTAGCCAGTAGGAATGAGCAAACAAAAAGCATCCTGATGATCAGACAGCCTTAAAAGGGAAAAAAATTACCCTCAAACCACTTTTAGGAGCAGAAATGTTCAAAGCAGTTCCCACAGTGGGAGATCCCAGCTTCAGCAGGTCATTCCTGTGCTTCAGCAGAGTGCATCCTTGCTAAACTCTAACAACAACCACCTCACCACGAATGGGTTTTGTCATCTCCCAGATGTGCATGGATCCAAGCAATCTTATGCAGCACATGCCAGCAAAACTTCATAGCTTCCTTCTGAGCCTAGTTTTTAAAAAAACAGCTGCTTTTCATCTAGGTGCTAGCTCTGGCTAAACAGCAAGTAAACTTGAAATTGGTGCTGTATCTGTCTGACATCAAAGAGAAACAAGAGTGGTGTTTGCAAACTGGTAGCACTTCAAAGGGCAGACTCAGTTCTGCCAGAGATTTTTCACAACAGACTACAGTCAAGTGCATTTTCTCCATGACTGAGACCCCAGGGATTAAAGAACAAATATCTGAGTCCTAGAACAAAACGTTTAGACAGCAATTCTCTTAGGACTTAGAGAACTGTGATCCATCTTCAGTTAACTGGCAACCAGTTAACTTGAGCTCAGAAGACGTGCAATGTAAAAGAAATAAATTTAGAATAATATGGAGAAATACTTGAATCATTCATATAGGATTTTTCTGGTGAAGCAATACAAAGACAGCAAATTTTGACTTGAGAAGGAAGGAAACAGTCATATTAGACAAAACAATTTCTATTAATCTCTGTTGCTTTGGAAAGTGTGGTAAGAGCAGCAATCAATCTAGGACATCAGATGTTGCAGCAACATGGTACAGGATGATTATAGACAGGCTTTCACCCACTAAACAGGTAGAGGTTGTTATCTGAAGGAGTGCATGGTATTTTCATCCCATCACCAAACCAAAAGCCTAATACAGAAAGACCTGCCATGAGCAGGAGCTCCTCTCCTATTCACTCACAGACCACACTACAGTTACTACTGAAGGAGCAGCCAAGCTAACTCTTCCAGCAAGTCAGCCTGGAAAGGAACAAGTACAGTTTGCCATTTCCATCAGCCTTACACTTTATATTCTATATAGACACCGCTGTTGTTTCTTCTAGAGGGCTGACTCTGTGGTAACAACCAGGCAGTTCTGTAAGTCACCACAGGCATGGTCAAAAATGCTGAAAGCCTTAGTGATCTAGACACTGTAATTAGCTCAATACTTTTATATATATGTTTGTTGTTGGGTGGGTTGGGGTTTTTTTTGTTGTTGTTGTTTTGTTTTTTTTCCTCAATTGCACTTGCATAAATGGGAAATATAATGGCCAAAATACAAACATTATGGGGGTGAATTAAATAGTGTTTGTGAAAGGTCCAGATAGTACAGCAGTGAAAGACAAGAACAGACAGCAATTTTTTATACATGGAGACACCTCAAAAGAAATGCCAACAGAATGCAAAATCAATATTCATGACAGGTTACCAGTTTAGACATTTTGCTACCATACTATGTTCCCTGTTTGACCTCAAAGGAACTTTGTGATCCATTTCCAGTTGAATCCCAAGGAGCAGCAGTTCCCATTGGACTTCCCCAATCCATACAGACTTAATGCCTGCTCAAATCCTGCAGGTTATGTCATGAGCAGTGGAAAATCAGCATAGCAAGGAAATCAGCGTAGCTTCCAGTGGAGATCAGCATAGCAAGGACCTGACTGGATCAAGTCCTGTCTGTTCATATGCAAAAGCTGCTGTACAAGGACTAAAGACACCCCAAATCTAAACCCCACCTGGGGTAACACACAGCTCCCAGTAAGGGCTTGTCTGCACTGGGGAGAAGTCCCACCATATTGTCTCATTGTGGAAGCCAGCGTGGACACACTGGAGTTAGCGATGCCAAGAGCTAAAGCAGTCACACCACAGCACTGCCACCAGTGTTTCTGAGCCCACACTGTTTAAAGACATGCAGAGTAGGATAAAAATACCACTGAGGATAAAAGCTTTTCATGCAGTACAGGCCCAGAAAGTGTCATTATTAGGTGGAAGATGTTCACAAGAACTTCCTCATGTACAGAAAAACTGAGAAGATGATGAATAAACAACCTGCTTACTCCATTAAATCAGTATTTGGCTACTGCTTCTCAGGAAAACACAAAGATAGACCACATTCTGGATAACAGGCAGTATTTAGAAATAGAACAAGACAAACACACAGGAACATTTATTTCTGGCTTCTGTCTGTATCAGGTGTGGCCATCACATAGAAATGAAGTCTGGGAAACACTCTGGCCAGGAGGTTGAAACAGATTATTTGAATGAAATCTGCAAAAATGACTATGAGGTTATGCAGCAGCACTCCCACTCCTCACAGCCACCACTACATCCCACAGCCACCACAGTCCAAGGGACAAAAACATCCTGGAAAGTTGCAGAAGTGGAGATTTTAAGCTCTTCTCTGTATTTTTGCCATTTCCCCAAATACTACACTTTTGTCTGGAGTTTAAAGGGGGAAAAAAAAAAAGTAGTGAGTTTTATCCAACAGCTGGTACTCTGAAGAATATTTGGAAATAAAAATCCACTGCCAGAATTACTCTTTTTATCTCATTTTACAAAAGTGGGTGCCAAACAAAACCCAATAAAAAACTGTCTTCTTTCCACTTCTCTGCTCCTGTCAACAAGGTGTTGATATCACCACTTAGCAGGGATCATTTAAATGCTAATATTCTTAAGCACAGGCAAAGAAAGAAAAACAACCCAGGAGAAAAAATCATTTAGGATGAGTGCAAGGAACAGCAACTCTCCCTCTCTTCCCTCCAAAGATGTGATCTTTGATGGTTCAATCTTCAGATGAGGCTTTTATCTAAAGCATTCAGTGTGTGCTATGCATACATAAAGGATACACAAGAAATCATACTCGTGTGTGCTGAGAGGGAGGGTGGATTCAAGCCTGAAGACTGATAGGGAAACAAACCCAAAATAGAGTTAGCAGGAGAAAAATAAACTAACAAAAAAAAAAAAAGCCACCTCACAAAGAAAGCCTACTTCACTTTCTTACTTTATGGGAACTGCACAGAAAGATGGGGCTGCAGCCCCTTCTCATCCTCCTGTTATTACCATCTCCACAGTGGTGTAACAGGATCACCTGATTTTATATATTCTTCTGGATTTTTGCCTCATAGACAATAGTCATCCCCTCCCGACATTACAGAAGCACTAAGAAATGAAGATTGCATAAAATCCCTGTTGGACAAGAATTGATTTTGGCAGCAATGTCAGATTAAGTAATCTATGCTTTCAGGTGAAGCTTCACAGGAATAGTTGAGCCTGACTAACAGCCCAGTGCTGTCAAAAATACAAATTATTTTCCTCCCTCTGTCAGCTGGCTTATTTTCTGCCAGATTAGCAAACTCAATTGGCTCACTGAGGAGTCAGATGAGCATTGCAGCTGACCAAGAGATGGAGCAGGTACTACACAGCCAGTAGCCAGGAAGGGTGGAAAAGGACAACTTTATTTAGTGGCAAAGACCTACTAGCTTAGCACTGTTCATATCTTCTGAAAACTCATTTTCCATTTACCCCGTGAGTTGTGCTTGGGGGCAACGCTGTGAGTGCAATCAGGGAACTGAACTGGGTTAAGGAATATTGTATTAAAAGTAGTCTTTATTGTCACTTTTAATCATCTACATCAGTTTTCCAGTCCAGCTTGCTACAAACAGATGAAGCAGGACAGGAAAAAATGGTTGTGAGCAAGGGCTGCTTAAGTGTTTTGACAGCACTACTGAAATACTCATCAGACTGGGATGGAAAAAACCATTAGCAGGTATGTGAGCAAGTGTCCCAAAAAGTGTGTTAAAGTCAGAATAACTCCAAATCAATCTGTCTTCAGTTTTCCACTGGGCTGGCAGACAGTATTATCTCTGTAAGACAAGCCAAGAGCTAGAATTTCACTGAACAATACAATTTGTCCTTAAAGCATGCACAATTGCCACCTCAGAGACTTCCAGCTGTACAGCAGCCAACTCTGCAACTGCTTGTGCTCAGTAGAAGACTCCTCTTAGAAGACAGTCAAAGAAACATAAATACACATTTACTTGGAAGCTTATATAAACCTGTTCTACCTGCATTTATTAGTTCCAACAGGAAGATGAAAAAATTTAACAACCATCCCAATTTAAAGCAAGTTTTTCTCTCTAACCTGTGCACTAAGTAATTACAATTCCCTTAAAATTAAAACAAGGCTATATGCAAGCAGCATCAACTAGCATGCTCCTGTGCCACAGCTCTACTACAGGTAGAGCTACTAGTTCTACTCACTAGCTGCTCAGCACAGCCACATTGGTGAAGCAGACTTCTGAAGAACAACCTTCTCAACAGCAGCACAAATAATTCTGGTTACTGTCAAGGCAGCTAAGTTTAGCATAGCCTCAGTTTTTTTGGCCAAAACTGTGTGTTATTTCAGTCAAATGACAAGTGACAGAGACCACGATAATAGCAATAAAGAAAACAAACCCCCTGAAAATTCTGCATAGGCCTTCCTCCTTTTCCTCCCAGTCATGAGATTATTATTATTACTGGCAATCACAAAAATAAATTTAGATTCCTTTTATTAACTCTTTGGTCTTTCAATATTTATGGCCTGTGACTTACATTTTCCTTTCTTTATAAGGGACTATGATGGGGGTTTTTTTCCCTTTTAAGGAAGGCTGAGAGCCTGTCCCAGTCACACAACTCTCCTGATACATCAAGGGAAAAAAAACCACCATGACATCTTTACCAGTCTTCTGCTATATCAGAAAGACCACCTCTAGAGCCATGATTTTCTGAAATATTCATTCTGGGTTAGACTATGGAATACATGTCTGAATGGGCAAACTACATTCTCTCTGATGAAGCAGGAAGGAGACACCATGGTTTCTTCCAGTTTGGTTCCTCAACACATTTTTCATCAGTCATTATGGTGACTAGGACCTTCAAGCACTGATCTCCTCCTGCCTCATTTTAGGGCATTGCACTCTGGGCAGGGAGCAGAAGCAGCAAACCCTCACATTTCCCTTTTACATTGTCTGTACATCCAAGCAGAGGGACTGCATATTCAGCTCCCCTTAACTAGGCACAAACTGGGCTCCAGATAAAAAAAATCAGTGTTAGAAGTGCTATGGGAATCTCTTTCTGAAAACTCTCTGAAAATAACTGTGTGTGTGCACACCCACCCACATCCCTCTTTGGTGATACAGACACACAGAGTCTGAGAAATGATTGGGCATCGTGGATAATTATAAATGGAATCAGCACTTATTTGTTCTTCATGACCTAACTTGTCTTGCAGTCTCTGCTATAATTTATAGGTCGCTCAAACCATAAAAATAAAGATAAAAACAGCTTCTTTTTTTTTTTTTTTTTTTTGCTTTTTTTTTTCCCCTTCAGTTAATAAGAGACTCATAGCATGCTCTGGAATCAAGAATGAGCCTGAAGGAAAAACAAAGATGAGCCATCTCAATCAACAGGATCGAGATACATGTGGACAGATTCTAAGATATGTTGCATCTCTGTTGATATAAATATATTCATTTTGACAAGAGGCACTCTCAGCTTCACTGGGGCCCCACGCACCCTCCAATCTGCCCACCACCAACCCCTATGGCTTTGTCCCAGCACACATCATGTCTACAGTTCATTTGCTCTAAGCAGCAGGCACTCAAGTAGATCTGGCCCAAATTATGATAACTACATATAGTATTAAAACCACTTTTGAAAAAATATAAAAATTTAAAAAAACCCTCTTTCAATCTTATTTTTTTCAAGCTATATTAACAGCAAGAAACCAGAAAAGCTATTGTCTAATGCATTCTAATTTTCTTCAATATTCAGGAATATAACATATGGAAAATTAACTAGGAAACACTGTTAGTTCTTCTCAACTTTTTATATTAGTACTTCTTTTCACCACTAGTAAATGAAGCAGAAGTACCTAGAAACCCAGGGATTTACATTCTCTTACTCTGGTCACTGTACTTTTATAGTTGTCAGCTTCACCAAAATAATGAGTAAGTAGCACAACAAATAAAGCAAACTATAAATAAAGCATAGACCTCTTCCTCAGTGAAAATTATATAAAAAGCTGGAGTCTTGTTTTCCAGAGGCTGCCCACTAAAACTTAATTACACACTCAAATTACAACTTAAGAGCTGCCCCTAACATGAGTTCCACGTGCAAATAAAACCTCAGAGCACCCTCACATTAAGCATGAGGGTACTTTTAATGAGCACTGGCTGCATCGTTGGGGAAAATAGAGAATAAAGCTTGAATTAACAAAATCCATGGATTTCTAGCACAGCTGCAGCACACCGTGAACAGAGGCACCACTCAGCCTGGGCTTACTGATGCAGGACTGTCCTCAGCTGCATTAACTCACGAGCAACTGGGAAAGCAAACCGAGGGGCTCCTGGCAGAGCAGCAGCAGCTGCCCCATGGGGTATGTCCCATACCCATGGGGTATGTCCCATCCCGTCCCATCTGACCCCTCAGAGTCTAACTGCCAGTCTCCAGGTTGTGTAGGAGAGCAGAGACAGCCACCCTCATGCTATCTCACAACCTGCCTGCTCTCAGGCTGTGGCTCAATGACACATCCATGCCAATGTAGTGGTCTGTTTCCCCCTCAAAAAGGGGCTTTTCCTGCCTCCACTCATGCCCGCTTCCTCTCTTGCTCCTACAAGTTTCACACTGAGCGGAAAACTAACTGCAAAACAGACTGGATACTTTTCAACCAAGTTAACAGCTGGATTGGCTTTGCAAAGCATCCAGACACCAGAAGCAAGGACTGGGCTGGAGAGCTGGGGTTAACACACAATGACAGGGAGAAGCTCTTAGCAGCACCGAGCCATTAAGGATCTCTCAGCTGTATGGTGGAGTCACAGCCTCATTCAAGCAAGGCTGGCTCAACAACAGTAACTCAAAGGTGGGTAAGAACTCCACAGTGAAGATATACCCTAAAGATATCTTCACAAAATACACTGTCTGCTAAAACCAGGCCATCAAAGAAGTTTGTGAAACTTCAGGCTGCTCATTCCTCTTCTAATACTGTCCCCCTTTCTAATGCTACTATAATTGCTTGGGTAGGTCCACCTACAGATACTGAAATGATTAGAGTTAAAAATACCACTGGGGAAGAGAAAGTGGCAGGTACTGGGGCAGGGAAAAGGAGGAAAAAAGAGCTTTTTGGTTTGAAGCATTGGGGTGACCTGGTCAGCAGTGCAGGCTGCAATGTCACAGTGCTAAGGATGCACAACCCAGGGTGGGAGGTCATGGCAGGGAGGTCTTCAGCTTGCTTTGCCTGTTCAGCAAGCATCTTGCAGGACCCTCTTCTTAACAATATTGCAGAGGGTCCAAGGGAAAACAGGAATAGAGAACATAAGAGGACAAGTGACTGACTTCAGCTGCTTTTCCTTGATAGCCTAGGGCACTCAAACAGCTGGCTGTCCTTGTCCCACTCTCTCCTCCATATTACCCTTCTCTGCCTCCCACAAACACCTTTTTTTCTCACAGGCCATTTTAAGAAGCTGTTTTGTTGCAATAATAAAGTACAAAACTAAACCAAAACAAAAGCTTCTTCTGTGGAAGTAGTTTGTCTGTTGGCTTAGTGTGCTGAAATAGCAATGAGTGACAGACCCTGAAGAGGGAGGACAGGATCAACAGCTTGAAGTGGGACAAGAAAGGAAAGCAGCAGCACCATGGCAGGCTTAGGCTGCTGAGTCTGTGTATGTGAGGATTGGCTCTTTCATTAAATCTCAGCTTCTGTTAAATCTGCACTTACCAGCCAGCGATGCACAGTATAAAAGCAGATGGGAACATGCAGTGTAGCATCTATGTCCCTGCTTTACAACTCTCTTCACAAAGCCAGACATGGAAAAACCTGACCTGCAGAATCCCCCAGAAGCTGCACAACATCCAGGCTGCTGAACCTGGAAAAGACTGCAGCGAGCACTGAGGGTTCAGCAGCACGTCCAGCTGCTGGAAACTCCCACAGTCTGAGTCTTTGTTCAATGCTCAGACTAGACAGTGTTTCTCCCCACAGGCAGAAACACTGATAAATAGATTAGACAGGTAGATTGATCAAGTGCTTCTCTAGTGATACCTTACACCAGCTAGAAAGAAAAAGTTGAAACCCCTCCAAATGCAAGCCACTTAAAAAATAAATAATTATTTTATTTTTTTAAAAAAAAAGCAGTGCAATAGACTCTGTTCATATGTCCAGTCTACGAGCCTGCAGTGTGGTTTGAAAACTTATACCCTCAGCCAGGAATTACTACTAGGCTGTAATTTGCTGAGCAGTTCTTTCAACAGTTGTGCTGGCTTCAGTGGTTTCCCTCCTGAATAGTTATTTTTAATCCAGACCAGCCTGCTACAGCTTGGCCCATCCCACAGCTACAAAACAGTAGTACAGACACATCTGAAGGGTGAGGACAACACTTGCTTTAGCCTTCATCCAGCCAAAAGAAATGCTTGTAAAAAAATGTGATCATTCTCTGCTTGTTTCAATAGAAAATAAAGTGCTTTTGTGTAAGTTTAATTCACAGTGGAGTAAATTAAACCATTTAACTTATACAAATTAATGACAAATAAGCTACAGAGGCAGTGACTTAATTTGCTTATGTTCTGATGTTCATAGGCACATGTGAGCCTGCCCCTTCAGTATATTTTTTAACTAGTACAGTAACTGTGTGCACATGTTCATACCAACTTAAGCCTGTCTTTGGCTTTAAATTTAATTTGGTCCCTAAACAACAAATTTTATAGGAATAGAAGACAAGCTGACAAATTTGATAACTAGAAGCATTTTTTGGTTTTGTATTTGGTTTTTTTTCAAGTGGCATAATATGTGCTACAGATCATATCACTGCAAAAAATAAAGACCATAGCCCCAAAACACTGAAGATGAAACAACGAGCTATTGGAAATCCAGTTTATAGCTGGAGTTAGGCAATAGGGATTCAAAGTCCAATGAATCACTGACCACATCAGGGATCAGTGAGAGTGTGTTTTCACATCTCCCAGTTTAAGGACTAATAGATTTGAGGGGATTGGGACTGATTTCAGCAACTGACTTCTGAAGTCTGGTCCACAAGACTGAACACATTTCAATGAATAAGAAAGCTACTTTCAGAGCATTTTTTTTCTCTCAGGAAAGGGTGTGGGTATTGTTGATTTCTTAATGTGTAGTAGAGGTTGACATTGACTGCAAAGCTCTAAAATGAAAGCAAAAGTCTACTTGAAATGGTAACTGCTAGAACATAATTTAATAGTGCAACAATCCAGTTGATAGCTTTCCATAGAACCCTCCACATTAAGCCAACAGATGCTTATTCAGGACTATGGTCCTGAATTTCACCAATGGTGAAAATTTGTAAGATGTTCTGGTAAAGATTAAATGTATTTTCAGATGTCAGCTTTCAATTTCAATTCAAAAGGCCACTGTCATTTGAAAAACCCTAGCCAGAATTAAAACAATAAAAATGAAAATAAAGCAAGCACTGATTTTTGCTCCAGGAAAAAAACAGGAAATTTAAAACACAATTTTCAGATGACATCATTTAAATATCAGCCTTTAAATACACTATCAGTGATTTATCTAAATTCTAATGGGTAGAGAAGAAACTAGGACCACAGTTTCCCAATAACTTTATGGCACAGAGGGTCTTGTAACTTCCTACTTCACTCAGTGCCAATCCCCACCAGCCCACTGTTAGGGAAAAACTAAAAAATACCTTTTCATTGCTAATGGATATACTATCCTAGCAGCCCAGAACTCTTCAGATGTTTTACTTTATAAAATCTTAGAAGTTGTACACAGAAATATTTCAAGTACTTGGAGAGTGAGGATGAAAGCACCCCATGCAGGAGGAATGTCAGAGTTTAAGCAGAATACTTACTCTGTGCCACTTTCAACCATTTGTGTGAGGAGGGAAATGCCATCCAGGTTTATAAATTCCTGGGCAAAGGTAACATCCCGTGAGTAGTTGGCCAAGTCTTTCAGTGCTTCTAACTTTGCATCCATACTAGAAGACTGGATCCTCTCATGGAGCTGCTGTGCATTTTGAGCCTAAGAGAGGAACAAAACATACAAAACAAAAACAACAAAAAAGCTTTTGTTACACTGGCAGTAATGGATATAGCGTTAGGGCAAGCAGGAACAACAGCCATGTTTAACATTATTGATACTTAACACTTGCATGCTCAGAAATGATTAAGTGGCTCACTTAGAAATTACTTTTGTGGAAGTTTATTACTCATGTATTAGTCCATTATTAGCTATAATTATCTGGCTTGTTGCAGAATGATAAGCTGAGCAATGGATAGATACCCCACTGTCTCATGTAAAATGTAAGCATCACAAAAGACAGCCTTTGGGTTTACAGAGCTTAAGTGTGGTATCAATAGAAGTCAAAATGAAAATAAAACTAATTGCATCAGACAATCTCAGCATAATAATGGCAGCACTCTTCTTCCTGTCAACACTCACTCAGTTTACCTACTTCTCATGACCTTTAACAGTGAAGACCACATACTCTCCTAATCAGGTTAAATCAGCAGAGACCAACTTCAGGCCTTCTGCTCCTTCCTCCCCCTCTTCCTTTTGTTCACAGTCAATTCAAAAACCTCACATACTCTCTTACAAGGAGCACAGGAATAATTACATCCCACATAATACTATGATATTATCACTCATACATTTTTATGCAAGTTCAATATCCCCATACATTAGGCTTTTCTGCCTATTAATGCTTCAAATACAGGATGAGACAGTGAATTCCAAAATGAACACTGATGATAAAAAGCTAGAGGGATATTTAAATAATGCATATTAAATTTTCTCTCTCTTTAGCCATACAAATATTTTAAAATACAGCACACGTTTTCCATTTGATGCTTTCACTTACCTGAACACAATAGCCAAAAGCTTCAGTTAATAGCTAGCCAGCCAATACTTTTCTTGGAAAAATAATCCTCCTTATTATATATAGATATTTGCAAAATTCAATTTCCTAAAATTCACTTACCTACACTGAATGAAAGGTGAATGAGAAGCTATGTGTCATTAGGAAAACAAATTAATGGTAAATTCTGCTGAGAGTTATTATCTCCGAGATTATGCTTATTCTTTCTCAGCTGGAGAAGAAAAAAATATAAGAAAAGGCTGTGGTGACAGACAATTCCTTTTCTTTTCAAGTAATGAATATACTCTTCACAGAGAGGGTCACCTCTGCAGATCAAAATCCTGAGATGGTAGACTTTTTTAGTGCAAGTGAACATTTAAACATGGAACACAGTAGAAAACACCACCGTGTTGTTACAGATACAGCTTCCTACCTACAACTTTGATTGCTTCACAAACATTAATAAATTATATGTCCTAATAATCCTCTGAAATCAGCAAGCTTTGTTACTTCCCATTTCTACTAAGAAAAATTAACACATGGTCTCCAAAAGGCTTTTACCAGAACCTGTGTGGTGAGGAGCATGTATGGGGAGGAAATATCTTCTTGTTAGGACAACTGTGATTAACATCTTCAATTAAGACACTAGTGAAAAGAAATAGTATCTTTAATCCTGAGCTTTCCTGTGCCTTAAGTATTGGGTGGTGCAGCCATAAGAGTTATAGTATCTATATAAAGGCAGAATCTTGTCATCCAAAAGGTCTTTCTTCCACCCTGTTACCTACTCTTTATCAACTGGCTTGAGTTGTAATGGGGAAACAATGGCTTATACAGTGTCTCTGTAATGGCAGTTGTGTGTCCAAATGGTACTAAAAGAATATTCTCTTAGACTTAAGCAGCTGGCCAAAGCAAATGGAAGAAACAGAAATACATTCCACTAACTTCCAACTTCCAGAATAACCACAAAATACTTTCTCCAACTCCTTCCCTTCATCAGAGCAGGTGAAGGAATTTTTGCTAAAGTACTCTTGTATAATCAGCTACAAAAATTCAGAGCAACCACTATTATTGCACGAACCAGGAATTCAACAGCCAACTCCTACCTCACTAAATGACCTCCTTCACTGAGCTGTTTCCACTCTATACTCCCCACTACACCAACCCAGAGACACACAGCATTCTAAGAACTTTACTCTTTCTTCAGAATACATGCAACGTCTGAATTCCTGCCCACCTCGGAGAAGAAACACTTTGGAAAATCTTCAATACTGCCATGGCAGCTGCATTCCCCTGGCTCTGGAAATGGTTGCTCAAATTTAACCTTAAGCTCATTAAGGTTTGTGCACTTTTCTTCCACTTGTCATGGTTCTGGGAATTTACCACTCCCACTATCTGCATACTGAAGGATACCATTCCTGCAGTTTTCCATGGGAAGCAGGTCTTCTGAAGGCTCCTGGACTCAGTCAAAATGAAACAAATAGGAAAGATGAACAAAAACACCTGGTTCAGTGCAATTGAGCAGCTCTCCCAAGCTGTTCAACCAGGAAGCCTGAGTGGGCAGAACCTGGGCAGCAGAGCTGTGGCTAAACAGATGGGGACTGTAATTGCCTATGTAACACACAAGAAAGAACATGGAAGTAGAGCCAGAACATCCTCCTCCAAAACCCTTCACATCACACCTACCTCTGCTGTGTAAACACCACCTCATCTTTGTACACATGAACAACATCTTAGTAATGGTCAAGTTCACCCTTCCTCTTGAGGAGAGACCCCTGCCCCCAGCATAAACATCTGGGGCTGGTGAACCGCTGCTGCCGTCCCAGTTAGACTTCCATTGCACATGAATCAATACCAAGCATGGGAAGAGCTAACCCTGCATCTTACCAAAACTGAGAACATCGGCACAGGGACGTGCACTAAGAGCTCACCTACACTGCAGAACAGCAGCATGAGCGGGACCAGCCTACTGACAGACACCCATTAATCCTCTTTCCTCTGAAGTCAGGGAGAGCTTTGAAATTCACCACGCTAAAACCAAAATATAATCTTAGATCAGAGACAGCTTGGTCCTCTCTACAGAGCACAAAAATCTATAAAGCCATGTCTCTCTGATACAGAACTGGTTCAGTCCTGTTTTAAGCACATAAAAGAGCTTACTGAGATCATAGGCTTTATCATGGCTAATGCCCCACCAGCAAAGTTCCTATAGCTGTACTTTTCTTACATTAAACAAGTTCTGCAAGACACTGCATCCAATAAGCCTTGCTCCTTTTACTATTGGAAAAGAACTGATAATGGCAGAGTAGATCTTGATTGAAGGAGAAAACAACTGTTTGTCTCAGCAAGAGTACTGGGACATGTCTCACTGGAACCATGGCCAAAAGTAATGTTGGCTGTTGTCACCGCAAGTGCCCGATGGGTGAAAATATTCCTTCACTGAATACCCATGCAGTTCTCACAAGCCTCCCAGTCCTTGTTGCCATAGCACTCATGCACGCTTATGGAGTGTACAGCTCACTTCTGACTGCATTAAAAGATGAAACCCAGACGAAATACACTCTGAGTGCTTACCAGGGAGCTATTTTAATGATTTACAATCCATCAGTGGATGGACAGAGAGCACAGCTCATTAAAAGCAACAGCAGAGCTAGCCTGCCATGTCTCTGCTCTCACTGAAATATCATTCAGGTAAGAATAAATAAATATATATAAAACCTACCCAACTGAGAACCGTTGTGAGGGAATTAACAGAAACACGGCTGTTCAAGTAAATGAAAGACAGTGTTAACTGCTCTCCTGTTTAGAAAGGAAGACAGACAGGAAGCTTGTAAAACCTGTGCTGCTGAAGCCCCAACATTTCAAAAGGCTGTCAAGAGGTACAGGCTGCACGACTAGTCTAAAAATGACTTGCTCCAAGGACAGCCAGAAAGGTTGCCCTGAGGGAGCAGCAGTGCTTAAAAGGAGCAGCTTGATGAGATTGTCAGCTTAAAAAGAAAACTAATGAGCTAAATCCAAGATGTGACTTGCTTAGAGACTTAAATAGCCATTTGGAGGTTAGGAATCCCAAGATCATCCTCACAAGGGATTCTACTGATCAAATTATCATTTCTTTGCCACTGAATACTTTGTGCAAACTTTGAAAGCAACTTATTACCCAGACGTACACAGGGTTTCTGCACAGAATACCAACTACAGCGAGCAAGGACAGGAGGGAGGACACAGATTCCAAATGCAACCACTATCAAATATTAATGTGCAATTTAAACTGCAGTTTTGCCATTAGGTAATCAGTTTTCTTATTTTTCCTTTACAAAAAGCAAATAAAATAAGAGTATTTTGGTCTTTCCTGTAGATAAATTAGTTACATTATTCAGCTTTCTGATATAAAAAAGGGCAGACAGACCAACAGTAATTACCAAATATAGTTGTGTACTGATCAAACAGGTGCATTTCTGTGGTTTACTTTAAATCAGTCAGGGTGGAGACACTGTGGTGGTTTAAACTGCTGCCTCTGCCTGACTTTTTACTGCCACTTCGCCTACAACTGCATCTACGTCAGAAAGCAATGGAGGGGTGGGTACCTTCCATAATCATCATCATACACAAACCAGATCCAACAGACCCAGCAAGACTGACTAGTCCCTGATGCCAGGTACACAATGAGATTCCATTTTAGGAAGTAAAAACATTAATTGTTAACATTTTTACATTAATACTCAAGCACAATTTCTACCTCTAAAGCCCTGTGCAAACGTAATACACAGAGCAGTCCTACACAATCACTACACACACTTAAGGAGGCAGAAATAGAGGAACAGCCACATCTAGAATCATGCACTAAATCAATGGTAGAAGCATTACAGGTGCACAGCTATATGTATTATGTAAATATGCATAAAGTAAGTTTATGCAATCAGTAGCCACTTATGAATGTTCCAGAAGCAATTTTTCCTCTTGCTGCGTTTGAAACGATCCTTTTTGCTTACTCTTCAAAATATGAAGATGAGGAGATTAAACCTTTACCTAGAAATGGACAAAAAACAACAAATCTTCCTCTTGTACTATGAGCAGATAAATATAAAAGTGGATCTCTGACTTCTCTGGTCAATGCTCCTGGTATAAGGTTCAATAGTAACTAATTCACCATTACATGATAAACATAATCACAATCAAAGGCTAGACCTGCAAATATTTATGTATTTACTGAAACTTCAACAACACTAAAATAGTTGAGCACATATTGAAGCAACTGTAGATCAAAGATTAAAGTCCAGATCCCCAAACTTTTACCCAAAGAGAGAGGATTCAGATGCATAAATAGGAATAGGTTAAAAACAAAACAACAAAAAACAAAATAACAAACAACTCTGCGCTTCCTTGTCTGCATAGATCACATATAAATATAAAAAACAACATTGCTCACATTGGTAAAAGCATTCAGGGAAAACACTCTGATGATTATTAATGAACAACCCTATTTACATGATTGCTCATGCTAGAAATGATAATACAGCTGCCTACAAACAACTTACAGGTTTGAGAACTCAACCAATCTCCAACCAGGGGATCAAAGAAAAACATCTGACAAAAGCAAACAGGCACCATAAATACCACATTAGAAAAGGCTACCCCTTGACTCAGTGTTTATGATATATAGTTCATGAGACAAGCATGGTTTTTAAGTGCCCAAGAAGCTACTTTCAAATAAACAGGGAGTGCTCACATAATCAGTTCTCTCTGAACATTATTAAATTAAAAAATAAAATAAAATAAAATAAAATAAAATAAAATAAAATAAAATAAAATAAAATAAAATAAAATAAAATAAAATAAAATAAAATATAAAATAAAAATAAAAGATAAAAAATAAAAAATGAAATAAAAATTAAAAATAAAATTTTAAAATAAAAAATAAAAAATGAAATAAAATTTAAAAATAAAATTAAAAAAAATAAAAATAACATTAAATGAAATGAAATGAAATGAAATGAAATGAAATGAAATAATAAAAAAATAAAATAAAATAAAATAAAATAAAATAAAATAAAATAAAATAAAATAAAATAAAATAAAATAAAATAAAATAAAATAAAATAAAATAAAATAAAATAAAATAAAATAAAATAAAATAAAATAAAATAAAATAAAATAAAAGCCAGTTCCTTCAGTATTTTAGCATCCTTTCAAAAGGATTAGTCATCTGAATGAGGATTTGCAGGATCTAATGGATCTAATGGATGGAATCCATAGTTGCACACACTAAAAGGTTGGACTCTGCTTGCTGCATTGCAGGACACAACTGTCCTTTCAGAACAGTCTCACACTGGGGAACAATTACAGCTCATTTATTTATACACCTACCCACCAGCCACTGGAATATGGGTACCACAGACAATAGCAATCTGGCATTTCAACTGTCACATATGTTCAAATACAAAGAAACGTTGCACAAGAAACTTTTGATGAGTCCCTTCAGAAATGCAAATGGACAAAAGGGGAAAACAGGTCATGGAAAACTGCAAAAAACACACAATATCACAAAGAATCGGTAAGAAAGATGATAGGAGAGGTTAAAAATAAATAAGAAAGATGATATAGGAACAAAGATAATATGAGAGAAATTCAATCTGTACTCAAGTTACCTAGGAAACAGAGTGTCTGTGTGGTGAGTGGTTTACAGAGGAAAAATATAGCATTGTTTAGAAAAAACAGCCTTTCAGAGGATGGCACAAACTTAGCAAACAGACCTAGGGAAACAAAGAGGCAGTTCAAATTCCCACCAGGCCCAGCCACTGGCGTTTGCAAAGTTCTAACTCTAAGAAGTTTAAAATAGACACACTGTAAATCTCTGAAGGCAAGCATTTCTAATGGATTTAGCAGCACACCAGCACTGCAGTTTTGCCCTTGTAATATTAACAATGATTTTCAGAAAAAGGTCCCTATATAAGCACATAAAACAATCTAAATTTGAGATTTAAAAAAAAAAAGAGAAAGTACTTAATATTTAGATTTGGGGAGTTAGATTTCAAATCCTAATTTTAAAAAAGCCAACCCAAAAATGCTGGTTTACTATTTCTAAATAAAAATACCTTTTTTCCCCCTCCCTCCTTTTAATCTTTAATAGATTAAAATTCCCATATTCTCTGGGTATATGAGCAAGACACAATTTGAGGCAAATGACAACAGAACTCAAAAAGATCATATCTCATCCTTCCCACCCAATTTTCAGTGACTGATGGCATCACAACTGGGAATGGGCATAGCCAGACTACTGGCTGTCATGGTAATAAATCACATGAAAATTAAGAACTAAAAAAGCATTTTCAGTTCACACAGTCTTCAGAACTGGTCAAAACAATTCCTCTCAATTCTTTGAGGAAAAAAAAGTTTCCTCAACAGGCTTGTGAAATTCAGGACAGATTATTTTGCCCACAGTAGCCAGGAAGTAGGTAGCTCAGGCCTCTCTGGAACTACATGGACACATCCCAGACACTGCATAATCTGTACGTGGCTCCTATTAATTTCACTCATTCATCTTCTCCTTCTTTTCTAATTCCTCCACCTCTTCAAAAAGCATTTTTGGTTTGATTTTCTTTTTCTAGGGGAAGGAAGAGATAGTTTCAGTTTTATACTGATGTTGGATAGAGAAAAAAGGGGGGAAAAAAATTCCAAATCTTAATATTTTCACAAGATGAGAAAAACATTTCCCATCCAGCTCTAGCACCTAGGCAAGCATCTTTCCCATTCTGCAGGAGTTTATCATGCAGCCTGTTCTTCACATTATCTCCTCCAGCTACTGCTGCTCTCATACAGAAATCCAAAGGAAAAATGGAAACAGATGGCCTGTTAGCTTTTCAGGGTAAATGACAAGTATTGTGTGGGTCACCAGCCTGAAAACCACAGCTTGGAAGCCTTTAATCTATCTATTTTAGGTACCTCTATGGTCACCACTTTGACAGTACCTTAAAAGTAAAGGCACTATTGCAGGGTGGGAACATGCAGAACTTAATTTTATGTCTATTTAAAGAATACAAATACTCTCTAATCTGACAAAAAAAACAATCCAGTCTTTTGAAACCTCCTTCCAAGCTACCTCCATGATTCTGGGGGAAAAAGTTAACAAAAATTTTTTTTAAAACATCAGAACATTTGAAAATAAGCACTGGTTCAGGGATAAATATCAATACTGAAGACTAGAAAGTAGACTGGCCTTCTACTTATAACTGCCAGCCAGTGCCAAGGGGGTCCATAACTTGGTAGGTAGCAGGTAATACCTCAGTGTCCTAAGGAACCTCATCTTGGTTGATTGACCCTAGGGCACATCACCAAAGAAACAGAACAAACAGAAGAGTCTTATGCAAAGCCCCATCTTCCTGCCCATAGGTATTAGTAGGAAGTGTTATAAATCCAAAATTTGTCTTTTGTGTTTCTAGGTCACATTTCCAATTGCACAAGTGATCCTGAAGGCAGACAGTCACTCATTTCCACAGATCAGTCACAGCACAGCCTCTCTTCAGTTCTGCATGGTGCAACTGGTTGTGGATTTTGAGACAGGGAAGGATCCCATGAGTCATCTCATGCTGTCACTCCATGCTGTGGTTACACAAAAGAATGATGCAGTGTATTTGGGTCACATTGGTTCTTGATGAACCACAGATGATGTTTTGATTTCATGAGATCCAAAGTCTGGGCAGTAGATAGCCCTTTTCCAGTGGAGTGGATACATGTCCTTAAGAAGTCCCAAAGGTTAGGAGGAACTGGTGCTGGGGCTGTCTGGTTCTGAGGAATTCCACCAAATGGGGTTTACTCCACCAGCTAGTGGTTTCCTCATGTACAAGGCTGTTCTGGTGACATATAGCAAGAGACTATGGAGTCACATAGAGTCTGACAGAGCCATGGTCTTAAATTGTTGTTCATTCTTACGACTGTAAAGCTCCATAATGACCACTGAAAAAGATTTTGAAGGAAATGGAAATATCTTGTCTTTGCCCAGCTGGCTGCTGCTTCAAAGTGCTTCCTATTAAGAAGCTACATTCCTGTAGATTAATATTGCAGTCACTGATGAACAAACTTGAGGCATGTATATGTTTCCATATTGGCTTCTTCAATTTCCACTTATCCACAAACCTGTGTACAAATTTAGTCCCCTCCTAGGTCCAATATAAGCCATCACCAGGTTAAGTAGGCTGGAGAGGAGTGGCCTGGAGAACCTGGGAAGTCAGTAACAACATACCCTTCTCTGCTTCTTTACTTTGAGCCTAGGCCCTACTAGCTGTAAAGTGATCTAAACATATCTATAATCTCTGCATGGCTTCTATCTAGGAGTCTTCACATTTTATGCCAGGAACCGACCCCACTCCTAACAGGTTCAACAGAAGTCAAAAGTAAAACCACCACAGCTCCATCTTGCCTGTTCAAATGAGCTGCAGTACAGAGCAGCAGAGTCTGGGCATGAAAATGCTTTGAATCTTCAGATGCTACAACACCACCATGATGAGGTAAACCATTTCAATGGCACACTACATTTGTCAGCAAGGAAATGGGATTGCTGCTGCCTTAGACATCCATCTTCTGGGACTAACAGTGGCTTTCAGCATGTGGCAACAGTACTGCTCAACTCAGCAGGAAAAAAGGCCATGACAAGGCAACCAGCAACTCTGCCATGCTTTTTGAGGAGCTGGCAAGGAGGTGGTGTTGAAAAAAACTGAAACAAAAATAGCAAAGTCTCAACATTACAGTTGCTGCTCACTCAACAGAAATCCCGAGAGCAGGAAAGCTCTGACCTGAGCTGCCCAGCAGAACCTTCCATGACTTAACTCCCTGCCCTTTCTCTTGGCTCTGAGCTCTGAGGTGGAAAAGGAGCAACTTGAGTGAGGCTGCAATGGCAGGAGGGAAGTGGAGATATCTTGGACATGAAAGCTGTTCTCAGTGGGAGAGAAGTGAGACACCAAACAGGGTTGTGGCAACCCTGTCACCAAATGTCACTCAGAGATACCACCCCTGCCCCCAAAACTCAAAAAAAAGAGAACACATACAGTCATCTTGTGACCACACCACCACCTTCCTTCACAGGGGGATTGTGGGATACAGTGTGGCTAAGGCTTTAAAATGCAGACATCAGTTCACAATGATTTACTAATCAAATCTTCACTTTGAGGGGAGAGAACAGAACAGTAACTCACGGGAGATGTCGTTAATCGAAGGATCGCTCCGTTTTTTATTTCATTACGATTCTGAAAGAGAAAAATCCAAAAGGTTTTATTTAAGACTCATAAAAAGATGAAATAGGCATTGACCATACTGCCACACTAAACCAGCAACAGTACTTTCCCCTATCTGCATGCAAAAGCTTTCCTCTTTCATATGTAAACTAACATCTATACAGTATTTTCCCCACCAAGGCCTACTAACGTTAGCTTCAAGAAATTTGTGGCTGTTCACATGATATTTAGTAAATCTGAACCCTTTCAAGAATGACTTCATGTTTTTCAAAGTTTAGCTTCCACTGGCAACTTCTAAATACTTCTTTGAAATCTACTGTCCATGGTGTCTGGCTCTGGTACTGCATGACATGGTTGAGGAGTTCGTAAGTTTGCTGAAACCTGTCATTAAACATCTGCAGGATTTACAATTTATCCCAGTGTCTCTCTGTTTTCTATAACGAGAACATGCTGACTTAAACCACTGGAACCAGCCAGCTGAGCTCTGCCACCACAACTTTGCATTCTCCCTCAAAGTAAAAAAAAAGCATCGCTGTTAGTGGTTAAGTAAAGTTCAAACATGCCCTAAGTCATTCTCCTCACCCAGCTGGCAGAAAGAAGCAGCATTAAACATTTTATTTCTCCTAAGTTCCATAACATGTTTGATTAAACTAAAGCTATGGGTAGATGAAAAAGCTGCCATGGCATAAGCTATGGTGTACACTCACAGTATCCTCACAACTCTGTGGTCAATGCCCATCTGCATTGTCTTCCCCTGTGCTAAGCGTAGGGGAGGCTGCTTGTCCTTCAAGGATCCACCTCCTGTTGACCACCAGTTACAAGAATACCCAGCACAATGAACGTACCCACAGGTACTGACCATGCACAGTGCAAGGCACAGGCACAACTTCCTTCACAGTTCAATAGCTTGTTCATCATCCATTACTCTAATTCATCAAAGGAATCAGAGGAATCTCTAACAGTTTGAGAGATAAGAGCTAATTTTGTTCTAAAAACCACATTGCAGGCTTTCTGCAAACTGGTGTTTAGCCAACTAAATGAAGGTGTCTTTCTTTCTCAGGCAATTTCTCCCAGTTTCATTCCACCCTTCCTGCTCTCAATCAGATACATCTCAAATCCAAGATGCTATAAACAGGATAAGTCTTGCCTGAAACCAGGTCAAGTAGTCCCAAAATAAAACTCTAGTACATGGTCTCTTTCTTGGCACGCAAGCCCTCTGTGGGACTGGTTTTAGCTATACACAAGATCACCCTCCACCCACAAACCCTTCTTCACTCTAACTGAAATAACTGAAGTGCCAGACCACACAGGGGGTACAAGAAGGAAGATTTTTACAGCATCTTTGCTTACATATGCAGCTAACTCATCTCAGCCCTCAGCAGTCTCCTGCTAGAACAGCCTCAGGGAGGCCAGCCAGGCTCTGCTTAAGAGAGGGGCAAGAAAAGATTGAGCAGCTAAGAACAGCATGACTTCCCCCAGCACTAACAACGTGCCAGATTTCCTCCTCTTGTAGTAAAACAGCACCAGACTCAGCTACGTCTCATCATGTCTCAGGAATCCGTATGAAGTGGCAACAGCGCGTTTGTGTGGTTTCATGTAAATCAGTGTTGAAACAAACTCACTTTGCAAACAGTTGTGGTGGCTTAAACTGTTACCACCTCCTGGATTTGTGCAACTGGATAAAAGTAATTGCTTTAGGACAGTAAGCCTAGGCTAAGTCTACCTTCATCAACAGCTTAGGCTAAGCCACTGGACCTCAGCTGTGTTAGGCCAGAGGATGTGCAGGCACACATAGACCCGGGATTCCACCAGCTTTGCTTGAAAGGCAGCAAATTCCATTATGCAACAATTAAAACCAATTAGGGAATCAGCGACTTAAACTGGACCAGTCACATCCAGAAGTGAAAATTCACCAATATCCTTAAGAAAATATTAGAGCTAAGTAAATAAACTGTTCTTAAACACAAGTAAGAGCACCCACACAGGCTTATTTTTTCAGCAGCATAACTTCAAGCTCAAGGTTTATAACGTTTCCTGCTCTAATTAACACAAACTACCAAATCAGATTTACAAATTAGTTGTATGTCTGATTTGTGACAAGTACATCTGATTAGTGACAAGTTAATTCACTTCACAATCAGCATCTCTGCAAACACTCTTAGTCCACAGCAAACAGGAGGTCCCAGGCTTTGTGTGAGAAGGCTACACTATGGTCTCAGGAGGTCCAAGGAGTCTGAGGAACAGTGGAGTACTACTGCAAGGTGGGGTGCATCCCTCAGCACCCTCCTGCCTGCGTGCTCCCCTTCCTACCTCGCACCACCTCGAACACGGGACAATCACACCATCTCACTAACCCAGCAGAAAGCAGCCCTGGCAGGAAAAACAGTTTTCTGTCAGGTTAATAAATAGACACAAACTCTGCAAGGGTTGAGAACCAGTGCTAACCCAGGAAAGATGGTGGAAACACATCTTTGGGAGCAGGGAAGGGGTGGGGGGAAAGAGAACAGGGGAAGCATGAGAAGGAGTTATACCTTCCCTTTTTGGGAGCAGCAAGCTGTCAACCACAGCCTGAATTACATCATTTTACAGTTGCTTCAGGCTGAAACCATGCTTCACAATCTGTTCAGTTACTGTAGTTTTGTCACAGCTAAAATCCTAACTCATAAAAAGTTGGGCTTAACCTGATATACTCTCTAGAGCGTCATGCATACAGGTTAAAACCCCATAATTATATAAAGACACTTATAGATTGCATAAACTGAATCTACTATCAATCTATCAAGTGAAAATAATCTTGTTAAAATATACTATTTCTCTGTTGTGAGAGGAATTTAAAAACAAGTGGAAAAAGGGAAGCAAATAACCTGGTTGAAGTTCAGATACTACATAAAGATAAAGAAGATAAGTCCTATTCTCCACAGTGACCGCATGCCAGCAGGTTATACACACAACAGCAGAGGAAAAAGGACACACAGAGTACAAAAGCATCACTGAAAGGTTTGTTTGGGGTCTTTCTGTTTATTTATCAAGCTGAGTCTGAAACATCAAAACTTTCAGCCTCAAAGTTGCAACACCTACCAGAGCCCACAGCATACGAAGCCCAAGGACCTTCCACCATGCCTGGCTCAGAGCAAAGCGCGTTCCTCTGCCCTGTACTGTCAATTCAGTCACTGCTGTCACAAGAGAGAGAGAGCTCATCTTCAACTCCTCACTTAGACACAGGCTTAAGGAGAACTGCCCATACCTTCCCTCTGGAAGTATTCAAACCATCAAGTCTCTAACACAGCAGGCTAGCCTAAACTTGAAAAGGGTTAGCTGTTCCCCAAGCAAAAATCCAATTTTGTTTATCCATTCTAAATAACAACTCAAGCACCTACCAAGAAACAGTGTGTCAGTGGACAACTAAGCCAAGAGGATTTCCTACATCAACCCTGTGCTGCAGTAGTAGGCAGGGCAGTTCATTTAATTGCAACATTTACACACAGTTAATCCGCTCAGTATTAGGGACAGGATCCTGTGGATTTCTTCTCCAGGATAACAGAATGTCATTCCAATGCAGCAACCTGGCTTTGGCAATTGTACTGGTAAGCACCACTGGTACTCAGGACAGGGTGCACCACCACCAAAAACCTCTCCCAAGGCATTTCTGATCTGTTTCTCGAGCGTACATCAGGCTTGTAGATATTATACATGTTGCTGATCTGCATTAGAAAAGTTTATTCCTGAGCAGTGAGGGAACTGCTGAAACAGCACTATCCAAAATGCCCCTTAAAAACTCCATAACAAGAAAATAGATTTGTTATAAATATTACCTAGGATTAAGACAGCAGTTACACTAGGGATACAAGCAAGCAGATTGCAATACTGTCTCTAGCAAGAATCTACATCCATAAGATTATTTTATTCTAATTAAGTAGGTAGCATTTCCAAATATCATACTCCTGCATGGCACTTGCCAAGCTTGAGTTTTCAATCAGACAGACAATAACCATCATCAAAACACACAAACAACAAAACAGAAAGTAGAGGACAGCTGAACTGTTTGCCTTGTGTTCACATCCTGGGGCTCTCTGACTTCCAGCCCCACCAGCTGGAGCAACATAAACCTACATTATCTGCCACCAGATCCTGTTCCTTCTCAAAGCTCTGCCTTTACTGTGCCATAGCCTACTTTGCCCAAAACACATGCAGGAGGCTTGCAGAGACTTGCCTCTGAAAATCAGGCCTCCAGCATTAACAGAGTCCACCAAACCATGGAGAGGGATGAAGGTATGTGAATTTGCTTTCAAAAAATCCTATCAAAACAGTCAAGGCATTTATTCAGAGCTTTACTGGAGAGACACTTTGGAAAAATGATCAAGTAAAATTAAAGTTTATTTTGCCATGTATTTGTCTTATCATTTTAATAATCTGTTATACCCAGCAAAATGCCTCATGATTCAGCTCACTGTAACTGGTTGGAATGGAATGTTTTCTTAACATACTTGAGGAAGACCTAGAAGCATTGGTTCCCATGGTTATAGCTCGCTCAGCACTATTCTTTAACCTTGACCAGACAGTCTCCTTCAGACTTCTCTAACTGGAGTAAAGAATAACAGCCAAGAAATCTAACAATCTCCACATGTTTATATCATTAAGTAATAGATTCTTCCCTATTTCCATACTCCTATTATTTTAGTACACCTGTCTCCAAACTGACACAACAGAAAATTAAGAGAGATGAAATCTACTTTAAGTTAGTGACTCCGTAACATTTTCACCAGGATGACTTTGAGGAAATAGTAAATAAGGACAAAATAACACATAATAGAGTTAATTTTTAAGTTAAAACATAGGAAAGAGAAGCAAAGTCCTTGTTGGCAGATCACTATTAAAGCACTGATTCAAATGTGCCACAGCAGCCAGCAAATGTTGAGTGATACCTTGAACTAGACAGAGGGCATCATTTCGCCACAGCACAAGAACTTCCTGCACCCATGGGTAAGGCACCGTGTGCAGTTCTGATCTTCACATCTTATGGAGGACACAGGGTGTCGGGGAAAATGCAGGGAATGGCAAGGGAAACAATCAATGGCTTCAGCAGCTGCCTCCCAAGGTGAGGTCTTCTCAGTTTCCAGGGACAAAGGCCACCGGAGAGAAAGCAGTGGACAAGCCGAATGCAGAAGTGTTGTTATCAAATCCTGCAGCACGAGAACTAGGAGGTAACTTGATGAAAGTAGTTAAGGGATCAGTTTAAAGCAGATGAAGAATGTACCTCGTCATTCAGCAGGCAGTGAACTTCTGGAGCTTGCTGCCACAAGAGGTTGTGAAAGCAGGGAGTATCAGTAGGTTCAAGAAGAGATGAAAGAACTTCATGGCCCTTATAGAGATACTAAATGGACTAAGTGTAGATGTAGCCTCCTATACCTGTAGTGCAACAAATATGAATGCTGAGGAAGCAGGAAAGAAATGAAAGCCATCATCAGATCACAACCCTGAATGGCATTTGCTACTCTTACAGGGGGAGACAGACTATGAAGTGAGATGTAACATTTGTCTGACTTGGTGAGAAATTTCTGAAGTTTACTTTTAGTCATCAAAAACTTTAGTAGAGATGAGAATTAAGAGATACAGGCAATTATCAACATCGTACTACTTGGCATGACAGGCATGTGCTGTTTTAGAAGAAATACTGAGGCAATAAATCTTGTGATAAAATTCCTTTTCTGGGAAGCTGATGGAAACAAGGAGAATGTCTTCTAGTGTTTCACATTAGAATCTGCTGATAGCGTTTTCCTTAAAAAAATTTAAGTGTTGGTATTTTGGCTGAAATTTCTAAAAAGAGGAAGTTTTCCTGAGGCATAATTCTGCACATATCCTTCTAGCATGTGGGCTCCCAACACTTCCCTTAAGCAGATCTATCAACATGCAGCAGCACATTCAACCACTTAACCTTAAAGAAGTTACCTCTTCCTCCCCCCTTCATTCACAAAAAGGAAAGAAGTAAAAATAACAAAAAACAGTTTTCTTCTGTCAGATCCATGACTTGAACCAACTCACCTCCCAGCAGCACAGTCACTAGGATGCTAGAGAAGTGAAGGGAATGAAGCAAGGGAGGCAGGGGGGTGAAAGCTCAGCTACCTTTTTCTCCAGAAACCCAGTTATACCACTGAAACCACATCCTAAGAATAAGTCCACACTTTGCATGAGTTACTCATCTTCATGTGGAGTGATCAATGAGGACAAGGACAACACTACCAGGTATCCCCTGCTCTGCAGAGCAGCACTGGTGTTACACTGTGGGCAGACATCCTTCTGACACATTAAAAGAAGTTACACGCAAGTTATTTTTAACCTGGATCAGTTCCCCAATTGAAGCAACCACAGAGACAGTTGTGTACGAGTAACACGGAAGGGGTGGGCAGATAACAAACAGCCCCATGGCCCTCTGCTAAGCTGGAACATAAGAACTGCACCCTGCAAAATAAACATCAGGAAATGACAGACTTAGCTGGGCTCATTATGCTGTTGGTGAGATCATGTGGGGAAATCAGAACAGGGAACTGGTATAGACACCCAAAAAAACCCCCCAAAACTAAATAAGGATTGTCAAATGGGAGTCAGTTCTTCAATGCAATTCACCCAACACAATCACCCACAGCACCACTGAGGGGTCAGTGCAGGAGCAGCAGCTCCTCATGCAGATGCTGCTGCCAAGAGAAGTAGCCAAGGACCCAAAGCCAAGACGTGGTTCACAGCCACTTTTGCCAAATCAATGCACAGTTTGCTACCATAAAGCTGAGTCTTGCTTTTCAGTCTCTTGCACATTCCTACGACGGTTTTTATGTGGTGTAAACAGCCATAACTACTTGATGAGTCAACAAGGGAACTAAACCAGCTGAAAACGTTATCATTTTGGGTTTTGCCAGTTTGTAAGGGAAAAGACAGGAATAAGCACTGTAGTATAAGCAGGAAAGAAGGACAAGCACCACATTTGGAACCACACTGAGACTTGTTTAAGGGGGAAGCCTGCAGGTGCTTTGTGCTTCTCTAACACGTACATCCTACTCCTACTCCCTTGCCAGCACCTTTCCTCTCAGACACAGACAAACCGTGGGTAAAACATCCCTTCTCCATTTGTGACTACCTGCAGAATTTGCCAACAAGCTCATTCCACAAGCTCCTGAGGGACATAACAGCTCACAGCTGTTAAAAAGAGCCAAGTTCCATTCCTCTTCCTACCTTTCCTTTAACTTCTCCCTTCTCTGCAGCCCATTCCAGGACACGATGCAATGGTCTTGCCTCACTCTTACATCAGATCAGGTAGACTTTTTATTTAACGAATTTAATGAATTAGTGGCACAAAATGATCTCTCCTTGCCATCACCTTCAAAAATTGTCAAAAAAATATATAGCCAGTAGAAATGAAGTGGCAGGATCTCTTAGGGAATGGGAGAAAAAATCAGAACTGTCCCCTTTCAGCAGTGAGCTGTGATGTCTGTTCACCACACCTTGTAAAGCTACTCATCTAAATAGGATGGTTTTTTAAGTTTAAGACAATTTAAAGAGCATTTTTCTGTCAGCCAGATCTTGGACAGAACTGTTTGCTATCAGCTGAACCCAAACAATCACACTGTGCCTGTGGCACACCATACCTATCTTCAAGTGATGTAACAGAAAGACAAACTTTTTCAGATCCTTTCCTCTCTAGTGACTACTTGCAATGCAAAATTAAAAACTAAATTCAAGAAAAATAAATGTATCTGTACAGTTGGGTTTTTTTTTAAAAAAAAAAACCCCACTCAATCTATCTCATCAGTCTTGATGTGGAACTAAGGAACTAAACAGAAGATATTGTCCTACCAAAGATTTAAAAAGGAGGCAAGCAGAAGAATTAAGCTGTTCATGCTGGGGCAAGAAAGTATAACAAGTTAACAGGACAGAAGGATTTTCTTTGGAAAACTTAGCATGAACCTAAAGTCCTACAAAATGAGTCCTAAAAACTTGGGACTAATTTGCCAAGAGAAGGATGACCACTGTTCTTGAAATCCATCTGAACAAAAGAGGACTGCAAGCGATTTAGTGCACAGCTACTCAGGTTTTACTTCTGTCCCCTGGAGAAATATACCAGTGTCCACTAGTTTTTACTGGAGACCTCAGAGCAGTGTTACCAGTATTCATCAAGCAGGCAGGAGCAAGGCCACTCTAACTTTTGATTCCTAACAATAAGCTGCTCTTATTGATAGGAATTTCTGCAGGGCTGTGCAGATGCCCCAAAATAGTAAGAAGTTTGGGAATATGTGGGAATATCATGTCACATTGGTGGCAGAGAAAAGGGAAAGCTGAGCATAGTTTAGTCCCCATTAAATTTGTATTGGAATCTGCCATTTATGTAGCATTACTAACAAGTGTATTATCAAGAGTAATGCAAAAGAGCAGATATGAGGAACAGATCACTTAATACATTTCTCCCATTCCCACCCTTCATGCTACTTCTCATTCTCAGTTGCTTAGGAAGTAACAGGTCCTTCAATGAATCAAAAACCTTCATTATTGAGAATATTTACTTCCAACCCACTGAAGTTCAAATTAATCAATGAAAACAGATGGATACTAAAAATGTAGAAGAAAAAAAAAAAAAAAACCAAAAACCACCCAAAAACCCCCAGCCCTACAAGTGGCTCATTTCTTGCCCTGTCATTTGCATACACTCCCACGCAGGGAGCCTGTAGTGACACGGTGGAATTTCACATGAATAGACAATTACAGGTTGTATTCAGCAAAAAAATAGGTCACAAGCAAAAAGCACCTTTGAGAAAGAATAAACACCAGGGACTCTACCCAGGTTCCCACCTCAGGAGGAGGCGGGGTTAGAATGATGTCCTATTTGCAAACACAGCAAAGAGCTGAGTAATGACAACTGAAGTAAAGTGGGGGCAGCTCCCTGTGCAAAACAGCACAGAAGTCTCTCAGAATTAATGGGGGGAACTCAGTGTCTGCTCTCCCCCACTTCATGCAATAAGCACATAAGAATGAAAGGGAAATGAAGGAGTCAGAAAAGAGGGAAAAATAACCACAGGGAGTCTTCAGAGGCATCAGATGTAAAAAACTGAACACAACAGAACTGTGACTGAAAAAAAACCAGGAAGCAGTCAATAAAGAGATGAATGAAATGTCCTTACGTTAAAGATAACATTAAAAAATGGCATCAGTATGATCACTGTGTGCTGAACATAGCTCAGGGCTGGCTCACAAAGCCCCTCAGCAAGACCAAGTTGGCCTTTTGTTCCTGAGAGTTGCTTTGGTGCTGGGTTGAGACACCACGTTCTGCCTCCAGCCGTGAAACCAGCTTGAACACTGTTTTTCCCCAGCCCCACAAATCCTGCCAGGTCTCCTTGTTGATAAACATTGTGGTTTATCACACCTTCAGATGTGACAAAATAAAACCCATTATTCAGGCTACACTGTAATCTGAACAGCTGCAATCATCCAGCTCCTTCCCAAACTTGTTGTTTTTAGAGACCAAGTTTGAGCCAACAATGATCTCTCCCCGAGCAGAGCCCACTGGATTCCCAGCACTGCCAGCAGAAGAACAGAGCAGACAGATACCCAAGCTGTGGTTTTTAGGCCAGGAACACACACAGCACACAAAATTACACAGATATCTTCTACACTTCATATAGCATTTTCTGTTCTACACCTGAGCTCATCCAGGCTATAGTGTCCCTGAGTTATTATGCCCAATGTACACAAGCATCTCTTCAGGTACAACCCAGACAGATCGAAGCAAAGGTGATTTTTTTATTCTATATTATATAGTATCTAGCACAATGAGATCCTGATTCAGAAGTCAAGCTTTTAGGTGTTTAACTTACCAAAGAAATGTCCCTCCATGATAAGTAAGGCCTTTGAAAGACAGACCTATTAATGTAATTAAAAATCACATACATTGTGATCAAAACACCAGCTCAACTTGACTCTAGGTGCTATGCCTGCTTGGTTTCCTTGTTCACATAACCTCTTATTTTATTTCTCCTTATTTAAAAAAAAAAACAACCCTAAAATACGTAATTAATAATTTCCACTGCACTTTCAGGGACACAGATATAGTCAAATCAGAACCCCAGAGGCAACAGTCCAAACTGCATCTGCTGTGATAAACCCTGTCTCTAGTAGGAACCCTGGCTGACTCAAGACTTGTTAAAACACTGCCCTTACACTGTCTGAAGGAGTTATTGCTACTCCTGCAGAGGCATTTTTCCAAATCATACAGACAAAAAAAATAAGAAAAAGTAAGAGACAGAACTGCTTGGGCGTTGATTTTATTTATGTGTGGTATAATCAGGAAATATAGGTCAGCTACAAAAGATAAAGAGCTCTGCACATGACAACCAAAACACAGATGCGCTGTTTGCCACCCAAAAAGAAAAATGTAGTTGTGAGCCATGTGTTGACAGTCCCACACTTGTAACATTTTCACTTCAAAGTTTCTTGTGACTTTGTACAAGAATTCATTAATTGCTTTTCTTCCTGGTAACTTTAAAGGTGGTGCTATTTTCAAAAGGTATCTCTACCTTGAAAGGCCATGAATCAGCAGCCCCCCAGGCTCTGCAGAAACACAGCCTGTAGGTAGTGCCTATGTACAGACATACATCTCATCTTCGAGAGCAGTGAGAAATAGTGACTTATTAGAAGCTGTCACAACAGAGCTCTGCTCACATCCTAGCAAGAGGCAGATTAAAGCCATGTGGGCTTTAACAATTAGTGCTGGAGCTTCATTGTAGTGCATGTGCTTGTCCTCATGCTTGGTGTCTTTCACGTTTTCATTCAGAGAGCAACAGCATCCCACTGCACACAAACGAGGGAGAGGACGCAGAAGGGGTTGATGGCCTCTATAAGCCTCTCTTTACAGCCCCTATCCAATAAGCAGTGATAAACAGTATCTAATAAAAGTCACAGACATCTGAGTAATACTGGTGGCATTTAGAGCTTTTCTCTCTTATTTATGTGACTCAGAGTCAGACACTCTGCATATTTCCAGTAGGGAATAAACAAACTCAAAGTCCTTTCTGCAGTACAAACCCAAATGTTCTAGAAGACCATCATTTTCCATCCTTATTGAAAGTTAAAGGCAGCCAAAAGCTATCAGACTTCCTTTTCTGCAGAACAGAAACATTTCTCCAAAGCTGCAGGATGCTACCCACCAAAAGTGCAGGCAAAGCCTGGAAGATTCCTCCAATTGTATCAGGACAAATCCTTTTCAACAAGTCTGAGTATTTGCTCAATACTGGCTTCTTGGAAATATTCACTGTACAATCAAGAGTTTAAATGCCAACAGGCAAGCTCAATTGTGTCTGGCTTATTGGAAAATGTTGTGTCACAACTCAGGGCAATTAGTAAAACAGTCTCACTACTTAATTTGGGTGGAGGCAAAACACAGCAGCCAACAATTGCTTCAACAGTTTTCCTTGTGGTGGCCTTTGAAGTGACTGTTAATTGAATTAACTTGAAAAGAAAGGAGAAAAAAAAAAAGCAACTTCACAGGCAAAAAAGAGGGCAAAACAAACTGTGACACATTGAGAAGGTTGTCTGGGGTGACAAACAGTTAAATGAAAAATTGAAACTGGTCTGCTAAAAAAAAAAAAAAAAAGCAGCACTATCTTCTGAGTAACTGCTCTAGCTGTCCTCTGGCTAAATTTAGTCTTTCTAGATGCTTAGCTGAGCCTAAGTTCTCTTTCTTTCTTGGGTGGGGGAAAGAATTACAGCAAGAGAAAAGCCAGTCCATGTCTCAGCTGTGTTTAGCAGATCCTAAACAACTGTAAAATGCAAAACAAAACCAAAAGACCCTTCCACTGAAAAGTAAGCCAAACTAAACTGATAACAAGGTGAGCAAGAGGAATCTATGGCTATGCAGCTAAGCTCAGGCCTATTTAGCTCAAAACCCACTGAGAGGGGGGAATCAGTATGTGGACTTCAGCAGGGTTTGAACAGTGCTCTTTGCCCATTGCTCAGGAGCTGTACCTCTGCAGCACTGAACATGTACACTCTTCCAAACAAATTATTATTTTTTTCCCTAATTTCAGTAATTTCAGCAATTCTACCAGTAATGCTAGGAATGAATGTCCTAGTTGGTCTCATTCAGATCAGCATGTCCCATTTATTTAGATTAGACATTCCATTTTTATTACAGCTACAACTATTTTGTTACTCTCTGCTGAAATCATTGCATCACCTCATGAGTGAGTATTGCCACACTGTCTGGGGACCAAAAAAATAAGCCAACACAAGGTACAGAATGGGAAAAGGACAAGATAGCAGGCAGGAAGGAGCAGCAAATATTACACAGTCAATGAAACTTATTTCTATCTGATCAGCCAAAAAGGGAAGTGACATGCACTGAAAGTCTCCTCAGACTTCAAAGAAACCTTCATGTTTTATATATTTCAATTTCCTGTACACCACTTGTCAGCAGAATATTAAACATGCACAAATACCAAAGCTCAAGAGCTCAATGAAAGACTCAAATTCAATGGACACAAAGCCCTTGACACATTCAAACTTATATTTGCCTTTCCAAACAGAAGAAATCAGTGCAAAATCATTAAACCAGGTCTGCCAGTACCTTCTCATCATCATCACATTATGGAAAATACCCTATATTTTGATATATTTTAATTTAAAATAAATTATTGTGGCAAACATTTTGACAGGCTATGCACAAATTGTGTTGGATGATTAACTTACCTTCTCTGTGATGTAGAAATTAGAACTATCAGCATGCTGCAGTGCAAATTGATCGTGATTTGCAAGAGACCACCTTAGAAACATGAAAATAAACTAATCACAAAATGAACTCTTAAAAACTCAAAAAGTACCCTTTACATAATTTTACTATGATCAAACAAGTGCTGGTCATTCCCATTATTTCTCACAGTTTTCCATAGTGTTCAATGATGAGTTCCAAAGTTTAAGATAAAAGCATACTTACAAAGGGAAAACTTTGGGTTTCCCTTTCCTGGGTGCATTAGAAGGGGTGTGGTTAGTAGGTCAAGAGAGGTTCTCCTCCCCCTCTACTCTGCCCTGGCGAGGCCACATCTGGAATATTGTGTCCAGGTCTGGGCCCCACAGATCAAGAGGGACAGGGAGCTGCTTGAGAGAGTCCAGCACAGAGCCACCAAGATGATTAAGGGAGTGGAGCATCTCCCTTCTGAGGAAAGGCTGAGGGAGCTGGGCCTCTTTAGCTTGGAGAAGAGGAGGCTGAGGGGGGACCTCATTAATGTTTATAAATATTTGAAGGGTGAGTGTCAGGAGGATGGGGCCAGGCTCTTTGCAGTGATGACCAATGATAGGACAAGGGGTAATGGGTGTGAGCTGGAACACAGGAGGTTCCGCTTAAATTTGGGAAGAAACTTCTTTACAGTGAGGGTAACAGAGCACTGGGACAGGCTGTCCAGGGAGGGTGTGGAGTCTCCTTCTCTGGAGACATTCAAGACCCGCCTGGACACCTTCCTGTGTGCACTCATGTAGGTGTTCCTGCTCCGGCAGGGGGATTGGACTGGATGATCTTTCGAGGTCTCTTCCAATCCCTGACACTCTGTGATTCTGTGAACTTCAGTACAAATATATCCTCTAAGGGAGATTTTTCCCTTTGCACATCTGAAACAAAGCCCTAAACTTGACCATGGTCAAAAAGTAGGTATGCAACAAATATCTTCCTTACAAGGCAAAGATCAAAAGAAGAGGGGAGAGAAGAAAGAAGAGAAACTACTTTGTCGCTACAATGACACCTCAGTGCTCCAATTAAGTTGATAATAATTTTATATTAATTCCAAATCCATAAAAAATGGCAAGCATATTTTTTGCTTGCAGTAAGCAATATCACTAAATCACTAAAACAGACAAAGAAAATATTACAGTGCCAGGATTTTATGCTAGCTTATACAATACCCAACACATATAGTGTTAAGTTGATATATTGCATTATGCATAAAATATCATCTTTTAAACTCAGCAGCAACTGGAATATAAACCAGTTTCTCCTGTGTGGTAGCACTTGCTTCAAATAGTATTTTTGGCCCCAAATATGAACATATTAAAACTAAAGCAAGATATTTCTTTCAGCCAGTTACTAGTTCATATTGCAGGACTTGTGATTAACATTTCAGTTTCATGTGAGCAGTCACATCAACAGGACCAGTTTAACTAAACCCAGTGCTCAAAAACCAAAGCCACAGTCAGTGCTTTAGCTCCTTAACTCATGAACTGCAGGGGCCACAAGCATAAAATGAGTAAAACACATCTCTGTGCAGAAAGGTAACAGTCTAAGTAAGAGTCACCCATGTGACAAGGCTGCTTTGTTAGGAACCTCATCTTGCAAGTAAATGATCCAAAAATACACTGCATATTCAAAATCTGAAGGTAAAACAAGATTTAAGAAACTTATGACTACTCATATGGGATATCTAGACTTTCTTCAGAAAAAAATAATTATCTTCTGGTTGGTTTAATAAATTTAAAAGTGTGGTATGTACTATAGGGCAGAACTTACCCGTCGCAGACTTCTTTTATGATTGAGGACAGTGGCTTTTTCTGGTTAAGGAAAAAAGAAAAAATACATCACCAAATTGGAACAGCCCTGATCATATCTTAAAATATGATTCCAAAATTACTGATTGCAAAGAACAAAACAAGTTAGTAGCACTTCATTTTTTGTTTCATAGGAAGCTTGACAGGACCCCCAGATTTTCTGCTGTTCTGGTCTGATATCTATAAAGACAGGAATTCTCCATAAACGTATGATGACATTATCAGTTCTTTTTGTCAACACTGGCCCATACGGCATCAACTCAGCTTCTCAGCTGAGAAATCAAAGGGCCTTTTGTGTACATTGCATCTCATTACCCAACAGAAACAGAAGATTTAGATCTCAACACGAGTATTTCCCAGGAATGACATCTGAAACAAGAAGATATTCAATATTTTTAAACCTTCTTTTGTCCCTTTCAGACATGGTCAGATGATGACAGTAATCCTCTCTCCTAAGCACACATATGCAGGTTTCCCCTCTGATAAAGCACCAGCTGGAAGGTGTTAAGATCCCAGATGTATCAGTTCTGCTTTATTCTCTACATCTGTGAGCACGAGCATTTGGACTGACTGAAAACAGCTCTGCTGCTTGGGGTCCCAAAATAGAAGGAACAGTCTGGTTTGGTGATGTTGCAATGCTCTGAACATTGTTATAAACACAGGGTGCACGCTCAAGTGTTTTTAGAAGATTGCTGGCTAAGAGAAAATGCATTTTTATATCCTAAAACACACATGAAGTTCCATGACAATAAGAAACAGAACAAATTTCACCAGCTGGGTGATTACTGAGCTTTTTTTCTCCAATACTGAGTGACCACAATGCTACACAGATCTGTTGCTCTGTGAAAAATTCCACAAATCACCCAAACAGCATAGGACTCCCTCGCTACTTACTTCCAATAATCACAGTTTACTGAATCCTTAAAAAGCAAACAAAATACACAAAACTCACCATACAACCACCCATAAACCAACACTGTTGACAAAACAAGCTGCTTCCCTTTAATGTTTATAGGAAACTGATTAGGCTAAAAATTAACTCAGTAGCAGGGTGTATTATGTGGAGGGAGAATTATTTTTCCCTTGGATTTGTTTTCTGAACTGCATCACTGCAGAGACAGAAAGCCAGAGATGGGACTCCCTGGTCAGGTCAGGATCAGGGAAGGATTTGTTATTTCAACAGTCAACTAAACCAGTTTACAAACAGGCAAAAACATAACACAAGACTATTTTAATCAAACATGAATGAAAGCATCTGCTGAAAGGATCCTGTCCCCCCCTTGCCACACCGACTCAGTCATTCGTTTCCATCCTTCCTCTTTCACTGCCCATTACTATTTTCACATGACTACCCAGAGGAGCCACACTAGAAAACTTGATCAAACTAAAAACTGGCCCAGTAAGAAGGAAAGAAGTAGTTTTCATCTGGATCACCTCATTTGACTCTCTATGTGCCTAAAAGACTAACAAATATGGGCACATGGGAGAAAAGGCATGAAGTGTGAAACTGTTCCCTGCTGCTGCAGCAGCCAACACGTCTTTTCTCCACAGCAGCTTCTCTCTGTTGTGCTGGCTCAGCTGTCTGTGTAGCCATAGCCAGGCTGGGAGGCAGATCCAGCAGATCATGTGAGAAAGAGGAAAAAAAAAGTGTTTTCTTCCTCAGAATTTTTCAGCCTGATCAGTTCCTCAGTCTGGATTACTGTGTCACTTACATGCAGCTGCTTTCACCTGCCATCCTCCTCCCCAAAAGGTTTGTAGCTTCTGCAATCCTGTGAAAAAAATCCCTGTTTCTAACTGCTCTTCTCCCTCTATCCCTCCTGAAAAAAAAAAAAAGCCCAAAAAACCCCACTCTCTTTTTCAGGAGGGATAGAGGGAAGAGGACAGGTTTGTCTGGAGCAGGGTAACAAGAGTTTGCCACCCAGCACAGGTGTGCCAGCTTGCAGGTGAGCTGGTGCCAGGCAGAGCACACAGCTCTGCACACTGCATCTCCTTCTCTCCTTGGGATGCTCCTGCAGGTATTTACCTATTTTGATAAAATCTGTATCTGGGATATTAACTCCTTTTACAAAGGAAATTGATAACAGCTTTATTACAATGGAGGACAGAGTAACTGCCTCTCCTCCCCATTATCTCTTTTAGGAACTATAGTTTTCCATAGGTAACCATGACAAAAAGACAATTTAACAACCCAAACTGGCAAGAACATAAATATAGGGAAGGTTGGAAATAATTACTTTCCAAATAATTATTTTGATATTTTAAGTCCTCTACATCATCAGCTTTTATGTCCTTTCTCAAGCCTACTCATGTCCCTCCCCTTTTTCCAACTCTACCTCACCTTTGCATTATTACATGACATTATTTGAAATGAAAAACTTAGACAAAACTAACAAAAAAAAAAAATCAAAAAAATACCAAACAACTAACAAATCAACTAGAATCAGTAAGAGACAGCTAAAAAAACCCAAAATAAATCTTCAATATTAAGAATTATCAACACAGCCAGCCTTTCACAGTACTGTGTTGTCCTCCTGCAGCACTGCTGCTACAGCACTGAGGCGGAGGGTGCCTGCAGCCCCTTCCCTGCCAGCTCCCAGTGTGTCCTGTGTCCCCTCCCAGTCCCAAAGACTGTGAGTGACACCCCTATGCTTAGGCAGCAGTGACAGGACACCACTGTTGACTGCACATATAGGAATGCATCAGTACCAGAAAACAAACAAAAATGAGCTATTTATTTTGGTTTTGAACCATGAAAGCCCATTTCCATTCTCTGCAGAGTAAAACCACCTGGCAGGTCAGTCAGAGACATGGGGTTTGGTTTTTTTGCCTGGCTGTAAATATTTGCCTGATGTCAAAGAGAATGGACTTGATGTTTTTGTTATTTTAATGTTCATAAAGTTATGTTTATGGAAATTTACAGAATATCTTTGCTGTGATTACAGTTCTGAAAAGTCAAATTCACCTTATCAGTTCATGTACTTCAAATAATTCCTTAAAATCAGACAGTCCAAAAATATGTCAAAGTTTTTTCTTCATCGAAACGAGTATTTTGTGCTACTATCTCTTAGTTTGGGGTTTTTGCCTCTATGTCCTCCCCTACACTAGTAAAAATGAAGTGTGCTTTTATACGTGCTCAGATGCTCATTTAAAGCTCTAAGAAGATCAAGCTGTAACTTGAATGCATGAAATAACACAGATCAAAGTAAATCTTATGCTTTCTATAGGAGATAACCCCTTCAGTTAATGTACCTCAGCCATCTGCACTGAAGCCATCAGTTACTATAGAAGAATTTTCCTAGGGTATGTATTGAATTGATACCTGAAATCCAGTGGGAAATGATAATGGGCATTAAGGCCTCACGACTTACTGATGTGTGTACATGGGAAAATCCTGCCGCTGGCACCAAGCACAGGCAGCACTAGAGCTGGTGTGAATTTCCACACCAAGTAAAGCTTTACCTGCATTAGTACAGGTGTTTGAGATGCTGGTAAGTGTAGCCCTAACCACAACCTCATCCAGTAATACCCAGTCATCACTTCTGTACTCACCTGCACATGCCCCAGGTCACGGCTCCAGGTTTTGTGTGACAAGATGCACACAGATCCCTAACTTGATCTTCTTGAATATCTCACTTTGCGCTGTACAGGAGGTTGTTACTTGTGCAGTATTTTATAGCACTTCCAAAGTAACTTGCAGAACACAGACTGAGATTTCCCACTCTAATTTCCTCACCAATTTCATCCTTTCACGCCTACACCTTGGGTTCCTCACAGAGGTAACCAATTACCAGGAACCACCAAGCACAGGCATGCAAGAGTTTAGGCTGGGTGAGTCCAGGCCACTGTTTTGTTCCAAGGCAATTGTGGGATGAGCAAAAGAAAGCAAGGAACACTCAATACACCAGTGCTGACCAAGCCCTAGGTTCAGTTCAAGCCACCAGTATACTGACTTGGCTTTAAAGCACTTCCACATCAAACAGCAAGTGTGTGTGTGTGTGTGCATGTGTAGAGAAGACAGAGACCTAAATCTGGACAGAAAGCCGTGTTAGACGTGCAGATCAGAGATACTTTCATTGTGCTATAGCAGGGAATGGTAGATAGATTTCTTTTAGGCCAAGGATTAAAATCTTCTTCAAGTGACTAGCAGAGATTCATAGCTGTTTCTTTTTCTCAGTTTGTTTTTTTTGTTGCTGTTTGGTTTTGGTTTTTTGTTTTGGTGGGGTTTGTTTGGACAATGATTGGGATATTGAACCCCTGGGCTGACACCTTTTAATCAGAGAATTAACAAGAAAAACCTTAACCCTTGCTGTCATTAGGCCTACCACAGAAAAACAGCAGATGCAGCACATCTGTTAGTGGAAAACACTCAGTGTTTAAAAAAAAAGAAAAAAGAAAAAGATAAAGTTCTATTGCCAATCTGTGCATCTGTCAAAAACCAGAACCTCAAGCCAGTAAATGCACCATTCTGTCTATAATTAATGCTACCATTTACTAACAAAGCTTTTAGTGCAAAAGTCCTTTTTATGGCTATTAAAGACAGAAAATCACCTCTTTTCGCCATCAGTGGAGGTTCATCTGTTACTGTCCCACAGCAGAGGCTACAGAAGCAGGACTGGCCAGTGGCAAGCTCACCAGAGGCCAGGATACCTGGGTCCTTGACTCACTGGTTTCTCACGATGTAAGAGGCAAGTTCTTCTCCTGTAAGGGGGAGGTACTGGATAGCTTTGGGCTTCCACCTCCTCAACTGGTCTTTCCTGCTCTGAATCGCTTTGGGAACTAACTCTCTCCATTGACTACAATGGAGTATCAGCAAGACCAGACTCAGTTCAAGAGGGACAGGGATCTTCTGGAGAAAATCCAGAGGAGGCCACAAAGATGATGAGGGGCCTGGAGCATCTTCCTTACAAGGAGAGGCTGAGAGAGCTGGGACTCTTCAGCCTGGAGAAGAGAAGACTGAGCGGGGATCTGATCAATGTCTATAAATACCTGAAATGTGGGGGCCAAATGGATGGGGCCGGGCTCTTCTCGATGGTGCCCAGTGACAGGACAAGGGGCAATGGGCACAAACTGGAACACCAGAAGTTCCACACAAACTGAAGGGAAAAACTTCTTTACTGTGAGGGTGCCAGAGCCCTGGGACAGTCTGCCCAGAGAGGGTGTGGAGTCTCCATCTCTGGAGATGTTCAAAACCCGCCTGGACGCTTTCCTGTGTAACCTGGTGTAGGGAACCTGCTTTGGCAGGGGGGTTGGACTGGATGATCTCCTGAGGTCTCTTCCAACCCCCACCATGCTGGGATTCTGTGATTAATTAGGCATTGTGAGAGAAGAGTATTTCCTTAACTGAGGGGAGGTCCAGAGGGAGTGAATACATGTAGAACTGGGACACCTCAACACTACAGTAACAGAGACCATAAAACCCAGCCAAAGGCAGGTCAACATCACATGGTTCTGTCAGAGGAAAAACACAACCCAAGGAAGGAAACATTCACACCCCAGAGCAGTCAGACAAATCCCTCAGCAAGGGAAGCTTGTTGATGGGAGAGAGCTTTTGTAGGCTCAGCTCACAGCCCTTAAGGTGGCAGTTTTAACATCTCAGTAGAAACACTTTGGTTTAAACACAGCAGTAGGGGTTCTGCAGGGCACACAAGACTTGGGGAAATGCGGGTGTTCACGTTCCCTTCCCCTTTTTTCTCAGCTGCAGCTTCCTCAGTTACTCCCTTCTCTCCCCAAAGACATGCTCACTTCTAAATCTGTGTTTCACTAGATCTAAGCATTGTCCCACAAAACATATGTTTAGGATGATAAAGTGACTGTACAACAAGGAAGCAGCAAAACATAACATCATTAAACCAAACAAAACAGAATTTTACACAAACTTCTTACTCCACACCTGGTGTCCTAAGAAGCCTTAATACTCCCCTCAAATACTTTGCAACTAGGGATGCAAAAAACTCCCAGTTGAGTGCTGCAGGGTTATAAAACACCTAGGGACCTACAGCTGTGGATTACAGCACGTTTGCCTGCAATGTACTCACACCACATATTTAAAATACAGTTCCCAGAGGACCTGAGGAGTTACCATCAGGGCTTTAAGATGTGGCTCTTCACACAACCACTTTATTAGGTGAGCATACCTTTGAAAAGGGAATTAAGAAACCCCAAACCCACAGCTCATGACTGACACCCTGCTGGCCAGCCAGGGCAGAAAAGCCTCAATGTGAAGGCACACAAAATTTATACTATCAGATTTTTAGTATTATCCTCTTTTTTACTACAATCTTGAAGTCCTATAAGGAGAATAGGATTGAATTAAAGTGTGCCTGGATGCTCCAGCTGGCCAGAATGCAAATTAAGTACCTTGTAATTAATTCAGTGGTGTGTAACTCCAAGAATCTCATCGTTACACATCTCCTCAAAATACAGCAAACTTAACTTTTAAGAGATGAGACTCCTGCTCATTCTTAAAAAAAAAAGAATTATTACAGGTGTCTCTGTCTCTATGCATGCGCTTCTGTGCAGATGCAACAACCTCACAGTCATGTTCAGCCCTCATCTTAAAAATGTCATCAGTTGCAGGCAGCAAAATTCAGGCTCTGATGGGGAGGTTCTGGTTAGCACTATGGGGCTAATAAAAATCAGACTCAGGGAAAAACCCAACAAACAAAGCAAAACAAAAAAAACTCAACATAAAACAACAAGGAGAGAATTAATGAAGTATTTCATCTCTTTCCCAATAGGTTATTTCCTGAACATCCTTTAGTACAGAGGACATTATTTCTGCTGGACCTTAAGAAGGATATATTTAGAGCATATTTCTTCTGGCCCTAATTCCACTTGCATTTAAAATATTTAACTGCCTACTGCATTTAACTAATGTTTCCTAATGTTGAAGAGAGCACCAAGTAGAAAGCATAAATAGCAACCATTAGCCTGTAACTCACTAAATATTTATATTTCTTTTTTCACCCCTTTTCTTTCACAATTTCTAAGCCTTCTCCACACCTACTGCCTCTTCCATCTATTAAGCTTTGCTGCTGTGTCTGTATTCAACAGTATAAGACAAAGTTTTTATGTATTTTTCAGGGATGAGGTCCCAGCCATACACCACGAGATGTCAGTTTGCAGCCTTGAAAGTCTCCAACCAACCAGTGGGAAGGTGGCTCTGGACAAGCCAGACTAATAAAACATAACATGTGACAATAACATCACCCTTTTATCCAGGATGGCTGGCTGCCATTAGAGCTCTGGCAAAGAACCAGAGCTCTAATGATGAATACTCCAACCCTACAGTCCTCTTAGAAAAGAAATCTTATTTTTTAAACACATATTGTAATTAACAGTGATTGGTTCATTATGTTAACAAAGCACTGTCTATGTACATACGTGTGCATACACTACATCAAATTATATCCCACGCATTATAACATCTGTGTTATTGTTTCCAAGGTTATTCTTGTTTATGAATGGCTTTTTAAAGAAGAAAAAAAATACTGAGTACTTTCATTAGTCCAACAAAGAAAATGGCACACTAAGATAGTGGGTATGATCTCCTTACTATTAATAATCACTGATAGCAATAAAACTGAAAGGATTATAAAAACATTGAATATTTTCACTATGGTGAGTAGTATCTGCTTTAAGATAAACAGTTTCATCTTCTGTTCCGTGAAGCTGAAATACCAACAGGTACAACAAAGAACAACAAAAAAAAAATCATTACATTATTGTTAGTGTCTGTTTAAAACCTAGAAGTCGGTTTTAAACAAGCCCTACCTTTAGCAACCTGGCTTCAGCTGGCTGAGGGTTTTTCAGTCTTTTTAAAAGGGCAGCTGCTTTTTGGTTCATCTGTCTTTGGGTAAGTGTCCTCTCAGCAGCAACCAGGTGCTCCTCATGTAAGGGCTGAGATACAGCTACAGTGGCCAGACTCCAGCACAAACTCCCTTCCCTAACCTGATGGCGAGGAGCTGCTGCGAGCAAATCCAGGCTGGAAACACTTCTGTAAGTCAGTGTAAGATTCCTGCCCTCCCCGCCACGAGTTGCTTCCTAGTCCTCTATCTTTAATAAACTGAGATCTTGTCAGCTGTTAAAGGCACTGACATTTCCCTTAACTCCTTGAAACTCATGATGTGCAATAGCATTGGAAATCTTCACAATGTTCATACCAAGAAACCACCAGCAGCTCCAGCTACTGCAATACACCTTTTGGGTAAGAGTTCACATAATCTTGCAGGTTGGTGGGAAGGAGGTAAGAGCCTCTCTCCTCCTTCATCCCCTCAGCACTAACCCCTTGATTTTGAGGGAGTCAGAGTCTGGAGCCAGTGACAGGAGGAACACTTTATGGTACAGCCTCTGGAACAGAGACACATCAATATCCCCTTCTTCTTCAGCCCCTGAACGATGCTGGTGCTCATTAATATTGCCTACACTTAGACTTGTGATGCTAGGATTGGATCAGTATACTGCTATCACTAGTGACAGCATTGCAGAGACTACAGCTATTCTTAAGTCCACACACATGGCAGAACTGATGTGCCACTTTCTTTTCTCTAATTAAGCATTTCACAATCCCTTTTGAACTACATTTCTCCCCACAGTTTGAGAAATACTACACGAAACCAATTAACAACCCCCAAGGGTCCAGATTTAGGTCTGAAACCCAAAATGATTTGAAAGTTCCCTTTAAAAAAAATCTTACTGGTTTCTTTCTAACACCTGGTGAAGTATAATGACTTCTCTGAAGAAAAAAAAAATAAAATGACATTTATAGCATACATTGGCAGAGGAGAAGAGAACTTGAAAGACACTCTCAAAAGATAAAGTTGCTGACTAAATCTAAACCTTAGAGACAGCATTAATGTAAAGCAGCCCATGGTTCCTCCCATGTGCTGCACTGCACTGCATTAACATGTCACTGTCATTTGACAGTGCTCCTGTTAAATTTTACCCACTGTACCAGATTTGTGCTTTGAAAACAAAACAAAAACAACCAAAAACCACCTTTGTTCAGGGTTCTTTTTTGCTAATGTAAAGATTCACATCTGCTAATTTAACCTCTATTTAATCATCTGGAAGATAAAAGTAAGCCTGGAGGAAGAGACTATATGGCCAAGCTTAATTACAAACTGTTCCTTTCTGTAAGAACAATGTTTATCTCCAATGCAAGGAAGTTCATCCTCAAGTTCAGAGGAATCTGGTTTTAGTACAACTGGTGTTAACAAACAAGAGCTAAAATAGTTATTGTCCCCAAATATCCATTTTGGGCCTCTCCAGGAAGCTGCCTTCCCTTCAGTGGGAACAGTGAAGCTTTAAATCCATGGAACCAAGTATCCAGGTAACCTAAAACCAGCACTAGCTTACCTAAAATAATTAGTGCTGTAAAAAAACCCAACAGACAAGAATAGGCACAAATTAACATCCTCTTCTGAAATGGCTGTTTCTGGGACAAATAAAGAGAAAACAGGACAGAGTAGCCAGCATCCTGGTTCACCTGTACAGAGCCCATGCAGCCTTACTCAAAATCTTCCAAAATAATCACCCAGGAGATTGGGAGAAGAAGGTAAGAGGCAGTCAGCATCTACCATTCATTTCTTCCCCAGACTGCACCCCTAAAAAGTCCACACAAAAAGATCCCAAAGCAAATTCAGACACCAACCCATTTCCATTCCTCTCCTTACATAACAGGGAGACTTAAAAGTTGAAGATCATCCCTATACTCAGTTCTTAAAGTCATAATCAAATCTGTGCATTAAAAATTAATTGTAGCCACAGTACTAATATTTCCAGTAGGGATTTATGCAAGGGGAAGAGTCTAGATGTTATTTTTCAAATTTAGAATTGAGGAAAGTGATAGAAATGGGGGGAAAACCCAAATGAAAACAAACAAGTAACTCTGGAAGAGAATAACTGAATTGAGTCAAATCCACCTCTCATGGAGAAAGCAGAAAAGTACATTAGCTTGCACATGCTTTAAAATCAGCCTGAATGCATACAGGCAACAGCCAGTTGCTAGGTTTACCACAATTTAATTACTCCCCACTTGGTATGACAGAGGGTGGTAAATAATACACCTTTGCCCTCCTTGTTTAAAGCAACTTTCCAGCAAAAAACCACTTGTAAAACTCTAACATCAAATAATACATGTCAATGAATGAGAAGAAAGGTTAGGCACAGAGGCTGGTGCTGAAAAGCACTTGATTATGTATTAATTGTGCCAGCAAAGAGTCTCTCTAACTCAGTGAGACTAATTTTGTATGATTAAAGTTTAAACTGTCATTGGTGAACCCAGGTTGACAAATCTACAGAAACATAGTGGGAAGCATCAACCAGAAAAAAAAACTCTGTGCCTCATCAAGTCCAGGTTGTCAGAAGTCATGAGCCTGAAGGGGAAGGTTTTAATGTAAAGTTCAATAACATTTTGTGGAAAAAATACTCAAGAGCTCTTTTCAGGCCCAAAACTTTCTAGTACACCACTGTCAGTCGCTGTACTTTCAAAATGACATTTCCTCATTTTGAAATTATTTTATTCTCTTCATTGCTAAGCAAAATACACATGTACACTGGCAGTATACATATAAATATATATGTACACTGGCAGTATACATATAAATATATATGTACACTGGCAGTATACATATAAATATATATGTATACTGGCAGTATACATATATACTGGCAAATAATATGTATACTGGCAGTATACATATATACTGGCAAATAATATGTATACTGGCAAATATAAATAAATGCTTTATTTATATAAACCAAATATAAATATATGCTACCAAGGGTATACAACAGACAACCTTAAAAACAATAAATACATACATAAATAAATAAATCCAGATTTTCCTCTGACCTCTTATATGGTAGTTGTACTTTAATATTTGGAATAGCCTCAATACCCTGAAAGATAAAGAACTTGGGAGGCTTTTTTGTTGTTCTTTTTAAAGTAATAATACAGTGCTGCTGTTCTAAATACTGTTTTTCTTACTGGTAAAGGATCAGAGAGGGGGGAAACGGGTAAAGCAAAGTTTTTAGGATTTTCTGAAATGGTTCTTGAATGAGCAAATCCCACTTGGGAGACAGGCACTGGCTGCAGTGCCTGGTCAATGGGCAAGTCATTTCTCTTTCTGCCTTCCTTTTCCCTTCTCCCCTTTATCATAATCTCTGATATATAGCCATCTGAGGTATGAATCATCTCCTCCACCACAGCTCTCCAACTAAATAGATGTTTTAAAGGAAACAGATTGGGGGAAAGTTAGCATTCAGTCAACCAAAGGCAGAGCTGCATGTTTAGAAGCATGTAGCACCCTGTAAGTTCTCAGGGCTCATTCCCACATCACTCTCGTCCTTGAAAAAGGTAAATGTGTGGGTTTGTGTGTATGGGTATTAGGAAGGGATGATTCTTTCCTCTCTTCACTTCTTGTCACCACACCTGTATTTTCCATGTCAGAAAGGTGAGGGATGAGACCTTCAAACTTCATTCCCCCATTTCCCCTTCCATCAGGAACAGGCTGCTGTTAGCCTTCTCCCTTTCCACCTTATTTTCCCTCCTCTTCTTCCTCCTCCCCATAAAGTGGCATGAGGAAGCTTGCAGACAACTTGGCAGGCTAGGTTGGAAGAGTTCTACCCAACATAAGCCAGCACTGATCTTTCTTGTCCCTCTGAATCTTACATAATAAAGGTAAAAACAAGGTTCCAGGACAGTAAGCTAATATTTCAGATAAAGCACGAGGGTTTTTTGGAGAGTTGCTTTAAGCTGTTTTATAAATTTAAAACAATCATTTTGGTATTACTTTACTGCTGCTTGGAAGGAGACTGCATAATATTTGTTCCTTTTTGTCCCCACTGTACTTGGTAGCAATAAGCTGTTGTTCATCATGACTAACATGCCTCTCTCCCTGAACACAGTGTGCACAGTGTCTACCATTTGTTATATAAGAAGAAAAAAGTAAAACATTCTGCACTCCAGAAGGCAATAGATTTGTATCTGTAGATCTGTGCTTACTAAAAAAATTTCTGCAAATGAACATGGCTTGGCAGGTCTGGAAATCAAACTATAAAGTACTAACTGCTTGGGAACTCCCCTTTCCTCTAAAGGGGCTTTCAGAGTGCCTAAAAATCACACTGCTGTTCTTTCAGCCACACTCTAGTACCATGTTTCTCCAAAGTTCACACAGGAATTTCCCAGGCATATGCCACAAAAGGGTTAACTAGAAGTGAAACTGACTGCACTGCACGAAGAATTTAGGATCCCATTTCAGTAAAACATTTTCAGTATGAATTCAAATTTTCTCCTCTCCAATAGAATTTTATAATGCACTCGGTCCCCAGATACACTGGGGTCTAAAGCACATTATGAAATGCTTTCCTACACTCTGAATGCTATTTAGAGAAATAATAATTATTCTAAACAGGTAACATGCTGTGTGATTTTAAAATGTTATGGGTAAGCTGTTAAATATTAAAAAGGTAGCTTTTAATATTAATACCTGTGCCACAAAAACAGAGAGTCCAGAACATCAACCACAGCACTTGCATAATTTAATTTGGTTTGTTTCCCTTCCACCCACCCCTAAATTTCCTACAAAGACTCTTTAATTCATAATTAACTTTGTTAGCTTCTGTACACTGCCTCCAATCAGTCCACGGGGCTACTGCATTAGAAATAACCAGCTAAACAGGACAAGCCTTGAGATTCATGGATGGAACAGCAAAGATCCTCCTGCTCACAGTGCACCACTACTTAAGTTCCAAAATCTGCACTTGCTGCAGCCATTCAGTATGATCCTACTCCAAATGCAAAGCACTGACTAAAAATGTCAAGACTTTCCAGCCAGAGGGAACAACATCACCACGATTTTGCAGTTTCACAAACTAAGGCACAAAAGTGGTAAGTGCAGTAAATGTGTTATTCAAGCAGCTCTTTAAAATAAAAAGCAAATTAAATAAAAACAGCTAAACACATAAAAAACATTAAGAGAGGAAGAGGGTTACACTCTTTATAAAAAACAACTTCTACCACACACGTACTCACAGAAACATACACATGCACCTAAGTAAACATCAATGCAGACACACACACACACAAAGAAGAACTTATTTCCATGCAGGGCCGGCCGAGCACGCGTCTGCAGGCACTTACTTGATCTATTTCCATTAACTTGGGGAAGGCACCTGGCCATTCGATCGCCACCTTCACTATATCAGCAGGAGGGGGCATTGCGATGCTGCTGCTCTTCGGAGCCAGTACAACTGGACACTAAAATGCTGCAGAGAGGCTCTCTCATTCACACCTGCAGGGAGAAAAAAATAATAATAATAAAAAAAAAAATAGCAGTTTAGACAGAACTCCAGTGCTACTGCTTCATCTCCTTACATTTTGCCTGGCTGGGCAGGTGGATGAAAATGTATGTGTGTATATATGTGCAGGAGCAGAACGGCACATATTACAGAAGCAAACACAGGACACAATGCCATAACACGCTGCACAGCTTGACAGGCTGTTAGAAAGATGGCTGAAGCACTGAAATGTACAGTGAATAATAGACATGCATTAGATTTAAATAGAAAAACTATTTTTAAATATTATTACATATGCTGGTGGGGAAAAAGCGACAAATTAAGAGGAAGCTCCTGTTACAGTGTCACTCCTGGAGTCCCTGGGAATGTGACTGAATCGGTTAAAGCTGGTACTCCAGGAGAAGAGATTACCCAGGAAGTTATGGCCAGGAAAGACTGTTTCTTTTAACTATAGCAATGATCTTCTGGGTGTTCACAAATAGATCACTGCACTATAGCAACCAGGATGTCAGGAAGAAGGCAGAACACACAGCAGTTTCCACATATACATACACACACACACACACATATCCTCACCTAACGGATCCAGAGATACCCACACATAAATATTTCTTTATGGTAAAGCTTATATATGTAAATATACCAGGATATAGTGTACATTAACAGTGATATATAATCAGCTACATAAAACGTCATAGTTCTGCAAGGGTATGAATATCAATAGGATCTCGTGTCAAATAGTGCAGGCTGTGAATTTTGGGGAAGGAAAAGAAAGGGAAAGGGAAGAACCAAATCCTCAGGTTTTGCAGAATATAAGTCCTCTCTCTCTTGGCTCATCAGAGTTTGTAACCTCGCAACAACAACAAACATTTTTTAGGCGGGTGTAGTGCCTTTCTGAGCTTGCAAACCTGCTGGTAGCAGGACAGCCACTGAAGTGGCAAAGCTCTGTGACTGTCAGACACGGTAACCTGCTCACCCTCCTGCAAGTCTCTGTGCCGACCACGGCGTTTCCTGCACGCTCTGCTGAGACCCGGCAAGATGCCATCACGTATGACAAAACGAGAGAAGCTGTAGAAATCCCCAGAGGCGCAGTCCCACTTCTTCTTAGCAGAAAAGAGAAGGAAGTGGCGAAAGCATGGACACATGCTTGCACATGTACCCTTTGAAAGAGCTAAGGCAAGAGACAGGCTGACAGAATATACCAGACATCCAAAAGCCACAAACAGGTACAGGAAAAAAAGGGCTCTGACCACCATCAGTTGCTGCTTCAATTTTCCAACTGCAGCAGAAGCATGAACTCCAATCAGCCTGAAGAAAATCAGGAAACCACCTCTTTATTAAGAAATTTTGCACCTTCACCTCATACTACTTCGAAGCGAGAGTTTGTCCAGCCTTCATGTATATGGTTCTATCTTTCCTTTCTTCTTGGGTGTCCTTTGGTCTACTCTGAAAAGGCTCATCAGTCCTCCATGTTTGCAAGCCCTGATATATTCTAGATGGGGTACTCAACACATAATATAAAAGCAATTTATGAACTTTATAACAATCCAGCAATTTATTTCCCACCAACGGCAGTTCTGACGCCAACAGGATCACACGCCACCACAAAGCAAAGCACAAGGCAATAAATAAGACAATAGATGGACTATAAATAAGACTGGATTGCAGGAAGTGCCTGGAAAGACTAAACAACGTGATTAAGAAACACGGTGATATTGTCTACATTTGGTAGATGTTACAGGGACCAGGAATAAACACGATTAAAGCCTGCAGCTGGCTCGCTGCTCATTAGGAACAGACACTGACTTCTGGCTGTCTTTTCCCCCGTAGAGCCTGAGCGGATGCAAAGCTGCCGCCATTCCTCCCCTGACACCTCAGGCTCCCGCCATTCCTCCCCTGACACCTCAGGCTCCCGCCATTCCTCCCCTGACACCTCAGGCTCCCGCCATTCCTCCCCTGACACCTCAGGCTCCCGCCATTCCTCCCCTGACACCTCAGGCTCCCGCCATTCCTCCCCTGACACCTCAGGCTCCCGCCATTTCCATCTCCCCTCACCGTGCAGCGCACTGACACAACTAACCGGCACAAAAGTATTTTTGGTCATTGATTATTACCAGGTTCAAGTCAAACACCTTCCCAGGGGTGGCACAACGTGGCGGGGGAAGGAGAAATGAGACTTGTTGACAGCCATGAGCTGTTAATCCACCTCGAGAGTCAAACAAAACCGAGACCTTAGCACCTTTCTCCTCCCACGCTCACTGTGAGGGCGTTTCCCACCTCCCCAGCGGAACAGGCCTCGGTAGGCTCAGCCTGGTGATGAGGAGTATTCAGTTTTGGTATGAAACTGCTGGCAGTGCTTCAGCGGAGCTGGCTGACCCAGTGCCCGACTGACAGGCTTCTCCCGGCGTTCCCTGGCACGGCACCGCGTTCCCGGCAGGAGGGAGGCTGGAAGCCGGCCAGGGCCTCAGCCAGAGCCCGAGTTTACTGGCCACAGCACAGCAAGAGCAGCGGCAGCTCCTGACAGATCAACCTGACTGAGGACAGCTTCAGATGAGTAAGTTCTTATTTTCTTCCTTCATCGTATTTCTTCTATATTTCAACGTAAAATTATTATATGTAGGTCACATATACATCTAGAGAGAAGGGTGACCTATAAAATCCACAGAATTCACCTAATGCACGGGCAAACGTATTTTCTTCTGACTGGTGGACAGCAGTATCCTCAGAGCACTGTCACCTCTCACCACGAGAGGCAGAGGGAAGGTAACCTGCTAACCCGCAGCCCAGTGCCTTCCCTAGGACCTTAGCTAACTCCACAGCTCACCAGCAACGCTGCAGAAAAAAACACTGATTCATAACCACTGGCCATGACTACAGAAGCAAAACGACATCATGCAGCAGTAAACTTGAAGAAAACTTTCACTCTCATGTCCAAAGAAACACAACAAAGCTGGTGAAGGGTCTGCAGAACAAGACTGATGAGGAGCAGCTGAGGGAACTGGGGTTGTTCAGCCTGGAGAAAAGGAGGCTGAGGGGAGACCTTCTGGCTCTCTACAACTACCTGAAAGGAGGGTGGAGAGAGGTGGGGTCAGTCTGTCAGCAAGGAACAAGTGACAGGACAAGAGGAAATGGCCTCAAGTTGTGCCAGGGGAGGTTAAGATTGGATATTAGGAAATATTTCTTCACCAAAAGGGTAGTCAGGCATTGGAACATGCTGCCTAGGGAGGTCATGGAGTCACCTTGCCTGGTGATATTTAAAAGACAGGTAGACAAGGTGCTTAGGGACATGGTTTAGAGGCAGAATTGGTAGTGTTGGGTTTATGGTCAGACTCGATGAACTTAAAGGTCTTTTCCAGCCACTATGATTCTCTGTACAAATGTGGGCATTAACCTTCATTTTGCTTTAGCGAGTTGTGGTCCATCTGAACGAGTCTCACAGGAAGAAATCAAATGGTTTAAGAAAGAAGAGCCAAGGGAAGTTGATGGTAAGTTAACCAAATTCAGCTAGAGAAAACAAGCATTTGCATTCCAAAGCAAGGTGCAAGAGAAGTCTGCCACAGCATTCAGAAGACAATTTCAATGTAACTAATTTTTAATGCAGGCTAGCACAGATCTCCAACATAACTGTAATTATTAACATACGTACGCTTATACAGTCATAAAACACAAAGCAAAGTGACAGATCTTTAACTAATACAAATGGATGTAGATCCACTTCTCCCAGCAGGAGAAGACCAACTTGGAGATATCAGTGTAGTCTGAAAGCTGAAAAGCATATATAAAATCATCACTACAAATTTCTTTCTGTTTCCCAGTGGACATCCTAAGCAAATGTGGTAACTTTTTTTTCCTAGTTTATAATCTTATTAATCCAGAAGATAATTTAGTTTCATTCTACCTGTGTGGAAATGCCAGAAACATTTTATTTTTTTTTTTAGGCCAAACTAGATGTTTTGTTGTCATCACAAAATTATGATTGTAAAGAAAATTCTGCAACCTACAGTGGCAACAATGACAAATTACCTACTAGTTATTCCAGTGGCACGCCACGTGTTAGACACTGCCCAGTAAAATAAGGAAGGCACAACCCCTGATGTGAAACGCTTCTGATTTAGTAAGCAATTTTCATGATGTGAATGAAGAACTAGAACCAATTTGAACTGGTTTTTGTTATGCCAGCAGCAGTCAAGCAGCAAAAAGGACACGGACGTTGCTAAAAGGTCTAGTTATGGAGTTTTGTCAAGTGCAATTCCTTTTTCTCTCCCAGTGGGATCTGAGAAGCGCTGACATGTAAGAGCAACTTTGCAACTCATTTTTGCAACGTTTATTTTCAAGGCAGAATCTGAAGGCAACAGGATGCATGTGCAGGCATGAAAGCATGAAGTGGAGGAGGGGTCTGAGGAAAAGGAAGGCAACTTCCCATTATTTTCTCTAATGCATGCATGCAGCTGTAACCTGGAGGAGGTTGAAACAACTTCCATGCTCAGCAGCACATTATTTTATCATTTGAAGGAAAAAAAATCCTACAACCAAAACATTCCTACCACTTGAGTGCACTTTCTTACATCAGTAGGGTTTTTCAGAACTAAGACAGATTAGCCCATTAAAGTGCAAATTCTGCGAGTTATTGTTATTACCTCATCCTGTATATTTCTGCATTTCAAACATGCTATGCAGTACTTCCAGTGGTCTACTAAGTCAGAGTAATAAACACTCAAGTTGGAAATCAAAATATGTTAAATGTAATGCAAAAATGCACCAGCACAGACACACAAGCTCTCAATTTACATGCCTGGCTCTGAAGAAGCACATATGTCAGTAAAACATATTGACTTTTCCTCTTCTATCTATGCATTGCATGTGGAAAACAGGATTTTATTTGTATATGAAATTAGTTCTCAGTATAACTCTTTTAAAAAAAAATTTAAAAATGTTTTTCAATTTCCCTTGCACTTTCCATACATGGATCTCAAAGTACTTTTTATAACTTACAGCTATCAGAGCACATCTCTCAAGAAATAATATTCTTACTCTACAGATAGGGGAAAAAATGCAGGCTTAGAGGAGTTATGTGACTCGCAGTTCTAGCTGTACAGGAAAACAGCAGCCTGCAACAGCTCAATTTGTCTTTTACAGAAGAGAGGTAAAATTCAAACAGCAGGCCAGGTCATTTCATGCACAGCTTGAGTAAGGAAATTAACGATTAAAAAGCGACCGAAGGACAGGCACGTGCGTTGGAGAATTTAATAAAACAAAGCACGTGTTTCACCTCCCTGGACAAAAGGCAGCATATATGGGAATCACCTGGAGCTGGCACAGGTTCCCCCTGGCAGGGAGGTTTTCCCATGGCATTTCTAGAGCGGGAGGAGAAGCACACGGGTCCCTCTGCTCGGGACCTTACGTAAGTAACCGCTTCTTGTCAAACCTCATCAGCTTCCTTTGCCCGGCTCCCGCTGCCCCAGCAAGCACAAACTAAGTGGCAAGTTCAGCTGGAAGGTCCCTCGGGGACCAAGTCTGATTAACGATTTTAGAAAGATAATCCAATGCTGGATTAATATCCCCAAGAGAGTTATTTTTGGAGTTCAACTGCATGACTGAACAGTTGAGTCTAAGGAGCTGTAAACATGCTCCATCGTCTCTGCAAGAAATAAGAACAGGGCAGAGCAGCCAGGGGGCTGGATGTACACTTTGTGTACATAAAAAGGCTTTCATGCTGCCTTTTCCCTTTTGTTATGCATTCTGTACTATTCACCCCTGAACCAGACAGGAGTCAAAGGCCCAGCAGACACATGTCAATAAAATCCACAGATGCTTTGCCACAAATGGAACATAAAGCTCTATGGGAGCTATGAGCTATATTTTCCTGAGTGATAGAAAAGAGATGGCTATCTCAGAAAGCAGACAACCCAGGGGGCTGCTATCTCCTCTGCAGCAGCCACCAACACCACAGGAAGACCTGACCCTACTTCACAGACTTCCACAGTTCAGAGTCATCCATCAGCTTCCCAAAGAGAACGTTACCTTGATGCTGAACCCACAATCTGCTGATCAATATTGCATCATTAGCCCAGGAATGCTCCATTTAATATTATGCTAAAATTAGCTTTGGACCCTTCAGGTTTAAATACACCATTTTTCCACTCCAAAATACCTAGAAACCTAGTATTGGAGGAGATTTTAGGAATATGGGTGTGAAATGTACAGAACAGGAGAGTTTTTGCCACTAGCAAAGCTGTCCAAGAAAGATGGTGAATATTCTCGTGGTTATCACCTCACAAATTCATTCTCACATACCCATAACCTTTCTTCACAATTTCCTTCCAAGTATTTTACCTTTCCCACAGTCATCTTGGTTTTTTTCTCTCCTTGGGAAGCATTTTATGTGGCTGAGGTTTCACTATCATTGACAGGCGCACTTTCAAAAAAGTACTCTTCAAAACTAGAGAGAAAAACAGGCTTTAAAGGGTGCTTGAAAAGAAAAGGTGGAAGAAAACACAACAGACTGGATGTACTCAGAATACAATCAAGCAGGCTGTCTAGTCTTGCTTCTAAAGCACATATTGAAGCATTCCAGAAAAATTCAGGTACTTATTTAACTGGAACTCCCAGCATGGCTTCTGGAAAGATCACGCTCTTTCTATTAAGTAACTTTTAGTTACATGTCTATAATTCAGAAGAGAGAGGACTTCAAAACTTGGTTTTGATTATTCAGGGTATCTGAAGCTTTATGACAATTTAATTAACACTCATATACCAGCCAGTCAGATAAAGATGCTCTGTTTACTAAAGGTGTTAATATCCGAGTTCTTCAAACTAGAAATCAGGAAAGTCCCAAACTCAAGTATTCAAAAGACTATTCCAAGAAAACAAGAAAAAATTTTTGAAAACCCCCACAACCAAACCCCAAACAAAAAAAAAAAAACCATAACCACCACACCAAAAATAACCCTTTAGTCAAAGAGGTAGGGTCTATATAGCTGTACAAAAAAAGCATAAATTTTTCAAAGGTGCTGAGTACCTGCCTAGCACGTGGAATTTAAAGACCATGGCAGATATCAAACACAGAAACAAAATCAAACACTGCTCTGAATAAAACTTTAGAATCCACTTAAACTTTTCACAGTTTATCAGGGTTCACTGCTTTGTTTGGGGTTGTTTGTCATCATTGGGCTGTACTGCAGATGTTTCTAAACCAAAGCAAGCAGCAAAAAATATCCCTTAAAATCCAGCTGAATATAATTTTCTTCCCCTACCTCTCAGACTAGTCTCACACAACCTGAGAGGTAAGAGGGAAGTAATGGGAAAAAGATGAAGCCTCAATTGCAGGCAGTGTTGCTGCTGTCCTTAAAGGGTTGTAAGGATAGTGTGAAAGTTTTCAGCAGTAAGAAAGTTGGAGGGGAGAAGAAAGGAAAAAGAAAACTGGTACTGTGAAATAACAACTAAAATAAAGCAATGCTAAATATTACAACTCAAAAGGATAGGTGCAAATTTTTTTGGGGGGGAGGGTGTTTTTTAATGCTTAAGCTAAGCACTCTCCAGAGGATTCCAATTTAACTGGAAATGGAGTATCTTTACTAGAGGCTGGCTGAAAACATGCTGAAGAGAAACAGAGAAAGTTCATCACAAGTGCTATGACTCAGGAAAGCAATTCTGAATAGAATTCAACTAAGAGTAAAGAACTAACAAAAGGACACGGTCCTCTTTTCTAGCACTAGCATGATCTGGCTATGAAACTTGGGACTTTCCTGGCATTTGGACAAATCAGGGGGCTCAAAAGGACACACAAAAGAGCATCTTGAGTGATAACACTTTATTGCTTTGCTTCAGCAGAGGCTGAATCAAGACAGTGATGACCGGCTACATCCCAAAGAAGATAACAGATTCAAGAAGATAAACTCAAGGTTGGGAGAAACCCTAAACTTCCTGCTAGAAGCAAGATGAATCAGCAGTATAAAAAGTAAAGAGAATTTTTTACCCTACCAATGCTTATGACACATCCAGAGGAACTAATGGTACAGTCAGGAAGTCAGCAGTCAAATAGAGGAAGAGAGGGCAACGGAGATGCGTGAGTGCTGAAGGAAACAACCAAGTTAACTGACAGTACAGACAGGATGTGGAAGGTTGAAACAAACAGAATTAACTTCTAAAAGAAATCATTCTGCAGAGAAAAGTACTGTAGAAAAGAGAGACACGTTGATACTCCACAGTGAATAAGCAGAGCTCAATGCTCATCATGCTCATTAGAAGTAAAAGAAACAGCAAAAGAAAGACTGGATACCATTTATGAGTCTAATGAGGACACAAAAGTTTTGAAGACCCCAGCCTTTTACTTCAGGCACTGACACTGCTCTACAAAGACAACAACAACCAAGAGAAGGAAAAAAAACATCTGTCAGTAATCTTGCAGCAGAAAGCAGCTCCATCTACAGAGGTGTTGCTACCAGCATTGTTTCCTTTATACTTTCTGAAACCAGTGCATCAGAACAGCTATCAGTGAAAATACCCCACATTTTCCTGACTTCTCAGCACTATACAGTCTCTGAATCCTCCCCCACAGACTCCTAGCTCTCGTGACAGTTCACACTCTCATATTCATAAAGAACAATTTGCCCTTAATGCTTGTGGACTTCCCAATGTCTGCTCTCTGAAGGACATCCAGCAAAACAGTGAGACTGCCAATGGAAAACACAGTGATGGCCACCCAGGAAAAAAAAAGAATGGCACAGTCAGACCTTGTCTATAGCTAAAACTTGTGGAATAGCTTGAGCTATTCTGTATTAAAGAGATCTTATCTCCAAACAATATTGGTTGTTGAGACTAATCTGGAATTTTAATGGAGATTATTAAACCCACTTTGGAAAGAGGAATACAAAGAAGCTAAGGAAACCAATGTGGACACAGTCACATCCCAAAAAACCTACTGTGCATATGCCCATCCTTAACACTGATGCCACCCTGTTTTGCTGAGTGCTTCTCAGTCTGTGTACCTGCAGGCCTGGAACCACTTTTCTGAGGACATCCCAAGCAGATATCACCCTCCATTTCAATGCTGACACATACCTTGGGGCCTTTGTTTGTAATTCTAGATCAGGAAGAGCTTGCATACCTGAGCAATCTTCCAGCCAGGTTAAACATAAGATCGCTGTAAGGTAAAATACAAGCAAAAAGATACTGAAGAGCCCAAGAGCAGGGCAAGCTCCAGGTTCATACAACCAGAATGCAGAGGGTATTTTGGAGGGATGATAGAAACCTTTCAGAAGAAACTTGACTACAAGGTAACAGCAGTGCCAACACTCTGCTCACCCAGCTCCTTTCCCAGGGAGATAAGTCCTGTGTACAGCTTGGTAAACTGCATTAAATGTGACAAATGTACTGCAGGAGATCTGGGCATTTTAACAGGGGACCATCCCATGCTTATCTCTGTATTGCAAAACCATGAGTAGCAGATGACTCTGCCTGAGTAGGGGGGTTGAAGAAGATGACATCCAGTAGCCCCCTCCAGTCCTAACCACTCTCTGATTCTGAATACATTGATACAATGACTCTAAGCACTCCTGAAGTCCCAGCCTGCCCATCTGTGTTCAAATATGATGCCTTTTCTGTACTCAGCTGTACACACAATGAGCAAAAAGAGCTGCTTTTATAGCAGATTGCCTTCTATGGCATTAACAAAACTCTCTACAGACACTAAAATCAGCCGTTGGTTACAACTTAGGAACAACAATCTCCATAACTCTACCCAGTTGGCATCCAAGAGCACTCATTCAAAAAAGATCCCAGTCTTCCATAATTTGAGGTAAGATTTTAAAGATCAGGCTCATAGAATCATTTAGGCTGAAAAAGATCTTTAAGATTGAGTCCTACCATAAACCTAACACTGACAAGTCCACCTCTAAACCATGTCCCTAAGCACCTCATCTACACGTCTCTTAAACACCACTAGGGACAGTGACTCCACCACTTCCCCAGGCAGCCTGTTCCAATGCTTGACTACCCTTTTGGTGAAGAAAGTTTTCCTAATATCTGATCTAAACCTCCCCTGGTGCAACTTGAGGCCATTTCCTCTTGTCCTGTCACTTGTTACTTGGGAGAAGATAGCAACCCCCACCTCTTTAAACCCTCCTTTCAGGTAGTTTTAAAGAGGTCTCCCCTCTACCTTTTAGGTATTTTTAATAAGGTCTCCCCTCAGCCTCCTTTTCTCCAGGCTAAATAACCCAGTTTCCTCAGCTGCTCCTCATAAGTCTTGTTCTCCAGACCCTTCAGCAGCTCCACTGCCCTTCTCTGGACACGCTCTAGTGCCTCGATGTCTTTCCTGTAGTAAGTGGATGAACCTTTACTTCCGACAGGAAAACTACTGTAAACTGCTTTTGTGTTACAGTCTGTAAAACATCCCATTCAAGCACTCAGGACAATTTGTGGTCGACCCATAATTTTACTGCACACTTTATTCAACATTAAAATCCACAAGGCCCAAGGAAAGAGGGAAGAGTGATGCAAACATCATCCTTCTACTGGTTTGAGTCATAAGCTCTAGAGGGTCATGTTGTTTAAGCAGTGGGCAACAGCTGAAAAGCTTGCATGTCCTGCTGTCCCTGCTAAAAGGGAGAGACAGTAATGTGTTCACTCTGAAATTATAACCCACACATCAACTTGAAACCCCACCATATCTAATTGATGCTATTATGCCAGGCTATTTTAAAAAATAAATAAATAAATGGGGGGCAGGGTTAGGGCAGTGAGGGAGAGAGCCACCAATTCAGCCACTGCAGTTAGAGCTGAAGAGAGATGTTATGATTGTCTCCTCTTTTACTATCAGAAAAAAAGTGGAAATACTTGAACAAAGAAACCTGATTTATGGAAAATACAGTCAAAATACAGCCAATTTGGTAAATACATTTACTTCATTGCTCAGGTAAAAACCATCATTATTAATTAAAAAGTCACCTTTGTAGTACATATGAACTGCTTCTCCAAGCAACTTCTACCTCCTAAGTAACTGTAATTACAAAGGTTCTCCAGGACTGCCCAAGTGGCCACAGCCAACACTCACCGTCAAAAGCCGATGACGGCACAGCTGTGTTTCCCCATCTCCACGCTCCAGTTGAAGCTCCTGCTCCAGCCTCTCTGGGAACATGCACAGTTATGCCAAGAATGAGCAAAACACTCCACTGTTTCCAAATTGGCTAATCAATGAGCTGAGTGCTTAACCTGCCCACAATACATGAATCCAGACAAGGCAACCAGCACTGACTGCACGCTGAGGACTGAGCTGTGCCAGCCGCATTATTCCGCACGATGACTCGTGGCAGTTTCCTTCCCAGGAGCCAGAACATTAATTGTCACCAATTGCTGCTGCAACTCAATCAACTTCTATCAAAACATCTATTCAAAATGAACCAGCAGTTGCTGTCTGATGCTTTTCTCTATTATCCTAAAAACAAATAGAGCGCCTCAAATATTTAATACCCTCTTAATTCCATCCAGGACTTATTGCCAAGTATTTTACCTGCTCAGAACTTAGAAATACTCACCATAGAATAGGGAGAGGTTAACAGCAACAGGCCAAAGGACAGTACCTCCAACTTATAGAGCAAAAAAAATGAATCCTCATTAATTTTTATGTTAAAAATACTGTAATACATACATCATCCTGAACAATCATCCTTATATTCTCTGCTAAAATGAAATGTTTCTCTCCAAAAACCTCAGGCTTCTGCCATTCCAAGTCGAGTTCCACAGCAGATCTGATGTCTCTGCTAACCCAGTATCATGGCCTGGCCTCTTCCTCCCCAGTGCCAGTACTGGCACTTGTCCAGCAGGCCAGTTCAGAGAGATGAACCGTTCAAAAACTAACCCCACAGACCATAAACCAAAGACACATTTTCAGCCAGATTAGTCTCTTGAATGCGTTCGCCACTCACTCACTTCAACATCAAGACCACCATAAAGAATGGGTAGGGGCAAAATGGAAAGCAGGAATATAACCTGTTCATCTTAAACCACCATGGAAACGTGCCATGAGCCAAAAAAAAGGATTTATTTCATCTGCACAAAGTTCATGGCACACAGCTGAGCTTCAATTCCATAGAGAACAATGTAAAAATATGCAATTACTAAGTTCATTACAGTATGTTTCATTAACTCAATGGGCTCCTTTATAATTGTAACAGACATGAAAAGATTAAAGTATTTGGATAAAAGCCAAGTACATTTTTAGTGCTCTGATGATTGCCAGAGTTTGTATCTTCAGAAATATAAAGTAACATCCCTGCAGCAAGCCCCCTGTGAGAGTCACCACTGTTTGTCCTTCTTGCTTTCAGACTTCAGTGTCCACAAATTAAATTTCCCTGTTGCACTTGGGGGTGAGGGGTGGCAAATCACTGCTTGGTTAACTGTCTAGTTCAGTTTGACATAATTAGAAGTGTTTTCAAATAAAGCTGTCAACTGAAGTTGACCATTTAGAACTTCTCAGAGGGCTGACACCTGGCTGAAAAGCCTTTTGTGTGAAAATGGCAACACTAAAACAAAGCACACCACGGTAACTCCGCAGCACTTTTCATCTGCTTTCAGGAGCAATTTAACATCAGTAGATCTCTAATGTCAAAGTAGTAAGTGTGATTTAGCTATTAAGCTCTTTAAAACAGAATGGAGTCCTCTTTCTGCCCTTCAGTAAAGCACTTCTACCCGGCTGTGAGGACTAAAACATAGCTTTACAGGTTTGTCAGCATGGTGACAACACTAAACACAGAGCCTTGCCCACTCTCATTTTAAGCTATATTAAGCAATATTCACAGGTTGCACACTGAAAGTAAAAGCGTTTCCAAAAAGCCACAGTGCACCCATCTACTAAAAGAATACTCCATTCTCTTTTCTCTCCCCCCACCCCATCCTACAGGACATTGATGCTTCAGGTTGCTGGTTTTTGCGGTCTTCATGCTGCGTTCACAGACCCATAGCCACCACCCACCAGAAGGTCTTCATGTGGAGTTAGGAGTATGATAAGGAAAGAGAAGTCCTGTTTCCAAAGCTGCCAAACAACTTGCCCAGTAAAAAGTAAGTGGACTCCACAACTTTGAAGAGCAGGACTTGAACCCCACTACAGCTACAGTCCCCTACTCTCAACAAGGGAGTTCTGTCAGAGCTGGATGTCACTTCCTTCTACCTTGCTTGGAAGACTGCTCCAGTATGTAGGGCTGACAAAGACACGTTCTCCACAACATGCAGTTCCCAATTGCTTCTTCTTGATCTGGGCATGCAAAACTTAGGAGGACAGTGTACATGAGGAATGAAGGAAAATATGTTTTGAAGATTTTTTTGAAGTTTCCTTTTTACATGTTCCACACTCCAAACTCTGGAGCAGTTTCCTACTTGCCACAACACCTTCACAAGCTCTCTTCTTGGGATATTAAAGAAATAGATGGATTTTAGCTACATCTCTTACCTTGTTGGTCTCACCCACTATGCCAACAACTTTGACTAGGACTAGGGAAAATAAAATGGTATTAACTCAACTCAAGGAACTTGAAAGAAATTCTGAAGCAGCAGTGCCAATAGGTAAATACGCTGCATTAGTGCCCAGGACAAAGTCTAATGCTCTCATTTAAACAAGACAGAAAAATGTATTATCACATTTTCAAAATAAATCTCTCGAGACACAAAAGCCCCAGATTCTTCTTTGACCTTGGTGTCATTGAAAGAATGTAATCATTAGCAGCTAGTGTAAGATACACCAGAGAAAAATAAACTGAAAAAACCCACCTGCAAATAGACCTTGGATCTACCAAGTTTTTTCCCCAAAGCACTGATTAAAGAGAAGAACTCCCTAACACATGTAGTAATCACACTGTTTAAATTATCAGAAAGTCTGTTTCAAAGACAAGGATGTTAAACTTGGAACCAAGAACACTCGTGTGCAATTCTCTTCTATTCAAAGGCTTTGTGTGTGGCCACGTACTTGCCCTTTAGCCCTCTGTGCCTCCAACCACCAACTATAAAATGGGGCACCACCCTTCCTCAGAGAATCTAAGAGGCATTTAGAGGTTACAGGGTTTGTATCTAAACCAGGCTGACAGAGGACCCAGAACAGGCAGCCACCTTATTTATTCATGCCATCAGACAGACTACTCACTCAGTTCTTCCTGCACTTTACCCTTCACCAGCCCTCAAGGTCCCGAAAGCAGAGACAAGCTTACCAATTTCTTGCTACCATCCTTAGTTTGAAATACAACACCTGGCATTAAAAAACAGAGAGGTAGATGCAGAAGATGCAGCTTCATAATCTGCTGGAAACAGTCTGTGCTCTTTCTACCATTTCAGAGCATGCTGCTGCAGTTATCCATCAGTTGGGGCTTCTCACAAGAATCCCAGGTATGGACTTTGGGATGGGACAGAAAGGGGTAAACCATTTTGTGGCCATATTTACTGGCCAATGCTTTCTAATTCTCTTACTCTGCCAAATTAAAAGTTTCATTACCAGCACAAAATGATAAACACATTTTTAGGTGGCTTACAAGCCTTAAAACAAATCAGCAAGGGAAACCAATTTCCTAGGCAAAATAAAAGCATCGCCGTTATGTTCATTTAAGCCAAGACTGAACACGCACGCAGCACATGCTCTAAGGAGCAAGTCTGAAGTCGCATTGCCATTCTTCTTTACATATAAAGCTGTTTTTCCTTATGTTAAGGGTCCCTGAGGCACACACCAACATCTGCAGAGCCAATCAAAATGCAAATACTCTTAAACAACCCAGTGAGCAACTACTGCTGTCTCTGCCACATTCTCCCTTCTACTCAGGCTTTCAGCATTTAATACTGGTGACTTTGCAAAACACCATGTGCTTTGGTTTTAGAGCTCTGAAAGTTTAAGCTGTTCCCAGCTTAGAAATAACCTGTCATCTGGCTCCTTGGTTCAGTCATTCCTGGCAACTGCCTCATTTTCAGCACACACATGAGAGGAAGAGGCACTGTCTTGTGACAGTTACCTCCTTCTGGTCCCAAATAATCTCTGTAGTTTTACACAGTGAAATTAATGCACAGCTGCTGGCTACCCTATTCTTCTGCCTTTGCTTGTAGTCATTTAACTGCTGAAGTGGAAATACAGATGTTAAAAGAGTCAGGCACATGACAGAAAACACTTGCCTCTTGCTTTCAAGATACATAACGTGACAGCAAGATGAAAATCCCAGAGCTATGAAGGATCCCAATTTTCTCAGGGTAAGACGCTCAAAGCATCTTGCACAGAACTGTTTCATCACCTCTAACAAAATCAAACTGAACAATTTCTGGTAAATTGAGGAGCTGCTTGTTTTTAACAGGTTCTTTCTTAAATCTGTCCCTATTTCTCCTGGTTCATTGACCAACTGTATTTAAGAAAGAAGTATCATATTTTAAAAGCAAGAAGGCAGCAAGGTGGTTTTGCATGCCACCAGAGAAGTTAACTACAATATGTATTGCTGCTTTCTGTTAAGAGAAACTCAACCATGCCAAAGGTTGGCACTTTCTTCTAGCAGCTGAGAAGTAAAAAGCCTTGTTGAGCACATTTTCCGTTTGAGCAGCTCCACATGTGATGATGTATGCAGCACAGCTACTACCTTGTGTGGGGGAAGGAAGGGCTACAGGTCTCTGCTGTCAGGCTGTGTCCCTCTAAATTCTTGTTTTCAAGTTTGTGAAAATATATTACATTTATATATAGATGAAAGAGCTAGCAATGATGCCCATGAAAGGTGCTTTCAAGCATTTTAGACTGTCATCTAAAGCATGATTTGACCTGTACTTGCTTTTAGATTTTTTAATTATTGATTTAGAATAGGTGCATTAAAAGCCATTGAAGGCCAAGAGTCATTTGTATTTAAGATATTAATTTTGCCTTTGTACAACTTTTAAGTGATGACAGCTTTAAGACCCACTAGAGTGAGCAGGGATTAAGACTTCAATGTGCTCGCCTTGCTTTTAGTATATAAAAGTTTCACATGATCAGCTCTCAGAAAGAATAGCAACTGTCAGGAGTTGTACTGTGTTCTTTTTAAGATGGATGAAGTGGGGAAACACCCCTTTATTTATTTATTTTTAAATAGGACATTTATTCACAGAAGAAATCTAAGCACAATACTCACCTTTAACCTAAGCAGTACCATTCATCTCTCTCACCTTTGGCATTTTTTTTTTCCTCCCTATTCTTTTCTGACAGTGTTTTATTTCCCTTTACATGACCCATTCTTCAAGCCCTCTTCCACTCCCTCAAAGAGATTACATTCACACACACATGCCAACCAGTGTTCCCCAGGTGGAGGTTTGGTACCAACTGCTGCGCTTTCATCTCAGCCAAAGCACATCCTGGCTGAGATGCAACAGGGACACTTCACCCCTCCCCAATCTCCCTCTGCACTTTTGAGCCTTTAAAACACATCGAAGACCTTCACTGGCAATTTGGGAATTTCAGAAGTGCACATTGATATTTCATTCTTCCTGCATTTTTTTTTTTCTTTTTAAATGTCAGATTCAAACAATCTCTGCTCCACAGAAGCCAATTACTGTAGCTTTCACCAGGGTTAAAAGTTCAAAAGCAAAGCTGGTTTCTTCATTTAGCAGCCTCTTTCAACAATTCTGATAAAAAGACACCAAAGAATGAGCAGATGTGTAGGTATGGCAGCGAGGGGGGTGAGGGGGTGGGTCTCCAAGTTTTTAATTCTCTGATTTATGATTCCCCCTCTTCCACCAAGTTCTGCCCTTACCCTCTTTAGGGAACACTGTCCCAAATACTAACAATCAGCAATGAGAAAAAGCTAGGAGAAACACACATTTGCTGCTGTCTTCCTCCACACACACAGAGGAAAGTCCCCGAAGTACATTTTACCCTGAACCCTTTGGGAAAACGTGTCACAGACACACAAGTCATAACCATGAAAATTATACCTCTTCCTCAAGCTTGCAGGCTTACTACGCCTTTTCTCAAAATCCCCTTCCTGCTGACAGATATAAATCAAGCAGGGAAAGTTACTCTGTGAAGTCAAAACTTCACAGGGCCACAAAAAGCTTGGTTTTTTTTAAAAAAAAAAAAGCCAAAAACATTAACTTTGCACATGAGCATAAGCACCAAATGTAACACACTGAGTATTATCTTGCATTAGTTTTTCTAATGAAAATACACTGTAGCCACAAAAGGAAATGCTTACGGATCAGTAATGAAGGGACTGATTCATATGCCCCAGAGAACAAGTGCTGAACAATGTACACTCAGTGAGATTTCAGCTTTATCCCTTGCTAAAATAAAACCACGTGCCTGATCTTTAACCCACTTTGATTTATTAATGGTTTTGCTTTTCAAGATTATGAAAGTATGAACAGAGGAGTTAGAAGAAAACAATTCATCACAAAAGCCTTCTATACCACATGCTAAAATAGCCATCAATCTTACTTTCTCCCTCAAAAACATATATTTATAGTTTTGAAGGACCAGATGGAATTCCAGTTTGAAAGTCACAAAAGTTGGCTGATGCAAAGAGTAAAATACAACATCCCAAATGTGACAGAGCCTCTGCTACTGTACACAGACATCAGCTGGTCATCTGTCAGTCCACTAAAATGCCAAATGCATTGGAAAAATATTAAAATATCAACTAAAAAAAAAAAAAAGTCCTTTGAAAAGGTCAGAATTTTACCAATTCTGGGTTGTGCACACATAAATCCTCAACTCCAAGGAACGACCAGGTGCTTTATATCGTCATATCTTACGTTCCAGACACCTTCCCCACCGCAGCGTCCTCCACTGGAACGCAAATCTGGATTAAAGTCACAGCACAGAATGAGGTTTTATCCTTTCAGTAGAGTCCCATTCCAGAAGATATTTGTTCTACATTACAAAGTGTCACATTTTCCATGGGGCATTCAGGAAACTCCTAGCACAAAAACAATGAACCAGATGTTGCAGGTCAGGATAGAGCTACACTCACTGAATGAGAATATTTGAGGAAGGGAGAGGGGGACCTTCCACTGTCTTTTATTACTCTGTGTCTTCTTGATTCCAGCCCCTCTACTTTATGGGATTGGTGTTTGGGGGATAAGTGAAGTTTACATTGCAGATCTTGCTTGGCTAGAGCTGTCCCTTGGTTTTACAAGAATCCAATATCCCAGCCAACTTTATAGGACCCTGTCAACCATGAGGTACCTGTGACAGCTTCAACCAGTCCACCCCAGTTCACACTCTTGCTCTTGGACTACCTGTGCACCTAGCATTGGCCTGTCTGCCAGTCAACCCAAACACAGGACTACAGATCTGCAGTTCTGGCTTCTTGAACATTTCTGCTAATAAAACCATCCCTGCTCAGAACTATCACTATATGTTAGATCTGATCTATTACTACACTGCTGTCCTGTGCCTGCAAGTACCTGGAGCATAATTATTCCCACAGCAATAGGGAAGCTCCATAGAAGGCAAGAGCAACACCCATATGTTGAAGTTTCCTATACCCACAGGAGCTCAGAAGGTGGTGCTTGCCACCTCACTGCATCCTTCCTATGCAAGGAGGCCTTTGCCCAGTACTTCAGTTGGATCAAAGCTTACACACCTTCCTGAAGGTAGTGTAAACCCTACGCTCTCAACTCTTCACAGAATCACAGAATATTAGGGATTGGAAGGGCCCTCGAAAGATCATCCAGTCCAGTCCCCCTGCCAGAGCAGGAACACCCAGATGAGTTCACACAGGAAGGCATCCAGGCGGGTCTTGAATATCTCCAGAGAAGGAGACTCCACAACCTCCCTGGGCAGCCTGTTCCAGTGCTCTGTCACCCTCACTGCAAAGAAGTTCCTTCTGAAGTTTAAGTGGAACCTCCTGTGTTCCAGCTTACACCTATTACCCCTTGTCCTATCATCGGTCGTTACTGTGAAGAGCCTGGCTCCATCCTCCTCACACTCACCCTTCAGATATTTATAAACATTAATCAGGTCCCCCCTCGGTCTCCTCTTCTCCAAGCTAAAGAGGCCCAGCTCCCTCAGCCTTTCCTAAGGACAGGTGCTGTGGGACCCCAGGAGGGACCACAACTCTCATCCTCCTCTAAGCCATGCTAGCTGTAAGAGGAAAGAATGACTGAGAACCCTAATTCCTCAAGGAAATCTTAAGATATTAAAAAAACAGTGGAAGTTCTTGAAGAACAGTAAGCTGCTGAGCTCTGCTCTTGCTTAGTAGAGTGGTCACCTTAGTTGTACAACAACGAAGCCCCACAAGCATTTGCAGCAGCATGCATTCCTAGCTTCCCCATTTCAGATCTGGTTTTATTCATCAGACTTTCCACATGGTAATCCTAGAAAAGCAATTCTAATGCAATACTTTCAGCATCAAATTGGAGAGGTCTAATTTGTGGCCACAGCTGTGGTCTGTTATCTGTACTTCATCACTCCAGTTCAGCACAACACAAACTCCATAATTCTTCAAACTCCAGCATGCCTCTACACCACAACAGCAATTAATTTGCCTCTTTCAGCCTATACCATTAAAATAAAACCATAACATACCACAATCTGAAAATAAAACAAATTCAGCCCCAGCCCTACCCCATCTCTTCATACTTTAAAGAAAACCCCTGCAAATTCAGCATTTAAAAACTGGGACCTTTGTCAGAACTTATTTTTATTCATATGCTTGCTTTTAAAGGATACTGATATATCTGAAGCAGTAACTTCACATTAGCACCTAAACTAAACCACTAGCTAAACTTTCTACAGGGACTTGGACAAAAAATTTCTCTTCTCCTATGGTCAAAACAAAAATAAAACTTATTGAAATGTTTTCAACTTGACCGGAAAGAAAAAACACAAATAAAAAACCACAAAAAAACCTCATCAATTACATCACTACAAAGGATTTAAGATTAAATGGCAGCTTCAACGACAATTCAGTCTAAGAAATATCACCCTCTAGACCTGTGAATTGGGGGTTCCTTTGGTAATGCCCTCATTAGGTGAGCTACAGCCATTAAAGCCTTTTCCTGATAACACTTTAATTGGCTTTTCATAAAAGAAAAAAGGTTTTCTTCCTTTCAGTTGCAAAGAAAAGTCAATGGCTTTTACAACTCTACCCCATAATAAAATAACATTCATCAGCTGGAATAACACTTCCTAGTTACATCATAAAAAGAAACTTCACTTCAAAGTAAATATGATTTTTTGAGTAAGTTTTTCATGAAAAAGGATATTCACATTAAAGCCACCATGATTTTACTTGAACTTCTATTCACCAAGCTTACTCAGCTCCATTCTCTCCTCTTGGAAGCAAGTATAATTCATACTAGTTCACTTATATTCCATATGGAGCATAGGACAAAACCACTTTGATATTCCACTTAGCAATAAGATTAGCACACCAGGCAGGTGTCTAAGAAGGAACACACTACCTCCAAAATAAAACTGCACTCCAAAAAGTAATTAAACATCCTGTGCATGTGTCACAGCTGTACCACTCTAGAAGCTCAGTGATTTAAGAGTGACTACACAATACAAACCCTGCGATAGAAAGGAGCCTAAATATGGCACACATTCCTTCATGTAAGGACCAGCACAGGAAAACAAAAGGCAATTGCACCAGCATTGTGAGGTAGAAGACAACACCGTAAAGGCCAGGCAGCACGGGTTAAGGCAGCAGAGATGTTCAACCTAGCACCCCTCCCCTGGCCTGTGCCCATTGCACCCCAGTGCAGAACAAAACTCATCATCTCCCAACTGGTATGCTCTGCTCTCCACCACAACACCCTTGGACATCCTGATCTTCCAATCTCTCCTGAGATGTGAAGATACAAGCACTCCACTCAATCTGTGAAAGCATTTCTTCTTCCCACTTGGGACTTGCCCACATTTAGACTAAGACAGAGCTAAAGAACAGGTTGTTTTTTCCCTTCCAACTAAGCCATGGGGCAGAGCCTGGATCAAAGAACCAGAGCTCACCACCCACACCAAGAGTACCCAACACCTTCCCCAGGAAAGCCATAAAGCTGTTTTTTGTTTCCTCTCTTCCTCTATCCATATATCAAAAGAAAAAAAACAAAAACATATATATTTACTAGTCTTTCCCTTCCATTTCTGTTGTGACAAGTGTATCCTAAAGGTACCTCATCCCAAATTTTGCTATGCCTAATACCTAAAGATAGAATCAAGACCTACCTTTCTCAGCTGATATTCATTCTCTTCGCTACTCAGGTAACTTGCTGCTTAAAATATATATAGCTATACAGTGTTTCATTAATTAGTTTCAGACAGCAATTTTAAATGAACTGTTGCTAAACTCACACTTGCTATGCAACACAGCAAGCATATGGGTAACCAATTAAAACAAATAAAACCTAAGAGAAACAACCATTTATCACTGGAGATTTAAATTAAAAAATAAACATCAAAAAACCCCACAAATCCAAAAACAAAGCCAGCCCCCACAAAAAAAAAGCACCAGCGGCCTTCACGAAAGAAGCCTCAGATCATTACTGCAATAACAAAAGATGAGATTCAGAGACAATAGTTTTAGTGCACATTATAAAAATGTCCTCATATTTTACAGACCATATGTTACTTGACTCACTCCTTCCCATAGACGACAGCTTTCTTCCTTCATTTGCTTTCTCAGGTCCTTTACTCTGCAAGATACCAACCACCCTTTTCTGTCAGGCTGCTACAGACCTGAGTGAGTTGAAAGCTTGTGTTCTCTAACTGGAATTGAGCTTTGAAGTCTGCTGCTTGGATTTCATGAAAGAAAATAGTTTTTGCAACTCAGATTGTTTACCTTCTCCTGCTACACCAATTAAGACTAATGAGAGTTATTACCTCTATGAACAAACCTTTTTTTAATGCAGTCATTTAGCTTCATAGGCTCAGGCATTTAGAATAGCATCAAGAGTTGATATTTGCAATAAAACCACAGGAGATGGTTTCACTGCTAACTTTTAATGACTTCAAAGTCCTTCATAAAGAGTTTATGGAACTTCTCAGTTTATAGCTTATTGGCATAAGCTATTAGTTATGCAAACATATATCATTACCCAGGTACAAACAAGTTCTGTGACTCGTCCATGGCCTTGTGTTCACTGCAGCAATTAAAGGGCCAGTTTGCACAACATCCCAGTAGTCCCCTCCACGAAATTACTGATCCAAGGCTGTTCATGATACAAACTGATGCAAGCTCTGCAGGCAGAGGAGAAGTTCAGGGCACAGACTATAGCTGAGGTAAAGAAGCCTCCTGGGTTGGTAGCCTGCCTACTTTTTGATGAAACATGAGGGATGCCATGCATCCTCAAGAGTCCTGCTACACAGAAGGAGGACTACACCAACTGCCCAACGTACCATTTCCTTACAGACAGGCAACTTTGCAATGTGGCAGCCCACAGTGCATTCCTAACCCAGCAGATCCAGGCTAGGATCCAGTTGCAGATTATCTGCATAAATTCTGAGGATAAGATCATCACACCAGAGCCACACAGAAAGTCACTGTCAGAGCTTAAAGCAGAAAATAGGATTAAATTTATTTGCCATTGGTTTCCATGAGGGAAGGCTTTCACCACTCAACTCCCAAATTCATGGCTTGTGCTACAGCCCTAAGAGCAACTTCTTATGTATACAGCAAGGAGTACAGGAATCAAGAGGTACAAGATACAAAAGGAGACCAACTAACTACTGAAATATGCAAAGTCTTTATTTCTTTAAGGTATTGCATAGATTCTGAAGATGACTAAGAATTTTATTCATGAAAAATCAACCCCAAATAACTCAAAGAACATTCAGCGTGGGAGGTTCTTTTGCAAAAATTAAGTAGCAATTGTGATGAAATAGTATCTTCTGCCGAGTTACTGAAGAATTTACATTTTGCTCATGCTCTTATCTAACTGTGTACAGCCAGGAACCATACACAAGGGATACTAGCCAATTTGTTCTCTCAAAATGTAGAGTTATTTCAAAAAGAGGGATGGAGGAGCAGGAAGCAAAAGGAAGGTTAGTTTTTAAAACAATCTCAGGGTAAAATTCTTATTTCAGAGGTATCTGATAGATTGAACCTCCAGTTCACATCAGCTGCAGATCTGCACAGAGATAATTTTAGCAATATTTCAAAAAATCTGGCTAAGTACAGAGCCTGTTGGATCTACTTGTATTCAAACCAGTTACCACTGACTTACCTGTACCCACAGCTGATGTCTCACGAATTAAAACCTGGTGTCTCAAAAGTGCTGCCAGAAGATGACAAGAAAGGCTATTAGCACAAAACAGTATTTGCTTAGTATGCTTTTTAGAATTCTTTTCTCCTCCACCTGTGCTATATTCATAGAACCATTATTTTAGTAAGTAAAGCTGTGAGCTCCTTCCTTTCAGGTCCACCATCTAGATGTTTCATGATCATCAGCAGGTCAACAATCACAACTCTTCCAATACTTTCATTAGAATATGTGTCTTTTAAGGATCTTAGTTTCCAAAGCTGTTGATAACTTTTAGAAGTGAAACAAAAAAAAACTTCAAAGAAAACTTACTACACACATTGCATAGTTAAAATAACTGGTTTTTAAGGGGCTTAACACTACCACACAATTTACCACCTAAGCATTCAACCTCAGCCTGAGAGAACATGACTTATCTGTTGTCATACTGCTGTAAATCCAAAAGGAAAAAGAAACCACAGCTATATAATATCCTGCTTTCTCTTTAAAAATGTATAAAATCAATTCTCCTACTCAAAAGGTCTTTTGCTTAGCATTAAAACAATACATTTGTTCAGCTGAAGAGATCAAACACTGTCTAACTCCATCAGTTCAGGACAATGTGCCATTATGCTTCAGAGTCACATGTAGCACATATCAAATGAAACGTCAGAGAAGCAAAGCATTTACATGCATATTTGACATACTTTTTGCATCTCAGTATGTTTCACTTCTCAATGGGGCTGTGGGTGGGAGAGGAAAAGGTTGGTTTCTTATGGATTCGAGTGTAAAGGCATCATTTGGCAATTCAAATCATCAGATGTCACAACTGCCCACTGCTAGATGCTGCCACGTAGAGGAAAAATACGTGCCAGAGATCACCATCCTGCATATTCAGGGGGAGCACTTACAATCACTGTCTGTCTCCTCATACAGCAGCATTATACAGCCCTCACGCTGCAATGCCAACATGAGTTGTCATGAAACTTTCAAGCCATTCATTCTTATTTGTACATAACAATATTTACTATTCTCAAGTACCCCATGCCACTGGATTTACATCAAGCCTTGAACAAGGAAGAAAAAGCACTGTGGTTTTTTGAAAGGTCCAAAGTTGTCGCCGCTATTTTGCAAACCAACTTCTACAATGTTAGGTTCTGGTCAGCCAAAGCAAGGTTTTTCTCACATTTTGTCTCCACTTCTCTAAGGGGAAAAGAAACCCCACATTTACTATCTGTTGAGAAATGTGTGTATATGTCCCTCATCTAAGAGTCTGCAAAAGACAGAGTACATTTTATCTTACACAAATATACTAAGCCAGGTTCAGTAACAGCAGATGTAGATGCCTGAACTCTGTATTACATTAAAACCACAGTTTGCTTGTATCTGTCATAATTTTACAGAAAAGTAGCTATTCTCATGGGTAAAGTTCCTGTAAATCATTCATTTTCCCCAACTCCACCCTCACCTTTACACTAATGAACAAAGCTGAAGACAAGCTTCAGGTTTCCATTTGGATGGTATTCAAATACCACCACACAGCTGTTATTTACCATTTTTCATATGGAGGGCTCTTAGTCCCTTCGAGGATATCAAAATCATTACTGACAATTTGCAAATGAGGGATCTGAGAACCAGAAGACTGAGTTGGGTAGCACCAGTAAGCAAAGAGACAGAGTTGGTCAACCTAAGAATGACAGTGCACAAGAAATAAAAACTATTAATTCACGCTAAACTAATCTCCTCTACTGCTCACTTGAACATGCCTCCAATCTGCCTACAAGAAAATAATGAAAGTAAATGCAGGTAAACTCTATGAAAAGCAGGTTAATAAGATTATATTATACTAAACTTCTACAGGCATTTGAGTAAAAATTAAATGCCTTTAATTTTACTTAACGTACTTAACTGAGGAAGTAAAGAAATTAGAACTAAAGCCACTTAAGTTCTGCTTAGAATCCTTGCATAGGAGAACTGTATAATTTAATCCAGTTCCAAAGCATATCTTAATCCAGATTAATTTTTCCACGTGCTGCTATGAAGACAAACCCTCAGCATATGCTAAATGCATAGGCAGCTTTCTCAAAGAGGATGAACTACCTTATACTTAGCATAATAGACTGAGATTACTGATGAGTTGCCAGTGACATACAACTTATCCCATACCAATATCCCATTTAGGTACACTTAAGTAACAGAGTCCAGATATCCTTGGTCTCAGGGTCAATGCTTCTCATCTACTGGAAATTAAATCTTTATTTTGGAGCTTGTAGCAAAAAACAGTTTCAAATACAGTCTCAACCAGATCTCTCAGTTTTATTGTCTGTGAAATCCAAAAGAAAGATTTCACATACAACATCTAATCTTTTATGTGCCATTGTCAAAATCGATGGGTTGATAGAGCTCATTTGATTTAGTTTCATGTAGATGTCTTAACTTCAGCCAAATGAAACACATCTCCTTCAGAAGCAGAGTTTTCCAGACGTTCTGGAGACTCTGATGTCCCGCAGGAGATTTTTGGAGGGCAGAAGTAGGCTGACTCTTCTGTGTGCAAAGCTTCCTCATGTATATAAAGGCCGTGTGGGTAAAACCCTTCACCAAGACAACCCAGTTCTCTCTGTATAAGAAGCAGACACCACCTTACAACCTCGCTTGTAAAATGCAGAAGGACTCTGGCTTGTGGTTCTGAACATTTGGCAGTGCACAACCACAGCTGTAGATGTGCTTCTTCCTAAACTCATCTTCACACAAGAGCTGCTACTCCACAGCAAAGCCACAGGAATTGTTCTGTAGGTCAGGTCTTGCATGCAGCCCCTGTGCAACCACCCCACCTAACCCACTCACCACCTTACAGTGATGTGGGCCCCAGAAGAAGCCAGCACCAGCAGCCACCTGTGAGACAAGACTTGAAACAAAGAAGTTCTACCAAGCTTCATCGCTGGTCCCCCAAACAGGGGAAGAAAAAGCCACCCTGCCCTATCCAAGGGGGAAAAATGGGTCAGTGGCCAAAGCTGGAAGGGAAGGCAAGGAGGCTCAGCTATTAAAGTGGCAGGAAATAACACACAGCAGGCTGGCATTTGAAGTCTTGGTCTTGCTGTGAAAAACCTATGATCCCAATATGGTCAACCAATGAAAGCAAAACACTTGTACAATTAAAACAAGTTGTGGAAGCTTGTGCGGAAGACTGTGCTTGCACTAAGATTTTAGCTTAAGTGAGTTAAATTAAGAACCCACCCTTTTTCATAGTTAATTCAAGGATACAGATGAAACTAGAAATGCATCTCCTCCCACTCCTATCACCAACCCCCAGAGAAAAATATTTAAATAACAGAGATTTGTAATCTAGAAAAGAGAGCAATATTCTATGAAGTATCATCGAAATTTAAATAAATCTCTCTCATTAACTTACAGGCATTCTAAAACACATCATCACTCCTTTGTTATTTACTTGATATTTCACACTAGACCTCCCAAACATTAGGATACATCTTTTATAGACACAAATGTGTAATCATAGATTTATGGTATTCAGTCAAATAACGTATTTGAAATTGTAAATTTATTCTGAATACCATTAAAATATTCTGTAGCTATGTAGTTGCTTTTTTGCTACAGCTCCATTATCTAAGTGCTCTCACAGAATTCTTGAATATTTTAACTGCATACATACAAATAATCTTTTTCCTTCTAAGTTCTTATGTGGGTCACTATTACAGAAATAAATACCCCACAACTCTTTATGCATTTATTTTCCCAGTGCCCCTCTCGGACAGCAACACCAGACAGCATTAGCTACTAAATCAATAAAACACTAGTAGGTAATCACGTAAACCAGAAGTATACAAAAAGCAGAGACTATAAGAGCAGAACTGGAACTTGAATGGAACCAGGATATAAATTTACTCAACTTTAGGAGCAAGAAACAAAACGCAGGATCTTCTCCTGTGACATATGAGGCTGAATCTCAGTTGTTCTTGTGAGAATAATTTTGGGTTGGAAAGGTCAGAAAAATACAATTCCCCACAAAACATGCAGGCAATATAAGTGTAAAGTGCATTCACCCTGTGCCTAATGGGAACAAAATCTGGGGTGAAATGAGGACTAGCATATGCAACTTAATGGAATATTTGCTAGGTGATAACCCAGAGAAACTGGTTTTTTATTGGGCTTTGGGTTTTTTTTTTCCATCATATGCCTGGAATAATTAATTAAAGTGCAGTGAAACAGGGATGAGTAACTCAGCTAACGGGGTGTACATGGTACAACGCGGAGCAGACGTGACCAGGACTGTTTGCTGCACAGAACACAAAGTATTTGCAAATACTTCTGTCACATCAAGAGGTACAAGAACAACTTTGAACCTGACTAATTACAATTCCACTGCAACAAGAAACCAGCCCCCTCTTTCCTGATGTGAAGCTTTGAGATTAAACTTGGAGCACATTCACTCTCTTATCAAACGAGATGGCACTTGAAACACAGAGTCCTCCAGAGTGAGAATGGTGTATGTGGTGGGGAACCACAGAAAGTTCACATGGGATGAAACAGCCATTAGCACAGGTGGCCCAACAAGGCACAGATGCTTCTTAAAGCCTTTGGCTAGACCTTCCCTTAAAGACAAATATTGTCTGCCTAAGCAAGGGGAAATGGCTTAAACTGGAAGAGGGGAGGTTTAGATTAGATATTAGGAAGAAATTCTTTCCTGATTGTGTCCAGTGAGGGAGGTGAGACACTGGCCCAGGTTGCCCAGGGAAGTTGTGGATGCCTCCTCCCTGGAAGTGTTCAAGGCCAGGTTGGTTGAAGCTTTGAGCAACCTGGTCTAGTGGAAGGTGTCCCTGCTGATGGCAGGGGAGTTGGAACTGGATGAGCTCTAAGGTCCCTTCCAACCCAAACCAGTCTGTGATTCTATGATTTTATCTTATTGTTATTTCACCTTCAGTCTGTGAGATATGGCCACCACCTTCTGAGACTAAACCACTAGAACAAAGCTCACATGTGGAGGTCAGATGGAGCCATCCCCTCAAAGACTAACCAAGATGTGACCATGATATACACTTGCCACACAACTTGGCTGTGGTTGCAGCATCTAAATAAGTTCCCAGTTCAGTGTGGACTGACCTTCCTCCTCACAGGCTTTTTACCATGAATGCTGCTGACAGCCTCCAAGCAGAAGAAAAGAGCAGATAGCAATAGCACATCAGTTAGAAAGCAACAGAAATGCCTAGCACTGCCTGGATCCAGAGCTGTACAGAAGATAAGGGGAGGGAGATCAGTCAGCCTCCCAACAGCAGCTATCCTGAAGGGACCACATCTATCCACACTGATCAGAGGGTTTCATAGTTTTAATGAGCTATGCAAGGTATAGTGCCATCCAACAGCACTGGAATGATAACATATCTTTAACCTCATGGAATAACTAGTCCAAAAAGGCAAGCATGGCAAAAAAACCCCTATAGAACTCTAAGAAAATCTACCTGCAAGTGTGACTCAAAGCACAGTTTTCCAATACTAGACTGCACTGTGTAAACACTACTTTGCAAGGTGGATAAAAAATAGGGACAGGCAATATAAAAGACAAGTGCATGTGATTTGTGTAAAAACAGGCTATTAGACTGGATATCAATTATTTGATTTGCTATTTATTAAGTACCTGTAAAGTACTCAGCGTTATCCAAGTTACAAAGAAAATTGTCTTCTGCTTTAAGAAACTGACAACCTAAATGACAAAAGGGAAGAGACAAAGTGATGAAGCCAGTGATGAATGAGGAATATTTTGATAGTGTTTTGAATTTGATTGCTTCCTGTCAGCACCTCTGAGCTAGAGTCCTTGCTACAGATTTGCTGGCACGTGGGCAAGCATGGCAGAGCAGAGCATTGGTAAGGCTTTTCATCCAGAGAAGTGGCACAGAGAAAGCCAAAGTTAAGATGAGACAAAAAAAGACAAGTTTGGAATCACTATTAGCACAGGGAGGAGAAACATGAAGGTTGCCTTAAATTGTCTGAAAAGAGCTTAAAATGAGGAAAGGAAACTGCAGGAACCTGATACTTAGAACATGAACTGAAGGCAGAGCCACTGTAGGAAATTACAGCTGAAGCTGATGTAATGGTAGAAAAGATAGAACAGAGCAACCCTGATTCACAGAACCGTTAGAGAAACCAACGTGGCTGTTCAGGAGAGCCATCTGAGGAGGAAATCCAGTATCAGCCGCTCACTGTGACATAAATAATTATGGTGTTAGGAAAAAAAAAGATGAGCAATTTTTATGGCCAACCTTTCAGCCTTGGCAGTACGATTGTTACCAGAGGTCCAACATGTCACATATCTTTATAAAGTTTGTAAGTGAACTAGCCAGGAGTTCCTTTGGCAGTGGAGAAACACTACTGTCACAGATGGCCTTCATACAAACAGGTTTTCATTTTATTAGTAAGTATTTGGGGGGCTTTTTTTCCCCCAAACTGGTCAACCTAGACCAGCCTTCAAATTTCTTTTTCCCCTGTCTCATCGCTTACAAATATAAGAGAGAATAAGACACTGTTTGTTTGTTTTCTTTCCTTGATAGGAGAGTAGTTTCTCCTCCAGTTTGGTGGTACTCCAAGTGAAAAGGACAGCAGATACACTCTTGGCAACTGTACAGCATGGGGTTTTTTTTGTTTTTCCATAAAACACTTCACTGTGCCAGCTTTCTGAGTAACCTCAGAAATAATATACTTCTCTGACAGATGACAGCAGAGAGTAGTTAATAAACAAATTACACCCATATGAAAATGTGATTCATATGCAATGTCATTATTCCAAAGAATAAGGCAGTATATGGCTACCAAAGAGGCCATCCTTAGACATAAGCCTTCAAATGAAAACCCTTTACTAGAATTTTGCAAACCTCTGATTCCCAGCTGAAGCTCGTTGCTGTGCAAAACTTCTAACAACAGAATCCCTCTTACAATGAAGTAAATATATTAATATATAGCATGAAGCTAGTCGAACAAAACTGTCTCCTCACAGAGAGTAAGAGGCATCAGATGGTTTCATTGAAACCATGTGAAGGCAGAGTTTGAAAAGTTTCAGATAATTAACTGGTGCTTTTTTTGCATTTAAAAAAGGAAAAGGAAGATGCTAACAAGCATAAAAGCCTATTATGATAGCAGCACTTTCACTGTAGGACAGACAAATCACTGTTTCCCTCTAAGTCTGGCTACAGTACAGCAGGTTGGTAACATGCACAGACACGGTACGGTTTGCACTGAGGACAGAAGGGTTTGATAGCTGCCCTGGTGCAAACACCAGTACAGCAAGGGGTTTCACTCAGGCAACAGAGGCACCCTCAGTCAACACACGTAAAGAATTTTCATCTGGAGACCTCACACGCGTTCACTGAAACCCAGTAGCTGCTGCTGGCACCATCAGCCACAACAAACACACGCTTGTGACTTTACCCAAATGGATGTCACATCCAGAACGAGTGAATTTCCAGACGCCACAGGCTATGCAGAGAACAGTTTATAAATAAACCCCCTTGTTTCTATCCCCTCCTCTCCCTGCTGCCAGCAGCACCAGGTCCAGCTCTCGGGGGATGAAGGGGATTATGGCAGAAAGCCGAAGAGATTGGCAGCGCGACGGGACAAGGAACAGGAATTCCTACAGGCATGGGAGACGTGTCTCTGCGACTGACTCAGCTTCTGACCCACTTTATGAACTTGGCCAAACTGCTTCTTGGTGCCACTGCTCCTCTCCCAGACTCTGTATGGTCTTATGCAATTAGGCCAGTATCTTGAAGGCAGTGACAGCCTCTCACTAATTTTGGTGAGAAACAGCCTATAGGCTTGAACAGTACCTTAGTAAAAAAAGGGGGCTGATTTTACTAGGATCTGCTATGCCAAGAATAAACCCATCTTTTCACTTAAATAATGAAGAATACCCACACAGTTAAACCTGTTAATATTCTTTAAAAATACATACAGCTGGAAGAGCAGCATGTTGCTCTCATTCACAAGTTTGCTGTATCCTTACTGACGCCTACGATCTCCCCTAAAGGTCTATTCACAGAGACATTTCTCCCAGGGTCCAAGTTTTCCGTTCATGTTCTTTCTTTCCCTTCTCTCCTGCTTTATCCCCTCCTCTAGCAGAGCCCCTCAGCCACATTAGGCAAACTATTTGTGGTGTGGCACTGGGAACTGATCCAAGCCTCAAGCGAGCAGAAAAAATAATCCAAAGAAAAACAAACACATTTATTTTTAACCTGGATGGGTTCCCTGACTGAGCTTATTTCCCACCACAACAGGTGTATCAACACACCTGAGGAAGAAGTGGAGCAAACCAAGCTGCAACTACTGCTGACAGAGGTGAACATAGTCATTAATAGGATAGGAATGTTTTTAAAAGATTAATATTGTAGCAGGGGTTCTCGCACTGGGGAACTCTAAACATCATAAAATGGACTTAATACATATCCCTTATGTTGTTCACAGTTTCCTTTGCCAGTTTGGCTAATTATACGATATTTAAGTTTAAACATATGTTGCCTCCCTTGCAGTGAATCCTCTCCTCCTACATGATGCAGCAGTGAAGTCATCTTGCTGACTTCAAGCCGAATCCTGCACTCTCTCAAGTAGGTGGGCATTTTTAGTTCATCTGGAAAGCAGTCCAGCCCTGAGAGCACAGCAATTCTTATTGCAATAAGCTACTAGGAGCTCCACCACCACAAGTACCCTGAAACATACCACCCAGGTGCCATGTGCTAAAGAACCAGCATAATTTCCACCATCTTGAGCATATGGTTCTTAAAATACATAAGAGACAGGATGTATCTACATCAGTGTGAAAAGTGAATCAGCAGATCAGAGGCTTTACTCTCCTTCCTTCCATACCATCACTAACTGTCTTCAAGATTTTTCTATTTATTTTATTTTTTTTAAATCAAAAACACATAAGGAAGAAGAAAATTCCAAATGGAAGGAAGTGGCAAAAGACTAAGCCAAAAAAAAGTATTTAGAAGGGCAAAAAAAAAATCTTGCAGCCCTCGATGAACTGTCATGTGCTGCAGACAGAAAATTCTTGCAGTTAGTGCATTCCACATTACAAGTGCCTTTAGTAAGCAGAGCAGCCAGTACCCCACAATAGCTATGTTCCATTAGCTGAGCATAGCAGTGTATAGGATTTAAAGGGAAAAGACAGCAGCTGAAAATAATTGCATTAAATTAACATTAACCCACAAACCCAGAAGAGGGATATAATATTCAGGACTGCTACAGAAGCAGTAACTCAGAATTAATGTCTGCAAAAAAAAGAATAATCCTACTCTGACTGGGATTCAAAATCCTAAAGGAAGAAAGTTCACCTCAAATAGTGTTCCCTGAGGCAGGAGGGGAGGAGGAAAGAAAGGAGAGCATGGCCTAGTTAAAGATATCAGTAGGTAGGAACACAAACTGTAAAATTATGTGGTTCCCAAAGGACTAACATTTTTTTATCATTTATACACACATTCCCACACATTTCTTATCAAAAAGGACTTTGAAAATAAATCTAATTTTAAGAACTGTAAATGAAATAGACATGTGAGAATTTAAACACGTAGGGCAGAAAAGACTAAAACCTCAGAGACTAGATCAAAAAAGGCAGCCAGGACTGGAGTGGACTAAAACACAAGTCAGCAGTGACAGCCAGAATTCCATCAATGGATGTACTTTAAAACAGTCCCCGAGTCGTGATGCCACGAGGGCTCAGAAAAGAACAGTATCACCAAAATGGTACTTAATAAATGCAACTGTTAAAACAGAGAGACACATGACAAATTCAAGGGAGGATGCTTCCCTCAAAATGAAGAGGGAATTTATGCTAAACATGGGGAAGTGAACTAATTATTAAATTAAAAAGATGGTGAGTTATAGCACCTATTCATTTCACCTGTGAACAGGTACCAGAAGTAAGCAATGGTACTGCTGGCCAGGAGGAATAACTAAACTCCCAAGTTCTTTCTCCCAGTTCCAGCTGGAAAAATCAGCCTGCTCAGACCCTTGGCTAGCTGCAGGTCAAAAGGAAGAACCAAGCCACCAACTGAGGTCTGAGGAAAGCCATGGTAGAAGTTACTCTCACAGCAGCTCTAAGAAGACTTCACCAAACCTGGTGCCTCGTTAGCCACTGGCCATCTGAATTTACATGGCTCCTCCAGCTGGAGATGAGTAATAAATTCTACTTAGCAAGCAAGCCAGCATTTGGAAACAATTAATATCCTATTCTCCTTAACCATTGTGTTCAGGGAAGTTTTTACTTCCCTTCTGCATCCCTGTAGAATTTAAAATATTTATAAAGAGACAAAAAATAAGTTGTGGACTTTACAGTTACAGCAAAACTAACCAGCACAGGTTCATGTTTTAAGATGTTTTTAAGCTCCAAAAGGTTCCCTATCAAATACATAAAATTAACTTGTAATCGATCCTTACTGGGTAGTGAAAAGTTCCCTTTCAGTTGAGCTCCCCAGTAAAGCAAGATTTTATAAACTATTCATCAGTATCTGTCTACCATCTGCACAGCACTATCCCATATGGACACACAGTACATGTTTTTCTTACGTCTCCTTCGTTAGCCATATTACCCCCTAATTCTGCTCTTTTATTGTATGATCAGCACAGCCTAAAAGCTAATAAAATGCAGTGCTTCACTGAAGTTTTGAAGCTTTTATGTTTAAACTGAGTGCTCCCAAATATTTTTATTTAAACACTTTGATGAAATGTTTCAAGCAGCCTGAATCTCACTTATCTAGAAGACTCTCCCATAACTACCCTGACAGGGAGGCTTTGTGTACAGTAAAATCACACTTTACATGTCTCAGAGTAGAAGTCAGATAAATTATGAGATGGCAATCTGGTTTTAGGCCTTTCATCTTGTTTTTTCTTAGAAAAGTTACAGATTTTTCTCATACATTCACCTCATCAAGGCAAGTAAAGAGCTTCTCTGTGAGCAGCAGGGCTAAGGCAAACCCACCTGAATCCTTGGTGCAGGTTTTCAGCTCTTTGATAATACTCACATCAGAGTCTTTCCCTTACAGATTCTGCTCCATCCAGCTTCCTCCTTTCACAAAACCTGTCTGCACTTTGCATCTTTGGGACCTCTACTGCTCTGCTGACTTGTCTTAGATAAGCTGACAATTTAAAAGTTATCATAGAGGGAAAAGGGGAAAAGAGACACAAATCCTATAAATACAAACAACAGAATGTGTTGCTATTTCTACAGGTACCAAGCTAAAAATTGAGAGAGTGAGGGGGAAATGACCCCACTTTTAAATAGGAGCCCTTCTTGCTCTCCACACCTAATACATTTTGCTAGCAGAAATCCATCCTAAAGCTTTGGGGCTTACAAATGCTGGAAACATCAAGTAACAGACAATTGCACCTGAGGTTCCCTTTTATATGTGATTTCAGTCAATACTTCCATTTCATTGTACAAGATCTCCCTCCAGCCCCAGCAAGACATAGCATTTTTTTTTAACAACCTTATCATTATTGAACTTCTCCAATAAATATCTGAAGTTAAACAACTCTACAGCAGTTGCTGTTCATTCTCACATTTCCATCAGTTATTTGCATAGTCATTCCCACTCTGATTTAATCTTTCCTTTCATGATTGCCTAAGTCCACATAGAAAATTACAACAGTAAATCAAACTAAGCACTTGGCAGGCACATATTGGTGAGATCACAGCATGATCCTGGAATAGCACAGGCTCTCTCATATGGAAAAGACTCGTGGAGTTCCCGTGCAGTTCGAGTAACCATCATCTGACCCAGTGAGCAATACTGAGATGGACACAGCCCTCCCTGGAAACCTGCTGGTAACTGGGTAAACACTCAGGGAGGTGACAGAATTGGCACCTAAAGCTTCACAATTGATGTGTCACAGTATGTGATCTAGCCATATTACTGCATTAATAAAACCAGCACAGACCAGAGTTTTTTAATCTAATCACATGATGGAGCTCAGAGGTAAAAAGTGAGAAATGAGGGTACACAACACACATTAAAAGGTGACCTTGAATACACAGAGAGGGTTTCATCTCTCTGATTTTCAGTTCTCTGACTAAATAAAATAAAATGTTTTATGGGGTAGAAAAATAAGGTATTGTTTAGGAAAGGTGCACTTGTCCCAAGGAGAATGACAAAAGAATTACTTAAAATGTGTTTGTGATTCATCACGGTTCAATAACTTCTCCTGAATGCTGATGTGTTTTGCAGAGACAGAAAGGCTTGTGCAGGTGTGACAGAAACCATTAGTCAGGTATTAGTAAGCTGCTGGCTTCACGGGCAGCCACGCTGCTGAAGCTGTGCGCTACGTAAAGGGCCTGCCAGGAACTCTCCACGCACTGCTGCTATTTAGAACTGCCAGAACAGTCAGGACAACAAATGTTATCTGCAATCATTTATTTCTTTCTCCTCGTTTTGCCTGCCTCCACGCTAAAATCTGTACTTAAAGCAAACTGCTACACGCTTAAGTCAGTGTGACTCCTCTTTAGGAGTGAGTGGAAGAAAAATCTAAGTTAATTCAAAAGCCCCTAAACTAATCTAAACAGTAACTCACTGCCTTTCATCCCCCAGATCTTCTAAAAAGGTGCTTATTTCAGAAGTTTATCTACATGGACCTATCTACAGGGATCAGCACAGGCAGTCTGTTTTAAATTTAAACTTCATCTTGCTTTAGCGTAACTACTTCCACCAGTAGCTTTACAGCGAGCAATAAAACTTTATTCTCTTTTAACACTCTGGAGATCCACTCATTGCCACAAGCCTTGCAACAACATTTAGAGAAAATTTTCAAATGTGTTGCCTATCACTTTGATATCCAGCACCCTTTTCTAACACAGAAGTCAGAGCAACATGAAGTTTAAAGCCATTACCCCTTTTTTTATAAAAGCAGGTCATGACAGAACAATGGGTAATGGTTTAAACTGGAAGGAGAGAGATGGAGATTAAATATTAGGAAGAAATTTGTTACTGTGAGGGAGGTGAGACACTGGAACAGGTTGCCCAGAGAAGCTGTGGCTGCTCCTCCCTGGAAGTGTTGAAGGCCAGGTTGGATGAGGCTTTGAGCAACCTGGTCTAGTGGAAGGTGTCCCTGCTGATGGCAGGGGGGTTGGAACTGGATGAGCTTTAAGGTCCCTTCCAACCCAAACCATTCCATGGCTCTATGAAGGACTGTTTAATCTCATTCATTTTCAACTTTCAAGAAAACACACGATGATTCCTTAATTACAAATGATGTTCAGTCCTTTAAAAGAGGATCCTCCAACAGATACTTCAGGAACAAAACCCAACACCCAACATTTTCTAAGAGCAACAACACAATGCAAGCAATCACGCTCCAACGGCCGCAAGCCAACACTGTGCTCACCGCACCGAGGAGCAGCCTGGCTTTGGCTCCGTGCCTCACTACACACCTGAGACACCCAACTGCTGCAGCACAATGCTCATCCTTACTACCAGACAGACATGATGATTTTTGTAGCATAGCAGATTTCTGAAATGAATAGCAAATAATCCACTAGTGGCTGACTTTATTAGCTATACAAAATTCTTGGGGTTAAAGGTCAGTGAAATGAGATGAAAACTATTAATCCAGTAGACTTCAGACTCCTTTGGTAAAGAACACAGCCATATGCCCGTGTCCTTTATCCAACCACAGTTCCCATTAAATTTGCAGGAACTCAGTTTCCATCTACAGTTTAATGGCTAATTTCTAAACATTCACAACCATTGAAAAAAATAAGCCAAGACCCTACTGCCCTACTGTGCTGTCACACTGCCTGTTTGCACACATGCACACCTGGGCATGGATATGAAAGCCAAATATTTTGATTTAAAAAAGGCTTTCTGAATGCAAATTACAACCTCTTGTCTCCCAAACAGCAAAAAGACTTTCCATGCTGTTTAGAAAGTAGCTATTGTCAGAAGCATAGCTGCATAAGATGGGTGCTTCCCACTCAGCTGATCTGACCAGGCATTTATTTTCTCCATTGTTATTTATGCCTGCACTGCAAAAAAAGACAACGATGCATATCTGTCTTAGTTTGTGCAGAATCAACAGGATTGCTTACAAAACCCAAAACTTAACCATATATTTAATTGTAATTTAATGGGAATAAGAAACCTTCCTGTCTTCATACACACCCATCCACCTTAAAGGACCCAGAATAATCTAGGATTGGCCTTAAAAACTCCAGAGCTGCCAAGCTCAAGAGCTTCCTTACTCGCACTGCAGCCTTATGGTAGACAACCTATAAAGCTGCCTGCTGAGGACTCAAATAGGCTCTGCAACAGCAGACAGAAAGGATGCCAAAGAAGAAAAATAAAATAAAAAAGGAAAAAAAAAGGAAGAAAGCCCAGAGTGACATTTTTTAGAGAACACCCATTTGTATGGCTCCTGACCCACAGGACAATCTGAGTTGCAACAGGGCTTCATCAGTCACTCCAGGAGACACAAAGGTTATTTATGTATGTGTTATAGTCCTGCCCTGCCACCAGCTAGAGATTTTGCACCCAGCTGGACAATATATTATATAAAAATAAGCATGTACTAAAGCTGTGGAGGAGTGAGGTGTTACTGAGGAATATTTACCTGGTGAATGATGAATGTGCCATCATAACTGACTCTGAAGAGTGATAGATAAGTTACACAATGGCCCATCAATATTCAGTTTCCATAACCCTGACAGATTAAGCTTGTGTGGCTGAGTCAGGTGGGGGAACCCAAGATATATAATTATGTATCACATAGATTTAAATTACTAAACTAAAACACTAGGGATCACCAATTTCCTGTTCCAGGCTTATCTTGCAGAACAGACAATGCCTAAATAAACTTGACCCCTGTATGGGTCTGCTAATGCTTTCCCCTTCTGCTTGCTTCATTTCTCAGCTAACTTTACCACTGTCAAAGGTTTCAAGGAATATGAATGTTTTTTCAGGCATTTCTTTGCATGGCCAAGTTCTGCCTTTCACTACCAATCTTGGCATCCCCCCCTACACCCTTCCTAAACTCCACTCCATTCTTTCAAGAGCAGCATTTTCTGTTGATAGTGCCAGAGGCCAGGAAGGCTCCTGGCAGTACAGCTCCAACAAAGAGCCCGAAACTGAACAATCTCTTTTTCTGTAAGAGGAGATAAGGAAGTGCAAGACATGGTTTTTAAAAGGAGAATTAAAAAAAAAAAACAAAAATGCCACTGGGATTGGCAGTTTTTAAATAAAACCACACAAATTTTCCCTTCCAAAGGGGCAGGTAGAATACAAAAGCTTTCACCAGCAATGAGCACCTGCTTCTCCTACCTACATAAAAATCCTTTGTAGAAAAAAAGGAAAAGACATTACATTTTGGTTCTCATATACCCACAGATGTAAATAACATTCCAGTAATTCTACCCTGTTTCTGCAGAAGCAAATGGTGAAGCCAAAAGCTACAAATTTCTCTGGTTCTTCCCAATTCAGTCTTGCTCTTCTTTGACAATTGTACAAGGCAAGCCACTGACAACTGCAGAATGACATTATTTTTTGTTGGAAACAGTTCAAAAGAATTACCACAGGAAAAAAAGCATTATTTTATGCAAATGTTTCAGCAGCCCAATCTCATCGTGTACAGGGGTAACAATAGGGAAACTGCTGCTCCTAAGACATAGTTGTTCTACTAACACAAAATCAGATAAAGTCCTTCTCTTTCTAAACACAATTCTCCTTTAGTAGCACACCAGTGAGAAAGAAGCAGATCATTTCTTCCTCTATTTTATCCAAATTGTTCTGCAAATAGCAAAAGCTTTTGCAGTTACCACATGCATCACCCTCAACATTGACAGATTTCTTCAACTCCTCAGTGGGACCCAAAGTACCTGAAGACCAGTGTTAGAACTTAGAAAGGAAAAAGTAACTTTGAATATTTTAACAGTTTGCATCAATTTCTCCTACAATTCAAGGCAGGCGCCTTCCTTTCTTTCAACTCATTTTTTTCATTCAACACTGTCAAGTGCCGAAGGGTGAACCCATGGACTGATGCTCTGCACAAAGAGGTTACACACTGGTCATAACTGGAGAGTCAACATTTACAGCACTGCATAACTGAGATAATTCTCTTTCTTCCTCTTCTAAAGGCCAAACTCTCTAGAGGTTTAACGCCACTGGACCGAATGGTGTTATGTTAGCAGGAGGAACTGAGTTATACCAGCAGTTCAGGATTATTTGGTTAATATTTTTATTGGAAATATTACAGAAAGTTATTACCAGCTTTCGTTGTATGAGACCAAAAAAACACCTGCACAGCTCTCACCAATAAGCCAGAAAAAAGTTACAGATTAAATTCTTCTTTCAAAAAACCAAACAAACACAAAAAAACCCCAAACAACAACAAACAACCCACACCTGATTTTTTTCAGCTAAGCACAGACATCCAAATTATGGAGAATGCCAAGGATTAGTATTTTTCAACTAAATCATATTGTGATTTTCATCTATGGACAACCTTTAGTAATGCACTGCAACTACTGCCCAAGCAACAGAGCTGCTGCCCATAGAATTACTGGAACAATCAACAGATTGTTGATGGTTGACAGAGCTGATGCTCCTTCCCATTACAAAACCTAGATGTTTCCAGAGAGTCTCTCAGCACACACCTTTAACAGCTTGTGTCAGTGGTTCAGTAACACTTTAAAACGACCTTTGTTCACATCTGTTGACAATGTGCCTTCTAAAAAAGCCCCGTTTTCTTTGAGTCCAGGAGGCTTTGTGCCAGCAACAGATTAAGAAATGAAAACAAAGAATAGGAAATATCTCAAACCGAATCCAATCACCCAATACTTGTTTCTCTGCCTTCAGCATATAGCAAAAGAGTTCCAGAATTTCCACCTGCAGCTGACAGGTAGATTTGCTCAATACAAATATGGACAGTCAGACCTAAACGAAACTGTCCTGAGCTCCTCCCAGTGTTTGGTGGGAGCTCTCCTACCATTATTCAGTAGATGGAGCCGTTCAATCCTGCTTCTATCTGAAAAGAATTGATAGTAGATCTTCTCTGCCTAGTTAGGCTGAATCAGCTCACCATGGCACTACAGCTGCAGCAGTAACTTCATATTACAATCTGAAAACCAGCAGGAGAGAACAAGAGTTCCCAGTGCTGATGCACACTGTCCATGGTGATCCTAGGGAAGGCAACTCCCCAGCTTTTATTCAGAAATTAGCTTGCAAATATATCTCTTTATGCCTGCATTCTGCCTACATCTACCTGGTATTTTTAAATTAACATTGAGAAGATACTCAAAAAACAACCTTCAAGTTTTCAGCTGCTTCAGGTTCTCTTTATCAATACAGAACACACTCATGCCTTGCTCCCACTTGTAACTTCTGCACAGAGAGGGTAAAGATCAAATATCCACAGTGACCATACCAGACTTGCCTGTTCCTTTCAGGAAATACTGTTGATTAAGAGATCTTGCTGCAGCTCTCACAAGCAAACAGTATTACAACTGATTACTCTTTTTCAGTGGTACTACTTTGGTCAAAACAATAGACCCAGATTAGTTTTTTTAAAGCTAACTTTTCTCCCAAGGCTTCTCTTTAAGCAGTGCCTCTTGTCTCATTTAGTATGCAGATGAAATGACAACACACATGGACTACCTTACTTAAAACACACAATTCTTTCCCTTCGGCTAATATTGCTAATGCAGTTAATTACATGCAGAGCTGTGATTATACATGCATAAGTAATGCCTGGGTATCTCAACACAGATGAGGCTGCCGGCAACAGACTTGAGATGAAGAAGCTAGAAGATGCAGAAAACATTTTAGGAGCCCTTCTAACTGGGGTTATACCTACTAGTTCTCACCAGAATTTGCACTATGTGGCACCTGAATTCTCCTCTCCTTCCTGTGGGAACACTGGTAGCACTGAGACATGGGAGAGCCACTGCCCTGGGGATGCTCTCACTTAGGACACCAGTCCTAAGACTGAAACGAACATCCTTCTGATGCCAAACCAGTGACTTACAATGTCTCTTCCATCAGGTTAAAACTACAATTACAGTTAAGGTATCTCAGAAATGCAACCTGGTACCGCCCAGGTACTGTCTGAATTCAAGGTGGGACATCAGTGGTCCCACTCAGGCTGACCATTTCCAAATGAAATTAAAACTACAGGTTTCCTAAATGACTCCAAATTGCCTGCCTGAGAGGTTACCTCTCCAATCCATATCCACAGCTGGAGCCTCTTTGTTACAGAGGAGACAGGACATTCTCTAAAGGGGGCCCCTCCACTCTGAATTTCAATAGATCAAGAAAGAAAAGCTTCAAGACAGGAAAGCAAGGCTTATCCCCTTAGTCAGGCTTATGGGGACCAGTGATCACAGCAAGAACAATTCGTTGGAAACAAAGGATCTGCAGGTTGACTTAGGTTTGATTTTCTAGTCGAGTTTGGTGGTTCTGTATTTACTGATTTAGGGGAGGGGAGTCTGACTGCTTTTTCCCCTATGTCGTCATTCCTTTAATTACAGAAAACTAGCTCATAGGCCAGCACAGTTGCTTTTTCAACCTTTATATATTAATTAAACAAAATTAATTCAAAGCTAAAATCTAGAGTGAGATTAATAATATTACAAAATCTAAGAACATAACAAAAAAAAAATCTTAAAACCTACTGTTTTAATTTTAATTCACTCATCACCACCACCACTGAATTGTGGATGTTTTGATCCCTCTGGCATATGAGCCAGGAAATCAATTTAAAATTCCAGTGCAAATAGCCTAAGACCATATTATTTATGTGTTTGTTTTAAAACAGAACTCGAATTCCAACTCAGATTTAAAATTATGTAGATTATTTTCTTCCATTCTCCCTCTGCACAGATCTCTCCTTTATCAAAATGTGTTTTTCTGACTCATTCACAGCTGCAGGGGATGAAGACTTTGAAACTTCTGCCTTCCAGAAAGCCATCCCAACACAGCACAATGCTACAGACTCCTGTTGCTACACACACACACACACAGTCTCTTCCAACAAGCTAACCTCCAAAGGTAACTGAACAAAAAAATGGGTTATTTTTGGTAGGTCAAGAAATAAAAGCCCAGGACATTGCATATTAGAAAATAATTTATGAAAGGTGCTGTACACGTTACATCCTAAAGCTAACCCAAGAAACAGACTGAAATCACCTGCTTTTCATACAGAGGGGAGAACAGACACAGAAGTTTCAATAAGTCAAGTCCAAATATATCAGAGAAGAAAGCAAGGACAGAGAAAGGCTCAGAGCAGCACAGGGCAGAAAAGGTGATTTTTTTTCCCTTTCCAAATTTTAAACATTTCTTTCCACAATTGCAATTTTGTAAAAAAATTCACTTGTGTCTACAAAATAGGAAAAGAAATCTTTTCAATACAGACTCCCTAAACTGACCTACTTCTAACATGACTTACCATTTTAAAAAAACAACCTGGTATTTTTGTTCCAGATGTGGGTCATTTTTCATGCGTTTTTTTTCCTTTTCTGGAACTGGCACTAGCTGTCAAATCTTTAATTACTTGCCATAGATACAGTTAAAATTGCTTTAAGTGGTTCAAAGTGGAAAAAGACCTTACATTTTCTTTTGGCTTTTTTCCCCCTTTACTGTCTTCTCCGGAGTAGTTAAACAACCACCACACCAAATGTTCTGGTTTTTGTTTTCCAATGGAAGTTCTCATTTGTTCAAATTTTCTGCTTTTTTTCAGGGGAAAAAAAAAAGATTAAGCACAACAAGAAACTTCTATGCATATCTACAGAAGAGATTATAGACATAAATGAAGTATAGCTCAGAACTAGAGCCCATATCTAGACCTGAATTTTGTAAGTTTGGTGAGCAGAAGAGATGTGTGAAGTTCAGAGTATGTGTGAAGAGGGACAGTGGGAGGTGGGGTGAAAAGGTTGATAGGAGGAATGTACTTGAACCACAGGGGGGAGAGTTTCAACAGATGAGTGCTTGAAGGGAGAGGAAAAAAAAAAAGAAAAAAAAAGAAACACCAACACTCCAGCATTTTAAAAGCCTAGTGACCAGAGGGTATACCAGATATCCTTCCCAGAATGCAAGGATCAGTACTTAGGTTTGGGGAAAAAAATTTTTTTAGTTGGTTTGGCTCTCAGTTATTGAAAAATTTTGTCCAAAAGTCCATGCACCAAGCCAGCACTTATCAGGTTTAAATTTCCAGCTGAAGGCACGACTATTGCTATGAAAACTAATGTGCAATTGTATTCCAGAAAGCAAATCAGTGGAAGAGACTGTATTGGAATGTGACAAATACACCCATTAGCACTAAGAGTAAAAATTGTATTATACCAACCTTTGTCAGAAACATTTTTCTCCTCTTATTAGAAGAGAAGAAATGTGCAAACCAACTTTATTGTCTGGCCAGAGGGTATTATGTGAATATTTATAAACTCCTCATCACCCTACCTCAGTAGATTACCATCTCTCTCAAAATATAAAGCATCAATTTAAAAGAGTCACCCCTCACTATGGTGACTCCAGCAAGACTCAGCAAAGTACCCAGCAGATTCCCAGTCTAGCCAGACAAACACCTGAACTGCTCACACCAGGTATCTTTGCCAAGACCCACATATCTCTTACACTTCTGCTGGACTAGATGATACACGTACACTGGCTGAAGAGAAAGAAAAAAGGCAAGTAATATTTTCACTTTGGCTACAAATTCAAGCACCAGAATTCATGCATGTACTAAGAATATATGAATAGTTAGCTAAGACAGTTCTGTATCTATGGAAGAAAGTGTTAAAACAACTGCATGTTGTAATTTATTGAAATACTGGTTCTGCTAAACTCTTTCCATCACTCCAAAACAGAACAAGAATTCTTTTAACTACATTTTTTTTTTTTAAATGCAAAGATCAAGTCAGTATCAGAAGAAAAGGATAGGAGCTTCCAGTCAGCAAACAAATACACAAAGTTTACTCCTTACTTACAGCATCTGCATGGTCACAGGGAAAGACAACTACACGCCCAATTATACAGAAGTTCCGTACAGACTCAATTAGGAGCCCTGACTCGTCCCATTCTTATTATCAAGCTGACAGTGAGCTAGAAGAAAAACAGCTCTGAACAGCACCAGCCATCTAGTCCCAGGTACCATACATAAAATTTCAACTGAAGGAGGAAGGCTGACGTGCTGACAGCATTATTTGAGCCCGTTGTCATACCCCGCGTATCGCTCCTTTTGCCTAACTACAAAATATGGGACGTATTCAATCTGCACAGTTTCAGCTTCTTATCTTAAGGAGAAAAGGTCCACATGGAGTATTTTGCCTGTGTTCAGTCACACACTCCAATTTGCTAAAAGCTCTTGGAAATTAGATCATCTTCAAGCAAACATCCTCTGGTATATTAAAGAATGGGAGTTTAAAGCCATCGTGTCTCCAATCATCTGAAGTTCTCTTAGAAGCAGTGACCCATTCCCCCTTTCAGGTGAAGCAAGCTCAACAAGAAAGAGAGCTAGATTATCAGATATGTATTCATGTAGCTGATAAAAAACTCAGTCCCTGACAATGCAATATTTCAGAGACAGTTTTACACTTCATATGCCCCCCATAAATTAGGGCTGTGCAATAAACACTTTGAGCTAGAGTCTTTGAAAGAACATAGGAGGTGATACATGCTTCAGTCCACAGCTTTTCTTGCAAATCTTAAATAAAACTATTTAATTGAGTAATAATCTAAGGAAAGAATTTAAGGACTGGACAAAGTCGGTGAAACCACTAGAGTTGGAATAAATAAATACATCAAAAGACCAAAGAATAAGGTAGCAAGGTAGAGGTGGCAAACATGCAAGAAGAAATTATGAGGAGAGTTTAAGTTTGACAAATAAAAACCAGAAGGAAAGAAAAAAAGCAAAAACCAAGAAAACAGCTAGGATACAGCTACTATTTTGTAATAGATCAGTTTGGGAACAATTTCTTTTCTTATTCCCCCCCTCCCTAGCCTCTTTACTGAAGATGATGTTTCACAAACGCTTTAAATCAACTGAATTCAATCTGAAAGGGGAAATCTTTTCCCTCAGCATTGACTGGTAGTTCCCACTCCCTTCCTTGCATCAGTGCTAGCTCCTGTGGAGCTTTGCAGTGTTATTTGAGTGTAAATGGAACACAGCAGCAGCATCAGTAAGTAGACTTGTGTCCTCAAAAGCAGTAAGGATAGGTTGCTTATTACATTTGCATAACATCTCCAGATGGTATGTTCTATAGAACATACTATCTGGATGTTACTATAGCTTTCTAAAGAACTCCAAAGGCTGCTCACTAGAAATGTACCAAAGTGTGTTTACTTGCACATAAACTAAACCACTTTTCTAAGGGGATCCCTGCCAGCAGTGGCTTCTAGTCTTCTTCATGGGGCAATTTACTGCTAAACAGAAAACCAGCTTGGCCATCACTTCCATTCTCTCACAAGCACTTCCCTCTCCTAGCAGCCACTGAAAACAAAACTACTACAGGCTAATCAAATACTCACAATGGAAACTTGCCATTAGGAGAAACACATCAATGCGTTTTCAAGTGTTTCCAAAGAAGCACCCTGTGAATCACTGTTCACCTTGCTCTTAACCACAGGCATGTGCTTCCCAGGCCAATCTGCTCAGCAGCTTGAGAAATTAGGAGCTTACTGATGGGTACCACACATGTGGCACCAGCCACTTAGTGTCTGGCCATAACACAGAAGTTTACCTCTGTCAGATCTGAAACAGAGAGGAGAGGAAACACATTAGCTATCCCCTGTGGCATATACTGCTCATTAATATTCCTCTTAAATGTTAACAGTGATCAGAAAGCCAAGGAAACTAGCAGAAAGGTTTTGACATTATCCTTCAAACTCTCTTTCGTCTCTTGCAACACTTGCAATAATGAAAGATCACACCACAAAACCAAATCCTTGCAAATAGCTTGGTGAAAAAAAATGCTGACTGAAGGACAGCTTCACAATTTTGTGATTATTCTTCCATTCATCTCTGTAACAGACATGTATGCAGTTTATTTTAAGTGTCACATATATATTATCACCTTTTACAATCCATACTAGCAAATGCCTGCCAACATACTGGCTTCTGTCAATTGCATTTAGTTTCTTTCTCTCCTTTTCCAGTGTTGTATTTGGAGAGAGGGGAAAAAAGAAAAAAGGAAAAAAAAAAAGTGACTGACTCAAGTAGAAGGAAAATTATCCAAAATCCTTTAAACAGTTGCTCTGTTAAATTGACACAAGTTTAACAACGTGTACTTGGCATGTTCCTCTTGCCACGAATACAAGAACCTTTTTCAAAAAAAAAAAAACCTCATTCAAAGCAGAGAAAACTTTTAAAGATACAGCACAGACCTCACTGAACAGTGGTTTGATGGCTGTTACAAAGCCATTTCTAGGCACAAGTGTTCAAACCACAAAGACTTCGTAACTGTAAAACCTCTTTTTGAAATCTCCTTTTTAACAGGATAGTGACTGAACAAGGAGGCAAACCCAACCAACTCATTCTCCCTCAACACTGCACCTTCAGCACAGCACAGGGATACAGCAGAGGAGAAAGTCTAGTAGACCCAGGCATAACTGTGCAGAAAAACCAGATGAGACAACAGTACTTTTCCCTGCTCCAAGGTTGTATGATGCTTTCTAGTCTCCAAGGCTCCCAAAATCCCATCACCTTCCACAAACACTTTTTAATACAAGGACATACTGCACATCCACGCCACAGCACGACAAAGAGAGCTCCTTAACTTTAAAGGGATGATTTACCTCGGGGAAACTGAATATCAAGTGATAGCAAAGTCACAGCTCAAGAGGAAAATTGTACTTGGAGACGTCATCCAAGTCCCAGGCAAATCCTTATCGGAGAATCACATAATTAGAAATGTTGTGGTTGGCAATATAACCAAAAAAGAAGTCAGGAACAGGGGGACACTGCATGTTGCATGCAGGTGCACTGGCAGAGATCTATGGAAACCTCTTCCTAGCTACAGTTAAATCTACAGACATCAGCCTCTCGCCTCGTCACACACTGAACCCATCTGAAGTATCAAACGAAGAAGGCCACACATCTTATCTGTGAACACGGGAGCCCTGTGGTCTGTGTATCAACATGGAAAACATGAGATCATAGCCCAACACCACTCTGCAGGCTGGACACAGTGAGAAAGGACGTCTGCGAGCCCAAACCTTCAAATCAAAGAGACTTCTACTAGGTATAAAAAACAAAGAGCGGAAGGAAGGGTGGAGCACCACGTTACTCTTGATCTGCAATTTGCTGCAGAATAGCATTGCTGTCAGGAAGTACAATGCACACAGCAGCGTTTCAGCAACAGTCACACCTTTATGGACCATAGTAAGCTTTTTTTTGTGAATACTTGTATTCACAAAATACTAGGGTGAAGAGGCATTTTAAAAAATCACTTCTTAGGACAATATATGCAATTTGTTGCACCCAAACAGTGAGGAAACAGAAGTACTTGCTGCTAAGAACACGCACGGTCAGGTTATATAATAATGACTACTGAGCTGCAGATACTTTCAGTGACCACATAAGACTGCTACAGGGTAAGTACATAAGGATTTTTCCTACTCCCTCATCAAAGAAATCTATCTGAATTGTACACCTATTCAGTTTTTCCTGGCATAGGGAGACTATAAGGAAAAATATCCAAATGGCAAGCATAGAAACTGGGTTTCTTTCCCCACCTCCCCGTTGCTCATTAGGGAAAAAAAAAAAATCCTCAGACAAGGACACGCATAGCCAAGTTGCAAGCTACAGAGAAGACAAGTGCATTGCACTGCACAGGGAGTTTCAAACAGATTCCAAAAAAAAAAAGACAAAAGAAAGCCAACTAGCCCTATGCAACTTCCCCAGCCTGAATGAACTGGGAATCAGGTACAGCTCTAGACTGCTCAAATCACACACTCGGATCCACAGACTGCACAGACAGTATCTTTCAGTAACACCCACTTCTCATCAGGTTGATGTTTTAGCCATATTAATCTTTATTTTCTCTGACTGGTGACTTTTTAAAAGTTGCTGCAGTACTTTGAACAGCTTTATGACATGTGTGTTAATGGATGTTTTCCTACCAGTACACAAGAGGGACTTTTACCAGTAAACTGCCACCACTGTTCTTCCTACTTCTTATCTAGTTACTGGCCATCAGATTACGTCCCTACCACCTACTTATACAGCTCCAAACCTTCAAAGAAAGCAAACTCACAGTTCAAACTGGAAGAACTTTATGAAAATTCAGATATATTTTTCTTTACTATGCAATATCCTGCGCAAGTCAATCAAGCAGCATGACATGGGAAGAATGGGACTAAGGCAAACAATGAATGATCCATAAACGTCTACAAGGTTATGTAAGGGAGAATGAGACGGCACGCGTGTGTCTGCGTGCATTTGGGGGAAGAGAGGAGAAAGAGCTAAGGAGAAGAGGAGGAAACAACATCCTTGGTCACAGATACAGGACTCTGAACAGTTCTTCGTCAATTTCCCCCTCTTGCCAAAAGGTAAATATTTTAAGCTGGTATCTGGGGGCAATCAGACAGCTGAGAGATGAAAGCAAAACAAAACCCATTCGCTTACAAACATACTTCAAACCATCCCTTGCTGAAACTGCACCGTAACTGCTGTATCATGAACTACAGCTCACAGGCAACCATGTTTATACTAAAGCAATTAACACACGGTACATTTCCTGCACTATTATTATCACTGGCACTCTCAACGTGTTTGTTGCACATTTTGAGCCTTGGTAGGTTAAAAGGTATTCTTATAAAGCCAACAACAAAACGCTGGTGATTCAAAAATGTACTCACTGTTATTTTTCAGGAACTCCTATATTTACTTTATACTATTGTCGGGGGAGAGCTGGACAGTTGTATTAGTTCTGCAAGGAAAAGATATTCAAAATAAACTTTATAAAGGCTTCGAGCCAAGAAACTTTAAAAACCATAACTTTCTGGACCCGAGACCCACTCGCTTCACAAGGCTGCGCACCGCGGCTCTGCGTTATCACCACTCATATTTCAGAATAATTATCGAATCTGAAATTCCTCCAGCAGTTTGGTCACTTGTACGAGCACAAACTTGGGGCAAGGCACACACATACCGCACACACACACCCCCAAAACCTGCTGAGGCCAGGCCGAGGGAGGACGTGCCCTCGGGGGAGGCGGCTGGGTACCAGCCGGGCTGCAAGCGGGGATGCACTTGCTCCAAACTGGCGGTTCCTCCTCCCGAGCGGCGCCCGCGGCTCTGCGGACACTTGCTGCGGCCGGAGCCTCCGCCCGAGCCTGACCCCGCGCCTCAACCCCCGCGGGACCTGTCCAGGCCGGTGCCCCGCACACCGCCCGCCAGCCCTCCCGCCACCGCGAACCGACGCGCCGTCCCGCCGCGTCAGGCGAGGCCCCGCCGCCACCACTCACCCCCCGGCGCCCGGAGGTGCGCGGTCCCCGCCCGCCGCCCCTCACCAGCGGCCTCCGAGCAGCAGGCTCAGCCGGGGGCGGGCAGGGTGCCCGGGGCACGGGAGGGGGCTGAGCGGGGAGGAGGCGGTGGCGAAGGAGGAGGCGCCGGCGAAGTCTCGCCGGGCGGCTGTGGAAGGAGCGGCCGCGGGCCGGCGGAGAGGGCAGGGCGGCGGGAGGAGCCGCTACGCGAGGCGGGCCGGTTCCCCCCACCCCCCCGCCCGCAGCCGCCGGCCGAGGCCCCGCCGCACTGACAAGCACGAGGCTGCGCTTCCTCTTCCTCACAGCAACGGCGGCCGCTCTCTCCCGCCGCCCCCCGCCCGGCACCTCCCCCAGAGGGGGACCGGCTGCGGGAGCCCGCAGCGGGCAGGTGCGGGGCTCGCCGGCCGGCTGCCCCGTCCCGTCCTTCCTCCCCGGCTACCCGCCGCGTCTCCCCTTCGCCGCCCGGCCAGCGCCGCAGCCTGCCCCGCCGCTTCCCCCCGCCGGCCCCGGGGCTCGCCTACCTCCCAGGGCGAGTTGCACCGGCACCGCCCCTGCCCCGCAGAGCGGGGCCAGCGGAGCCACTTGGCCGCCCGCCGCCGGCTCGGTGCGCTGCGCTGCCCACGGCGCTATCCGACCCTATCCCATCCCGGGGCTGGCTGAGGCACTCGCCGGCTCTCCGCCGCTGCTCTCACTTCCTCTTCCTTCCTCCTGCTGGCCGGGCAGCGCCGTGCAGCCCCGGGCCGGCCGCCGCCGAGAGGTCCCGCGGCTCGGCAGCACCTGCGGGCGGGGGGCGACTCCCGCCTACCCCTCCACCGCTACCTGCTCCCGCGCCGACCGCCTGCTGCTGGTGATGTCCCTCCTCCTGCCGCTCCGAACCGGGGAGTCGGTTCCTCGTTGCCTTTGGAGTAACTATTTATTTTCTGCCGCCGCTGTTCTCCCCAGAGACCCAGCGGCGGACGTGTGTTTCCCCTCCGGAGGGACCGAGCGAGCAGCCGAGGGAGCCCCGCTGAGGCCGGGACCCTGCGCTCCGTGCCCCAGGTCCGGAGGAGGCGCCCCAGTCCGCGCGCCGCTCCGGCCGAACGGCCGCCCCCGGGCACCGGCTGCTGCTCCCAGCGTCCCCCGGCCCCTTACAGCCGGTGTCAGACCGGTGTTGAACTCGTTCCTGGCTTTCACGGACTGGAGAAGTAAAATATCCGATCTTTGCTTTTGGTTCTTAGCCTCCCTAAAAGAAAACGCAGTTTCTTTTTCTAAAAAAAGATGCTTTAACTCACCGCTATTATTATTACACACAATTAGTGACACTGTGAGCCATTAAACTATGTCTTCTAATACTGATAAAAATACTGACGTGGGTTTCTTTTCCCGAAGTCCGATACATTTCACTCGGAGAAGAACTGATAGCACAGCCATGAAGCTTTGCTGTGCTACAGCAACTTTGACAGTCTGACATAACAAAATGTGCTCTTTGTGAACTATCAGATGACACACAAAGACCAAAACTTGAAAAATTACTGGCACTAACCTTGCAAATAATTATCTGTGAGAGGATCTTTATGCAGGTTGATAATTCACAGTGATTCCCTGTAAAATCACTCTTCTGCAACACCCAGGTCCTCAGACAACAATAACATTGTTCTGCCTCAGGTGACATTTATGAGGCTTATTACCCTGAAAGTACCACAGCTGCTTACTCGGATTTTATACCCAACAGAATGGTCGGGGGCTTTCCAGAAGAGGATGTGGGACTTAATTCTCCCCTCAGGCTGGAACGCACCGTGTCAGCGATGTGCTAGATCTGAGCAAATCCTTTATGCTAGCTCAGAGCAAATACTCCGGTGTGAGGCAAGAAATGGCATGACTCACCTGAGTCACACGTTACTATATTTATAGGACTAGAGCACAGACTCTACCAAATGACAGGGGCTAAGAGTGCACCCCAAAAGCCATGGAAGCTCTGTTTCACACCTGCAGAAATTGCCTACCTGCTCATCCATCCTCCAGCACCTCACAGGTTGGTGCATGGCATAGGTGACAGCAACTGAGAACTGGGGGAGCTGGAGCAGGAAACATCACAGTTCTGCCTTCTGAAACTTCTCCATGGCAGGAATTCCCCACAATCAAAGAGCATTTCTTTAAAGCCATTGAGTTTTAGGACCTCCATGAATGCTAAAATCCATGGAGAAGTTGGACTTGGCATGTTTAACTGGAACGCCTTGGTTCCTGTGGTTAATATACATTTCACAGCACCTTTTCATATTGCTTTATTAAGGTAGAACTCCAAAACGGAAAATATGAGGTGCATATGTAATGTAATTCTTATTACATACACTGAAAACACTTATCAAGCCATCTCAAGAGTTTCATATGGTGACACAGAGTTTATTGAAAATAAAACAATATCAACCCCAAGTTACTGGCTGTTCAGTTTGCATTTGAGCTGTTTCTGCAATACTGAGACATTTTTCTATACTTATTACCCGGATTTTGGTGCTTGAAATTAAAGCAAAAAGTGTTTACAACTTAGAAAAGGCCATTGTAAATATAACATAAGATGTGCAAGAAGGTTTTATTTGCCTTATTTTCTACTGTTAGCTCAGGACTAGTTTCCCAGTATGCTTAACATGGGGGGGCTGGCTTTTTTTGTGAAGATAAACGTATATACAGTGGTCAGAAAGACATTTGGAAGAATATTAAGAATTAACAATACTTTAAATGCAAAATTTTATTCACCATTTTTTTAATTTTTCACTCTGGCTCAGCAATGAAAATCATTAAAATTTATTTCAGCTGCGTATTACCACAATAGTTGGATTTTAAACAGTGCAGGAGAATGTCTATTTACACAATGCTATTGTTACACAACTTAGAAGAAAATTTGTGAAAAACATTCTGCTAGTTTATGGGGACAAGTTTAAGCACACCATTCTACTGCACTGTTCAAGAGAGAGAGAGCAAACTAGAAATCTCGAGAGCATACTCCAGTGAAGCCTTCTGTTTATCCCTATCTAATATCTATAGTACTGCAACTATTCCACCAACATTAGGATTATTTTTGTTCTCCAAAAATCCAAGGGAACTTTGACTCAGAATACATATGTACAGAAGTGCTTGGCTGCTATGGCTATTTCCTGATTTATTTAGTAGTAGTTGTCCCTTTTGTGATGTCTGCTACCAAAGCACGTGTTAGAGCTGATGCTTTAACAACCGATTCTGGAGCTGGTTCTTATGATGTGGGCATAAGATGTTTGCTAAATAATTCTAGAAAGCCAGAAGAGGGAGCGCAGGAACAGAAAACACAAGAATTAAGCATTTTAATTTGTGTGGCTATTTCAGCTACAACCTTTTAAATAAATAAATGCATACTACAGACGTACATACATATATAAAGGAATTTTCAGGAAGGGCTGCTGCTTGACTCTGCTGACAACAAGGATGTTTCAAGTTAGTCCAGTTGTTTCAGCTAATCACCTGTTAAAACCTGGCCTGTAATCTTAATTTGACTGCCCCAAACTGTAGAAAGCATCAAAGCCACAGATCTCTTTTGCTAATGAAAACCTTAGATTGTGAGATGAAAGAGCTCCTGACAATTTCTGAAGAGGTTGAATTTTGTCATAGTACTTCTGGCCAAAAACCTTCTCCAGGCACAGATTATCCAAGATAGCCTTTGTTATGCCCAGTGGCAAAGATGGATTGATGCTTATAGGCTTTATGAATGGCCTTTAATAATATCAATCTTGTATTCATATATAATTAATTGCCCACAGCATCTTGTTTGCAACCTTTAAAGCATACCAGGATGCCAGCTGTGATATAGAAACAAAATACAAGATTATTATTGCATTTTGACTTTTTTAGAAGTCACAGATATATTTCTCTTCATTTTGACAACGCTAGCTATTGTGTTTGAATGAAAACATTTTGTCTGTGTATACATGCATATATGTGCATGTCCAGTCTATTAGATATTTTTCAATAGGTCCTGAAGAGACCTAAATTCACAAACAATGCCATCAATAAAAATGGACTGTATCAGAAACTTCAAGCTCATTTTTCTAAACTGCAGTGTGCTTGCAGATCTCCATTACTCCAGTCCCTAGTTGTCTGTTTGCTTTTATAGACTTACATATGTTTGAATTTTATATTCATATATACATATATATATATGAACATTTGGTGTGGGACAATTAAACAAGGTCAGTATGATGTAAGGGTTATTATGACTCAGTTTTAGCATACCTATACAGATTGTAAATCTGCTGCTGTATATTTATTTGTATATAAAATATATGGAGAAGGCAATAACCTTTACTGAATAGCCAGCTTAATGAAGAAATAAATAAATCTCACATAAGACACGTTTTAATTAACCTGTGAACAGCCTCATTCTAAAAAGTAGTTTTGGTCTGTTTATGGACTCATTTCCATCTTATCTGGACATAGATTTACAGTAAAATCAATTGTTAAAAGTTAAGGTTGTGAAATTCTAATACTTATGGTCATCACACCAGTTATGCAATCCAAGCATGAACAAGCAGGAAAGTGAAGAGGTCAGGAATGGCTCTCGGAGTTTTCCTGCCATTAACCTATTGTGTGGTGAGAAAAACACACCTCTACAAACTGTTTTTACTGGCACTTGCTCTTCTACATTTTAGCTTGCCTATGAAGGACCTCTTCAGGAGTTCATGAACAATAAGGTCTAAAAGTGATTTCAACACAGTTTGCTGCAGTTTGAAGGAGAAAAACTTGAGAAGAACTAGAAAATTTTGAAGGGAAAAACCCAACAATGTGATGTTGAAGTTCAGCAGCTCTGAACAGTGTGGTTATTGTTGCAGTGAAATTTCACAGGTTATTTCACTGTTGCAGTGAAAACAATTAATCCCTGAAGCTGCCCAATGGTTGTCACAGGTTGGTCCTGACCAGAAAAGTTTAAATCAAACCAGGTGTTTTGCTGAGACATTGGTGCAAGCTAAATCTCACTTGTATAAGTTCAAGGAGGAATTTAAGGGAGCTCTATGATCTGCAATATGTAGCAAATGCAATGCTGGTTCCCAGCTTTCATGTAAACCCTAGTTACTCTCACTGAGTAACTCTCACTTCAGTAAGAAGTTCTGCACATCTTTTTAAACAACAAGGAACCTGGGCAGTTCTCACCATGTTCACTCTTGAATCTGTGGCAGGATAATTTACCAGAGAGGAAGGCTTACCACAGCATTGTCACTAACAGAAGGAATGCCCCAGTAAGCGTGGTTTTCACCATCCATTCCCAAGGATTAATTAATCCCTCAATGAAATAAGCAGAAATTGTTCTTTTGGTAGAAACAGCATTGGATCACCCTCAAATAAGACAAAAAGTGGTTGGTGTTTGACCTGGGGAATGGGAAGTTGATTATCAATCACTTTAGGTTACAGACCATGATGTCCAGCTGTGCACCTTGACAGGAGAAGATGGTCAATGCTGACAAGAAGCAGGGAGGGCTCCCAGTCCCAGCCAGCTTCTGGTTGAGGGATCACTGGACTGGGCTTGTCCCCCTCGCTCTGCCTAACACCAGCGGTTTACCAACAATGACTGTGAAGAGAGTTGCTCAGACATGACCAGAGAACTTGATTTCTTTGCAGCTCCAGGTTCAGATGCCTGCCTGAAGGAAGAGACACCAAAAGAAGTCCTCGGAGAAGACACTAGAGGAATTTAAATTACCTTTCCAAGACATAACAGAGTTGTTTGCTGCATGCCATGTTTTCTTCTCCACCACACAGTGATATTCCTTATATCTGCCACCAAATTAACATTTTATGATAAGAGCTCTGACTTGTTTCAACCACATTTAAGGACCAATATATTTTCTGCTCCTTTTAGCCTTTGTTTTGTTTCCTTCCTCTTGAAAAGACAGGACTGGGCAGTCAGGGATTTGGGGCTGCTGAGTTTTGACTCAACTGTGAGCCCTTAATCCACAATACAACCATGAGTGAATTGTATCAGCTTTGGGAATTCATTTCCTCCCGTTTCTTTCTTTTCTCTCCTTTTGTTCTGTTGGTTTTGGGGGGATTTTTTGTTGGGTTTTTTTTTGCTTGTTTACTCATTTGTTTGTTTATAACCTTGTCAGTTCAAACTGTAAGTTCTCCAATACATTTTTTTTTTCCCCTCTGTGTATTTGTAGATATTTCAGTTCCAATTGCATTTGGGGGTCTCCTGATACAACTGTGGCACAGTTTTTATTAATAATCCTAGCCTTGTGAAGAAACTCACTGCATTTCGAGGTTTCTACTTCTCTACCCAGTCTGCTATCCTGTTTGATTTGTAGGTAGTAGCATTACTGGCCAGTGCACAAACCATAGGAGACTTAGAGAAGAAAAACCCCAAAACTTAGGGGCTGCTCAGTCCTTCAACAGGCTGCAAACTTTCTTTAACATTCACCCATTTTCTAGTCACCTTGGGTTCTATATAAATTAGTATTTGATAAAAGTGGCCTATTTTTATCAATTTAGCAGCTATATTGTACGTGCAGTCACAGTTTGAAGGATGCTATAAGCCATATCACATACTAGTACAGATCTTTAAAATTAAAGACTAATTCCATCTTTTCTGGGCAGCAGTGGTGTTATTTGTATTGCAATAGGCTACAGAGACTTCAACTAGCAAGAAAGCTAAGCACAGCCTAAATTCACAGTAAATGCCATCCTTTCTCCAAAACACAGACTTTAACACCTTGGGAAAACAAGCAGGTACAGAGAAAGTCATAGAAGTAGCACAACATCTGTCTCCAGCAGCAGCACGGCATGATTCATCAAGGTCAAACCCTCCTGTCCCAAATCACAGCACAACAAATACTGCTGTGCTGATAAACCCTCCCTGGGACTTACTCACAAAGTCTTTTGACAGATTTGTGACTTTCTTACTGGAAATAACAGACTGTTCTGCCTATCATCCATTTTAATCCTTTCATAATATTAATTGATCAACAGTAACTGCTGGCAGCAAAGTAGCAATAAAGAGTAGAAGCTCCCTGCTCGGAGGTATGCTGGATGCCCACTTTTCTAATGAGATGATTAACTTCAAATGCTTCCCTGAACGAATCCACATGAGCAAATGGCACTGAACAAATCCATGTGAGCAAGTGGCACTGAACAAATCCACGTGAGCAAGTGGCACTCTGGCAGCTGCAGAAGTGGCACAAATGCACTTGTGAATGCATTGCAGCATTTGCACTTGGCCTTTCCCCATTCTGCATTTATTATTCCATTATTATGGAAAATCACTTTTGCCTATAAAATATTTTACCCTGCTGTGACATTTTATTTTGCATATTTCTTGAGGAGTGTAATGCTCATGGCTGAAAGTGACTGTTCATGCCAAAAAAATGCACGAGGCTCCAGAGCTGCTTATAAAGAACTGTTCAAAACATCCTAACCTTGGAACACACATTCCTTAGATAGCATGGTATGCTAAATAATGTTCATTTAGAACAAACATGCACAAAAATTGGGCTGTAATTTTTTAAATGACCCACTTCAATGTACGCAACTCTTCAGAGTAATTGAAAGGCCTTAAATACTATGTTTTATTCACATAATTGCTGGACTACCTATTGATTTATGGGAACTCTGAAAAGCTGAGGCAAAGGTCTTGTAGGTAACATCCTGTCTTATTATAACCCTGTCTTATTATAAATAAGAAAGGAAGTGATTCACCATTCTTACACCCCCGAGTTTTAATGTGTTTTTCTCATGTACATATAGCATCCATTTTTCCTGCCTCCTTTTGGTTTTTCCTTTTTGCCATCCTCCTTTTATTCACTAGCTCAGAGTACTGTCTACTTCTTTATGTTCATGCCTTGAAGTTACTGTCTTCATATATATTTGCCATTGCTAACATATAGTGGTCACATTTATCCTACTTACCATTTTTAAATACCTCTCACTTGTTTTCAGTGATCCTTTCCCTCCCCGCCTTTCCATGACCTTTCAAGACTTAAGCTACCTGAAGTTTAAACTTCTTTAAATCAATGCAGAAAATGAAATAAAACATTTTATTCAGAACATTAAAAAAAAAAAAAAGTGGTAGCAGAAGATAATTTTGGTTAAAAATAAAACATTTTCCAGATCAACTTAAAAACGTTTAGAGCATGGGAAATATTTTCCAGTTCAGCTAACAAATCAATAAGCACTTGTGTAGGTCTAATTCACACCCTTCTTAATGGCTTAATATTGAAAGGACTGAGCACCTGCAGCTCCTATTCAAATTGGACATTTAGTATTTATAAGTCAATAGGATCATCTCCATGTGCAGCAGTTGTGGGGAAAAAAAAAATCAAGCCTTTAATTTGTCACAAGTGTGTAAGAAGGAGTAGAAGTGCTAAACTTTGCACCCCCTCCTCTTGAAAACATTGCCTACTACAAAAGGATTGCAATCCTCCTGCCTCAAGGAGCCTAAATCCCTGCCCCAGGATACAAGATGCCCCTGCTGACTTCCCAGTCTACTTTGGGGAAAAAAAAAATCAGTCCTCTTATGTCCCAAGGACTAATTAGTCCACGGCTGTAAAGCTCTCTGAAGGTGAAAAGTGAATGCATGCTTTACCATGACAGATGGCTACGGTTTAATTTTAAAGGTTTTCTTTCAAAAAAGCTGTTTTTGTGGAAGCACTTACTCTCTTCATTGTCCACTAGTGCAGATGATTCATTTTGAACTGGTGTACAGATGGAGGAACAGGATGGCAAAACCTCTGCTCCAGCTGTGAGCATTCAAAGAGAAGAAACTTTAATATTGATTGACTTTAGGAACCAGAGTTCCCCACTGTCTTGCAGTACTGTGAAATATCATAAAACGCTGCCAATTCTGCTTTCCCCTCTCCTTCCTATCTGTGATAACATTACAGAATCTCTTCCCAAAAGTAAATGAAGTGCCAGACCTATGGGGAATGGAGTGGTCTGTGTGTCACTGAAAGTAGGGTACTACCCCGTGTGCCCACACCTGTCCTCGTGCCCCGCTGCAATTAGCGTCCTGCACAGGTCCTCAAACATATGTTTGCTTTGTCATCACATGGAATATTCCAGTACATTACACAAGGCAAGCTGTCAAAGGCTTTGCTGAAAGAAATAATGACTAATGATTTGTGATAAAATCAGCACTGTGATCCTCTGCTGCAAAAAAATTGGTGTGGTGTAAAACCAGCAAGAAGATAGCTCTCAAGCTTTTGTTAATTGGTTTATCAATTCTGATCCATTCCTTAGGAAATGGAGTTTCATGCTTATATGCCATGTGTGATTTATGGGAGAATACAGGGAGAAAGAGAATGTAACCAATACAGGCAGGATTTTGCAGGCTGAACTTGCTGACCATATCAAGCCTGCCCACCAGAACTACTCAGAGCAGCAGCGCTTTCAAAGAGACAATATCATAGAGTCCAGATTAGTCCTATGGACATCAGAACAGTACATTCATTGATAAAGAGCAAGATAAATCTAAAGGAAGTGATGAAGATGTTTCCTACCAAGAGAGCTAAATCTTTTTTTCCTTTTTTTTTTTTTTTTTTTAAGTTTATAATTAAGATAACTCACCCTCCTCCCTCAAACATGTTTTTTGATAGTGCTGTTTTCTGGGAAATTTTCCCCTTCCAGATTTTTAAATTGGCTAAATTACAGAAAGCTTGATCATGCTAGACATGATTTTGTTTTTAGTTTGGTTTTCTTCCCTTCTCCCCCACAGTTTTTATCCTTATATGTGCGTGTTAGGTACATACGAATCAAGAACAGCTCTCGGTCATTGCTGTACTGTTGAGTTAGATGCGCTCCCTGGCATTTGGGGGGTGGCAGCTGACCTGACATGAGTGTGATCTCCACTCCTTTTTTTATTTCCATCTCTTTCCATGGGGAAATGGGGCCTGAAGAGCTGGTGAGGAGTTTAGCAGAGCAAGGATGAGGAGCTTTCTGCAAGAAGCATGAAGTAAGCAACCCTATGATGTTAGGCCACCTATTTGGAGAGGTAGGTAGTTGGTCTCAGTGCTGCTGCAGAGAATCCCTGCTTTGCTTCAGCAGGAAGCTGGACTCAGTTCTGACTTTTATGTTTCCTTCTGATGAATGCTTATCCTCCTCCTTGATAACAGGTAGGATGGGCCATGCCTCAAAAGGGAGTTTCTCAAATGGCAGTCCCCACACTTCACTATCGGGTCCTGCTGCAGGCATGGGTGCTCAAGCCTTATGCTGAAACACTTCTCTAGACCAAGAATTTTTATGTTGCTGAAATTCCCCCTCTGCCTACCCACTTCCCTGTTGCTCCAAGTGAGAAGCCAGGCAGTTATTTGTCTGAAAAAGAAAATACTGACCATCAAAAGAAACCTAACTCACTTTGCTGTGATGTGAACCAGCTTTGAGCTGTTACATATGGTCCATATCTTATTTGTCCTGATGCTGATTTTATCATCCCCACCTTACTGTTAGCTCTGACTTCATGTTGTGTCCTATATCATTAGCCAAATATTTCAGACCTCACAGCTTTTTTCTTTTTTTTTCATTAGAAAAAGATGTTAAAGCAGGGTCTGGTATCTTTGATGTAGACTCAGCAGTTTACAGAGAATGTAACTAAATTGCATTTCCTTTAGTATGACAGAAATCAAACAACAGAAGACAAGTTGATGGACTAAATGACTTTGTTCATCTCTACTTAGTCCAGAAGATTTCTCTGTACCTTTTTCTCAGTGCGTATTCCAACTATGTTGCTTGGGCTTTTCTATCACTACTTCTCTGATGTGTCCTGCTTTTTGTACACTTAACTCTCCTCCAGCACATGCCTCAATGCCATTCCCTCTTCTTCCATTGTTTAGCCCTAAAAATCTCTTCAGTTGGAAGAGGTGGATGGAGTGTAGTCAGCCTGTTTAAAGTTGGTCTAGTATGACAATATTTGGTGCTCACTAGTTATGGCTTAACTGTCCTGCAGCTGCTTCTAAGTATTTTAAAGAACTGTTTCATCACTGAGATGGGCTAAATGGTCTAATTTCTTTCTTTCTTTCTTTCTTTCTTTCTTTCTTTCTTTCTTTCTTTCTTTCTTTCTTTCTTTCTTTCTTTCTTTCTTTCTTTCTTTCTTTCTTTCTTTCTTTCTTTCTTTCTTTCTTTCTTTCTTTCTTTCTTTCTTTCTTTCTTTCTTTCTTTCTTTCTTTCTTTCTTTCTTTCTTTCTTTCTTCTCTGCTGTGGGTTTCTCTCTGGCATTGCCAGAGAAGAAGGGCAAAGGAAAATATCCAAAGGAGCATTGCAGTCGCCTAATGCATGAAATTAATTCTACTTTGGGAGTCCCCAGAAACCGATGAACCTCATTCTTTTGCTGTAGACTGACCCGGTGCCTTGGTGGCATTATTCCTAGTTGTGCCAGCTGCAGCTTTCCCTTTTTGTTCATGCACATATTCCTCAATATTGTTCCTCTCAGTATTTTGTTCTCCATGTTTATCTGAACCATTTATCATGCTGCTTTACCAGCCATCAGGTCATCTTACTCTCTTCCTTGGTAGCCACATTTGTTCAATGCTTTGTGTTTTTAGAATGATAGTGAGGGGGCTTATTTTTATTTTATCTGTCATCCCCCCCTCCCCCCATCTTTTGTCACCTATCTCATCATCAAAGAGTAGTTTTGCCAAGAGTCAGGCAATTTTATTTCTTTGGTTTTCTCCCAGGCTCTTCTTTCCCATGACTTGCTGCCATCCCATTACATCAGCTCGTGGATTCTGACACTGACACTCATCAATAAAACAGCAAGATGCAGGCATCACAGCACAAAATCCAGCTGAGTGCTTTTTACACAGCTGATCAAATGCATCTTTGTGCTCATCCTACGCATCGGTAGGAGCTTTGTGCTCAGTGGTGATGAGCTCTCCACGCTGCTGTTTGGATATTGCAGTGCAAATTCTTTCTTCTATGGGAATCCAGCCATCCTTGCTGGCAGCTGCTTGGGTTTTCAGTGCTCTGGACAGTTCTTCCAGAAGAGATCAAACCAGCTATCCCAGTCAGGGATGCTTCCTGGCACTCGGTGCTTTATGAAACATCATTGGTTGGTTGCTCTTATGGCCAGCTTGCATACTCACAGGACTGCTGTGTCTACCTGGAGTGGTAGATAATGCCCTTTAGAAGGCTTCTTCAAGGCTAGGGGTAGCCCCTTAACTTATTCTGTGATCACACTTCTCTGAAGCCACCATGCAATGTGGGCAACATTTCCTTCCACCACCTCACCTTGAGATCCTGCCCATTGTGGCTCTGGAGAATGAGCTGCTCTAACCAAAACAGAAAAGCAGCTTAAACAGGAGTGTATCTGTCATACACACAGCTTCATTCCCTCACTCCCTGTTATTCTCATCTGGGAATAAACAAAAATCTACTGCTTTGTTGCCAGAAAACCCTAACAGTCCCCTCAGGGACATCCACCCCATGTACAGTGTAGAACAAGGCCCCAGGTACATGAGCAGAAGAAATCAGAAATACATTTGCAGAACAACAGAAGAGGTTTTATATTATAACCCCTCTCTCACTGTTATGTCTTTTAAGCTTAAACCCACCAAAAATGACTGTGTTTGTGCTTGCCAGCACCAGCAGACAATTCTAAAGACTAACCTTGAGTTCAGTGCATTCAAATTGTCCTTTTTTTCTCCTTTTTGAAGCTGCCACTGAAGCCCATTACAAGCTGTAGTTTGGAAACAAGTAAGCTGCTGAAGCACTTTAAAATTATTTTCCCAGGGTATGGCTTTCTGGCTCTTTTTGAGTTCTATAATCACAATATCAAAATGAGGAGCTCACAACGTATGTTAAACACACAGGCATCTCAAGAGAGGTGGGAAGAAAGCGTTCACACCGGCCTGCATCTCACAGTTTGATGTACTGTGTGCTGCAGATTGCCTGTGAACCCGAATGATGCCAGCTGTGCTGTAATTAACACAGAGTGCCTGGCACAGAGGAGGCAATCACTTGTTCTTGGAAATCGTTGGGTGTTGTTTTTTCCTCCTCAGAGGTGGAATAAACAGACAGTTGCTGGACTCTTGTTCTTTTGTGAAGTCCCATTATGAGCGTGCTTTGTTACAGGTTTTTCACTCATTGCAAGGTGGACCTTCATAAGGATAAAGAGAGACCCTGAAGGCTCTGTGTGAAATATGAAGGTGTTGAAAGCTCTATTTTCTCTCCCTCTAAAGACTTTACAAATAAAACCATAGGGATTTTTATTTCTTTTCTTGTTTTTTTTTTTCAGCCAGATGGTGAGAATGAAAATAGGAATGACTATTGCTCGATAGGAACGCTGTGGGGAAGGGGCTTCTGGATAGTTTTTGAGGGTGCAGACAGCTTACTGTTGAAAGAGTACTAAAAATAGATTACAGAATGGATCTGGTGAGGATGAGGAAACCTAATTATTTGCTGTAATTAGTTGCATCCCAAGATGAGGGGGCCGGATGCTGGAGTGGTGTGGCTCAGCAGCCACCCATTAAAATCAAGAGGCCTCAAATGGTTTTCTCCAGCTGGGGGTCTGGTCCTTGGCTGCCTGCTGCAATCATGGATCTTAAACAGACCTGTCTGATGCGGGATGTTGTACATGCTTGCAAGAAAAACAGACCACCAGTACACTTCCACAGGATCAGAGAAACTGTATTATTCCCAACCAAACCTAGTGACTGAACAGTCTCCAGAGTCTTTTCTCAGGCCAAAAGAATTACAGAGCACACTATTGACCTAAACCATAGAATATCTAATCAAAAGTATCACATTTTTGCAGCAGTTCATTTCTGGAATTTCTGAAAGCCATATGTTTCCCAAACCTCTTATCCTCACAGTAACCTGCACAGTTATATTAGCTCTACCACTGCCAATTTCTCTCTACAGTCTGTTCTCAAGAGCCTTTTTAGTATGTTTTCCCTAGGTGATGAGCAGTTCAGAACTAGTTCCTTTTGAGGTGGTGCATTTAGTCATTTCTTTGTGTGAGACAGAAAGGAGACCTTAAATGAAAGAATACCCTTGAGGAGAGCTCTGGAAAAGACAGGGAAAAAAAAAAATAAATCAGGATCTGAAAGTAGGGGACCTAAAAGCCAGAAGTGGTTATATAGTTTTAGCAAGGTTACTGGGGACAAAAGAGCCAAGTGCTAGCCCAGTGAAACCACCACAATTCTGCAAAGCAGATCACAAAAAAAAGATAATTGATAAGCACGGTGTGATTTATAGCAGAAGAATTCACACTGTGTATCTGCTTACCTGGGGACATGAAGGAGCTTCAAAACCTTTTCACCTCACATTTGAGGCAGCTGTTCCCTCACTCTTGTTGCATTTGGTGTATATTGAGTGATCTCATAATTGACTCAATCCCCTAATCATGCTTGTCACAGATGGATGCTACTGGAAACAATTAGTAATTAATTTACAGAAGATCAGGAATAGTGGAAAAACATTATTTATTCAATTAGGACGACTGGCTTTGCTGGCTCTGGAAGCGTAACTGCTTATTAAGCAATAGGAAGGGATTTCTGCCTTGTTCTTCTTTTCCCCTTTTATTTCCTTAGGAAAGAGCATAACCCACAAACAGAATTTACTCTCAGATTTTCCACTGGCTAGAAGGGACAAGAATCACTTGGAATAGCAAATTTAATCTTCTCCTGAAGTTTCCTTTTTTTCCCTGGAGAATGAGCAGTGACTTCCTTCAATATGGATGAGGGAACCCAGGCTCCAACCAACCCAACAGGAAACTCGCCATTGATTTCAGCAGGGCCACAATTTCCATTTTAATGAAAATGCCTTTTCATTTAATAATCTCAGCGAGAATTCAGTAATGTCACTTGGAGGCCTGCATTTTTAAAAGTTGCTTGTAATTTTTGATGTCTGACTGGAGAAACCTCAAAGTGCCCATCACGTGTCCTGAGAATGAGGCAGCCCTATACAATAGCTCAGCTGGGGGCTGCTGCTTGGACAGAACTTAACGCCGTTGTCTTTTGTGTCTACCAAACAAGAACAAAACAGAACACAATGGGCTGAATTTGGTACCCATTTGCTCTCATGGAAGTCCAGAATCACTCCACTGGGAGAGAGGGGTATTTTTCTGGATGTCTCTTGCAGGAGCAGAATTGGGTCTGGTGTCATTGCACTTCTCATAGGAGCTGTGGCGATTTTACCATTATTGGAATTTTTTCTTTTGTTAAAGCTGGAATGAGTGCACAGCGCAGTACAGTGTGCTGGATTGCGTAAGGAGAAGCCCTCCCTGAGAATTTTCTTGTTTTGTTCCAGTGAAACACAATGTCCCTGGGCAACTCTTGTTTTCAAACCATCTTTCACTGTAGAACCAGCAAGATAATAAACCTGTTGGAATAATAAGCTTCTGGCTGCTGACAAGGAGGTTTGTCCTCAACATGAGTTAGGAGAAGTTCACTCTGGGCACCAAGCAGCCAGAGGGCTATCTACTTTTCCATTCTGCCCCTCTTTAATTTATTTTAAATAAAATTTTAGGTCTTTTTTTTTTTTTAACATGAACAGACACAGACACATGCACTGACAAAGCACAAACTGCCATTACTCATCCGTCACCTTGGGGAGTGGAACAGAAAGAAATGCATCTTCCTAACATCTATTTTCAGGTCTCACTTGGGGAAATTATATGAAATTCTCTATTGCTGATTTGATCCTGAAGGGATTAGTATGATACCTCTTCTCTAAACAAAAATCTACAGAGAAATCACAGTTTTCATGTCACGCAGAGCTGATAGGCTGGGAAAGACTAATCTGTAGCTGTGCCTAAAAGATCATCTCTATCTTTTGGTCTGTGGTGGTTTTAGGGGCTCCTTTATATCTGAGCACTAATAGTCCACAGATAACAAAGGTTATTTGCCTGTCTCCCAGCTTAAGGAGCACTGTTATAAATTACTGCAGCAGCAGCAGCTCATCCTAGTTTCATATTCAGAGAATCATAGAATGGTTATGGTTGGAAGGGATCTTAAAGATCATCCTTAAAGTTCCAACCTCCTGCCATCAGCAGGGACACCTTCCACTAGAGCAGGTTGCTCAAAGCCTCATCCAACCTGGCCTTGAACACTTCCAGGGAGGAGCAGCCACAGCTTCTCTGCGAAATCTGGGCCAGTGTCTCACCACCCGCACAGTGAAGAATTTCTTCCTAATATCTCATCTAAACCTCCCCTCTTCCAGTTTAAAGCCATTTCCCCTTGTTCTGTCATTAACTGCCCTTAAAAGAAGTCCCTCCCCAGCTTTCTTGTAGCCCCTTCAGGTACTGGGAGGCCGCTATTAGATCTCCCTGGAGCCTTCTCTTCTCCAGGCTGAACAGCCCCAACTCTCTCAGCCTGTCCTCACAGCAGAGGTGCTCCAGTCCTCTGATCATCCTCGTGGCCTCCTCTGGACTCATTCTAACAGGTCCATGTCTCTCTTGTGTTGGGGACTCCAGAACTGGACACAGCGCTCCAGATGGGGCCTGACAAGAGCGGGATAGAGGGGGAAAATCACCTCCCTCGACCTGCTGCCCACACTGCTCTTGATGCAGCCCAGGACACGGTTATTGGCCTTCTGGGCTGCAAGTGCACATTACCGGCTCATGTTGAGCTTCTCGTCCACCACCACTCCCAAGTCCTTCTCTTCAGAGCTGTTCTCAATCCACTCATTGCCCAATCTGTATTTGTGCTTGCCCCGACCCAGGTGCAGGACCTTGCCCTTGTTGAACTTCATGAGGTTTGCACAGGCCCATTCTCAAGCCTGTCAAGATCCCTCTGGATGGTGTCCCATCCCTCGAGCATGTCAACCACACCACTCAGCCTGGTGTCATCAGCCAACTTGCCAGCTGTGATTCTCCAGGATGGTTCAGGAGGATCTGAGAAATCCTAATCCTGGAAAAAATATAGCTGTCTGGAAAAGGAAGAAGATAAAGCAGATTGTATTTTGTCTCTTTACTTTCTTCCCAGGGAAAATCAACTGCAAAGCAGCAGCACATCAATAAAGACACCTAACGCAGTCTCCTCTGGTCTTGTTACTTTACTGAGCATGTACTATTTGTCAATTTGTGGACACAAAAAATAGCATCAGGGAGTTGAATCACGAGAGAGATACTTTGGTTTTGACATCTCAGAAAACGTGAGGTGTTACAACAGATCACACCATACCTGTGTCCAGCACCTTCCCCTTAGCACTGACCAGCACAGGGGCTTTAGAACAAAATGGCAAAACTACATAACACATCAGAGGAGTGAGTAGTACTTTACCACAGTGAGAAACTCCTTTGTTATAGCTGCTACTGATCTTGGACCTCCCAAAGTCCAGCTTTCTGGTCATTTTAATAATAATTTGGTACAGTCCTAGGGTTTTTCATCACTGGAGCACTACCAACTCAGCTCAGCAGCATACCTTCTCAGTCACTGGGGTATGGAGCATATTTAGAGTTATTCAACTGTGGTAGGAAGGGAAAAAAAATATGTAGTGGCATCTATTAGTGCTAGAATGAAATGAGGCAGCTTTCCTTCTGTTTATCTGAGAACTTGGTGTTCCTATTGCAGGGCAGCTGAAATAGCGATGACTATTCAATACTAGAATCATCTCTGACAAATAACCAAAATGTTCATCTGCATCCCTGCGTGTTAATAAAATGTCAAAATCTGTGCAGGCTACAACAGCGTTGTCTGGAATGGCTTATTTCAACAAGAGTCAAAGGAGGGAGGGAAAGGAGAGCTGGAGACAGCGAGAGTATAATTGGGAAAGATGCTCACTGCAGCCTAAAGAGGCAACAAAGAGCAGTTCACACAGAGGTAAGCTAGAAGTGTATTTAAGCCATTTGAAAATTACCTATTAGGAAAAACCACAGCTGTAAGCTTTTATTGCTTTAGAGAAATAAAACCTTGCTGTTTAAAAAGATAACATTTCCCCCAAATTTCACGCTATATTTCACATGTGTTCCTAAACAGGCACAGTAACTACTTTTTAAATAACATTTTATGCCATTCACTGTCTTTGCTACTGAGCTCTCAGAAATTAATGCAAACCCTGCATCCCATTGATTTCTTGCAAGAACACATCAGCCTCTGAATACTGATCCTTTCAGCAGGAAACAGTAATGAACTTAATAATAATGTAATTAGTTGTTTGTAATAACACCATGTCATTCCCACACACATCTCTGAGTGCTGGCTGGTCACCACAGACCTCACTGCTGCCCTTATCCAGAGAAGCCCTTATTACAATGAGCAACTTCACTGAAATTAATGCAGCTTCTTGCTGAGGAAGGCACGAAGGAGAAAAGCAGAATCAGTGGCTGGCTTTAAGTGTCACAGAAAAGCTACTGTGAGTTGGGGGGGGATGTTTATTAGATGAGTTTCAGGGGTGGGAAACAAGGTCCCAGTGTAATTACAGGACTTGCCCAAGGCCAGTGGTGGAGGGTAGATGGCAGCTCCCACAGCTTGAGTCAGATAGATACTCACGCTTCATTTTGCCAACAAATACTTTTACAAACAGGAACAATGGCAGTGACAGTCACATCCCAGGGCACACTTTTAAATTATGACTTATTCAGACTGTATGAATGCAAATACATTCTTCTGTGAGCTCCAATCCAGGATGGCACCAAAGGGCACCTGTTCCCCAGAGGATACTGCTTCTGGGCTCCTCCTACTCCTTGAAGAGATATCTTGCTATACAAGCTGTCCTTAACAGAATAACCCTTTCCTAATGAGCAGGTTTCCCGAGTCATTTATGCTGTGATCTTAACTCCAATCAGACTTGGTTTAGCATATTGTCAATAAGACCTTAAACATCATGAAGATATAGTTATTTTTAATACAGTGTAAGCCAAGCTGGAGTAGAGCTTGGTAGGAACAAGCTCAAAACTCCAGAAGGAGCGCCATTTCCAGGCTGTTTTTCCTCCTCACCTATAGAAATAGAATTTCAGCAGTTTCCTAAGGAATAGCCCTGTGGAATTGTCCTGCAGACCTTTTGGGGTGGCAATGCCCCAGCATGACCCCCCCAGCACTTTGCTGTCCCCACTGACTGTCCCCTCCAACAACCACTGTTGCTTTGCATTTAGTGGGCAGGATGTGAGCAGGCAAAGGTCCCAGCTTGCAACTTTGGCACCTCTTAGCCAAATACAGACCCACCAAACCAATTTTCAGACCTTATGCTTATCCCCAAAAGAAACACCCAACATGTCAAACAAAGAGCTTGCAAGACAAGTGGATTCTTCTGTTAGCAAACTCATTAGGATAAAAATCATGCAGGGATAGAAATCTCATGCAGAGATTTGTGTTACAGCTTGAGCATGAGAAAGCACAGGTTGTGTGTGCGCTGGACAATGAAGGCTCCTGCTTCACAGCCTGAGGCTGGCTAGGAAAGCTTCCCTCTTGTTTTTCAGCAGATGCTGTGCTGTGAATTACATGTAGAAAAGGGTGAAATCACAGACCAGTAGCCTGGGGATAGGGCCAAAAAAATACTCCACAATGGGACACTGAAAAGACTGAATCCCCATTATGAGCCCCACAACATTATGGTTAGTTCTCCAGGGAGGTTTCAAATAACCCCAGCAGAAAAGCATGCAGAGATGCTTATCCAGCAAGCCATCCCACACTCACGTAATTTTAAGACCCATGAAAAGCTGAGAAAAAGTTCTAGGTTAGGAACCACCATGGAGAGCTTTGTTGCAACTCAATAGCAAGGACATCTCAGTCTATTTTTCAAGGACTGTGTTTAGCCACTGAGTATTTCCATCCCATCTTTCTGGGTTTGGATGATCACACCTGCAGTGAGTCTTGAAGATGGATATTGGGCTTTCACATCTCTGTTCTCTTCTTGCTTAGGCACATGCAACTGTTAAGTACATTTTAAAAACCAGAGAATAAGTGAGCTTAATCTTGGAGGATGAGGCCAGTGTTTATCCAAGGGGTGCATGCCTGGGGGTGGGTGCAGGCATACCAAGCAATGCACAGATGAAGCTCAAATAATAAAATTTAGCTGCTAAAGAGATGGGAAAATGCCAACTGCATTCTGGTGGTTGAGAAAAGTGTGAGATCAATGGCACAAAGGAAAAAAGTCTAGTTGGATCCAGGCAGATCGGTAGTTCCCAAACCATGTATGAATAACAACTGTGTGGTCCACTGAGCTGAATCCCTTGGAGGGTTTCCAAGGAAAACTTTGATGCTATCTGTACGTGCTGGTCTGTGGCAATTATCCATGGAGAAAGAGAGGTTTGGGAAAAAGCATGAGACCTTGTGAACAAGCCTTTGTTTTAGTGAGTGGGAAGTGTGAAAAGAGCCTGTTTCCTTTCCTTTCATTCAGATGGCCCGGTGCAAGGCAAGTCACTGCGCTCTCAGGGCTGGGGTGAGCGGCACCATGCTTACCTTGGCCACAGAATGAGGATGAACCCAACAGCCTGCTCCTCTCTGCAAGCCCCCAAGCCACAGCACACCCAGCTTTTGATGAAAAACCCTGGCTGAAATCAGAAATGCACTGTACACAGCAACCCAGGCAGGGGGTTCTCAGTAGCTCATGGAAGCACAAGCCATCTTAACAGGTTAATTTCCCAGGAGGAAAATGCTGGAAAAATTCAATATAGGATAACATCACCTGTACAGTCTTTACCTGAACCCAGAGAGCAGAGAACTGGCTCTCACAGAGCCTCTGTGCTTGCCTGCCAGAAGGAGAAGGTGCCAAGCGTGAGGTGGAAGAGGAAGCAGATGTGGGAGAGGAGACCAAGCGTGTAAGTTAGCTGAGCCGCAGCCAGATAAATCCCCGGGCGTCTCACAACAGGCAGCTTCCCTCAGAGAGCAAAGCGGGGACGTTCTGCAAGTCTGCTAGAAAATAAAGCCTGATAAAAAGGCTGTTTATTCTGGTTCACTTCCTATAACCAACTTGGTGACCTTTGGAGCTTACCCTTTTGCAAGTGGAGTGGCAGGCTGTCAGCACAAGTGCCTGCCATACAGACACCTGGCAAGCACACAGCCCTTTGGAGGAGGAAACGTAGCCCATGTGTTTATCTGCTGTAAATGGTTGAGACAGGAGCTCTGCCTTTGGCTCTCGTGGGCTGGGACTGGAAGGAAGCAGTCCCTGAACAGAACAGCTTTGCTTGCTCAACGTTGCACTGCAGCTGAAAGGCAGACTGGAGCTCCAGGTCTCAAACAAGACCTCAAATACAGCTGGTGGAGCCTGTCCCAAAACAGCCCGTGAATTGGCATGGATTTTTAGTGAGGGGAAAGGCATCAGAAAGATTTGTTTTCTCCTGTAAAAAGGCTATTAACTTCAATAAAACATTGATAAACAGAAAGCCACCTTCTGCCTAGTGTACAATCTCCTCCAGAATGAAACAGCCCTTGAAGAAAAAGACATCTTCCTCCAGGAACCCTCTGCCTGTGGGGATCTCTGTAAGCCAACTCTGTCCTTGCTAATGACTAAAAATCAACTGCAAATCCTGCTCTTTTAACCATGAATCATCAAGTTACTGGTTATCACAGACCTTATAATTTGTCTGTTTGTAGAGGAATGGGTTCACATTTCAGCTGTTGGTAGCCCCAACTACTATTCTTCAAGTATCTGCCTCTGATCCCAGGATCATCAGCATCCCACTTGTGCATTGATGCATTGCAGTAAGTCACACATACCCTTGTCTGCTAATTTTTTTTAAAATTATTGTTTATCTAAAAACAGGCAAGTCATTGTTAGCAAACAGAAGTGGTGAAGAGAAGCAGAGTAATTCTTACAACCCAGCTGCATTCTGAATTCCTTTCCTTTAAAAGGTCAACATATCCTGAGAAGCAACAAGCACAGTCTGTATGATGTCCTGAAGTGCTCCTTGGAGAAAGTGAGCAGTCCTTCCTGCTCAGTGCATGATGAACATTTCCCAAATGAATGATCAAGCAGGCTGTTTTCCAAGATGCTCAGATCTTCTGCCCTGTAAAAGGGCCGCAGATGGGAGGACTGAAAGGAAAGGTGCAGCAAAAATGTGATTCTGCAGATGTCTCTGGTTTTGCACAGGCTGTGGGTGCCATATGAAACCATCAGAAAAGCACTTTACTTTTCTGTTCTGAACCTCTCTGGCACTGGACATCCACCCCAGGCAATGAGGCAGATTGCAGAGACTCGGTGAGTGTGTTGAGGCCATGCTAGGGGATGCTGGAGCCTTAGCTGGACACAGCTTTTTCCCTCATGGAGGAAAAAGTCTTGGTGCCAGAACTGCAAAGGAGCTGTATAGCTGCTCTTTGGACTGCTCCTGACACACTGGACCCTCCAAATGAAGCTGAGCATGGGGTTGCCACACCAGAGGAGGAAGGTGGCTAGAAAGATGGATCTCAGAAGTTTCTATAGCTGCCTTTGGTTCCCTTTTGTGGACATATGGGCAGATGACACAAGGCTTCATCTCTCTCTCTCTCTGCACCAGTCAATGGGGGCAGGCTGTGAGTAAAGCCTGACAAGTGTCCAGAGATAGGACCTGCACTCTCCATGCCATAGTGGACCTCACATCTTGTTTTACCTGGTGCACATAACCTCTGCACAGGGCAAAGGAGATCAGCCCCAGGCGACCAAGTGCCTGATCCCAAGGGATGCTGGGAGTGGGCCAGCACTTTCAGGCTAGCTCTTTTTCTCCAAATATTTTATTGATACCCACTCAAACTTCCTTAGCAGCCCCAGGCTGGTTTGGTGGGTGCATCTCAGTGATTGTCAATGCAAATCTTTGGGTAGTGTTTTACAGAATTACTTCTCTCTCCTAACTTGCTCATTAAAACCACTTCAGAAAAGTAATGTATTTCCCTTAAAGCCATAATAATAAATTATCAACATTTCTTGTCTCTTATTTAAGACTCTGCCTGCTTTCCATTCTTTCCATAGCTTATGCTGAGCTGCCTGCCTTCTATTTGCATTTGTGCAAGACTGCAATTTTTTTGCAGTAAGCTACGCAGTAATAAATTCCAGAGGCCTTTGCTGGCTCTCCTCACTGCTCAGCTTCCTCTGCCTCTCAGTTACTTTACTCTTTCTTGTAGGGACACAGGAACTGGCACCACTGGCTCAGACCTATTCATCCATGTCCTGTATCCTGCTTTGAACACTGAATTATCCTGGATTTGTAATTAACATCCCCAAGAGGGATACTTTTACTTATTTTGATGTTACTCTGGTCATAGACTTCATTGTTGCTTGAAATCTCAGTTCTAGGTCTAGTTCCTCTAAATATCCCCAGAAAGCCATTGCAGTTGAGAAGTCTTCAAAGGATGGAGTCCCATCTTTGCTTTCAGACCCTTTGCTTGTTGTCTGTCCTCGAGTCTAAATGAGCTCCACTGCTCCCGAGGACTGTGCCAACAGGTGAGGAACGCCAGCAGAAGTGGCCATGGCTCACACATGGCTTTTCCAAAGATGTCATCGTGTCTCAGTCAGCTGGACCCAAGTCCAGAGCACATGTGATGGGTGGCACATTGCTACCACACTAATACTATGATATGAGGGTGCCTCCAATTCCAAACAAGATCAAAATCACCAGGTGCTGCCACATGTCATGTTTTTTGTTAGGATAAGGTTAATTTTCTTCTTAGTAGCTAGAAAGCACTGAATGCTTTCATTGGTTTCAGTTTTACTCTAATTGTTAAATTTTTCTTATTTCAACCAACAAGCCTCCTCACCTTTATCCCTTCAATTCTCTCCCCGATTCCCTGGGTGGGGGGGCCTTCAAGCGGCTGTGTCTTGTCTGGCTGCTAGCTCAGTTAAACTATCACACAACGGTATCTTAGATACTAATTTTGTGCTCCTTTCCTCCCTGCACAGCGCACCAAAGCTCCAGCTGCTGGATGTGAGGGAAAAACATCAAGCAGTTCTACCCATCACTAGTCCTCATATTAGTATAGGCAACCTGAAATTAAGTCTCTGTCAGCAAGAGCAGCCTTATGTGGGTTTTACCGTCCTGTAACTTGACCTCCCACGTCAATATGTGACTTCAAAGCTTCAGCCTTGTTTCCTGCTATTCTCTTCCAAGTACTACTCTGCTGCTGCAGCTTTAGCAGGACAGGAGAGCACAAATGCCTGGTGTAGAGCACAAAGTGCAGAGCTGTGCCTCTCCCAGGCACTGCCACCCTGGGACATGACCAGGGCATGAGGTGGGAGCAGGCACAGGGCTCATGCCCAGCAAACGAGCCCAACTTCCACATGATGACTGGACTGAGGCTATGCCTCCACAATTTTGATCTCAAAGTTCATTCTCTTCTCCTAACTCCCAAGCCACTGTTCCCACCTCAATGTGGACACCCTGGTAACTGCTGGCAATGCGCTTGCACAGGCTGATGGGATTTCAGACACTTGCTCTCTTATTCCCTTGTTCCTAAGCAGAAACCAATCCTTTTATCCCCAAACACAACTCAGTATGATGTGTAGTGCAAATCCTGTAGTCCATTCATAAAAAAAATATTACAAAAGCAGCCCACATTCTCCACAACTGAGAATATGTCAGTGCAGAGGAAAGCAGCTTCATCCCCATCAGAGAGAATGTGGTTCAGAAACATGTCCTGCAAAGGGCTAAAAGGACTCATAATATCTCAAGGGACATGTCAGCAGCCCCATCAATGAAGTGATTTTGAGCAAGGCTCACTGAAGCCCCATCAGGGATCCTCTGGGGCTAGTCCCACCCTGGTGCAGTGGGTTCATCCTAAGCAAGGGAGGTTGGGCTGTGCCTGCAATGAAGGTAATTAAACATCAGCCCTTTGAAGCTGGTCAACCCACTTGTTGGTAAAGCATTTTCCAGCAGAGGTCCTCTGGCCACAGGCTAGCCAGGGAGCTGTGCTTGCCACAGGCACTGAGCCCACCCTGCACTTGGCCAGGGATGGGCTTCTGCTGCTGCTCTGTGTGTGTGTGGAGCAGCGAGAGGAAAGAGCGCCAAGTCATGAGTCATGAAAGAACAAAGCTGGGCAAATATCCATGTTAGGGAAGCCTCTGACACTGAAGGGGACTTGGTTGTAGCAAAGTTGATTTGTCATCCCATATGGTTGGTTTATAGCTGCTATTTGACCCACTCATTAGAATTTCTGTGAACTGATGCTTCACGGTTAAAAGTGGACGGGTTTATTTTCCCCCCTTCCTACAATTCAACGTGCTTGAAGATCCTGTGATTTGGCAGGTTTTTCTTCTTGCTAGAAGTGTGTGTTTATAACATGGGCTATTACTCTCCTTGAAGGAACTGTCATGACCTTGACTGCAATCACATCCACATTTAAAAACCTTAAAAAAAAAAAATGAAATCTTAAAAACCTCAACAAACCACTGCTTTTCCTCCCTTAGCTTCTGTTTTCTGAAGGAGTATCCTCATTTGTTTTATTCCACTGAAAATAAGGAATACCAAGGATCTTAGTAACTGTCTTTTCTTTTGCCAGACCAGACTGCCTCAGCCTATTTGCCAAAGCACTTGGCTGCAAACAGTTGCTTGAAAAATTAGACAACTTGTAAAAGAATAAATTAGCTGTTTGCTATCCCATTGGGATTCAGAGCATTCCCTGCTCTTCAGGGGTTATCAGGTAATGTTTTTGCATGAGATAACTCAAAAAAAAAAAAAGGAGGAAATGAAATTGTTACTTGCCAGGTGTTACTGGGTAGTGCTGGGCAATTGAATGAACTGTCCTTGGAGCCAGAGGAGAGCAGCAGAAATGAACACTGTGGAAGAGCCCTGAGCACGTGGGCCTGCCCCTGCCACCCTTATAGAGGCAAATATTAACTTCTGTCAAGAGCCAGGGAGAAGTGGTATTTTTATGGCAAAGAAGTAGCAGTCCTCCAAGCATTTTACACCATACATACACTCCAAAAATCAATTTGCTTTGCAAAGTGATAGAAACTCCCCCCCCCCCCCAGGATTTCTGGCCTCAGCGGATTTAGCTCTGCCTTTGTTCCTTGAATAGAAAACCCTGACTTCAAGCATACAGCAGTGGAAAGAGAACCTTTGAAACTGCAGCCCATAGCTCCCTTGAACAGTATTGACAAGGCACGGCGAGCCTGCAGCCAAACACCTCTCTTCCCATTCCCCTGCCCTTTGGGAGCACCTTTCCTCAGCAGAGCTGGGTGCTGTGCAAGGGCTAACTGGGGCTTGCACTTCCCCTGCAAGGCAGATGAAGGTCACCTGGCAAGTGGGTCAAGCTACTTGCTGTAAATAATTTTTTCTACAATTTTTTTCTTTCTTTCATTACAGAATTATTCTGACCTCTTTGGGGGTTTTTTTGGTTTTTTTTTCATTCCCTTCCCCTCCTTTTTTTTTTTTTCTCTCTCTCTCCTTTTTCCCCACCTCTTCTTCTGCTCACTGGTTATTTCTGAAAAGCACCAGCCCATGTCTGCCTTGTCCACAGCTCCTGTCACAGCTTCTGCCTCCCAAGGGAACCACACAGAGCAAATACCTCTGCTCTGTGACCTGAACTACAAATGGAAACTTGGTCTAGAAAAAGGAAGGAAATAGTCAGACTATGGGACCTTACCTTCACATATTTGGGCTCCTGATTGTCAAGGGCAGCTGGCTGGTTTGGACTGCCAAAGGTGCCATACCCATTCTGAGCCACACCTTCAAAAACTGCAGAGCTCCCAACTGCTGGAAAATCCCAATCCCACAGAGCAGCCCTGGCTCTGCACCCAGGCACTTTGATAGCCTCAATAGCAAACATTAGCTTTAAAAAAAATCTTTACCTTCATGTGATGAACCACACACCAGGAAGCAGATCCATGTGGCCAGAACTGAGGGAGTCCCCTTGAAGCCCAGGGAGAGGTTTGAGGAGGGGGGATTTCATCTCACCTCTTCTTCTTCCCCTGCAGCAAATGTACCTTTACCAGCAGCTGCTCTTTAAAAGCAGCATCCCAGGCTTCCCCACCTGGGAGACACACAGGCTGCTTCAATTGTTTAATTAAAATGGCTTTAACAGTCAAATGGTTTGTGGATTTATTTTTTTTCTCTCGTTTGTTCACAAGGAAAATGTTTTGAAAGGTTTCAAATCAACTCCAGTTGAAGCCATATGGGAAATGTTAAATGACATGTCAAAATATCACTCCTGTTCATTTAAGCAAAGTCAGTTTGTGCTTTAATTTCCTTTATGCCTTAAACCCCTTTCATGAGCAGTTTTCCTCAGTGTCCAGTCCCTTCTGCATTTTGACTGCATTTCATATTGAGTGTGAAATGCTGCAGGGCAAGCTCACGGGTTGCTCTCTTCTCTGCTGCATTATAAGCTGTTTTGTCATTCAGCTCTCGGATAACCAAACATCTATGAACTGCAAGCACTACATTTTAAAAACAGTTTGCAAAAAATGTCAGTGACAGGACACAGCTGGCTGTAATTTAATGACTACGGAGTATTAAGAATAGAAACAATTTCAGAATGCACCAAAATAGCTAGAAATATAAGACCCTTGGCTGACTTAATGCCTAGCAGTCTCTGTGTGAGAGGGATGAACCGAACAGCTCTATGAGATCCTTTAATTCCAACAAGCAATTGGCAACCACACTTTAACCTGCTGCTACAAAGTCCCCTTGACTTTGCCTTTTATCCTGGCTTTCTAACCAAGACCTGGCTCACATATGCTCTACTCCAAGTTTATTTCCTGTAGGGTTTTATTACTATCAGTTGCTGTTGCTGCTGCTTCAGAGACAAATTCAGATATTAAACGCAGTTGACTTCAGCTTTGAAGCTGAACAAAGCTCCACATGCAGATGTTTGACAGGAAACGAGAATCTTGGATTCCAAACAATTTTCAGAAATCATCATTTCTGATAGCTCAGGAAGTTCATGAACAAATATGAATGGTGCAAATGGAATACACAAGGGACAGCAAATCACAGGACAATCCCACCTTGGTGCTCAAGACATGTATTTACATCTCTTTTTGGGTTGGAGTCCTTCCACTTATAAATGTGTTGAATATTTCCAATTCTATAGAAAAAGCTTACAAATGTAAGACTTCAAATACTGAATTTATCTCAGTACTTCCTTTACTGTTTGCAAACTTTACTTTTTCCAAAAGAAAAAATAAAATTTAAAAAATTTTCAAAAAAATCAACAACTCCCAAATTCTCACATCCTTTCCCAAATGTTAATACATTTTAGCTTTTCTAGCCTTTAGCTATACATGTTTAGAGTATCAGCTTCTTAGGAAGTTATGGTGTTACCTTCAGAGCTTCCTACTTAACTCTCAGACGTACCCTGAGCGCTGCAGACCCCAAGAGCAGTGCCAGCTGTGCCAAATCCACCTATCCTCACTCTTTGCTGCACATTTCCAGTCTGACCCAAGCCCCCCAGAATAAGGCTACACTTTGCCCTGGGTGGAAGGAGAACCTGGGAGGACCACTGGAAGTGGTGCAAGGCTTGTGAGAGTGCAGGCATTAGGCAAAAGTGTAGCATGAATATTTACTGGGCAGGGGTCTAAATGTGCATGGGGAAGGCAAAGCCCTTGCAGAGGCCCACGAATGGTCCCCCACTTTGGGCAATGATGTTCTTTGTCCTACTGAGGCCAGGGGAGCAATGCTGAGGCTCAGGCATGGGGCTCTCAGGGCATCTTGCCTGCACAGTAGGAAAGAACTTTATGGCAGGATGCTTCTGTAAGGAGCTGAGATAACAGGGTGGTAAAATAGTACATAAAAAGACACATTATGCTAAAGTGGATGGAGCAAAGTGCTGCAATGAGGCAATGGCCCATAAAAATAATGTCATTTGCCAGCCCAGAGTCGTTTCCAGAGCTGTAAAATTGTTTAGCTGGAAATAGTTGGAGTGGGCTGCTGGCTCAGAGCGGTGCCCACGCTGGGCTGGCAACACAGCATCGGCTCTGACCCAGCCAGCAAAGGCAACTGCTGTTAGCCCCTGCTTTGTCTGGAAGCTGCTGGCCTGGGGAGAAAGCCTGGCAAACAGAGAGAGAAGCAATAGGAAGCCTCAGGGCATTTGACCTGGTTTTAATTTTTCAAGGTGAGATTTTTCTTTTCCTAGAAATTCCTTAAAATGCTGATTTCTCAATCTGGAAATAACACAAAGCCAGTCATACTATTTTTTTTTTTTTTCTTTTTCAAAAGTGGAAAAGAAAATATTCTCTCTTGCTTTTCTCAATGAAACTAAAACAATACAGCCTTGTTTGCCTTTGTTTTGATAGCTCCCATGTTGATGCACCAGCATCTCCATTTGTGCCAGCACAGCTGTGGGAATACACGTAATCCCTCTCTCTCTGCTCCTTGGTGTGCTCTTCACAAGCAGAACTCAAAACAATGTAGGTCCTATATTAACAATGGTATTTGTGTGTGAATATAGGACAACAGGAGGAAGGGGGAAGAGCAGAATGACAAAGTTGGTTCTGCACAGCAATGGATATGTGCCTGTTGGAGAACTCACCCCTCTTCCCCAGATAACACCACATAAATTCTGTACATAAATTATTTGCCAATTTGTTTTATTTTAAGTGTAAAAATCAAATAGCTCAAGACAGGGGGAGGAAGAAAAACAAAAAAAGAATCAGGATATGAATGCAATCATTCTTACTTATGGAGAAAAGTACAGCTCTGTGGATTTCCCCCATCTGTTCTGTTATATAGAACCAAATTGGAGTTAAATGCACTTTTAGAATAAATCATTATGGCCTAAACTGAACATGATTTGCAGGGAAAATAAACCCATATGTGTTACATTAATTTCTCATTTTTGCTCCATCCCACTGCCACTTGGTTGGATACATGTCATGCTCTGTTCCTAAATGGTGTCAGTGATGCTGAAAGTAGAAGGTGACGTTACATTTTCAAAAGTGGACTCAGTCTTTTAGGTGTGTTACTAAAATCAAAGGGAATATCCATGGCTCTCAGAGTTTACAAGGGCCAATCTCGTTTAAACTGGTACAAACTGGAAGGAAAATATGATCAGGTTAGCCATAGCATACCAGTAGAGGACGCAAAGCAGAGGGTGAAGCAAGGCGTAGGACTAAGGAAATTAAGACTCTCTTGCCCCTCTGTGGTACATCATGAGTTCAGCAGAACAAAGTAAGTGTAGTACCAAACCATCAGTGATAGAGGTACACTTCAGAGCAGCACCTGTATTTTAAAGCCAGATATAGAGATTTCACATTAAATTTCACATTAAATCCAGCTTGCAGTGGGTTAACCCTGGAAACAGGAGGTTTGGTGGCTTCCCATGATCTTGTGCAGCTAGAGCAGGAGATGGTCAGTGACTCCCAAGGGTCTCTCAGGGATGCTGGCTCCAGAGCAGTGCCTGAATAGCACTTTCTGTCAGTCCCAGTTTCACACAGCCCACTGCAAACTACAGATTAAACTTGCTGAAGGCAGAGCAGCACGAGTGAGCGATGTATCTGGAGGAACAATTTCTGCTGGAATATTTCTTAACAGAAGAGCAACAAGCTTTCCCAGAAAGAGAAACAGCAGCAGGAAGAGTCACTGCAGACTCTGCTATTGCATGTTTACTGGTGGTTTTGGGTGGTGAACAAATAAATAAATAAGGTGGGAAACCCTGTTAGAGCTCTTTGCAGAATACTCAGACAATTTTTAAGCCATTTTCCAAAATGGGCAGGGTAAATGCTTTAGCCAATTTCCCCCCTTTTTACATCACAACTCCCATGACATAGATATACATCATGAAAGACACATAGGGAAGATACATTTTTTGTTGTTTCTTGGAAAAATATTTTAGACCATATCTCCTCTGGAAGCTGATATACCCAAGTTTGATATCTGCTTGAAGTTCACAGGCAGAAAAGAAGAAATAGTCGTGTTTACAGAGTGCACAAAGATACTGCTTTGCATTTTAACAAGGAATGACAGCAAACAGCCCTCTCTGTTTTCTTCTAGCTGCAGTGAGCTCTCAAATATTATGTTACTTTCAGTGGTGTTGTCCCCTGCGTCCTTGAGCTCCTTTCCTCTTATGTGTCATAGAAAAGCTGACAGAAACGGCATCTCTGACTTCAGGGTTTATATTCACAACTCTCTCAATCACACTGTGAAGTAGAGATGACTCAACTGTCTTCCACCTAACTCACTTCAGGACTGCTGGCACTCTGCTGCCAGCAGGCTCTGGGGAATCATGGAATATGTTGGTTGGAAAAGACCATTATGATCATCTAGTCCAACTGTAAACCCAGCATTGCCAAGTTTAGCATTGCCATTACCACTAAACTACTAAACCACCTCCCTAAGCACCACATCTACACGTCCTCTGAATACCTCCAGGGATGGTGTGACTCCACCACTTCCCTGGGCAGCCTGTTCCAGTACTTCACAACCCTTTCAGTGAAGATTTTTGTCCTAATATCTAGCCCAAACCTCCCCTGGTGCAACTTAAGGCCTTTTCCTCCTGTCCTATCGTTTGTTATTTGGGAGAAGAGACCAACACCCACCTCACTAAGATACCCACAGTGTTTCCAGCACCATTTCCACATGCCTTTACAAAATGTTTCTGAATTTCAGGGTAAACCCACATGTTTTCTTTGCTCCTCCAAAGTCAGCTGCTCCTGTAATACACCTGTCTGTCCCTCCTGGTCACCATTTAGGTCATTGCCACCAGTGGCTGGTCACTGAGGGGTGAAGCTTGGAATTGCAGAACAGGGGCAAAATAGCAATTTTACATGGAAGGTGCCTGGAGAAAGAGCAAGGGATGGGTTGGCAAGTAGGTGACATAACATGAGGGTGAGCATTTGACCTTGTGCTGGGATTTTCCCACAAGCACCTTCCTGCTTTTGGTGCTTGTGCCCTGACAGCTGGGGGAGACTCCCTGTAAATGGTCATTAGCTCTGGTTGTGGGTCTCTCCCATGGGTCCCCGTCCTTCGTTTGGCACTGCCTCCTGCTCATCTGCTAGTTTTACATGTCACCAAGGGCTCAGAGGAAACATTTCCCACCAAGTAGCTTGCATGGGATAGTTATTGCTTTAGAATCATAGAATCATTTGGCTGGAAAAGATCTTTGAGATCATTGAGTCCAACCATACCTGTCCACTACTAAACCATATCTCTGAGCACGCCATCTACCTCTGTCTTTTAAACGTGTGTTTGTTGGTTGGTTTTAGCTTTTGGCTGCATATTCAGTGATAAATGAAGTTGGTGCTAAACATTTGTTTCTGGGCTCAAATTTCACCTAACAAAATGTAATTACCTATGGAAAACCACCACTGTACAAATTCTCACTGTGCATTGGATTTATTTGCTCTTAAACAATTTCCCAATCCAAAACTGTACAAATACAGAGAGTTCTACCAGTCAGTACAGATGTTATATGAGCTTAAAGCAAGGACAAGCAGACAGCACAGCGTTAGGCACTGATGGCAAACGGGAACTCTTTGGTCTGCTGGCTCCCAGCCTTTCGTCCATCATTGCTCATGAGTAAATGAAGTGCCCAAGCCCCCTGATGGGGTTCATGCACCTGCTGTTGGCAGTGTTAGCAATGCTGGCTTGCAAAGCTCATCTGTCTGGATGTGGATAATTTGCAGCCTCTTAACCCCATAGGCAATTAAATGCCCCACCTTGGCTTCCACCAAGCACAGTGGGTAGTCAGGCAACTTCCTCACACTGCTGATTGTATTTTCCCCAAGGCATGGAAAGTATCTCAGTAGCCTTGAGAAAAGCCCTTATTTTGCTATATTGTTCAATGTACTCATTCCATAACATGATATGAAGCTGTTTGAAGTGGCCAAACCAGCATGTTGCAGGTCCCCGTTGCTGACCCGGGATGGATGAAAGGCCATCAGAGCTGCAAGGTCTGGCTCCAGCACAGACATTCAGCAAGTGGAGAGTTAAGGAAGGTGTGGGAGCGTTTCTTCATCTCACTCACACACACGTGGGTATGGCTGTAGGGTTAAATTGTCCCTATCTTCCTCGTCCTCCTCCCCCATTCATTTTGAGGTTCTGGTCCAGAAATGCAGTACCAGCACACGGGTTCCTCGTTCTGGACTTTCTGTGTTTCCCATAAATCTCCACCTTGGGGTTGCTGTGGAACAGGAATCCCCCAAGCTGTGAGCAGCTGATGCCTGACAGACAAGGGATGCACATGAAGATTAACAAAGCTCCCGAGAAGGAGAGGTGAGGGTGGACCTGCAGAGCAACTGCTACATCAGCTAATGTCCACCACCTCAGATAACAAGGGTATGATTTGCTAGGACAGGCACAGGGGAGGACAAAGAAGTCATAAAATCCTCATTACAAAGAAGAATGTTCCCCTCTTCCGTGGCTGTCATAGTGTCCAGAGGAGAAATACAATAAAGATTAACTCCTAATATGGATGCAGCAATGCTTAAGCACTTCTGTAAGAAGAACATATAAATTAATTCACAGACAAATAAAAGGGGGCAGTTCAGGCTTTGTCTCCATCAGTATCCAGTGGAAAGCATGATGTGACCAGAACTGGAAGGTTGGATACTCAGTCTGTGTTCTCAGATGTCTCAGACTTCTGCTGCTTATTATTTTCTGTGGCAATCAGGGCAGCGCTGAAACTTTGGCTACCTCAAATTAGGCACAAACATAGTAATGACCTACTTTCCAAAGATGTCAAGTGCTTGCAGCTCCCAGTAGGTCTGTGTGAATTTGCTCCTTTTTGGAAACAAAAAAAACCCAACCAAGACCTCTTTACAATCACATGTGAAAATATAGCTGCACTTGTTTAACTAGGGCATGATATTTTGTCCCTGGTGAGGTCCATAAAATCAGGTTTCCATCCTCAGCTTTACTAAACTCTTGCATTTCAGTTACAGCACACATGGAGTTGGGACTACTGTGAGTAACTCATACCCACTGCTGTTTGGCTCAGCAGGTGAAATGCAATATGTAAAACACCATCCCTTACGGTGAGCAACAGATGAAGGTTTGTACAGCAGTGATAGGAGGTTTGCTATCCTCTCCTATCAGTTGGAAACATGAGCTTTACCAACAAATCCCAGTTGCTTTTCAACATCTAAATTTCACAGCACATCTGTTGTGTCTCTGCTAATGAAACTGCGTGGATCTGGTTGCTTTGTTGAGAAATGCTCTCATGTCTGGGTCACTACTCGGGGTACATCTGTCATGTATAAAACAACTAATCAGAAGGGCTACATTAAGTAGGATGTTTCAGGCTATTGCTACACATTCTTACAAACAACACTTAATTTTCCTGTTTCCCCTTGCCATTGGTGTTACATTCAAGAATCAGGGAGTGAGGGAGCGAGAAGTGTTCTACCACTTGTTGAGAAACCAGTCCATGGCATCCAAATGTGGGACAAGACCGCTTGCTACCTTAGGGTTAGGGAAATACTTCCCCCTGGCTTTATTGTTCTGTATTTTTTCCAGGAGGAACCCCTAGAGGGAACACTTTGTTAAGCCATGTGGTGAGTTACAGTACCTGAAGAGAGTTTCTGTGTTTGCATATGGACTATATCTTGCTAGAGAGTGAAGAGTTCCAGAGGAAAACTCTTTGAAGGTGAACCCATGACATGGTCAGACAACAACAGAAAAAAACAATGATTAGACTTGGCAAATAACTATCTTGCCTCTATTTTGAGCCATTATTTCTCTATTGGTGCCTTTCTGTTTGTTGAGGTTAAGAACCTGGAAAGGAAACAGAGATCCTTAAGACAGCACATCATCAAGCTCCAAGAAGTTTTAAGTAGGTGCAGTCACGTCTGTGCCCTCCCTGCTCTGCATCTCCCACTGTTACTACCTAGTTACATGAGCAGAGATTTATGCACCATTGATTTTTTCTTCCAGCTGACAAGGCCAAAGGAAATGGCAATGGGGAAATTAAATGTAAAATGTTACCTTGACTGCATCTTTAAAGGAATCACTCCACTAACAGCACCAAATTAACTCCTGCAAAAATCATAACTCAAAGCCCTTTGGGCATGTGTAACATTCTGTATCCCAGTATGCGATGCTAACTTTTATGTCTTATTCTATACATGCACTGTGACTGAAATATAGTTGCTGAGGGAACCATAACCTTGAATTATCCTGATTTATTTCAGCATGCCAAACCTCAGCCACAGGATTGCTAGTGCGTGGGCTTTCCTATATTTAGTGACAAGGAATATGTCCTGCTGCCTTTTATTGGCCAAGCTGTATACTTGTACTAGAGTCATCTTGTGAGGCAGCAAAAGACGACAGCAGATCCAGTTTCAAGAATTCAGATCTACTGCTTGCAAATATTTACTGCATTGTGTACCTATACTTTAAATTTAGGCATATGATGGTTGTTTTACCTACTTGGTTTTAAATATCAGCATCCTCAGTATGTTTTGGCTGAGAAATACAACAAGAGAATAGATCCTTGCTGTTAAATGTGCTAAACCTCTCGTAATAGATGCTGAAGGACAGAAATCAGTTCAATTCTCTTTGCTCAGTTGGAGAATAACTAGTAATGATTACAGTAATAACTGTTACTATAATAAAAGACTGTGTGGTCTCCTACTGTGTAAGCTACCTTGCAAACTGCAATTGCTTCAGTGTATGGGTCCTGGCTTCCAGGCCAAGAGGAGCAGGTGGGTCCTTCAGAGCAGGCAGCACTGTCCACATGGGTAGCACTTGGCCATGCAACTCCTCTAACCCCATACAATACCCCTGAAGATCTGAGGCACAATTATTATTTTGGATGTAGAGTTTTCTTCCCATTGAAGTGTCCCTAAGAATATGAAAGCTGCATGGTTACTTACTAAAAAGGAGACTTTTTTAGTGTGAAATACAGGTTAGCTATTGCTTATCCAAGAACATTTTGCTGGGGTGGCCTTGGGAGAGTGTAAAATGCAGAGGGTCAAATCTAGCACAGATTCTTCCAGGCTGCCTTGTAGAAGAGGTCCACAGGGAGGTGTATTCCCAGAACAGCTCATTCAATTTTGGATTTGACTAATCAGTTCAAATGAGACATTGGGAGTGAGTTAGCAGTTGTACAGTGGGGAAGGTCAGGGGAGGAGGTCCTGGAGGTGGATGAAGGAGTTACTGGACACTGTAGCCTAGGGCAAGAAAGAACGTGTGCTTGGGGTCAGAGAAGGAAGCAGGTCCTTCTGCTTACAGTTTCTCCTCGTGAATGTTGGGGGCCACTCAGCTGGAAAGCAGCTTAACAGAAAAGGATGTGGGGATCCCAGTGGACACCAAGTTGGACATGAGCCAACAATGTGTCCTTGCAGCAAAGAAGGCGAATAATATCCTGGCCTGCATTAGACAAAGCATTGCCAGCAGGTCAAGGGAGGTGATCCTTCCCCTCTACTCAGCACTGGTGAGGCCACAGCTGGAGCACTGTGTCCAGTTCTGGGCTCCTCAGGGCAAGAGATATGGACATACTGAAGAGAGTCCAATGAAGGGCCATGAAGATCACTAAGGGACTGGAGCATCTCATGTCAGAGGAAAGGCTGAGAGGGCTGGGACTTTCTAGCCTGGAGAAGAGAAGGATGAGAGGGGATCTTATCAATGTAGATACATATCTGAAGGGCACTATGTGCAAAGAAGATGGAGACAGGTTCTTTTCAGTGGTGTGCAGTGAGAAGACTAGAAGCAATGGGCACACACTGAAATACAAGAGGCTCTGTCTGAACATCGGGAAACACTTTTAATCATGAGACAACCAAGCACTGGCACAGGTTGCTCAGGAAGGTCATGGAGTCTCCATCCTTGGAAATATTCAAAAGCCTTCTGGACATGGTCCTGGGCAACCCGCTATAGGTGGCCCTGCTTGAGCAGGGAGGTTGGATCAGATGACCTTCAGAGGTCCCCTCCAACCTCAACCACTCTCTGGTTTTGTGATCCTGATATTGCTGTATAGTGCTGGGAGATAAGCCAAAAAGATCACCTCAGCATGTGCATCAGGGGAAGGTAAAGCTGCATGCCACCTGTATGGTCCTGAAGGTCCTCTCACAACTACAGCTAAATGCCATTGGGAAATCTTTTGCTGGAGAGACAGGTACAAAGGATACCATCGGAGAGCTTCGTGCTGTTGCTGCTGGAGGGGAAATGGTAACAGCCACAGAGAGAGTTTGCTCCTGAGTTTTCTCCTAGCCCTTCATGTTGTGAGGTGCAAGGGATGCCTCCCTCTGTCCCTTCACACGCACAAAGAACACATGAGGAAACTCTTCAACCTTCTTGTGATGACCTCCAGGCAAACTCCTAGAGTTTGCCTTGCTGAAGAACTGCCCTGGAAGTAGCTTATTTATTAAAATAAATAAATCTTTTAAAAACTAGTTGAAGTTTTTATATGTTCTACAGCACCCAGTATGAATCCAGTACTGCCTGTTCTGTGGGCAACTAAACCATCTAACAAGGGATGGATAACGCACTGAAGATGTCTTTTACATCTACTTTTCCTCTGTGTACTGGAAAGACACTCATGTCTATCAACTGTTAACTGGCAAATCCTCACTAAAGCCTCCCTTGCCTCACAGTATGCCAAAAAATAGATTCCTACCCTCAAAACAAAACAATCCTTCTCCCCACATTAAGCATAAATAAAAGCCAAAATACTATGGAATCTAAGTCTATTCTGTTTTAGACATATGAACGTCAAAGATCCTGTGACTCCCAGACAAAACCAGGAACTGGAATTTAAAGCCATTTTTGCCCCCTTTTGGTTTTCTCTCTTAATTCCCCACCCTTTGTTTAACTGGAAATTCATTAACATCCATAAATTTGAACTGATTCTTCACTTTGTGGGCATGAATATAAGCAGCTCTGACACACATGTTTGTTAAGAGTATAGTTTCAGTGAAGTGAAATCATCTAATCAAGTCAAGGTTAGAGTAGCTTTGGTTTCACTTGAAATGACTGTAAAATCATCTGGATTAAAGCCTTGAGGGAAACAGCAACTTTTTTTCACTGGTCTCTCAAGAAATACCATAAGATTATCTCACCCCATAATATCATATTTTCTAGCATAACACACATGGAGGAAAGCCAGCCATTTGCATTCAGAGACTCCAGAAGTAGCTCTGGAGGGGCTGCAAGAACAGCCTGGCTTTCCATGGCTGACATAAACCTGGCTGCTTGGGAAAAGCCAGAAAAGGTGAGCACCTTGGTGGGGATGGTGTTTGTGCCATGCCACCTTGACACAGCAAGTGGAACAGAAAACATCCCTGGGCAAAATGCTCATCCCAAATGAACTGCCTTAGTGTCAGGGATACCAGCCCTTATTTTAAGCTGTCAAAAAAAAAATAATCATCCATCACAGCAATAAAAAACCCCAAACAAACCACAGGAAAACAAGGAGATGTACAGTCTTTGTGGGAAAGCAAACGGAACATGTTTCTCTCAGAACCAGTCTTTGCATACAGATATCTCATTTATACAGGGAAGATATTTTCACTTCAGAGACATAAGAGAGAAAACAGTCATAGCTATCAGCCATGCATGGCACACCAAGGTCTTCCTGATGGAAGAATCAATATTGCTTGGGGTATTTGAAATCTCCCTCCAAATCCAAGTAAATGGAAAAAAAAATGGTGAGGATTTGAGCAATTGAATCTTTACAGAATAAAATCAAAATGTATTTTAACAAACCAGTATTACTTATTAAATTCTTCATACTTCTAAACTTTCAGTGCAATTAAGTGTAGCAATTCTATAGCCTAATTATGAAATAAGCACAACAGTGTACTGTTAATAGTTTCTTTACCTTGGACTTCAGATGATAGCTTCAATCATGAAAATATGTTTGACTGAATAGCAGAAAACCTATCATCAGGTTGAAATCTTTGTTTCCTTTGTTGTTCTCACAATTCAGACACTTCTGGTTTTGATTTCTCAAAACACTCCTGATCCACTCCTTGAAACACAATGCAACCTGAACCTTGGAGAAAAAAAAAAAAGTATATACTTCTGCTTCCAAACTCTGCAGATGCACCTAAATTTTGCTGACAGTTGAGCCAAAAATCTCTATCCAAAGATCTGCAAATGCTGGGAAGTATTACCTCTAATCCTCACATTCTGGACCCATCTCTAGTTGTACTAAAAATAGAAGAGCTGGGTGGCTTAACATAAAGTGTCAGACTATGTAAACCACCCTGAAATTGCTTGGGATGATTAATTTTCCCAGTCCTCTCTCACTTCTCAAAGCCTGGATTTATGAAATCTTATTTAAAGTCAAACCCATACCATTTTTTGTCAAATGGCATTTGCCCTTCACCTACAGTATTTCCAATTACCTTGAGCCTGGTATGGTCCAGTAATCCTCAGGATGTCCTTTGTGTGTTGTTGCAGTTCTCTTCCAGAATTCACTTTTTCCCCCTCCCTAATTTTCCATAACTATTGAAAAACTTCAGTCACTGCAGGACAAAGAGCTCTCAGTTTGCAAAGTTGTTTTTTTTTGGTTGGTTGGTTGGGTTTTTTTGGGCTTGAGCAGGCTAAGAAGCTCTGTCTCAGAGAAGTGGGTTCCAGTTGAAAATATGCCTTTGCAAGGACATCATGGCTGGGGGGGGGGGGGCGGGAAAGCAGGATTTGAAGGGTTAAAACCCTAATTGCATAAAGCTGGGAGTCCAGTGCCCTCACCCTGCCTCCTTTGAAGGGCATCCTGCTGGGACAGAGATACTCTTTAGGGGACAGGGCACAGGTACTTCTTGGCACTTGCACTTAAACGAGACATAGAGATCCCAGTGTCAGGAAGGAGATTATTTTAAAGGAGAACAATTAAGATATGAGGCCACAACCTGGGTGGCTGCAGAGGAAGGACAAACCTACACCTCCATGGTCCCCTGTGAATGGTACAGTGGCCCTGCACACTGTGTATCCCTACAGTGGTTACCAGGCTCTTATCCTCTGCAGGTAATCATGAGAAAAATGCCTTGGGCTGTATCAATGTTTCCCAGTGCCGTAGCCCCAAGTCCTCTCAGGCTACACAGGAGCACCCCAACTTTTGCCACATCCCTGGCTATCTCTTTGTCCTAGCTGAGACTGGAGCTGAGCCCTGGGAACACACAGGCACCCTCTGGGGTGTCTAAAACGCATGCAGGGAGGAAAGGGGAACCAGTTTAATCAATCTTGCAAACTAAAAAGTGTCTCCTTCTGACCAGCCCACTCAGGAATTGGTTTGTTTTGTCCAAGTTGGGAAGGTGATGGTGGATCTAATTCTCCCTCTTTACACTGCCCTGAATCAGGACTGCTGACATTGGGGTAAGTGGGGTGGATATAACAAGTCCTAAGGGAGGAGAATTGAAGTTCCATGTTTTCTTCTCTTTGCTTGTTTAAAATAAGTGAAATAACCTGTCAGCATTGAATAAATAATAATGATTGATACCACTATTTAAAGCAATTTTGACCAAGTCATTACATTATCTTTGTTCTCTACTTTAGACATCTCATTTTGCATGCAAAAGTCACTTGAGCAGGACAGGGGTCACCGGCTGTAGGTGGCTTAGAAGTTTTGAGAAAATGAGGAAGGCAGTTGGGAGATTTTCATCACCTCAGGTATCACAAGATGCCTTATTAAATGCTTAGAAGCCAACCTGCATGGACACTGCCCCAGGCTCTGAGTGGAGAGCATCTCACAGAGAAGGTCCTGCTCTGGTGGCAATCCAAGCTGTCCTTGCATAGCTGGAATTGCACAGGTGGATAAATAGGAAGAATAAAGTCTGATGGTTTGCATTAGAGCCCAGGAAATTCAACTTCAAATTCAAAAGTGGCCCTGAAATTTTGAGATTTTTTTTTTTAAATAATCACAGAAGAAATGCTTAAGATTTAACTATAGAGAAAAACTATTTATACAGATGTCTGTGCATCTGCAGAGTGCCTTCCTCTGAAAAGAAAGATAATGGTTTAGAGCAGCAGAAGAATGAACAACAGCATGTAAAGCAATTTCCATAATTTTTTTAAGCAATATTGCCAACTGGCTTTGAAGATTTAGACCCTATCCCTACCCATTTCTTTGCAAATAACTTCAGAGAGGACCAGAGACACATTTTGTTTCATTACAGTAATTGCAGCTATAGTCAGTTCAAGGAATTTTTAAATGTTTCTCTGTCAGCACCATCCACTCAGTCCCTGACACTGTGGCCGGCTGGAAAACTACTGCAGCTAAACAACGTACCCTATGCAGATCACTTTGATTTCTCCCAATACCTTGCTGCAATGCAGAGGCACTTTCTCTACAGTCTTCTGTGTACTCATGAGAACACTTGCCAGGAAGTCCCAGTCAAAACCATTCCCAGGAACAAACAAGTCTCCCATGTTGGCTTATAGAGGGAAAGGGATTTTTTTTTTCCCTTTATTGTTTTGAAGATTTATTTATACCTGAGTGGAAGCCTGACTTGCTAGGCAGAATCAGGAGACTGCCAAAACAGAGGTGATCAATGCTACAAAAAAATATAATGCGATATAATAGCCTTGAGCCCACACCTTTAAATTAGTGGCAATTTTGCCTCTGACTTCTGAGAAAAAGTGGGCCAATTTATTCAATATTTATAAGCCCAGGAGAGGGCTGAAAATGAAATCCTGCACAGCAGGAGACAAAGTCTGCAATAAACCGAATGCCGCATCCATGGCAACTCACAACTCAGTTAATAATTTTTCAACATAAAAAGAAAGATATTTTTCAGGGCCACTGAAACAGAAGCAGTTTACAAAACTGACTGAAGTGAAGGCATTTTGCATCTGCTGTGTTTTTTGTGGCCTTGTTTTTTTGTTGGAACCCCAGTTTTCCCCTGCTGTTCACTAGGGACAGCTATCCCGCTGCTGGGGTGCAGTCGCTTTGGGCACTCCTCAAACACACAGTGATTCCTGTGCTGACCTGGGTATTTTAGACTTTGTAAGTCCTGCCTGCTTCAAAATATAGAGCAGAACAAATGATTAGGCTCTGAATTTTATAGATAAGAAACTGAAGCTGACAGATACTAAATGATTTGCCCACAGCACTGGGCAGAGCAAGGAAAGATGCTTGACTTATCCCAAGTGTCAAGCCAAAGCCCTAACCTAAAGCCCATCTTTCCTTCAAATAACCATCTGTAACAACTGCATTTAACACTGCATTTCCCATACCAGGGAGATCAAATACTCTTGGCTATTCTGTTGAACATCAGTTTTGGTCATACTGTTCCCTACTGTGGGCAAAATTCTCCACAGATACCAGGCTATAACGTAAATGGTTCCCCAGCAGCATTCAGCTTTCCCTACTCTCCTGGTGAAAGGCAGCAAAATTGTTCTCATCCTTGAAAACAGAAGGTTGTCTCTGTAGTTTTCCTACTGAGCAGTTGTGTTGTATTTTCTTTCTGAACTGGGGTGGTTTAGTTCTCTTCCAAATCTCTACTGTAGGATGTGTGTCACCAATGAAACTCAAATGAAAACATCAAGTCAGTACCATATGTTGATGAATTTGTTATTTTGTGAAATCTTGCTGCATCTGGTAGAAGTCAACTGAGGTTAAACATCCCTTTATCAAGAAAGTTATCTTAAGGACATCAGCACAGCTGTATTCCCCCACACTGTTGATTTTTGCTGGGCTGTATTGGTTAACAGTAAAACTGAAATACTACCACAGCAACTCCCTAGAAGCAAAAACAACGGTCCAAATTCCATTCCATATTTTGGACTGATCACTGAGTCCATAAAGGCTATAACAGGCTATGGAAAGCTCTTTTTTTTTCCCTTCAGCAGGGATCATATATGGACAGAGAACTGAGGATACTTATTCAGTTTCTCCTGGAAAGATGGTTGTGTAGGACCTGTCTGTCTTCTTGCAATGGAACTGCTTTCCATGGAAACACGATAATCTGTGAGTAGCCCTGCTCTGATATGCCTCTGAGGGCACTAATTCTGCAATTTCTGTATAAACAGCTATGAGCAACGCCCAGCAGACCTGCTTTGGAAAAATATTTTGTGGCACTGATGCCTCATGTTTTGGATGCAAACCTAGACAGAAGCTCTGCATGGATAAAGGGAGGGGGATGTGTTAACCAAACCCATTTCTACAGTGAGGTCTTTGCAGAAGGGAACAAGTTGAGGGAAGAGATTTAATGGAAGTACATGTCACACAGTGCTGGCAATATTTTCGTCACTGCAAAAATCAGACAGCTGGACCTTCACTGAGTTTTGGTTTTCTGTAGGTTGAGAAGTCTCCACAGTCAGAAAAATAGTGCTGCAGTCAGACTACCTAGAGGTGAGACTGGGTGAAACAATATTGTCTTCTCACTAAAGTTAAAGTATGTGCTAAGACAGAGAGATACACCCACTAGGGATCCACACCTGAAGAACAGTACAACTAAGGGGGTCTTAGCAAGAAAATTGCTCTTCAGAGTGCTTTTCAAGTTATTTACCATGAAAAGGTCTTATTCAAGGAGTTTCACTCAGTTGAAGAACCACAGCTCTTCATAGTTAACCATAGTTAAAAAACCCACATGGCATTTAAGGGCTGCTCAAAGTCATTTTTATCAATAGATAACAGTTTTACCTTATCACTGCAATTTTTCTGTACATGGGAGTTTGAAAACTGGAGAGTGAATTGAAATGAAAATGGCCCTTGGTGACAGGAAACAGGCAGTAAAATGACACGAAGAACATCCTTAGGACCAATTCAATTCCCTATAAGTCCTGATTTAGGAGAATGAATATGCATTAAAGTGAATAATTTTTCTGACAAGGCGAAATGTGAAGTTGCCAGTCCAGCTTAAATGATGTTCAGAATCACATAGATTAAGAGACAAGGCAAATAAATGAGTTTATGCACATAAATTCAGCTTAAAGAAATCTAAGGTAATAAGGCTAGGCAGAAAAAAAAAGGAGACAGAAGAGAAGGGAAAAAGAACTATGCTCTCTCTGGTCATATGCTTAGGGCACTGAGCAGGGAGAGAACCAGATGGTGTGGCTCAGACTTTAAAGTACAGTTCTCTGAGTTTAAACCTATTACATTAATGGACACTCAATGTGTAATATATTTATGAGACATTAGAAATCTTTTTCCTGAAAATGATAGAAATTATTTAATCTTCTCCTTTTTTTCTGAATCTAGACATGTCTTGCTTGCTTGAGGTTGGCCATCTATAAATATAAATTAAGAACCTCAACCCAGAGACAGATTTTTGCTTAAGAAATTATTAAGGGCTCTTTAAGAAGATTAAACTGTTACTCTTTCTGATCTCTGGAAGAAAAAAAAAAAAGCACTCAAAACACTCAGAGAGGAAAATGTCTGTTCTGATACTTATTCAGACAACCCTTTGATATGGAAATCATTGTCATTAACTCCTGTAGCCTCAAGCCTCTCCCCAGCAATTCAGATAATATATGCAAATGCCTGGACCTATAGCCCACTGAAATCGCGGAGCAACCTGCTTCCTCTTCCTCTTTGGACTGTTCCTCTTTGGACTTGTCCTTTCCATCTTTTCTCTGACAATAGCTGAGTATCTCTGCCTGCCAGCACAAGGGCTGCATGTGTACAAGACCTGATAAATCACTGCTGCTCATTCTCCCAGGAAAGACTGACGTGCAGGTACCGTTACAGGCAACGTACATGAATATCTGAATGGAGGCCATCAGCATCCCTGCTTAGACACACCAGAATAAATGAAAATGCTGCATTACCACCGGATTAGCTGTCAGCAGGCTCATTTGCTGACTAATGTGCTGTCCTGAGGGTCACCTCCACTTGTTTGTCATCACTAATTGCTCCAAGATCTACCAAAAGGAGCTGTAACAAGACTAGCACTGCTCAGCTGTGTACCCCTGGCAGTGTGCATGCATCACCCTCAGAGGTGGGGAAAGGGTTTCCTAAAGTGCCCATGGGGCTGGCACACATCCTTGCCTCCACAGCATCTCCCAGTAGTGATGCCATGCCAAAAGAACATACCCTTCTGCTTAAAAAATGTGACATTGAAAGTCAGTTACATATCAGCTAGGCCTAGACAAGTTCATAGTCTAAAATAGATAATAAGGAGACTTGAGGCGTTGAAACTTTGCAATAGGGTAGATAAGGTTGTGTTGTTGGAATAAACTAGTTTTGTGCAGACACAAGTGCTGTAAACAGGCCAAAAGATGAACTAAGCACACACAAAGGAAAAGTTCAGCTAAAGGGCACAGCAACAAAAGTTTCCACAACCACCAGGGGACTCTGGAAGACCAACAAGGTGACCAGTACCCATAAGAATAGGACATTTATATATATTAATGGGTTCTTGGAAATGTGATGAATATGTTAATAATCTCTTGGAAAAGAAATGAATATGCATGCTTTGATAGTATAAAGCTTTTGTAGAGGGACAAGTCCGTATGCACTATAAGTGGAGTGATCAATAAAGGCAATAAAGAATGTCTGCTGCTTCAGACTATGTTGGTGTTAAGAAGTTTATTCCCAATTTCAGTAACAGTAGGGTCCTAGTAGGTCCTACTGCTGCAGCAACATAACTGCTACAGGCCCTCTCCTGGCCTTTTTCTCCCTTTTTGCTGGCTCTGAGGAGTTATTTTCCCCTCCTGGAGGTGGTTTTTATGTTCCCATTCAGCACCCCATCCCTAGTGACTGTGGTCTTTACAGAAAGCCACAGTCAGATGCTATTCTCCCCTCTCAGACCAGCGGGGTTAGGCTGGCCCAAACCATTTCATTTTTGACTACTGGGCTTTCACCTCTCTCCATTTTTCTTACTGTTCCCAACCTCCCTACACACTATCATTAATTTGTTCTCTGGGACCTGAGATATTTGGGAGTAGGGGGAAACATTTAGTTTTGTTAGGACCAGACTGCTTAATGTGCCTCTTATGCAGAATGTATAAGAATGGTGTCCATAAGCAGATCTCCAAGGAGAAGTAAGAACAGGACAAAGATATAGGGCACGTCCCCTGAGTACTGTCCCCACCTCCAGCTATTTTGAGATCAGAAAATTTCCTAAGCTTGATGCACTTTGCCTATTTAGTCACCTTCAAGAGATTTCTTTTCCAACGACTTGTTCAGCCTTTCACATTTGAATCCACCTAAATTTTTTGCATCCACATCACTGAGTCCTTTGCAGGGTAAAGAGCAGGAAAGCTGTTTGGTGACAGCAGAGTCGTGCTGGAGAATGGGTTACACAAACATAGGAGCTACACATGCAGTTGCCTAAGATGATAAATTTCAGTGCACTGGCATTTTCTTTAACCCATCTAGGGCAATAACAAACTATATTGTCACTGAGTCGAGATCAGGAAGAGCGAAGGAAGGGAGAAATGAAAAACCTGACTGGGACCCCCAGAAGGTGTTGATGGTCAGTGGGACTGTGAGTATTCAAAAGCATTGCGTTTCTGAGTTACATAAAACCCTCAAAAACACCTTTTCTTGGTTCAGAGACACAGTTGCAGAAATTTGGAAGGATTTGTTGTGCAGTTCAGTCTCAGATGGACCTTCAGGGTACTGAGGTCTTGTTTCAGCACCCATCTTTTCTCCATTTGAGAGAGGAAAAAGTGAAGAAAGGACAAAATCTTAGAAAGGAGATCACAAAGGTCAGTGCCCTGCACCACCACCCAGACGTGCTGGACACCCAGATGATGCTGCAGAGCCCTTGAAGCGAAAGCACTGCTAATGCCAGGGGAAGGAGCACACCTGAAAATCCCATCCAGCATAAAAGGTGATAATACATGAAACGATCATACTCCATGATGCAGCCAACTGAGTCTTCCTTCCAGACCCAGTAAATCAAGCTAGAAAACCTGAATTAGCTGCAGCAAGGCCACTGACTGATAGGTCTGGTGGAGGGACCTACTTACTGTCCTGCCCTGAGGCCTCCTTCCTCCCTGCTGAGGATGAGCATGTGGCTGAGCTGCTCCCAAAACAGTGCCTTTCACTGGCTCAGAGATTAAAATAAGAAAAGGAACAAGAGACAACTAGTATACAATCAAAACAGGACACTTTTTCCCCAAAATAGGTGCACTTGTGGGGTGGAGAGGAGTGAAGACCTGACATGGAAATTAATAGACTTCCTTTTCCAATGTAATGATTTAATCCAGTTCCACCAGAGGAGAGGGTACTAGTGAGATAAACCCGACGAGGCAAGACCAAAGATAGAAAGCTGTCTCAAACCTGTTTGACTTTGTTAAACACCTGGTATGCCTGGGACATATAAACTGAACCAGGGCTAAAAAAGCAAAATTTAGAATATGCAAAGGAAGAAAGTAGGTAAGCAATGGTATAATCAAACCTTTTGCAAGTCCTGCTCAGTATGTCTTTGATAATGAATCCATGGATAAATGTTGGGGTTTGAAAAGCTGCTCCCAGCAGCACCTTTACCATCATTCCCATGAGACTCCCTCTGCATCCCATCCAGCATGGCACCACAGGGGCTGAAACAGAACATGCCTTTTCTCCTGCCCAGGGACAGGAGGAGGAGCTATCAACTGATGAGACAGGAAAATTACTCTGGCTTTTAGCAGCAGAGAGGAGCAGGTCTCTCCAGAACTTCTACCGTTTTCCCCACACGCCGTCCCTGCAGCACCTCCTACCTACTCCAACTAAGTACAGCTGCAAACTGGACTGTTCAATCAGTTTGCTTTCCTTTCATGCCACCATCAGGTGTCACACTGCTTTTTCTTGTGTTTTAAACTCTATGGCCAAGTTTCCCACAAAGATTTGCATTCACAGAGCTGAAGAACACTACTAAAATCATCCCCTGCTACACTTTCTTCTGCTAAAGGCTTCTGTCACAAGGATCACAACCTGTGGGTTATGGCAATTACAGGGAATAATGGAAAAGGCTTAGGACATTTTTTTTTTTAGTGGAGACAGAGCAATAAGCACAGATGTTCATCTCAGAGCACACTTCCAAATTTTCCCCCAGGCTACACAAGCCCAGCCTCACACGTAGGGTGGGGACTTGGACATGTGGAGCCAGTGTTAGAAGCATGCCCTGAGCTGGACGCTGGAAAGCAGGCAGCAGCAGCAGATGTACCATGCAACATCTCCCATCAGTTAGATAATAGTTTCACAGGCTTTCATAGTAGTTTGTAATATGACAAGGCTTTTTATGAGTTCCTACAAATGTTCTGTCTCATAAGATAGGCTTCCTATGAACATATCCCCTCTTCATAGCTTTAATCAATTTTGGTTTTCAAATTTGAAAGCTCCATTTTCTATGTAGAAACAGGGCATTTTGCTGCTGTGCTTTGCTGTCAGCACACTTTCTCTCCCTCATAAACGTTTTATGTGTTTTTGCTTTCCCAGCTTTCAATGTTTCAGCTCCTTTTTCACATCAGGTACTTACCAGGAAAGGCAATTGGGCATGTGACAAGACAGCCCTCTGAGATACTGTCTCATTAGAGAGAAGTTTTCATGCTCTTCCTAATCTGTGAAAAAGAGCAAAAATATCTGGAGCAGGAGATAACATGAGAAGGAAGTTAAAACCATTTTCTGGGGCATTTTGATCTTCAACAGCTCTAATTTACTGTTGCGTGACTTAGTGACGACAGCCAGGCAGGACCCTTTCCCACTGCTCTTCTGCAGTGGTGAATTTGGAAGATGCAGGGAAAAACACGCTGTCAGCAAGACTCAGAAACACAGACACCAGATGACACTTGCTGAAGCACTGACATAACTTTTTCAAACCCAGAAGTAGACACAGTTTCTGTGTGGAGGCCATCCTGGTTTTCTTTCAGAAGCTAAGCATGGAAAATTTTAACTAGGACAAGAAATCTCTGTGTCCTATAACACTTCAGTACGACATTGCGAGGTAGTGTGTTTTCCATCAGGACCAAAGACAGTCTACTTCAAAACTAATTGTAGGGTGGAGGGTACACAGTGCCCTTCTGGAGGGTAGAAAATGAGGATACAGAGAGCTTTTAGGACAGCCAAGACCAGAAGGCAGGTTGCACTGAAATCTTAAGCATCCACAACAAGCTGTCCTGTGGCACCACTGAGAACTTGATCAAGGTCTCTTGTATGCTCAGTGAAGCACCCAGAAAACATATGGATGACCTCTGCCTATCCAGTGCATTGGAAATCTGCAGCCCTGTCACACACATGGTCTGTGCTAGACAGGTTCCTCCAAGGTACACCAGGGCTGGCTTGCAGGTAGTGAGCAAAGAGCTCCATATTCTTCATGTGGGGTTTGCTGTGGCCGTGCAGTAGTGTTGCTCTGTGTGTACGAGAGAGGTCGTTTGCAGGACATCTGTCATTAGGCAGCAAGGTGGTCGAATAATCCACAGAGCTGATTGGTCCTGAGTCTGCCAAGAGGCATTTTTAGGACAAAGCTTCAGCTCCTATCAGTTATTGCTGCTCTGCTGATAATGGGGTCGTTTCAATTTGCATTAACGGAAGATCCTATTTAGATTTAATTACAGATTTCCCGCACTCATGCCTGTGCTGATAGGGGCAGGACATTCAGGGATTTGGAGAGTAGATCAGAATGTGGACGTTGAAGCAATTTCTGCACCTCAGACTCACCTCCAACAGCAAACAACCGAGTGCATTTAAGCACGCTCCTTCTTGCTGAGATACATGGGATTTAGTTTCTTCCTCGGAGGAGCTAGTACAGGTCTCACAGACATTACCATGTGCTTTTAGCATTCGTGAGTGCTTTATTTTACATTGCAGGATCTTCCCAGAAGCAATACAGTAGCCCTACAGTCTGGAGTCTTGCAAAACTTCCAGAGTTAATGTGGCCACTGCCAAAGTTGGTGGCACTGGCAGAAGATTCTACTGGGTAGCCAACGTATCCAGGTAGCATCAGGTAAGTATTCATAAAACAAGACTAGTGCTATGCACGAGCAGCTACATTGCAGTAAGAGCCTGACAAACAGCCACAAAAAGTTCCTGCAACAAGAGAGAAAAACAAATGCACAGAGAAAAATACAGACACCATAAACCAGCTCTATTAATATTAAAAACTATTGGAGCATCTAATCTTGTATTTCATCACCCTTGTCAAAGCAAGGTCCTTCCTTCCTGTTGCTGGCAGTATTACCATGGAGTCTGACACTGGCAAGCGTTTCAAATTTAACAATCATAGAATCATACAATCACAGAATCATGAAGGTTGGAAAAGACCTCTAAGATCATCAAGTCCAACCATCAACCCATCACCGCCATGCCCACTAAACCATGTCCTCAAGTACCACGTCTACACATTTTTTAACACTGCCGGGGATGGTGACTCCACCACTTCCCTGGGCTGCCAGTTCCAGTGCTTGGCCACTCTTTCAATAAAGAATTTTTTCCTAATATCCAATTTAAACCTCCCCTGGTGCAACTTGAGGCCATTTCCTTTTGTCCTAACATTAGTTATTTGAAAGAAGAGACCAACACCCACCTCACTACAACCTCTTTTCAGGTACTTGATGGCTTTTGCCACCAAAGGTTCTGTGGTGTGAACACATGAGAAGGACACAAAGTGGAGAAAATATATAATGTTATCATTTTACAGGTGGGCAACTGAAGCCTGGAGGGAAGAAATTTGCCTTGGGTCATGTAGGGAGTGTGTAGTGTTTATTGTGAGCCCAACCACCCTCCTAGTCAATACTGCTTGCTTCTCCATTGTTTTGTTCAGATGAATCCTGCAATGCTTCTACCTGCTCCTTTTGGAAGATCATTCCCACAGATGAATGCCCTGTGTTAGCAGGAACAGCTTCCTGACATTAAAACGCACAGATTTAAATGGAAATGAAGCTCCACAAATGAAACAAGCCATAAGCACTTGCTAATTGTTTTTGGTTGTGCAACAGTAAAAATGCCTCTGATCCATTTTCTGCACGACTGTCTGCAAGATCCATCCCAAAGCTTTCTACCATACAGAAGCAAGCTGAAGGTTGTTTTCCTTTTATGGAGGCACTATAAGGCTATCACAGAAAGGCAAATGTATCTCAGGAGATGCTCCTTTTGGTGCTGGAGTGGTGGAAATGGATGAAGCAAGTGATTAATGGTTGGTGACTCTAACACCAACAGCCTTGGTGAAATAATCTATAAATAGCTTCAGCAGCAGTTGTGCCCTGTTCACAAAGTAACTAACTGAAGATTTCATCCATAAATATCTCCTTTTCTGCAAACCACCTTCAGCCAAGATTAAGAAGACAAAGCAATGACATCATTTGCCCTGGTGCTCAGTGAGTCCATGCTACTTTGGTCCAGGCAGGTGAAAGCCCACCAGCAACCCCTCAGTATCCATTTGGTGAGGGGACTGTGGCAGAGAAGCAATTTAATGGAGGACTGAGCATCCAGGAGAAGGGAACCACATGCTCAGATCTTACGCTTTCCTCCCTTTCCCCATGAGGAGAGAAGGAGACATTTGCCAGCATGCACGCAGAATGCTGCATTTTCAGAGGTGGCAGGTGAGCAGATTCATAAGGGGGCCAGAACAGAGTTTGCACCCTGTTTACTTCAGTCTGCTGCTCCACTAAGTTTACACACACACAGCTCTACCCTTGCAGCACATTTCTCTTCCCCACTCACACCGTTTCTCCCATGATGTTCTAGCGTTAGTCAAAATAACCTTGACTCCGTGGTGCTCCAGGTGTAACTAACCAAGTGCACATACAACGAGAACATCTTACTTACCCAGGAAAGAAACAGAATTTTTTGAGGTAGCTGGTCACTGATTTCTAGAAAGGGAAAGAAGAGACATGAATCACTTTGAAATTAAATTTTCTCACTTCTAGGACAACTATCACTGAAGAATTAAAACCGGCTCACAAATTAAACTGAGGAAGAGGTGGTGAGCCTGAGACAGCAGAGCTGAGTGGTATAAGGAACCACTGGGGCTGAAAACCTCAAAGATGAGTCACATCTGGTGAAACAAGCAGGTTTCCAGCTTGGAACAAAAGAGGAGTCCCTGCAAGCGCAGGTGTAAGGGGGGCTGTGTCCTTTACCGGTTTCACCATGGCTACCTCCTGAGCAGCAGAACTTGGGCAGTTGTTGACCTTTTCTTGTTGGCTGTGGAGCAAAAAGAAACACCAACAGGGTTTGCAGCTGACTTGGCTCATTGCAAGTAGCGCTCATTAATAAAGACAGTAAAGCTATGGCATGAGGAGGAACTGCAACCTAAGAGATGCCTGGTTGTGGAGAAGAGTTTCTTTCTGCTTTTCATTACAAAAGCAATTGCATTAAAAAGTACTGCACAGCAACACCGTAAAGGGTAAAGACTAGATTGATGGCAAAGCAAGCAGTTCCTTTAAGAACTTCATAATAAATATTTAATTTCTCCCTTCCTCCCATTTCTCCCCATCTTAAATTTCACATTTCTAGATTGAGCATGTTTTGGTTTCTTCTTTCTAAAAGTACATGTTGCTATTTTTTCATTTTGGACTTCTGTTTGCTTTGCTTTAACTAGGTGTGAGCAAGGACCCAGGAATGTGGTGCTTGGGGACAGTCAGCTTTCAAAAAGCATCTGTCTCCAGCAGCCACCTAGGCAATGGAGAGCCAATAAAGATTCCAGGATGGAGTCAGCCTTCAGGAGCACAGCAGGGACAAGGAGAGGCACACACTGAATTTCCAGGCCAAGCACTGGTAACACTTGACTGTGCTAACTGGCTGAAACCAGGATTTTGGCTTTTGTCAGCTTTTATTGCCGGGCAGCTCAGACTCCCCCATCCACCAAAGCACATGCCTTTTGTCTTGTGTATTCTTTTTAATCTTCCCCTCTCTTCTACCTGCTTCCTGCTGCCAAAGTTTCTATCCAATTCCACAAATGCTTTGAGATTTAAACAGAAAGAAAAAGAACAATTTCCACCTACTTAGTTGTTCTCAGAATAATTTCAGGGCTGCTATGCTACACGTCCCCCTGCTGCACGTTATACAACTGCTTACAGAGAGCCTTCTGGTGGGCTTCTTCTGGTGGGACATTGTACCTTCTCATGTGTTTGTAATCACCTAGATTGAGTGCACCTTCATAGGAACTCATACTCCATGGAACAACTCAATTCATGACTGAATTCGTTCAACTGAACCCATGACTGGGTTCATCCAGTCTTGGATAAGAGGCACAACCAAGCAATCCTGAAGTAGCCACACAGCAGTAAGAGAGCATCCCAACAGCACAGATCTAATGCTATTTAGATTATTTTATTGCAGGAAAACATTAATATTGCTGGTTTTCTCCCATCAAAAATGTGCTACCATGATACCAAGGCAGGAAAAAAGTCTGGTATTATTTTCTATGATGTCTTCCTGCCTGATGGAGACACTACAGTAATTAAAAGAGAGGATCTGTAGTGGCCCTCAGGTGTGGTGATAGCCCTGCTATCGCAAACAGCAGTTTTCCTCCAAAATTCTTGTTATTTTAAACTTTATATTATATTCCAGCCTCCATTGTCACAGTTCATGTGGTGCATACATAATGTCATTACACGGCTGTTCTCTCCAGAATACAGAGAGCACAAAACAGAATCTGAAATCACTGCACGGAACTGGAAGTGGAGCTTTTAAACAGGGCTCATACTTACTGCTGGCACTGCCTGCTTAGTGCTTAATTTGGGAGTGATTGCTAGAAGGAATACTTAACCCCTCGTGTTTACTTGAAGTTAGAGAATTTCTGCATTGCAGAGAAGTTGAGAAAGGGAAGAGAGAGACTGAGAAGTCTGGTGCTTAGATCCATATGGGCTGAGCTCTGTAGTCAGATGTGGTGTTTTGAAATTCAGAGGTTCTACATTACCTTGTTATTTAAGGGAGATGACAGTTCAGCAGTGGGGTGAGGGGGGACATGGTTTTAATGGCACTTGAACTCTGGCCAAGAAAAGAGAGCACTTGCTCAGAAAATAACTGTAGCTGCAGGCTTTGCTGCTGCTGTTCAAGCTGCTGCTTTTGCTCGTTATTCTGCAAAGTAACAATATGAAGCTGGTGCAGATTATTAACAAAGAGAATTGTAATTAATATCCAGGATATGCCCCACAACTTTAGTCTTCTAAGGAAAAGATAAGCTACTCCTGGAACCTGCTAAGAGTGAGATGAGACTTTCCAAATCTAAAGATCATTTGCATTTCTGTGGTTGGGTGATTACATGACAGAAAAAAAAAGCTCTTCTACATAAATATGAGATGCTTGTTCGACACTGCATAAACCGTATTAACTTATGATCAATAGCACATGCTTCAACTATGGCTGATGTGGAATTATTCTGGATACTATAAAATAAGAAACCCAAAACAGAGGGCATTGCTAATACTTACAACCCAATTAGTTCAGGGTTCTTCAGCTGCTCCTCTAAGTGGCTTCTTTTCTCCTCCAAGTCCTTAAAAATTCAAAAGAAAAGCAAACCACCATTAGTCCATCAGTCTGTACAATAAAAGTCAAGTCAGAGCTTATTAGGATGAGATCAACACCAGTGCTGCCCTTCTAGATATTATATTCTGCTCTCTCAAGTTGGCTGTGATAGAAATCTACGGGAATTTGCCCTCCTGGTATCAGTTTTATACCACAGTAACTTTCCTCATGACTTACGTTCCCAATAATAGAAGGTCAGTAATTTTAAAGGTGTGCTTGCTGGTTTGTAGACTATGGTCTGCAAAACTCCTAACCCAAAAGTTCTTGGGGTCACATTATTTTTGTATTACTGGCACCTCTACTCCCCACACTCTTTCCTCTATTATTTTACTCTATTGCTTTGCTGCTTGACACCTTTGTAATTAATTACCTTTGTAAAACCTATTATAGAATAGTGCTGGTCTAAACCAAGAAAGAGCATGTACTGTGATATGCAATAGGATATTGTACCTCTAAGATTTTTTTCTGTTGTTTGACTAATCCTCTTCCTTCTGATATTCCACTTTTTTCCTAAAAATCAACAAAATCAAATAGAACTTGTTAGAGGAAAGGTATTAATATTAAACCACTGCTATTCATTAAACTTTTAATGTACAGAGACTAGTAAAAAGGGACAAACCAGCAGTTTTTAGCCATCAAACATTTATCAGAGCTGAGGATTATGTGATCAGGTTGTGTGTTTGACAGTCTTTCTAGCCCCAGGAATTGTGGCTGACAGCAGCAGCGAAGGGAAATCTTACAGCAATGAATTTTCTATCTGTTTGGTAAAAGTCGGCAGCAGGATAGAAGACAGAAGCTGAAGCTGGTGTCCACGCTGAGATAAGCACTTTGAGGGTGGTTATGACTATTTTATCAGACCCAGAGGATCTACACGAGCAAGCTGCTCATGACCACCAGGATGGCTTTTTTTTTCATTATCAGCAGAAGCTAACACCCACAGCACCTGCGTGAGGTGTCAGACTGGTCTGACAGACAGCTCACTGGGAACTGGTGATGCCACAGAGTCACCCACAGCCCAGCTCAGCCACAGGTTTGTGCATGCAAACACAGAGGGGATGATGGGGGGATGCTGCGCTTGGGGCAAGATGTACATCAGCCAAGTGTCCTGGCTCTTCCACCTCCACAAAAACACGGATGGGGGGCTCAGTAGCTTGTGGGATGCAGAACACCTTGGGCAGAAAAGCATCCTCAGGAATTGGGTAGTGCTGGAAAGGACTGGGGACAGGGGGACAGGAACTGAGTGTGCCTTGGAAGTGATGGGGACCAGCAACATCCCACCCCATGGGCAGGAGCCCTGAGCACCTGGGTCTGAGCTTTGAGCAGGAGCTCAGACCAGAGATCCCCCCACAGTCCCTTCCCATCTGAATTATTCAGTGGTCCCATGACTCTGCTGCCTCATGAATCAAGTGGGCTTGGTTTATGGAGGCTTCTCCTAAATAAAAGTGTTGCTTTTCTGTAGCTTATCATGAAATCACAGACATTTGTACCATTTCAAAACTTTGCTGGAGACTTTGTTATGACAAATGCTTGCATTCAGTTGTTTTGCTGGGAAAAATAAATGCTGTATTCATACTGAAAAAAAAGAGAAACTATCAGCCAGTCAAGGGAGGGGGCAGGAAAAGGAATTTGTAAGTCAAAACAGTCTATTTTGTTTAGCACTGTGTTTTTTCAAAGTTTTACAATGATTGATGGAATAGGGAAGATTTTCTTTCCAAAAAGCTTATTTAAATCCCAGCTGTGTTTTTAGAGACCCAAGGCCCCTTCCACTGGAAGGACAAACCAAGGCATCAGCTACCCACATGCTTGTATTTGCTCCTGTGGTAAAACAGGAGAAGAAAGCCTGTTGGCACGAGGTCATTATCTTCCTCACGAAATAGGAGATTAGGAAACTGTACTGTTGAAAAGAGGGGAGTTTTGTCATGGCAGTGGCAACTAGCAAAATCTTTGGTGATCCCATGTCTGGGCAGAGTAAGACGTCACAGAGCTACCTTGCCTAAAGAAATTGTGGCTTCCCCCTCCCTGGAAGTGTTCAAGCCCAGGTTGGATGAGGCTTTGAGCAACCTGGTCTAGTGGAAGGTGTCCCTGCTGACAGCAGGGGGGTTGGAACTGGATGAGCTTTAAGGTCCCTTCCAACCCAAACCATTCTACAATTCTATGAGCTGTTCTTCATTGCTCTGGGGCAAGTCCAAATTTATAATCTATTTTTAATAATCTTATGGTTGACTCTCACATTCTCATGCCTACTTATTTCTTCACAAGGGCATTTTGATAACTTTATAAGTTCCTTTTCCTTCTCTTCTTACCAACTCCTGCAATCTATCTGTCACAAGAAAAGTGTTAGCAGTGGGTGAAGCTGAGCAGAGAGAGGCACGGGGAGACCTCATTGGGTTAGCGAGATGGGAGACCAAACACACGTCTTGCTCTAAGCTTTGCATGTCTCAATACCCATCCATGCTCTAAGCTTTGCATGTCTCAATATGCCATCCATAGGCATTCTTAATGCTAATTATGCCATTTGGTTTTATACCTATCAGAAAATAATTAATAAAATCCTTTCTGCACCAGTTATTTCTGTTTTTTTGGGGTTTTTTTTGTGGGTTTTTTGGTTTTTGTGGTTTTTTTTTACAAGCAAGACAATGGAGGAAGTGTGTGCGTGTGTGTGTGCATTCGTGTGTTCAGCCTACAACCCATTCCTTGTTCAGGTCTCTAAACTGGAAAGCCATTGGATGAGGAACTGGATTTTTCCTTATGCATGTAAAACACCCGGTGTACCAAACACTGTCCCTGGGTAAGGACCCTGTATGCCACAGGTTCGTTCTGGAGATAACATCAGTCAGTGTGTCTTTTATCTACATTCTTCCCCAGAAAAGATGCTCTTGCTCAAGTTAACCAGCTCTTAGGAAACAGATGTGTCTGGTCATTTCTGTGCATCAGGTCAAAATGTATAAATTATGTGTACTAGAGATCTTATCAAACCATTAATAGCAGCATATGTTATTATTTGACCACTTGCCTTCAAATGAGTTACATCTTCTGGAACCCGCTGATGCTTATGAAGTATATATTCATAGAATGTAGAAATCTGAAAATCAAAATCAAAGATATCATGAAGCAACAATGTGGTGGGAATTAAGAGGTTTTTACACTATTTTCTTTATACAAGGGTTCTTGATTCTTCAGACCTATGTGTTTCTGTTCAAGATGACAGAACGTTTGCCTGGGAGGCCAAGCTATGAAATAGACTGGCGTAAAGATCTGAAAATTTCTGAAGATGTGCCTTTGCAGGAGCAATCATTTTAGTTATGCTTTCCATGAAGGATGTAACTTAATTTTCAAAACATGCCTGAAATATTAACATAACAATAGATGTCACTTAAGAACACTGGTAAGATGAAGGCTGTCCTGAAGATAAGTTCTCAAGTACTTCAAAATGTATTTTGGTCATCTTTTCTGGTTGTCTTTAATTGTCAGGAAGTTCACACTATTTGGGAAGCACATAAAACTTGGGTTTTTTCCCTTTTTTGCAATTATCTAAAGTAGAATATCACTTGACCTCACAAGTTTTCTTTTACCATGATGTTGTTGGTCAGTATTTTAGTGTGTGATGGTACACATGCTCCCTCCTCGTTTCAGCCCAAAAGTACATGAAACAGAGGGTGAAAACCATTTTTAATCACCCAGAGAAATTCTGCTGACTGCAGTGAGACCAAGGGAGTACAAGCAACACGCCCACCATGAATCAGCTGCAGACACTGCAAGATGGTTGCATGTTCTTGACTGCAGACCCATTAGCAGACCCCAACCTACCTCCTCTATCTGCTGCTCCGGTTCTTTCTTGATCGTTGCAGAAGTGAAGCGCACATCTTTCTGTCTCACCTCAGTCCTTGGAGGCACAGGCAACGTCTGAAAACTACAGAACTACAGTGTCAGAGGAAGGATCACAGCCCGAGCCACCAGGAAAGGCAGGGGTGAGAGCATTAAAACCTAAATTCAAACTTCACCTTACTCATTTTGCATTGTTTTCCTCCCCCCATGTATTTTTTTTCATGTTACATGAGATGACTATAAAATAACTGAATCAACCCTTTTTATGTAACAACTTAATCCTACTTTTGACCAATGAAAGTTTTTTTATGAACTCCTCAAAATATGTTATTGCATTCCTCTTTTTCTGCATTTCTTCATTGTCTGACTTGGCCAAGAAGTAGGTGCACCAAAATATATACGGAACTACCTTATCTCACATTTATTTTAGTCTAACAAGAAAAAGGAAGTTGACAAAATCTTGGAAAGAAATTGTGTTTTCCTGGTGAGTTTTGAGTGGGCTGGGAAGTGCCTGTGCTTCTGCTCAGGCCTACATGATGCCAAAAATTGGTCACCTCATAACCTTGTTACACTAAATACTCTAAAAGTATTTTGCTCTCTGTTTGATCTAGGTGACACAGCAATAAGGGAACCTGCTCAGAGTGCACTCACCTCTGGAAATGTCTTTTTTCACTGAGGGGCTGCTTATTTTCATCAAGAAGTTTGGAAGCCATCTTGCTGATATCTGTCTTCACACTCTGTAGGGAAGGTCACATCTCAAAATGGTATCTTGCTACAAAAATATTGCACAGAAAAATCTGTTGTTTCGCACTAAACACCGTGTCATGTCCCATCTCCTGCAGAGCAGGAACAGGATGCTCAGGTGGACTATGTAATTTGCTCTCCCAAATTATTCATGTCTGACAGACTTCACAGTGGGTTGTCTCTTATATATTTGTAACACCAGATTTTTTCAGATTTTGAAGATAGGTTGGTAGAAAACCCATCCTCATACCAAGCTCTAACAGAACAATACAATTTAGTTCATAGCAACAACTGCCACAAAACCCCAAAAAAACCCTATTTGGCTCTTTTTATTTATTTATTTATTTATTTTTTAAAAAGCCATGGTAGATCTAATTTTAATTTTTAGTACTGCAATTGCTGAATTGATCCCTATTTCCCTTTTCATCCAGGGCATTTGGGCACAAATAGGCTCGTGGTCATCATACAAGATATAAGGGACTCGGGCAAAAGGACCAGTCCCCATCCAGGCTTTGGCTAGGAGAATCCCACAGGCATAGGATGATGTCCCCATGCTGTGACACTATTTGGGGTTTTTTTTTGGTTAGTTGGTTTGGGTTTTTTTTCTTGATGCCAAGCACAAAAAGCTCTGTTGAAATTCTGCACAGGCTTCCAGGGACAGAACAGCCCGCAGGAAGGGAGTTTTCAGAGGAGTTTCCCACAGCGCCCTGATTTTTACTGAGCAGAGCACATGAGAACAAAGATTAAGGAGGATTCAGACAACACCATGCTCTTAGACATCATCTCTAAAATGTGGGATAATCCCAGCTAATCCAGACACTCACACTTTTCTCCTAGGGAGGCCAATATCCTACATCCTCTCCTCTCTCTAAAAGCCACATTATTTAAGCTGCTTTATGTAGCTTGAGTTTCCTCAATTTCACCATCCAGGTAGAAAAATCATGTTAGATTTTTACAAAAGTTTGTCTTCTCTATTACTCTTTAAATACTTGCACTGCAGAGGGGAAGGAGTAGAGAATCAGAAGGCCCTGGGAGATGCTTGCATTATCTCTGCAGTCTTCCATCAAAATTCACCACTGTAGACCAAGCAAGCAGAAAGACAGACCTGGCAAGAACTCACAAAAAAATCCAGAAGCCTCTTCTGCACCATCACACTATTCTGCCACCCAGACTTATTTACACATCCCCAAAAAGGTGGACCCTAGAGCCAAGCCAGAAAGAAAACACAGTAAAATGGAAGGGAAATGAATAAAAACCTGATGCAGAAAGTAAAAGCTACAGTCAGAGGGCCATGCTCCCTGACTGCAGAAGATCAAAGATGAACTCTTTCCCAAACATGCTTACAGATATATTTACCACATCCAACCTCCCAAGGCTCTCGGGTGCAGTGAGGTGGCATAAAATAGTAATTTTTTAGTTAACAGACACTACTCAGCGTCTTGCCTTTGTTTTTTTCCAAGATGACTGTTTTGCTCCCAACTGGAAGAGCCCTGCCACCATCCCTGCAGCAGCACTGTCCCTGCCTGTCCCTGCTGTGGCTTTTTTCCCAGGATTGTGGTTTCAGTTCGGGCTTGTCGCTCCTCTGGGATTGTTATCTCGGAATGGGCCAGGCTTGGTTGGTGGGTGGTGAGCAATGGCACTGGGTATCACTCATTATATATTTTATTACTATTACTATTATTATTATTACTACTTTAATATAAGTATTATTTTAAGTTTTATTTTATTTCCATTATTAAACTGTTCTTATCTCATCCTAAAAGTCTCCTTGCCCTTGCCCCCAGTTCTCTCCCCTGTACCTTGGTGGTGGGAGGGGAGTGAGCTAATGGCTGTGTTTGGCTGCTAGCCCTGTGTTGGCCAAGCGAAACCACCACACCCCTTGACTCCATCACTATCTGACAACTCCCAGGCCCTGCTCTCTTGGCTGCAGGATTTTGCTCTCAGGGGTCGCATCCTTTGGCAGCTCACTGGACCTGAACCAACCATGCTCCCCAGCCAGGTGTAAGGTTCATTGATTTTAGCTCGTTATTTTTAAGTTTGGCTTTGAAATCTCTTTCTCCCAAGGGTCATTCTCTCAGGTACCGGTCACGTCAGCGGCACTATTAATTCTTGTTGCCAACAGTGTATATAACTTCCCTGTGTTGGTTCTGTCAGCAAAGCAGCTAAGCTCCTGGGGCAGAGAGGCAATTAATTTTGCAACACAGGGCTGCTTCATATTCAGGACCCAGTTCAACAAAGCACTTAAGTGAAGGAATAATGACTGACTTGAATGGGAATATTAGTGCTTAAAGTTAATTGTGTGCTTTTCAAATTGGGCCTTACATCATGCCAATCAAATCATTAATCTACCCCATTACAAGCTCCAGCTAACAAATACATACCCTGGACTTTCCTTCCTCAAAAGGGGAATCAGATGCAGATAGAACCTTGAAAAAGCTATCAATGTTCAGTAGTCACATAGCAAAGACTAAAAGTGTGTTGGCTTGTGCCTTGCTAACTCTCACCAACCAGAAAATGCAGTGTGCCAGCACTTCAGTGACAATTAGCCAAACACTTTAATGAACAAATGGGCTATATATTAAAAGCCAAACAGGGAGTTTTTCTTCTCCCTTGAAACAGTTCCAGTGGAATCTGAAAATTAAGTATTTTTTAACATCCTATGATGTACTAGATTAATTTGGCAGGCAGCCAAACACTGAACAGCCACTCACTCACTCTCCTCCTTCATGTTCCATAGGCAACAGGGGAGGATATTGGAGGGGTAAAGGTAAGGAGACTCATAGGTTGAGATCAGAACAATTTGATAAGAAATATAATAAATAAAATTAATAAATTTAATAACTAAATAAATTAAATAAAGAAAATTAAACTCAAAATAACAATAATAATGATAAAGATAGTGATAATAAAAGGATACATAAATGAGCAATGCACAATGCAATTGCTTACCCCTCACCGATAGCGATCCTGGAGGAGCAAAAAACCCAAACCAGAAACTGCAATCCCAGAAGAGCAAAAGAGAGATATTTTCAGCCAGCCTTCATTTATATATGAACATGATGTTACATGTTATGGAATATCCCATTGGCATATTCAAATGCCAGTTTGGGTCTGCTAATTTTATTATGCCCTTCACAGTTTCTTTTGTGCCTGCAGACCAGCAAAACATGGGAAGTTGGAAATTCCTTGATTTCTCAGCAACAACCAAAACCATCAGTATATTATCAACATTTTTCTCATACCAAATCCCATATTGAAACCAAAACACATCACTATTCTAGCTACTAAGAAGAAAATGAGCACTATCCCAGCCAAAACCAGGACACATGAGTTCTGAGATTTCTAGTACACGTTGCAGTAGGCCCACCAAAAAGTACATCCAAGTGACAGAAGGATTAACCATGTAGGGAACACAGGAAAGCCAGGATGCTATCTGCAAGGTTATGCAGAGAAGAGCTGAAGATAGTTATTAGGAGTGATACATAGCTGTGAAGCCAGATATATTCTCACATGGGTGTAGGCTACAAGCAGGCTCATGAAACAAACCACCTCAAAGCTCTTGCTAACTAGCAAATGATATCTTCTTCTGCACAACTGTATTTAGAGTAACCACAGAGACATCCTAACCTAAATAAACTTATGAGTTTATCAATTAAACCACATGTTTCTACAAGAGAAGACTACAATGTCAAAACTTTCAACTCTTTCAACAAAAAAACCCTGTGTGATGGACAAAACCTGTGATGCAGCTGTGGTTGGAGTGGTTCATTCAGCAAGCTACTGGCTCACGATGTCTTCATTTGCCATGCTATTATTGAGGTTTGTGGGGAGCAGCCCAGCTAAGCTGTCATTTTTCAGAGACAGTTTCTGAGGAACTACAGATGCTAAAGGTAGATGCACTGCTCCATGCTAACGTACAGGATTCAGTAACCTGGACCAAATTATTGCTGCAGCCCTTGTCTGACCAGCTGGAGCTGGTGTTACTTCCACTAGTCCCCCAAATGATTTTCTTTGTTTAATTTTAAACAGAAGAATGATATTGCTGTTGTTGCTGTTTTAGATTCATCATGTAGTTTGGTTTTGTGCCTCTTTGCATTTTAGAGATGTTCTTCTCCATCTCAGCCTCTAGGGATGGGTTAGTGCAGTGCACTGAAGTCTTCTCTGGAAGTCCACTGCTGTCACTGTGAAAGAGGAACTAGAAAGCTGGCTGTAATGATAATTAGCATGCAGTTTTAGTTGTGTAGGTGTGTGATGTGTTAGCAGGGAGTGTTTATTTTCAGTTAAGACATCTAAAACCTGCATTCAACTATGTTCAGCTGTGGACTATGGAACAAGTCTGTCTAAACCAAGACATAGCTGTGTGTGTGTACGCACGTGTGCGTGGATACATGCACATAAAGGGATAGAAAGGGGAAAAAAAAGAGCTGCCTGAGATGAAATACTCTTGGCTTTGCATCCACTTCTGAGAAGACCTAGAGATAGGAATGACATCCAGCCTTTTAGGAAGAAGCCATGTCTTGACCATGGAGAGAGTGGGAGTGAAGCCTTAAGACACTTTTCCCATAGGCAGGGTGGTACAGAAGGTCACTGACTGAAGCAATAATGGTGTAGGAGGTGAGACAAGAGGCCTAGGTAATTAGGAGGATGTTGGCTCAGCTCAATTTAAAACAGGGAGAGTTATTTCCTCTGAGAAGCTTTACCTTCACTGCCAGCTCAGACTGTCAGGCTGTGATTGTCTCTCAGCAATGTACAGAACGCAGCCAGCACTATGGGGCTCTCACGCCGAACACCAGCCCCCAAGCACATCCATAATGAGTTCAATTTTAGCAGCTATAGCTCAGACAAAATATATCTAGGTTCAGTGTTCAGCTGACTCAACAGAAAGTATCATCCTGGGCTTCCCATTCATCACATCTCCTAGAAGGATTACCAAAACAGTGCGACTGAGGCAAATAAGGGAGGCCCAGCCTTCGGGCTGAGCATCCCAGGTAGATGTGGTTAACCCTAGCAGCTTGCTGGAGGCTACAGTGTCAGCCCTCTCCCTGTCTGCATCCTCCCAGCATTTAGAAAATTGGAAACGCTGTCTCCCAGATGGAGAAAGCTGGCTCTGAGAAAAAGCTAGACAGAGAGAGAGTTGGCTTTGTTCTGCTCAAATTTCCCCATTCCCTGACTTTTGAGTGCCTGATTGTGCAGTCTCAGTGGTGTCATATTCCTGACTTCATGCCTTTACTTCTAATTTCTTTTTTCTGCTTGTGCTTCTTTACATGTTATGGCTGTCTTCTTCGAGACACCACTTGCTCTTTACAGACCATGTACTTCACTCTGTGAAAGTACTGGGCTACTGCTCGCAGTCATTCACAAACCAGCTCTCCTGTCCTCCAGTGGAAGGTGAAGTCTTGTGGTCACCAGATGCAGAGGGCCTCACTTGAACAAGCAAAGGGTTTGATTGTTCTGTGGTACAGATGTCTGTCCTATTTGGACAGCTGAATGGTCATTTATACTTCATTTATCCAGAGATTTCTTGCTGGCATATGGGTAAAAAACACCACATCTCATTTCATCACTGCTCTGCATCCATCATGAGTTTTGAAAGTGTAATTTCACTTTTTTAAAAAAAAAATCTCTGTTTTTTCCAAGTTTGTTTGCTCAAAGAAGGATGTCTGCCATGAATGCTCAGATAATGGATGCCTGCATCTTGTTTTTAGTAGACACAGTGCATAAAGTACTTCAGCTCCTCTTCCAGGTGGTTGTAAAGACTTTATTTTCCTGTATTTTTTTTTAAGCTAGATTTGGCAACCATGACAACCACATGCTAGCATCTGAACTGGGATAAAAATAGGGATATTTTTATGCCTTACTTGGATTAGCTTTTCACCTCAGACAGTTCCCAGAGGCATGGCCCATGGCTTAAGTCTGGGAACCCTCCCAGCAGACCAAGAGTTCTGTGGTTATTTCAGGAGAGGAGGCAGACAAAAGGTGACTCCAACACAGAAATCCTTGGAGTTCCTTGCATTTCCCGTTTGCTTTGCAAAAGTAAGTCACACACTTTTGCAGCAAAGGAGCTGACATGCTGCAAAATTTCGGGACACCTCTCTTGCTTGGAGTGGTTTCACTGCTTCTAGTATCTAATCTACCTTTCTTGTGTCTAGCTGCTTCCTTCTCCTTGCTGACCAAAGTCTTCAACCACATTTCACTGATAAACTGCACTGGAAAACCCAAATGGCAGAATATAGATTGTCGCTGCCTCAAAACCAGTTCTGTCTGCCCATAGACAAGCTTGTTCCCAAACATGGCCACCATAATAGCAGAAGCAAAGGGTGCTTTCTATTTCATTCTCTGCACAACATTGCACTTCACAACCAACCAGCTTTGTTCTTCAAGTGTTGCAGCAAAAAACATGTCAACCTGCACTATGGGAGGGATAAACCCTCCAGAGAATTCATTGCCAAGGTGGATAACTGAAGGCTTCAGCATCCACTCTTGACCACTGCCTGCTCTTCTATCTTGTGGTAGATAGAAGAAATATTTGTAAAACTTATCCATGCCTCTTCTGGCTAGTAAAGATCAGCTAAAATCAACTGTGCCCTATTCTAGCAGAAATTATTCACTTTTTCCTCTAACAAGGCAATTCTTTGGCTTGTCTGAAGAAGTTTAAGAACCTTTTCAGTGTTCAAATAATCTACACATGATCCAGAGACCAATATAGTTACCATTGTATCTTTGATTCCAAGGAAAAAGACATTGGAGAAAATAGTAAAAACTCAATGCAAACAACAAGCATCTACCATGTTTACTGAACACTTCTGGTCAGGCCTATGAACATAGAGAAAAAATATACAAATTACTGAAGACATCTTCTTTTAAGTTGGGGCAACATCTTGATGCTTAAACTCTTAAGTCTCCTTGCAGCCTTCCTCAATCTAGGCTGCACTGTATCTCCCACTCACTTGTATAACATTCCTGGAATGATAAAAGTCACAATGAGCAATTTCTGTTGGTGCTTCTCACAGGCTTATCCACTACCCTCCTCTTCATTCCTCAAAGAGATATTCAGAAGCAATGAATAGATATCTTCTGATCTGCTCTCAGAAACACACCAAGGATATATATTTACAACTCCTATTTTCCTCAGATGTAACTGTAGTCCTCACAGAGATACTACTGTACTGCACAGAGTAGGAAACAACACTTGGCTGAAGACTCGCTTGCTCAAGCTATTTGTGTCCAGTGGCACTTTGATGCTGCTAGTATTTTCTTCCTCACAATGCATCAGACATTTAATATAGAAAGTTGAAAGGGTTTTGCAGCCTATGGTGTGGTGTAGCACATCAAACAGATGTTTGGTTGAACTTCTGGTCCATTAATATGTGTTTTCTGATTGCTAGAGAAAGGCCATGATAAGTAGCAACTGCCAAACTCTGATGTTGTTCTGATTATAACTATCTTTAACCATCTAGGAACTGGGAGAGTGTGTTATCGTGTTCATTTGCTTTTGACCCTTCAAAGATTGCTACTGTTGAGCTGAAAAAGAGTCAAATATATCTCATCTGAAAGAATAAGATTGGGGAGGAGTGGGAAAGAGAATAAAAGACAAACATGTAGGTGGTCAGGAAGTGCAGTCTGTTCTTCTGGTGACAATAAGCTTGTTGGGCATGGTCAAGTCATCAGGACAAATTACTCCCCAAATCAAGCAGCTGTGAAACAGCTGTTGACTTACTGTTAGAGTTTTTACTGCCTACCCGAGGGACGTTTTACTCTGGCAGAGCATGGACACGTCAGTGCCTGCAGGGATCCAGCAGGCTTGGGAGTTGTTGCAGCAGGGCTGCCAGTCCTTGTGATGCAAACAGTGGGCACGGTGGGAAGATTCCATGCCTGGTGCCAGCACTGTTTACATCATCACCAATGGCCACCAACTGCTCACATCCCACAGGTCCAGTCCATGGGGCCTGATGTTCATCCAAGGTTGCTGAGACTTGTTGTTACTTTTACAAGGATACTCTCAGTCATATTTGTAAGGCTGTGGGGATCGATTTTGGTGCAAATCTGTCTGGAAATAGTATCCAGGCTCATAAAAGATGAGGCAATTTTGAACAGCCAGGCAGGACTGACTGAGAACAAATCCTTTCTGACCAGCCTGATTACCTTCTACAATGCTATGCCTAGCTCTGTGGATGAGGGGGACCAGTGGGTACTGTATACTTTGACTTCAGCAAGGTCTTTGACACAACTTTCCACAGTATCTTTATCTCCAGATTGGTGAGATATGGCTTGAATGGATGGCAGCAAGTTGGGTGAAAAATTGGCTGGCTAACTAGGCTCAAGGGGTTGGGATCTATGGTACAAAGTTTAACTGGCAACCAGCTACCAGCAGCATTTCTCATCTGATATTGAGGTCAATAATGTTTAACATTAATGGTATTAATGACCTGGCTGATGGGATGGAGGGCACCCTCAATCAGCTTGAGGATGATGCCAAATTAGGACAGGTGGCTGGTACTCTAAAGGGGCATTCAGGGGAACCTGGGAAAGCTGGAAAAATAGGTTCACAGGAACCTCATGAGAGTCAGCAAAAGCAAATGCGAGGCCCTGCGCATGGGAGAGAATAAGCCCATGAAACAGTACCACCTGGGCACTGCCTGTCCAAAAAACAGGTTTGCAGAGAAAGACAAGAGGGTACCTGGTAGATAAATTGAACATGAGGCCTGGCAGCCAAGAAGACCAACCACATCCTGGGCTGTGTTACCAAAAGCGCAGGCAAACCTTATCACTTTCTCCAAATACTTCATGAAGGGCAGTAGAAAAAGGTGGAGGTGGACACTTCTCAGAGCTACACAGCAATGAATATAGGCTGCACCATGGGAAATTCCAGTTACATGTCAGGAAAAAAATATTTTCGCTATGAGGGTGGCAGAGCATTGGATCAAAGGCCCAGAGGCAGTGGGATTTCCATCCTTGGAGATATTCAAACTCCATTGGACCAGGCACTGAGCAGCCTGACATAAACTGTCCCTGCTTTAAAACAGATGACCTCCAGAAGTCCATATCCTATATTACCCTAGGACTCTTCAAGTAGATCAGTCTTTAAGAACCATGGGTAAAGCTACACTCCCAGGGAAAATGCAAACTTTACTCCTCTAAGAAGCAAAGTCTTGGGGATATTTACTGCTCCATGTAAGTGCTGAGGATAAGCAGCTCCTTAAAAACTTAGAGCTGCTTTTGGCTTGAGGCAACAGCAAGGTTACTGGATTTCTCAGGTCAGTGTAAAAAGGTTACTTCTGGAAGCCTTCCTTGCTGTTACTGAAAGGCAAAATACAGCCTAGGGGTTAAAGCATAAGACATGGTATTAGCAGAGAAGTAGTCTTAATTCTGATTCAGTAGCAGACCTGCTAAGTCACTTGGAAGAAATCATCTGAGCTCTTTTATGCGTTACCTTCCCAACATGTGATGCAGGACTAGTAGGTTATTACACAGTTGAGAAAAAAAAAAACAACACTGTTTTTAGTTTTTGCAGTTGGGTGTAGTGGAAAATATTGCTGTACTTTTTATTTGATAAAAAATATTATTATGTCTTTTTTTACTTGAACTAGTTGTAAGTTTTAAACTTCAGATCACTAAAAACTTACAAGAATATTTTCTAAGCTCAACCAATAATTGGAGCAATATTTTCCTTACTAAGCCCTAAAAAGAGCAGTTAGAGCTTGCTAGGGACAGTATGATATTTTCTCCAAGTATTGCTTTTTATCTTGTAGAATCTTAACACAGGGATAAAATAGAACCTTTAATGAGCTTTTGGATTTAAAAGTCCCCAAGCATAGCCCCTTAATTTGGAAGAAAGAGAATATCCTTATTCTGAACGCTTTCATTATTCATACTGAAACTCCTGGGAACGTGTATTCAAGTTTTTGAAGAGAAATGAGTTTGCCCTGCTACTCCTTGTGTGACAGGTTTTGCAGCTATTCTGCTGCACCACAACATTTGGAAATTAAAAGGGGTGAAGGAATAGCAGCACCTTTACGTGTGCCTCTGCTGCTCTGACAGATTTCTGGTAGCAGATATATAAATTGGATACAATTAAGAATATAGCCAACAGCATATAATGAAGAGGATCACAATAATCTCATAGCAAATCCCTGCCAAAACTTGCTTCATTTCACATGCCTTATCCCCCTCATTTATAAAAAGACTGTGTCAATACAGTTCATTTATAAAAAAGACTGTAGAGGACAAAAACCACATGCAGAGCAGGTACTCACAACTCTTTGGAAAACTCCACTGTTTGATAACGAGAGAGAAGCATTTTGGGAGTGCCAGAAAGTATTCAGCCTTGCAGACTGCCCTGCTTCAGGATTACTACATGTGTTTTATCACTGCATCACAAAGAAAGTGCCTGCCATGGCTCTCAGATCAATATATTCACCTCCCAGGTGTCATCTGATCACCTGAGCAAATGCTGCTGAGAGGCTGAGTGGCCTTGGTACCACAGGAGAGAAATACCTGTATTTATATATCCACATCCAAGACTAGAAATGCATCCTCCCATGTGTGCTTTTCCACTTCCAGTCCAATTAATCCTCTTTCTTTTTTGCACCTGTAACTGCTCACAAGCAGATACCTTTTGTAATAACTGGAAATATTTAATATGCATTGAACAGAACATGAATAAATAAAAACCCCAAGCACATCTGCATCAATAGACTTCACACATGAGCTGATGCCATTGGTCTGATCACCCTTGTCAGCTGTTTGTGGTTTCTGGGCAATGGGTGACATTTCAGGAAGCAGGTAGAACTGGGTGGCAGTTGCAGTTCCTCAGCAGCACTTCTCTGCAAAGTCGAGGAGTTGTACCAAGTGAGGCGAGACTCTTGCAATGCCACTGGAGTGCCTGTGGGTAAGTGCTGCCAAGGAGAAAAAGGGAGTATTTTACCCCTCACCTTGGAGAGGAGGAGGGAAATATTGTTAAACTCAAATGAGAAAGCTCCAGATCTGGATGGAGCTTAATGGTTCCTGGTGGGAGGTAAGCTTAAAGCAAAGCTGGGAGGAAATGTTATAGGGTGGAAGGTAAAAGTGCTTCAGGTTTTCAGTCCACTGCAGCAGTTGTGAATGTCAGCTTTTGTGAAATCAGTGGAAGCAAAGTAGAAGGTAGCTAAAAGTGTATTTTGGGAGTCAGCATTGCAGGAAAAGCACCTGTGCTCCTTTTAAAATAGCCTCCACACTTCCATAATAATTTCTGAAAATTAATCTATTGAAAGAAAATGTAAACCAGAAAGAGTGATGTTATTGGCTTTGATGGTCAATTTTTAAAATAAAGATATAAGGAAATTTCCATACTGCTTTCCATATTAGCTTTCTCATGTGCTTTCATACTTTTCCATGAAGACTCAATTTTTCAAAACCACCTCAGATGCTGAGGATCACAAGTGCCCCTGATAGTCAGAGGGTCATCAGCTCTGCCTTCATTTTGGTGGTTTTGGGCACTTTCCCTGATGCTCTCAGATGCCTGCACAGCTCAGCAAGGATGGCTGGTGGGTGGTTTAGTGTCCACTTGTTGAGGAGCTTTGGATGGCTGGCTTAGCCACTGGTTATCTGCTCTCATAATGAATTTTACATCTCTGTCCTCCTGTTGCTCAGCATGTACAGGAGGCAACAAAGGAACCCTGGGTGACAGGTCTTTTCATTTTATTCATGTAGCAGAGCTTTCTTTTGTTAGCTGGGAAGAATGTCTTTCTCAGTGATCAGGGAAAAAAAAGGCATGAACTGAGTGATACAGACAAATCAGACAAGACAGAGCTGTGGCTGGAGGACAGGGAAAAGTGGTCAGAAGGTACATTGGCAAAAATGGGCTGTGTCACCAAATGCAGACTGGTGTATGTGTGTGTTATTCGGGTAACTATGCAGTGGTGGTCTGTCTGGAGTCCCTAACTTTGCTGGGTGATTATCTATCAGGTGCATTGTTTTTATCTCTGCAGCATCAGTGGAGCTTTTTTCTCCCCCTGCTGTGTACCCACAGCTCTGTGCCCCACCTGCTGAGAAGACAGAAAGTAGCAGAATTGTTTTTTCATCTTCCACTTCGAGCTGTACCATTGCAGTGCTCATCTTTCTGAAAGCATTATCAGTTGAAGTACACAAACAACTTACAGGAGGGAAAACTAGGCTGTGCATTTGAAGGGCACTAGATGCTCCATAATAATTGTCCACACACTTGCTGTTGTCCAGGAGCATCTCACTATATGAGAGCTTAAACCTCCCTGGTTCTTAACACCCATGGAAAAGGATTGCTCCTTTGAGTATCCTGTTTATGTTTAGCCCCCAAAAAAGGGTATGTGCTGCTCTGCAGGTGATGAGCCAAACACGGACTCATCTTTCTAAGAGAACTGCTGTGAAAATCACATATTATTCAGAAGTGATGCTGAGCACAGTAGGAAGCGTGATGGCTATTTTGCTTTGCTTTGTTGCATGATTATATGCTATAGAGTTGGGCTTCATTTGGTATGTAAAGGAACCAGCCTTTCAAGTACAGTCAGAAGCGACTAGAGTCTGAGAAGATTCTGCTCCCCATTTTATAGGTGAAAAAGCTAGCAATAATCCTGTTACCATTACATATAGATTCATATCGTGATGACATTGTCATGACATTTAGCTGGTCTTCACAAACCATCTGAACACCTTTCAAAGCTAGATTGAATAAAGGGACTATATTAATGACCTGCCCCGGATTTTGTCTTACCATATCTTCTCCTTACTCAAATGCAGAAACTTCTGCAGCACATTTTATTTTTATAAGGTTTTTTTGTTTGTTTGTTTTAATAAATGAGCTGTTACAAATTTCTGTAAGTGGTAAGAGAGGCAATAGCTTGGGCAGAGAGATTGCACCAAATTTGCAGCTTTGTAGTGGTTCTTAGTTTATGGTTCTTAGTCCCAGAGCCATCTCAGAGAGGGATCACTTTATCCTTATCTTAAAGAGTCTCTGAGAACTGCAGGTGCTCATCATGATCTTCATTCTGAAACTGGGAGTAGCTGCTTTGAAAAAAAACAAGGCTAGGGCTGTAGAGGATCTTGAAGAGAAGGAACATGGTCCTGATGTATGGGAAGTTGAAACAAAGAAGTTCAGGGAGAAAATACTTAAAAAAAAAAAAAAGCATAAAAAAATATAATACTGGAACCTCTCACCAAATTAATTGACTTCTTCCTAACCTAGAAGAGATCTCTGGTACACAGCTGAAATTAAGTTCATGTGAGGATAATGTTAGATGTGGGAACAGAATGAGCTCAGATGCCCAGTAACTTCTCTAGGGGAAACTGAATCTGAAAACCAAGTGGAGATAGCTTTGGAAACAGAATTCCTTATTTTATTGTTCAGCTCACTGAACAGAGTGAAATCTTTCTTCTTAAGTGATATTAAAGGGAAAAGAGTTTTAGCTGAAATAAGAGGCATAAGGGAAAAGCTGGAGTGGATACTCAATAAGCATTGCTTTATCTGCACTTTTCATTGTGCTAATGATACTTAACAGTGAATGGTGAGAGCTCTCACCATGAGGGCTGTAGAAATCATTAAATCACTTTCAGCAATGATCCTGATGTGATGGTGCAGAGAGAAAAGAAAGCTAGCAACGGGATTCTCTCCTCGGTCAGTTGATGCTTCTCATTTCCAATTCAGTGGTTCAATTAAGCACATTAACTGTGTGCTTTATTTTCTTAATCTCCCCAAAGATATCAACAGGAAAGCTATTTGGGGGATATCTTTTCTGTGAAAATGTATTTGAAATAGTGCTAACTTGAGAACCAGAAGCAATGGGGCTAAGGAGGCATGTTGCTATGGGCAGTCTCAACAAATGCTGTTGAGAAGCTAAAGGGCATGTCACTGCCCTACTGCAGCTATTTTGCTCTGGGATTAGAGCTCGTATCTGCACAGGGTACCTCCTACACCACGGAGTGTTGTACCAACTTATGTTGGTGCTATTTTGGGATTCTTTCCACTATGCTTCACTGACTCCAGCTGGATTTTACCCCATTTATTTATTTATTTATTTATTTATTTATTTTTAACATCTATCTCGTAGGGCTCATAATATCATGCAAGAATGTCCTATCAATCTGTCTTCAGGTAAGAAGAGCTAGTAAGAGCTATAGTGAATAATGATGCTAAATATTTGGCACTTATGCTTTCCATTGATCAGAAAGTTGTACAGAACATCAAGTAAACTGGATGAAATGAAAAGAATTAAGTTAGGCAGGGAAGCTAATTGATACTTTATTGTTCTTAATTATATTTTTTACAGAGAGATCTAAAGACCAACCAAGAATAGGGACCCAGTGGCATGGTGCTCTGTGCCACAACACAGGGCAGTCCAAAACCAAATAAGCAGATTTGGGCAAGAACTATCACATGTGGCTGCAAGCAGCATGACCCAAGATTTTCTAGGGGGTCCTGTGTCAATGAGATGGGGAAAAAGGCTTAGGGGAAGCAGGTCAGAAGGATGGTTGGACAGAGGGCAGGTGTGGGTTCTCCTCCCACAGCCCAGAACAGCAGCTCTTACCCTGGGTGTCTCTGCAGCTGCTCCTGGCTGGACTTTTTAGCTGCATCCTAAACATTTCAGCTGAACTTCAAACAGGCAAAATCTTTAAAAAATGCATCAGTAATGAGCTTACTCCTAACACAATTAGCTTCACTCTTTGGCAAATGCACTGAAGATCTTAATTTAACACAAATGCTTACTGAACAGAAACCTCCAGATTTAACAGCAAAATGAACCACTTCAGCCCTAACAATTTGATGCAATAGAGGACCCAAGTGCATACATCACCTCATTCCATTATGCTCTTGCAAATCAATGCACTTTATGAATACAGTGTGGAATAATTCCCTTGCAGTAAATTCCTCATTTCTGAAAGAAATAGGAGGAACTCTGGATTCCTGTCTAACCCAACTGTTTTCCATTGTGCTTATGCTGAGGTAAGAAAGCATCTTCAGTATCAATCTAGCAGTACTGGTCCTAAGCTCTGCTTTCTGCACTGCTTCTAGACACACACTCTCAGACTAATGCAGGGAGGTTTGTTCCTCTGCCAACACAGGCAACACATTTTAGCATAATAAATTTCAGAAATATTTGTATGTGTATATTCAGCATGAAAGTGATCATTAGTAAAATGATTTTTTCCAGCATTTATATTACCTCTGCACTCAGATATCAAATGAAATAAACAGTCTGAGAATAAAACAGTATTAGCAACTGCAGTAAATATTTTGAGGGTGAATAGCTATAGACTTGTGCTGTAATTTATTTATTTCTTTTTAATATTGCTGCTTACAACATGCTGCCTGCCTCAGCAGGCAATTAGTGAGAGGCTAGTATGGAGTTCAAACAAATTTTAGGATGAGCACTGTCTTTTCAGTTGAAGGGAAGGGCTTTTTCTTCTCAGAAAGGTATACATGCATATCGGATTGGCATGGTACCGCATCTATGATTTCATTCTCTGCAGTCTAATGTCATCCTTACAGCAGGATAATGCATCTCCTTGTCAATCAGCTCCCCTCTCTATTTTTTTTATCACTGTGAGAAGCAGCTCTGATAACGAGTGAAAAGCTGTTCTGGATTCCTGATGAAAGGAGTATCTCCTGAAAAACCTACTGGCATGTGGCAGATGTGGACTAGTAAGATCCCGCAGAACAAGATAATATGAAAGTTGGTGATAGACTGCTGGAAATGTGCAGTTGTTAAAAACTGAAGTAAGATGTCGTCTCAAAAAGGTTCATTTAGACTGGAGTCTGCACAGATATCTTTTGTGTGTGGTTCTGATTGCTCTTCTCATCCTCAGTGACAAACACTGAGGCCAAAGTAGAGTACCCATAGAAAACAGAAGCAGGTATGGGGAAAATTGGGCAAATTATTAGTGTTAGAACAGTTGTTTTCTAGGTTTATGATCCCTTCCACACACATTATTAAAGAAGATGTCCAACAGAGTTTGATGTGGATTTAGGTTTTGTTTTGTTTGTAGTACTTCTCTATCAAAAAATCTGGATTATGGTAAGAGCTGAATGAAAATTTGAGGTGGTTTTATTGATATGCTATGCTTCTACATGGAATGAGGTGCAGTTTTGGTGCTTCCAAAGGAGGGAAAGGTAATGAGATAGACTGAATGGGAAATAGACTTTCTCCACACCACTCTGCCTCAGGTACTTTTAAGCAAATTTCTTTTGAGTAATAATGCCCAGGAGTAGTAACTTGTGAAGTGGGTATTTTTTCCCCCTAAATTAGAAAAGGGAACTAGGAGGATGTCACCAGATGTATTTCCACTTTTCAGAGGAGCTCGAATTTATACCTCTGCTGTGCAAAGATGTGTAAAACAGGAATTGTAAGTCACATTTGCCTCCCTATACTTTTCTAAGATGTTGTTTCAAATGTGTCACAGGCAGTATTTCTCACTCATCGGCTGCCTCGCACCACATGGGTGACAGCAATGAAACACAACTGCTTCAGAACCCAGATAGAGATATTTTAAGAAACTTCTTGTCTCCAAAATGGTTTTGGCTGTTATTGATACCAAACATTATTCCTTTTGTAGATAATTAAGATCTTTATATTTAGGTGCTTGAAATAGTGAGGCACATTAGAAATATGACTTGAAAATATAATTTTGTTGGTAGTAGTTAGAAGTTACTCACTGTAACTACATACTACCTTTCAGCTATTCATATTAGCAGCTGATATTTAACTAAATTGCAATTAACCTGTCCCATTTACAGCTTAATAACTGATCTAGCCAGTCTTACCTACTAGGACCAGTAGGGAGGGACTCTGAGTGGGTCTGGGGTTTGCGTAAGGAGCACAGGATGATGCAGACAATGCTCTCCCTTTACCTCATCCTTTTGCTTAGGAAGCAGACACTACTTGAGGACACTGCTCTGATCTATCCTAAGAAAAGGCCTGAGGAAGAGGTGAGCAACATTTGGTGTTGGTCAGCCCACAGGTACATCTAGTAAAACCATCTCTTTCACAGTCAAACATACATGGATTTTCCCCAGTTTAGGAAAGGACAGACGATATGAGATGAGTTGTCAAGAAACTGAAGCTCGTTTAATCTGACCAGCCTCTGACAGCTCTACTGTAGGATTTTGGAAGATGGTTTCAAAGAAACCTATTTTCATGCTGTAGATGTGATGCGCTGCTTTATATTCAGGCAGAAATCAGAGGGAAAATTGAAAAAGCAGAGCCCTGATCTGCTGTCCCACCATAGTCAATCAGAGGTGTCATTGCTGAAACTGGAACTGAACACTATTAAAATTGCACACCAGAGAGGAGCATCAGGCTCATGGCTTACTGCAAGACTTATACACAACTATGGGATAATGCATTTATATTTACTAATATAAATGAATTTGACATGATGGATCTGAATACACAGAGGGAACAATGAAGGCTAGATACCAGTATTGAAGAAGTTTTTTGACAATTCAAGTCCTGATTCTTTTATGAATGTAATGAGGAATGGGGTCTAACTCCTCCAATGTAAGAGAAAATTATATAATCAGGGAATATTTTGTTAGTTCTGAGTTTTCTGTCTGGCAGAAGTCTGATCTACTGTCCAGCAAAGCTGATTTATTCAGAAAAACGTCAATAGCACTTTGGGGAGTATTTCAAAACTCACTCTCAGTAATGACAGGTTTAGAGACTCCTCTGGGGGCCTGATTTTCTGCTATCAACATCAGCTTGGTGTTTTCAAGAGCATCATTCCAGCTTTACCCTCAACTAACTGAAAGTCAGTTTACCCACAGTGGATTTAAGATGTTCAGGTGGATTTTACCTTTTCTTTTACCACCTACATAACTGAAGGAGAGGAGCAGTTTTCCAGAAGACCCAACCACCACACCTGCATACTTCCTACCACCCAGTATGGTCCACTTCTGAAATAGCACTCCAAATCCTTGAGTCCTGGCACAATAAATGTAGAAAAACAAAACACCTGGGTTGCTGTGGTTATTATCTGTACATCTCCAAATTCAAAACAGCTGAAAAATCCCTAACAGCATGTATTCTGCCTGAACATAAAGGATGTGCTTCTCATTTCTCAAGGACCTTTCACATAATCCTGAGGAAAGGAGCCTTGATGATGCTCAGATGTCAGGCTAAATAGTCCTTGAAATCTGGGATAGACTCCCAACTATTATTAAACATTCTTGGCCCATGAAATTGTTGCTATAATCCAAATTCAAACTAAGTGAAGGTCTGGTCCAGGTGATATAGTAGTATTGTGCAAAATACTTCTTTTAGATTTTGAGTTATTGCTAACACCTGCAACAATTACTCCAAACTTACAAAATAGGTACTTTTCTAGCACCTGTGTTTAAATTCAGCTGATGAGTGATGTTCCAAAATGATCACTTTCTACCACCAGCTCAGTACATTACTGGTGAAAATGTAAACATACTAGTCTGGAATCTATTCTTTGAACTGCACTAAGAGAAATACACTCCAGAGATTATACAAACTGTTGGTAAATCTTGAGGAAAAATTGCACCAGTTACGCAGGGAAAATGAATTGCAATCATGTATCAGGCTTTCAATACTTATCTAGATCTTAACACTAACTACAGCTTGGAGATGAACAAAGATAATGAAGATGTCTATCTCAGACCATGCTCTGGTATTTCAATATTTGTTTTAATCCTGGGTCAGTGCAAGGATTGAAGATTTGCTGAATGCAAATATATGGAAAGAAGTCAACTTGGAAAGTCATTTGTGATGACTGCCAGGGAAAACAACATCCTTATTTATCAACAATATTCTATAACTTATATGTTATGTAATTAGAATACGTATCAACAATATATATCACTATCATATATATTAACATATATATTAACTTAAATGCATCAACAATATTATATAACTTTCAAGAAAACCCACATTCAGATGCTACCTAGAGGTTCTTAAGATACCTTGGCTTTCTTCTCACTATTAATTGGGATGTATTTATTCTAGAACAAGACCTACAAGAAGCCAAGACAACATGACTAACTTGAGAAGGTACAAGACTTGATTTAAGGATATCTTCGCTTTATATCTGGCTTTGTCACAGAGGTTTCAGCTTTTTAGCTGTAGCATGAGGAGAGTGATACACCTTTTAACAAAGCTTTGAGATCAATTGCCAAAAGGTACTTGGTAAGAGCTAAGCATTATTGCTATTACTTTTTAATGTTATCTGCACAGCTCTTTGACTCTTAAAATTGCAAAATGCAAAAGGATGATCTCTGACACATATCAATCTGTTGTGAAGCACCACAGAGTAGTACGTCCCTTGTGCTTTTTTAACCCAATGTGAAGCAACAGGATGTAGTCAGTTAAAATGTCCTTATGTAAGAGTATATGTAAAATGTTGAATGTTAATACCATTGTTTTCAAAACTACCATACTCAAACATAACTCTGTGTTCTGACAGAAAGGATTTAAGGCTGCAGAAGGACAGGCTGCTTGATAGGACAAGGGGAAATGGCCTCAAGTTGCACCAAGGGCAGCTGAGATTGGATCTGCAAAGAATTTCTTTGCTGAAAGGGTTCTGAGGCATTGGAAGGGTTTGCCCAGGGCAGTGGTGGAGTCTCCATCCCTGGAGGGATTGAAGAGTCATGTAGACACAGTGCTGAGGGACATGGGTTAGTCAAGGACCTGTCAGTGTGAGGTTAATGATTGGACTCGATGATCTTAAAGGTCTTTCCCAATCTGGGCAATTCTGTGAGGGCAAAACTGACCTTGCACAGAATCCTCACAGAGACTCAGTCCTGCAGTAAGATATCTTTCACCACTCACCAACCATCACCACTGATGAGCCTCTGATACTGATGTAGCTAATGTTTTTTCAAATAAAACCTCCTAGTTTCATTTTGCTAGCACTGTACAGGTGTAACAATGGCACTGAGTTCTGAGATCCAGCTGCTGAGCTACCGTCCTGGCAGAAAGCAGGGCTGAGACACAGTGCTGGGCTTTAGGGTGAGCTTCGTTTCATCTCTTACACTTTGATGTCTATAACCATATCCAAACCCACACTTAGTTACAATATAGACCATATTTTCCTCCTGTCCTAGCCTGTTTTCTCAAAACACTTTCTAATGATCCCCAGAGTGGATCTTTCCAAATAAGTGTCTTTGTGATCTGTGGGGCTTTCATCTGTGTGAAGGCTTGATCATTTTAGGCAGTAGAAGAATGTAACTGTTCAGAAATGGGAGGCTTTGAAGACCTCTATGGTTAAGAAGTAGCTGTGAATTAGGGGATCCTGTGTTAAATTCACCAACGAGCTGTTCTGACAGGTCATTAAATGACTGATAGGGGATAGTAACATGGAAACCAGGGAGACATTTCTTCTCCCCATTAAGTCCTCACTGGGAATGCAACTAAAAATCTCCCCAACCTTGTGTGCTTATAGGCAGCCCCACCCTCACGTAGCTGAGGCTCATGGTTGTTGGTTCTTCATAGGCTCAAAGAAGGAAGTAAGGCAATGACTCTTGAAAATATCAGGTGTTTTCCTTTTTGTTCTTAGAGCTTACATAAAATGAAGAGTCAAGTAAACAACACTTGAAGAGTGGAGATAAACTCTAATCTGTAAGTATACACAGAATGAACAAAAGCTTTGGTGTGCAATGCTTTTAAAACAGTGTTTGCAACTTTAGGGGAAAAAAAAAGTATCTGATTGTCTAGTTGTTTTATTTTGAATACATTTTAAAGCTTTTCTGCACAACTGTTTTCATCATTGTTATTTGTAATTTCCTGGTACAGGAAAATATTGCTTCATCTTTTTTCATATTGCTACCTTATAGTTCTCTATACTGCCTCCCAAAATTGGGAGGCAATTCATTTTCTTTTCATCTATCTTTGTGTGTGTGTGTTTGATATCATCCAATCTCTGTGAAGACCAGAAGGGTAAATTTGTTCTCTTTGATAAAATACAGCTAGGACAGTAAATAATTTTTTTAGGAAGGTTCAAATAGTTTCCATTTTTGTATAAAACCAGCAAAAATCTCAAACAAAGGAGGACTAACTCAAAATGTTTTTCCATCCCATTTGTTCTTCAATAGACTGGATTTAAACTAAAAAGTATCAGTATAATAATGACACAGCCTACAAGACATGAGTCAGTGACCTGGTGAATGAGTTAGAGGAATCACTAAAAGTTGTTTGAAAAAAGTTAATATTTAAATATAAACCCACACTTGATATTTCATATTTTTAATTTGTAGTGTTGTCCTTTAAGCAGACATTTATACTTCAAACTTCAGGTGTGTGTGTTTATTCTGAAATGAAGAAAATTCTGCAATTATTCTAGTGGCATAACCTAAATTACCATAACACAGCATGGTATTAGAGCAAATCGAAAAGCAATTACAGTGCTCTCAACAGAAAGCATCTCTGAGGCTAAATGAGGATGTTTGTGAAAAAAATGTATATTTTAAACAGACTTTTGTTAAATAATATTTATATATTGCACTGCCTCCAACCTAGTCTAGTTCAACGCAGAAATGTCAGTTCTGACAAATGCTCATTTTTCCATTTTATTAAGTCTGTCAAAAATAAAAATCTTTCATTTGAATTGAACTTTTTTCACCTCCCAATTCAAATGAAACTTCTCAGTTGGGTGCATGCAGGCTGCAAATGCTTCTTCTGCAGAACTCAACTGTCAGAATGCATGAAAATCTGTGTGAAGCCTGCCAGTCCCTCAGCAGACATAAACAGGAGGATAAATTTTGCCAATACTGGTTATACAGAGAGTAGAGCTCAGTATGTGGCAGAGATTGGAAGGGTGTCTTTTTTTGACAAAAGAGATTTTTGGGATTTTTTAGTAAGTTGATATAATGTTGATATAACATAATGGTGACTAACGAACCTGGTTGGGAAGATAGTAAGCAGAGAAGGGAATAAGGCAGTGACAGGCTGATCTGGATTGCTAAATTAGGTGCAAACTAGCAACGTGCATTTTACCACCTCCAAATGCAAAGTTGTTCATCTAAGAGTCAAATAGGAGTACAGGGCTGATGGAGGCAGTTCAGTGAGGAGCCACAAGTATGGATGGGATGAAGATAAAAAAGTATCTTCTGTCTCTTATCTCTACTTATATCCTGTTATCTATAGGGAAAGCCAACATTTGACAAAGGGTTTTTGAACCTGAAGGCAAAACCAGAAGCACATACTATGCCTAGAAGCTGAGGTTGTACAAATTCTGTCTAGAAATAAGCTTTGCATCTTTTTTTTTAAAAAAAACCCAAAACAACAAAACAGTGGGATAATTAACAGTAAGATAAACAAGTTCCTGAAATATTATTTTACTGGGAAAATTTTAACAGAGTCTGAATCATTTTCCTAAATTACCTGCTCTGACCTGAAGAGAGCAGTTCAGGGAAGTTCTGTGGACTGTGCTAGGCAGAAAGTCACAGCAGATGAATGTGATGACCTTATCCACGCTGATAACTGATGACTCTTGAATGCACAAGAATCTTTTTGCTGATCATATTTCTGAAAAAAACCAACATCTGGCCTCTTGGCAATCTACCTCCTTTGTCAAACTGAAAAACAGCTGTTTTGGCAATTGTCCTCTAGCTCTTGGTACCAGCAGATGTCTCGTAAACTGCTATGGCTTTCAAATGAAGTGGTTGCCTCATGGCTGTTCAAAGCTCTTGTCTGGCAGGAGTTTAGCCAAGAGATGAGGGGCTTAACACAGAGGAAGACCAAACCTTGCTCCAAAACTTGGGCAATATCACTGAACTGGCAGTAGCTAGAGGGGGTAGGAAGGCACGGAAGCAAGAACACCTCTTTGAGGAGAAACTCTCCGCCTTTGGATGCTCAATGGGGTAAGTCCTCTCTGCACTCCTGCTGATCTTACAGATGTTGAGAGATAACGTTAGTGTGCATGAAGGGAAGCTGCCTGGGCGAGGCAAAGCTGCAAAGCACCATCCTGAAGGAGCTCCTTGGTGCTTCAGACATTGTTTGGGGCCAGGAGGTGTGTGAGGAGGAGGCAAGAAGGGATGAGATTAAACTGTACCTCTATGACCAGGGTACACAGTCACTCTGTAAAATGCAAGGTCATGATGACATAGTATGAAACCTAGTTTTAAGCAAGCTGGGTTCAGTACTGAAGCAATGCCTTTACAGCTGGCAAGAGCTTACACCAGCTGGCATTGGCAAGGGGCTAAGCAGCATGGGGGAAAATCATTTCTTAGGTAGCTTGATACCGCTTTCAGTGGTCTCTTCTGTTGTTCCTCCTCTGCTGTGAGACATTTTCCAGCTCTTGGAGAATTCTATAACTCATGTTTCCAGTGAGGTTCAGTATATAGCCTTATGCCATATGATTTAACTACTCTCTCACAAGACCTGCTTTCACTCTCATTCCACGTGCCTCCTTTTAAATTGTGGCCAAAGGACTTGTTAGTTGTCTTTCAGGTCAGTAGGTTATAGCTATGTGAATATCAGTACAATGGGAAATCTCATTCCACCAGAAAGCAGCATTTCCTCTGTGAAACACACCCTGTGTCATGCTAGACTCTGTATTCATCAAGCAATGACATTTCAGTGGGATACCTGTAGTACTGGGGACCTGATGATCTCATATCATAGCTGCTAGGAGCTTTTTTTTTTTCTTTTTTTTTCTTAAGATTAATGAAAATGAGATTTCCTGCAGAATATTACAATGACAGAATATAGCAATGACCACAAAATTCTGTAGAAGCCTGCATTTCGGTGTTTCAGTTGCTTATTTGCAGACAAAAATAGATCTCTCACTGTCTCCTTAATAAGAATGTCTGAGGAAAATACCAGTTACCTGACTTCTGCTTATCTGTTTCTTACCACCTTCAGTTCAAGTTTCACTGCCTGGCTCTGAAGGGTGACCATGAGAGGTCCTTCCCCTCCAAGCACAGCCTTACCCAGCATGTTGCCTTTAGGACTGTGGCACTTTTAAAACTTTAAATACTCATTTTAAATTAAAACAGTGTGATAATGGCACCTTTTAGAGACATGTCTTCAAATTAAAGCTTAACAACTTGGAGAAACTGATGAACAGCTATTGCTAATCCCTTCTGGCTTGCACAGTGGTGAGGCTGAAATGCAACGTCTCAGAAACGAGAACAGAACTGGGAGGAACTTGCGTGGTTTCTGATGCAAGAGCTGCCGTGTGCCAACCAGCAGCGCCTGTGAGAAAAAGCTCTCTCATAGCAACACATTTTCCTTCCCAATAGACACTGGAATTAGTTGTCCATATAACTCTGAAATGCAGCTCAAACAGAAAAGATCAGTAAGTGCCAAGAAGCAACACATCAATTTGACATACGGCAGTTTTATGTTGATTACAACAAAATATCTGGATTCTCAGATGCATTGGTATAACTAGAGAATAATTGACTTTTCAATGTGTAAAGAGATCTTGATTACTGTAGGGGAGAATGCTTAGAAATATTGCTAAGAAACAACAATTTATCTAAGATGCATCACAGATATTCATTCCCCACTGCGAGTGAAACCGGTTTATAAACTGTTATAGGTATATCTTCTTTTCCACAAGAGAGAGAACTGCTAAAGAACTTTTTTCCCTTCCCAACTTTTGGAAGTATATGTTACCTAAAAATGAAAATAAGCTGAAACACCAGTCATACAAAGAGACAGAGGAACTGTTTTTTGAAGTTTTACAAGAACATTGCAGTATTAAAAGGAAAAATATGAAAACTCACTCTGCAGAAAACCCCCTCTTGTGTTGTGGGATTCACTGGTGAAATGGGTGACGTACCAGAGTCTGTTTTAAATTATAGTTCAGGTAGAAATATCAGTATAACTGGGTTAGTACAGAGCCCAGCACTGGTAAATTTTCCCTGGTTCTTTCCCATGACTGTAGTGTGGACATCCTCTTGATACTTTCTTAGAAGCAAAAATGTTTCAGGATGACACCCTAGCTGAACTCTTCCCCTCCCACACAATCTTGTAGTACTTAAAAATCATACCAGAAGTTATGTTTAGAATTATAAGTATCATATTTAATCTCTCTTTGAAACAGTGATATATTAAAAATGTATAGCATACTCATTAAACCTGCTAGCACTTTTCATCTAGCCCCAGCTCGGGCCAGGCAGCCTTATCTGCACTCACTCAGGATGTCCTTTCCTAACATTTTCTAACAGCCCATTTTGTAACACCCAGTTACCACATATGAGATGTGAAATGGCCCTAAGCACCAGGACAGCACTACCCACGCTACTCGATCTGGCAGGATTTCCATGGAGCCTGGGTATCCATGGTGTTTAATCCCTTACTCAGATAAACTGTCCATGGAGAAGGAGTTGACTGTAATGTGTGCTAAACTCATCTCTTGGTGACAAACAAAATTTGTAGCTTTGATAGACCAACATATGGTTATTATCTGGCTTTGGGAAGGGCAGATTTGTGTTGCAAATACACAAACTGATGAATGAGTAGCAGAATTCAAATAGTATCTCTGATCTTCATTGCAAAAGCATGCAGATACTCAGAAGAGAGAACTAATAACACAGAGAGCTCAAAACCACCACAATCATGTCATTTCCCTAAGGATCTTTTCTTCTTATGTATGATACTCATGCTTGTTTTTAAGGGTATGACTAGCAATGTTTTAAGGACTAGAGCAGCTTCTCCACCCAATCTTCTCAATCATTTTCCTCTAGGCTGGAGGATGCTTGGATAAAACTACCAGTTACAGCTTGTGCCAGCTGTGAGATTCCAGGATTATCCCTCAAGTAAGATCCAGGTGGAAAGCTCTGCTGGCTTTTCAGGTGAGCCCTCTCATTCCTACTTTATCTCAGTCTTTATGTATTCTTTCATTTCTAGAATATGTACAAGGAAGATTTCAGGAACATGATTGAAGAGAACAGGAACAGCAGTGACTCTTCCTCTGCCTTCACTCACACCAACACCGTGACTGCCATACTGATTACTGCCTACTCAGTTGCCTTTGCTGGAGGTGGGATTGGGTCCCTCACGATGTCATTTGTGCTGGTCAAGATGAACACTCTGTCTGTGACTACTACAGCCATCATTAACTTGGTCGTCGTGCACAGCCTCCTCCTCTTCACGGTGCCCTTCCGCCTGCACTACTACGTCAACAAGACGTGGATATTCAAGATGCCGTTTTGCAAACTGGTGAGTGCCATGGTGCACATCCACATGTACCTGACCTTCCTGTTCTACGTGATCACGCTGGTCATCCGGTGGCTCATTTTCTTTCAGTGGAAGGACAAGGTGGAGTTTTACAGGAAGCTGCACGCCATCGCAGCGAGTGCTGCCGTGTGGGTTTTCGTCATCGTCTTTGTGGTGCCAGTCTTGTCCTTAGAGTATGGACGCTCAGGCTCGTACAATGACACAACGTGCTTTAAGTTCCACAAAGAACTACAGCAGGAGAGCGTGAAAGCCCTGAACTACACCATAATTGCAGCTGTCTCCTGCGTTACTTGTGTCCTCTTGGGCCTGCAGATTTTCATTCTGGTAAAAGTGGCGAGAAAACTTTCCACCTCCCTCTGCTCACATCAAGAGTTCTGGGCCCAGGTGAAGAACTTGATTTTCATCTGCGTCATCATAATTTGCTTCCTTCCCTATCACCTCTTTAGGGCCTACTACATACAGCACGTGACTGATTCTGAGCAGTTGGAAAGTTACAATGAAGTTTTCTTGAGTCTGACTACCCTCAGCTCTCTGGACCTGCTGTCATTCGTGCTGAGTGGCAGTCGCCTCTTCAAGCAAAAGGTGGGCATGCTCCGCAGCACGTTGTCTTGCTGCTAGCATCGACCTCCTGCAGTGCACGGGGACCTGGACCTGGCAGAGCACAGTGCTGGAGAGACGTGAGCCCTGGAAAGAGGGGCTGCAAGATACTCGTGCAGTGCTCTGCACATCTGCTCCCCAAATGATGGGGCAAACCACCTCCGGTGTCTCAGATGGTACACTGGACGGTTACCTCTGGGATTTCCTCACCATGCTACCTAGTGAGGTGCAGGTGCATCAGGAGAAAAGGGGCATGGGCTCTTCTGTCTTATGGTTTGTGAAGTCAGAGGCACTAGGAGGAGACTCAAAAGAATTTGCAAAGTACATAGAAACACAAGTAAAACAGCTAATTTTTATGGAATAAGGTACATATTTTTGAAACTTAAAGATCTATGTAGTTTTCCACATATATTTCTTATTTATTCCCCACATAGAATCATAGAATCTCCTGGTTGGAAAAGACCTCTGAGATCATTGAGTCCAATCATGGACTCAGGGAAATTATTGTTCCTCCTGAGTAGGTCTGCTCCTTCACTGTGAAGACAAACATGACTTTCTAAGTGAATTGAACAATTAAACCAACCCTTTAAAAACAACCCAGCAATAAATATTTATTTCTTAAAAGATTTTCTCAAAATCACCGTTATAGATGGTATTGCAGCAGAAAAGAGTTTTGTTTTCTTTCCCACATTATGAAAATGTCTCTAATAAAAAAAAGTTACCCATTGTTATTGAAATGAACATTGCAAGTTCAAACAAAAGCAGGTATTTGTATTTACAAAATTGTTCAATTAAAAAAATATTTATCAGTGATGACCATTTTATTTAGATCATTCAGACACCAGCTGTCTTTTCTTAAAAAGTCCAATTATTTAGGTCTCCAAGGTAACAATGACTTTTTTCTCCTATGTGGATTTTGTGCAATTCTGAAGTTTAAAACTAATTACTCAGAATATCTTTAGCTTCAAATCAGTCATGTAAATTTAGTACCCTGTGCTAGTACAAGAAATTAAAATGTTACTGCTTGGATTGGAGGGATGGAAAAAGCTAATAAACCTGGTGTAGCCAAGAAGCTTATTATATCTCATTGAGGCATTGTGAGTTGCTATCTCTGAAGATAGAATTGAATTCCACCCGAAAAGAGCAAAAATTCAGCAAAATCATTGAGAGAGATTCAGGCTTTCATAGCTCAGCTGCTTTACACCTATCCCCCAAAAAGAGTACAAATCTCTGACTGCTGTAACCCAAGACAGCAATGGCTAATTTGTCTTTCTTCTTGTTGTCATATGCATAGGGAATAATATTTTAATTGTTTGACAAATTAGAGTTTATTAGCTGATGAATTTCCAGTGACAATCTCTCCTCATGATGCTATTGAAGTCCACCTTTTCCTACTCATGATTCTTTCCATTCCTTTGTACTTCACCTTCAACATTTCTTGCTCATCAGACAGCAACCAAGCAATGACTGGTTGATTTTGTTGTACCTGTACAATCTTACTGCTATGCTTGTTGCTTTTGGTGCCAAAGATGGTTACTTTATAGGATCTCATATCTTCTATAGTCCTTCTTCCTGTCTTCCTTCTCGCTCCTCTATATCTTGGGTAGGTCTGATCATCAGAAAGTGTTTTCAGGTCAGTCCAAGTAACACTGAAAGCTGCAAATCACTGAAGTTCATAACATGAGTGAGATGTGGAGGTGCTCTCATGGCCCATCCTTGGCAAATAGCCCGAATCACAACAGCTGTTAAGATAGAAAAGTGAGAGCTTGCACTGTGTGTGTGGATCTGAGATAAACTGTCTGAGAAGGTGTTTGCCCCAAAAGGATCATGGTAAAGAGGAAGATGACTACAAGCCAGATTCCATGGTAGTCAGGAAACTATGGAGACTTCCATAACATGGAAGGAATCAACTTGAATGTGTAGTTCACTACTAGTTAATTATGTGTCATAAAGAAAGCAATAAACAGCTCTGATCCAGATTTGTTTTAAAACTACATGAACAAATCAGTTTTTCCATGTGGCTGGAGATAAGATGGAAAATGGCACAACACTTATTTCTTCCTATAGCAACTTCCTCGGTAGCAGAAAATACCTTGTGTGTGTTCTCTAGGCACTGCAAACCTTTGTAACACTATATTATAACTCTTCTGTCATAATAAAGTTGTTAACAAACAAAATGACTGTGTGCTGAAAAATATACATATAAATATACATGTAATATTCCTTCCTGCAAATATACATATAAATGAAAAGCATTTTGTATCTGAATTTGGCAAGGCTTTCAAAAAATAAACCATATATGTTTACAAACAGTACCTCCTGACCATACAGCCTAACCAATCTTGTTCCTGGATGTGTTAAAATCACAGGTTGTTTAGTTCTTGTAAAACTGTCCACATTTGCAATACCATAGCATCACAAATAAATAAATAAATAAATAAATTACTAAGGAGTGGGATTTTTCCCAAATAAAATTGACTTTAATGATGTTAATGCTAACTCAGGGTGATAACAAACAAAATTAGGGGGTCGTAATTCTACACTTTAAGTTGGTGATGCTATTCAACATCAAGATATGCTTTTTATGGGACTGTCTAGGCAAACTTTACACCTACCACTCGTCCTGCTTTGTGAAAGTTATCGCCTGGCAGAGGAATCCTGCCTCCATCCTGAGAGAATGAAGTCTCTGTTAACACTAGCAGGAATTGTCCTGCCAGATGGTAACAGAAGTGATGCTTCCAGCAAAGGTTGCTCATCACCTGAAATGCCTAATGGTTTTCAGTATTTAACAAAATGTGATCTTCTGTCACTGTTGTAGGGGGGACAGTCAGGTGTTTCAAGTACCAACCCAATGGAACAAAAAATGAACAACAGCTGCAAATTGTACAAAGTAAAGTTGACCTCACAAGAGTCTCTATTTTAGAAAATAAAATATATAGCTTATTTTGCAATATATTACAGCATCACAGAATGGTGGGGGTTGGAAGGGACCTCTGGAGATCATCTAGTCCAGCCCCTCTGCCAAAGCAGGTTCACCTAGAGCAAGTTGCACAGGACTGCATCATACTGTGTGGTTTTAAACAGTTTGGGAAATAAAATGAAATAAAGCAGCTCTTTCTGTTGTTTTTTAAGCTAATGAGTTAAAAAAGCTAGAGATTAGATATTTTGCATAATAATCTTTTCTGCCATTTTGCAAAATAACTGGAAGTTGTTTTGAGAAACAGATGAAGGTTGTACTCATTTTGCAAAGTGACTGTTTTCACAGTATGACTGTATCATACAGCAGAACTCGGTGCAAGGGCAGTTTTACGTAAAAGGAGGGAGCTGAATCAGATTTCTCTACCTGCTAAGTCATCATTCCTGAAGATGCCTCAGGGCTTTGAATTTCAATTTAGAGATCTATATAAAAAGTGTAAGAAATGCTCCAAGCTCATGATCCCAAAGGCAGGGTATTGTGCAACTATTGCTGAAATAAAGAAGATAAAACAGAATCCCAAGTCAAAGCCAAGACATGAATACTATCTGCTTACAAAGTAAGTCTGGAGAACCTACTGTTTATGGGGTTTTTAACTCTAAGTGTATGTATAGCTGCTTTCCCCATTGAGATACACATCATTATTGCTAATAAACAGCTTGCTATTTTCCATATTTCAGATATGAAATTCTACAATGTGGAGACAGTAAGAAGCTAATTAAGAAGAGATAGACAAAATAGGAATCTCCCATCTATTACTTGAGCACTGAAGGTACATATTATATCATTAAAAAATGCACTTATGGCAACTGGCCATGGTGGCAGTGACTGTGTCATGAAACACTTGTTGTCTAAGTATGCAAACATTACCAGAGATGCTGTTGAGCTCTTCAAATACTTCTGTGTAGTGTGCCAAGAAAAAAGAAGGCATGGCTTGGAACTGTTTGCTGGCCAGTCTGTTCTGAACGGAGCGCTTAGCATCCGCAGCCTCAGAAACCTCCACACACACAGACTTTAGAGACACACAGCTTTTTGCCACCAGAGTTCATGGCCAGTGGACAACCACTAGCTATCCTAGACTCCAAAGCTGACCTCTGTTTTCACTAGCAAGATGAAGAAGCATGGACAGACAAGGCTGACCAGGTCAAACAATGTGGGTTGGCATTTAAGACAGGAAGGTACGGTCAAATCAATATCCAGCTGGAGACGATGTGACTGTCCCCAAGACCAACAAACAAGTTAACTGAAATGTTGCAGGGCAAGATGGAAGCATCAACAGCCTTTGTCACCATTGTCTCAATTGTGAAAATAATTGTGAACTCAGTGGGAAAAAAAATGCTACTTTAAGTCTCCTACCCAAGCTTACAATTTGAATTTACCTTACTTTTAAGGAATTTACATGCGCAAATTAATGTATCAAGCTATTTTTCCAAAATTAACTTATTTTTCCAAAAGGGGAGGGATGAGGGAAAGAAACTATTGTTTTCTGTGATGGAAACTGCAATAGCTTTACCAACACAAAGTCCCCTTTCCTCCCTGTCAAGGATTACTGTTCCATGATAACATATAATAGTGATAAGGTTTATGTCACCCTGTCGTAGTGAAGGAATTAGAAACTGATCTATTTTGGGGTTTATATTGACTTTATTATAAATATCTTTTGCTGTATGAATTTAATTTCATTAGGGAGCAGAGTTAATTAGCGTAGCAGTTTCTTATTACTAACAATCCATATATATGCACAGTCTCATTAGCTCTGCTGTATCTCCTCTGTACACAATCTTGTAATAAATAAAGAGGCAATTTATTGTAGCACTCCTCTGATATTCAAGAATATGCTCCATTCAGGGCTGCTGAGTAGATATTGCACACTTTCACGCATTTTACTTTGTCTCAACAATAATTGACTTGGAAACTTAGTCACAAATAAAATGGTGAAAAATAATCACACTTGAAAATGGAGTTTTCATTCTGTCCCCCTCCTAACAGCAAACTGCAAACCCAAGCTGATAACTCTTTCACTGAGACTCAAACAGGAAAAACTTATGATACTCAATTTTTCAATCAGGAGGATTTTCAAGTATCAGGAGGATCCAGCAAGCAACTTTTAGATCAATTCATTTTTAGCTTCTCAAAAGTAACAGCTGATTGATACTGGCTGACAACAGTTTGAAAGTCGTTCCTGAAACCACACTTAGTGAAAAAGAAAAGAAAAAGAAACAAAACAATTAATTACCTCATTTGCTGTCCTGCCTTGAACTGAGAACATGATCCCTAGATTTATTTTTGAGAGTTTATATCTTCTGATGTAAAGGAACTTCAAATTTTTAGATTAATTGGGCTTTCAGCTTTACAGATAAGTATGTCTTTAAAGATGCTTATTTCTACTATACTTATATTTGTTATTTCATACATTGAAAATGTACAATTGAAATGCATAAATCTATGTACCTTTGAAATATGTAGGTAAACTCCCTCCTTGATATTCATTTGTACTTTAGATCAAATTATTTATCATGTTCAAGAAAACATTTTCTATCTCAGATTGAAATAAAATAAATCTCCAAAGAGGTCAGGATTTGCTTAGAGGAAAAGTATGATCTCTTGGAAAGAAAATCTTCCTTGATTTTTTTTTCTTGTAGTGAGCAAACAGCAGCTGAAGGCCCAATTAATCTAAAAATTTGAAGTTCCTTTACATCAGAAGATATAAACTCTCAAAAATAAATCCAGGGATCATGTTCTCAGTTCAAGGGAGGACAGCAAAAGAGGTAATTAATTGTTTTGTTTCTTTTTTTTTTTTTTTCTTGGTTGGATGTCCTGGTTTTGCTAGGATAGAGTTAATTTTCTACTTAGTAGTTAGAATAGCTGTGTTTTAGTTTCAGTGTGGAACTTGTTATGAGAGGAATGTTGATAAAAGTACTAACCATCACATTGGAGTAGGTAAATGGTACTTGGACCATGGAAAATCTCCTCATGCAAGTGCATGCAGCTGTAGTTATCCATGTAAAACACTTTGGGAAGCAAATCTGTAGTGTGGATCTGCGATAACCCTGGGGAAACAGCCACCTGCCCCATCATCCTTGGAAGGCAGCTGTAGGACACAAAGGCTGGTACCCCCCAGAAAGCTTCTATAGGAACAGGGGGTGGACCTCCAAGGGAGTGATGAGGCAGTGAAACACCTGTGCTGATTTTTTTGCCTGTTTTTATCTCAAAGGTATACAGGAACATATCTAAAAGCATTGTGATTTATAAAACCTGAGTTGTCTTGAGCCAGTCCTATCATCCTCTGTGAAGTGTAATCCCTTTTTTATTTTTCTCATAGGTATTCAAAATGAGAGCTGAGCAAGGACTTCAGGCCTCTTCAGTTATTTCACAGTCCAGATGATGCTTTTCCCTACAGAAAGGTTTGTACCCTCCAAGGTCCTGGAGATCTGTACAGCCATCTGACAACACTGTCACTGTGCCATAGGAGATTAGTTAGGCAGGTTTGCAAGGACGTTAGTAGCCCACCAGCTATGATTAAAGAGACATCAACATCTCCTTTTAATTCTTGCCAGAATGCACATCTACCCTGTGGATGAACCTCTCCTACTATCTCTGCTATCACAGAAGCCTTTTCAGACTTGCAGCAGTCAGACATGGACATGGTTAAATCCTGCCTCCTGCTGTACATGGGTATGAAAGAGGGAAAGTTCTCGTTTCCTTTAACCTGCTTCACTGAGCAACAACAGCCTCACTTTTCCTCACCATGCTGTTAAACTTTATTTTGATTTACCCTTTCCCTTTTTAAATCATTGAGTGTTTCTCAGCTGGCTTACCTAACGCTAAGAACTTTTCTACCCCCTATTTATAGGCTTTGTCCCTGGGGCTGAGCATTCCCCTCAATCTCTAAGCATCTTGGGGGTTTGATTCTTCCTATTGGGCTCAAGAGCTACAGTGGTTTTGGCAGAATGTCCTTTCCATGCACAGTCCTCTGTCTTTTCCTCTTTGGGAAAGCAGTAGATCACTAGCAAGTGTTATATTTGTGCTGGATTGTGTGGATTTAAGACTTTTCTTGGATCTGGGGAGCATCCCCAGCCAAATTTTTTGGAAGAGCAGCAGGTTCTTAATCTCTTCTCCACCATATTTTCTCAGAGACTTTCAAGCCAGAAGCAGAGACAGGAGAGGCTTTGCTGGAGCTCAGGAACACTGGCCACCCAGGAACCCTTTCACATTCCCATGGAAAGAGGAGAAAAAGCACCAGAAACAGAGCTGCTTCCATGCCCAATGGGAAGTAACTGCTGAATCCTAAAGAACCTCTGCTGCTTTTAGAGGTGGCCCTTTTCTATCTCTCTGAAGCCAAGACTGATTGCCTGCAGTGACACAATATTTGGAATGGAGGGATTTGGTCACTGATCTTGACTCCCTCTCTCCATGTCTTTTCTCATTTGGCAACCGATGCGTTAAAATATTCAAGCTTCAAGCTTGTGACATTTTGTGCTAATTGGAGCTTCAGTCATTCTAAAATGATTGCTAGTTGAGTATAAGATTTTATAAAGTAACATTGTGTTGCATATACAGAAATAATTTCCTCCCTGTGTCTTTTGCATTAACAAAGGCTTCTCCCATCCTTCACTCCTAAGAACTGCTGGTGGTTGAAAGAAAAGCAATTAAGTTAATCACTTCATTTTAAATGTTCCCCTCTACCCCATTCTCTTGTTCTACAATCTATTTTTGCTACAATGGAAGGATAAGTCCAACAGGACTCTGCTGAACATTTCATTTGGAACCTATCACATAGATCATTTTCATAGAGTTTAAATATGTTAATCAGCTGCATGGCCCATCCATGCTTTAGGGTAGAAATGTTCTTACAGTTACAGTAATTGCTCAAATCCTTGAGCTGAGAAAACAAAGAAACAGTGAAAGCTGTTGAATGAATTGATGTAGACAGTTTGATGGTGCTTAGGATCATGATCATATTTAGTATGAGAGCATTTGGATTGGTTGTAGGTATTCTCTTTGCCATGTGTTGAAAGCACGGGGTATAAACAGACATAAGGCATGGAGTTCATTTTATCTCATCCCTGCAAACAGTGTATAATGGGAGCACAATGATTTCCCAATTAACAAAAAGGCTACAGAAATGACATTGCTATTTTGTCTTCCAAATGCTGAATGTAGCTGAATTATTTAGTAGTATGTACAATATATATAATTTTAAAGAGATTATCCAATATAGAGAGCAAAAAACCTTTCTGAGTTGCTTTGGCATGTGCTGTCAAGTAATGGTTCCTCATTTTTCAGCAAATAGCAAACTTGGGTAAGAATTAAATAAGCATAAAGCCTACTTCATTGATTTAATATCTTTCCCCTTAAAGGCCAAATTTTTTCTGTAAGGAAATACCTTTCTGTAAGGAAGCTGTGGTCACTACTTATTATCATAGAACTGGAAGGAGTAGAAGAGGTGGCCTGGATATAAGTCAGAGCAGCTAATCACCATTGTTATTTAAGAGGTCTGCAACCTCATCTTGAAAAGAGGAAGAACCAGGTCCTTTGGACCCAAAAGAATCCTGAGGCCTCGAGGGAGTGTCACCACAGAGACTCCAGTAGAGATGTTTGTTTTGTTGGGTTTTGGGGGGTTTTTTTGGTAAATTTAACAGTCTTTTGTTAAGCCACTGAGTTTCCAGATCTGATGACGCTAGTGATATTTGTGATTAGAATATAAAAAGACAACTTTGCACTGAGAAATGTATGGGTCTGCTGGAACTGCTGGTCTTACCATGAGTGACGGACTGGCCAGCACATAGGTTCATTTCTGGTTGCTACTGGCATCTCTGAAGTCAAGAGAACCTTTTCCAAGGCAAGGCAGAGAGGAGGTATGCTTTAAATACATGATGAGCATCTCTTTTTAAATCCCTTCAGATTATTTTTGTCTGCACAACCCTTTGCTTCCTGATCCAATTCTATCAGAGTGTGCAGAACTGCTTTTTTTCTGTGTTATATTTTCTCCTACAAATGGTGGTCATGCTATGAAGAAGGCAGTCTGAGGATAAGAGTCAGTTTTTGCAAACACAGGATTTAGTTCACTGCACAAATGACCTCAGCTTTGGAGTTTCCTCTGCTTGTGGATTTGCCCCACTGCAGGTTTTCCAAACCTTGGCCCTGTCTTTTCTTCCAGGGACTTGAAGGAAGCAGCTTCTGTGGTGGAATCCAGTAGTCAAAATATTCAAATTTCAAACTAACTTGCTTCTTTAGATGTCTTTGGAAATCCCACAGGAAATTAAATCAGAGAAGGCTGGTAGCCTGCAGCACAGATTTTTGTATTCAAAATCTCTGTTTATTGATAGGAATGAAAAAATCTTGTTTTACAACAAAGCTGGTTTCCACCACTGAGAACACCATGAAATATTACCACTATACATTGGAGATGCTCTAGGTCTTATGCTTCACTTAATTTCTTTCACATCTCAGAATTCATGCTCTTGATATTGATTCCTCTCCCCCTCAGTAAGGATAAATGCTAACCCATTTTTTCTGATTTGCTCACGGGTTTGGGTTCTAGAGAGCTGCTATCTGATACTTCAAGTTCTCAACAATTCAAAATCCTCTTGTGTCATTATTTTTCTACTAGATGTACTTTTTGGGATGTGTGTTTTGACAAAACTGGGTGATGGATTTCTAGACACCAGAATCACCAAATTATAAACTCATTTCCTGACAAATGCAAATATTTTTTATTTTCAGAGTCCTAATCCCTATCTTCTAGTGCTCTTTCTGCAACTTCATTCAGAACATGAGCACTTGCCTTTCTTCCAGAAAAATGGGAAACTTTCCTCAGTAAAGGTAAGGCTCATTTTTGTGGGAGATGGTCACAAACAGAGTTGCAAGATCTTTGGGAGTTTAAGATCAACGGGAATTTGGAAAGACAACCCAAAACAACAACAAAACCAAACACAAAAAAACCTAAAGCAGAACCAAAACCAAACCAACCAAACAAAAAAAGCCAAACCAGCCTTCCCACTCCACCCTAAAAGCACCACCTCTGTGTCTTAGGCACCCTCCATGCTTCCTGTAACTCACTGAAATCTTCTATCAGTGCAATGAGGATCTCTGCTTTCCTGCCCAAGTTAATTGGTTTGTGTGTTTTCTTTACAGTTGCTCTTTAGTTTCATAAACATTAAGCCTTGCCTAACTCTGTGTCAGGCAAACATTTGTTGCAGGGATCTAATTCCTGCAGAGTCCTGTTGTTTCTGTGTATTTGTATCAGGAAAGAAGAGTTTGGGCTCTGTGGCTGTGACTGCATTTATCATCTAGAAGAACATGAGAAATGGGGTCAAGCAGCATCGTAAGGGGCTATCCCTAGAAATGCAGAGTTCTGAAAAAGGCTGTGGGACTGAAAACAAAGGGAATTCAGTTTGACAAGGAGGTTGGGTGGCAGCATATTGAAGCAGAAAGGAAAGTATTTGGGATCAGGAGAAGGTTATGCTATCAGTGCCAGGTCCCTGGTTCTCATGTGGTTCTCTGCTGCTGTTCCCAAGTACAATGGCACTTTAAAGCTAGCATTATCAATTTTCTGGAATAATCTAAAGCAACAACGACTTTAATTGCCTCTACAGGTGTTGGAGGGCAACTAGACCAAATAGTAGGACATAAATATTTCATAAGTCTAACTTACTATTAAAGTGGTATGCACCACCACATGAAAACACTGACAAGTTCCTGAACTTGTAATAATAAATCTCATCTCCTTATACCAGACCCAAGAAATAACAGTTTTGTTTCAAAAAAGAAGTCATAGCCTGCTTGTGATATACTCTGTCAAATTCCTCCACAGAAACCTATGATATAGTACTTCTACTTATATAAAGTATAATGTCTGCTTTGAGGCATATTAAATAGATATGACTGAGGCAACTATGTGTTATTATTTCTAGTAAACTGAGAAGTTGGATAGCCTCTTTCAGCCTGACAAACAAAGCCTGAGAAACCCCTCAGCAAATCTGTAACCAGATAAGTACATTAGTCCAAGAATCTCAAATCTCATGCTAACCTTGTTGACAATTTACTGGCTGAAGTTATTAAATTCCTCATGCTGCATAGGTGATTGAGATTGGCAAATTAAAGGGATTATCGTGCCAGTTTTCTAACCATAGAGTATGATCTGCTCACTTTCCAGTACCTGTGACTCATATCTAACAGATAAGGGATAAGGCAGCAAGAACTACGAATGCACAGCAAAAGCAGTATGTTAAAACATGATAGAGGGATTCCCTATCTTACTCTTGTCTATGGCTCTGGTCCATATGTAGCTCAGTTCTTACAAATAACTAGCAACACAGGATTTCATATTAATAAATAATTGACATTACCAGCAATTATGACCCTAGATTGGAAGTAGCTAAAATTGCAAACCTATCCAGGAACAGAAGGTAGCATAGTTTTACAGTTATTCCCAGATAGAAAGGAGCTTTCAAGCTCATATGTGAAACCATGGTTGCTATTCTACTGATCAGTAAACGTAAAATTTTCTTACAAAGTGATACAGAAAACAGAGGAAATCATGCAGAAATGAAATTAAATCAAGAACTTTTAGCTCTACTGCTGATCTAGCCCCTGCTGAAAGGAACTCCACTGCACCCATGCGCAGGCACAGTCGGTGACACTTCTACAGAGACTCATCCCATCTCTCAACAGCCAACAGGCCTTGTTCCTCTCAACTGTTGTTCCATCTTCTGTTTCTTAATAACTTAAACCTTCACCTTCCTTCTTTGTCTTCTGTTTCCCTCAGTATTGAACTGGACATGCCCAGTTCTTTCCTTCCTTAAAATCTATTTGTGATGCTAGTCTTGACCTGGACCTCTGATGTGTATATATGTATTTCTCTTTCAACCTTTATTCTCACCACTGGTCAACCTAAGGTAAAATAGGTGCTGACAAAGCAAGAAGCAAAAACAAAGTCTGAAAGTTCATTTGAACAGGCTGATGTGACTCAGTTTCCTTTTGTACTCAAAAGAGAAACTAATCTAAGATTTAAGACCTAGATTATAGAGTTGAGTGATTTGGGGTTTTTTTAACAGAAGAATGCGAAGATGGAAGGTTAACACACTGAACAGCTTCAACATACAACCTTCGAGGAATATTTTGAGGACAAAGTGACTCTGAGGTACAAAACATCAAACAACAAGTTCAGTTTCTAACCCCTAGCAGTTTTGGTGCCAGCCAATGGCACTCTCCCCAAGGTGACAAGAGGATTATCTATGCAACACCTTCACAGGGTTTTTGGCATCACTTTACATCCAAGGAACTCAAACAAGAGTCAGAAAGGTAATAGTGTGTGCAAAGCTCTTGATCTCATAGCCCCTGCTTCAGCTCTGTCTGGAGTGCTGGCTGCCATTCCAGGAATGCAATCTCTTCATGTCTCTTCTGCATTATTACTTGGTAGTTTAAGCTTTGTGGATTGCTTTGGGTCCTGCAGACAGAACACAAGGCTGCAGGCATTTCCCTGTTTTACTTATAGGCTGTGGATGTAGTTTCATGATCACTCTAACCCATAAAAACCACCAGTGTCTGACACTCAGGCTGTTCTCTACCTTCCTGTGCATTTCTGCAGAACCAGCTGATCATTTTGCCACCTAAACACCACTGCTACCATGTCAGGCAGCAGCCCCTCCTTATGTGGGGTTAAGTGGTGCTGGAACTACACCTGGTGAGTACCATCATTAATGCAGCTGTTTTCCTTCCCTGCTCTGTTTGCTGGAGCAATCACACATTTCTCTTACCCCAAGCCCACAAGTATGTGCAGTCTCCAAAATGAGCATCCCTCCTGTTCTGAATCCTGGTCTAGATGAGATGGCAGCTGCTCCCTCAAAGCTTTCAGAGTTTATCCTGAGAATGTCTCTGACTGCTGTCTCCACATTCTTGCTCATCCTCACAACCTTTTCTGTTTCTCTCCTTGACTTTTAGCGCCCTTGGTTTGTTGAGTCTATGTATTTATTTACTTCTAATAGTTCTCTTCCATGTCTTGTTCTAATGACTGTACTTAATAGGAGAGAAGCCTCTCAGAGGGAATCATCCTCACATGCACAGGAGAAATGCTAGTTCAGCCCTGATGTAATATTATTTTTGTTATGCCTCACAAAACCTTGTGTCTTGTCCTTTTGTGTTTGAGTACTGGTGACTCTGACTGCAGTCGGGAACTCTAATTGAAAAATAATCTGTGCTAACAGTTTTCTGTTTAATGTCTAGTCAAGAAACTGCTTTTCAATGTCTCTTTTAAGAGTTCTGCCTTTCTGAGCTTTCATCTTTTTAGTGAGCTACCTTATACTAATGATATGGTTTGGGGTCAGCATTCATGCCTGTAGGTCAGGCAAAATCTTCAAGCAACACTGGCCTCTGCATGTCTTTTTTTAACAGCAGGAACTCTTAAGTCGCTTATCATATATGTCTGAAGCTTATTTTACTTATAATATTTGAACAGTAATTCCTCTGAATTCTTGAAGATCTAATAGCATGTTAGAGTGAAATCTTTTGTTAGCTCTGCTAAACACTTTGTTACTCTGACACATTTACCTTAATTATTAAATACAAAACAAGTTTAGGGGAAAAACTCATTTATAATGAAAAATCCTCTGCTCAGCTGCATATTTTTTCACTTGATCATTGGCATTTCTTACATGGTTAGTAGCAAAACCCTATAGCTTGTAGTAGCTGTACAGCTCAAGGAATCACTGCCCACCAGAGCTTTAAGACTGACCAATGTGTGGGCAGAAGTCCTGACAGGTGGCTCTGTCCTACGTGTTCGAGCACAACGATGACCTTTGACAGCTCAGCAGCTTTTTGGTTGTTCTCTCTGCATCCACAAAACAGTACTAGATGTTGAACATATGTGATTGCTATCGCAGTGAAGCAAGAAAAAAAGGCTTGTGCCTTCCTGTATGTGGGCTGAGAAAACCCTCAACCGTTCTCGGTCATACAATAACACCAAAGGCTCTGGGGTTTTTTTTCCACTCTGGTTATATATGCCATATGCTATGGATGCATGAAATGGTGAAGAAGAAGAGGAAAGTAACAAAATAAGGGGTTATAAGGTAAAATGTAAGTATTTTATTGCTATAAATAATGAAAAAACTTAATCTATTTCTGAGTAACATAAAATGTTGCCATCTAGGCTGTAATTATGCTGTTTACAACTACAAAAAGATTATACTTTCTTACAGCCAGTTTGAAACATTCACAATGTACATTGGAAAATGAATTTGTGTCAAGAGCAGAAAGTCATCATCTTAAAGCATGTAAAATTTTTTTATAGCAAAACTTCTGGGAAAGCAAGTTTCTCATGCCAGTCTCAGGAATATTAGGTATGATTTTAACCATTTAAATGCTTCTAAGATCACGTATTTAAAAGGGACTGAACAGAAATGTTCATATCAGTCTTGGACACAACACTGCAATGACCTTTTTTTTACCTGATGATTTATAAATAGTAAATATAAATAGTAAGTTTCTCTGAAAAAGTTTTGCCTGTCATTTTGCAGATGAGCACAGAGTTAAGAATTGCCAACTGAAACAAGTTTATCAACTTCAGACTTCAAAGGAATCAGAGGGAGAAGACGCTGCTTTTTTTAAGAGACCAATTTTTGACTCTTTCTTTGTTTTTTCGAAACTCTTTGTAAGGTAAGAACAGATTTCATTAGCAGAGTTTGCATGTACCCTGTGTGCTATCCCCATATACTTGTATAGAAGTCTGTATGGAAGCCCAAACAACTGAGCAGTCCATATTTTGCCTTAAGTCTAAATAAGAACGCAGTTGTATGTGGCTGTGTTCTAGAAGTGCCAATAGGATTATATCTTTCAGAAGATTGTTCCTAAATTAATTTTTAGCTTTTCATCACTTTTCATAGTAGAGTAGCTCTGGTGAAATGGTGTAATAAAAAGACTTGGAATTGAATCTAGAAGAAATTGAATTCTCATCTGCAGATCTTTATTTTCTCTATGCTCTATGAATCTAGAAACTGAAACTGTTGCTGCATTACAAGTGTCCTGCACCCATCCAGCAAAATGCTAAAAAGATGGCTCAGGTGTCTTCATAAAGTATCCACAAATTATAGGTATAACCTCTTCACATTTCTGTATTTCTCCCACCTTCCATTTTAGCTTTATAACATGAGTGCAGATTAAACTTGTATAATTTACAGTGTCTTGAATATTTCAAATGTCTGAATCTCAAGGGAAATAATTGGAAAAAATCCTATAATGCACTTTAGTAAATTAAGAAGTCATTAATAATTATATGAATTGTGGTTTTAACACAGAGGCATAGGTTATTGTTGTCATATACAGTACAACAGTTATAAGGTCAAATACTACCCAGGATAACACCATTTCAAGCACAATTCATTAAAATGTCCCTTCGTGAATCTGTGACATTCCATAGTTAAAAAAGAAACAACAAAGAATATGTTTCTATTTTTAAAATCCCCATTTTTCACTTTCAGTATCCTTTGAAAGAGGAACTTAGGAGGATGCCTAACAGCAGTGTAACCCAGCAGGTCCATTCCTCCAACGAGACACTGCCTGACACCTCAGAGAGGCTCCACGCCATTCTCATAGCCTTGTACATCATCAACCTGGCTGGCGGCACCCTTGGGGTGATCATGATGTCCCACCAGCTGTTTCAAAGGAGATCACAATCTGTGATGACCATTATCATCATCAGCCTCCTGGTGCTGCACACCTTTATGTTACTCAGCATCCCCTTCCGCCTGAGCTATTACATTTTACGGGAATGGAAATTCGGGAGGTTTGCCTGCAAGCTAGCGAGCGCCATCATCTACCTCCACATGTACATCACCTTCGCGTTTTACGTGGCTATCGTCATAACTCGCCTCTTCAGGCTGGAGTTCAGGAAGTGCTACACTACAACCTTGGTGGCTGCTGTCTGGCTGATGGGAGCGCTGGTGATGACACCCATCCTTCTCTCGTACTACGGTACCTCTAAGACGTACCACTCCTCTGAGTGCTTTCAGTTCCACAAGGAGATACAAGAGGCACCCATGGTGATCATAAACTACTGCATGGTTGGGATTTTGGTGGTGGTTTGTGTTGTGCTCACCATAATCCAGCTGTCTGTGATCTATAGACTGGCTGTGAAATACTGGCCTGACATCAACTCCCACGTGGAATTCAGGGCACAGGCAAAGAGTTTCTTCTTCATCTTGGTAACATTAGTGTGCTTTATGCCTCATCATGTATTCAGAGCATATTACATCCAAAACTGCCACCTGGATAAAGACCATAAACTACTCCCATACAACGAAATTTTTTTAGCTTTAACAACAATGTGCTGCTTGGATATGTTGTGCTTCATTGCAGGAATAGCCCACTGAGCTGTGAACTACCAGGAAATCCAGCTGCAGCATGTCAGTACTGGCTTTTGGCAGAAATAACACTGAGTCAGAACTTTGCTAAGCTAGGGAGACTGCTGAGTTTTTGTCATGGCTGCATAGGTCTGTAGCATTGTTTGGTTTTTGCAGACTAGCAAGATCCATCTTTCAGAAACTACTGGTTTTTTATCTTCTCTTGAAGGCAGACGTATGAGTCTTACTCTAGTCTTTGACCTAAGAGTCATGCCCTGAAACTTAATTAAGATTTTCCTCAGCTGTCCCTTTATAACAGTTACACCATTCCTTTCTATTTTTCCTCTTAGTGGACCAATGTGGCCAACAAGTTGTCCACTCTGAAGGTCTAACAACTTCTTCTGGCAGTTGTGATACTGAAAGGAACAGGGGGAAGAAAAAAATTCCTTTACAGGATTTTTGTAGTAGTGATTTCAGACAGCAAGGACAAATTCTTCAAATAAAATGTATTCAAAGCATGAAACAGGGTGTGAATTAAATACTGTCGTAGTATATTTCAGCAGAATCCTTTTCTTCACTTTTACATAGTTTATATTAAATGAAAAGATATGGAAACATTCATCATTCTCAACTTCATTTTTACTCTCTTCATTTCAAAACCACTAGCAGCTCACTGAATTGTGGTAATTGCACACTTGAGTGAGTGAGAGAAGAACAAGCCCCAGGTTTCAAAACTTCTGCCTTATGTCACTCTCCCATCAAGACTGGATCTGGGGCTGTTTTCCCTTAGGTCCGTTATAGTTAAATAAATACAAGTTACTGTGGTCCCATAACTGGATCTGGAATTCAAATTGAGGGGTCTGGTCCTTTACTAAAGGATCAGCCACTCTCTAGGAGAGGGAAATATTTTATCAGCCTTCAAAAAACCTTTGATGTCTGGTCATTTTCAGTTGTCTGGTGATTTATTATCAGATGCCATGTTTTTTCCATTTGCACATGTAACAAAGCAAAACTAGAATAAACTAACTAAATTATGTTTAATCAGTTCAACATATGCTCATGTATGTGTATACAAACTTGTGCTGTAGTATATATTTTCTCCATTAGACAGATTATATTCCTTGGGAATCACATCCGTTCTGGGAATCTGTTTTATCTTCATTATGTAAAGAGTTGGGATTTTTTTCATGATTGCATGTTGCCTCTTCTGCTCAGCACTGAAGGTCTCTAACCCTTCTGCCAAAGGCCCCACTGTCATTTGCTCCATCCCAACAGCTTGAGGCCAGATTTCTCCCACCCCAGACTCCCAGGAGTCACACAAGGGTATGCTTCCCCTTTCATAGCCTCATGAATTGCCATAATTTTTAGTCTGGCAATCTTTGCTACAGAAGTGCTATGATCCCTGGATTCAAACACATCAAAACTTGATTAGAGAGAGTTAAAAAGTTATACATATGTGGTAATGCTAATGGTGCCTCAGACTGATGGCATTTCTTTGGATGAAAGAGCTTACACCTACTTTGTCATTCCTGAATAAATGTTTCTGCCTTTAAATTTCTGTAAAAAAACCTCTTTGTTGAATACTCCTGATGGTTCCAAGATCTTTTCTGCCTCTTTTAATAAATGGGAGGTGTCCAGGGGACCAGCAGCAAGTCCTGAAGTCTTCTGAAAATCCTACCCTTAACAGCTTCCTCTAGTGTCACGAGGTCCACTCCTGTTCATACAATACATTCTACTCAGCCCATGATTTCCAAAGACAGCAACTCAAGGTACATATACAGTACAACAGAGAAGAAATGCAAAGGGACAGGTTCTAAAATAGTTGAATAGCTCCCAAATCAGCCACTTTTCAAATCCTTCTCCAGGCAGGATGCAGCATTCATAGCTGATAAGAGAGCCAGGGCCCCTCAAGGTGAAAAAGCTTAAATAAAGCCCTGGTGCTTGAGGAGAGTTTTGAGGAAAACAAGACAAGAGGCAGGACCTGCAGAGAGGCCATTTGCATCTCACTACTAGAAAAAGAGTTGTCTTAAGTTGGATCTGCCAACATCTTTAGGAAAACTAGCAGAGCTGTAGGTGGGGAACAAGTACATTGTTTATCTTGCTGAAATAACCCTACACCCACTGACATGACTTCCTGGCATGATACTGAAGCTGTGTTACCCTTCACAGCTGACTGGTAACCACTGGCTGTTGGCTGTCACTGGATCTGCTCTGCTCGGACACCATGGGACTGTACACTGCACTGGGTCTGGCTGGGATGGACAGAACTTCCTTCATAGCAGCCCATGTAGTGCTGTGTTCTGGATTTGTGAATAAAACAAGACTCACAGTGTTTTGACTACTTGCAGAGCATCAAGGCTTTCTCTTTCCCACTCTGTCCCACAGAAAGTAGGCTGAGAGTGGGCAAGATATTGGAAGGCAATACAGGACAACTCACCTGAACTGGCCAAAGGGATATTCCATGCCATATGATGATGTGCTCAGCAATGCAAACTGAAGCAGAAGGGAGGAGATTGACTTCTTTAGTGGCAGTTGCTCAGAGATTGGCTGGGCGTTGATCTACTTGTGGGAGATAAATTATTTCCTGCTTGTTTTTTGCTTTTTTCCCCTTTCATTCACCTATTAACTCTGTGACTTGATGCATTAATTTTGCTTTTGTTCTTCCAATTCTCTGCCCTGTCCTGCTGGAGGTAGAGGGACAGAGAGCAGTTGTGTGGTGCTTAGCTGCTAGCCAAGATTAGCCCACCACACTCCCCTTGCTGGTGGGACCCCTGGTCCCTCTTTGCTAGAACATTGGATGTAGCTGAAATTTGTGTCTGTGGTGCTTCTTCCTTGTAGCCACAGACAAACACCCTTTACTATTAACCGTTGCAATGAGTGAAAGTATGGAAAGTGAAGTGAAGCTTATGCTTCAGCTTCTTCTCACAGTTATTAAACTACAATAGTTTTTACATCAAAGCTTCAGGTAGAACTTCATTCTAGTGCTTGCTGTACCATCCAGATCATACCTCATCCCCATTCCCTTTTCCACCCAACAGTCACTTTCTTTAACCCTACCCATGAACCACACTCCTCTCTGCCTCTTGTCCTTCACCACTGATTTATCTTTCCTGCATTTTAATCTAAGCTTTTATTTTTTTAATACTTCACTGTTATCTCTGTACCTTCTCTCACTGACTAGGGCTCAGATATGCGAGGTCAAACCACTCACTGAGCTCAGTATGGTCCTCTTAATTCAGAGGATAATGGATTGAGCATTGATTGCAGTGTTGTTACATCTAAGACTGACATTAAAGTGATAGAGATAAGCTGTATTCAATATCTAGTCTCCCACTGAGATCTAGAAGCACTCTAAAAACTGGTTAAAAGAGAAAGTTATCACTCTCCAGGAGGATTATCTGAGAAGTAAATTCTGAAAGGGCAATAGTATTGAGCTCAGATTATAGGGTACTGTTCTTCCTATGAATTATGTAATGATACATCCCCTGGAAAACAGTTGAAAATGGTTGGTTTGAATGCCATTTGCATGATCCAAGTAATTCTGGAGATAATTATACACATTAGTAATTGCTTTCATGATAACTGAATATGTAAAATTGTAAACCATTTAGTCATCCCATTCATTTTTAATGCCATCAAATGAACACTGGGAAAATCCCCAGACATTCTGAAGGAAAGAATATCAAACTGCTAAATGTATCTTCTGCTGCTCTCTGCATGAAGTTCTGCAGAAAAAGAGCAGGCAAACAAAACAAAACCAAAATCCCATTTGTCCACCTGACTTCCTAAATTAGTTTGATAACAGAAAGCTATAAGCAGAGCAAGAGAATTCTTACCATTAAGAACTAATGACTCACTGCTGTCACAACTAGGATGCTGGCCTGTTCCTACCTAACCCAGGCACATCTTTTTAAGCAGCTTTGAGGATGGTGTGAGCCCACTCACAGCCAAACTGCACAAGGGACATACCTCTTTAAATTAATATCTGCTGTTATCCAGAAGAGCAATGATGAAATGGAAAAAAGTTTCCATTTTCTTCTGATGCATCTGTTCCTTCTGCCTGCTTATAGAGAAAGGTCATATTGATGATGCTGTCAGATGGGCATGCCCCTTGCTGTAAGCAAGCAGAAGGAACAGATGCATTAAGAAGAAACAAAGGCACACTCCCCCTCCCTTTTTAAGGTTTTTCTTCTCCACTCAAGCACTGTCTTTCTAAGCACTAACAGAGTTTGGTGGGGGGAAAAAAAAAGGATGATCAGGTAATGCTGCTTGCTCAGATGGTTCAAGCTGCCCAACCCATACATAGCAGGAAGCTCATTACAATTCACAATCCCTGTTCTCCTGTCTGCAATAGCTGAAGATCATTTCCATTGTAGTTACAGAAGTGTGAACTAAAGGGACCTGTAAGATGTGATGGGGAGAACAGAGTGGGGATGACACTTGCAGAGTGTGTGTGTGGGATACAGACAGACCAGCTTCATCTCCTTGAATAATGAAACTGTTCACATACTCCACCCAGAATTTGGGGTTACAGCTGTGATCTGTCTCATTTTTACTGTTTGAGCCTGAAGCCCTTGACCTAACTATCCTGATACTCTGAGTTTCAGGGTGGTTCTTTATGAAGAGGTCAGTCCCCAAACCTAGGATTCATGTGTCTCAGGCAATTTTCACAACTGTTATTTTTTCCATTGCAATCCTAAACATAAAACCACACTACAGTTCCTTCCTTTTATCCCATACACTCCAGTTTGGGGTTTTGAGTGCCACCATGAACCACGGAGCAGTTATCTGGCATACAGAGCAGAACCACATGTGGGTAAACTTATGAAAGGAGTTTTGTGTTGAAAATTATTTTATCTGTAAGCACATGGGTGAAAACATTGCAGAAAAGCTACAGGATAACAACACTTATAGCAACAATTGCTACACAGAAGAAATATCAGATAAAGCTAAACCCACAGGAACATGAATAAAGAATTAAAAAACCCAACCAAGCTACAAATGGCCAGTAAAACCCACAATTTCTTCATGTCTTTACTACACTGGTTTCAGTTGTTGGTGAGGAGCCATATATTAACCCATGGTAAATCATGACCATCTGTTGTCATGCAAAAATTGTACAGAGGTATTTTGTTCATCAGCTGACAATTTTGTGACCAGATTGACAATTAACAGGCAGGATCCATAGCTCAGGAGGAAGATGCTGACATTGGACAAGATTAAAGAGCTGCAACACCAAAATCATACAATGTAATGGCAAATTCATAGCAAAAAATGTAATTTCTAATTGCTGTCACTGGTGAGTGTAATTGCTAATGGTCTACTTCCTATCACTGTCTTAACAGAAAAACTGGCAAGGCAAGGAGCTGTCAGTGAACTGCTTCACCTATTCCTCAGTTGTAAGAAGATTCCTTGTATTGAACAGATGAAGAATACAAACTTGCAGGAGTTCTAGAAAGAAAGAAAAAGTCTGACAGCACAAGATCAGGTGCACTGAGCAACTCTATTTCTGAATCTTTAGACTCCACAGCTTCTACTTGGACTCTTGAATGGGTTCATGTTTTGATCCATCCAGTGTGCTCCCAACCAGATTCAGGAACTTCTCTCCAAAAGGATGTGAAGTCCTCAGCAAATACATTCATTATGCACTCAGTGAAATAAACTCTTCAGTAGTTTTTTCTTCCTTGTGTTTCTTAGTTGTCTCTTGCCAATTTAGACCCTCACATGAGCCTCTTATGTCTCAGTTTCTGACCCACTTGGGACAGAGATGGCATCCCCACCTGCAGAGACTCTCCTGCTTCAGGTAGATGTATATGCTCATTTATGGAAAGCCACAGAGGAGCACTGAAGTACATGTAGAGACATATAAGCTGTCACAAGTAATTTGTGAAGCACCACCAGACTTCTGTGCAGCAGAAGAGGGGAAAGTTGGGGTTCAGATGAAGTAATTTTCTCTCTGCCAAGGAAGGATGTGATAGTGGTTCTCGGTGCTCTGCCTTAGTGCTACCAAGAAAGTAGCTACCTGCTTTTAGGTCCTGGGTAGCAAGGAGGGAGATGAGAGTTTCAGAGGAAAGCAAGCTGCAGAAGACAGTCTAGAAGTCATTTGTTTTGCATATCAGTTCTTTCATTTATTATTTCTCTTAAATGCTTGGGAAGGCTGATTTGTGTTACTCAAGACATGCTACCATTGCATAAAGCACAGTGTAAGTTCTAATATTCCATGGCAATAAATCAAATTAATCTATTGAACAAGAAAATTAAAAACCCCAATGATAAGGTACAGCCTTTATATAATATTAAACAATGGCTTAATATATGCTGCTTTCATTTCATACTCTGCTTGGCAGAAGTATTGAACGCTAAGTAAGTCCAGTGACACATCTTCTGTCAGTGTGCCACTAATGTTTGCTCAAAGATGTGATAAACAATCCTTCAGCCATTTTTTTTCTAAATAAAACCTCTTCCTATAGCATTTCTTCCTCTTTCATCTTCATATTTTCTCTTTGTGGAAACCCCCACTAAAATTTAGCAATATGAAAACCAGCAGGTTTGTGTGAAAAGGCTACCCTCTGGAAAAAACTTCCTCTCCCCAAAATTATAAAAACAACTGGAAATAAAGGGGAAGCTTCACAAGCTCCAGGCTTTATTTTCTCCCTGGCTTTGTCATATCAGCCTCCTCTCACTCAGCTTAACCCAACCAGGTGACCACCTGTGTATTGTGGATGGAGCAAATGAAGAAATGAATTCAGGAAGAGGCTTTTCTGCAATGAGGAACACCAAGATGATTCATCTGCTGCTCCTGGGGTCTCTTGCACTGCTGTCTGGCTCTGCTGTGAAAGCACAACATGTCAGTGCTCAGGCTGGTGGAGCCTGTCCCATAAACAGGCTGTGCAACATAAGTCACTGGGCACTCTCCTGCTTTAGCTCTACTGCTACCCTCTACATTTACCAAAAAACCCATTTCTAGCTGTAAAAAGGCACTCCTGCAGATTACTAGTAATCTTTCCTCCTAACCCCCAGAACTCTTCAAAGGAGAAATATTTTCAGACAAATGCCTCTTGAAAACTGCCAGCCTTGATCTCAAACTTCCCCCTTCCTTTGAAATTTTACCCTCTAACTCTTCTTGAGAAGAGTAAGATCCAGAGAAGCTACTACTGAATTAGTTACAACTTTCATAAGTTTTAGGCAACACAAGCTAATGAGCAGAATGTCTCTGTACAATGTATGTCACACCTTTTGTGTGACAACAGGTGGTTGCCACTTACAACTCACCATGGATTTAGTGCATGGCTCATCAGCAATAGCTGAATTAAGAGTTCTTTGGAAGTAGCTCCTACTCCCCTTTAAAGAGGGACCAGTTTGGTATCACAGGGCAAATGGTTCATCTCCTCATTGTCTGCTTTCTTTTCATCTGTTAAAATACTTGTTTTTATGTTTGTGGGTGGGAAAACTCCCTGAGCACTAGAGATTTCAGTGTAATTTTTGCAGGTTTCTAGACATGACCTAGTCTGTTATGGGTGACCTTAACACTTGACTTATTTGACTTGTTGCCAGCCAAGTTGTGGCACGAGGAGGCTGGAGAGTATAAGGTTTGAGAACCACTGACTTAAACCAAAGCTATGCTGCAATTACAAACACTTCCTAGAAGCTTTAAACAGCTTTAAGTTTATTTAGGTAACAAAGACTCTTACAAAGCCTGATGTCTGCCAATAGATGGGGCATCTGCAGTTTAAGAAGGTTCCCACCATGCAACCACCTCACCTTGATAGCCTCATTCTAAAATCCACATCATACACATGGGGTGGACGGAGCCCTGTGATTCACAGGACAACCTCTGTACCAGAGCACAGCACATCTGTGGAAATATCTGAGCAGTGTTGATAGCAGCTTCCCCTGACAGCACACTCTGTATAAATATAAGAATCATTTCCAAAACAACCTCCCAACAGTTTTATCTGCATGTGAAGCACTAGAGCAAGATTAGAACCACAGAGAGGAAATGAAGGAACTCCGAGAAGTCTGCAAAACTGAGAAAACAAAAATATTAGGTTTTCTAAAAGAGAAACAGCTCAACTGCAAAACTCAGACCCTTATACATCCAGAACAAACAATGCAAGGGAAAATGGGAGAAGGAGGAAATGTGTAACTCAATGATTTGCCTATTTATTTTTTAAAATGACAAAGATGTTGAGAGTGCAAGAGAGAAATAGATGAAAGCACAAAGAAACAAAAGAGGCAGTTCAAAAAGATGTCTCTGAAGTGTGATAAAATTTGATGGGTCAAAGAAAAATAACCATTACTGGCTGATAAAGAGAGGTGGTCGAAATAAGCAGGAACACAGAGTAATTGTGAAGATTAAATGCTAGGGGAAAATGAAAGGCATTTTTAGAAGAGTCTTTGTAGACCAAAACCATGGATTGCCCTTGCAGAAGTTGAATTGCTTTCTGATGTCGCCCCAAATCACAATAACTCTATTATTAAGTATAACAATATCCAATTCCATTAGTTTTCTTCTATAATTATTCTTTTACTACTGCTTGCAGAGCTTGAAAAGGAATTCATTTAAAAAGAAATGCCCTTCTGTCATTGTCAGACAGAAGAGAATCTGTTTGAATCAGATCCTGTCTGATCAGACAGAATAATAATCTAATAAGAAAGCAATACGTCCTCTACACCTATTTCTGCAGTGGCTGGCTCCTCATGAAATAGCCCCTGGGACAAAGCTCTCAGCTCACCTCTGTTCCTGCACGTCCACACTGCATGAGCCAGTGGGAGTCTGATCAAAGCATCCTGGCTTTTCTGCCAGCAGGTAACAGGCTGTCAGCCACCAGACTGTCTCCTCATGCTGATGTCTCCCTGAGCTGCTGCCATCAGGGAAGGCTACAGCTGAAGAGTCACGGAGGCACTTCCATCCCAGCAGTGTGACTTTGTAATCCAGTCACAGAGCACAGCAGTGGGCCTGGGATACCTCTGCCTGGGGGACCATGGTATAGGATCAGTGTGAGGAGCCAGGAAGGCTGAGGATCTTGGATGTCATCTGACCAAAACAAAAGTCATAATACATGCAGGTTCCACCAGGCTGTACAGCCAGGATCCTTGGACTTTAGAAACACTCTTATAGCATATAGCTGGGTAAACTACACCTTGGTGTTTTGTGCAGAGTTTAAAAGTTAGAAGAGTCCACAGGGTTTCCCACCTATAAAATCTGCACAAAAATGCAATCCAGCGATTTTGGATCACCAACCTTTCCCCTTCTTGCAAAACCAGAAGAGGACATCCACCATAGCTTGCTGCTAAGGGTAAAGCCCACCCTTTGTTTTCTGGTGTGTAATGTCCTTGCATTAGGAGCATTTCATGAGGTGCTGCCAGCTGAGCAGCACCTTCTTAAACTGCAGATGCCCCATCTATGGGCAGACATCAGGCTTTGTAAGGGTTTTTGTTCCTGGGAGGAAGGACAGTGGGAATATGAGTTTATAAGCAGCTAATAGAACCAACAAAATACACTTTCAGAGAGTTAAGTGAGATGAATGCTAGCCACTCAGAAAAATAATTATGTGAATGCATATAAAAAATATGGTAAGACTTCAAGCAATCCAAATACACAATTAATCCATCTGGTAACCTGAGAAACCCTTTCTACACAGATTTAGAAGTGGCACTGGTAGAATATCTCAAATGGACCCAACAATGACACAAGGACCTAGTTTTGCAATCATTAAACAACTGTGCTAGTTGCTCTAGGGAATGCCTCTTGAAACCTGTATAAGCTTTCAGAGGAAAGAACTCATTAACCTCTGAACTGCAGTATAATTGTGCCACACCACAACACCATGATGTCATGGTTTAACCCCAACCACCAACTAAGCATCACACAGCCGCTCACTTACTCCCCCCAGTGGGATGGGGGAGAGAATCAGAAGAGTAAGAAAAGAAAACATGACTTGAGATAAAGACAGTTTGATAGGTAAAGCAAAAGCTGTGCATGTAAGCAAAGCAAAACAAGGAATTCATTCACTCCTTCCCATGGGCAGGGAGGTGTTCAGCCAACCCCAGGAAAGCAGGGCTCCATCACACATGACAGTTACTTAGGAAGACAAATGCCATAACTCAAAACATCCTCCACTTCCTTCTTCCTCCAGCTTTCTATGTTGAGCAAGACATTATATGGTACAGAATATCCCTTTGGTCAGTTGAGGTCAGCTGTCCCAGCCATGTCACCTCCCAACTCCTTGGGCACCCCCAGCCTCCTTACTGGCAGGGAAGTGTGAGAAGCTGAAAAGTCTTGACTTAGTGTAAGCACTGCTTGGCAACAACAAAACATGAGTGTGTTATCAACATTCTCATCCTAAATCCAAAACACATAATTATACCAGCTACTAGGAAGAAAATTAACTCTATCCCAGCTGAAACCAGGACACAAGAGAACATCCTGTCACGCTCCAATTCATTATTCTTAAATGGAGTATGCTACTACATGCCCTCAGATAAACTAGTGAGCATCATGGAAATGTACATAAAAGTCTTCAAAACACAACAGAATTAACAGTGTGGACTTTACAGGATTACCATCACTTGTCCCTATCCATCAGAACTGTAGACAAACTTCCCCTCTTTGTTGCCAAACACTGTTGTGTTGTATATCAACATTACAGCAGTAGTTTGATTCTGAATGATACTGAGGAAAATTAATGTTATTAGGCATGGCACTTACTGCCATAGGTGCAGTACTGGTATCACACTGTTCTGCCTTGCACAGCTCAGGACTGCCTCAGCATGAACCAAAGCCAGAGCAGTTCTAGTTGCATGATTGTTTTGTTCCAGCAATGGGAAGAAGAGATCAGTAATAATCCATGTCCTTTCCTAATGCTCTTAATTTTTCCTCTTTAAGGCTTAGAGTTCCTCTTCTTGTCCATCAAAATATCAGGACCAGCAGATATCCTCTACAGATGAAGCTGGTAGCTCTCATGAAAGAGACCCTTGAAAGAAATAAGGCAGAATATGCCAGTAAGTTACTTTGCTGGTATCTGATCTCAGAGGGAGAAGTTTTACTTTCACTACATCTAAAACACAGGTGCAAGATGGGTGGACTGGATCTCATGCCCTCTACATCAGGAAGGCAGCGATCAGCAGGTCTACCTGGTAAGTGCGCTGGTGTCAGCAATGAGCAAATAGTACAAAGCATTATCAGCAATTGTCTCACTGACTCTCCAGGCATTGCCATAGTTTATTGGCAGGAACAAAATCTCATTTTTTGTTGTGACTAAAGAATAATTTCAGAACTTTGAGGGCTACAGAGAAATCAAATACCTATTAAATTCTCACAGGGAATTGAAACCTTAGTTTCATGCAGCAACCCAATAAGTCTTTGGCTTTAGTTTCTTTTCATGCTTTCACAAAGAATGGTCAGCAGACTATGGACCTACTCATGACAGTGACTGTTGATCACTTACTCATAACACAGAAAGAAGTGATGTTGAAGAAGCTTGTCTGAAACTGCTGCACATCCCAGGCAGCGCTCTTGAACATCCTGAACTGGTGCAGACTGCATGAGCAGACCATCAACAGCCACCATCAACAACCACCACCAAAAGCACCTACAAAGGGTTGGGGTTTGGGGGTTTTTTTGGTTGGTGGGTTTTTTTAGAAGAGTGTTAGGATCATCTGTAGGTAAATCTCTTGCTTTGGACTGAGTGTTTCATATTGTAATCTCTTCATGTGCCAATCAAAACAGGAGTTACATCAGCCCCAGGTGACTGTGCATTAGAACAATAGGCAGTGGTAAGTGCAAGACATGTTGAGACTATCAAGGCTGTTGGTCAATATTGACCTAATGAGACTGGAAAAAGCAAGATGTTCACAGAGTTCTGTCAGATATGGCTGGTGAAAGCACCAGAGAACATCATGTGGAAAATACTGACTGTACTCTGAGCTTCTCAGATGCATGCTCACCTTGCACAATGAATGAAATGTGCTGTTGCAAGGCTCAAACTCAGTCAGAAATGGAAGGCTGCACTAGGGCTCTAACAGGAAAATAGCCTGTCTCTGGCTCTAAAACTGCCAATACCATGATGGTACATCAGAATCTGACTTTGCATCTCCTTTGAAGCAAGTTCGGACAACTAAAGAAAAAACCCAGCCAACAAACTTTGGCTGAAGATTGACTGAATCAATCAGATGCTGAAACAAATGAAGTTTGTCTAAGGAAAATATGGGCAGTTTGGTAATATTGCTAAAAGTTAAAAGCTCACAAATATTTTTTTAAACATTTAATTTCTGTTAATATGAACTCAGCTGGAACAATGCAGAAGTGGTGCAAGTACAACTTGATTCACTGATTAGGAGGAAAGCAAGCAGACTCCCCCTCACCACCCATAGCAATTTCAGTGGTGAAGAAATATCTGCTGCCCTGCAGCAAGTCTCCAGCAGGTAGCATGAAACATTCCTGGATTTATCTGTAGTCCAGCATGCAGCTGCCTTTCTCTCAAGTACCTGATGACACCTGTTCTTTCACTAAAAAGATAGCTAGGTTTCCACTGTAGCCACTGGAATCTCAGTCACATAACTGCTTCTTTCTTTTGACTTGACTTCTATTTTATCAAGTAGCTTTTCCTGTAATGTCATGAGAAAAAAGTCTTCAGCTATGTCACTCTAAGCAGCATACTGGTTTTGTTGTGCAGAATGTTGTATGTGCATAGGAAATAGCTGTGACAGCATGAAGAGCACCACATTATGAAGCTTTCATAACAATGCAATTATTAAGTCATTCAGACACATTTCCCAATAACTGCTTTGTATGTTTGATACCATAATCATTTATGTTGGATGACTCAAGATGTGCCACCATTAGAAGCCTTTTTGACATGATTCTTTTCAAATCTGTTTAACAGAACTGTGGTACTTGGTGGTGTCATGAAGTTTTTTGTTGGTTTTGGTGCCTTGAAAGACTCAAGTGGGATTCAAGAGGGATTATTCATCACCACTGTCTTCCCTTCCTTCTTCACCATGCCCAGATGTGTCTGCCCACTTGTCAGTTTCTCAGAAAGCCTCTTTCTCCTCAGCAGTAGCACAGCCACCAAATGACATACTTGAACTTGCCAGGATAGTTTCTGTGCTTCCTACATTTTAGTCCCTCTTAAAAAGCACCCATATCTATGGGGTTCCCCACCATGATCTGAGCTGGCCTCTGAACAGATTGCCTCTCACTACCCAGACACATATGTGCTTCTTCAGACAAAAACACCACTAAAAAACACCTGGAACTGAGAACATCCCTCACACCAGTGAAGCTACTGTAAGCCAATTATGTCAGGTAATCTACTACTTGAAAAGCACACCCTGAAAAAGAGGAGCAGTGCATAACATTTAACAGAGTGTTTTTAAAACAGATTAGAGAAGGTTACAATTTTTTTTTTTCCATTTGGCTGTAATGAATCATTCTGTGGTTGGTGTTATCTCTCCTTGTATTTCCATTTTTCAAACTTCCCATTCGTCACAAAGTCACTTGCTGCTGCTGTGGCCACCCAAAGTGTATCTGTACAGTTTGAAGCAGTCATCTTGAAGAGATGGGTCCTTTCAGCAGGCAGTCCCTCCCTTTCAAAAATAGGTGTTTAAGATAAATAGGAGAATTAACATCTGAACTCACTAATCTATCTTTATCACCACTCAGAGTCCAGATAGCTGCCTTATTCTGCCTAATTTCTGAAATCCAGCATGATGAAAATACAGGTACTTCTGAGAAGTGTTTTGCTCATCTGTTTTCCATCCATACTAAGATCTAACAACCAAAAACTGATGGGTCACCCCTCCAACCCTCCCAGATCAAACACCCAAGCTTTCTGCACTGCCCATTACACATATTGTTGTAAAGTACCTAACTGATCTAGTTTCCAGTGCTTTACAATTTAGTTTTCATGGCCTCATTAGATCTCTTTACATTCTTTTGGAAATACTTAAGAGAAATTGAGCCACACTGGGCAGCACAACGCTGCTAAATTTGTGAGGAATGATCTGAGTTACCCAAGCTCTTTGAAACGAGCTATGCAGAATTCATAACTGGTATTAATCATGTAATAGTGAAGCTGGTGGAGAAATGTAATTTAGTCTCATGTTCTTCAATATTAATCACTAATCACAGCACACAAAGTTGCACAGCAGGTAATCAGTGTATGCTTGAAACCAGCCTGCCACTGACAGTGTATTTAAAGATAATAGCAAACACCAAACCCAAGCAATGAGAATCTGAGGTGAGTTGTAACTGAGTTATTTCACATTTCAGAGGCGAGCTGTGATTCAGCTGCTTCAAGAATTTATTCCTTCTCTGCCCCATCTCCTTCAAAATATTGTTAGTCAGCTAGAAAAGTACACAAATTCTCATGTCTGCATCAGTCTCTCTCCTTCCTCACAGAAATGTAGTCTTCCATTCACAATTTTAAATTAGTAAGTGATGTTTTTGGAGTACTAATCTACACTTTACATAATCCTTTCCTTTATAGACTTTTGTTTTCAATTGGGAGCAAATACTAAGTTGATCACGTGTAAGATACATACACAAATGTCAACTCAACTGCCTTTTTCCTCCACCTTTCAGTATTGCTGCAATAGGTGATGTTTAAGTGCATTAGTGCTGACACTTTTCCTATTAAAGCTCTGAGAATGCACATCAGTGCTACTGCAATATTATTATTCTTTACATTTTCCCCTCCTGGCTAAACAGGCAGTATGATTGATGGCAGAAAACCTGGTTGTGCAGAAAGTATTTACTAGTAAAAGCAGCATTTCAGCAAGTAATGAATAAAGATTTAGATGAAAACCAGAACCTATAGGTAAAAACAGGCTATAGATCAATATTCTTGAAAAAGCAAACCCTCCTTTCAGTTATAACTTATTCTCTAACTTGAAACAGAACTTTAAAAGATAAGTACACATACAACTACCCAGCTTGAAATACTGTGAGGCAGCATGGTTTCTAGAACTTGAAAGATATGAAAGGTTGATAAAGATATAATCCAAACTCAAAAGAGAGAATACAGAAGTGAGAAAAGCAAAATTTAATACACAGACTGAAAATAAAAAGGCAGAAAGGGAGAAGAAATATTTCCCCCATAAAAACAAAAGACACTGCCACTCTGTGGCATCTTTTAAAGTAACATTTGAAAATAAGTTTCTTCTGTGACAGAAAAAGGAAGGGTAAGAAATGTAGGGGTTTACATGGTAGCCACACTTAATTTTATTTTGTTTTTATAACAATTTTGAAGTTACTGTATTATCATCTGAAAGAAATATATAGATTTCACTAGCATATTGGAATAAACATTATTACTAATTTCTTCAAGTCTTACCATTAAGACTAGCCATTTTTTAGCTCAGTTGTCTTTTGTTTAAAAGGTAATATCAATCTTGCCATAGAAGGGAGTGACACCCACAAAGTGTGGATCAAACAGCTGATGTATTATCAAGTGTGTGAGAGATATCCATGGCCAATTCCTAGCAACTGCCAGAACAGTCCCTCCCAATGCAGTTAATGCCACCTTCTGGCTTTCTCCTTCCAGTACAGCTTCCACACTGCATTCAGCTCTGGGGAATAAGCTCAGGACATCCCACTAAATTCAATATATTCAGAAGTTAAGATTAAAATAAAACTGAAGCTTGAAAGAAACATTACTTTAACATAAGATTTACCAATTCTGGCAATAGACAGCCTGGCAGTGAAGATCAGTGGTGTGGTGGCAACTTGTGGGCAGGCTAGTTATGTTTTAAACCACTCAAACTAGTTGTACAAGTGTGGTCTTAAATGTGCTAGTACATAATTCCTTCTTTAGTAGGAAAATACGAGTATGACAGAAGGAAGCATCACAGAACACAAAAATCAAAGAGAAAGCCCCATTAAGGAGATCATTCCAAAGTACATGTTAATGATATACCAAGTTTTTAAACAAAATGCCTGAAGTGCACTTAGTGCAAACTTTAAGAAACAAAACCAAATAACCCTCAGTTTATTCCTCCTTTTTCCAGTTGGTTCTTGTTTTAAGGATAAAATATCTCTGAAGAAAATCAGAGTGACTGCAGGAAGGGAGAAGCACCGATGACTGCTCTGCTGCTTGGCTGTTTGTGTGTTATCACAAGTCTATCACTTCAGAACAGTAGGAGAAAGTAAGTGTGAAGTTTTAGTACAAACTCCTTACTGTTCTGTCAGCTGTCACCATTTCCTTACTCCACTCCTCCACCATTCATCTTTCTCTTCAGGATCCAATTCTGCTGAAGTACTAACACAATCTACAAGCAGCCCAGGGTAGACTATAACTTTTTTTTTATTTTAAACTTATGAAATGATTCATAACCACAAGACTTTGGTATTAACCATATCATGTAACTCCCTAGCCTTACTGTTTCCTACTTTTACAAAAAAACCCAAACACTGGGCAGGATGAACTGGGACAGCTATTGATTAAGTATTTTATTTTATCCTATGATCTTTAAAAAATGTACTATATTTTGATTTAGAAATTTTCAACATTCTGGATGGTGTATGTAGAAGAAATCTCCTCACCTTCCTGGAAGAAGGACCCACAAAGCTGGGGTGCTTACTGCTGGGGAAGGTCTCACCAGACTAAGTCATTATTTTAATGAGGTAGCAGCAGAAAGTTCACACATGACTTGCTGTTCCAGTCAAGGATTTGTTTTGAGATATTTATGGGAGCCCTACATGTATTCACATTTTTACAAATCTATTTTTTCCACAGGAAAATCAAATCAGGATAGAAGCTTTGTACAATGTATGTTTTGATTAGCAGGGAGAGAGGCAGGTAAGATGTACAGCAACTGGTTTATTTCTTCTTTGCCAGGTTCACGTTTATGTCTCCACTAAAATGTAATTTCAAGGTGCACCATCCATATTCCACTCATGGGTATTTGTTTAAAGGACCACAAAGGGTCTCAAAATCATTGGGTTATCACGCAGAAGTGGCTCAGGATCTGACAGACCCTGACCGTGCTCCTATGCATGGCCAAAATCAGCAATTGCTTCAGTTCTGGCACAGAGCAGCTTTTTGGCATAGTACAGTCTTTAAAAACCCATCACATCATTTTTTCATGGGCCACCAGGTAAACTTTCCTCTTTTGGGTGTACAACTTATTGTTAAATCTGAGAGTTTAAAGCATGAGAACATTTGCATAGTATGAGTGTAAGCATGAAGCCTCACAGCATAGTGCAAGGATGATCACACAGAGCTAAGAAACAATTAGTAGTTGAAAACACAAAGATACTGAAATATCTGAAGTCAGGCAAGTACCTGTCCATGTAAAATGCACTTGGTAAAGCACTCATCCCTACCATGCAGCAAGTGAAGACAGTGGAACTGATGAAAGGATTTTTTTAACTGGGAAATCAACAGGAGTAAATTTGTCTTTCTGCCCTTCTGTAATTTTCTGCTTTCTTTCTTTACTGAAAATATATTCTTGTTTTCCTATTTGTTCTCCACAGTGAAAACCTCTTACATTCCTTGCCAGTGCCACAAGGAGGCCAACACTGGACCCACATGGAAGCTGATCATCCTTTGCAAGATCTTCGAGAGATCCCTAACTCAAAGAGAATTACTGTTTTACTCCAGATTCTGGATGACAAAGCAATCTTAGTATTTTTGAGCCAGTGCAGTGACCTTACAAAAATCATGGTGAGGAACAGGGTATGTCTCTTGGTTTCACTTGGCTAACACTGGGCTACCAGCCACAGACATTCACTCACTCCCCATCCCATCAGGGGATAGGGGAGAGAGTTGGTGGCAAGGATAAGGAGATGCATAGGTTGAGATAAGAACAATTTAATAATTAAAATAAAACTTAAAATAATTATTTTAAAATAATAATGATAATAAAAATAAAATATGCAAATGAGTGATACACAGTGCAGTTGCTCACCACTCACTGACCAAGCCCAGACCATTCCCAGATAATGATCCTGGAGGACCAACAATCTCAAACCGAAACCACAATCCCAGAAGAGAGAGCCCAAGCAAAAGCCAGGGAGAGCCAAAAGAGGAAGGTACCCTCACTAACATACTGGACATGATGGGATATGAGATGGAATAGCCCACTGGCACATCCAAATGCCAATTCAGCTGATTCATTTAAATATTCCTCACCCCCTTAGGTCTTGCACTTGTAGACTGACAGAACACAAAGTCCTTCACTTCCAGGGACAAAACTGCAAACACTGGGATGTTAGCAACATTTTTGTCATAGCAAATCCCAGCTGAAACCAAAACACAGCACTATTCAAGCTACTAAAAGGGAACCCAGCTCTTTCCCAGCTAAAAACCAGGACAGTATGGCACAATCAAGGAGTCTGCTTCAGTGCTCCATTACCACCAAGAACTCATTCCCAGAGTTACAAGAGCACCTTGAATCAGCATTCAAATAGTGAATAAAATATTGGATGGTCTTGAAATTATTTTGAGGAGCTCAGGCAGGTCTGAATATACACCAGAGAGAAATTTACTATTTAAAGGATAAGAGTATCAGGCAACATATCTCTAGATGAAAATTTTTCACGCTGTGGTTGATACAACTCTGCTTACCCCACCAACTGCTTAATCAATGTGATCTTTGTGTATCTTCTAGGATTTCTAGATGTTTTCAAAGCATGCCTTTACGGGGTTTTAGTGGTGACACAGCTGAACTTTGCGATAAACTTAGGATGCTGATAAAGCACCATCCCCACAAAGCAGCCCTTGAAAGGCACCTTCGTAACAGACCTACAAGTCACACATTGCACAGCTGAGTTGCTACACAGTGCTCCAGGTATCTGTAGCAATGCTGGCAGCTGTTGTAGCAGCAGCTAATCAAAACATATCTACCTTTGTTCTAAGATATAACAGGCTCATTTAATTGGTTTAATTACTTTGTCTGTTGAAAGTAACATTGATGAAAATCTCAATTATCCAAAAATGATTGATAGATTCAATAGATAGAAAGCTTACAAGTGGCACTAAACATAAACTTAATGGATTGAAAATGATTCTATTCCAGTATATAATAGATTGTTCAAGATAATTACTTTTAACATTGATATGCGTGTAATTTGAAAGGTGAACACATGTTTTCCAGGATGTTTGTTCCTAAAAGTATATGCATATTGACACTATATTATGAAATTACAAATAATTTGTTTTCAGGATTTATTAGCATTTCTTGGCAAATTTATCTATTTTATTTGCAGGCCACAATGTTGTAACAGCTATTTTAAAGTCTCTAAATTGTTTCTAAGACGACAGTTGTGAAATCTGCAGAATAAATTATTTAACTGAAGCAATAATTTGTATTTAAACTCCAGAAAAGGACAAGGTGGGGGAAATGAAAGCTAGCAATCAGGACCAGAAGGAAGGTCTATGAACATAACATAACTGAAAAATGTAGAAAATTCAAGACTGATTTTCTGAATTAATTTCAAGTGTTGAAAAATAATATTACTTCCTTTCTGTAGGTGTACATCTGACTGAGCACACACATGCAACTTGCATTTACAACCTTCCTCTATATTAACACTGGGAACACTACATTTATATTATGCTATACCTTTCACAATGTACCTTCATTCAGTTTTAACCACAGATGTGCTGCTTGCCAGGGAAACAAATTAATCTGCCTTTTTTTCATGTGCAATACAGGGTTTACAACTTCACCACACTGTATGAGAATCCAGTGTTGGGTGTTTCTAGATCCCCCTAAATGAAGCTGTAGTAGTATCTGTTGGCAAAGTTAATCAAGAGCAAGTCAAAGATGCTGATGGTATCGCTGTCTGTACCACAAAAATTTTTGTTTGGTGTGTATGCAGAGTCAAGTAAAAAAGAGACATGAAAAACTGGTGAATAACCACTCCTCTACTAAACCTTTTGAGTCTCATACACAAAACAGTTTAGTAAAAGTAGGCAGCTTTCCATGAAAAAACAAAATTTCCTTCTGGTATAAAATCGAAGTAAGCATTTAACCACCTTTCTTAGCTGTTCTTAATTTCATCTGTTGAAGTTCTTGGATTTGCCCAGACTTTAATACAAATGTTCATAGGAAAAGAAATATAGCTTTAAAATAGGCCCAGTCCTGATTGTTATTCATTTTAAAGAATATTATGTGTACATCTTTCATTTGTGCAAGAATAAGATACACATTAGCTCAGCAGTACCCCATATTCTCATGAATTTTGGTAATAGTTATTTTCCCTTCTTATTTTGTGGTGAGAACTTTATTTCAAATAAAACAGTAAGTACTTTTCAAGATCTCATTTGGGATTCACTTCCTTTCCCCAGCAGCTATATACAGATTGAAGGTATGTACTCTATGCATTATATTTATTTTATAAAGCAATTCTAACATCAGAAACAACTGACCAACACAAAAACACAGAAAAAATAGCTACCAGATTCTTGCTTGCAAAATAAACTGAGTAAAGATAAATTTCTTAATTCACCAAACTGGGAGTTTCAGTGTTTGTGATATTCAATTCTATATATTTTTTGAAGAGAACCCATTATTCAGAAGGAACTTTAAAACCAAAAACACCCTGCAATTTTACCTTGGGAATGTCTCAAAAGACCTTTTGCAAATGCAACAATTGGCTATGCATCATTTTTTCCACAGCTTGCTGCCCAAAGTGTCAGCTTTTGCCTTAATTTCTGGATTTGCAAACTCAACAAAAACGTCTGCATTTAGAAAAAAATCCACAATAGAATTTTTTTAAAAAAAGAATATTAATGAAACAGAAGCATACTTTTATGTGATTTTGAAAAACAAATACCTAAGCCAAGACATTTAGTAAATCACAAACTAAAAATATAATGCAACTTTGAGTAACTTGAGTCTATAAACCATGTACATTTTTAAAAATCATCAAAACAAACAAACCATTTAAAACAAATTGTCATAGTCAATTTAAGATGATAGAAAGCAGGTCTCAAGACAAGAAATTAGTACTTCCTTTGTAATCTGTCCTCTGTCAACTTATTCTTTTGTGGTTGAGAAGAGGAACAAATGACATCCTTTGGATTGTTTTGAATAGCCAGATGAATCATCAGATTCTTTTTCAAGACATTTAACTGATGCAGTAAGTAAACCTCCACTGGGCAAGAAGATAGTGCCTAAAGCAAACTGAAACCCATCAGTGACTTCTACAGATGGTGCACCCTAACTGTGACTGTCAGATTTATAGACCATACTGCCAAAAAACTGTTTGAAGCCCTTATTTTTTTTCAAAATTACGCAATTAACACATGCTAATTATTAATAAATTGATAATTAACAACTAAGGATTACCAAACCAATCAACAACAGGTTAGAAAGAATTAATATTTTCCTAATGTGCAAAGGAAGTCAAATTTCCTAGGCTCTGTTTCAAATTTCTACAGAAGTGGTGGGGTTTTTTTGTGCCTGCTGATTAAATAAGCTGCTCTGCTGCAGTTGCTGAGGTCCCTGTTGAATGACAGAGCTGTTAAGATATTTCTTACATACTGGTGAAGCAGACTTATTTGAGGTTACCTCCTGCTTCTGGTCATGGATGGAAGTAAAAGGCTGACATTACTCCAAGCTCTACATTTCCTTTGTGCATCCTCCTTTATCTACCTTTCAGAAGCCAAGATTTTGCCCTGAAAAAGATTCAGGGAATACATAAAAGTTTTTGATACCATGTCAAAATCCACCTGACTGACAGGGAAAAAAAAAGATTCTTGGTTCCCAGATTAAGAAACTCAGAAACGTGGGAGGAGAAGAGGGAAGAGGCAAAGACTTTTAGGCAAGCAATAGTGTTCCAGGAATGGTTTTTCTTTTAGTCACTGAAATTATTTCATGCTTAAATCCAGCTGCTTAAGAGACATTCTGGCTTTTTGAAACTGAGTATAGGTGAAGATGGCTCATGCATGTTCTCTGATTGTTCCACTATCTAGGAGGGAAGAAAACAATCTCATTGAGCCATGGTAAGTGGCTTATTTTTCTCATGGCAGATGCAGATTCCAGTATCTTAGAGATCATTTTGTTACATGCTTTTGTGCCACATGGTCATGCATTTGTTGAGTACATTTTCAATTTAAATGGGATTTATTTTTTAACTGGTAAAATAAATAATTTTGCTTTTGGATTGAAAAAAGTGAGCACTACATAAAATGCAAACTTAGCTCTTCCTGCCAGTAATTCCACACTGACCTCCACATACAGGGTGAGTTTTGGTGCCCTGTGCAAAGATGTGGCAGCAATCATTGCATGGCCAAGCACCACCTCCTGGGAGCCCATCCTGGTGGAAAACAGCATTGTGATAACTTCATGGTCATTTGCTGCCCCTGGCTTTTTTTTTAATCAATGTGCAACCAGTTAGTGGACAATTCCAATAGACCACATCACCACAGAGGGTATCACTGAAGACCAAGCTGTCAAGACTGACCAACCTTTTGGTCCTTGTAGCCATTCCAACTGTGCAGTGTAGTTCCTGTTTCCTTTTGGTGGCAACTGCAAGGACCCCATCAAACTTTAACTGCCAGCCTCAGGGGGTATCTGGGAAGATTTGTGGTCACCATCAGGAGCTATACTAACCATTCTGCTACTGCCAGAGTAAAAAACTCTCTAAAGGCTGAAATGGCACCCTCCTCTCACCCACAGATGTCTGAATGAGGTGTGACAGCCACTTTAGAGCAGATGCTGCTTAGCCACCATGATCCTGTGCTACACAGTCATTTGGCAGAAAGCACAGACCACATGCTACATCAGATCACAGTAGGTAGATATCCAGGGTCTCAGGGGAATATACATTTGGACAAATAACTGGTACAACTGAATACAAGTATATCATTTAGGGAATTAGAGAATTCTGTAGTAAGAATGCTTAGAAAATAAATGGAACCAGTTTTAAACTTTACTCTTATTCCAAGCTTAGGCTGTACATCATAACATGGGACATTTGGTACCTAACTGGTTCACACAGCAAGTTTTCATAACACTTTGATAACAAACCTAACAGATCAGGGCTGAAGCCTTGTGGGGTTATAGCATAAGGTACACCAACATCTGCTTCTTCTGATTGCAGTGGGATTATTTATTGGGCCACTGGACACAGAAATACATATATATTATTACCAATTATATTAGTTTGCTTATATGTGAGTTCAAAACTAGCTATTGATAATTCAAATACCTGAAGTGAGCCTACAGGAAGGTGGGGGAGGGACATTTTCCAAGAGCATATAGTGATAGAACAAGGGGTAATCACTTTAAACTGGAAGAGGGGAGATTGAGATTAGATATTAGGAAGAAGTTAGTTACTGTGAGGGTGATGAGACACTGGAACAAGTTGCTCAAAGTTGTGGCTGCCCCCTCCCTAGAAGTGTTCAAGGCCAGGTTGGATGAGGCTTTGAGCAACCTGGTTTAGTGGAAGGTGTCCCTGCTGATGGCAGAGGGGACAGGACTGGAACTAGATGATCTTTTAAGGTTCCTTCCAACTCAGACCATTCCATGCTTCTATAAATACTACTTCAAGTGATTCTACTTTTATGGGTGCAGCAGGCCACTGCTTTGACTACCTAACAGTGAACTGATAAGCTTTGAGTCATAGGCTGAACAAGTATTGTGAACACTGTGTGAACTATCACCACCCTTCTAGCAAAGCAACAGTGGAGAACCTGGGACCTCCAACACCTGGAGAACCCCACCAGCTTCCCAAGACCTAATGATAGAAAAGTAAACATAACCATCTGGTGCACTTAATTCAGGGCTAGGGCAGTCCACCACAGCACTCAAATAAATCACTGCACCAAACCATCAAAGCCCTGCAGCCATCCTGCTCACATTTTTTGAAAGTTATTAGATTTGTCTTTCACCCTTGGCAGACCTTGTTAATACAGCCTTTCTCAATGTGCAGACCTTTACCTGCACCTCCTCTACCTGTGAGATGTTCTTAGGCACTGCACATGACAGATGGGCACTCCCTAGGCAGCCAGGCTTGTCTCTACAATGAAGCCAGGCTGTACACCTTATTTTGTTACATCTTGGCCTGTTTATGCCTATTTCTCTGTGTCACTGTGGTCTGTGGTGAGTGCCAGAGTGTGACAGAGCCCTGGAAGCCCCAGATGCAAAGGAAGAAGGGATAGGCTATGAAAGTTACTGCTTCTGGGGCAGTGTGTATCCACCCACAGACTATGTGGGTGCAAAGTCAATCTCAGCTGGCACCTGTAACCACTTCATTGAGCTTGCCACCATGGTGCCAACTGAGGCTTCTTGAGACACTGTCATAATACCACGTCAAAGCAATCATCACCATGTCCATACTAGTAGACAGTAGTGGTCCCCAGCCCACCCCAACTTTCACACCATGTGCAGGAGATATTTAGGGCAGGTGCTAAATATCAGAGATAAATACACTCCTGAGAGCATTTATCAAATTTACAGATGATTCTAAGAGTTTAAAAGGTTTCTTAAGCCCCATGCCAGGGAGTGATCATGCACTCAGCTCAACTCAGTAGTCAAAACACAGTCAAATGCAATGATGATACAGAATTGATGCTGGACAGATATTACAAGGAAAACAAGAAAATCTGAGAGCTTTCCTTCAGCTTGAGCTGACACCTGTGTGTGTTTTTGCTCAGTGTGACTAACTCACTGCCATGGCTGTGTTTTACTGCCAGGTATCCTCCACACATACAGACAAAAGGTTTTAAAACTTCTATGGAACATTTCAGTTCAGCTACATGGCCAGGTCACCAGAAAGCCTTCAAAAAAGAGAAACTTCTGCAATTTAGATACATCTTCAGGCAGCTGGTTTTAATAACAAGCATTCCCTTTCAAGCAACTTGCCAAGATGAAGGTGTGTTGAACTCATCAGGTCACTGCCATCACTCCTGTCTGACATGGATCAAACAAGTGAGGCAAAACAAGCTGAGAGATGTGATAGGACACTCTGCCTAGAGATGAAGTTATATATCATCCTTATTTTGGAACTTATGTTGAAACCTTGAACCATTTACTTTTAAACCTGGAAATTATAAATGAGTTTGAAACAGAGGGAAAAAAATGCTCTGGATTCAGAAAGTGCATTACTTAAAATTCTAGGTATGTTGCTGGCTCAACTGTGCTATATATACCACTTTACTTGCATTAAAAGTAAAAGCTATCAGAATTTTCACACAAGAGAAAAGTATTTCTACCATCTCTAACTAAAGTATCTCTCTGCTTCTCTGTGTGTTTCAGGCACTGAAAATTTAGGCAAAGTGGTGAAAGTGAAATTAGCAGTAAATTCATATGGAAAAGTTCTAAAGTTTTGAGCTTGAGTTAATGAAAGCCTAAAAAGTAATTATGAGCTGTATTAACTGAATAGTTGGAGATAATTTGGAATATTGAACAAATTCAAGTGAAAAATGTGTGCAACCAGATTTTAAAACTCAAAGTCAAAGGTAAAACCAGGTTTATAGATACTTGTATAAAACAAATAGGCCAGGTTTTTTTAACATGCATTTATAAAATACTGAATTTAGGCACATTTGTACAGTGCAATAATACTGTACAGTTTTACAAAGAAAAAACTGAAACTAATATATCATTTTGGGAATATCTGAAAGATCATTTATTTATTCTTAATAGAATTACCATTTTTGTAGCCTGTTTCATCATTTGAATAAAACTAGAACTGCTCTCATTTAAGGATCAAATAGCTGCCTGCAGCATGATAGGGATTCTGTACATATAGATGAGGGGAGGGAATAATTTAAAAGAAATTATCAGCAAAACTCTCACAGGTAGGTATGATGACCATATAATTGCATTTATATCAAGATATATTATATATATTTTTATACCATGTTATTAGTAACACAAGGAATTCCAGAATTAATAGTGTGTTAAAAGAGAAAAGGTTCTAAGCTTTCGGGTGGGCTTCAAATTGAAATTAATCATCTTTGATCTTGAAGTTTATCAAATTTGAACAGTGAGGATAACTCACTGAGATCAGCAGCTGACTTTATTAAAAAAAGAAATTTAAAAGGACTGGCAAATAGAAACTGCAATGCTAAAAAAAAACAGGAAGCAATTTAAATAAGATTTATTCAATATATCTGAAATATAAATCCCTGGTTCCCTAATGGATCTCCAATTACTTTATTTCACTGTTAGACCATCTTCCACCAGCAAATCTTTTTTTCAGGAAAAAATTGTTAGGCCACAAGTCCTTCAACTTCCAACTGTGACATAAAAGTCACCATCAAATATATCAGTTAAAGGTAATTTAATATTAATTTGTAGAGAAATGCAACTTAGCAGAGTTTGGTGGCAAGGTTCACTCTATTATTTACATGGAAAAAGCATACAAAAGAGGAACATATGATGATGTGTTTTGTATGACCTTGAGGTGGTAGCAGCAACCTAAAGTTAAAATAGCAGCAATGTAAGGTTCATTAGCACTATTATAAGAAATCATAGGATTCAATTATATGATTTTTTAACAAACTTGATTCATCAGTAAACAACAATGAATTGATTCATGAAGTTTCTTAAATCAAACCACACATACACACACGGATAGAGAGAGAGAGAGAGAGAGAGAGAGAGAATATATATATACAAAGGGATACTTATTAAAAATTTCCCTCAAGTTGAGAGAAATACTCACATCACTGCTTTTGCATTCCTCATGGTGAAGGGTTGAGCCTCAAGTGGAGAATTACAACCCAGGTTCCATCATCAGTGATAGTCACCCAAGTTTCTTGAACTTCACTCTGTGAGCTCTGCAAGGTGTCCCACTCAGAGAGAAATACTGGTCACATCCCACTACAGCCCAAGAAAGCATAAAGGGTCTCAGAACCACTATTTATATGATTGTGAGATGACTGCCTTCAGTCACCACCCTCTCTGTTGTTTGGCCACAACTTGCATCAGGTAATTCTGGAAGCCCAGCAGGTGTTTTGGGTAGAGGCAGGGAGTGCCTGATTATCCCAACTCACTGCACCTGTAACCAAAGCAGGGACACAATATTGGCTTGTCCTGTGATTGCAGAGCTGCACCACGACAGTGTTTTGGGTAAAGTCAGGGAGTGCCTGATTGTCCCAACTCACTGCACCTGTAACCAAAGCAAGACCACAGCGTTGGTTTGTCCTATGATCGCAAAGTGTGATTGCAAAGTGTCCCCAGGGGGTTTTCACCACCACAACATCTGGGATGGCACAGCTGGTAGCAGTCATGTACAAGGAGTTATGGTGTGCATTTTCAGATGCTGAGTTTGCAGCATATACATGAATGCATAGATACATGTTTCCTTTCTTTCTTTATGTTCAAGACCAGTACTGGGGAAATAAGTTTGTTATTCCCCCAGCCTCTGTGGTGAGCCCATGGGACTGGCAGGGTGTTTGACCAGGAGCATCATCTCCTATGCACATGCAGGGTACACATGCACTGGGTACAGCTGGAGCGCAGGAAGGAAGCCACCACAGCAGAGACAAATCTGGTTTAGAGATGAGTCAGAGGTGATTTCTGACCCTCTAGCACACGCTGTATTGGAAACCCTGGGAGAAACCCAAGCTACAGCTCACAAATAGGATGAGTCATCCAACCACGGGCTTGCTCCGTATCACCCTTTTCCAGCAGGACCGTTCTTCTGTAGATAAAAATACATCACCAGCCACATAAAAACTTCCTGTTTCTGCTAACAAGTGATTACTACTCTCTTGCCCAATGACCACCCTGTTTGATGTATGATCACTCACTATGTGATCAAACCCCAGATTTCCTCTTCCAGGAACATATGGCAGGAACATATCGCTTGTGGTTTATCTCATGCTTCTGTCATATACTGGGGAGGCACATGGCATTTATCCCTCAAAGTCCTTAGTACAAAAAGTGTGATCAATGCCAGGTGAAAGCTTGGCTACTGCTTTCCCTCCCTGCTACCAAAACCCCATTGCACAAACCCATTACAACCTAATTCCTCACTGAAATGTTGACAACCAGAAAAAAAATTGAGGGAGACACAGCATGAGACCCAAGAAGAAGAGGTTCAGCTGCTGATTAGCAAAGAGATGACAACTCCAATCTTCATTTACTACTTGCTTGATGGGAATGGGTGCACTGAAAATCAACCTCTTCTTTAAGATCCAGTATTTTAAAATACCAAATTTATGAACAAGATTCCTTTACCTTAAATACTTAGTGATATCCAAAGCATACAAATAATCCATTCTAGCAGAACAGGCTGCATCAGCCTTTTAACATTTGATACATGAGCATTACCTCACTCTAGTGTTTCTCTTCAAGACTTTCTTTTTTTTTTTTCCCTAATGTATAAAAAAGTGTGTGTTCATTATGAAAGTGGCCCTGATAAAGAAGTTAGCAGTTTACAAAGGAAACCCCAAAAACATAGCCTATGTTTTGGGACTTTAACTTCCACATGGTGTGTGGGTTAAATATCTTTTGTAGTTCTTTCTAATTTTGGAAGCCTATTAAGGTTTCAAAAGCTGTTTTCCTACTTCATGCAGGAAAAGAAAGATTATTCAAAGGCACCCCCTTACTTCCAAGCAAGCCAGTGCAGAGTTTATACTGGTTCCAAAGCTGGAATTTTCCAGTAAAAAAATATAGGAAGTGATTTAGTGTTGGCTATATAAATGCATTTAGTTAATTTATATAAATTATTTCTGATGTGAAGGCAAAGTCTGCCTTGCCACCTAATCAATCTAATCCAACCTGTTAGGGCATAGCACAGGCTCAGCATTAAAAACTTCTACAGCTCTGTGGAAACGTTGCCTCATTCACACTGCTGCAGAACAAACATCTGTCAACTTGGGATGATTTAACAGTGAGAAAGAACATCTATTCTGGGTCCCTTAAGTGCTGTTACCCTACTTTTTTCTTCACATTAGTTTCAGGAAATAAAATTCACTCTTTAGCAGAGGCTTTGTAAGTCATGCTTTGGTGAGCACTTCTAGAAAGCTTAAGAAAAGTGACAAGAAAGTCACTGAAACTAGATTTCCTTAAGGTGCTGAAGATACACATCACAGCACTTAGTATGCTTCAGAAGTAAGTTGGAAGCATGGACAATTTATAAATCATTAACAACATGCACAGGTAAAATGTGAACACTTTAGAGACACCTACATTTGATTTGTGACCATTCTTAAGCCTAGACCACCACAAAGACATTCTCACCACCTGGGATGCCCTTAAGAGTTTATCTATATATGGAAATAGCCACACCGTACTCTGCTTTCTATCTGTATAAATGAACTTCACCTGCATCTGAATTTTTGGGGCTACAAAAATCTCCAGATGCAAGCTTTTCAAGCTTACATCTGAAAAACGATACTGTCTTCTGAACCAGCGTTGTCCCAGACCTGCACTGATAGCAGGTGAGCATGAGTGGCCACTCTTACTTGGTTTGCAAGACCCTCCTTCGGTCATTGTGACTTCCACAAAAAATTTCCTCTTTTCATCCCCATCATCTCACAATTTTCAAGTAACACAGAGTGAAGGCAGATTGCTAATTAGGTTCCAAGATTAACGTTCTCACAATTTAAAGGCTGAGGTTGGATTCTGCCTAGGAGGAGAGGAACAAAAGAAAAACAATGCAGGAAATGGCGTTGCTTCCTCCAACTCCTGCTCCCCCCATCTCTCTCTCCATTCCCCTTTCCATGTGCCTGCAGCTCGGCTCCCCAGTGCCATGTCAGCCCCAGATGGGTAAAGGAGTGTGGAAAAGTAACCCTTGGGGATGGGCATGATGGGGGTTGTGGGCAGGTAACGGCCCAGGGAGGCAGTTAGAGCCGTTGAGGGGGTGACAGATGGGTGGTCACGAGGTGTCCCCAGGCAAACAGCTGGTGCAGGGCAGGGACAAGGTGTGCAGGTGGACGTGGGGCTGGGGGTGCCCATCTGTTCCCGGGTGGGACCCCATCGCAAGGGTGAGCAGGCACCCGGTGTGCATGTGTGTGCAAGCTGATGTGTGGTGTACCCCAGTGAGTGCTTTCCATCCACGATTTTCCATATTTTATCTGATTTAATAGAATTCAAGGGTCATATAGCCCATCAGAGTGCTACTGAGGAGCATGCAGGGACCTGCTGTCATACACAAATGCTTGTGCAAGGGGAATTATATGTCATATGTATACATTATATGTACATACACACAGGTGCACAGCAAATCTCAAAAAGCACTTGGATATTTTCATGTATATATATATATATATTTATATATATATCAAAGTAGGTTAGGGTTAGGGTTATGTATATACATATACATGAATATTTCATGTATATATAAATATATATATATATCAAAGAAAGTTTGTGCTAAGATATTGAATATTTATCTGCAAAAAACATGCATATTGGAATGTCAGTTTGACAGTGTATGTGACTGTGCACCCAGATCTATTTTTACACGTGAATAGCCCCAGGAAGCAGTTTTGGTTGTAAAAGTGTGTGGTAAGAGGTGTAGCATTTGCACATGCTTGATAAAGTGTGGATAGCAAAATGTCCTGTATCAAAGTTAGAGAAGCATGCTGCCTGTATCATAAATATTGGAGAAAATGTGCTTATCTGCTCAGGTTTTGTCAGTATAATACTGACTGCATTACTGAGAGAATGTGGCATGTGAAATTTTTATTAAGAAGTACAGATGTCACATGCCTGTCTCACACAGCTACTATGCCAGATTAATGTGTACATTTGAATATTTGCATATAGTAGCATGTGTCTCTTCTGCAGGGCTTTTATTTGTCATCTCAGAAGGTATGACTGCACATTTGTAATTGAGGAGCATGTACAGGCTGATTGATACAGCCCATTGGCATGTATGTGGTGTATGTTCTGCAGATCTAGCCTTGCACTGCATTTGTCACTACTGCTCTGTGACAGTAGGTAACAATGACAGATTTGCTCTTTTGCTGAAGATTTCCTACTAATATGGCATATTTTCATCTGTCAGTTTCCAATAGTTTCAATAGTTAGCAACATCACCTCAGAGGATTTGAATTAATGCCATGCCAATGAGTCTGTCTCACTACCTGGTTTAAATGTTTTGAAGAAAGCCTGCAATTTAAAATCTTATTCCTTAATAATACTTTTAGATGAAATGTGAACAAGCATTGGGGCAAAAGTTCTCATGTTGATGACTATGCCTCAATCTGTGATCTGAAGGGAGCAGGTCCAGTGGGGATGCCAAGATAGTTCAAACTCTGGACATATTTGCTGGTTGACTTGTCAGATATCATTACCAGTGGAAGTTATATTCATGGTGGCACTTCCATTTTCTCTAAGACAAGGATTACCATCCTAACCAAGAACTTTAGAAACCTCCACTCAAGCTGCCAATGCAGTGATTACATTTATTGTTCAGTGAAGCTCCATTTGGAAGCTGAAGTCAAACTTCATCCACGTATGTAAATTAACAGAGATAGATTTCCTGCCCACTTCACACTTAATTATCCTTTTTTTTTTTAAAAAAAAAAAAAGAGGACATTTTTTATTAATGACAGAATGATGGTTGCATCAGGATTCAGTTTGTGAGTTTAGTTGAGAGACACATGTAAGTCATTGCTTTTCATGTATCCCAGAAGACAGGAAGCCTGATTTGATGTCATTAGAGTTGAAGCTCTTCATTCAATATTTTCCAAACTAGTCCACTGTTACAGTAGCTGTCATCCCATCCAAGGCCCCTGTGGCCATTCTGAATGGAGTAATGATAAACTTGAAAAATTGTTGAGGCCAAAAAATTTTAAAGACCCTAACAAATTAGGAAACTAAATTTTATTCTGTCTCCTGTGCTATGTGGGTCTTGTGAATAAGTTGTGTATTGCTCCACAGAATTGTGATGTGGGGTGTTAACTGCCATTGTTGTAGGGCCTTCAGGTGAGTTATTTTTAAGGGAATCAGAAGGCAGTGCTGTGTTTAAAATCATAGAAATCAGATCTGCATGTCAGATGTTCTTTTAAAAAACTGTTAAATGTGCTCTGTACTTTGATATGTTTCCTGTAATTACAGGGAAATGGCAGGCAAGAAGAAAGAAATCCAGCTCCAGGTATAAATCCTAATTACTTGAACAATTCTAGAGATAAATAGATTTTTGTCTGCCTTTTTAAGATGTTAAAATGCCAATTCATTTTATTTCAGGCCATAATAACCAATCAAACCCAGTGGGATGAAATGTTGCTGACAAAAGGCGTCGTAGGTACTGTTATTTTCTGTTTAATGTCATGAAGATATGTACAGTTTTCCATACTTCTATATAATGTCATCTTTAACAGGTACTTATCAGAAATCTAGAAGACTTGTGCCATATTATCTTTTAAAGAAAGGTTATGTTAATATATTTATAAATATATATATTGTGTTTATGAAGATACATTGTCTTCTGTGATAAATAAATACTTGTCACAAATCATATTATCTATTGTCTTATGCAATATTATACATTAATGTTCAGAAAATACCTTTTCAATATGGTATTCTGTACAGTAGGGGACTGGACACTTCTGTGGAAGTTTTTCCCTAAAATCTTGTGCAGACTAAATTAATAGAACTAATTTTCAGTTCACTCAGTCCAATAACAATGTCTCCTAGGTCTCCTAGGAATTGTATTTGGGTAGAAGGAACAAATCTGTAATGGGTTCATATTTATAGAGGTGTAGTAATGGGAAAGCAGCTATCTGCTTGGGCTCAGGGAGGTAAAAATCCTGTAGAATAGAGATCTAGATGAGAATGAAAACCAACAGTGCTAAAAGCAAAAGAACATTTCAAAGGAAAAGGAATATGAGAGAAATGTAGCTGATTGGATTAATCATCTCAGTATTGTGAAATAGGTTGTTGATGTCAAAAGCAGTTGAAATGAATGAGGAACCTGATGTGTTCACTGGATACATTGGTGTATTCATGGACTAGAAGAGGGCTGCAAGGTGCATGTGAAAGCCTTCCCAGGACTGTTCCAATGCACTCACAAATATGGCTCAGTTTATGAGTTCCACAAGTCAGCTGCTTGTTAACTCCCAGCTCTCACATTTCAGTGATAGATGTGTATCAAGCTTGGTGTGGTCCTTGCAAAGCTGTGGTGAATTTATTCAGAAAACTGAAGGCCGAGTTTAGTGACGATGATACGTTGCATTTTGCAGTGGTAAGGATGTTAGTTCTGTATGGAACTTTATTTCTATTTTATTTTAAATGTAACCTATTATCTGTCTGCATATGCAGGCCTTTCATTTTATTGTCCTTATAGTGAGTCATCATAATTTTGGCCTGATTGCCTCTTCTTTCACATATCTCCTCAGAGAGTTTGTTTTTATTGCCAGAGAAAAGGCAATAAATATGGAAAGAGCTAGAACAGAAAGGGAGCTGATACCCTCACCACTTTTATTTTCCTTGATCACATTGCAGAAATGTTCAAAAGCCAGACTATATGATTTTTAGTTTTAAATCTCTACATTATGGATTATCACATTTAAAATTCTTACATCCCTGAAAAATGCTGTTACACCTTTTTCACAAGTATTCCCCTGTATTTCATTTTTAAGAGAACAGAAAGGGGGAACTGAAAAATAAATTATCACAGAACTCTAGTAATAAAAGTATTCCTCTACACTAGCAGCATAAAATTAGAAGTATATATCATATTTGAAGTAGATATATTTGTTTCACAGATTCAGTTCCCCACAGATATTAACCAAGCACATCCTTTTCCATTTTATTGAAAACTTCCAATTGCCTGATCAAAGCATCTTTGCAGAAAATACATGTATTTTTTATATTAAAAAAAAAAAAAGCAAGCAGTTATGTTCAGAGGTAATCTCAGGTGCTTTCATAGAGCTGACCACATGTCACAAAGTGGATAATACAGTGGATAATCTCTTCTGTCAAGACTGCATGAACTACTTCTTCATTTATGTATGTTATTATAATCCACATGGAAAAACAGTACCAGGATAAGGTATTTTTCTGGGATGAGCTGCTCTAATACAAAGGGAGGCCAGTCCCATGTTACCAAACCTGTTTTTCCTTCATCACCAGCAAGTGCTATAAGGACTACCAGTTGTGTTTAAGACATCATAATTTTAAGAGATCATAACACCAAAGTATGGAAGACTGCAGTTTTCTTGCAAGTAAAAATGTTTTTTATATATATATATGTATACACACTTATGTAAGTAAATCTTTTTCATCTGACTTCAGGCAGAGGCTGACAACATTCTGACGCTGCAACCATTTAGGAATAAATGTGAACCTGTGTTTCTTTTTTGTGTTGTAAGTACATCACATCAGTTTATTTTAACATGCTGCCTACTTTTGCCTTAATTGTTCAGTAGATTGAAAAGAAACTTGAAGCTCTATAAACCATATCTTTACATTTTACTGTAGGTAGAATCTTAATATCAGATGTTGTTTACTTGAGGCTGTTTCCCATGTCTCAGTCTGTGGTTCTCCAGCACATTTTTGTTCTGGCTGCTGCACAGACAGCCACAGAAGATTTGTGGCAACCACAGTTTTGGTAGTTATTTAATAAGAAATCCAAATAAGTTTTCCAGAGTTGCCTCACATAAAGTACCTACATGTGGTTACACTGCAATGATTATTTTATATACACTCCCTCAGAGAAAAGGAGTTTATGTTTCCTGGCACTTTAAGGTTTTTAAGATGAACAAATAAAATTGCACTTTTCACACCTGAACAATTGTAAGAATTAATTATATATTTATTATCTTTCACTGATGGATACAGAAAGACTGTTCTCCTAGAACTCCACTGTAGAATAATGCTCACTTAGGAGGCAGTGGGTTTTTTGACTTGAAGGTGCTAGGATTTGAATTCCTGAAGTTAAGGACCAAGAACAATGACACTTTCAGGACACTTTCAGGTTTGAACCTGAATACTGCCAAGTGAAGTTAGCAGCAATCTTTTATCACCAGTAGTTATCTTCAGTGTGGTGCTCCTGAATGTGGTAGAGCACACACTGAAACATAACACAAACAAACAGATGGAAAACTCCCTATTGCAGAAATTAAGAGCTAGTAAATTCCATATTTGCATTTACTTCTGACTGTAGTATTAACAGTGAACCTAGAAATAAAAATGGAAAATGAGGCAGAGAATGAAAGGAGGAAATAAAAACAAGAAAGGTTCTGAACTGGTAGAGGTAGTAGATTTGATATTCACCAGTGGGCATGGGAAGTGGTCCTATTGCTGGATAAAACAGGAAGCTACAACATGCTCCAAAAATCAAGTTAATGTGTAAACCAAGTGACAAAAGCTCAGCGATAGTGTTATTTTCTCTTTTACAGAATGGCAAAATTATTGACACAGTGAGAGGTGTAAATGCCCCTCTTTTAAATAAGAAAATAACAGAGCTCGTGCAAGAAGAGAGGGAAATTGTAGCTGGACAGAAGCAACGCATTGAGGTACTCACGAAACAGATACTTAAATATAAATGAGCTTTTTTAACATAGAAATGTTTTTGTTACACTGACATGGTTTCTCTGAATGCCTCTGACAGTGTTTTCTGTAATGTAATGTTTAACATTGTGTATTTTTTTCTTAACAATAAAGTGATACATGGGAGGAGGTTTTTTAGAAATTTATGAAATTTATAAAGTACCATTCATTAAATGGTACTTTAGAAAAACTTAATAAATTTGCAGATTGGTCTATTAACACAAGAAATGGAGAGATGGACAAAATGTCAGTAGCAGAGAAAAGTTTTAGTTATCTTTTTTCTTTCAGGACTGAATATTTTTCATATATAACTTAGAAAGAATTTATCACACGAAACAAATAGAGACATGAAAAATACTCATGTCTCATTTTCTGTTTTGAGTGAAAATTGAGATCTAAGAACTCTGCTTACAGTAAAAGGAAACTTTTAACAAAATCAGTTAAGGAAAATCAGGCTAGCCCAAGTTTTTTCTTAGAATTACCCACTTTCCTGGGTAGCAAATATTTTATTACATTAAGATAAAAGTGTTGGAAAGATCTGACAGCTGTGCTTGGCGACTTTAGCTTCACACTGGTGATTACTTTTACTATATTTGCAATCACCTTAGGTAGATGAACTTGTTTTCCTAGAAGAGAAATCATCAGAAGAGACTGTTGAGGAGAATGTACCCAAGGGTAAATATGTTTGATTTATTTTAGAAATGTTAACAAATAGGAAAAGAACTAATATCTTTTTAGTTATTTAATTAAGAATTGCATATGTCCAGTACCAAAATGAAATTAATTCCTTTCATATTTCTAGTTTTGTGCATACAGTGCTCCCTAGACAAAACATCCATCCTGAATTGTAATTTTTCCCTCCATACCTAGCTCCATGGGAACCATTTGTCCACCATATGACCCAAAACACCAGTGGTTCATCAGGAATGTGGACTCCAGGGATGGCCAAGGATGGTCCCACACTCTAAGATGTACTTTAAGTGCTGGAGTGACTTATTTTTTGGAACCACTCTTTGGCCATCTCAATATTAAAATGGAGAAGTATTTAGAGAAACCCACTTGTAAGTAATGGAAAATATAGTTGTGTATTTGTTTTGATAAATTTATTCGTTGACATGTTTTTTCCCTTTCACAGAAGAAGCAGTCAGTTATTCTGTTGGAATTATAAAACCTTATGATGTCTTAGAGGAACGTGTAGAAGAAATTAAACAAAAGGTAGACCCAATCTGAAGATTCATTCATCCTATTTAGTTAAGAGGCATAGTAATAGGATGTAAGATTAAGTAGATCCTAATTTATGCCCAGGCTTTAGAACAAGACCTGTTAATGTTTCTCTGATAAGGAAGATACAAACAAGATAATTTGGACCTGAAATAGTATGGCATTCAGGTTGACCCTATTGCTTTAATATTTTCTGTCACTAAGTGAAGTATGACATCAATTCATACTATGTCAACCAGTGACACACAACATCTGCAAACAGAATCTTTTTTTCCTCATATTGCAATGAAAATGAGAACTAGAAGCTGTGGGGGTGAAGTTAATTCCTGACACAGGCAGGCACACATAAATCAACTAACTAGTTCCTTGTGGAAAACTGTGTGTGTGCAGACACATATGACGATATATGTGTGTAGATGGTGAGGTTAATTGATGTGCACCAGTAATCAGGGATTGTGCACTAATACTTTTCAGTAGTGAAATACTTGTTCCTGCAGTGAAGGGTGTGATTCCAGCAAGTACTGAAGGGCACATCCCAAGATTTGGCATTTGTTTAAACCATCTCACAGTGAACAAAAAATTATTTTGCCTTCCAGAATATGATCCTGTAGGAATGCTCATTTCAATCACAGGAATTTCTCACTGTTTCTGTTACAAAAAATGCCTCCTAACACTATATATTAAGATAAAATTATACTAATTTTAAAATGTGTTATGACTGGGACAGTGACTTTGGCAGGAAGGAAAATCAGAGTGTTGTAAAGGTTTTTTTCTGGAATTATTCTACCTTGGCCAGAAAGGAAGGAGGTTCAATAAATGCAAATAAAAAGCAGGCAGTGCTTGAAAGCAATTTAGCTGGAGCTGAGCAGCTGCTAGTTGGCTCTGCCTTTGCACTGCCTTATGAGCTGTGTACCCATCCTGTTTCCACACTCAGCCTTGTCGAGGCAGTCTGGAAACACTCAGCACCAACATAGGAGCTTTTAAAGGGCAGAGTGCTGCTAAACAGGTTAATATTGGCATATGATCAGTATTGGTGCTGGGTAGTGCCTTGGTTTTTTAAATATCAGTATATAATATAAACCCCACACCTGTGGACTATGAATTTTGATATAGGTCATGCAAGTGTGCACCTCTTACACATACGTGAATTTAGTACACCAATGTAACTTAAAATAGATAATCATAAAATAGATAGTCACAAAATAGATTTTATTGTTGTTTATTTGTTGTTTCCAAAGCCAAGTAGCTTAGCCTAACACAACTGTTGATGAGTACATATTTATATGACTACTGTGATTATAATATAACAACATTTTTAGGAGTGATTGCATGTTAATCACTCACAACAGTTAAATCAAGTTTATTCAATGTTAAATAAAAAGCATTATTAACTACTGAATGAATACTGAACTGCACTGTATTTTTCACAAACATTAACTTAGTGGGCATTGGGATCCTGAATTTAGTGAAATGCTTTGAAAAGCTGGAATGTTAGTTTAGGCAAATGTCTAAGTTATATTTGGAATATTTCAGAGAATTTTGAATTTAAGATAATTTCCAAAATCAAAATCAGTGTTTAGATTTACAATAACATATGATTTTGTGTATATCCATTTTCAAATGCCACTGAGTAATAACTGAATAATTACAGATTAGAGATGCGGGATTTGGCATTGAAGCAGAGGAGGAGAAAATGCTGACTGAAGAGCAAATCAGAGCGTTCTATGCTCGGAACAAAGAGCAGGTAAAAAAAAACCTAAACAAAAGGAACAGGTAAAATATATAATTGTAGCTATATGTGTTTGCAAATCTCTGGCTTGTAAATTTTTAATGTTGAAGAATTGAAGTAATGCAGATTTAGTACACAGGAAAAAGGAAATAGGATCTCTTTTTTTTTCTTATCAACTCATACAAATATGGCTTGCTAGCACTCTAACATTCCAACTAAATTAAATTGAACTCCAATTAAACAGCAAAAGATTTTGTAGCTCTTTCTGTTATCAGAATGTGCATGACCCTTAGTCATGGCCCTAAATGTAGACTAAATTAGGTGCTGAAATATAGCACAAAACCAAAATCCAGTGTCATCTGCATGACAGTATGCACCTGTTTGACACATACTCTTCCAGCTAGAAAATAAGTGATAGCATATATTATATTTTTTCTTCTTTGCAGCTTTTATCATGGGGTAGTACTGGAAATAAGCAAGTGCACAAGCAGAAAGAGAAAGCATCTCCATTGGAGTTTATTTTTGTGTCCCTATCCTATATTAGGGGACAATAAATAGCTAAGGATATATAGAAAGTTCAAGAAAACAATGAAATTATGTTGGTCACCATTAAATGGCAGTGATCTATCAAACTAGCACCTGGATATTGTCAAGTGTTTTGGCAGTATGGTAGGTAAAGTTAACTTTACAGAAGGATCTGAATCAAAAAATGAACCTGCTTAGCAAACATTTATGCCTTCTCTTATTTAAGAGCTGCAAAAGATATAGTCTGAAATTGTATGCAGATAACCAGTTTGTTTGATATTTTTAGCGGGACCAATGGAAGGGATCAAAGAAAGGATTGGCATAATCAAAAGCAGCAGCTGGGAAAGTGTTCCTGTGGCAATCCAAATGAATGAGAGTGAGACAAGATGGTTCCTACTGAAGTCAGAGGGGAAAAATAATGGGATGGTAATCACCAGATAGTTGCATTATGGTTTAGAAAGGAAGTAACAGGGAGAGCTTGTAAGGAATCATTGAAGGGCTTACTTTTGGTGAAGGTGGGATTCTAATTTAGACAGAGACAGTTTTGAAACAGGGGTAAATCTAAGTCATCTTCATGGGAACAGCCAAAATTGAGATTATTTAGGTGTAGAGGGAGATGTGGGAGGAACAAAGACAAAGAAAAGGCATGTAGTGTTTGATATGTGACAGCAGCACTGCACCACAGCAGATCCTAGCCAATGTTAGGACAAGGAGAATAACAAAACTACCATGAGCTATTAGAAGCAGTCCAGAGGGCCCCATGCATATTGAGAAGCCGATTACTTGCCATTCAAGTGTAATTCTAAGATGAAAAGTAATTATGTTAAAGTGGCAATATAGAATATAGAAACCTTTGTGCTCAGTGGGCAAAACTATTCTTGACTTAATACTGCACAAGCTTGTTGGAGGTCCAGAGGCTGCCTGTTATAAAAATGGAGACTCAAGGTAACAGACCTTTAGATATAACTGTAAGCAGAAATTGTTTCTTTGTAATGATGAAGCTGAGAGAGCCAGGAGAGCCAAATCTAATAGCCACATATATTTCTTTTAACATGAGCAAGCATACTTTTGAAGCCACAACACTTCCCTTTGTGCATCGGACTAAATGTTTTTGTACTTTCAATCATTTTGTCTCTTTTGAGTTTGTTTATCTTGTGAAATGGGTTAATTTTGTGATAGATATGAAGATAATTTCAAATATTTAATGTTTATAAATATTTGAAGGGTGAGTGTGAGGAGGATGGGGCCAGGCTCTTCACAGTAACGACCGATGATAGGACAAGGGGCCATGGGTGTAAGCTGGAACACAGGAGGTTCTGCTTAAATTTGAGGGGGAACTTCTTTACAGTGAGGGTGACAGAGCACTGGAACAGGCTGCCCAGGGAGGTTGTGGAGTCTCCTTCTCTGGAGACATTCAAGGCCTGCCTGGACACCTTCCTGTGTGATCTCATGTAGGTGTTCCTGCTCCGGCAGGGGGATTGGACTGGATGATCTTTCGAGGTCCCTTCCAATCCCTGACATTCTGTGATTCTGTGATTCTGTGATAATTAAAATAGAAAAGCAATTAATCAAAGCATACATGGGAATGTTTCATCTTCCCTAAAGGAAAAAATTATAATACACAATCAGATGAGAGTTACTGGTAAAGAAAAAATTCAGTCAAATATTTAAAAGGAGAGAAGATATTGGAAATTCACAATATTGAAGAAACAGGTGGTGTACAAGGAAAAAAAATATTAAAAACAACAGCTTCAAAAGTTATTTTCTGAACATGTACATTCATGGGATTAAAGGTTGAAACTGAAAGAGTGAAAAGAGCTTAGCAAAGGGAATGAAGGAAAAGCCTACAAATGTCTTGCAAGTATCTCAGTGTTCTATATTTACAGCCAGCTACATGATTTTTAGTTTTAAAAACTATGCCTGGATCTGTATTGCAGTTTGTGATGTCACAGTGTATGTCCTACTGCAAACACAACATTTGATGACTTCGAGCTTATAGATCATTTCCTTCACTCTTGTCATTTGCATTTTAACCTGGAGGAAAATGTGGTACTAGCTTAATGTAGTTTTATGATGTCCTTTATCTCAATTAATTGTGTTTTAGAGACTTTATAATGTTGTTGTCTCAAATGACTGATCAAAAAACTTTCCAAACAGTTTAACAGGGTTTAGAGTAACGCATGTGAATGTCATTTTAGAATAGGAATTATGACTTACTTAGGAAAGGATGATCTCATTTCTGATGATAAAGTCAGAGTTCTTGCAATTCACAGGGGGAAAATTTATGTTTTTTAGCCTGATTTTGAGGATTTTGTTCAATACATGATGAGTGGACCATGCCACGTTTTGGTAATCGCTAAAAAAGAAGAAACGGATGCTATTCCTCTCTGGAAAGAACTACCTAAATCGAGTGAGGAGCCTGAGGATGAGCAGCCAGGAGGGTAACTACCAGCAAAAATGTGTGTCTGTGACTATTTGTGATTAATACAGTTATGTCGTGACGGAGTGAAAACCCGGACACTCAAAATGCGATGATCAGCAGATTTCAGCAGGCTTCTGTTTATTGATTACATATATGCCCCTTATTTAGAGCGGCTAATTAAGCTCATGCATACTATCAAAGACCCACACTGACTGGCTCATAGTTTTCCTGGGAACTTTCTCTTTGTTATAACAGGTGGTATTGCTCTGTTTACGTCCCAAGGACATCAACAGAATACTCCCTACTTTGCGATTTCCAGCTCCCTTTTTTTCCAGCTTGATTAAAGTTGTTTTGTCTGAAGTTCTCAAGGGAAAGTAAGCCTCTTGGAGACTTCTGTTAATCCACCCTGACTTATGTCAAGGGCCTAAGCTGGCTTACTGCAGCCTTTGATTGTACAATATCTCTTAGTGATCTACAACACAGTTACAGTATTTGGAGCACACCATAAACGAAGGCACATTCTTACAGACACTCACATGCTTGTCTGCACAGTGTCCAAGGGAGTAGGCAGTTCTTCACTTGGTCTTTCATAGGACCACTTGCAATTGCAGTTCCTGTGGGAACATAGAAACCCAATTCCTAGGCAAAGATGACAAGCAAAGGGCTTTGATCTCTTGCTGTTTCTAAACTAGCCTTAAACGGGTTGTCAGGCCTATGGGAACAGTGTTATACTTCAAAGTTGTTGAAGTATACTCCATGCTATTTCACTGGATACTACTTCACCCAGACAAGGTGACTGCCAGCAATGCCCGTTGAGGGTTGCAGTCTTGCCCTGTGTATGCTGGGAAGTTGTAGATGTGGCCCAGGGGAGACTAGAAGGACACCTGAAACATACCGTGCTCCCTCAGGTTTTGAGGTTTTTTTCCCCAAGATACATTAGAACACTGTAAGGATTTGTTGTTCACAACTATGGTATCTTGAAATGTCTGTTTCTCTCCTATGCCAAGTATTCAGTAGAGAATATTGAAGAGGTTGATAGCTGTATACACAGCATCAAACAATAGAGCATTCACAAACATTCAAATATTGAATCAGGGTTTATATTTAGACAAGAGATTTACTTAAAGCAACATGAATTTAAATACTTTATTCCAGAAAAGAACTTGTCATCATAATTTATTATTTGTGTTGATATCTGCTGTATCCCTTTCTGCATTAATTTAGCACAACTGGGGAATATTGCATTTTCTAGAGGTGCCCAAGAGTGACTGTGTTTACACAGCTAAATAAACCTTAGATACACAGGCAAGTGACAGAGAAGTATCTCTGTTAAAGACAGTTCTGTAGTGCTATCACTTTTATGATCATGCTGTACATGAATTAAGAACAATCCTTTCATTGAATGTTCATTACACACTGTGTACATGACAGTAGTAATTCTGTCTAGAGTAACAGAGACTATTTTGAATAAGTTAGAAGGGAATTAGCAAAGCTGCACGGCTGGGATTTCTCTTCCATAGCATATGACAAGGCACTTTTTGAGAAGATTAATAATTCTCAGAAGCACTACTTCAGCCATGAATCTGAATTTAATAAAAACTTAGTTTGGCTTTCTACTCTTATAGTTTCACTAAACTTTAAGAAAGTACGTTTTCAAGAAGTCAACTGTTAACACAATGCATACAGTGACTTAAATACTGTATTACTTTCTGTCTTGTTAGGTTGGAAACTGAGAGTATACTAAGTAAATGTGATGTGCAAGACAGTGTGGAAGATGCCAGCAGGCAACTTGCCTTCTTTTTCCCAAATTTTGGTAAAAATAAGACAGACCCAAAAGCTGAAAGGACTTTGGCCTTAATTAGACCTTGCCTCTTAAAGGAAAGACGTGGTAAGTGTTAATAACTACATTTTCCATCTAGGGTATATAAAATGTTTCATATATTGATCTTTGAAAATTTTCAATATACTAATGAAATGTTCTTAGGTTATGTTGTCTCCCCAGAATTAAGCTGACAGTAATCTTTGTCAGGAAAATAGTTATATGGTAAATGTTTTTGATATATTGAGAATGTAAATGTCAGCGCTATTTTGTTCCTTTGCCTGATTTTTCAAGAATGCCTTTAGATTGTGAATTTGGAATGAATGTTTCTAGAAGACCTCTCAGAGAAGCTAGCAATTTCATAGTGTAGGGGATTGTACTTCCTGCCATAATAAAGCAGCTGATACTATCCTTGAATGGCAGGTCAAAGGTAGATCAATGACAAGGTGAAAAAGATCTGACCTAGGATGTTCTGTGCTGCACAAGGCAGTGGCTGCACAAAGACAGGTCTATATAGACAATGTTTTTACAGATTAAATCAGAGAATCTACCCCATTAGCATGAAGCTTTGTCCAAAGTTTACTTTTCCTCTCAGGCATATATTTTCATTTTTTTTCCTAGATTAGATAGCATCCTTATTTCTAACTTCAGAATCTCTGTACTGGAAATAAACTATACACAGATATCTGAAAGGCTACAATTTTGATGTCTCCTCGTGTATTTATGTTCTTGATTGTTATCTAGTATGTTGCTTAAAGTAGCAGTTTTGCAGTCCATATATAGTCCATATATGTGGTCTTGTAAGACTTAGTCAAATGCATATTCACCTGTTCAAAATCCTTAGGCCTTCTTTTGGTGATAGTAACAAATATTATATTTCTCAGTAAGGAATTCTGAGTTTCTAGAATGAGAGAAAACATTAAAAAGGTGAGCATCAGTTTTCTGAGTGTCCAAGCAACTACTGAAGCCCTCTAGAAGTTGCTTTAAATTAGTCTTCTGTTCTTCAGCCAAGAAATTAATTCACCTGTAAAAACTTAACATTATGATTGGAAAGTCCATGTAATTTCTTCACAAGTGTGCAGATTAATGAATAGATGGCAATTTAATATTAATTCAATATTTTAAACAGGTTCTATCATTCAAAGGATAAAGGATGATGGGTTTGAAATAGCAATGCAGAAAGAAATAATCCTGTCTGAAGAACAGGTACGCGAATTTTACAAAGAGCATGAAAATCAAGACTACTTCCCAGTCCTTCTAGAGCAAATGACCAGGTATGTCGAATGAAATGAGCATGTGGATCTATAAGACTGAAATCTGCACAGTGAATAATTATCCTGATATCCATGTACCTGAGTTTAGTAAAATTCAAAAAACAGGACCAGACAGCTGCAGAAAATGAGATAATATCCAGCTACAGTAGATAAATAAATCAGGTTTTTAAAAATTACTAGCTACTCCATTTCTGTGGAGGTAGGCTGTTGAAGTCAGTGGCTAGTTCCATTGATTTGGGTGAAAACAGTTGAGCTCTGCTCTGGAAGGCTGCATTTAGGTTGTCTGTGGGAGAGTTCTGAAATCTTCATCCAGGCTGTGTGCTGGATTCCTTAGGGAGGAAAAATAATTTGTGTTTGGATATTGCCTTCATGTGAAGTTGGGACATGGCTGGAACAAATACAAAAACTTAGGACCTGATCAGCATTTTTATATCTAATAATAAAGACACAGCCCAATTCTTGCTGTCATGTTAGCATTCTATAACTTTGAAATTCAAATTTGCATTTAAGCCCCATAGGGTTTTATCAGACTGTAGTTGTTTAAATGGAAATGGGTTTTAAAATCCTCCAATACTAAGACCCATTTTACTGTCCTGGACCATACATAATCCAATTCCTTTTATAAATTACCAAGAGTTTAATATTTGACACTTTTAATGCCAGTTTTCCTATTTTACAGTGGTCCAACTCTTATACTTGCTCTAACACGAAAAAATGCCATAGCACACTGGAGAGATTTATTGGGCCCAAAGTCTGTTGAAAAGGCTAAGCAGGAAAATCCAGACAGGTAAGGTTTACAACAGTAAACTATCATTGCTTTCACATTCCCCATCTCAAAGAATACCACATTCCAACTGGTGTGACTACAGTGCCATCATCTGGAAACTGGTACATAGTTCTGCAGTTCCTTAAGCTTTTCTTGGAAGAAATGTTGTATTACACATAATGGCTACAGCATTTTTTGAGAAATTAGGCTAATAAACATGATGAAAAGCTGAGTTTAAAAATGTGTATTGAAGCAAAATAAGATCTCTTGAGTCAAAAAAAGATCCTTGACTACTAGAAACACATATCACAGGAAGAATCCACCTGTAATTTTTTATAATCCTGCTCTGACAGTCATATGAACAGGTTACTTGGCTGTTAAATTGAATCTTTGTACCATGCGTGACAATTTGTAGGCTTTGTGGTCTACAGAATTGTTGCTATTAATTATCTATGTGCAAAAAATATTGGTAATATCTTTTTCTTATTGATTTTTTTAACTTGAAATAGTACTAATTTTTTTTAGAACAGATGCTTATTTTCTTAGCTTAATGAAAACTATCCATCAGTGGCATATTTTATTTGTGGCTAAGTTTCTTCTACACATTTTATAAGTTAACACCTCAATTGTACCTGCTTATTTTATTGTTCTAAGAAACTGCTGTGGTAACACCGTAACCTGTTGTGTTTCATTAAGCAAGAACTGTTATTATCTTGAAAATACAACAAGATAACAGGAGAGAAGGTGTTCATATTTCATGTGGTTAATTAAACAATTGATTGTTTTTTTCTGTAGACAGTGAAGGCTTCTTACTCTTATAGAGAGATCATCAAGCACTTAAGTCACCAGATCAACATTAATTTATATTCACTGGGTTAAGGCTAGTCATAGTTGAAGCTCAAAATGGTTATTTCTTTAAGTAACTTGCTCTTTTAACGGCTCTTAGTTTACGTGCAAAGTATGCAGTCGGCAACATACCTATTAATCAGCTGCATGGTAGTTCTACACCTGATGAGGCTCAGAAGGAATTAGAGTTCTTCTTCCCTCAGGAGCACACACTGGCATTAATCAAACCTGATGCTGCTAAGAAGCACAAAGGCAAGTGATCTAGAAAGTATGGGCTATGTTTACAGATCTAATTTCTACAAAATATTATTGGTAATAATGCATCAAATCATGTCAGATGCACTCTTTTTGTTCTCTGAAATGCTTTTTCCATTAAGACAAACGTTTTTACAGGGCTCACATAATTCATATTGGGATCTCAGATGTCGTATTTCCTTTGCTTAAGCTGCCTATAACTCTTTCTTCACAAGAATGGTGGTGAATTGAAGTGAGAGAGTTCTTAACTAAAACTGTTTAAAAGCCAGGCACTTGTGCAAACTAGCCACCCCACATCCTTCTAAGTCAAAGAAGAGGGAGGCTTTCCAAATTCATGTGTACTTAGCTCAGACGGGTATCTCTACTGACTCAGAAGGAGTCCTTGCTCAATTAGATGCATTCCCATCCTCGGCTTAATTCGTTATTAGACAAAGGAAATGGGGAGGAAAAGTCAAAGTAGAAAGTACAGTGTAGAATCTTACCTTAAAAATTTTTGCTGAGACTGAGAAGAATGCCTTTTTTTGACATTCTTCTTTTCTGTCCTAACAAATTCCACTAGTCTTTCTAATGTTAATTCATCATTGGTTTCTGTGAGTCTCTCTTCCCCTCTTGTAACAATCCAGATTGATTTTAGCAGACCAGCTGGTGTGTGATGTATCATTGCAACTACAGTCCACGTTCTGTTCAACGTGAGAAGCAGCAGTGAATGCTACTGGTATACTTGGGTCCATGCAATGACAATGGTATTGGTATATTTTAGAGGACTGTTGAAGTGTTTGCCATATTTTCCATGATTTTTTGAGATTGTAAGTAGAATTTTAATAGGTATTGTTGATTTTTTTTTAAGAAAAGCATCTAGTATTTTCTGAAACTTTTAAAGTTTGTGTGGTTTTTTTTACATTTGAACTTTTAAAGGTTTTTTGCATCTAAACTATTTCAACCAAGTAAGAGTTTGCTTGTTATTCTCCTAGATGACATTATGCAAAAAGTTAAAGATGCTGGATTTACCATCTCAAAGATTAAAGAACAACCTTTAACTCGTGAAATGGCTACAGAGTTTTACAAGGATCACAAAGGAAAACCCTTTTTTGAAGAGTTAGTGACTTGTATGACTGAGTAAGTGTCTTGTACAATACTGAGGTGTGTAAGCAGACATCAAACTTTGAATTTACACTGCCAACAAAACATGCTACATCCAAATTTGGCTAAGGATTTTACATTCTCTCACCCTTTCTTGCAAGTTTAGTGGCTTCTAGCATAGACTACTCTTACTTTAAAAGGAAGATTTTAAATTCCTCCCAAAATTACAGATAGTGATTATTATTTTGGATTTTTTTCTAAAAAAAAAATAAATAAAAATCTGATGGAATCCCTGTTCTTGCCTTGTAGGACAAATATCTTCCCATAACATTGTGAATATAGCTGTTGATAAAACAGTATATATTTTCTTGCTTCAGAAATTATTGGGTGAGAATCTTTTTAGGACAAAAATTCCAAATCCAAATAGCTGATCATCATAATCTTTTTTACATTCAAATACAGGATATTGGCTTAAACAAAACACTCAGAAACAAATTTTGAAATTTAAACAGTTTAACAAAATTCAGATGGTGTAATGCTTGCTATAATCCTTCATGGTATCTCTGAAATCAAAGCTAAATCTGCATCTCAGAACAGTGCAAGAGCTTCCTTCTATTGATTTTACAGGGGCCCATCGGTGATAATGGTCTTAACAAAGGAAAACGCTGTGGAAGAGTGGAGGCAACTAATGGGTCCAACTGATCCAGAAGTGGCGAAAGAGACCTCTCCTGAATCAATTCGAGCTCAGTTTGCACAGGATATTTTGTCTAATGCTGTTCATGGATCATCTAATACAAAACATGCACTGGAAAGCATTGAGTGTGTATTTGGAGAGATTCATATAGATTGAACAATTGAGATGCAATCTCTGAAAATTGATATTCATGTCATTAAATGCATTTCTCTACCATTTTTCTTCATACTCCATCCATTTTTTTCCAGCCAGTTTTTTGTTATCAGCTTTGCCATATTACAAAGCATATCAATGTAACAAGTAATACCTACTAGAAGTTTGATGTTAGTAATGATTTCTTTATGTATGCTTAGTAGATAGCTTTTCTTTTGTCACTTTAACAGATTTATTGCCTTTGCCACGGTTTCAGGAGTCTAAGGTGTTTTGTATATAACTACCTTAAAAAAACAGGGTGAAGGAAGGTCATTAAAACACTATTAATGACACATCCACTGTGATGTGGATTGAGTTTTCCAGTTCAGGCAGCCTACAAAGGAGAAATGCTGAAGGGTAGTGGAGGCACTGCTACAACATCGGCAGGGAGCAGCAGCAAGTGTGGGAATGCTCCACAAAGGAGAAGGAGCCAGGAGCCAAGCATGACCACAGTGTGGGCTCTGCCCTTACCTGTGGGATGCAGCCCCACAACATCCACGCAGAACTGGGTGGCCACGTGCATCAACAATCCCAGACAAAACATTTAATGAACCAGGTCCAAGACCCATGCAAGGGTCCAGTCAGGAACAAGAGGCAAGAAAGCCAGAGACAGGTACTCCTGCTCAGGCAAGGAGTAAGCCCAAGGATGAGTTTACATGGATCTTCTATGCCCATTGGCCAACGTTATGGGTGTGCATCCCAGGTGGCACTGCTCAAGGCTATTAAGGCCTATTGGTTCCCCCAGGACTCTGAAAAACATATGCATTGTTTATTTCTCCTTTCCCTAAACATCTAACAACTATTGTCACAGGTAGGATAATATTCTAGAAGGTCCTTTCCAGTCCATTTACTCAATTTAAGTATATCAGATGAATTAAAATATAAAATTAGCTCTTACATAACAGCTATTCTGGACATACACCTCCTTGCCAAACAAACTTGTACCCTGTCTCAGTCTAGCCTGGCTTGCCTTCATGAGGAACACAAATACTCTTCTGTAGCTGATATATTCTCACTTTTGCTGTCTGAGCCTGTTGAAGGTTCAGTTCCTAAAGAATGGCATTCAATTAAAGCAAATTACTTACAGTATTGATTATAAGTACAAAGTCCAGACAGAATGAAGTCTTTCTCACACTTTCTTTACTGTTCCTATTGTATTTAATGCAACCAGCTGTTTTAAAGAGCTTCCTGACAAATATTTCTGTTGTGATGGGGCATTTGTTATTATAGACATTCCTCCAGCAGAAGTTGGACTGAGCATTCTCCTGGTGGCCCATTTTCACCTGCAGCTGCTTTACAGCCATAAATTTGACTTGAGGCTAGCTAGCCTGTAGGAAGCTGTGATTAGTGCAGAATTTATATGTCACCTTGGGGAGGAGAGTTCCGAGAAGCATACTTTAGAATTGCTGTATGTTCTTTGGCTTGTTTTTTACTTCAAAAACCCATTAAAACTGTTCCTTCTGGCATTATTTCAGCACTCTGGGTCTTTTGGGTGTTGGCATGTTGGACTTTAAAGCAAGAAGTAGTCTCAGAAAGGCCTGAGTAGGGCAATTTGAGATACATTGATTCAGCTCATTTCCTGAAGGTCTTTGCTAGAGTTTAATGGCTTCTCTGCCAATGGGGCAAATATAAAGTTGAAAGTTTAGATGGGATTATTTTTTGACAGGAGCAGAAATGCTGAAAACAGCAAAATGTGTTTATGTCTTATTAAGAGTTCATTAAACTTGTGATGGAAGTTCAAAGCCAAATGGTTTGATAGGTATCATACACAGGTTTTGAATACAGTGGATCATTTATGGCACTGGTCTTAGAAATTTCAGGTAGCTGTAGGGGTACACTAGCCTTGCCTGTTTAAATGTGATATAATTTTACATACTGAGTTATTGCTTGTTTAACCATCATTCTTCATCCTCCATTATATCACTCTCTATATAGCTTTTTTTTCTCTTTGGTTTAATGATTAGATGTTGAAGGATTCAATTTATTTGAGTTTATATATTAATGCGTGTAAATTACAATCCCTGTTTTATGATCCTGTGGAATACATTAAAATATTACACATTGATCTATGATAGTTTTTCTTCACATTGCATAAGTATCCAAACCCAAATTGAAATGTGTGAACATTTAATTTATTAATGCTTATTTGCTTCTCCTAAGTATGTTATTGATCTTAATCTTTTAGCAGCTTTGCAAAGGAGGAATTTAAGAGATACATTTCAAAACAATAAAAATAACTGTTTTAATCAGCAGACAGAGATTCAGATTTACAAAGGTTTTATAACTTTGAGATGTAGGCTTCTGTAGAATTATCAAAATATCATGCATTCAAAAGCATGGTAATTGAAACACTGTCAACAAGTTAAGAGATTACTTTGAGTAATCTCAACATTGAGTCAAAGCCAACATTGAGTCAAAAGTTTAACTCAATGCTTGGGTATTGTACACATAATTCAGACTGCCCTCCACTCTTCTTCCAAAGAATTATATTACTGTGACATAGGCATGGATGTAATTTTTAAGGCTCTGTGTGCTTGTGATGGTATCAGCAAGCTTTTGCATTTATAGAGTCAGGAGGAATGTGTTCCAACATAAATTCCATTGAGTCTCACAGATTAAAATCTTCCTGCAATTAAATTTACACAACTCCTCTGCCTGCAAAGCTTATAGAAAGTCTAAGTCTGTCCTTTGATCTTATATCTAAATATGAGACCAAAAGAGACTGTGATATTCAAGGACATTTATTTAGCAAATATCTCGTGGTTCAGCATAGAATTAGGTGGTGCAGAGATGTGATGAAAATTCTTCCAACACTAACAGAAGATAACATAATTATTCTTCTGATTTTTGTCCCAGCAGGAGAGAAATGGAACCACAGGGCATGTTTATTTGTACAACAGACCACATATTTCCTTGTTTAGGAACTTCAACGAAATCATAATCTGACACTAAGACTATATTAAAGATCTGTTTCAGTTTAGAATGATAAACAAGCTGATTCTAAATCTTAAAATACTGTTTAAGAAGAATTAGTATGTTTGATTGTACTGAGTATTTGTACTGAATTACTACATAACAAAATAAGAGAAGTGGGGGAAAAGCTTTTTTCCCTGCCAAGAAGATGGAGTCAATCAGCTTGTGGTTGCATTCTGCTGCTCTGGTTTTGCTTTGCTCTGACTGCTGAATGAGCTACACTGGCAAGTCAGACCTTGCAAGTACCTATTAACTTTATCCACGGGATTTTTGTGAGCAAATGGTCAGCTTTCTGATTACCTTGCTTATAGGATAAATATTGATGTGCTCTGAGTACCTACAAAGTGAAGTTTTCATCATATTGTAACCAGAAGGAACCAAAATACTTGAGGTGTTGGTCTGTTTGGGGCATCTCTTGATCATGCTGACACATCCATTAACCTTCTATCTGTAACATAGACTGACAGACATATTTAAGGTACTTTTGGGTTTTGATCTTAGTATTCTCATCTCGAGAAAAGGAGTGTGCCTTCCCTTCCAGATGCTTATGGTCATACTGGTTTATCCACAAGCCTTTTGGCAGCAATAACAGGAGCCAGTTTGATATTAATAAATTACCTGGAACCCTCTGAATTTACTGCATCTCTAAGAAGCAAGTTTGAAATCCTCTTTCACCTTCCAATAAGGCCAGTGGGCAGTTTTGGAGATGTGATAAGAAACATAGTGTTAGCAGTTGAATATTAAATGTAGAGCCTTGACTAGGGCTAATTAGAAGTAATGTACCTCTACAGAAATTAAATACTTATTTGTAGGTCCTTGCAAGTTACTGGTTTTTACCATAAATGGAAACATAATTTTGAATCTTTGTTGACCCATATTGATGGATTTATATTTATTTAAAAAATTAATTGGAGCTTATGTGGCTTACCAGAAAAATCTGATTGAGGAAATATTTTCAGATGTACATTTACATTTGACTACGAAGCGCAACCAAAAATTGTGTGTTGGTCGTGCATAATTGGAGTAAATATTTTTTCAGGTTTCATTCATTTGGAATCTAGGTTACAATGCTGGATAAAATAATTTAAGAGCTGTTTGAGTATTTTGGACTGGAAAATCTTCTTTTTATTTGTACAGGAAGTATTTCTCAGTTCTATGCAATGACTGGACAAAAGTAATAAAGCTGCAACACCGAGTGGAATTAAAGTGACCGAGTCATTCAGGTCCTGATGGAGGGGAGTTTATGGAGATTTTATTTTTATAAAATGTGGTTCATAGAAGAGTTCTGATTTGCATTTACAGTGAATTTCCAAAACGGTGCCAATTATTCACAATTAGAGTAAATATTTTTTCAGGCTTCATTCTTTCGGAACTGAGGTTAGAACATTCAGTGAAAATATTCAATGGCACTTTTTACTAAGCCGGGTACATGTGTGTGGGAGGTAGTAAGAAAAGCACTAGAAACATCTATTCGGTGTTCCAGGCAATTTTTATTTTATATGAAAAGGATGCCAAGCCCCTCAGTAGGATGGCAGCTGTAACACTGAGAAAAAAACCAAACATTTAACACTTCAAGTTTTAGCCTGTTAATTTTTTCAGCTGTAAATAGCTACAATAATTACTTTCATCCATCAGTGGACTATTTGCCCACTCTGCTCAACCCAGGTTTCATGACTCTGGTGCTGGGGTGCACTGGTATGGTAATAACTACACCTGGCCATGGATGTGCATGAGGAGAGGTGACTCTAACTTTTAGCCATGTTCTGGGGAGCAGAAGTGGTGAGTGGACCATGTGAGGAGGCAGGGCAACCCCAAGTACAAATACAGGCTGGGCAATGAGTGGCTTGAGGCCAGCTCTGAAGAGAAGGACTTGGGAGTGGTGGTAGATGAGAAGTTCAACGTGAGCCAGCAATGTGCGCTTGCAGCCCAGAAGATGAGATATTAGGAAGAAATTCTTCACTGTGAGGGTGGTCAGACACTGGAACACGTTGCCCAGAGAAGCTGTGGCTGCTTCTCCCTGGAAGTGTTCAAGGCCAGGTTGGATGAGGCTTTGAGCAACCTGGTCTAGTGGAAGGTGTCCCTGCTCATGGCAGGGGGGTTGGAACTGGATGAGCTTTAAGGTCCCTTCCAGCCCAAACCATTCCATGGCTCTATGATTTACCTGCTTGAACAGCCCTCGCTGCTCCAACAGCCGTTTCACGCCTTCACAAGGGAAGGGCGGTGGGCTGGAGGGCAGTGGGCTGGAGGGCAGTGGGCTGGAGGGCAGGGATGTTCTCAGTCTGGATGCAGATGGCATTAGATGTTGCAGTGAGTTAATAATTATATGACATTTAAAAAATGGAGTGACTGATATTAATGTTGACTTGGGTTGACCCATGGCTTTTTAAAAATAGAAAAAAAATGGATTTGGGAAAACACACTACCTTATTAATTGATCCCCCCTGTCTGCACATCTGTTCTTTGTATTATAATATCCCCTGCTTTTTTGCTGTATTGCCTCTCCTTCTTTTGTATTTTTACCATATCAGAATGAAAGTTAGCCAGCATAAAGCATACATAAATATGTCAAGGAGTTTGGAAACACCGAGCTCGGTGCATCAAAGTTTATTCCAACATAGTGGAATGGTCAGTCTAGTGACAGTAACTTACAGAAGGAATGGTGGTAATTCTCTGGAGAAAATAATAATTACTTTTTTTTCTCTGACATAAAAAAGATTTAAAAGTTTTATTTTAACAGTTGTAAAACAATAGGTAATGCTGGTATGAAGCCTAGCTAGCTGCTCCAAAAGCTTCATTCAAGAAACACCGCACTCGACTATGTTCACAATAAAACTTGTTAAGGTGAAATCTCACAACTTTGGTATTTGGTATTTCAACATCACACTGATAGGACTGTCATGCATTTTTAATAGCTAACCTTATACATATTTATTGGGATATTTTATACTTTAAATTGGGATTAACAGGTAATCAAAGCTTAAGAACTCTTGTTACACAATGGATAAAACTCTTTTAGAAACTTTCCAATCTTACTGATCTTTTAGATCACGCTTACTCAGGTCAGCATTTTCAAACTCACCTAATTTAGTCACCTGCAGTGAAATTCTGCCTCTGATTTCCATTTCAGTTTTTCCATTTCATTGTACAGGACTGAGATTTCACCTATAGTCTGTATTTAGGCACCTACATTTGTGGTCTGTTTTTTAGACACACCAAACACATAATTCCCACTGAAGTCAATAGATACAATATATGCTCAACATTCCTGGCACCTGGATTGAATTTTGGATATAAATCTGCATATGTTCCATGGAGAGAAAGTTCTGCATCTGCCCAGAATTAGCAGGAAGGGCTACACTGAAATGCTGACCTTTGCATATTTTAACCAACTGCTCAAAGCTTAACCAATGTTCATGTAGGGTTGGTTTTCTGACCCTGTACTATCCCATATGCTAGGTCAGTTTTGTTTTAAGCATTCTAACTTGGCATCCATGTCTTCAGCTTGTGTTAGCATATTACCAAGTACACTACTGCTGCTACCAAAATCATTCTGGCATATTCTGCTTTCAATTTCATGCACGTACAGTTCATTGGAATTCTTGTAATAACATAGAGCTATATACTGATATGACCAGTTGTAACTTTTTATGTTAACCTACAAAGAACTCAGTCTTATTTGGTGATGTAGAAATGCTCATTTTGTTTTATAGATACCAGAATTGCCAAGTCTAGTCATTAGTTTTGCTGCAGGAATTCTTGAAGGTCTTTAAGATGTCTATCCTGAGCTCTTACAATGTTAATGTAGGTGATTTTATGATGTGCTAACAGAAATCAGACTGTGCCAGCCCTACTGCCTTATCCACGTAGAGCTGGGGCAGGAATATCATAAATGCCATCTTGGAGTTATGCCAATGAGATTTCTATCACTTTTCCTATTTTAATACCTCACACAGCACGTGTTGTCAACAAAACTTAGTACATAAATAAAGGCATCTGTTTTGTCTGTGATCCTTTGCAGAATAAATGTTACCTTCTGATCAGCAAAACTGCAGATAGCTAGTTGTTTTGAGAAATTCAGGAATAGGGACAAGCCTTATTTATTCATTTATTTATTTGGTATCAGAGAAAGGTTTAGAAGTATGGTGTCAATTGATAAAAAAATTATCCAAGTGAACACTGAGCCACATGAAGCCCTATCTTCTCTTTAATACAGTACAGTAGCTGTCAGTTATGTTTAGAATAATGCTTCTATTCCAGTTTTCATAACATAGCTATATTACAGCAAACATAAGTGTTACTTTCAAGAATTCTACAGATCTGCTTCACTTTAATCTGTCCTTTTAAAAAATACTGATTTTTTTCAGTTAGATGCTTAAATATATTTGAAATTATAACAACAGAAGCCGGCCTGAAGTAGAATAAAAAAATTAAATGTCTGCTTTCAATGCATTTTTGCTACACAAACCTGGAAGATCAAATACTAACACTCTAAGCATATTTCTGGCACACACATAAAAATAATCACATAATGCATAACCAGATGCTTATTGGTAAAGTATGCTTCTGTGTGCTCTGAACAAGGGCTGTGATTCCAAATAGCAGATAGATTGAGCTCCAGAAGTGGCAGTGGTTGCTGCACCAGGTGTCTACCAGAGGTTACCATCCCTCTGCTGCTCCTCAGCTGCCATGGTTCTCAGCTCACCAGACTAACTAACTTACCAACTACTACACCAGTGCACTTTCTGAGGAGAGAAGAGATGCCCCATGCAGCTCTCCAACCTCTGTCAGGGAAGCAGAGCAAACAAGTGGCATAAGAAGTTAAAACCTCTGGCAGCCAAGGCTACATCTACCCAGAACTGCAAATCAGAGCCCTAAGATAAAGTTCAGCCAGCTGGAATACGCCTACCACATCTTAGTGCAAACCTACGCTCTATGGCTTGCAGTGGCTTGAAAGGAAAAGCAAATCTCTTAAAAAGTAAAGTGCAGCACAAATGTCTATGTAGAAACTGCCGTGAGTTTTTAGTCGATGAGTTCTGGATTACTAAAACATTCTGACCAAGCCAGATTGCGACCCTCATCGTGCGGGAAAAGTCTTTCCTTTTGGAGATTTCACGCTCATACTTTTTTAGGGTTGGTTTCTTTCTGGCCATTTCTTATTTTAGTGGCCTTTTTGGCAGCGTTGATCAGCGGGTTGGTGTTTTTGGTTGATGGTTTTGGGGCTCCACTCCGACCACTGCGTCCTGCATTCTGGTTCTTACTGCGGGCCGTTCGCAGCTTTTGTTCTTGCAGTCTCTGTTCCCACCTCTGTGGAAATGCAGGAAAGAAAGAGGCTGAGTTGCAGGAAGACATTGCCATAAATAATTACATCTTAATCAAAGCTAGCCTGCACCTTTGACACTAATGCTGCTCTTAATGGTTTTGTCCTCTATCCTGCAGGGCCATTGATCTCAGCATGTTATGGCTGTCTGCAGGGAGAACCTGCCACGTGTTCTTGGGTGAGGGAATTTCCACAATACCAGCTGATGAAAACAACAACTCCACATCTCGTGTGCCTGCCACATGTCAGTGAACATCTCATATATTTTCAGAAATCCAGAGGAGATGGCACCATGCTGTGAAAAAGTCAGGGCATGCACACCAGGACTCCTTTGCAAACCCATTCTTTGCCATCTTACTGAACGTGCTACTTGAATTTTCCTCAGAAATTCTGCAGGCAATTCTTTCACAATATATATTTAAACACATAGCTATAAGGGAAGGTGTTATTTACTCTCTGGTTCTGCTTTTCCCTGGGATGGAGAAGACTGGGCATAAAAGAGCTTATATTACAGACAGACAACAGAAGTGACCACTGAAATCACAGAGCGTTTGGAGTTGCAGTGGGACAGTTGTGGATAGTGCACCTGCAGCTGAATTCAACAGCAGCCCTGAGAAATTCTGAAATGCAATTCGACCAACGAGCCCACCAAAGAGAAGAGCTGTCAGATTTCCAAACCCAAAGTGCAACAGTTACAAAACAAGTTCTGACAGTGAGGTTAAGTGGTTAGGTGGTCCAAAGTATGGAGAGATCCACAACACTGCAGCAGAGACCGCAGTCTTTCACCTCTAGAAACAGAAATATCTAGTTTAAGGAAAGTAAGGTAGATAACAGAACCTGGAAGGGGTCTCCCGTTTCCACTCTATTAATGAACCTTCTCTTCTGAAACACCCAAAGGCAGGGACTTCGCCCAGTGATTAGAGCAAGAGAAGTGTTCTCCAGCTTAACTCTTTCGTATCTCTGCACTGACCCTGTTGCTACTCAGACTCTTATCCTGGCTAGAGAAGAGACCAGCCATGTTGTGGCTTTGTTAATAGATGTCTTCTGTGGTCCACAGACAGCTCAAAACATTCATTTTCAGTGGCAACTCAAGACAAGAGTTGGATGCAAGTCTCTAGAGATGAATAACGGGCATTAAAACGAAGCCACTGTGAAACCCAGCTCCTAGGCTCTGGCCATAGTTACGTAGTCAGGGTCATAATACACATATTTATAAAACAACAACTACCACATCTAGGTGTGCCCCGCTCAAACATGTTTAAATGAGGACTTAATTTATGAAACTATTAATATCAGAGAGAATGACACATGCTGTGAGAAGTATTTTGTTTGGCAGCCATGCATCTATTTGACAGTATGGAAATGAACATCCAAACAGGCTTTCAAGACACAATTAGAAATGACAAAACAGTGTGAGGAGGCCACTAAAACACACTCTGTGAGTAACAGGCCATTAAGTTGACAGCTAAGGGACTTCAAGAGTCTGAGTCATATGTTAGCATTCTCCTAAATCTCCCATAGTATCAACTACAATTGCAATATATTTATTTTTTAAAGATTTAAAGCATGTTTTCTTTCTTATACATAGGTTTTACATGAATGAGGGAGGAGAAAAGGGAATGAATGATGAAAGCATCAAATACCATTTCCTGCAAGAAGCTGCTCTGTAATCTAAAAGCTTCTACTGATGGAAACATGCATCTTTTTTCCACGTCTCTATCAATTGCCAATCAGCCCATAATTAAAATAAATATACATACAGGTCCTTAGTGCTCTGAAACATTTCCTGAATGGCAGAAATAATTTTCTTCCATCACTAAAAGTGTGAGGAAAAGTCAGACATCACCTTGATCCACTCTTTCTTTCCATGATAAAAAGTTTACAAGAAAGGAGTGACAGCAAGTGCTACCCTGAAGCCCCAAGAAGCAGCAGCATCTGCTGCTCCTGCCTCCCAGGTCTCTATACTATAGACTTTTCCTTCCAATGTTTCCTGAAACCAGTGAGGGGATGCACAATACTTTCAGTGGGTCTTTAGAGCAAAGGAGCTGGTGAGAATCTGTGTCTCAGGTTGCACTCCTTAAGAATCCACAGACTCATTACTGTAATAAGCCAAAAGATCATCCAATCATCCGATTCAGGGACAATTTGCAGATAAAATAGAAACAAAATTTTAGGGACCCCAAAATGCAAGACTAAAATTTTTAAATTTTCACTTACACTTACATGTAGTTACAGGGTATAAAAATATTGAATTGAAAATAATAATACCCAGAGATTTTACAGATATCTGAAAGTCAATTCAATGCTGAAGTAGAACAAAGGTGTTTAACTTTTTATCAAGAATATCAGCCTCCTTTTCCTTGGTTGTATTTACCTTAAATCTTCTGTTTAGCTGATCCTTCCATTTTTCAACTAGACATCCATCAAGAAGCATCAGCCTGAAAATTAAGAAATAAATACAAGTTACAGATATTTCTGGGTTTGATTCTGGAGATGTCATTCCAGATGATTTAACACAGACTGAGGTTGAAATGCACCATCAGATACTGGTACCAACAGTTTCTGTGTATGGGACAATAGGCACAAGAATATTTTTCTCCATCCCTAAATGCTTTCTAATGGATTTCTAAGTGCTCATACTGCTCCTTCTGTAATTCCATTCTAAACCCTGTAAAAACAGAAAATAGTTTTCAAAAGAAATCAGATTTTACAGCCAAAACCGAAGCATGTCTAGTATTGAGAAAACATTCAGAGCCCTTTATCCCCACTTGCAGCTATTCAGCAGGGGACAATTGTCCTGTCTTGATCACTGTTAACAAAAAGCAATGAGTTGGGTAACATCCCATAAAACTGTTTAAATGTCTATGTATATATACTTTTCCTTATCTCCACTATGTTTGTGTGCAGAAGAATAGTTTAAATAAAAAAAAAAAAAAATCAGAAATACCTTAAAGAGCTCTGTTTCAGCAGTTAATACAGCTCAGCTGATGCCTGGTAACACATTCTCTGATCACAGCACTTTGCTGGTGGCTGAGGTTTACCCAGCATAGCAGGACCTGACTCTCTAGTTTCCATAAACAACATTGCTGCTCATACCAGTACAAAAAGAGTACAAAATGCTCCCACTCTTGGTCATTAGCCACTATGGGTATTATTATATTATTGTGGGTATCACTTTGCCCAAACATAAAGGACTACAGTGAGTGCAAGACCCGGAGAATCAAGATTGATACAATAGATATCTCCTTTGTGAGGAGAGATCAAAGAATTAACATACAGGATTGAAACTAAACCCACATCATGATGAATGAAACCACAACACGGTGTACATCTGATGCAGCTTCTGTTCAGGTCCACCTATTGAGCAAGACCCTGACCCTGCTGATGGGCAATTGATGTTTTGCTGTTGACTTCAGTGGAGCTACAGCTTCCACCCATTTTGCCTCTGACATTTTAAAAAGCTACTGTAACTCAAAACCTTCTGTTTGCATGCCAGTGAGCTCAACAGGAAACACATATCATAGTTTATGTTTCTTTTTCAAATCCATCGTAGTACACTATATGTAATTAAAAACCTCAGTGACCTTTAAAAACCATCACAAAATATTTAGTGAATGGTGTGTTTTCCCATAGTAATGGACAAGCAGATTGCAATCTTTTACTTTTGAAATCTCCACACCCTGGCAGCCTCCTGAGGGTCCTCTCCAACAAAGCTCTGCAGCTCACAGCTCCTTGATTGGGATCTTGGTCGTGGTCCTTCTGTGTGACTCAGAACATGTATCCCTAAAATGGCTAACACAAGTGGAGGGCTCTAAATCCAGTTCTGTGAAATACTTGCAGATCTGGAGGGGCAAAGTGCTGTGTAATAAAATACTATTCCTGTTAGCTTACAAAAAAAAAAAAGGCATTAAGGTATCAGGTGGGAACTTTTAGAGACACATGTAAAATGTTTTTAAAATATCAACAAAAAATTCATTGAAAATATCGATATTGCCCACCAAGTTCTGCACGTAGATGTTCTATGGTCCTTACAAGTGTGCACATTCAATTCACAGTCACATCACTGTATGCAAAACCAGACTGCACATTTTACAAACATCCTTAGCTCCAACCCACAGCAGAGCCACATGTACCTACCACACCACAACCTGTCCTGTTGGCATCTGTTGCTACTGGTACACTTGACGTGCTAACAGGGATGGGATGCCCTCTTCTGCCTCAAAAACCCAGAGAGAAAAGGGAGCTGTGATTCATCACTCCCTCCCCTCCAGACCAGTGAGCTGGATTTCCTTCCATGCCTGGGGCTAGGCTGACTGCCAGATGAAAGGTCTCATAAAGTTAGTTTTGTTTTGTCTTTTAATCATACAGCAGGACTGGCAAGCTGCTCTGAGAGTATTTACTTTTCATCTACCATCTGGGAGCTGGAGCTCCAATGGCTACAGCTTTGGCTGGTTCTGGTACAGCTGTGGGATCAGAAACATCTCACTGATGGCACCGGTTTGAAGTATGGATAGGCCGGTGGAGAAGGTCTTGCTCTGTCTCCAGCAGCTCTGCAGACAGATGTGTATCATGTGTATCATCTCCTGTCCCCTCTCCTGGGGTCGGTGAGACAGGACTATGCCTTCTATGTGGTCCTGCCAACATGGACCACCATCTACAGCCACCATCATACTTGTAGCCTACAAGGTAGCTCATACCTATGGAAAGCAGTCCTGGAAAAACACTCCCAAACAGCTGAAGATGCCTGAACTGCTGCACAATGCATCAAGTAACATGCCCTCAGCACCCTAATGCCACCAGAGTTTATGCTCCATGCTTGAGCCCAGATTTTATGTAAACACCGCATCATGGCTCAAAGCTGAGGCTGATTAAGTGGAAAAAAAAATAGTTGCAAAGGTAATTGAAACATCTAAGTATATGTGTGAGTTATCCTAAAAAAAACTGTCAGGAAAATGTGCTCACAATGAGGAAAGGCAGCTTTGCTGGTCATCCTTTCCCTCTATCCCACCTAACTACAGCACTTCTCTGCAGCGCGTCACCAGAGCTCACCTTGAGCGCCACTCATAGCACATGATGAGAACATCCTGCTTCGGTTGAAGGGGTGGACACTGGCAGGAGGAATTTGTAAGAAGAGGCACTTGAGACAGAGGAATTGGCGTTGAAGACTTGAGTATGTCTTTGACTTCAACCACAGTCGTTATCTCGTTGCAGTTCCCTCTTTCTACGCTTTTTACTTTAGCGTGAATGACTGCAATTAGAAAAAACAGAGGCGTGAGAACAACAAAGGCTCTCAGAAATTGAAACACATCTCAAAATTAAATAAAATGTATTAAATTGAAAGCTGTTGTTTCAGCTGTGAAATTAGAACTACTTCTTCATGTGTGGGCACGTACAGTGGCTTAGAATAACAGAGGCCTGATCCCGAATTGGTTTTCAGTAGGGCTGTTGACAACTGTGAAATTAAACATGTGCTTAAATCTTTGCCAGATGAGGCCAAGTGATTTTGCCTGGAATTGCACACACACAAACAGCTCCTTTGGCTCAGACTGAAACAACCCCTCGCATAAATCGGATCCTTTCTATAGCCACATATTTCCAATGCAATTTCCAATCGAGGAATGAATAATCGACCTCACAGTTAACATGAATCCAGCCTTTTCAATAATAAAAGAATTTCCCTGTTGGTTGCATCCAGAAACTAAAATCTTTTCTTAAATATAAAAAAGAAGGGAAGAGTTGAAACAAGTAGTCAAAAACTAAGAGGCTTAGGATTGTCATGGTTTACTTGGTTTATCCTTTTTTTTTCATCTTTTGCCCTTGGACTATCCATCAATAATAAGATCCTCATATAAAACAGACTCTGAAACGGGTTCTTCTGACTATGAATAAACAAACATTCATTATTTTTTTTACCTTTTATTGAGGAAAACTGCATGGATGCAAGAAGGTGAAACTGTGTAGGTTGCTTTGAGAAAGATCCCTGGGTAACTTTGAACCTGCAAACCCTGGCAGTACCCACCACTGCAGCATCTTACCCCTCTCTCTTTTGTGAGAAGTACCAAATCAGAGAAAGGAAGCACCATTTTTACACAAAGGACTTTCTCTTTAGGAAATGTCAAAATAGGAAGGGCCTGATTATCAAACTGGAACAAAATTCTTCAGTGGAAGAAGCATGAGCAGTGTATGTGTGTACCACAGGGTGCTCAGCCCACAGCTACAGCTCAGAAGCCTGCAGGTCAAATGGACCTACAAATCTTTGGAATAAACTTCACATGTAGAGAACAGGAGGCCAGCAATTTTAATGCAGCCTGGGGTTTATGTGCTGACTTTATCAGGACTTTATCAGCCACAAAACACATGAGGGACTTCAGTTTCAGAAACTTAAAACCCATTTTCAAGTCTGAATGAAACCAAGTTTTGACCAGCTAGAAATACAACTTGGCTGTAAATATTACTTTAAAGGATTAGAGAAAAAATTGGATATTATTGTTCTGCCTTGCCTTGTCTCTCAATTCATTTTCCATACGAAAATGTCTATTTATTTCAGAGAAGACTGAGTAAAAATCTGCCTCTCAAAACCAAAATCTTGATTTCACAAATTCCATGGAATTAAATTTTGGACCCCAACCTACAGATTTTATCCAAGCAACACTCCCACTGAAGTCACTGGAATTGGAATTGGTATGGCTAACACCTGTATTTAATTTTGGAATAGTCACTTTATATCCCTGCTTGTTCACATACTGCAGATAACTGTGGAAGTTCACTGTCCCACCTGAACATAGCACTACATTGTACTGAGGTGGACTAAGGAACTATTTAAAATGCAGCAAAATGCAATGACAAAAAAAAAAGTGTACAATTACCCAAATTAGATATTCAGCTTGATTAATCTCACCAAACTGGGGTTGTTTTTTTTTCTTTTTCCTTATACTAACAAAGAAGCAAGTAACTACAAACTTAGTTTCATTTGCTATCAGACAAATAGGAATTGACTGGATATAATAACCCTATTGCATAAGGACTGAATACATCCCTTGAAAAAACAACTTTTATCTGAGAAAAAGCCCATAAAGTACAAAAGACCATGATACTGCATGTTAAATTCAGAGTTAATAGGAGTTTTCTATTGACATTATGGATATTTCACCAGGTATTTATCTAGTCTTAATTAGACTTCTTCCTGACTCAGCATCAGAAAACCAGAGAGGGGGGAGCCAGGAGGAAGAGAGGTGAATGCTTACTTATCTCACCAATATGTCATGCAACATATCATAAAACTATTAGCCAGCTCCTTGACTGCCTGGTGCAAATTGTCATTCAATTCAATTAATCTCTGACAATTCCGCACCAGATGAGACTCTGGCTAGTAAGTAAAAGAATACACCTATTTGTAAGTAACAACTTTTTACCTTGCTTCAGCTTCATTCACATTTACAAGTCTTATTTAGGTGATAAACCTCTGTTTATTCCACCTGCTGAATCAAAACATGAGCTGGCCAAGCAGAACATGGTCACACTCACATCAGCTGGAATCGCAGTTACTAGAGTGACCTTTACAGAAGCAAGCACGGTTCCTGCAGAGCGACCTGTTGATCCTAGGGCATGTTACTGACATTTCACTGCTTTTATCAGAACACACCATCACCTGCACAACAACTACTGCTGCCTGCACCAGCTGCACGCAAGCAGTGGGTTTTGGAAGAGAGAGGTTAGGTGTCCTCAGGTTAAAACCCATTTGGAAAGGCTGGGGTGGAGCGGTGTCCTCACACTGCTCTTGCTGGACAGGGCCTGGTGTGGGTGCAGCACCCACACAGAGCTGTCTCACTCGTGGGGAGCGGAGTGGGACAGGCAAAGCAAAGCGTTATCCCCCGTGCACTTACTGTAGCTGTAGTTCTTGGCCAGGTAGGTGGACAGCGTAGGCTTTGTCTTTTTGCACCTGCATCGTTCTTCAAAGGAAGAGAAGAGGAAAGGGTTGAGGGGTGTCAGAGGGGGCCTGGCTCCAGGGAGGGGGAGGCGGGGGGTGCTCCCTAGGCTCACCCTGACCGCGGTTCCTGCAATCGGGCTCCGGGGGTCTCTCCGGCACCAGCACACCCTGCGTGAAGTCCGTCCACTTCACATCTGCGAACAGAGGCGTGGCGGTGAGGGAAAGCTGTCGGGGAGAGGCTCCAGGGACAGGGGCGGGGGGGTCCCGGGGCTCCCCGTGGGGGTTAGGGGGGGCTCCACCCGACCGGACCCGCGGCCCCCGGGGCGCTCACCCTCCGGCAAGTCGGTGACGATGGCCTCGGGGGAGATGCAGACGCCACGATCGTAGACGGGGAGGTCGTCGCAGGCCAGGCTCTCGGGCCAGCTGTGGTTGTAGCGGCGCATGATGGGCTCGCAGCCGTCGCGGGCGCGCTGGCAGACGGAGCGGCAGGGCTTGATGGGGTCGTAGAGGAACTCCAAGGTGCAGATGGGAGCGTACATGGCGCAGAGAAAGAAGGAGAGGACCGGGCTGCAGCCGGTGCCCACGAGCTCCTCGTACTGCTCGATGGCGAGGACGGCGTTTTCCTGGGTGCTGTGGTGGAGGTGGTTGGGCATGCGGGTGATGTTCCAGGGCATGGAGCGGCACATGGGGATGCGAACCGCTTCACACGGTGCGCCCTGCGCCCGCGGGCTCACCCGCAGCCACAGGGACACGGCCACCAAGGCGCGCAGCATCCTCCTCCTCCTCCTCCTCCCGCCGACGCCGCCCCGCGGGTCCCGGCGGCCGAAGGGCGCGGAGCGGCGCTGGTTGCAGTTGAGTGGCGGGAGCCGCCGCGCCGACAGCCATGGAGATGTCGGGACCGCATTTATACCGGTGGCATGCGTGACGTGGGGCCGATCGCGCTCCCTTGGCAGCACAGCTCCTTGGGGGGATGGGGTGGGGGGTGTGCGCGCGTGTGTGTATGTTTTGCCGTGCAGGCACGGTGACATCACCCCCACCCCGTTTAATCCCCCGGCGACATCACTGCGTCTCTCGTCCGCGGCTCCCGCTCCGCTTCAGTTTTCAACCGTGTCATAAATTCCTTCAGGTGGAAGCGGGGAGCTGGGGGGGTGAGCAAACCCAAACCACACGCATCTGACGCGGGGTGAGCGGAGGAGGGGGCGGGGGGCAGCGGCCGGAGCCCCCCTCCTGCGGGGCTGAACTTTTTTTCTCCAAGGGACGGGGAGCAGAAACTTTTTGCGGGTTTGGGGGCGGCTCCGGCGACTGTTCCCCTCGCCTGCGGGGGGTTTGCAGAGTTACTGTCTCCGTGAGCTCAGCACGGACGGGGAAGCGCTTGAGGCAGACGGGCGGCGAAGTTGCTGGTTGCCCCGTTGCCCGGTTTGCTCGGGACGGGGGAAGCAGAGGGGACCGACCCCAAGCGGCAGCGGGCGGCGGGTCGGTGCGGGGCAGTCCGCCCCCCGCTGCGCTCCTGTCGCCTCCATCCCCCCCCCAAATCACATCTGCCAATGGGTGGGTGAAGGGATTTCAGGCTTTTCCCCAATATGTTGTTTATTTTTCTTTCCTTTGGTGCTCCACAGCCACCCGCCCCTGATGCCCACGCGGGAGCAAGGGGCTGCCTCCCACCCTACCTCGGCTCCCCCGCGCACGGAAAAGACTTGTGGACTCTTCCTCCCCTAGGGACAAATGTCGCACTCCAGGAGCCGCTAAGAAAACAAGATGAACTCAATGCGAGGCTATGGCAGTGGCGTGGGGATGTCCCGGGGGGGCTCAGCCCGAGGTCCCGTGCCAGCCCTGGCCAGGGACGTGCTGTCACCGATGTCCCCTTGCAGACCCGGCAGAGCTCAGGGATGGGGGCTGCATAGCCGGTACCTGCGGGACATAGGTGTCATCTGTGGGCACACAGCTCATCCAGGACGGGCAGGAGACGAACAACTGGGAAACCTGAGCGGGCAGCGGGAGGTGAAGGGACGCGTGTGCTTGGTGACAGTCTGTCCGTGGGGAGACACCGAAGTTCCTCCCTCGGCAGCACCATTAAGGCAGTTTCCCTCAGCAGCTCTCTCCTGTCCGTGCATCCCCTCCCTCCCGTGTGAGCACCCCAAGGCTCCGGCTTTGCTGGAGCCCCTCTGGCATCATCGTGGACCAGTGCCCACGGCCGGAGCAAGCAAACCCTGCCGGCCACCCTGGCTGCCAGGAGAGGACATGGGACGGCGAGGGTCCCCGTAGGCTGTCGCCCCGCTGCCTCCCGCTCCGCAGCCGCTGGGGCAGAAGCCGCCTCTCTCCGCTGAGGCGATGCGGGTTTGGAGGCGGGCCGCCTCCGCCCCCCCCCCCCCCCGGCGCAGGCCTGCCCGCCCGCCCGCCTGCGCGCTGTGCGGTGCGGCCCTGCGCGGAGCGGGGCGCGGAGCATGGCGCGGCTGGCGGGCGGGCTGCTGGGGCCGGTACCGGGATTGCTGCTGCTGCTGGGCGGCCTCCTGCTGCGGGGCGGCGGGGCGGTGGCGGCGGGGGGAGCCGAGCCGTGCCAGGCGCCGCAGCAATGGGAAGGGCGCAGCGTGTTCTACGAGCACAGCACGGGCCGCAACACCCGGGCCAACCTCTCCTATGATGGCCCCAACCAGCGGCTCCGCATCCTGGAGGAGCGGAAGGCGCTCATCCCCTGCAAGAAGTAGGTGTCGGCGGCGGGACCCCGCGGCGGGGCCGGGCCCGGCCGGGCGGGGTGGGGATGGTCGGTGCGGAGACCGGAGGCACCTCCCGGGACGGGTCGGGGGGTTTGGGGACAGGGAGGGCAGGGGGTGTTTCTCTCGGTCCCCCGCATTACGTGAGACGGGGCAGCGCGGGGGGAGCAGGAGCGGCCTCGGAGGGGCGGGCTGGGCGCGACTGCGGGGCGGCAGCTGCTGGGAACAGTCGGTGGTGGGAAACTGTCACCACCATGACGTGTACCCATGATCCGTGTATTTGTATCTATATCATCTATACGTCTATATCTATATCGCTACCTGCAGCTATATCTATATAATCGGTATCTGTACTATACCTGTATCTATACCTATGTCTATACCTGTATCTGTACCTATATCTATTTATCTATATCTCTACTTGTACCTATACCTGTAGCTATGTCTATGTCTATATCTATATCTGCATCCATTTCTATATCTATATCACAAGTGAGTCATGAGTCAGCAGTGTGCCCAGGTGGCCAAGAAGGCTAATGGCACCCTCGCCTAGATCAGCACTTGTATGGCCAGTAGGACCAGGGAAGTTCTCTTCTCCCTGTGCTGGGCGCTGGTGAGGCCGCACTTTGAGTGCTGGGTTCAGATTTGGGCCCCTCACTCCAAGAAGGACCTGGAGGTGCTGGAGCATGTGGGGAAGGGTCTGGAGCACAAGTGTGCTGAGTTCCCAGCTGAGGAAGTGGGGTTGTTGAGCCTGGAGAAAAGGAGGCTGAGGGGAGACCTTCGGGCTCTGTCCAGCTCCCTGAAAGGAGGGTGGAGAGAGGTGGGAGTTGGTCTGTTCAACCAAGGACCAAGGGACAGGACAAGAGGAAATGGCCTCAAGTTGTGCCCAGGGCAGTTGAGATTGGATGTGAGGAAGAATTTATTTGCTGAAAGGGTTCTGAGGCATTGGAAGGGGTTGCCCAGGGCAGTGGTGGAGTCCCCATCCCTGGAGGGATTGAAGAGTCATATAGACACAGTGCTGACGGACATGGGTTAGTCGGGGACTTGTCAGTGTTGGGTTAATGATTGGACTCGATGATCTTAAAGGGCTTTTCCAATCTGGGCAATTCTGGGATTCTGTGCTCTGTATCTATATCTGTGTCTATATCTATAGTAGTATCTGTCTATATAGCTGTATTTATATCTGTATCTATATCTAAATCTTGAGAGATTTATGATCAACAGTGTCAGCTCTTTACCCTTGGAGATTTTTTTTTTTTAATGGAATGGGAACCAATTCCAAACATACAGCCCAAAATGTGAGGTATAATGCGTGTAATGACAAGATGACTCTCAAATGCAGGAATAATGTTGTGGGGAAGGGCTTCTAGCCCAGTAGTATTTTAACAAATTTTACAAGTTCTCCATTTGTTCTTGGTTCCTGCAAGTGCTAAGTCAGTGCAGGGTGTCAGGATGCATCTCTTACCTGTGGTACAGCATAACTCACATTGCACAGGCTGCCCAGCCCCAGAGGACCTCCCTGTTCTTCAGATATACAGTATGTGTCTGCTAAACACATAAATAACCCAACAAAATCCCTGCATCATTGTGGATTTCTTGATTTGCTGAAAAATAAGTGTAGAAAAAAGCCAACTGAAGAAGGACCTCTTTTTTTCTCCTCAACCTGCCAAGCTCAGGCCCTGACAGGCTGGGTGGAAGAAATGATCAGCCCAGAGACCTTCCTGAGTGAGATGTTTCTGGGGACCATCCATCAGTAACTCTCAGACACCATGTCAAGACATACCTGCCAGTGTGAGGGTAGCCAGTCTGCTTGTACCTCTGCCTCTCCCATCTAAAAATTGGTCTGGTAATAGTGCATCAGTCCTGGGGACGTATAACCCAAGGTGAAGACCAGCCTACAAATGCTGTGTCATCCAAACTAAATGGTCCCTGCTATTGAAAGATCAATATTCCTTTTTTCCTCCTGGCTTTTTTTCCTGACAGTGATCAATTTCTTACCAACATCTCATAGTAATTGTTTTAAATCTTCCCAAAGTGTATGCTCTTCCTCAGTTCTTTCTCTGACAGTCCCAAAACACTCTTAAAACAATTTAATGAGTTTCATTTTCAAGGTTAGCTGTCCCTCATCATGAGCTTTTTTCTTTATTGCTGTTTTCATATAGGAGCCATATGAGGAATGTTACAGACAACAGAGTTGTTTGTTGGTGGCCTGGTAACACACAACACAGAGTCTGACACTGGCTGTGCTCATACTCTCCTTGTCAAACATCATGGTCTTCGGTTGACCTTCATGTTTGACAAGCATAAAATTGCTCTGCAAAGTCTAATGCAAACCTTTTCTAGCTGCTAGGTTGAACTGAGCTAATTTCTTTATTTTAAGATTGAATAGTTATTCTACATTTTTCACTCTGGGCCAGATTTTGGCTTTTGCTCTTTCTACATTTTTGATAAATATTTGCCCTGGCTGCAGTTTCGTCTGGGCTGATAGTGCTAGAAAGAGTCAGAGTGCAGACAGGTGCACTTGAAGCATCTCTCTGTTGGTTTTTCCTCTATTAGTTTTTTTTGTTGTAGACGATCTCTGACCTCAGGGATCCCTGCTGTTTCCAGGCTGATCATATTTTCTGCCATCCAAAACTGGAGGGTGGTTTTGTTCTGGTCACAGCTAGTGTCTGCTAAGGGCATGACCCAGCTTCCATTGAAGTCAACGGAAAGACTCCCCTTGATTTCAATGTGTGTTGGATCGGGTCTGGAGTTGTGATCACAACTTCGTTTCACTGTGGACACAGTGAGTCATAAACTGAAGCGTTCAGAAGTTAGAGGCGAGGGGATTTATCCTGCCTTTTGAAAATAACCTCTCCCCTACTCTGCTTTGACGTTGGCAAGAAAAGGGTAATTACACCGAGGCAGTGACTACAAAAGCAACAAAAAAAATAGTGCTGTCCTGGTCTCAAAGGAAATCTCAGTCTAAATTCTCAGGAACGGACACATTTTGCTCCTATCAGATGTAATTTACGTGCAGCAATCAGGGTTGGCCAACAACCAAATTTTTATACAAAGCATTTTCTGAAGCTTGCGAATGTGGACCTGAATCAGACGCAGCCCCGTTTAAGACTGAGGTTAATCAGGGACACAAAGATCTGCCTGTGTGGAATGGCTTGCAGGCTCATAACCACAGGCAAACCTGAAACTTTCAGGTCTTATTGTAGATATATATGTTTCAAATTCCTGTAGTTTGCTATGTGGCATTTTCATACCTACGTCAACCCAGTGGTTTAAGTAAACTCCTAAAAAGTAACCATAAGGTAAATATCCCATCACTGCTTCGTTAACATCACTTTTTTGCTCACCAATCACTGCAAGAGTGCCTGAGATGCAGTGACTGTGTTGGCAAGGGCTGCCTGCTCCCCATCAGCCAGCTGCACCGTTGTCACCTGCCACTTGAGCACACGCCTTGCTCCCCATACAGCCAAGAGGAGCTGGTTCACTAAAGCTTGATGGTTGATGTTTGTTTTCACCAGCTTGTTGGGTGTGTGTTTCCCTGGGTCATACTGTTGGCTGCTTGCACTCCAGCTTAGAACATAAAAACTACCGATGGTGATCTTAGGCTCAGCTTTTTAGGGGAGGACCTATTCCAGTTGAATTCATTAATTAAACTTGTTTTTTTTCTTCTCTTACAGCCCCAGCCTTAGCTGTACTCTGTGTCTCTCTGTTTACCATATGTTTTCTCCAGTATGCCTTACCCTGCTGCTTCTTTCCCCTTCGGGATCAAAATTTTGGGGATAGGCAAGGAGGGCAGGGACAATCTTCTCTTTTGGTTTCATGTAGCACTCAGCTGGTAGCAGGAGAAGGGAAAAGAAAACAAGCAGAAGCTTTGATTGAGTAGATTGTGCCATTTCCTGCTTGGAAGAGGTCATGCCAGTAGGATTATTATATGATGTGAAAGGAAAGCAGTTGAAACGGTTCCCTAGAGCTCCTGAAACAGAGCTGTGTCACGTTACTGTTAAACACAGAACATATTTTTTAATGCTTTGTTGCCTACTACACGAGTTGCTTCCTTTGTGCTCCCTGTATATTAATCCTTCCTCACTCCTGTCCAACCCTTTGTTAGCCACCATCTCAGGATGCTTCACAAAATAGGTAACAGTCACCAGCACAGTTTTGCTGTTGGGGCAGAAGTGTTTCATTTGAAGGTAACATCTACCGGTTCAGATTTGAATATGACATCACTGCAAACTGGTGAGAAATCTGGCACTACAAAAGTCTGAACCAAAAATCCTACTGACTGCATTGTGGCCAGAACTTCACGTGTCCTGTGTCACCTTTCATTTCCTTGGAGAAACGGAGCAAGAGGTGTACTGGCTGGCACTGCTGAAGCCACTCAACAGGCATTAGTCCTCAGTTATGAAAGAAGAAAAGCATGAAGTGGGGAGCAGAACAGAAATCATGCAGGTGGTGTTTGAGGGCTGGGGTGTTATTGTCATCATGGAGTCTCACCTTCATCTTCCGTACTGTTTTTCACAGATTGATTTTCAGGGGAGGCCCAGTAACACTTTATCCTGTGAGAAGTGCAGTGATGGGGAGAAAAACGTTTCAATATGGTCAGGAAAGTCAGTAGGAGGAAGAAAATTAATTTCTATCATCTGTGATTGTATTTTAATGGTAACCTCTATGGGCCATTGTAAAATCTACAGCACATTGGGATGCCCGTGTATTTGAGACTGCTAGGGTTATTGTCTTAACAACCATAACTGCAGAGCAGAAAAACAACCTGCAGAGATCATATCAGTGGTTATTTAAAAGCAGAACTGCATGTTGGTAATTCTTTTAGTTTCAATTGTATTTGCAAAAGACAGTCACATTTATGGGCAGGATTAACTCCTTCACTTGCCAAGAAAAACTGCTAGCAAGTAGAGGAGCAACAAAGCTGTGTTTAGAGAAATATGTCTGTTACTCTGGCAGGCTGGTTGCATTCATGTGTCAATCCCTGTCCTCGACTGAAGAGAAGCAGGGTATGGTCAGGTGCAAATACAACAGCACTCATCTGGAGAAGAGGTGATGACTTCTCAAGATAAACAGAGTGTGGGCACGCGTGTCTGACTTATCTCAACTCCTCCTCAGTTGTTTTAGGATGTGTGATTGTAAAGGAAAAAACAGCGGTGTCTGACCTATTAAAATCATATAATCCATCCTTTCTGTGGTCATTATGGTGACTCAACAGGCTAAGTATTGAGCTACCCTGAGCTCAAATTTGTTTCCCAGACTTGGTTTTGGGAGTGGTTTCTGCAGCTTAACGTTTAGGGGAATGAACGATGGTCATGGATAAAATTTTCAGAATTGGCCAAGTTACTCAGGAACCCAAACCCCATTTTTTAAGTTTATGTAGAGGGTGAAGACTTCTGAGACCCTTAATTTGCAGTGAAACATAGAATTGAATTTTCAGCAGTTTCTCTAAGTCTAACATGAGTTCTTGTGATCTAAAATGCTTTATAAGCTGCTGTGTGTTTAAGTCTTTTGAGAATAAGAACTAAGGGAAAGTACTCAAACCTCCTGCATTTACCCTCCTCCCATAAATGCCAAGTTCTTTCAGGTGTCTGCTGCTGGTAATGACTGTGAGGCTGGAGAAGGTGGCGCTGCAAAGCTGCTGTGATGGATGCAGGCTGGCAGTCAGGTGCTGGGCAATAGCCTGAAGCATGCAGCGGTTGTTCTAGAGTGGGTTGTGTGCTGTTGGGGTACACAGGGTTGGCTGTATAAGCCTCAACTTTTGCATTTCCATCATAAGCCAATTTACAAGTCGGTTTACTGAGTCCCTCAGTGATGCTCCATGCCAAGGCAGCCGGTTTCTTGGAGAAGAGCACTGTGCAGGGAGGGAGCCGTGGTCCACAAGGGCTGTGTGAGGAGCATCTTGTCTTGCCCAGTCTGTTCATTCCATTTGTTTCTGCCCATGAGCCATTTCCCTTTCCAAGTTCATGATCTTGTTGGAGGTTGGCCAGGCTATACAGTTCAGGGAGGCAGTGGAGCTAATTGCCTTGATTGTTACTGGGTGGGAAGAGAAGAAAACACCTCTCATGAGAGGTGGTTGAAAGTCTTCAGTCATCAAGCTGCAGCACTACTAGCAAGTGGACTCTCTCAGAAGAAGCTGGGAACTCTTGGCTTAACAATGCTTTTGCTGTCTTGTGTTTGATGCTGTTGATAACCTCCTTGGACAGCAACATCTCTGTTAGAGTTGTGGGGGGAAAGAAATAATAATAAAAAAAATAACTGAGTATGAATACAGCAGATCCATTGCTTTGAGTTGCCATATTCTGTTCAGTGTAGTGTTCTAAAAACCCTTGTTTATGCTAAATACTCTGGAGCCAGTTGATATGCTACTGAAACACAGCACCCACCCAAACTGCAAAGAATGAACTGTCTCTGAAGTTTGAAAGAGCAGGATCCACACAACCCTTTGAAGCTAGAGAGAAAATGTAGATAAGCTGTGTCCAGTGACCCCAAACTGGTAATGAATGCTGCTTGATGTGCTCAGAAACCGCTGTCAGACACTCAAATGGGGTCATTACTATCACATCAGTTATAGATATTGTTGACTGAAAGTGCTTAGAAGATAGAGGTTCTCCTCAAGAATCTTTGTTTTTCTGAAGAACATTGTTAAATAACAGCTACTGGCACCAGATTGCTGTTGATACTAGTGGATGTTTGCTTAAGCCTTTTATCCATCTGAACCTTTTAAAGTGAGGGGGAATACTTCCTCCCTTTTATAATCTCTTAGTTTTCTATTTGGACTCTTTGGAATAACATGTTTGCATTGAAATTTATGGCTTGTTTCATGCTAAAACCTTAAAGCAAAACCAGAACTGCACTGAAGATATAATATGCCTCCATCTCTGTAACTCAGACCAGAGGACTAGTGTTTTCACAAGGTAAATCACTGTAATTTTTATTCAGGGATTTTTTTTTCCTTTTTTTTTGTTTTAGTAGAAACACAGAATGGAGGTGAATACATAGAGAGAGATTCAAGTTCATAATTTGTTCTGTGCTTGCAGACAGCACACAGAGAGTTGATGGTGATGTGACTGCACAGCTAAACAAACACGATGAAAGAAATCTTTATATTCATGATCTTAATTTGGGCTCCGTTCAGCTGGAGGCCTGATGTAATTTAGATGGCACAACTGGCAATATCACACCTATTCTCACAGGACTAAATGCCATTTGTCTAAAAAAGTATCTCCTCTGGAGGATAAACTGTAATCTTCTAATTTAGGGATGATCTTACACTGCTATGAGCTGAGAAAAAAACCTGACTCTACGTTGCTTTCAGAGGGATAAAAGCATCCAAAGGACACTTTACCAGTTGATGTGTTAGTCCTTCAGTTGTAATCTGTTTAAGTTAAGGATCCAGATCTCCTTAATATAAAAGGGCCAATAATTTAAAGCAATTTTAGGTATTTAGGAGAGCATTTACTGAAATGCTCCCAGGAATGTGTATTTTTGTGCAGTTAGTATACTCACTATAACTCTCTAGAATCTTTCCTATCTGTAGCTTCTTGATATCTTCCCATCTCAGTGATACCGAGAAGGCCGGTCAGAGAAACTCTCTAAGACTCATTTTGGCATTTTAGAAATCAGGAATTCTTTATTGCAGCACTGGACACACAGTGAGATCACTCCCCCAGGTGTATGTGTGTGTGTCTTTGTTTTAGCACACATGATATTGACTTAATACGTGTGTATTCATTACTATTTAGCATATGTAAATGTCCTTCATGCTTGCGCAGTAAAATGAGTCAGTGGTCTTCAGTAGGCTTTGTCACAATGTCCACTGATTGATTTCCTCTTCATCCTTGCTCAGTGATGCCTTACTCATGCGTTTAGGACAATATTCCTTGAAGAAAGTTCAGTCATTAACTCTTATCTCTATGTTCTTCCCTGAGCTTAGACACCCATGACAACGTTGTGGGAGAACATCTGCAAAGGTCCTAAGGCCATCATCTTCTCAGGGGCTGAGAGGAGCAGATGTAAGTTTAATGATTTAAGCAAGCAAACAGCTAGGTGATAAGCACCCACTCCAAGGTTCTAAATCTAATTAAGCAAGCAGCTAAGGGATCTATAAATCTTTCGAGCAACTAAGGGATCTGTAAGTCTTTTAATTTCTCAGGGTTTACTCTTTCATCAGTTTGGTTCATTGCAATTACAGTTCATGACACAATAGGGTGGTTTAGGGCACGATCTCTTCCCAATGATGTGACCATCAGAACCCTGCTGTGGCTGTAGCTGTCCCTGGGCTGAGTGGTGGGTGTGTGCCAGGGCTCCCTTCATTGCAGATTGAGGGAATAACGCTCCAGTGTTGTCCCAGCAGCTGTGGCACGTTCCCAGGAGTAGGATTTAGGAGATACTACTGCATCCTGGAATTTGGAGAGAGCTGTAAGACCAAGGGACACTCTGAATTGTTCAGTCCCACAGTTTATCTTCCATTTGCAGTTGAACTGTATTTTCCTTGGTATGCCAGAAAGAGAAGAGTTTTGAATGTGATGGCTGCATATGTTACAGTTGAGAGCCTACTGAAAAGCTGAAGAGTTAGGGTTAACAAGCAAAAGATTTTTCCCTTGCTTTTTACTTATTTTTGTAACTCAAGGCTGCAGACTTGGTGAATTTGATGAGAATTTTGTCTTTGGCCCAAGGATCGTATCCCAGGCTTTATGTTAGATGCGTGTTTGTAACGTATGTGGGAGGTATGTACAAGAAATACATTTCTCAGTTTCCAATTCAAACTCATCCTCAATTCCTGAGGTTGGTTCACACTGCCAAAATTGAAACCCTCTTTCAGCCTCTAGCCTTACTGATGACAGCAATTGTATAACTGTGGTGGACAACTTGCAGTGTTGTGTCATCTGAGTGGAATTGGAAGATCTGGTGATAAAACCTGTGCCTCTGAATCCAGTCCACAGCCTGCCTCTGCCAGCACTTCCAAGGATGAATTTTGGTAGGCGATTGCCAGTTAGAGGAGAGGAAGTGTTCAGGGAAGGAGGCAGGATGTTTTAATTATAACAGAAGACTTAAATTTTTTTACCTTCCCTGAATTTCATTTTGCAGTCTGTTTGTTCACTATTGTACTTAATTTTTATGCTGCTGCTGTTCATGGGTTGGTATCGCCATTGATTTGTTCATGTGCCAAGAGAATTTATGTGTAAGTTTATTATTTTGTAGCTCAGAGGATACTCTTGTGCTTTATCCTGTCTGAGGTCATCCTGCACAGCGAGTTTTCTTCTCAGCTGGAAAACTGTTTTGTTTTGCATATCAACAGGCTTGTCCATTTATAAACTGCATGGGACAGGTTTTCAACTGGATGATATTTTCCTAGACCGGTGAAGTCAGTGAAATGGTAACTAATTTATGCCTTTATTTGTGTGCCAGGTCATTAACTGATGCAGAATTGAAAGGTAGAGTTCAAATATCCTTCCATCCTCTCCATTTTGGTATGAATCACAGAATGGTTTGGGTTGGAAGGGACCTTAGAGATCATCCAGTGCCAACTGCAGAGACACCCTCCACCAGACCTGGTTGCTCAAATCTTCATCCAACCTGGCCTTGAACTGATGGCTAAACTTGACATGATTAGATGTTTCAGTTCAGGAAAGGACAGTGGCATAGCAAGTAATACTGAATTATTCAGAAAAAATGCTAAATACACTTCTGTGTCACATAACATGGGAGAAGGTTAAGTTTAAAGGAGCTTTGGGAAAGAAGAATGCTTGCCACAGTGGCCAAGTGTTGTGAAGACGTAAGAGTAGCAGTAAGAGGCATGTAGATAAATATGTAAGATTAGAAACTGAGGCAGTCTTAGAAGTGGACTGTTCACAATTTAAGCATGAACATAGTAGGAAATAGGACAGGGTTTTCTTCTCAAGCCGGGATTTAGGCATCAGATCTGTGAAAAAACTGGAGGAAAGAGTCTTTTCCCATGCCTGTCACACCAGGGCTATTTTCTGGACAAATGGACTTGTGGCCATCCGACCAGTGACTTTTGGGCTGTGGATCTGTGTAGCTGCAGCAGCAGCAATCCAACTCCTGACCCTCATGTTGGCCAGCTTCATTCAGACAACCTTCAGCTTGGCCTTGTAGATTTGCAAGGAGTTGCATGCTCAGCAACTTGCAGAGTTCTCTTAAAGTGTTTTTACCTCTTGCTCTTCTTAACTCAAAGGGGAAATTATTTTCTCCTCTGAAGTGTTTTTAAGGCATAATGTAGTGTCTGGTGTGCTGGGGAGGGGGTGATGTCTGGGTGGAACAGGGCTACCTTGTGCAATATTTTGGCTTTTCTAGAATAAGGAGCATTATGTCCAGCATGGCATTGCATAACCTGAAGGTACCACTGGCCAGTGAAACTTCTCCTCATCTCTGCCAAGCAGACCTGATTCTTTCAGCTGTTTTTGCTTACTGCCTCACTTTCATGGCCCCGGGGGAGATGCGTGTGTGTTGACAAGAGATCTTAGATTCTGCAGGGAAACTGTGTGTCCTCCCGAGGCTCTGGAGGACGGCTTTTTGCCTATATCATAGTCACTCTCTGATACCTCAGAGTCACAGGTCAAGGACAGGATTTTCTGCCAAGAGTTTGTTCCCATGTGTGAAAGTACAGAAGGCTCTCCATGTGAGACAGTCCTTGTTTTCAGTAGTGTATTCATTTCCAGAGTTGGTAGCTTTATACTTTCATACCTAGGAGTAAATTAGGGGCTTCCAACAGGAGCATAACTGGCCTTATCCAAAACCTCATTTATGACAGGTGGTAGTAAGAAAGAAAGAATCACTTGTTTTCATCTGAACTTGTACTTTTTTTTTTTTTCATCTTTTATAAACATAGATCCTTGACAGACATTTATTTGAGAATCAATTTAATCATTCTTTTGAAGGTTATGTGCGCACATTTGGCTTTATGTCCCACTTGATTATTAAAAGATGCTCCCCTTGTGCCACAAAAAGTGAATAATAATAGTAGTAATAATTTTTGCAATTCATGCTTTTGCTCTCATAATTTTATTAGCAACATTTCTGCAGTCTGCAGGGCTGTTGCCATAACTTAGCAATCAACATGTTTTTGCTTTTTCAGATTTTGTTTGAGGATTTTCATGATTTTCAGAATTTCTGGCTTCAGAGCATGAATTTGGCAGGGACTTTCTTCTTGTACAGTGCTCACACTGTAGTTACTACAGTTTTTCAGTCTTTGGCTACTAAGATTTCGTATGTCTCAGGAGCTCCTTAGCTATTCATTCCATGAAAGCCTATTTTATCCCTTTCATTCCATATGAATTTTACCCTTTCATTCTGGCATCATCCTGACTCTATTTTGTGGGCCAAATCCAGCCCAGAGGGAACTTCCATCCAGCCTTCTGCCTTTCCCTGTTGAATAGCTCCTTGTTGCTTTAATAATTATCTGGCACTTGGATCCCACTGTGCTGCTGCCCCTGTGTCTGTGACAGAGCAGGAGAAGGGACTGGATGGACATGACCCCCAGTCAGTCACCCCTGGGGTGGGTGAGGGTCTGTGGTAGGTATTGCCCTGTTGGAAGAGTAATGGAAAAGTCAGTGGTAATATATGTGGATGGCACAGTGCATGTTTATAGCTTATTTCTTTTGCATATAAAACAAGGCAGGGTTCAATGATCTTGGGCCATTATTAATTTCTTGTCTGAATAAAAAACACCCTGCAATATTTTGGCAGTTAAAATCTGGATTATCTGATCTCATTGATAGATACCAAATTATTCTAAATCTAGAGCTCTGTTTGCATTGTTTTGTAAATAAAAAAGGACATATTTCAAAACTTAATCAAAATACGTGTACCACTGCATAACTGATTCAATGCAAATATCCCCAAAGAGCCATCTAAAGGCTCTTTGCAGGTATCAAAGCATATAAGGTTTCTAGAATTCTGGAACAGTAGTAAAAATCTCAATTGCTGCCTTCTTTTGGATCTTAGAAGGCTGAAACTGTTTTACTTTAGCTCCTCCCTAAATTATAAACAAAAGCAATCTCTTCCTTGTAGTTGAAATTGTCTTTTAGTGTGAAATATCCAAGAAGTGGCTTATCCTTAAGTTCATTAAACTCATTTGCCCTTCTCAGATGAAAGGTAATATTGCATACTTACTGGAGATCTTATTTGCTACATCTATTATTTATCCTGAGGACAGTTCGTAATGAAATGTGATATTGTAACTGATAGCAAAACAATGCTGAAGACCAAAATTACCACATGTATTGCAACATCCCCTATTAAGGCTGCTTGTCATGAACCTTGTTTCTTTACTCTGTTAGAAAAATAACATTGTAATAACGCCCTGCATATTTACCTTTCGCATAGTGAATAGTTCACATGTCATTCATTCCAAAAATGGATTCAACTGACCCTTTTTGATTAACTTTTTGTGTAGTAACGTGCTCTTCAGAATCTGCTCCTTTATAGCTGTTGCCAAATATTATTTCATATTTTTGAGTATATGTTCAAAACACACCGTCAGCTGCTTTACTGGAGTTAGCAGTAAAGCAGGAAAAGTTTTATGACATCTGTAACTAATATCCCACGTTGTCTATTGGGAATTGTTTTCTAATATATACATATATATAAAGAACTAACTTTTTCTTCAGATTTTAATGGGATGAGGAAAAAAGCCCCCCAAAACACCTCCACTTACCAACAGGATAAAGAACAAAAATCTCTGTATTTGTTCTCTTCTGTTCTTATTCTGAGTTTGGCCCCAGTTACAGATTAAAAACTATGTAAGATAGCAATGGTGACAACAGCTTACAGGACTTTCAACGAAGGTTTCAGCCTCTGATGTTGCCTCACTGTTTCTCTGTCAGTTCTGGTACGTTCTCACTTAGCAAGCCACATCTGCTGTCCTCCTGTCAGCTTTTTTGTGAGAATTCACGGTGAGATTGCTGCTTCATCTGAAAATCAGGTGGCTCAGTAGTAAGAACCTTCCTGACAATGCGGTGTGCTTGGCATTTGCCATTTATTTTGGGGAAACCCTACACAGGAAAGCTGATGTGAGACCTGTATAGTGTTTAGCTGGTGAACAGCTGGGAATTTCTCCTTAAATGTGTGTGGAAACCTGCTGTTTTAGAAGTCAATGTTTCTGAGGAGGAATGGCCAGATCTTCTCCGAAGGACAGTTTGGTGCATGGCAGTGCTAACGGCTTTTATATGGGGCACAGAGTTGATGCAGTGAACGCAGCAAAGAAAGATCTAATTTTTCATTCTTTCAGTATCTCCTAATACCACTTGCATCTGTGGTTTTATCATATTCAGATAGTTTTCTTGCCAGGAAACTTATGATTCTGCCATACTTCTAGGCAGCCAGCACTGGAAAGTTTACTCATGCTATGCAGTTATGATAATTCTCAGAGGATGTTTTATTATTTGGAAACCAGGGTTCCATACAGGATGAGGAATTCTTACTACAATTAGTTCCCAAATTAATGTATCACTATTTAATTAGATCCAGATTTGTTGGCATACATCTTTTGTATATGAAACACAATTCTTTTTTCTTATCTGTGGTGTCATCTGGGGACTTGGATGCCTCCTTATATCACTTTAAATACCTGTGCCCAAAAACACAAGTGGATTTGCAAATTCATTCTGTTTTGTTACCCTGCCTGTCCCAGAAAAGAATGAAAGGGACAAATTTGGATGATGTGCTTGATAAAGTGTGAAGGTGTGACACCCCCTGTATGTTTTTTTATAGAGGGGAAAAAAAAATTAAGGAGATAGGGGTGTGAGAGTGGAGACAACCTCTGCATTTTGTTTATCCCCCTTGTTATTGAAGAATGAAAATGTAAGGGACCATCTAACTGTTGCAACATAGCAAAAGATGAAAGACTTGCTATTTTTTAAACTGATCTTCTGGGCTACCCTGTCTCCAAAACCAAATGTGAGCATGTAGGTATTGATTCTCAATACACTTATATGTATTTTTTGTTTATTTACATATTTATCTTAATGTTGGATTAGTTACATGGCTTTTTAGAGTGGGAGATCTCACAGCACACATACCTCATAGGCAGGTTATTTTAAGTTCCTAAATCCTTAATGTAAGTAATCTAGTCTTCTGAAGTAGAAAACAGTTGGCCATCAGAGATGGAGGCAGAATTGGGTGTAATTCTGGTACATTCAGGGTACCCAATCTGTCACAGTGGTTGTGCTGATATAGTCAAGGCAGATGAAAGTGATGTACAGGCTGGCCTGGAGGCACGAGCTGCTGTTTGAGCCACTGCCAAATGTAGGCAGCACAACTGCTTAGTTGGAGATTGGTCAAGGGATCCATGGTGGATCAAGTCAGATGTCTTCTCTTACTCTGTTTTGGAAGTCTAGCACACTTCTGAAGCACAGTTTGGTTCTCTGGATTTCCTTCCTCTGAAAGAATGGAAAAATTAACTTGCAAAGCTCGTGTTATGTCTCTGAAAGATATGTATTGTAACTGAGATGCTTATATACTATAGCAATAGGAACTATAAACATTGTTCCATGTGTTCAATATCCTATGGATTATTTTTTTTAACCATGGAAGTGTTCTTTAAATATCCAATATTCTCCTCCATGTTGGCCTAAGGAATTATCTGCTGTTTGCAGTTGCTATACAACCATTTATGATCAGTCTGATCTTCATAATTCACTCCCCATAAATATTTGAATGCAGTTTCAGGCTGTAAAAATCCATATATCATTTCTTTATTTTTGAAAATGTCACTTAAAATATTATGAAAAGTGGGAGAACACCTCATCATTACAATACTCATATGATGCTTGCTAGGAAGTTGGTACAGTGTATGAACAAGCATCAGGTATAAAGACAAAAATCATTAGCCCAAACTATTTATACTGAATGTATAAATGTATTTATACTGCAGCATATGTAGAAGTTAAGTTTTGTGACACCTCCAGCTACTACAGGCTGCCCTGTGCTACTGGGGACACCACCAGGAAGGGGACCTACAAGAGCATGGCAGCACGTCTCTGGCCAGAGAACCTCCTGCCCAAAGCATAGCAGCACTTACAAGCAGCTGCTGGAGGAGGTGGACTGTATTTTCACAACCAGTGTGCTATAAAATAGCCTTTGCTTGCTGCCCTGTAAAGCTTTAAGGGTAGGGTGAGAAAAGTGATATATCACACAGGTCTTCTCTTAGGACTTGCTCAGGGCTTTGGGCATCCCTCCACCCAGATGCTTTTTGTAAGAAGAGGTGAGCAGCAACCAAATCATTGTCTTGGCAGAGTGAGTTTCCTCTACAATTTTTACTTTCTCCCTCAAAAATCACTTTCCTGTTCCCTGAATGAGTCCAACTACAGGGACACAGAGAACCTGGGAGACCTACTAACACAACATGGAGAACCTGGGAGACCAGGTACCCCAAGAGATACAGCAAACCAGAAAACAACTGGATAAATGAAAGTGCTGCAAAAATTTCTCCTAAGTGAATTCGTTTTTCTGAGTTTCCATACTCTCAAAGCTGTAGAATTTTTGTCAAGTTAGCTGTAGCAACTGACTACATAAAAAATGCTCCAAAGTGGGGTTTTTATGACAAAAATGCATTTCATTTAAGTGTTTGTAGTTAAGTATATAAAGGTATTAATTACTTTGCCTAAAAACAAAGCCCAGAATGCTATAAAGCAGAGAACAAGAAATATCAAGGAAAGACAGAATATTCAAAGTCAACTTAAACCTGTGGAAATACATTTTAGGGAGTTGAGAGTGCATAAAACATGTTATGTTTACTTTCCAGCATCTCCTCAGAATGCCTATTTGAGAAAAGTTAATAGTTGTGTTGGCTTTTAAACATTTTCCAGCTTCTTTTTTCTTCTAAATGGAATGGCTAATAAACACCTGATCTAATACCTGTAAAAATCAGTAAAACATTTCTGGCTGCTTTCACAGGGCTTTGGGTCAGGTTAATGTATAATTTAGGAGAAGGAGTTGTACAACCAGATTGATCTCTAATTACATAGCTGGCAGATGGAAATTGTACACAGCGGCAGTTACATGAGGATCTGCTGTTAGGATGTGGAAAGAACAATTGTCTCTTGACAGCCAGAGGAAACTTGAGAGACGAGAGGGAAAATCTGATGGGCAGAAAAGTGACTTCTACTGATGCATTTCTCTGGGGAAAGGATTCAGGAGTTTCTTATGCAGTCTTTGAATAGAAAAAAAGTGTCTAGTAATGTTGGGCAGCTCAACTTTGCAATGGTTACATTGAATTTCAGAAAATACTGAATACTGTCCCTCTGGAAAATTGCCCTTTTCAAGTATCTTCAAGTTGAACATTCAGAACAGGAAGCTGTGCAAAATCACTGATCAGTTTTTAAAATCTTGCCTATTAAATGGATAAAATAACACAATTAGAAACAGCAAAAAAAAAAATCAAATATGAGACACTTTAAATTTTAAATAGACATAAAGTCATTTGTACTTTAAAAACCAGTTATTTTCAGATTTATTATGGTTATAGGAATGGTAAAAGGAAGTAGTTTTGGCATATACAAAAGTTCTGAATTCATATTAATTAAGAAAAGCTCCAAGAAAACTGGCTGCCTGGCACTGTATGTATGACACTGGGCTCTGTGTCAGGAAACCACCCCAAAATGAGGTGGCCATATCTGTTTGCTAAAGACTTCAGTTTGTATTTGTGTCAGATGCTAAATGGTAAAGCTATTTCTGTCATGTTTGAAGCAGCATGGGTAGTCTAAACATGTTCAATAGGTCTAGTGACCTTTTCCTGAGTAATGGAAAACTTTCAGCTGTGCCAGTGCAGTATATTTATACCAATATTATTTACAGGTCTTGCCCTCTTTGCTACTGCTTCTTAGAACTGTCCTTGAATGAAAAATAAATGTGTCAGGTTTTTAATACAATTGAAATGGCTACAAACATTCTTAAAAATAGAAATATATTCTTAGCCTGACTTACTTTAGCTGGTTGCTATGTCTTCAGCAACTGTTGTTTCTGGGATGGACTGACAGATAATCAGTGAAATGGTTCTGCATCAAATACACTGATGTGTACCCCAAAGTGAGTACTCAGTAATTTGAAGAAAAGGGTTTTGGAATTCATCTTCATCTATTAATGATTTATGTATCTGCAGTCCAGCTGATTTTTAAGAACATACTGAGGTCTGCCAGTTTCTTGTGATGCATCGTGGATATTGCTCACGGAGGATTCCTACAAGCAGTATATGTGTGGTGACTGCTGAAAGTCCCCTCCAAAAGGCAGAGAAGCTGTGGGTTACTGGAATTGTAATTGTAATTAAAACTGTAATAACAAAAATCATAGAATCATAGAATAGTTTGTGTTGGAAGGGACATTTAAAGGTCATCTAGTCCAGCCCTTCTGCAGTGAGCAGGGTCATCTTCAACCAGACCAGGTTGCTCAGAGCCTCGTCCAAGCTGACCTTGAATGTTTCCAGGGATGGGGCTTCTAGCACCGCTCTGGGCAACCTGGGCCACTGTTTCACCACCCTCATTGTAAAAAAATGTCCTTCTTACATCTAGTCTATATCTGCCCTCTTTTAGTTTAAAACCATTACCCCTTGTCCTATTGCTATAGGCCCTGCTAAAAACTCTGTCCCCTAGCACAGTAACTCAATAGAGGACCAAAAATCCAGTTTAGTGAAGAGCAATTTTAACAGATAGTTTTGACCTTTGAATTATTCCCTTCGAATGCTGAGCATGTATCATTTGAACCCTGTCTCTCCAGTCTGATTTTAGACAATATTTGTCTTTAACTCATTCAGCACTGAAAACAGCGTGATGGTGTAACTAAGGTTAACTGTAAAAGCAAACAGAGCTGAGGGTCATCAGTGTGCAGGAGATGGCACCATCCCTCAGATCCCCAGGTTCCCTGGGTGAAGGTGGAGGCTCATCCCTCTGCTGTGACTCCTCAGAGAGGATGCACAGTTGCCACCGTTGCTTTTGAGAGGTCTCAGAAAGGGATCCCCAAAGACTGTGCAGCACCTTTGGGCAGGTAGCAGTGTCAAGGATCCAAGTCATAGAACTGATAATGTCAGGAGTAATTGATTAAGCTTGTCTGTTACCAGAAAGGATGAGCAGCCATCGATATTCTCTAATCACCTACATGTAAGGCTGGGAAGGTCTCCAAGTCACCATATAACCTGTTCCTCCATCCCAGAGAAGCAAAGCTTTATTTGGGATCTCTGACCCTGGTTTTCTTACCAGTTCTTGTAAAAGCTGGAATGTATGAAGACACCCATACAGATGTTTCAGAGTATCTCCTAAATACACCCTCCTTGCTTAAAGTGGTGCTGTTTGCTTCCAGTGCTACCTTCAGGTAACGTGGAGAACAATTGGTATTCTTTTTTAGCTTTTCACATACTGGACAGCTTATCATGTGTCCTACCACAGCCTTCCTTTTGTAGACTAAACACGCTCAGTTTCTTCATAGGTCCTGTTTCTTAAACATCACACCACTGTTGCTCTTCCCTGGGCTATTTCCCATCTGTTTATCTGTTCCCTCAAGTGTGGCATCCACAACCAGGAACAGTATTACCACTCTGACCTCATCAGATTCAAGCAGAACAGAATAAATGACCTCCCTAATTGACCCAGAACTGTAAACTTGCCCATCTAAATCCTTACTGTGTACTGTACCACATCTCAATGGATATGTGTTCAAAATGTCATTTGCTTTATAACCATGGAGCAATTAACATCTGTCCCTAATGATATGTTTTCCCTCACACAGACATTCCCTTCTTTCTCATAATCCTTTTATTTTGCACACTTTCAGTCAGCTCCACCTGAACTTCTAACGCAGCAACGCTTTGTATTTGAATTTAGTCACTAATTTCTGTACTCAACAAACAGTATGACTTTTGATTGACAGCTGCTGAAGGAAGAAGAAAAAGCCCTGCACAAAGACTTCTGGATGACATGAAGAAGTTATTTTTACATTGGAAGTGGGGAGGGAGAATGAAGTGCAGTGCCAGGACTTGAGATTGCATTTATTTCCAGTGAAGTGAATCTCCATCTTTCACAAATAAGTTTTCCTTACAGCTTTGGATAAAGATGTTAGAAAGTTAAAGTGTATTTAACTTCCAAACTGTGTTGTCTGATTATCCTAGCTGGCCTGACTTCCAAACTCCCTCCAAAACAGACCTAGTGGTTTTTTAATATTTTTTCACATTGGACAGATATCTGAAAGACCTGAATCATCCCTCTTAAGGAAATCATTGCAGATGGAAGGTGGAAATCATTACCTCGTGGGGCAGTAATCTGGTACAAGCACACATCCTCACAAATCTTTCCAGGGAATATTCCATTGTGAAAGAAAAGTTTGCTCTATCAGAATAGGTGCCTACTCCCCATCTGTTTCAAAGGGCAATCTGCTCCTCAGACTTCTTTGTGATTACTTTTTATACAGAAATGCATACTGAAAAGCAACTAACTGGATAATTATGGGATTTACAGTCTCATTGAAGAGCAATGCAGCTCTCCTGAATTTAATGTACTCTCTGTACTGGAAGATCCTTCTCTGTTTATACACAGAAGTTAAGATGTACAAGAAGCTGCAGTGTCCAGTCCTAGCTGAAAAAATGGTGCTTATTTTTTATTATTCTTTTATTCCTAAGTAAGTGTCTGGAAAAAGGAGATTGTTTAAATTTAGTTTTTTGTGATTAGGGACCACATTCTGCTATGCCTTTCTGGTGTGTCAAATAGAAATTATCATATTGGGGCAGAGCTAAGATCCAATTTAATATCCTGTCTCTGAACCTGATTCAGGGAAAGGTGTGAAAACTCCAGATAAATCTGACAATTAGAGGTAAAATTAAAAACAGGAACACAAGTATGTCTTTTATGTTGGTTTTTTGTTCTTTTATTTTTTTGAGAGATACTCTTAATCATTGTAACCATTCTTTTTCTGGCTCTCTCATGTTCGATTTCTGCTTCCTTTTTCTTACATTTTTCCAAGCTAACGGCCTTAATATAATTACATGCTCCATGCTCAAAAGAGCATTTCCACATCTCAGTTTTGAGCATCCACTCTTTCCTTTGAGTTACTTACTTCCCTTCTGTATATAGCACAAAGAGGATGAGAAATATCATAAATAAATGGTAATGTACCTCTGTCACTTCCCTTGTCGTTATTCTGTTCTTCCTCAAGTTTTTAGTGTATATTGAAGGTGAGTCCTGACCCTCCTCATTCTTTTTGGTCTCCTCTAAGCTCTGCTGTGATTTTCCAGTAACCTTTATTATTATTAACCTACTCAGGGCAGCAAAGCCTCACTGTGCTCAACTTTTTTACAAACCCAGAAGAGGAAAATAATCTCTGACCTCAAGTATATATTGATATTTTGTGGTTCTACTAGTATATACCCTATTCCCTAGGAGGTGATTCCAGTGATTCATTGGAAAGCATTATGGTATTCTGGCCACATCTTTTTTCTTTTGAGCTATGCTGTTGTCTACTGAGGGCTCCAGTTCCTGAATATACCATTACTTATGGAAACACACAGATGCTCTCTGTTGAGGACAATGCATCTTTTAGCCCCTTGCAAAATACAACTCCCTTAACCACAACGCTTTATTGTTTTCCTTAATTTCAACTTCAAGTAGAATGTGGTGTTCTCAGGGGTGCAACTTGGTGGATCAGACTCATTAGTATGAAATGTCAAATAGCCCAAAAAGGACAGCAAGGGAAACAGCTTTCTTGATGAAGAACTTAATTTCCCTTAGCATTTGCCAGAGTAGCTAATCTAATTTGAGGGCAAACAATTAAAACAATCAGACATTGCATATTTTTTTTTATTGAGTTTCATAATTAAAGTCACACAGATATATTATCCTTTAGCTGGTGTAGCTTTGACTTTGCAGCTTTCAATTCCTGTATTTAAAGTTTTCTTTCTACACAAACTTCATAATCAACAGAACTTAAATAACCTAATTCTCTCTGCTTCAGAAACTGGTAGTGCTGTCAAAGTTCTTCATATACTTTGCTAATTAGCTACCTGATGTGGTAGGCTTGGTTGCCTTGAAAATAAAAAAAAGACCTTTACAATCTGTGAGTGATTTAAATCAGACTAAAAAATACTGCTTTTACACAATATCAGATGACATTTACTGTCACATGTATTGGCACAATATTATATTTGTACAATATACCATAGTCCAGCACCACTGCCAAACATGTGAGATCAAATATGGTAAATTACTGTTGTTGTTGAGGTCTGATACACCAGAAGAAAAACACAAGTCTGAAATTACCGAAAACTTCATGGGAAAGAGGAAAGGAGTTCCCAGAAATATACTGAAAAACGAATGTTTCTCAGTTTTGAAATGAGCTCCACAGAGCTTTCCAAAAGCAGATGAATGTTCTTGACCTGATGAGTGTTTATCAACTGTCTGCGTCTCTGCTTGGCAGCTTTGCTCCTTTGAAAATGTTCTTCATCTAAAGAGTTGAGAAAATAAGGTTCTGTAGCCATCCTTCTAGTAAAGGTTCCCATTCTCCTAGGACATCTTTCCTCAATCAGAAATATGTAAAAAAAATAGTGGTATTGGTGTGGGGTATGTTATCAAGAGGATGCAAGATAACTCAAGAATTACTTATTTGGATGTACCTGTCCGTGCACACTAGAACAGCAAATTTGTTTGGGATATTTTTAGTGAAATTTCTTCTAATTAGAATTAACTTCTTAAATTAAGTTCTTTCACAGTGTTTAAAAATGCCTTTTTACAAACAGAACCAGTAATACCACAGAGACAGACAGATGCTTCAAGCTTTCAGTTAATCTCAAAAGAGAAAACAAAGTTAGCTCTGGAATAATTGCAGCAACCTCAGCTTAATATCTTAAACAGCAAATACTGTTCTCTGCTGAGTAATACAATATCTCTGATATAAGTAATACATAAAATTTTGCTTTCATTTTTCACTGCCTTTATAATAATTATTTAGGTGTGAGTCATAAGTTTGATTAACGTGAGTGGGAGTTTTAAGGATACAATAGCTGCAGCTGGGAAAACTGTATTAACAGGTTAAAACCCTGGATGCATGAAAGCCCTTATGTCTCAGCAGGAAAGGAGAGTCTGTTCTACAAGAACCATTATTCCACTGGTTTTTGGGACAGGAATTGTGGTTTTATACTTTGTTAATACAATGCCTCGTGCAACTGGTTCCTGATCCCTGATCAGTGTCTCTTCAGTGCTTCAGCAATCACAAAATAAATAACAAGAATGGCATTTTAAGGCTCTGGTACTGTAAATTACTTGTCCAAAGCCACAGAACAAAGTGATGCAGAGCCAGATTTGGCACACAAGGGATTTCTTTTACCCAGCCTCAGCCTCAGACCATTATTTTGCTTCTCTCTAGCAAATGGCCTTGTCTGATGTGCTTCGATACATCACGTGGGTCTTGGCATGCCACTGCCAGCACCTCTGCTCCTCTGAGTCACCACAAAGGCAACTGGACAGCGAGCAGCTCCTTCCTTCTAGGTTTGAGGCTCGTGAGGAAGCCTTCAGAAGTGCAGAAGTAAACCCTGGGAGTCAGGCAGGTGTGTTAGGTGACAGACTGGGTAGCGTGCTTCAGGACTGACAGTTGGGAAGGACCTCAGCGTAGGATATAGTTTAAAGCAGGACTAGGTGCAGACTGAGTACCTGAAACAGAGCTGGTAGCATGGGTTTGAGTCTTAAGAATTTATTTTTTTTTTCTGACAAATATTAAAAAATAATTCACTGTTTTGAATTGCATTAATAGCAGGAAAAACAATAACCCACTCAAAAGACAAGTCGTTAGATAAATTTATTGGTTTCAAGCACATATGAATGTCCAGGAGTGTGTGTCTATGTTACCTAGGCTGTCTCCTGGGAGGCATCTCTAACAATCTCCCCATATTTCAGGAGGAATCTCAGAGGTATTTGGATGCACACCCACTCCTCGCAGTCCTCCTCATGTGCTTCGCCTCGTGATTGTGTGGGCATGGTATTCTGCCCTTGCATTGAATTCAGTGGCTCTCTTGTTCAGAAAAATACTGTCCTTAGCTCAGGAGAAGGGAATACTGAACACAGCATGTGTCCCACCTGTCTGATGTGATCCTTCCAGAAAAGTCAATGGAATTATTTGTGCAGGATATGGGCAAGTGTTAAGAAATTCTTTAAAACATAGGAGCAAAAAACATGTGTGTTTTTTCCATGTATATGCTGGAATTTATCAATGTTCAGGCACAGACAAAGGGAATATTAAGGACCACAGAGAGTCCTGTTAAGGGTGTAAGTGTACAAAGGGGGTGAGGGGTAGGACAGGGTAGGATGGAGTAGGATAGGGAAGGAAGGGAATTAATCTCAGTCAGGCAAATAGGGTAACTTGTCCAAGTAACTTCTCCAAATCTGTTTGAAGGTGCCCAGTGAACAGGTTGGGACTTTCTTGAAGTTACAGTTTAGGGAATGAAGTTATTATAAAAAATAATATTAGAGGTGGGCACAGGCTGCAAATATGTTACTTTTTCTGAAAAAAACAAACTAATTAAAAATCATTTATTCTTCTGTTTCTTTGCCAAGACCTATTTTCACTGTGTGCTTCCCCTCAAGCAGCCAATGAAATCTCAGGCACCTAAAACAAATAGAGGCAGTACACTTAGGACTTGGCTGGTGCTGGTGTTAAAAAACAAAAAAAAAAGAGGAAATTATTTTAAAATATTTTGCTTTAAAATAGGCTAGATTGTAATTTTTATATTCATGCACATTTTGTTATTAATTTTGGCTGGTAAATAGCTCTCTTTGTAAAACAACAACTTAACCATTCACCTTTCAAACGCAGTTAAACTCAGATCCTGTGTAATCTTAGATTTCTGTGTTTGCTCTTTCCAGGACACACACACAGGAGCAATTCTCTTGAAAACCTGGATGTGAGGTACATCCAGGTTGAATAATGAGAGTATAAATCATGTTCTCTGCTTACCCTGGGCTGCCATGCACAGTGAGTAGAGCCACCCTCCCTGGGGTTCTCATCTTCTGTGCGTGCTGCCGTAGCTGCTGAGCTCATCCCAGCACCACATCGAATCCTACAACTGGTGTCTGGTCCACATATCACATGTTCAGTGGCTCAGGTTGCCCAAGGAAGTTGTGGCTGCTCCTCCCTGGAAGTGTTCAAGGCCAGGTTGGATGAGACTTTGGGCAACCTGGTCTAGTGGAAGGTGTCCCTGCTGCTGGCAGGGGGGTTGGAACTGGATGATCCTTCAGGTCCCTTCCAGCCCAAACCATTCTGTGATTCTATGATATGTTCACTCTGCCTCTCCCAGAACCAAAAATGTAGGTGGTGGAGCCTTTTGCTCTGCAGAATGGGTGGTAGAGAGATACTTGGTGATGGGTTTGATTTGTTTGGATTTTTCTTCTTTTCATTGTTGTTTCATAACATGGAAGACAGCAAAGTCAAGAAAGGAGGCTTTTTTGGGTTGTGGCTCTCCTTCTGCAAGTATTGAGGCCATCTGTTGAAGTTACAGTGGCTATCTATGTGCTGAAAGTTTAAAACATGGGTTTGTCAGATTGAAGTTTGAACGACTGTTTCACTTGAGTAAAGGTGGCACATGTCTCTCATGCAATTATATCAATTCACAGGGTACAAAATCTAGAACAAAAGATATTTATTCCATGAAATAATTTATAAAGAAAAAGAAAAAGTGAAAAAATATGATTAAAAATGCAAATAAAATTTCTGTGTGAAATAAGTTTGAACTAAGAATTTAAAATAAAAAGGAAATGTAATTGTTTAAATTTTATTCCCAGTAGTTTGCAATGCTTTGCTAATATATTGCTTTTTTGTTCTTTCACAAAATGATTGTATTATCACTCAAATATCTCAAACATGTTGATAGACTCATCTGTAAGGCATTCCCCATCCCACTTTTATGGGAGCTGCTGGGCAGTCAGCAGAACAGTAATTGAGTCATTAGAGCGTGGTTGCAAACACATAAATAAGTGTATTTTAGTGTTCTTGTGTGTATGTTCTCTGGATTGAACGTGATATAAAAGTTATGCATGTCCTTAGGTGGTCACAGGCTTGGGTTTACGTAAGGAACCAGTTTATATATACTGAATTCTTCAGTAGCATATCACAGCTGTGGAGACATTGCCTTTGACTAAGAAAATGGCAAGTGAGTTTGGGTTGGTACGAGTCATCACAGAAGCAGGAATATGTTAAGACATGGGCAGGAGAACGATTTACCACAGTGAAGCTAATAGATGATCTTGCAGCTAGTCAGCCTCTCTGTGTGAGTCTTGTTAATGTGTGAGAAGTTCCTGGTGACTGATTCCCTCATGGAAAGCAGGACAAGCACTTCCCATGATGTGCAAGGTCATACATGAGAGGTGTACCCCAGCTTACCTCCTGTCAGCCTCCTTGTCCCCTGTTATGTTCTTTGTTACCGTTCCATTCAGCTAATGCCATTTAGCCTGCCTATATTCCCACACATGCTGGATAAATGATCTCCTCAAGAAGTGATGGGAATGGTACTCAGATGCTTTTAACCATGCTTAGATACTTCTCATAGTGCAACCTTTAAATGTCTCTGTGTCAGTGGCGGGTGAAGTGATTCCTGTCTGATGCAATTACGTGGTGCAACAATTAAATCTGTAAATTGTTTTGTTGTCTGCCCTGTTTTATGGAAACTTTACATCCTCCCCAAAAGAATGTGAAGACTGCAAAGAGAAACATGCAGGAGTTGGGAAATACCAGAAAGAGGGTTCCCTCTCTTTCCTTTGTGCATCATCTCTTCAGTTATATGAGTTATGCACTGTTTTCCACCAGCTTCCCATCGTGCTGACTGCACAGGATGAATACTGTTAGGGGCTCACATCTGGTTTGTGAAGTGGGAAGACACCACTGTCCAAAGGACATGGAAGCCAGGTTTTTTGCAGGAAAAAACCTGTGGTGGCAGCATCACACTGATGAGGCCACACCTCGAGTCCTGGGTTCAATTTTGGGCCCCTCACTCCAAGAAGGACATGGAGGTGCTGGAGTGTGTCCAGAGAAGGGCAATGGAGCTGGTGAAGGGTCTGGAACACAAGTGTGATGAGGAGCAGCTGAGGGAACTGGGGTTGTTTAGCCTGGAGAAAAGGAGGCTGAGGGGAGACCTTCTGGCTCTCTACAACTACCTGAAAGGAGAGTGGAGAGGTGGGGGTCAGTCTGTTCAACCAAGTAACATGTGACAGGACAAGAGGAAATGGCCTCCAGTTGCACCAAGGGCAGTTGAGATTGGATGTGAGGAAGAATTTCTTTCCTGAAAGGGTTCTTGGGCGTTGGCAGGGGTTGCCCAGGGCAGTGGTGGAGTCCCCATCCCTGGAGGGATTGAAGAGTCGTGTAGACACAGTGCTGAGGGACGTGGGTTAGTCGGGGACTTGTCAGTGTTGGGTTAATGATTGGACTTGATGATCTTAAAGGGCTTTTCCAATCTGGGCAATTCTGTGATTCTGTGAATTACAGATGGAAAGAGATGCTTTTACAGGTAGGCAAGATGAAGCTGTTTGAGGGAATTAATACCATCCCTTCCTTTTCTCTAGAGTCCACTGCATAACAGTAGACTGTAGCCAAATCCTTGAGCTGAGATATTCACAGGAAGCCTCTAATAATGAGTGCACAGTTTGCTGGGGGGGGGGTTAGAGAGTGACTCCTGGATCTCCCTTGCAAAAGGAGCAGAGCATGCATGAGGATGCTTTGAACAACTCATCATCTGATCAATAATACTAAGTACCCTAGAGAACTTAGGCTTCTGCTGTTCCTGGTTGCATATTCAAATCAGCTGATACTTCTGGTAATTTTGATTTCAGTTTCTCTTGTTTCTGTCCCCAGTTCTAAGGTAAGGATCATACAACCTCCTTTTTGTAGGTATAGAAGCAAAGGTACAGTGTTTGTGGTAGATCCAACTGCTATAAGTAGTAATTAGATAAAAATGTCCGTGAAAAGGTCTATCATCTCTCCTCAGAGCACAGCTTGGTCACTCTATAGTTAAATCCTTATTAACTACCCATTTTGTTGACCTCACCTTCTGGCCTTTCAAACTCATTGATCTCAACACCTCTCCGTATCTGCCTTAATATTTTGCTCCTCTACTTTCTCCTTTCACTACTTCTTGATTCTGGTGGCTCCCAAAGAGAAACTTTGCCATTAGGAGGAAGAAGGTCTCCATTCTGCACTTGGGACCATGTAATTCCCCCTTCATCAGTGTGTCCCACATAGGTTGCCATTGAAGGAGCATCTGTGAGGTTGGCAAATACCACATCTAACCAGCACAGAGAAAGGCTCTGACACATTAATGGGGAATTGAATCTATCTGGCCTATGGAAGCAGATTTTTTCAAAGGGTTATAACTTATCCAAATCTGGGCAACTTTTAAGAAAAACTTTTCCCCTGCCAAATTTCAGGTCCTTTCTCCAAAACATGGAGGCACTAGAACTTTTTAATGAAACAGTTATTAAAAAAAAAAACCCAAAACAAAACACAAAAGTAGGAATAATAACATGTTTTTCTCTCAGTTGTTCTCAGAAAATTTGTTCTGTTGTTCTCAGAAATGGCTGAAGCAGTTCAGAGTGATGTATTTATTTTGGAAAGAGTCAGCTGAGACAAACTTTCAGCATGGGAAATTTCAGCTCAACTGGTTAGCCTTTCTCAAAGTTTGGCAAAGTTTAATGCAAGTGAAAATGGTCCTATACTGAGAAGTCACAGGCAAGCTTACTTATCAGCAATGCTTCTTGCTTCATATAGAAAAAAACTATATCTATTAACTGCCTTTTTTTCTTTTAATGTTTCAGATTCTTTGAGTATATATTGCTTTACAAAGATGCAGTGATGTTTCAGATTGAACAAGTTACAAAGCTTTGCTCGAAGATTGCTCTGACAGAGCCATGGGATCCATATGATATTCCTGCCAATTCAACTTATGAAGATCAGTACTACATTGGGGGACCTGGAGACAAGATTATGGTACAGGAATGGTCTGACAGAAAACCAGCCAGGAAATGTATGTGCCTGCTTTTGTTCCATCTTAATAATAAGCATTGCCTCTGCTACCCAGGAAAAAGTAAAATTATTCATGTTTCACCCCAGCTTTCCATATTTCTATAAAGTTTACTGGAAGAAATAATAAATATACCCTGTGCACAGCATGTAATTTTATTATCAATGCATTTTATTAAGAAAAAGTTTCATGTCTCAGCAGGATTAAATACGTCCAAAAGACTTGATTGTATTTTAGTTCCTATCATACAGATTTTGGCATGGAACAGCATCACTTTGCATCTGAATCCAGCAGCCTGTATCCAAAATTTATCTAGAGGAGAACTGGTAATATAATTAGGGGCACACTCAAACTGGAGTGTGCATAAGAGAAACAAAGCAGGTGTCAGTGTGTGTCTACACACTACTATCAAATGTTATCATAGAATACATCCAGTGACATGGTTCTGCAGCAATGGGCATCCTTAATATGCACCTAAGTCTTGTTATCTGCTACACTAATAAGAAACATCTGCTCTCAGAGCTTGGTTCTGCACTTGGCAGCTGAACACCTGCGTCATAAACGAAGGTAGACTGAATTTTCCGAGGTACAGCCTGTGAGGTTTTGAACACCTAGCAACTGATTAGCACGTTGGCTTCAATTTCATCTATGGTTTACTGGTGACCCAGGCAACTATAAAAATAATTTTAAAGCCCCCATGAAATTTATGGCATTCATCAGCTAATGCAATACTTATAGACACCTAATATATAGGCTGGTTATGAATCTGAGCATTTAACCAGGGGAAATAACTTTCTTGAATAAAAGTAAAAAGAATGAAGTATAAAATGAAGGGTAAGTTTGTCAGACCTCTGTAAGTAGGTCGGTATATCCTGTGCTATTCTACAAGAGGCAAATTATCACTTACTCCAAGAATTTTGTTTTTCAGACCTGATATTTTTGGAACTTTTACGGAACTTAATATCCAGATACATTCAGTTAATGATGTGTGATTTTTATCCTGTAGTATTTGGTATCTCCAGTGCTTTTCTGGATGATCATTCATAAAAATAATGCCTTAAAGTTGTCTGCCCATCCACCTTTCAGCTAATATTGGCTTGAAATCTAGAAATTATATTTTGGTTAAAATTATGAAGGTTTCAGTGGAGATATAGGCTACCTTGGTAGCATCATATTTTACCTTAATTTTTTATTCAAAATTCTGGTAGACTTGTTGAGGAAAAGCAGCCTTCATTTCTGAATACTCAAAAACAAACTCATGGAGGTCAGAATGTTTTTGGTATATTAGGATGCCCACAAGATGTTTAAATATTGCTCAGCTTATCACCCTTTCTTTAGGTGTGTGTCATGTCACAGCTTACCTATTTCTGGCAACGTGATTGTGGTACAACGTGTGACACAGTACTGGAAGGACAGGAAAAAAGTATGATTGGTGCTGAGTGAGAGAAAATAAGCCTCCTTGGGACCATAAAAATTTGTTACAGGCATCTCTCAGAGGAACTGATTTATGATCACAGTAGGGAATTTTGTATTTTAACCTCAGGAGTTTCTGCTGTTAAGAGAATTACATAAAACAACTGGATGAAGTGGTGTACGATGGAAGGGGTAAGGAAAGATCACAGAAGAGGTGCATGGGGTTAATGAAAGATTTAAAAGTGAAGGTTATTCAAAAGTAACCACCTTGATGGTATTGACTACAGAAATAGCATAGTGGTGAAAGCAGAGGTGATGGCAGAGGACAAGAGGGAAAGAAGGTGAGGGAACACCTCTGAGATAAGCATGTTGTGGAATTAAAATGAAGTTAAAACAGACAAACTTGCTACATTACATACATGGAGGAGATCAGCATTGAGTGTAGTCTTGAAATAATTAATGAACTGGTAGAAATGTTTGAGAGGAATAGAAATTTAAAAATTAATATGATAATGATGATATGAATAGATGATGGTAAGCAGGAGCAGTGAGTTGAAAGGAGAGCTGGGGGCACTGAAGTTATATTTGGGAATGTTCCTCTTCTAATGAGAGAAACCCTCTGTGCTTGCAACAGTAAGATGGAAAAGGCAAGGTCATGTTTGTTTGGATTAACGATGTGGTGAGTGTCATCTGTAAGAGTGACAGTTGAGATTATAGAGGACCAAAAGCTATGGAAGCAAGATGCTGAGGCTGTCAGTGCTGGTGCAGAGGAGTCCTCAGCACAGCAGAGGACAAGTGCTTCCAAGGGCAGGTGAGTGCAGAACTTCCTGTGCACGGAAAGGAATCGGATGTCCCACATATTTGGGATGACTAAGTGTTTTAGAGTGTCAAAAGCTGTGTTGAGGGATGACATTGTGAAATGGACCACAGGTTTTCAATAATGACACCTTTCAACTTGTCAAGGAGAGAGTGTAAGGTGAAATGTCCTCATGCTACCCAAGCTGATGGCACCAAAATTTGCCTTCTGGGAAAACAGAGGATTTCATTGCTTACCCAGTGAAATGAGTATGTGTTGACACAAAAGTGGGGTGAGAGATGAGAGAAATCAGACTTGGGCAGAACACAACTAAATTTGGGACTAAGCAGAAGCGATGGTCCTTCAGTAGAGGTGTACCTGAAAGGTGACATGCCATGACAATGTCATGTTTTGCAATGTGCTTGACACCAACATGTTTAGGTTTAAGGTCATTGCAGTGTCCAAATTACACCAGTTTTGTGGCCTTTCTTGGTGTTGCTGTTCATACGGACAGAACTATGGGCAGTTCCAGCGAGGAATGGCCATTATTTTGAATGACATCATCATGACACCTTCATTCATTCTTGTCATCTAAAGTAGTCCTATTTCTGCTTGGTTACAGTGGAATCCTGGGTGGGTGTTTACACAGTCAAAGACTGTTACCCAGTACAGGAAACCTATACGAAGAACTACAGCGTGACAACCTCCACTCGCTTCTTTGATCTTCATCTGGGCATTGCTGACCCCTCGGTGTTCACCCCACCCAGCACCTGCCAGACAGCCCAGCTGAGGATGATGAAAGATGAATGCTGATTATGGACACTGGCTGCCCCAGGCAAACAAATATTAGCCGAGAGGATGGTTATTAATAGTCAGACATTTAACCTGATTTTTTTCAAGCTTCTTGTTGCTCTTATGGGAATTGTAAGTTTTCACTTGAAAGAGAACATGAACATTTAACTGAGTAAACTATGTAACACAAAAGATCTCTTTTATCATATTAATCTGTTCAATGGTGCACTTGCAGTATTGTATAGATACCACTAAGATACTATTTATAGATACTATTTATTTAAGCTGTGACTGGTTTTCCTTTTGCAAAAGTTTCATTATTTATTTTTTCCAAGAAGACGAAGCAGAAGCAGACTGCAATAATGGTAACATCTAGAAGGAAAAGCTAGATGTTTTGTTGTTGTTACTTCTAGGGACCTGAGGGTAGTGGAAATATGTCCTAAGACCTCATTCCTAACTGAAAAATACCTTTGAGCAACCTGGTCTAGTGGAAGGTGTCCCTGCTGATGGCAGGGGGATTGGAACTGGGTGAGCTTTAAGGTCCCTTCCAACCAAACCATTCTATGAAACAATGTACATCAGAAGTATGTAAATTTGTTCTCTTGCTTTTATTTTGTTTTGTGTTTTTTTCTTTCTGCCCTTCAGGAAGCTGCTTGTCTAATGTTTGAGCTGATTTTTTTGTTTTCTGAAAACAAAACTGGAGTAGCTCTATTCATGTAATGCTAACTGACATGCAAAAAATACTTTCCTGTTCCATGGGAGGATGGCATGAAAGGAGGGAAAGAAGAATTAAACCCCCAAAAAAGTAAGCCAAAGTTTTCTTGCATTTACTACACTTCCCATGAAGTGTTCCAGTAGGGTGCAATGAGACACTTTTCAGTCATCTTTTGCTTGAGCACCGACTTTTCAAGGCAATACTAGTTTTAACCTATGCAAAGGGATTAAAAGGTACTGCACTCTAAATGGCTTTAGTATTTTGGAACTGTTTTCAAAAGCTTTTCCTTACTCAAAGAGTATGAAAACACCTTTATAATTCCAGGTTGAAGTGAAAAAGAAAAGAAAAAAAAAAAGTTGTTCTTAGTGCATAATTAGTAAAGGCTAAATCAGCATTTACATAGTGCCTGGTGATCTGCATGGAGTGTAAGACAGAGCTGTGTGACCAGTATGGGGAGGTGGGAGGAGGAATGGGAGGGAGAGGGAGAGTTTTTAGATGTCTTCTGTCTGATGTGACTGCAATCTAAGCAGAAATGACACTCTTGCTTCTTTTGCACCCACTCCACTGATGCCTGCCTTTTCTGTTGTTCAGCCAGCATTTCAAACCTCATCTCCACATCCTTTTCTGGTGGGCAGTGAGTTTCCTTAAGGGGAGTAAATAACTAATGAAAAAAGCACGGGAAGCGCGCACATTTTGCTTTAGAAAACTCAAACCAAATCTTCGTGCACCTTCAGGCCCTCAGAAGTGTGGAATGGTGATGAGTTTTGCCCTTTTACCAAATGAAATTAATTGGCTTATTCTGTAATTCTAAGCATGCAGTTTGTTTATTATTTGCAAATATATTTAAAGCCAGATTCTTGTCCTCTTGCACGTGTTTGCTCCAGAAATTGTCCAGCTGAAAACAATGCAGCACAGGGAACTGTGGTGTCCTTGGAGGAGAGATGCTGGGCAGGCTTTCAGTGCGTTATATGCTCATAATTTTTGTACGTAAGCAAGTGGTACTGTGGTTATTTTGCTTTCACAGGTGTGATCAGAATGGCATTTTACTTTGCCTTGTGCCTGATGAAAGCACATACAAATACCTGCTAAAATTTAGGTAGTTCATTCAGTTTTTTTTCTCTGACATAATCCATTTCACAGAAACATGCTAGTGGAAAGAAGGATTGGGTGTCCTTGAATTTAGAGTGCATTTAGTCTGTACTCACCCTCTGTATTTTTTGTGACAACCTAAGTGCTACTGCATATTGTTCTCATTAGGGCAATGATTAACATGCATTTCTTAATACCTCTGTCTTGTTACAATCTGGACAATATAATAAATCTGGCTAGCAAACATGAAACTGTGGTAGTGTATCGTTTGGGGATGACTTTGTTGTGGTAGAGCAGAGAGTAATCAGGGTGTTTGTGTTATGTTTTGCTGACAGTGATATAATTTCTAGCAATAAAATGAAATGTTCCTTTAAATATGAATTTGCAAAAGTCTAGTACACAGAAGTGCTTTAAAAATGTTGCTGTGACATACAAGGCAATTTTATATGGCTAAATATGTACCTCTAAAACAATGCTGTTGTCTTCGTATTTATGCTCTGCAAATTCAATAAAGAGTGTTTTCAAAGAGATAATCAAACAAGAAAGAGTTGTCAAAGAGAGAAATTTTTGTATTATGCATTTTACATTAGCCACAAACCAAATATGAAGCACAAAATACCTATAGCTGGTTTGTTATCTTTGTTATCATTTGCTGCCATTTGTTAATCATGTACCATGAGAGACATTTTGGTTTTATGTGACTGTGCCAATGACTCAATAAGAATGAGAATAAAAAGACTTGAAAGTAACCATATAGTGTGCTGCCACAGTAAAGGCAAAAAAAAATGGGGTTTTCATATGTCTGATAGTTTGGGGAATTTGTTTATCAGAATTATCTGGTGGAAAATTAATAATAAATCTGTATGTATATATGTTATATATATGTTATATGGTATTCTGTTGGGTAACAGTGACAGAACCTGGGAGCTGGATGTCCTGTGAGACAAAGCTGGTTTTGTGGTATTTCCAGTGCTTCCTGGTTTCAGCTGGGCCAAAAATAGTGCAAACACAGATCTGCCTGCCATATTTCTGCTTGGAGGCTATACTGAAAGCAGGATGTGTAGAAACAGAACATTGTTTTATTTAAAGTTAATCAAACATTCCTGAACCTCAAAACAGGTTTAGTTTGAGTTTGGGGAGGAGATCTGGGCATTTGGTTCAGTTCCTATTTTAACAGTTTGCTTAACTCTAATATTAGGGCCAGATTTTGCTGCCTCAAGCCATGCTACACACCATGGAAGTGCTGCCATTTACCAAGGCCTGCCAACTTTCATGAAGAATGTAGAAAGAAATACAAAAATCCATAGTCAAGTAAATTTTAGTCAAGAAATCTCTAAACAATAATATATTTGTATTTTGGGACCCTCTAATGAAACTAGTTATGTTTTCCACCTTGAAGTTCATTTCATTCTGGTGCTCACACTTACTCCTTGCAACCCTGGATCTCTTTTCCCACCACCCCTCCTAATGTCAGTGGAGTCCACTTCCAAAATAGTGTTTGAAACCCTCACCTGCCTTTATTTCAGTAGGAATTCAGCACCTGAATACTTAATGGATCTAATCTGGACCCGACCACTTTAATTTTGGCAGCAGTCTTATCTGAAGTGCGAGAGCCTGCCAGCCTTAACCAAACATGAACAACAAACGCTCAACTACATGTAGGTGACCATCAGTGAGAGCAGTGTCAGCTCAGGTGCAATTGCAGGTGCCCCAAAATCCCAGTCGATGAGAGGTCTCGGCACAGCTCCTCCATCACATCCTGCATCATCTTCTGCACCACATCCTGCATCTCCTGCACCACATCCTGCATCTCCTGCATCCTCCACCACAAACTGGAGTGCTTGAGGCAAGCTGCAGGACATTCCCACATGACAGAAAGGCACATCAGGAAATCATCAGCTAGCTGCCTGCTCCCTAGGCATGAAAAGATTTCAAAAGAACACCCACACAAAAAGACAAGAGGTCCCTGACTGTAAAGACCCTGAGGTGTCCGTCAGCTGCCCTTCCAGGATGCTGCATGAACAGCATGGACTCAGGCACATACAGGTTTAATCTTCACATCTGCCTTTAGGGATAGGAACAAATGAAGCAAGCTTGGGCGGCTCTTTAAACACTTATGAGTATTTACTGCTTTGTAAGGGGAGAGGGAGATTGTGATCCAATTAGTAGTTTCAGAAAACAGTGTCAGATATGTAGGATCAGAACGATGAGAAGTTGCTATGAAGCTGCTAGGGTAAATTTCCAAGCGTTACTCTGAGTGCTTGCTGGTTTAACATGCTCTAGGGTAAAGATCTGTGTGGTTTGATCGGCTGTTTCAACCTAGAGCCTGAAATTGCATACTGACTGGAGCGATGCACACAGTTACAGTGGGACATTTTGTTTGAAGTAAGGACACATAGCCTGACAGTGCACATTTTGCAGGCATGAGTGACTGGTGACCTGCCTGTTTAGCTGCAGGAATACATGTGCTTTCAGAAGCGATGCTGCAGAGGAGCAGAGGCTGAGCACGTTGGAGGACAGAATTACTCTTCTCACCACCTCGTCCATGGGTCAGGCTCCTTCTTTTCCCACTCTGCAAAGTGGAAACTATAATTCTGCTTTCCACCTGCTCTTGTCTTCCTGTCTGTGATAGCTCTGGGCCAACATCACCACCTCGGCCAGTGGGTCCTGTGGAGACCTGGAGGCATTGCTGCAGTAGCATGAAATGTCACAGAGGGTTCCCAGCCCCTGCTTTACAAGGTGTAATAAAATGATGTGTGTGTTATACATGTGGGCTTACCCTTTGCACCCCTGCGTGCTGGCTGAGTGCATGGGGTTGTTGCTCATGCACTCAGCACCCGGCCGTCACCGTTAATTAGACTCAGCTCAGGCTTCATTGTCGCTGGGCAAAGGGGCTCGTGAGCAAAAGGGAAGGAGAGGAAAGGACAGGAAAGCCTGCTGGGCTTGCCCCGCTCCCCGCCGGGGTTTTTCCCACGCTTGCCCAGTGCTGATAAACAGCTTTGACGTTCCTGAAACAGCAGCAGCTGAGCTGCCAGCTCTGCCTGACAGCCCGTGTCACGCTGAAGGAGAAGGGTTGGGTTTCACCCTCTGCACTAAAATTATCCTTCAGGCCAGGGCAGGGACTCCAGTTTTGGTTTTGGTGGGAAAGCGTGCCCACTCCCATCGCCCCCGCCGCTGCTGTCCCAGCCTGGCTGGCAGGGGTTTGTGCCCATGTCACCTGCTCCGGTCTGGCGGTCTGTGACAGCCCCTCAGGCAGCTGGACAGTGCTCCTCAGCCTGTCCCCACTGTCCCATTCCTCATTCCTCAGGACAAGTTAGGGTCTAGCAGGGACCTCACTGTCCCTACACATAGGGCACGCACGGGTCTTCTCCACTTTCCTATGGGACTTGCAAAGGTGTGGGGAGAAGCCCTCCCTCTCTTCCCACCACTGTTCTCTTTCAAAATTCATTTTTAATGTGGTTGCTTCAGTTGATTCCTTTCTTCTTTATATGAGAGCTGCTTCTGTTAATTTGTTGGGGCAATTTGTCACGGGGATGTTGAGCTTGGAGTTTTTTTACCACCCTCTTGGTGCCAGGTAGCAGCCCTTGTTTGTTGCTGCAGTATCTCATACTCAGTGACTTGGAATAGCAAGAGACATTCTTGATGCTGGCAACACCTTGCACTGGTAAAAGTACAGAGAGTGGAAATATTGAAAGTCATGATGAATGACAGCAGATATCCTCTTACTGGTGGCCCAAGTGACTAGCAAGTACCATGATGTTAAGCAAATAAAACCTATGGGGAAGGGGTTCTGAAGAGGCTGTAGACACTGCACCCCAAGATATACCCCACATCTCTCCAAAGGAAAATCAGGAGCTATACTGGGCAGTACACATCACATCTACTCTATTAAAGTAGTATCTTGCAGTAAATCCTATATGCATGACCATAGTTCATTCTTGAGTAGTTGCTTCTTAGAAGGACAGAAACCAGTCAACTGCACCCCAAATAAAAGAAGGAGAAAAAGAGGCAGAAGGCAGAGAACCATCTTTGCCTGCCTCTTCTCAACCTGTTTTATAGGTTTACAGAAAGGACACAGGGGACCAAATCCAAATTTAAAGCTTGCTAATTATCAGCATTTCTCCTCAGGCAACACAAATCCCTGAAAGACCTGACCAGGATGACAGAACACCCATGGGGTTTGCCCACACAGACACTGCTCACTCAGTACCCAACGGCCCTGGGGGAACTGGCACAGGGCTTCTGGGTGCCCCGTGGAGGGAAGGAGTCTTTGGGTGGGCCTCCACCTCCTCCTTGGGAAGGAGGCTATGGGTGGGCTTCCACCTTCTCCTTGGGAAGGAGGCTATGGGTGGATTTGACCTTTCAGGCTCACTTCAAGGAAGTACCAAACATTTGCACTTCCTGCTGAAGCAGACAGATTGAGCACAAAATCATCTCTAGCCAGTGGAAACTACCAGTCAGCGCTTATGACTTTGTTCTTCCCTTTCCAAGAAACATTTTCTTCACTGAACTGCTGAATTTGGACATTGAAAGCTGTCAACTCCCTTTCATTTCATTTCCACCTTGTGCGAGCTCACGCTACCAAAATGATATTGCCCTTAGGATTATTTGTTCCAACAGTCTCACTCTTACAGATGTGGATGAAAAGGACAGATGGTCCTCATGGGAAACATCAGGAGAAACAATCAGTGGGAGAAGTCCAGAACGAAGCAAGGCAGGACACGTTCCTGTGCACCTGCTGCCTTCCCCATCACACAAGTCACCGAGCTGGACTTCGAAATGGGCAATGGCAAAAACCAAGCCACAGGAAGCAAAGTGCTATGGTGCTTCAGAGACCGGGTCTGGTACTGTCTGTGTTAGAGCAGCGCTCACATGATGTCAGGTGTGTTGCTCACTAAGGAAATCTCCCTCTCTGGAGGACCTTTCTTAAGAGGAGAAGGAAATGTTGGCTATTGTCTCCACAGCGAGCTGTGTCCCAGCCAGCCAAAAGCACCCGGCAAGGGCAGCCAAGCACAACACATCTTTCAAGTCTCCTCCTCCTCTCTTTCTACAGCAGCTGCCTGAAGCGCGGCTGTCCAAGGGCTTTAGAGGAGGAAGACAAATGCAGCCTGTGCTTGGGCAGGTGTCTCAAGTGCCACAAGGAACTTTGGGCCACCTGAACCCCAGGGTGTGAGCAGAACCTCTGCACTCGAGTGCTGTAAACAGCACTGGCTTTGTACTGAAAATCCCCACACTGAAGGGCCCTGCTGGGAACAGGCGCTCACAGGAAAGCATCTGGGATGAGATATAAATCATCAGTGGCCATAGTTAAAAAAGAAAAGAAAAGCCAAAAAATTGTTAAAGGAAGAAAAAGGCCAACTAACACCTGCACTTCCAAAAAAATTTCCATCTACCTTGGCTAGAAGACATGACCTTTTTTTTTTTTTTCTTTTGATGTGGCAGTCAGTGCAATTATCTAGGAATTTGTTACTTCCAGTCTGGATTGTTGCTAGATACAGCACAGTACAGGAACGCAATTAGTACAGCTAGAGCTAATTGTTTCAGGATGTGCTAGGTCAGCATTCACTTGCCTTGTTGGGCCCTTTGCAGGAGGAAAGCATAGTCTTAAAATGCACCGGCTACCAGTTTGTTTTCAAGCCTAAACTCAAAACACCATTTTTATTTCATAAATTCCATATAGTCTGAAATCCTTGCTCCTCACAGACTGTCTTTTGCCTCAAAGCCCTCTGCACCAGGGGCACTCACGGCAAAGGAGTTAATCTCTAGCCTCACTCTGCCTGCTGATCCATCAGATCCACGTTTGGACACAGTGCAAGGTCATCACACTGAGCTTGCATCAAAATATTGAGATTATTTTACTGACTAGAGATAGCCTGGCAGTCTTCTGTGCCCATTGCACCAGTTTGGCAAACTCATTAATCACAAAGTGTGTGCTAGGAGATGTTTTCCATGGTTTCTTTCATTAATTTGAAAAATTAAAATAAGTTCATTTGTATCTGAATAACATCATCAGTAATTTCATCACACCGGCATTCTCAGGTGCTTTCAGGTGGGCGCATAAAAAAGCAAAATCTTCAGCCTTTCTTTGCAGCTATCTTACAGGCATGTGGGGACTCTTAAAGAGAAGCAGTTGCCTTTTAGTGTCAGGTGGCCACCTGGCCAGCCAACTCTTTACCCATCTCAGCATTACGAGTGGCAATGGGTTGTGTTTGCTGTTTGGAAGTGCCATTTGACTGGCTGGGATACAGGGATAACCAGCAGCTGTGCCCAGGGCACGGCCACCAAGGGCAGGGACCGCCCCTTGGGCCTCCTGGGCACAGGGACCACCTCGGGGCCAGCACCCCAGAGTCCTTCCTCCAAAGGCTGCTGGGTGGGACTGCGGTGGGTGGGGCTGCACAGGGGTGTCCCTGTCACCCCCATGCCACAGTGCCACCACTGTGACAGCCCCGCAGTCACAATGCCCCAGGGCAGGATAAAAGGCCGCGTCGTCCAGGTCCTGCTGTCAGAGCTGGCCCGGGGGCAGCCCGAAGACATCGCAGAGGAAATCCTTGAGGAGCAGATGGAATTACTTGGAGGGGCTGAGGGACGAAGATCAGAGGCTCGATGAGGCTGATGGAGAGAAGAAGAACCACCAAGCCCTGGAGGTGTCCAATGCTGCCCAGCTTTTTCAGCTGGTAGCAGTGTCAAGACCAAAGGAATGCCTTCTTGAGGAGCACTGCAGAGCTCACCATCCTCTTCCCCAGCGGAGCCAGGCACAGCAGCAGTAAGAAATGGGACGTAGAGATGTTGGTAAGGGTCTAGGACTCTTGTCCCCAAGGCAGATCAGACCAGGGGCATTTGGCCAGTCTCAGAAGCCCCTGAGATGGCTGCAGGTTAATGGAGAAGAGGCCTTGGGTATCTCCTGGGAGGCATGACCAGGCTATGGGCTGAGGAAGCAGGTCTTGCTCCATGCTCAGGGAGTAGCCGATCGCCAGCTTCAGCGCTGGGGTCAGGAAGGAATTTTTTCCCCCGGGGCAGATTGGCACTGGTCCCCGGGGGTTTTTTGCCTTCCTCTGCAGCATTGAGCATGACCACTTGTCAGGGCTCCTCTGCTCCGTGGTGGCTGGGTCACCGCCTGCTGCTCATGCCCCACAAAGATGGCCTCTGGTGCCCTGCAGCTGGGGGCAGGAAGGCTTTTTTTCCCCCCACAGTGGGCTCGTAAGTGTCCCTGGGGGGTTTTTTGCCTTCCTCTGCAGCACTGAGCGTGGCCCCTTGGCAGGGCTTCCCCGGCCCCTCAGGCTGGGTTCTTGCTGCTGCTCCTGCACCTCCAAGGTGCCACTCGTGCCCTGGCTCTCTGGGGCTCTCTTGCCCGCTGCCCGGTTGTGGCAGGAGCGAGCTCTGCTCTTCCCGGGGCTCCATTGCCCTTGGGCCTCTGCCTTGTGTAGAACTCCCCGTGCTTGGAAAGGCTCCAGGCTCTTGTCCCATCCAGAGCTGACACTGCTCAGCTCTCCCCGTGGGCAGCTCCAGCGCCGGGCAGGCACGAGAGCATTTTTCATGCCTCGGTGGCCCAGAAACAGAGCAGAAGAGCAAGTTCTGGAAGGCAAGAAGAGTGCTAGTCCCGGGCAGGCGTCACACCTTGGAAGAAAGCCCGTGATACCACAGACGTCTTTTCCAGCATCGGTCTTTTCCAGCGTCCCTCTTTTTCGCCCCCACCCTTCTTCAGCGGCGACCAACTTCTTCAGGGCCAACCATCTTCTTCAGCAGCGGTCCCTCTTCTTTTCTGCTGTCCCCCTTCTTGCTGTGTGTTCTGTGTGTGCTTGGTTGCTCCTTCTCATTTTTCATGTTCTCACTCTTTTTCTCGCTTTTTCTCCCTTTTCTTTTTTGGCATCCTGTTTTGGTTTTTGACGCCCCTTTTCTTTTTTGGCATTTCCTTTTTCAATGCTTTCTTTTTTTTTGACGCCCTATTTTCTTTTTTGGCGTCTTTTTTTTTTGGCGTCTCTCGGGGGGTTTTTTTTTGCTTTTTTTTTTTTTTGACATCCCTCTTTTGATTTTTGTGATGTCGCTTTTTTTTGACGCCCTCTTTTCTTTTTTGACAACCTTTTTTTTCCAACGCCGCCTTTTCTTTTTTGGCTTTTTTTTTTTTGTCATCTCTTTTTTCCGATGGCATTCTTTTTTTTTGATGACTTCTTTTCTTTTTTGGTGTCCCTCTTTTTCTTTTTTTTTTTATTGCTCTTTTCTTCTTTGGCACCTTTTTTTTTTTTTGATGCCCCTCTCTTTTTTGGCGTTCCTCTTTTTTTTTTGACACCTTCTTTTCTTTTTTGGTGTCTATTTTTCTTTTTTGATTCCTCTTTTTTTTTGACACCTTTTATTTTTTGGTGTCTATTTTTCTTTTTTGATGCCTCTTTTTTTGGCATCCCTCTTTTTTTCCAATGTCCCTCTTTTGTTCTCTACATGTCTCTTGTATTTCAATGTCTCTATTTTCGGCTGTCACTCCTCTTCCCTCCTGCCCTGCTTTTCTTTTGCCTTCCTTCCTCTTGCACCATCCCCCCTCTTCTGCACCATCCCCCTTCGTCTCTTGCACCATCCACCTTCTTCAGCGCCGTCCATCATCTTCAGTGCTGTTCAACTTCTTCAGCTCCGTTCATCTTCTTCAGGGGGGTCCCTCTTCTTTTTTTGTCCCACCCTCTCCCTTGCGCCATCCCTCCCCCTCCCTTGCGCCGTCCCTTCCCCTCCCTTGCGCCGTCCCTCCCCCTCCCTTGCGCCATCCATCTTCTTCAGCTCCGTCCATCCTCTTCAGGGAGGTTCCTCTTCTCTTCTGCTGTCCCCCTCCCTTGCGCCATCCCTTCCTCTCCCTTGCGCCGTCCCTCCCCCTTCCTTGCGCCGTCCGTCTTCCCTTGCGCCATCCCTCCTCTTTTGTGCTGTCCTTATTCTTTCCTCTCGTCCCTCTTTTTTGCTGTCCCTCCTTCCTTTTTCTGCCTTTGGCTTCTGGGTGTGCTTGGTTGGTCCTCATCATTCTTCATCTTCTCCCTTTCCAGGGAACAGGCTCTGCTGCCCTCTGTTCCTGCTGCTTTCTTCTCTAGCTCTGCTTGCCCAGACAGCACAGGATGTTTTTTCAAGCTCAACTGACAAATGCATCTGTTTCTGGCCCTGCCTGCCCGCTGCCTTCATGCTTTGGAGCCCTGATTCCGAAACGGAATCAGAAATAGCACAGAGCCTACAATGGCATCAAATAAAATCCCCTTTCCACTTGTAACCTTTGTGTGACGTGTCCTTGGAAGTGTTTGTGGAGCTGAAGAAACCCGGGCATTTCAGGCCAATGACAGCTGGGCTGGGCTGGGGCTGGAGTTGTGCAGGACAAGCTCTGCCCGGGGCCCGAGGGCTCCAGCCAGGAGAGCAGCTCTCTGCAGGGTGGGTCCCAGGCCCTGTATATACGTATTATATATGTATTATAAACTACATGTGGATTTGTTTGGCAATTGGGGTTTTTTTTCATTGCCAAAATACAAATTTTTGAGCCACAAATTCCTTGCCAAAAAAAGAGAGAAAATCACATTCTTAAAACTTCCGTGTTTGTTTTAGAAAGAGCCTTCTTTGTACGTCTGTCAGTTATCTGCTTTCCTGTTTCTGGCAAAGGTTAATATTTTGTAGTTAATTTTTGTTTTTTCAATATCAGTTACATATTTTCAGGGTTATTGTATCATCTGTGGTTTGACCCAGTGTCTACCTCTGACTTGAAGGAGTCTGGGTTCAGCTGGCACCCCTTCTTTCGGCTCCAGGCAGTCCCATTGTTTGGGTTATTCTATATGGCAGGCTTCAGGAAGGATGTGTGGTCAAAATAATGTCCTATGAAGGAATGATGTTTACAGACTGGCATGTTCATTCTCTGCTGTGTCTGGGTGAAGGACATTCACCAAGAAGATAAATAGCCTGTAATTCATGATATTGCAAGAAACTCTATGGGGAAACTTGCCTGGAGAGGTGGACTTCATAGCAACCATGCTGGATACTAACTGTGCCATGAACTCATTGTCACAAGAGACATGTGAGTGAGCCAGAAATGGGTATTCCTCATGCAGTCTCAATAGGACACGGCCCTCCACAAGATGTAGGCGATTTGTGACTTTCTGTAGCTCTCTGACTTTCCTTTGCCAGACTTCAAGTGATGTTTTTCAAGCTAAACAGGATTGCATCAGCCTGCTCCTGGCTACACTTGTGCAGTGTGTTAATGCCTGTGAACCTCTGCCCTGAAACAGAGTGAGAAAAATAAAATAAAATCCTGTTTCCACTTGCATCCTTTGTGTTATGTGTCCTTGAAAGTGGTTTTGAAGCTAAAAAACCCTGGCATTTCAGGCAAATGACAGTCTCATCATTATTCAACTCAGGAGTGCAGGAGAATGGAATGGAATGGAATGGAATGGAATGGAATGGAATGGAATGGAATGGAATGGAATGGAATGGAATAGAATAGAATAGAATAGAATAGAATAGAATAGAATAGAATAGAATAGAATAGAATAGAATAGAATAGAATAGAATTTCAGCTGGGTGGGACCTACAATGGTCATCTCGTCCAACTGCCTACTTCAGGGATGACCAAATGCCAAAGCATGGTTATTAAAGGCATTGTCCAAATGCCTGGCAGGTGTGGGACATCAACCACCTCTCCAGGAAGCCTGTTCCAGGGTCTGACCACCCTCTTGGTAAAGAAATGTTTCCTCATGTCAAGTCCAAAGCTCCTGACAGACGCAGCTTTGAGCCATTCCCACACGTCCTGGCACTGGGTCCCAGGGAGAAGAGATCAGCACCTCCCTCTCCACGTCCCCTCTTCTGGAGGCTGGAGAGAGCCATGAGGCCACTCCTCAGAGGACATGCCTTCCAGGCCTGTCACCAGCTTTGTTGCCCTCCTTGGGACACATTCAAGGACCTTCACATCCTTTATAAATGTGCAGCACTGGACAATCCCCTCTTTTGACGGGCTGCCTGTGCTGTCTTTGATGCACCCCAGGATGGGGTTTGCCCTCCTGCCTGCCAGGGCCCACTGCTGACTCCTCTTGAGCCTCCTGTCGACCAGCACCCCCAGACTCCTTTCTGCAGGGCTGCTCTCCAGCCACTCCTCTCCCAATTTATAGATGTCCAATGTTCCTCCATCCCAGGTGCAGAATCCAGCATTTGTTCTTCTTAAATGTCATGCTATTTATGATTGTCCAGTGCTCCAATCTAGCCAGATCCCTTTGCAAGGCCTCTTGTCCTTTGAGAGAGTCAGCAGGAGCTCACAGTTTAGTATCATCAGCTAACTTCTTAATGGTACATTCAACTTCTTTCTCTGGATCACTGATAAAAATATTGAACAGAACTGGCCCTAGAATTGAGCCCTGAGGAACTCCACTTGTGACTGGTCTCCAGCCAGGTGTAGCCCCACTCACTACAACCCTTTCAGCCCTGCCCTTCAGCCACTTCTTCACCCAGCACACTGTGTACCTTCTCACTTCATAGTTGGACAACCTGTCCAGAAGGATGCTGGGAGAGACAGTATCAAAAGTCTTACTAAAATCCAGCAGAACTGCATACACCACCTTTCCTTCATCTACTAGGCAGGTAACCTCATTGTAGGACATCAAATCAGTTAAACAGGACTTTCCCTTTGTGAACCCATGTTGACTGTGCCTGATGATTACATTGTCCTTTAAATGCCTTTCAATAGCACCCAGTATGATGTTCTCTGTAATTTTTCCAAGTGCTGAGGTTAGACTAACAGGTCTGTAGTTCCCTGGATCTTCCCTTCTTGTAAATTAGAATAAAGTTGGATAGCTTCCAGTTGCATAAAAGCACATGGTTCTACCACCATGCTTGTTGGAGTAGCATAATTGGCTAACTGGGCTACAAAAAGGGAGTTTGAAAACAGCTCCAAGAATAAAAGCTCTTGTTCATTGGTTGTGATGGCAATATACTTGTAATGCAGCCTTCTGTGAAGAGCACCTGGACTATTGTTTTATCTTTAAAAAAACCCAAAAAAACCCCCAAAAGCCTAAACTTTCTGTGAGTTTTTGCAAGTATAGAGCCAAGGATAATGTCGTTGGGCTTTCAAATCTTCCTCATACCAGAGAGATCTTGGGAGATTAATCCAGGGAGTCCTTTTTTTTATCTTGTTGGAAGATGAATCCAAGGAGTCCATTTTTTTATTTCATTGACAGACAGCGAGAAGTTAGTCTCAGCCTTTTTGTAGCATCAGATAACAGAAATAAAGTATCTGGCTTCAGATCAGATTTTCAGCTACATGTTTTCCTGGCAAGTATGACAGGACAGCTGACATCCCAGCAGATAATTCAAGCTTGGCAATGCAATTCTCAGTAGCAGGAGCCTCAAGGGCTCTGTAATCTGCAGATGGGCATGAAGGAGCATCATGAAAGCGTCTATCAAACATCTTTGGTCCCAGGTCCAAGATGGCAATGATTTGGGCTCCTTATTTGTTCATTGTTCATTGCGGGTTTTTTTATTTTCCCTTGTGAAATATCTTTCTGAAAGATTGGAAAACTCTAAGGAAAACTGGTGTCCTAAATTTATACAGTTCTCGGAAGAGCACAGACTTGTTGGTTCTACAGTTCCTAGGATTCCTAAGTTATCTGCAGTAGCTGCAGAGCTCAACTGCCACCCATTGAAGTTTAAGTTTATACTTTTCTGTCAAAAGTCCTTCCTTCTCTACCCACCCTATGGCTGGTCTCTGCTCCAAGATCTCTCCTACAACTTTGTTTTTCCAGTTACTCCATCCCACTGTTTCCATTTTTTGAGTATTGTAAAACACAAGCGTATTTTAAACGCTCCTTTTATGGCACTAAAATGCTTGATCCCTTTTCAGTTGGCAGTTGAGAACACCTCACCCCTCACTCTTAAACAGCATATTATATTACAGATGCATGTTATACATATATGTACAACAGAAGGATAACATATGTAATTGCCAAGTATAAAAGCACTAATCATTATTACTGTGGTTATTTACATAGAAACTATTGTTAAGACAACCATTCATCTTACATGCAATGGTTATAACACCATATTTGGAAGTTTCCACCACTGCTATGATCATTATATTATGATTTTCCAATCTTATTCCTCTATTTTCCGTTTCCTATAAAGCTTTATTTCAGTCAAACATTAAAAAAGGTTGACATCTGCTCATGAAACTCATTTCTATTTTGATATTCCTTTGTAGCAAACCTTGGCAAGGATATCAGCAAGTGTGATGCTCTGCACCACTGTATAGACCCTTAAAATACGTTTTTTACAGAAAGCTTTTCATTTGAACTCCTGCTGTCCTGGTAGGGGTCTTCCGAAGTTAAACAGGGCATCTCCAGGAGAGAAGTCTTTGCAGCTCGTGTGAGCTCATTCTCATTCTGTGTTTAGCTGAAGCGTTGTTTCCACAGGATCTAAAGATGGACTGAAGTTAAAAAGCAAGGGGAAGGCTAAATCACCAGGGAGATGGAAAAGAGTGTTTTCATGAGATCTATAAATCTTCTTGAGACATTCTAAAATTACAGATAGCCGCCTTGGCCGGGTTTGATACTAGCAGTCAAGAAACTAAGCACTAATTTTACATTTTTAAACTCTCTTAAAATGGGTTTATTTTTCAGTTGGAACGTGGATGACTCACAGCAATCAGGAGGCCCAGAAGACCCTGCGCCAGATCCTCGCACGGCACAAACTGGTGTCAGTCCAGAGCACCCAGTGGAGCTCAGCTGGCGCCGAGCGAGCCGCTGGCTCTTACCTACCATTTGCTATCCGTAAAACCCAGGCAGACAACATTTTGGGGGCTGAAGGGTGCTGGGGAGCTACGAGTGCCATATTAGAGAAGTCCCCATTACACAGCCTGGCTCAGTTTTGTCTCTGTTTTCACTGACCTCAGCAGTGACATGTTGGTCAACTGCCTTTGAAACAAAATGTGAATCCCCTCAACTTTGTCGGTCTGTCTGTGCAACTATCCCAAGGAACATGTGACATGACAGCAGTGAAGTGACCTCATCATGTTGAGTGCTGACACTGGCCTCTCTCTGGCATGATGAAACCAAGATGGTTTTGCGTAAGCGGTGGACCAGCAGACCCTTGTATTTACTGTCATTTCCTTGTCGCCTTGCAAGGCACAGCAGACGCCAGCGCTGTCCGCAGTTGCATAAACACACGCCATCAAAAACCTGGAAGCCACATGCTGGCACAGCACACAGGCAGTGCTTCTGTTCTTGTAATTAACGATCTCCTGGCAGGAGGCTGCCGGGAGATCTGCATCCCCTAACGAGCACAAGCCAGACCGCGCAGGGGTGGCACTCACTGCGATGAAAGACACGGCTCCGAAGAAAAAGAAAGTGGAAGCAAACAGCAGCTTTGTGACAATAACTGCATTTCATAAGGTCAAGGCTCAGGAGCCGTACAAGCTGCTGCTCTGCATAAATTGGATTTTCTTTACTCTTGCTCAACTCAGTGCTCATGGGCATCACTCACGGGCTCCATGACGTTGCCTGGGTGTCCTGTCTGGTGCACAAATCTCATGGGTCTAACCTCTGTGCACCTGAAGCACCACAAAAGCTAGTCCTGACCCAACAAAGAGAAAAGGTAATGTTTGGCCTCCCAAGTTGTAGTGCGCATACAAGCATGCATTCAAATCCAAGAGGTCCCTGTTGCTTGAGGTTTCCATACAATGTAGTTTCTTGTATCCTCTGTTAATAATCTAGATAAACAGTTCTACTTGGATGAAATGCCTTGAGAAGACTCAAGCTTAGGCCATAGGGATGTTTGTAAGGATGACAGAGAAAGACCTGAACCAGAACAGCAAAACTGAGATAACCTACTGAAAAATTCAGTGTGCAACACTGTGCTAGCACCAGGATATCATGATACTGAGGGATGTGTCTGTTCAAGGTGAATCCACTCAAAACAAGACCCAAATGCTAACCGGAGGACTGTGAATGAGCATCTTCAAAGTCAAGCCCAAAGGTTAACCCAGTACTATCAAAGCAACTTCAGAGCAAGCTTTATTTCCTGGGCAAGGCGTGACCATTTTTGGCCATTGTTGCACCCAGCATGCAATGTCTCAGCCTGAACTGGAGGTCTGAAACACGACATGTTTGCTCTTACTCAGTGCTCAACCCCAGGCTGCACGGGGCGACTAGGAAATATCCCACCGCGATGCCTCGCCTTTGTGAAAGCTGCTGGCACACAGACAAGTTACAGTGGATTTCGTGGAATGATTTGTTCAAACGAGAATTTCTCTGGCATAAACTGAGTGAGTCTTGCTCCTAACCCTTACTTCTTCAGAGCCAGCACAGCTTTGGCCTCTTTTTTACCTCCATTTCTAACATCTAAGTTCTGGTTGATGTGCATAACCCTTAATAACCTTCAACTTTCCAGCACTCGAGACTCCTTACTACTAGTTTTAAAGTCATGGTAAGCATTAAAAAAACCAAATCACCTTGCTATTTATGTCTTGAATGGGTTTGTAGTGTTAGAAATAATGCTTAACCTCCTTTTTTCTGACCACCTTTGCCTATATTTTCAGTTTAGGAAGAAATCTTGCATAGGAGTTATTTCTATTTTGATGAGAGGAATGCACAGCACAGATGTGCCCATGGAAGAGAGGGCAAAGCAGCCACAGGTAGCAGACATACATAACCAAATAGAAATTCTTTTTACATTTAACTTGGAAAGTAACACATTGAAAAATAACCTAAAGCAAAATTATATTTAGTTCTGTCTTCTGAAGAAAGCCTATGAAAGCAATTCAGGTCAAAGACTTACTGACTCATTTCATGTATCTCTAAATCTAATGAAAATAAAATATTTCAGCTCAGCAGGAATTTTTAAGCTTAGTATCTAGGGGAAGAAAAAGAAAAAAGGTAATAGATTTAGGTTTCTCAACTGAAAATCACAGATATTTTCAAAGCTGCATGTGCAATCTAGACAGTTTTTGTAGGATTCATTGAACCCACTTTTAGATACCAGCATGGGAAGTTTTGCATTTGGCTGAGCACTCTTGGATCACCTTAGTGGCAATGAGTAAAAAGAGGTACTTGATGGAGCGAGCTCTGCAACCTGACTGAGAAATCTGCTTTAGGAGGAGACAAATCAATCTCTCAAAATGCTCATTTATAACCTGCATTGACTAAAAAAAATAATCTCTTCAACACAGCTGCAACACAGGTAATTTTGTTGACACCTGCCTTGGATCACGTGAAGCTTGTCTCTGCTTTCCTCTGTTATTAGAGGAAATTGCCCAAAATTCAGATTTAGGCACCCAAACTTGAATACTTTTTTTGTGCCAGTATTATTGCCTTGTATTGCGTATTCCCTTTGAGTAGTGACACAGCTCTTACACTGTGAAGTGCTTAATTTCCTAGATATTTTTTTGATCCTCCTTTATCATATAACTAATTTCTCGGGGTATTATTATCATTGTTATCTAAACTGAAATTAAAACATTTTAATCTGTAGCCAGGCTTTTCATTTACTTCAATACAGAGCAAATATTTCTACAAGTGAAGATAAAATGGGACTTTTTGTACTTCAGTAAGAAAACAACTGTTTTACTCATCTACCAAAACCAGAGGAGGCAAATATCATGTTTGCTCATCTCTATAGTGTATTGTCTTTAAGTGAGAGGGGAAAATAGTTTGCTCAAATCACTTTATGAAATTAAACCTTGTCAGTGTAAATATATGGATCTTAAAGGTTAGTTTACAGACAACAATCTTTGTAAAACTTGTTAGATGAAGCCAAACAGATAACGCTTAACTGGAAATTCAGTTTCTTAAGTTCATACTTAAGCACTTATAATGTGAAAGACTGTGTTTTCTTAAATGTTCACCCTTGAGAAAACCCCAAAACATTAATATTTCAAATGCCAGCAAATTAATTTGAAATCTAACTTCTGTCATTCACTTTCAAAAGTTAAAGTCAAAACTTTGACAACATTAGGAGTAGGAAATACAGTCCTTTCTACAGAGGATCCTGGGAGATTCAGCCTCAATACTATAATATTCTATATATAAAAGCTATTTTAGTATAAGTTTTAGACTCTTTAAACTACATTTTTGTTATTCTTCAGAAATGTATAGAGGTTGTGTTGAGAAAAAAATATTCTGTAAGTTCTATTTACAGATATAGACAATTACAATTTCTTATTAAATTATACAATTCTTCAAGTTAATTGACAGGTGGTTCTGTCTACTAAAATATGTGTTGAGAATGGAACTTGCACTTCTTTGCTTGTGTCTTATAAGCTTTTATTTCACACTACAATACTATATATTTTAATTTACAAGACACTGAAAAGAACTGCAATGCTAAAAAATGGAGAAAGATCAAATTTGAGTTGCCTTAAAATAGTGTTACCAAAAAATTCACCTTGAAGTCCATATTCTAGACCCTGAGCATTGGCTCACTGAAATAAAAACCTTAGCATAAAAGAAAAAATAAAGAGAGATTGGGCAGGCTAAGGAAATGAGGAACAAAAAAAGAAAGAAGAGAAGAAAAAGAAGGGGCTCTTGGAAGCAACACCTTATGCACAGCAGGTACGAGTTCACATTTCTCCTCTCTTTGGGATGTTCAGTTCCACAGAGTCATCCAAAATGACACACCTCCCAGTGTTGCTAGAGAGTTATTAAACCATATATCAACTCCCAAATAGGAGTTATGTCTCTCTTGCACTGAAATTTACTGCTAATTAAGGGTGATGGAAGATTTATCTGCCCATGTAATAATGCCAGTTTGTTCTACTGCAATCAGGGTATCTGCTGAAACATGGTGAAAGCACTGGAAAGACGCCTGTTGACTTTAAAGACATTTGAATCTGGTCTTGAAGTGATAAAGGAAAAAAGCTATTCCTCCTTGCCTCTCCCCCTTCTAAAATAAATTGTGAATGTGATGGCACTGTTATGCTGGAAGACAGATAGTGGGGTAACAGAAAAACAGGTAACAAACAGGCAGCTTTATCTCTCATTGCTTATTCTAGATCTCAGAAATAGGCTTTACCACAGCACGGGTATATGCTGCTGTTTGCAATTTGCCTGAAACAGATGAGTTAATGGAGGTATAACAGAAAAAAGTCCATGAATCTCTTTTCCATCCCCCTGGTTAGTGCAGGCCACAAGCTGGGTTAGTTGTACACTGCACAGAGGCAAAGGAAAATTTTGTCTGGGTGCTTGAAACCTTTTTTATCTCACCCACACCACAATAACTTGTCCCTGTCCGAGGGGAGCGCGGAGGCTGGACAGGATTCCTGCACTGTGCTCCCAGTGTCTCCTGGCTCACAGAGTGACATCTTGAACTAATATTTTTAAATGAGGGTTGATTTTAAGCAACCTATTTTTCAAACTGCTTTTTAAAATATGTCTAATTCTTTCTTTTTCTCTTTCTTTTTTATCTTTCTTTTTTCTTTTTATCTTTTTTCATTTTCCTTTTTTTTCTTTTTATCTTATTCTTATTCTTATTCTTATTCTTATTCTTATTCTTATTCTTATTCTTATTCTTATTCTTATTCTTATTCTTATTCTTATTCTTACTCTTTTTCCTTTTTTTAAACCTCTTGGCAGAGGAGAGAATTCTGTGCAGGGCCCTGAACAAGGGACACTCAGGGCAGCCAAAGACATCAACAACATCTGCCAGCCACCTCTGGAAGGTGGGAGCATCGCCAAGGGCTGGACATAGGCTCCTCCATTGGCAGAGCCCTCAGACACAGACGGGGTCAGTAACCACAGCCCAACCTGCTCCTCTTTCTGCAGCAGACAGTTGTTCTTTTCCACACAGTCAGGTATGCTGCTTCTGGGACAAATTTGGGGGTTTTCGTCACCAGCGGTGAGGGGGTGGGAGAGAAGCTGCATCCAAATAAAGGACCATCACATGTTGGGCTGGACTGGAAACGTCTCCTGTTAGTCAGGCTGCAGATGCAGGGAGAGGTTTCCTCTGCAGTTTCTCATCCTGGATGTTAGGAGACATTTGAAGAGCAATGAAATAGGTAGCCAAGGCTTCCTCTCCTCTGGTTCCTTCCCACCTTTGTGCAGCCACTCATGGGGTTTCCTTGGCATATCATGAGTCTGCATGACAGGGAGGAGGACTTGGCCAGCTCCAGCTACCTTGGGCTCATTGGCTTATCTTGCGTGGTAAAAATATGAAGTGCTAAATATCATCCACAGAGGCAGTTTGACCAGCCCCAAGCATTCAAACATCAAGAAAAATGCTCTCATATAATAAGAGTAGCTTAAAACCCCTAAAATTAAAATGTGTGAGCTTGGCAGCAGATGTGCAATTGTTTCGTTGCAACTCATGGTTGGACACTCCTGCTTGCCAATGGGGACAAAGTTTCCTGAAGGGAGTTTGCTTTCCCTAGGCTTGCCTGGTGTGGTGGGGTGGTGAAGATGCTACAAGATACCACATGGTCCCCACTGTGAGGACAAGACAAGGTCCCATGCAATGGGCAGGCCCATCGCCTATCACGGCACTGGGAAGGGTGAACCCTGATTCTTCACATAGATTCAAGCTTTTCTCTCTCTGTGAAATTTTCCACTTCCTTCTCAGACAGGCTTCTCTGGCTCTAGGTTGATTTCCATGAGGCTGGACAAGAACGCTTTGCAGCAGCAGGATGTTTTATTGCTGCTTTTTTGTATTTTGCCCAGAACACATTCCTCTGTCCATGTGCCCAGTGTCGATGATTGTAGATTTTTCTTTGGTGTGTAGAGCATTTTTGTCTTCCTGGAAAGCCAGCTCCAAAGACTATGACTGGTAGGTTGCTGATATTGAAGCAAGGAAGCACTGTCGAGGACCAGTTTCTGCAAAGCAAGGTCTGGATGGTGGCCTGCAGCAGAAGGGCATTTGCCATGTGGCTCCTTCAAGCAGCATGAGCAGCTGAGAGTAGGTCCCAACACCCAGTCCAACCTTTATGGGCAAACAAGCAAGCCTCCTGAAACAAGGAGGAGCCTTTTGTCTAGATTTGGTGTTTTATCCAAGGATAGGTAATTCACAAGAGGTAATTGCCCAGAGAACATCTTGGTTATGGCCAGCTTTCCAGTCCCAGTAAAGTTACAGCCCTGCTTTTCCACATGAGTCTCATGTCTGTCAATCTCTTAACCCCTTATATTAGGCAAAACTAGGCTGTAGCTAGTTTTAGCACCTCCACCTCTCTAGTAGCTAAGATAGAATAGAGTTATTTGAAACAAATAATTATAGTTTCACACTGTAAGTTATATATTTTTCATTGTATATATTGGTTTGCACTCACAGACAGTTTTTGTCCAGGTCTGCAGAAAAGCATTTGTAAAGGTTTGATCATTTTAGAGAGTGAATAAGTTTTTAGGGGTTGGGAAAGTGAAGTTTAATGTAAAATGTTAATTGCATTGCAGCTGATGTATTAGGCTCAGGCTTCCCACAATACAACGTCAACTACAGGAACAAAACAAAAAACTTCAGGACTCACATTTAATATTTAGAGATCAAGCTTACAAATCTAAATATTTGTAATTTATCTGGAAGACAGATAGTGGGGTAACAGAATAACAGGTAACAAACAGGCAGCTTTATCTCTCATTGCTTATATACCACAATATATACCAAAATCTTGCTCAGAGGGAGTGTGCACACAGGGAACCTCAAAAGGATTGCACCCAGCCCTTGGTTTAAACTTAAGAACAAAGTGGAGAAAAGGAGCCAAATGAGCACTTTTGCATTAAGAAAGAGAAGAGGAGCTTGTCATGCGAGGCGAGCGGCCGCTGGCTCAGCACGGGGCAGCAGGGAGGGCTCAGGCTTTGCCTCTGCAAGTGTTTCTCACACAAGAAGCAGGATCAGGTGATGTGTTTCGGTGCCTAGCTAAGCGTTTCACAGCAGATGTTTCCATCAATTATTCAACTACGTCAGAGCATCTATCGCCAAGACTGACCCTGAACTTCATCTAAATCCCCAGAAATCTGTTGGGAAACACTCTCACTGTTACAGGTCTGTGCATCATTACTTGGAGCTAGAGCAGACAGGAGGGCAGTTTTAAACTTGTATTTTTGCCACTATAAGATGCAGATGTCCAGCATTTCAGAGCATCATATCTTTTCTTTTTTTTTCTGATTTTTTTTCTGCAAAGACATTTTAAAATGTAACACATTTTTTAGATACTACGGGGCTGTGGTGATTGGTGGATGCAGCAGTTTTGGCAGGAGACAATACAAAGTCTTCCCTTCACCAAGTTCAGCCCCTGCCACCTAAAGCACACACAACCCAGCTCTGTGAAGATGTAAAATGCTGTGTAAATCCAAAGGGCTGAACAGGAGGGGAGGGTTGCAGTGCCTGGGCTGTGGATGGGGATGATGCCTCCTGATAGCAACTTGCTCTATTTGTGCCTCTCCTCCCTGCTCCCAGCAGCGGTAGGATGAATAAACCATCTTCTCCAGAGCTTATCTTCTGCTTCCTTTTGCACTTTGGGATTTTACCTGTGCAAAACTGATTTGCATTGGTGCAGAATGAAAATAAATTACAAAATTGGTTGATTGCCATATGGTACCAATACCTATGAGGCAGGTGAGCTTCAAAGATAACTTTTAGTTTCAAAGCACATTGCAGGTGGCTGAATGAGATGGAGCTAAGAATCTCATGCTCCATGATAAGACCTAAGACTATATTTTATGCACCTGGAAATACTGAGGTCAGGCTTAGCAGTGGGATCACACCAAGCAAAGAGCTCAAACTCAACACATGGACACCTAGAGCTACTAGTAAGAGAAGCTAAATCCTGGGTGCATCACAGATGTCTGTTGTAGGTATGTTAACCAGGGGTTGAGGGGGTTGCAGGAGCCTTGGGGCAGATCCAAGGAAGGACTTTGCTCTTGTGAAAGATGACCTAATGTCCCTGTAAGATCTGTGGCCTGAAATGGTGAACCATGCATCCAGTAACAGAGGTGGCTGTCAGTGCTTGGCTGTAGGCTGGGTGGACTGTTTGCCACAACACTGAAATGGAATATTTAGCACGTGTCACTACCGCATCTCAGACCCAACACTCAGAAGCTTATATCCACACACTGGTTTCTCCTTTCTTTGCACATCCTGTATGGGAACAGAAGGTTATTAAAAAGACATAAGCACTTACATATTGTTTATCTTCCAAAGTCCAAAGTGAATTCACTGGAAAGATTCCAGTTAGCTTCAACTGGCTTTGGACCAGTCTCTCAAGGAAAAGATGCAAACTTTGGTTTGCAATCTGCTGTACCATTCACTTGAATTAGTTTGGGAAACTAACTTGTAATTTAGCACTTAAAATATTTTGACCACTGTTACTGAGGAATTTTAAACCTAAGCAGTATAAAAAGTCATTACTCATGGACTCCTTCATAAAGTCAGGTTTTTAACTTGCATTTAAATCATCATTTTACCAAGCATAATCTTCCTTTCCAGGTGGGACTTAAAATTCAGAAAACTGAGGGCTAGAAAGCCTCAACTGAGGTTCATAAAGCCTTTTATTAACATGAGATTTAACGACTGTGGTAGTTTTGTTTATACAACAGTTTAGAAAGGGATTTACCTGTCTTCTTTTCAGAGTATTTTCAGCTTTAAGGAGTTCATCACTTGACTTATGATTTGCTTTATTTCCTCCTGTCTTGCTACAATTAATTTTTTCTCAGGGAGAGAATGTGCAAAGGCAGTAAAGGCAGAGCTACTTTTGGAAAAAGTTTGCAGACAAAAAAATAGGGCAGAACATTTTTGAGGATTTTAGAAAATTGCACTCATTTAAACTTATTACAATATCATCATTACAGACAAGGCAAATGTTTTCTAGCAAGAACTTTCTCTTAAATGAAGATGAAACCCGCAATACCATTAGCAATTGGAAGAGGAGTTAGCTTCCAGAATCTGTATTGCCCAGATAGCATCAGCTTTCAGTTGCTTAACACTGACTATTGTCAAGCTTACTGCTGACTTAAGGATTTGAACTAAAGCCTTTCAGAAGACAACTGATTTCTCACTGTTTGTTGCAAAAGTGTATCTATGAGAGCACTTCACAGTATTTTCTATAACTTGATAATCTGAACAAGATTTCCATTCTAAACCTTTCTTCTGGAGTCATTCCTCTTCTTTCACCTTATGCCTCTGAAGGGTGTGAGAATCATAGAAACATAGAACCATAGAATGGTCTGGGTTGGAAAGGACCTTAAAGATCATCCAGTTCCAACCCCCCTGCCATCAGCAGGGACACCTTCCACTAGACCATGTTGATCAAAGCCTCATCCAACCTGGTCTTGAACACTTCCAGGGAGGAGCAGCCACAGCTTCTCTGGGCAACCTGTTCCAGTGTCTCACCACCCTCACAGGAAAGGATTTCTTCCTAATATCTAATCTAAACCTCCCTTCTTCCAGTTTAAAGCCATTTCCCCTTGTTCTATCACTACCTGCCCTTATAAAAAGTCCTTCCCCAGCTTTCTTGTAGCCCCTTCAGGTACTGGAAAGCCACTATAAGATCTCCCTGAAGCCTTCTCTTTTCCAGGCTGAACAACCTCAACTCTCTCATCCTGTCCTCATAGGAGAATGTTTTATTCAGTCTCTAAACCTCTACATGAGAGTCATTGACCTATGGGATAGCTGAAGCTGGAAGTGACTGCTGGTGGCCCTGAAGTCCAACCCTGCTCAGTGCAGGGCTATCTCCAAACAGAAGTCAGATTGCCCAGGACCAGGCCCAGCTGTGTCTTGAGATCCAAAGAATGCATCTCCAAAGATGGAGCTTTCCCTCTCCCATTGCTGCAATACTTCCCCAGTGTTGTTTTTTATTTTCCTCCTGATGTCCAACCAGCATTTTCCTTGCTGCAAATCTGGCCTTTCCCTGGGCACCTCAGAGAGCCTGGCTCCATCCACTCTCTAACCAGACCTCAGAGGGTGAAGAACAGCAACTATCCTTCCCTTTGCCTGCTCTGTATGACCAGCTCAGACATGATACCACCACTTTGGTGGGTCTGTGGTACCAATTGCTCCCGCTCATTGTTCTCCATCTCAGGCACCCCAAGGAGCCCTCTGGTTCTGGTATGCATCAAAAGCTCCCAGAGGTCAAGATTCCAGGAAGCACCTTCCTCTTCCTGACTCCAAGAGTATTTGGGTACTGAAATTTTGGTCTCTGCAGAGGTTTACGAAATCCGGGTTATCAAATCTTGTACCTTGGTCCCCTTCAACGTTTCCCCTAAGTGTGTGCAAACAGGTAGTAGGAAGAACACAAGAGATGGCAATTCCAGAAAATCTAAAGTATTGAAGACTTTTAAAAATATTTTCATCAGTATTTTACAACATTTCCCATTTTCCCTTTGAATCCAAGCTTTCTAATTTCCTAGTGAATTTGGGAATTAAATACTGAACCAAAGGAAACTTGTATTTTGATACATAAAAGAATGAAGAAGTACCTGCAATAGATAAAGTCCTCAGACATGGCATGGTAAGCCACATATGTGGACAGACTTGTTTTGCAAAAACGAAGGGTAATTTACCATCTCCTACTAGAACTTATTAATTAATAATACTATCCTGGAAACAACTTTCAATAGCACCAGCCACATTTTTAGAAACACTGTTAAAAAGCCAAATATTCTAAATTCAAAGGACTTTTTCAAAATATCAAAAACATAAATGTGGTTATAAGAGTTGATCACCTTCGAATCACAGAGGAAAATAGCTTCAATTTCAATCCTCAATTTCACAGAGGAAAACAAGTTTCATTGACTTGTTTTCTCTGCCATTTAGAATGAGCAACATCCTCTAGAACTGAAATTTCAACTTTCTGTGGCAAATACTCCAATTTCTGATGCAGTGAGGCAGAAAAGTTTGTGGCTTAGACTGGAGAAAGCAATTTACTTCTTCAATGACAATAGCAGTTACAGAAAAAATAATTCCAAGGTTGATACACAGGCATGAACTGCTCTACTTCTCGGTGCCTCCATAGATTTTCCTCAGTCAACTGAGAGCATTGTCCAAATCAAAGCTGTAAAAGCTGCTATTAGGTTATTATTCAAACATTCAAAATTGATGGGTAACTAAAAAAAAAAAACAAAACCAAGGTAAAAATCCTAGGAATATAGAGAACAGAGACTTGGAAAAGCCAGGCAAAATGTAGTTTTAAACCTCCGCGGTTTCTCCAAACATAACCTCAGTGGCTGATGTAAATTCACGTTCTGAATTCATAACCAATAATTTAACATGGAAGTATTTTGCTCTATCTGCAGTGGAGTGTTCACCCACCTCTGCACTAAGTAAAGCACCTGGGTATATAATTAAGGAGACCGAGCATTCTCCTCCAATTTATTTTTCACTTCCTCCAAAGACCTAAGAAGATTCCAGATGCAAATTGCCATACTGTCCAATACAGAGCAATAAACTCTAACCCTAACCTTCCAGGCCAGGGTAGCTCAGCCATCCCCAGGCAGGCAAGAAAGCAGGAGCTACTCACCAGCACCTTAAGGTTCATGCTCAGGCTTCCTCTGAATCTTTGTCCTTGCGTTTAAAATAAATAGTGATATTTTCTAAGGAGCACTTGAACCCTTCAGTACAAGATTTATACAGCTTTGTGTTGTGGTTGCAGATAGTTATTGACGGATTTACAATAAAACCTCTGGGTATTTAGCATCCTTTTAAAAGACCTAGATGGAGAAAGTCCAAACCGAATGGGAAGAATGATTCTGGTCCTTGCAGAAAGTGTTCACCCCAGCAGTACCACAGCTATTTCATCAACACACCATTGTGAAAGAAAAGGGAGGTGCTGAGCAGCCCTGGCCATGTGCATTTTCTAATGACCTTGTGAAGGATTGTTTATTCCTCGCCTCTGCTGGCCTGTGACCTGGCCACAAAGGGCTGGCAGTGACCTGCGTGCCCTCAGCCCTCCGGAGATGCCTTCAAGAACTGTACCTGTCAACAGAAGTAAAAGGAGATTTACTGAGTGAGAAAATACAAGTCCTTTTGCTGGCCCACTCTGGAGGGAAAAATAATTGCAGGTCAGCTGACAGCAAAAGTTGGGTGTAGCTGAATGTCCTTTCCTAAAATGTGTTTCTTTCGTCTGGGTTGAAGATAGAACATTTACTCTAATATTATCATTGCCCCAGAAGGAACCTTAGACAGATATTAGACTACATCTGGAAGAATAATTGGATGCAAACTTAAAAAAAAAAGTCTATTATTTACTAAAAGTCCTCCAACCCAAACCACGACAGAGACAAAGCCACTACATTTCACAAGACCAGTCTGGAGGGAAATTCTTGTGCGTCATTTAAAAGGCCATTTATTTTTAAAATACAGGACCCTCTAATGGAATAAATGTTTCACCTCCAGCTCTCTCATGTCGTTTTTGGCATATTAAAATTTTGCCTTCCTTCATGAAGACTTATGACCATTCTGCAGAATTATGAGAGCAAAAATCCAGCAGGACCATCTGAGTGGATGGCTAATGATAGGGTATCTTTGTTTATACTGAAAAGACTTTGTTAAGAAAGTTAAAGAATAAAAACTTCAAATATTGACCTTGCAACCAGCTTCCAAAAGTATTTTTCTTGGCAGAAGTATTTTTAAATTCCTCCCAAATAGCCCTTTGATAATATTTTAACTTTATTTTTACATACTCTTTGAAAACAAACCAGTTTGTTGAATCTTTTTTCCCTGCAAATTTAACAATTATATGAGGTCTTTTGTTGTAACAAAAACAATATTTTAACATGGAAACATCTAAAACTTCCTGCAAATAAATTATCACATAGGGCAACCTTAAAGAACAGTAATTACTGCACTTGCAAAGTTACCTTAAAGGTCAAAAGACCTTATCCCAAAATGTGCTCCAATCTTTTCTTCTCAAAGCTCTAGAGGAGTAGAGAGATGGGTGGCCAAGCCTGAAGAAGTCTGAAGATCCCAGACTGCAGTACAGGAACTGTTTCTCTGAATTTATTTCAGTTTTTCTTGTAAGACCGTGCTTTGGTAAAGATATAACCTTTTACAGTTAAAACTCTAGGGGCTTGTAAAGAGAATTTAAGCTAAGAGTGTTATATCTACAAGTGGTGAATAGACAAGGTGGGAATCATTCCCATACATATTTTTTAAATAACAATATATTTGTCATTTAAAATAAATGAATTTGTTTGAATTGTTGAAGGAAAGAGGGCATGACTGTAGGAACTGATGTACTTTTCCCTCATTTTTTAAGACATGATGGAAGTTCAAGGGTAGTGTAAGGTTAGGCAGGATGTGCCCAATGTCAGGCTTTGAGATTGCAAATTTTGAAGCCAATTAAAAGCAACAAAAACAAATAAAAAGCTTTTAGATAAGTATTTCAAAAACATGCTTTTTATGATGGTTTTTTAAAATAAATAAATAATCCATTCTAGAAAATCTGGTTTTGACCAGTTAATAATAAATCAAAGAAACAGCAGATAAAAAAAAGTGCATTGCCTGAAGTCAGATCAACAGACTTACTCTGTACCCTCAGGAAAGCCAGAAAGCCAAACGCCAGTGGATGTTTTCCCTGTCTCCAAAAGATAACCAGATCATCTATCGGTGAACAGGAATCCAGCTCTGACCATGACTGTAAACCCCATGGCACAGGAAGAAACAGAGACCAAGATAAAGAATTACAACCCTGCTAAAGGCTTTATGAACAAATCCAAATATGACAAAACTCTACTCAGCATTCAACAGACAAAGGTTTCAGTTCCTGGCACATGGGCTTGGTGTACCATGGAAAGATGTAGCCTTCGGTACCAAGCTGCATCCTGAATCCTGTGCTGCCTTCCCCTTCAGGAAAAGCATCAGATGTAAGTGAAGGTCCATTGCAGTAATTTAGTTAGAAGCAAACAGCTGATAAACAAAACCATTCCTCTGCACCAAGAACCTGCCATCACCAACAGGAATGATGAGTTTATATGACTGATGTGGATGTTAACTAACCCCTTAATCATTGCTTTTCCAGTTGATATCACTTTGGAGATGCTTACTCAGAATGACTGATGTGGAAAACGTCTCATCACCTTTTGCAAAGTGAAAAATTTAGCAGATCATCTTCTTTCTGAAGAGCTTTGCAGAGTTGTTTAAGCATCTGCCAAATGCCTCCCACAACACCTTACATTGTATTCCCAAAGCTGCTCTTAGTTTAGGTGTCAATTTGTTGCAATCAATATGTGCAAAGCAAGCACTACAGACATGGGGATTTATTTGAAAACTTGTTGTTTTTCTTGCATGGACTACCCATTAACTGTGTCCAACAGTTCACACTGCAATGAATACTTTTAAGTGAAATCTGCAAGACGCACCCACATTTGCTTTAACACAAAAAAAATCTCTCTTCTGTTCCAGACTTGTTGCTGACTCGTTGTGACTATTGGCAAACAGATTAAACTGATCTTTCTTCTACATTTATTGAATTGTTAATATTGTTCACTAACGTTTATCTTTTAAGAACAAGCCCATGTGCTGTTCTAAATATAAAACATTTTTGCTGGGAGGTGGTGGCTGATAATTAAATCTGGAGAAAAATGGCTCTCAGAAATTGTTTTGTTTTGCAGAAGTCAGCAGTACATCTCACTGCAGTGTAGAGAAGACTTTAGTAAGATGCTCATTAACACCACCACCTCACCCTTGCAATAAAAAATGCCAGCAAACAACTAGTTTTAGGTATAGAACTAAAAAAAAACATAAGAACTACTGTAAAATGCTCTCATTCTGGATAAATGTAGCAAGCACATCAATCAAATGTACTTCCAAGTATTCCCATTAGCATTTGCTCATCACATATTTTGGAAAATGGCTCCAGAATATAGAAGGCTGTTCATTAGCCAAAAATTTAAATGTTGTAACCGTTGTCTAGGGAGTTGTAGGCCAAGTCAAGATAGAAAGCTGAAGCAGCTCAGAGGCTGAGCAATCTTGGAACCAAACAAGACAAAGATGTATTGTAAGACGTGAAAATCACAGCATCATAAATGGAAGAGCTCCATTATTTTCTATTTAGTCAAGTCCCAAAATTACATCATATCTTTTCAGAAGCAGAATTGTTTTCGAAGTCTAAGCACAGGGCACATGAAAATTCAAGGAGAATAAGGGATCCTCAAGCATGACACACAAAACCTTCCCATGTCTTGGCTGGTGTTTGACAGCCATCCTTTTTTAGGCTTTGTTGACCAGTCCAGATGTTCATCTTCAACATAATGGCACAAAGTCCCTATGGGAACATCTGTTATCTTGGCTACAGAGAGATGACAAACAGTACTGAGGTCCTGGACATAAATGGTAAAGTATAGACTATTACAGCTGTATTGTAAAGATCATGGGATGTAGTAATAGATCCCTGCTCTTAGTGGAGGCTGGTGGTATTTGATAGTGGGTAGGAAAAACTGACACAGGCAATGCTAGAAGCCAATTTCCAGCCTTGGGTAAAGATCCTACTGTAACAGACTCAAAACAGGGCAGGCAAAGCCCATCCCAAGGAGCCTCCGCTGACTCATAGGTGTTAGTGGTGTCAAACTTAACTGGGATCAAGGAACAGTTGCAGACATGCGGTGAATCATTCTTCCAGTTTTATTCTAGGCGAAAACTCCCCACTCCCCCAGCCATATTATTAAAGCATAAAACATTTCACAAACTGCTTCAAACCAACTCCAAGACAACAAAATGTTTCCTCCCTTGACCCTTCTCTTCTCTGTTACTTAGAGAAACTTGTCTCTTTCTGTCCTTCTGTCTTGTTCTGTCTCTTTCCATTCGTTTCTGTTACATATAAGGACTTCACCTTCAGACACCTATCAAGAAATACAACATATCTAAGTGTGGCATTAAAAATGTTAGTCTGAGATATATTTATTTCTTTTGACCAGTACACTTGCAAAGCTTGGGAGATGGGGTTATTTTAACTGAGATTGCAACAAAGGATTTGTAGTCTTGACAGTGTTACCGCTATCCAAACAATTAGTAGCAGGCTATCTGAAGATAGTTTTATGTGTTAATAAAAAAAGATGTTTTTGTAATCCTTCCATTATCTAGAATGTGGTTGTTAAAAGATCTGGATATTTTACCAAAAAAATTAAGAACAATTATTTAGGCAACTGATTTCTTATTGAGCTCAACATGAAGTTAGGAAACAAAATACAATTTAGGACCTCAGAGACCTGGTCGACTCAGGCTCCTCTTGGCTTCCCAAATCTACCATGACAGATTAGGTGAGTGATCTCTGCTTTAGAATCCTATCTGTAAAAAAAAAATTAAAAATAAAAATAAAAATTGAAAATATTTTTTTTATTTCAAGATAAAAGAAAGAAAAAAATTATGTCTTTCATACATAGAGAGTTCCCCAGAAGAAATGCAGCAAGTTCAAAAAGTTATGTGAAACAAAAGCATGCCAGATGTGCCTGGAAAACTACACAGGTCTGATTATCATGTTTTCAGTTTTTGCTCATCTGACACTCAGTTTAATCGCTGTCAAACTTCAATCTGCTAAATAATTTTCACTATGCCTTGATGTTACGAGAATAAACTCAACAGCAATTGTCATGCAATACGTGAAAATGTTCTCAGGTTCCAGGCATCGAGTGAGGGCTGCCAAGGTGTTATTACCATTATTACTGGTTAAAAGGACTACCAGAATTGTTCACATCAGCTTGGATTTCTGATCACAGAGACATCTCAAACAAGTTTTCTTTCCATTAGCACTTATAAATTCATTAAACTCAATTCTAGCACTACAGCAAAGAGTTTTCCGCTTTCACTGGTCTAAAAGGAAGTAAGGGAAAAACAAAAGATCACCACAGTAAGGTCTAGGAGATACAGTGTGTTATGGAGCTGAAAGAGATTTGTCAGCCTCACTCTGTTAATCAGCAAATAGATGGAAAATTTCAACAGTTGAATGCAGAAGCAGCTGATCATTACAACAACTGTTATTTGGGCAACAAAAACTTGCTTGATTTTGCTAGTGTAAGAAGTGAAGGAGTTTTTCCATCATTTATGTACCTCTTGAACTTGAAAATGAAGCACTCCCTCTAAGAGATCTCCAAACTTCTTCCTACACAGGCTTACTAAACATCCAGATGTTACCACCTCAGTGGCTGACATTTGACCTCCTTCTCTTAATGGTTTCCCACTTGACATTTCCCCTGTCTTATGTGCCATCTGGTTGTGATTAAAGCATTCCAGGGGTTTGCACATCTTCTCAGCCCAGAACTCTTATGTAAAAAATTATGTAACTCTATAAATCTGTTAGATCTTTAGCACCTTGACCACTTCAGCAATACCCTCCCCTGCAGGATTTTGTTCGCTGATTTTGCTGAGACTGAAACTAGTACCAGATAGGAAATCTCTTTCATCCATGTTGGAGCATCCTGCTGTGGTATAATGGACAAGGAAGACTACAAGATGACATAATTCTGTGATTAACCTCCACTCCTCCATGTTGCTGTATCTTTGTGCAACTTTGGATGACACTCAGATTGGGTTCTGTTCAGGACTTTTCATAGGCATTATGGAGATTAAACTTCAGAGCTACTCCCTGTAAAACCTCGATACGTAGATGTCTATAGTAAACTTTCAACAAAGGCACAGTTCCAGTCCTCAGTGAAACATCTCATGTGTATCAAACCATCAAATTAGTATAAGAATTAACAGGCATTTGCAGTATCAGATAACTTTTTAACCAAAAGTTATTAGACATATTATTCCTCACATCAACTCCCCATGGTTTTTAGACACTGCCTTTTGTCCCAAGGCATTATGAAAAGCTGTTTCACCATAAGCAATGGCACTGTTACATGCTTGTGCACATTTGCTTTTTTTGAGACAGCATTTCACCAGGTCACACATTATGTACCATATAAACATGACCCAGAAGATGTATTACTGGAGCTTAGTCATGAAAATGCCCCACCCCTAATCCCTTTACAACATGAGAGACCTTGCCTAACAAAACCTTTGGGAACAGCAGCTCTCCACTTCTGGAAGTGGTGCCAGGAGCAGCTCTAGCTGTGGGTACCTGGATCAGTTGACTACATGATCCACATGGCTGGTTTTGATCCTGCATTTTTTTTGCCATAATCCCTAGACTGATGCAGTTGTTAGGAGAGGTCTAAATGGTATTTGAATGGAGCTCAAGCATGCTTAGCATATCTGATGTGGTGGTAATGCTTGATGACAGCCTCTGAAGTTATCCAAGGACCTGATTTCTGGGTAGTTCAGGGCCTTTTTGGCATTGGTACCTTATTTTGCATGTACTCTGAGACATAATCCAACCCAAACTAAACTCCGTATCTCCTTTTTACTGCTTCTCTTTTTATCTTAAAGTCAAATGCTGCAACCTAAGACATGTGGGATAAATGCTTTCCTGATTATGTTGCAATGGCAAGGAGAGACTAAACCAGACACTAATGCAGAAACTTTTTATTGCCACCATTAGATGGTAAGGATTAAACCTTTGCTTTTTGGCAATTGCTTTCAAGTGGTATTGTGCAGCCCCATCTCCCCACAGCATAACTGCCAGGCGTTTCCAGGCAGGCATGAAAAAGAGCTGTAAAGCTGTAGTTTCTTTGAAGTGGTGTGGGCTCATTTTTGAAATAGCTTTGAGCCCTCATCCATATTTCCCAGTGTAGTTTTACCAGGTCAGTGATTTCCAGCTTGCAGGGCTTGATGGTACCTTGGCAGGCTGTCTAACCCATCTCTTCTCCCCACAGCTGGGTCTGCTCTATCTGCATCATTCTTCATCAGTGTTTAACCAGTCTCCTCCAAGCAGCCTCCAAAACTGAAGACCTCACTGCCTCCTCTGATCATTTATTCCACGCTTCTGTTCCCATGCTCCTAGGAGTGTCCTAGTTGATGTGTAACCCACAGTCATTTGTCTTGCCCTATGGGTATCGAAAAATGATTGTTCCCTTTACCATTGCAGCAGCCTTTCATGATTTAGAAACCTGTGATGTCCCTGCTTAGCCATCCCTTCTTCAGGAGAAACACAAGTAAATTCAATCTTTCTTCAAAGACTGTGTTTTCTAGGCTTCTGCTCTCTGTCATTACTCTTCTCTGGACTCTTTCCAAGTAGTTACGTCTTTCTTAATGTGCAATCCCCCCAGCTAGACTCAGAGCTTCAGCTGCGGCTGTGCTGCAACACAATGGTTGGGTTTTTCCATTTCTGTGTCTTATAGGTCATCCTCTTGTTTATGCAGCCCAGGTTTTGCTTTTCTTGTAGCTCTACAACTTTGTTGACTCACGTTCAGCTGGTAGTCCCTTTCCTACTGACCTGCTGTCTAGTCAGCCTAGTTACTCCTCAGTGTCTGCACACCCCAGACTTGTCACTGTTGAAAAGTGTTTTGTTTCATATTGTTTCCATAATATATTTCCAATTTGGAAAGATTTCTTTGAGTTCTAACCTTTCCCTCCTTCCCAGCTTGGTGTCATTTGCAAATTTAATACAATACTTTATTCTATCATTGGGCCCCTCATTAAATTGTCACATAGATTCAGACACAGATTAGGTCCCATTCACAGATGATATGGTTTTCTAGAAGCTTTGACCCTCCAGAATATTCATTTCATCTTGACCATGCTTCCCTAGCTTATTTATGAGTGTTATCTGAAACATGGTTAAGATACAAGACACCTACTGCTTTTGCTTTGCCCACAAAATCTGTGCCAGAAAGAAATGAAATTGGCTTGATAGATAACTAAGAGCAGAGAAAGGTAACTAATAGCTGTGGTGAACAGTAACCAGTTAGACCTTCTGCAGAAGGACTATATGGACCAGTATTTCAGATTAGAAGTTAATTCCCAACAATGTACCCTGATAGTAAGCAGCATATCACTGATTTTTAGCTCAGAAGCTGCAGAAGAGTGACCTTCAGTGGAAGGTCAGCCAGACATAAAGGAGGTTTTGTGGGACACTCACACAGAAATACAGGGAAGTTATTGCAGCACATCTCAAAGTGGGCCAGGGCTGGCAATGGGAGAGGAGAGGGTAAATGCTCTGGCAGTCACATTTTTTAAATTTGTGGATTTTATATGTGTGCATGAGCCAAAATGAAACCACCTGATGTGTCTCAGACGCTGGTCGCTGTTGTGGCACAAACAGATCATGAAACGCCAAACGCCCAAATCCAAGACTTGCTTACCCAATAGTCAATAAGGGCCACTCATCTGTTTTTGAAAGGTTTTGTTGTTGGGGTTTTTTGTAAAAAGCAAAGAACCCAGAAACTTGACACTTATCTTCAAACATCTGGTTATAGCAGATGCTTAATTGGGCAAGGAAAATGTTCCCAGGGCTTCATTAACCACAATTCAAATTAAAAAACACGGAGGCTGCATTCCTTTTTTTGATGGAGTGCTCTGCATTTGAAGCTATGAGTGTTTCCTCGCTCAGTCACATTACAGGAGTCTACCATATCTCCAGAATATAGAAAAGTGAATTTGTTTTGCCCTATATGAATAAGCAGCTTTCTTAAACTCACCCTTCCTATGGATCAAGGGAACACTAGGACTTCTGATTTCTTGGAGGTTCTTTTATTAGCACACTTCCCTCTCACAAGCACAGGGTTGCTCCATCTTAAAAATAATCATGTTGTTTTGCCTCCTGCTGCTCCTATGAACAGGATGTTGCAAGATCTCCCTACTCGAACAGTTAGACACCTTCTACTTTCCAGTTTGAATTTATTCATGCCTACTTCATACTCCTTTGCTGTATTTTATCATGGAGTACTAGCTCAGTTGTGAAGGTCCATATTACCTGCTTCTGTTGGAGCATGCCTCTCTTCTCCTGCTACCATTCTGGCCCTACCAGGAACTGATGTTCAGTGAAGTAAACCAATGGGGAAAGCCACAAGGGTTGTGCTGGGATCTTGCAAGTACTGGCCGTAACATTCACTGAGCAATGTCTGAGTCAGTGAAGCAAAGCATTCACCCTAGCACTGATTATCTTTCCCATCAGTGTCAGCCACTTAAGCTCACTCCCAGAAATTCATCCAGCTTGGTTAAGATTTCTGGGAAGGGAAGATTTCCTCCGTTGCCTGTCCAAGTCCACAACTCTGAGAGTGGAAAACATAAGGACAAGTCACTTTTAGCAGATGGATAATAGAAGTTGTGTTTATTTCTGGCTCTGTGAAATCTTTTCAGGGTTCACATGTGTTATGCTACTGTGTTAGCACCCTTCTATGCCCTTCCCATCTTAAGTACAACTCCTTGGGTCAATAAGGAAAATCTGTCAGTCCCCAGTAGCCCTCCACAAGACACCTTTCCTCAGGGCAGCAAACAGTTACAGTGATATGAGACCAGGGGAAGGCATGACCCAGAGACAAGGGAAGTCTTTGAATGTTTGTGTTCTAAGCATTCAGTTGTATGGCACCATCTAACTTGGCTCCTCAGACCAAGCTAACCTGGCAGGGTCACCTGGTGTGGGATCTCAGCGCAGTCTCCTGCAGCGCAGGAGCAAGTTACCAAGAAGAGGTCATCACCTTGGAGGCTTTCAAGACCCAGGGAGACACAGCCTTGTGCAACATGGTATGAACTCAGCTCTGACCCTTCTCAGACCAGAAATCTCATGAGGTCCCTTACTGCCTGGGGGACTTTGTGAGTCCACGCACACAGAAGACACAGATGGGTGAGCTAATCTGTAACCAACTCACTGGCCAACGTCCTTCATACATATAAATTGCCAAGTGTCAACCACTAACAATTGCGAGCTGGAGATGAAGGAAGGTAAATAATCCAACACTGGAAATACAGAAAGCAAGATGAAACAGCTGTGGTGATTTCAAAGTAGGTACTAGGCATTGGAAAACTTAATCATGCTGAAGAGCTGTGTGAAATAAGTTGGCCTCTGCCTTCAGTTATAGAAAATACGCCTTCAGAGCCTCCCACTGAGATTCTGGAAGGCATCATTCCTGGACATCATCAATTGGAATATGATTGATTCCTCTTTGACACGGCATCAAAGCATCTTTGGAATTTAAGTTTCCTTATCTTTGGCAAGCCCTTTGATTTATTAAGAAATGGAAACATCAGAATGCAAGTGTTCAGTACTCAATTTTATGACTACATTGCCCAAGTGACAGATCTGTGCAAGATTAGAGATCTGTTAACACTGGCTATTTTTAAGCCTAGAAAAGCATTTTTTTTTTCCTCACAGTACTATTGTTCTCTGGCAAATTACCCATCAGAATGCTTCTAAATTCCAGGGCTTCTCCAAAAGTTCTTTGCACTCATAATGTTGCAGGTAGGAAAGTTAAAAAATTACTAAATTTGTGAAATTAAGTAAAACCAGTGTTGCCATTGCTGATCTCACATGCTACATGGTCAGTTCTGAAGATGATAATTTATTTAACCATTTTGAAACAGCAGCATTTAAAATAAATTACTCCAGATCTATTCCTTCATTGTATTCAGTCTAAGCCCAACAGGGTGCATGTGTCACCACAACACAAGGCATTTGCAACACTCCTTCAGTTCCAAAACTCTCATGCTAATCCCTCTTCCAAGCAGAATGGGTGATCTCTTGCTCTGTATTGATTTCATACAACTCATCTGGGTAAATTCATGAGGCATAAATGTTTAATGAGGTTAGACTATTTCTCTAAAATAAAATAATAGAGTCATAGAATGTTGTGAGTTGCAAGGGACTCACAAGGATCATCGAGTCCAACTCTTGCCCTAGCATAGGACAATCTCAAGATTCAGAATGTAAATAAAAAAATAAAAACGATCCAGAAAATGTGTTCTCTTCCCAAATTAAACATCATACCTTTGCATGTCTTTGCTTTCTCCAGTAAAGGCTGCGTATTCATTTCTGACTACAATTAAGTTACCTCAGTTTGTTGTATAAGGGGTATTGAAATATTTGGTTCAAAGTTATTGTTTGGAAGGAAATGGCCTTTATATTCCCATTCTCTCTCAGTCTTCATTCTCAGGCCTCAGTTCCTGCTCTTCTTCCTCCAAACACCATTTGCATCTGTCCATCCTAGCTCAGTCCTAGCTCAGAGAACTGCTGTTTTCTGCTCATTTGCTCCATGTTTGTTGACACGCTAGAGCCTCCTGCATCATGCAGGTGGTGGGGAGTCTCTTTTAAGGAGGCTCTGAGAGCACATTGTTGCAGAGACTGAAGGACATTTTCCATTTTGAAGTATTGGCCAAGGAGACCCAACATTGGCAGCCCTTTCCTGGGTATCCAGTCTAGTCGTGCCTCTCAAAGCACCTGAAGTCTGTAACTAGGTCAAACTCAACCTTCACACATCAGCTGCTCCACATCGTGCTGGTGGAGAAAGGACTGAGCATGAAACCCAGCAGCAGGCAAAGGGTACAAACAGTGGCATTGCAGGTCTTTTGCAAGTCTTGCTGAAGCTTTCTTGAATATTTGAGTCTGGGAAAACTTGAACACCTTGGAAAGGTGTTGTCCTGTGAAAAGCAATGGTTTTGTTACAGTTTCCTTCACCAGCCCTCAGTTCCTAAACACACTTCTCCGTCAGCCTGTTGCAAATTAGGCTTCCTCAAATACTCCTCCACTGAAAACCTGCCAGAAATCTGTTTCCCTATTTCCCTTACTCAGGCCAAATGCTATATTGCCCCAAACTCGACTTCTCCAAGTAGTTAACTCCACCAGTCACTGCTGGATTCTACTCCAGGCCTTTTCCACTCCAAGTCTCAAGCCCTCCTCCTGGGCAAGAACTTGGAGACCGTTCAAAATGCCTTGTATTCCTGAATTGTTTCCCACAAACCACACGCTGGCTTCATTGGACGCTGGAGGGCACAGAGCTGTCTTGCAGTGAGCTTCTGATGCCTCAGCCTCACAGGGTCACCATCACTGCCTGCAGCAAAAGCACTGTGAAGCTACTCAAGCATGGAGGGTAAGTCCTGGGACAATTCATCTCTGCCACAGCCATGTGTTTAACTCAGTTGACTTCTGTGATGTCTACATGCTATGTTGGCTGAGCAAACTTCTGGTGTTGATAGTGACATTATTTTCCAGAGCTTTATTTAGGAAGGTATCTGTTGATCCTGGTTTGTCTCTTCTCTGGGTACATTGGCCAGTTTTGATCAGCAGCAAGCTGACAGTAATGGGCTTTTTGCCCAATCACACTTGCCACATGGCCACTGCCATCATGTCCTGTCTTTTCACTACAGGTAGGTTCATATTTTTGAAAACCCTGTTTTTCATTCTTCAGGCATTAATTACACAATCAAATTAAACTCCGATCCCACTTCTTTAGCTATAAAAAGCACGTCTACATATTTTAGAAGTGCAATTGGAGATGGAGCACATTTTCCCACTAGGGAAGATCCCATTAGGGTTTACTTATATACCCAAAGCAGCTTCAGAAGTGTTTAGAGAACTTTCTTTGTGAGGTAGAAAACTCATCCACAACTTGGCAGGACATGTGTCTCAAGAAAGTGTTTAAAGGGAGACAACAGTGTTGCTGTAAATTTGTTGTTGGCAGCCAGAAAATGAAGAAAAGTTTCAGTCACAAATAACTTCTAGGCTTCATGTTCTAGCAGAAGTATTGCCACTTTTTCAAGTAAAACCAGATTCAATGTAAAAATCATATCTTATCACTTATTCAGGCAGTCTGATTTATAGGGACCGTTGTACTTAGTGCTAATCATTCTGATGGCATACTTGTACTTTTTCATATGTTGCTAACACTATCTCACTTAATGGCAATAAAATCTCATGGTGTAACACTTTTATTAGGCTTTCCCTCATTTATTTGGTAAAAGCTGATTATAACTAGTCACTTGAAGTCACATTCTCAGGCATGGAAGGCTACTTAATAGAAATGTGTTTAAACTAAATTAGCTATTAACTTTGTCAGTACAGCACATTACCTGTCCTTTCTATGTAGCTACATATCAGTTAGATGAGAAATACACAACATCATAGAAACAGAATTAATACCACTTTGTCCTCATCCTTCTTTCCTTGGGTAAAAGCTTCCAGGGGTAATACGGTGTCTTGGAAGGACTAAGCGAGTTGATTCTGCCTCAGTAAGACATTTTATGGACAGGACTGGTTGCCAGACAGTATAGACTGCCAGACTGTAATCGATTTATGGAAATCTTATTTTTTCCCACCTCTTCTTCCAAGAAGGTGGAGTATTCCTCCGGACACAAGGAGGACTTCAACCCAGCTGTATTCCCGGTAGTTCGGGCCTTGTTCTTGTCATGTGCTGCTGAAGAAGAAATGATCATGAATTTAGTTTGTCTGGGAAAGCAGAGAGTATTAAGCACAGGGCCTGGAAGAGATGGGATGTTTTGGAATTTCTAGAAAAGGATGGTGGTTTGATTTGCATAGTTTTGCTGCTGACTGGTGGCATGAAATTCGGACAGCATCTGTTTTATTGCATCACCATTACTGGACATCACGTGACATGATAAGACTGACCCACCCTGGAATGACTAATCGAGTGGGAAGCTTGAAAAGGTTTTTTTCTTTTTTACAACCCTCAATTAGAGAAACCACATTTTCCAGGGAAAAAACAGTAACTTTTAAGCGTGTGTGAATGTGTATGTGTGTTGTGCTTTTTGTTTTTAAGGTTGGGGTTTTTTTTTTTGTTTTTAACAAAGAAGTCTCTCTTGCCCACTAAAGAATTTAGTCAGAGAGGGGTTTTGTTTTTAAACCTGTAGTGAATCAACATGAATCATCTAATTTTAACCAACATCTTTATAGTTTGAAGCAAAAAAGTAAGACTTACTCCCTAGGAGAAGCCAAAATGGATTTCCTGGCTCAGGCAGCTTGTCGCCCCATTTGTTGTGAGCTATACAACCGCGCTCCTCTCCCCGCTTTCCGCTGTGCCTGTTGGAACTGCAGCTGCGCCACCTCCCAAGAATATGCTCGGGACGTCAGCTAACCTTGCAATATTAAAAATGGAGAGTGGCTTTGCAAACTTATGCCAAAATGGAAAGGTGTAAGGAAACCGCAGTCTGGAACAAGAGAACTTGACGTTCCTCGTGCTGAGGCCCCTCTGCATCTTTCAGCACTGAGGCCATGGGTGGTTTCTAGAAATAATATTGTGTTTGTAGCTGTGCGCTGCTAGAAAATGGTTTTCAGACCTACCTGTTTATGATAAACCCCCAAGCAATAAGTGATGTCTTTTTCTCTTCTCCTGCTGAAATTGGCACGCTTAATCCCTCAGTAAGGGTTATGTCACATTTTGGCCCTCTGTCCCCTTGCAGGATATATGTTCTATTGACCTCAGTAGGGCTTAGCTATAACATGCAGCAGATGGAGTGTGGGACATTCACCATTCATTTATTGTTGTTCAGCTCTGTTTAGATCTCTTCAGTAGTTTTGTAAGAGTTTTAGAGTAAAAGGCATCATGCATGATGGTTGAGGTGGGGGTCATCCGTCCCCTGTGTAAATTTGTCATGGAGCAAACTGAAAAGACATCCCACCAGCTACCACAGTGCAGTAACAACTATCATTCCTGCCTGGTTGTGTAGGCTAAGTAGAGCTTTTGGTAGAGCAGGCAAGCAGGTGCTGACCCAGGTCTTGGACTGCTGAGCTTGGAGGAGATTACTGTCTACCAGGCAGCCTACAGAAAAAAGCTTCCACAAAGGCCAAGTCAGACTTGAAATGTGGCAGAATCCATGGTGTCTGGCCATATTAATAAATAAGTGTTGGGCTTTACAAACCATCTTCAAATGTGGAGCATATGGTTGGGGGGGAAGGGGAGGGGTGTATTTTTTTCGTGTGTGTGCACGTGTGTTCTTCAGCAAGGTTTGAATCTACTCAAAACTGGGGGTTGGGGGAGAGGTGGTCCTTCATTTACTGCCTCTATCCACCACCACTGCAGAACACATCTCCACAATAGTTATCTGCCTCTTGTAAGAGCTTCAAGACTTTTCCTACATGTTTGGAAAAAAGAAGGAGTTTTTAGCAGTAGTGTAATGATGGGGTCTGTGCTAGCAATCTGTTTAGCCTCGCTTTGTTTGAACCTAGTGGAGAGCTGCCTGGGGGAAAGGAACCTGGAGGCATTGGTCAATGGCTGGCTGAATACGAACCAGCAGTGTGCACAGGTGGCCAAGAAGGCCAATGGCACCCTGGCCTGGATCAGGAATAGTGTGGGTAGTAGGACCAGGGAAGTTCTCTTACCCCTGTACTGGGTACTGGTGAGGCAGCACCTTGAGTGCTGGGTTCAGCTTTGGGTCCCTCACTCCAAGAAGGATGTGGAGGTGCTGGAGCATGTCCAGAGAAGGGCAACGGAGCTGGGGAAGGGTCTGGAGCACAAGTGTGATGAGGAGCAGCTGAGGGAACTGGGGTTGTTCAGCCTGGAGAAAAGGAGGCTGAGGGGAGACGTTCTGGCTCCCTACAACTCCCTGAAAGGAGGGTGTAGAGAGGTGGGGTCAGTCTGTTCAACCAAGGACCAAGTGACAGGACAAGAGGAAATGGCCTCAAGTTGCACCAGGGGAGGTTTAGATTGGATATGAGGAAAAATTTCTGGTCAAGCATTGGAACAGGCTGCCCAGGGCAGTGATGGAGTCACTATCCGTGGAGGCATTTAGAAGACATGTAGATATGGTACTTAAGGACATGGTTTAGTGGTGGACTTGGCAGTGTCAGGTTAATGGTTGGACTTGATAAACTTAATGGTCCTTTCCAACTTATATGATTCTACTATTCTACTGGGATGACAGAACAGGCCATTGGGTTCTCATATTTTCCACTGAACAAAGTGAAGAAATGGTTTTATTTCAGCTCATATTAATCTAAAATTTCTTCTAGACATGTCTTTTAGGAAGTGCTCTCAAACATGAAAGCAGTAACCTCAAAGACAGATTCAGGGATGAAATATCCTTTCTATAATTGCCTAACCTGGTTCATGCACTCTTTTGTGACATTGTGGAGTGGGACAATATATTTTCTGCAGGCTTCTTATGGCATCAAAGTTACTTTAAAGAAGTAAATAAAACCTGCCACCCCTCTGAAAACCTCTCCCTCTAGGTATCCCCAGAGGGGACGGCTGCAGCTGGAGCTGCTGCCATCACTTTTAGGGATTCCAAAACACAAGCAAGCTCCTTTGGGCAAATCCTAGGTAAAAAAAACCCCGTGAAATGCCAGAGAACAGTTGGGAAAGCACAGATAGGGCCTCCAAGGCTTATATTCCCGTCAGGTACATGCTCTAAAACAGTGGAGAGGGGTTGTGGTTTGTAGCTTGTAGTCAGCTGGTGGATTTGAGCTGCCTTCAGGGTCCCCGCAGGCCGTCAAAAGAAAACAAATGGTTGCTGCTGCGGCTGCAGCCCAGGGAATCCCTTGGGCCCTTGGTCACAATCTTCATGCCCCAAGCTTTAAACTCCGAATAACAAAACAAAACACTGCAAGGAGCTTCATGAGACATCAATTTCCAGCCCAGAAAGCTGAAGGGAGACAGGTCCCATAAAAGCATCCTAAGATGTTATGGGAAGGATCCTAGTCTGCTGTAAAGGTAACAGTCTGTCCGCAAAAACCACTGGTATTTTAGGGAGTTTTCCTGCTCACTACAACAGCTCCTTTTGGTTCTAAACAACCAGGGCTGACAGAGAGCTGAGCAAGTTCTGGTCACTCTTCACCACCTCCCACTCCAGCTGCACCTTCTTCCCAAGGTGCACCTTCTGAAACAAGAGGGCTTGCATCAAGTTGAAGATTTTAAGAGAGCAGTCATAAACATGTTCCAAGTCTTTGCTGATTTAGTACAAAGGACTTACCTCTAGGTAAATGGCCAAAGACTACCCCCAAAACAATCTGCAGACAAAGCTCAGGCTATTTAGCAAAATCTTTACCTTCACCTCTTCCCTTTCTTCCCTAGAAACCATGACGAAGCTGAGAGTGTAGCTGGAAGGTTGTAAAGAATCCAAGGAGCACTATGTAACTCCTCTTCTTGCTGCCTGAACCTCCAAAATGATCTGATTTCAGAAACTTTGGAGGATGAGTCAAGATTTTAGGACAACTCAAAGACCATGCCATACCTTAGCACCCTTCCTTTATGGGCTGAGCAGGTGAACTCTTGCTTCCAGGGCTACCTACAGGACATGTGGCTACTGACTCTTCCTCTGCTCTTGCTGATGCTCTTGAGGTCTCAACAGGGCTCACAGAGAGTCCCCTGGGCTGCACCTTCAGGGACAATTTGGTCCCTGTAGCAGCTCACACAGTGGTTCCCCATCTCCTCTCGGGGTGGGGCAATACCGATTGTATCTTAGGGGCTGCTCACAAACTTATCAACTAGAGCTTTTGGTCTTCCTATTCTTTAGGACACCAAAGTAGATTAAAAAAGGTTTGAAAAATGACTTAATGTTCTTGTCAAAATCTGACACCCATTTGGAGATCCTGATGATGTTTTTGTGCTGGCTTTTCAGTTTGTGCTTTACCACAAATTTCCTATGGCTGTAAAGGCAAATACAACCATGTCATTATCATGGTTTTCATCATTCAGTGGCATTAACTGGCTGGTTACAGTGGCTTTTAGACCCCGGTTCCTAGCCACATTCTAACATTCACTCATAAATTTGGTCCCTGAGTCAGATCCATAGTTCATGTCTTATCGTGGTAGATTAATGTTTCCTCTAGCTGTTCTTTACCTTGCCAACTCAGTTCCTGCTCACAGTTACTGTATACATACCTCCAAAAAACTAAAGCAAAACTTAGGATAAGCACAGAGAAAACTTAGCATGGATCTGAGCTTTTAAGGTGTTGGATGGAGTACAACAAAATCACCATTTTCCAGGGAAATCACAGGATAGTGGGACAGTTTGTTAAATGTCCACACACTTCTTTCTTAGCAGAGGTGGTCTGGCCATGGAGGGGGTAGTGGAGCTCCATTGTTGTGCCTCCTCAGTGGGGACAGATGATGGTGACGGACAAAGAGGAAGGCAAAACCTTCCTTGCTCTCTTGAATAGCCACAAATAAATCTCTGCTTTACTACATTCAGAGTAGATAGAGATTAAATTACTTTTTCTATCACTCATTTGATATAATTTCAATTTTAATTTAAGGAACAATAAATTGAGGCATTTACTTAAGTTTTGATCAATGGACAATGCCAGGGCAAAGAAAATTTTTTAATCATTTACCAAGCCATATGCAAATTAAATGCACATAGCAAATAAAATCAGTGTAACATGATTTAAAATGCCCCTTGAGAAGACATGGCTAGAGCTCTTTCGGTTGTAAGTGAAAAACATTAAAGGAGTTTGATATGAAAGCAAGCAACCTTCACGTGGTTAGACCAGCTATAATAAAAGCTTTGCTGTCTCCTCATTTGGAGCATGATGGAAGACTGTAAGCAGCACGAATCTAGACACAAAACTTTAACTGCATCATGCAGAGGCTCTTTTAAGAGTCTCAGACAGCAGCAAATCCTCTTCTGCCAGGGGAGATTTACTGTGAGCTGGAGGGGGAAGGAAGGAAGGAAGGAAGGAAGGAAGGAAGGAAGGAAGGAAGGAAGGAAGGAAGGAAGGAAGGAAGGAAGGAAGGAAGGAAGGAAGGAAGGAAGGAAGGAAGGAAGGAAGGAAGGAAGGAAGGAAGGAAGGAAGGAAGGAAGGAAGGAAGGAAGGAAGGAAGGAAGGAAGGAAGGAAGGAAGGAAGGAAGGAAGGAAGGAAGGAAGGAAGGAAGGAAGGAAGGAAGGAAGGAAGGAAGGTGCAGCAACAGAAAGGAGAAAGTTACTGTCGTCTTCATAAACAGCTCCTGCTCAGAAGCTCTGTAGATCTGAATTGTCCATAATAAATATAGACAATGCAGCTGGAGGGGGATTCTTTTCAATATATCATTAGCTGTGCTTTTCTTGCAAGCAATACTTTTCTACAGTGTCCTGATACTAGAGACCATCACACTAATGAGCTGAGTAACACAACTGGCTCTGCCACACTGCCCAGTTTCCTTCCTGAAATGAGATCTGCTCCTTGAACAAGGCTGGAAGCCAGAATTTTATGGACTAAAACACGAAAGAGCTATCTGGCTTGATGAAGAGAAACATGAACCGGTGGCATAGCATAAGGTTTGGAGCACCTCTGCTGTGAAGACAGGCTGAGAGAGTGGGGGCTGTTCAGCCTGAAGAACAGAAGGCTCTGGGGAGATCCTATAGTGGCCTTCCAGTACCTGAAGGGGCTACAGGAAGGGTGGGGAGGGACTTTGGACAAGGGCAGGGAGTGACAGAACAAGGGGTGATGTCTTCAAACTGGAAGAAGGGAGACTGAGATGAGATCTGAGGAAGAAATTCTTTGGTGTGAGGGTGGTCAGACACTGGCCCAGGTTGCCCAGAGAAGCTGTGGCTGCTCCTCCCTGGAAGTGTTCAAGGCCAGGTTGGATGAGGCTTTGAGCAACCTGGTCTAGTGGAAGGTGTCCCTGCTGGTGGCAGGGGGGTTGGAACTGGATGAGCTTTAAGGTCCCTTCCAACCCAAACCATTCTATGATTCTATGATTCTATGATTCTATGATTCTATGAATCTATATATTCCAAAACTAGACACATCCTGTCTTTTCCTCCAGACTTTGAGACAGTGCTACAGGATGATTCATACTAACCAAAATAAAAATGCCAGGTAATACATGACTACCAGGTGAGTGATCTTTCCTCTTTCCTCCCCATCCCTGCCTTTCTCCTCTCCCAGGTCCAAGAGCTCAGATGATTAGAGACCTGTAGCATCAAGTATATAATTTCAACCACTACTACAAGATGTTAAAGCATTTACAGATGGCTGTGTAAGCCAGCAACTCTTATTCAATTTCTCAGGCTCATTATTTGCAATGAGCAATAACTCAGCACCAGGGTCACGCTGCTCCTTTTGCCCATAAATCTGCTTGCTCAGACATTGGAAGCCTTGTCCTCCACCTGAATGTCTTTTAGTTTTATTTTTTAACATGTGGAGGTGATACCTCTGAGTTCCAGTGTGAAGAGTATTGAAATATTAATAAAAAACCCAGAATCACAAAGGGGTATTGCAGGTACCAAAGGTACCTGTGAACAGTCCCTGTTGTTTTTAAACTGCATTTTGAAGAGCATTATACAACACTAGAAAGCTGTACAGTCTAACTTTGACTCAGGTCCGGCAGGTGGAAGAGTTATTAAAAGAAAGGCTGCAAAGTCTGGAGGTTTCATTTTCTTGTACAAACATAAGGGTACATTGGAGCATATGGTGTTGATGATACTGTGGGGACAAAGCACAAACTACTTGGGCCATTAAAAACCCACATCCCAGACTGTGCCACATGGCAGCACAGAAGAAAAACCAAGCATTTCTTGCTAACACAAACCAATTAAAGTATTTTTAGCTTCTACGAAAACAAAAAACAGAGTAAAAAAAGCAGCCACACTGGTCACTAAGACAATAAGCATTTCTAAGATTAGTCTCAAAATTCTCTAAATAAATGCAGCCCTCTCCCCCACCTCCCAAAAGGAAAATCATAGTAACCATTAGGGTGTCTGTGTTTATGACTAAAGCCCATAAAGCAAAGATTTAGATGAAAGGTTGAAGTTTTCACTTTTCACTCTGCTGTGCAAAAGGAGTGCTCTTTTTTACTCCCAATACAATGATGTATATGGCCACTGCTGTGACTGAGTACCTAGCAGAGTGAGCTGATGGATCCTCTGATTTCCCTGTCCTTGTGATTTTTTTCACCAAACACACTAAATTGGGATATTAAGTCTTCTACAGTCTTTGCACCTTGTTGTTGGCTTCACAACAGCAATTCCTGTAGCTCAGACTGTTGCCCAAAGTGTTCCTTGCTCACCCCTTTCCTCTGCCTTTACCATGACATGGTTTTGCCTTCAGACTTCAATTGAAAAACATTATGCAAGAAAAAAAGTAGAGAATAACAAAACCAAGCAAATCCTGGATATGCTTTATGCCTTGGGAAACAAGTTCATACGTGTGCCTTAGTGCGTCTGCCTATAGATATGCATACACGGATATATAAATATCTGTGTTTGCTATGTATATCTAAGGGTCCTGCATATGGACAGCAGGGCCAAAATAGAAGAACAGAAGATTTGGAAAAACATTGTTTTGTAATCTGTGAGTATGCTTCAAAGTAGCCCTGAGGTTTTTGGGGTGATTGCAAAGCACTGTGCAGGCTCATACAGTGAAAATACCCACCATGATGATAGCCATTAAAGAAACAAAACTTGTGGAAGATTTTATGGACAGTTATCATAGGAATCCCAGAAATGACAGAAGAAAAAATAGTGGGACTTAGATACTGAGTGTTGGTGTTCTTTGGAAATTTCACCTAGTAGAGCAAAGAGGTGGAATTGCTGTTCCTCTTAACTAACATGCAGTGAGATGAGCTGTTACTTTTATGACCTGAAATTAAGCTTGACAATGACTGTTGTAAATTTTGTAAAAACAAATCTATAGATATATATATTTTTTGCACCAGTATGAAATTTTCAGACCAGTTGATTTAAGCAATCTCCCCTTGCCTGGCAGAGGTCTGGTTGATAGCTTAGGCCTAGAGCAGCTCCCATCTAAGAGCCCAGGGTGGCTGGTAGCTGCTTCCATCTGAGCCTTGGCTGACTCACAGGGGAGCCTTCAGAGAGCTGACACAAAGGCACCAGTGGGCAGCCCTGCACTGATCTAATTCATGTCCCTTAATACCATATTTTGGGATATTTCAGTAAAAAAAATGTGTTGCTCCTAAAGGTGGGGAGACATTTACTACCCTGTGGGGAAAACCATAGGCAACTCCATTGTACGAGACATGCCTGGAGTGAATGGCCACCCTAATTAGAGGCTAAAGCCATAGAGTAGGAAAACTCTATGTTGGCCAAAGAGTGTTTTATAAGAAAGGAAAAGACTTCTTTTAGGAAGGCTTCATTTTTTATGTGGCAAGGACTCTGTGTGGATCCTGCACGCCACTGCACCCTCTTTAAAGAGATCAGTTACTGAGCTATGAGGTCCACCCCAGCCAGCATGGCTAGAGGAAATGACTAGAGGAGGGCAGAGCAAGCAAGCCACCCAGCTGCACAGGTGTTCAATGGGCAAAATGGGCATTCCTGGTGAAAAGCAGTAACCAGTGGGGAACCTTGCCGTGGGAAAGCTTAGCAGCAGCAGGTCTCAATGGCCTGTGGTCACCTTCTTGCCTGTGGTCACCTTCTTGCCCTACCACAGTACCCTAGAGTTTAAAAAAAAAAAAGGAATGTTTTGCAGGCATATGTCATCTACAACCAATCTTCACTGTGTGGGATGACAGACAGGGCATGAGATATCCTGCAGGAGGACAGTGGCTGGGTAGGTCAGTTGTCACCAAGAGCTTTACTGGGGGAAATGCGTGCAGCCAGGCAGTACTGTTGGAGCATTCATTGGTGGTGCTTTGGTGGCTTTGGAAGGGCTTGTGTTTTGCTTCTTATGCTCCTTTTGGTGTTTCCATGTTGCTTGCCATCAATACAGCCCTGCATCATCATGGTGGGCCTTGGCTCAGCAGCCTCTGCTCCTCCAAATCAGGATTGTTCCTGTGATCATCAGAAAGAAAATCAAGTTTAAATCCATGTCCATCCATACATGATGCTGTTTGGTCCTTTAACTTCTGGTGGTTACAGGCTACGAATCCTCCTAATTTTTTCTATTCTTTCTCTTTCTTGGTTGTCAGTTCCTTTCCTTAGCAGTGGTAGTATGCTTCAAATCTGAATCTCATATTTGACATCCCTGATGCTTTACAGTGGTAATATTATTTTTTTTCAAATTACAGGCTTTTAGTTACTATGAGAACGCTCTGAATGAAGGAAGTGCCTTCTGGCAGCAAAGAAAACATGGTAAATTCACCATCTGACATAAACACCATATATCATGCCACTGACTACAAGACTACCCAAGCAAGTTCTTGAACACCCTTTTCAAATTCCTTGTTAGCAAGCTGTTTGTCAGACCATTGGCTTTGAAGTTGAATTTCATGGAACCTGAGCATTCCCTTTCTAAGTGAAGGATGGTCAAAGATGGCAAAGCCTGAGAGCAAGTCCACTGAACATAGCTCATGAAGATACATAATACAGAAAGTTAATCATAACTCATCACTTACTTTAATGTTTTTCTCTTTTCAGGATTTGCCTTTCAGCTATGCTTATCTACAGAATTTTACTTCAGTGAGTTTCAAGTCTTCCTTCAGTTTATGCCAAAATTTGGTCTAAAATCCTGACCTGACAATTCATGTTGCTGACTCCAGGGAAAATGGAGCTGCCTATTTTAATTAAAACAAATTATTCTATGGTCTCGGTTAACAATTATTTCTGAAGACCAGCAATTTCACGGATTTTATCTGCCTTTTGCTTAAAATTTAATGATGACTCTGCTGTCTGTCTTCCCACCTCATCCTTCAACACCCTTCTCTCCCAGTGAGTCATTTCAGAAAATTCCCCTGCAATTGTCTCGTGTACTGATTTATGTCTAACTAGAGGAGCAGCTCCCTAGGTTACTGCTGTCTATCAAACCAACATAACATATATTTTAATGGGTCATTTGAACAGGTATCATCTATAAACCCATTAAAGACCTTTGTTATTCCTACATTTCATGGTACAAAAATTTATGTTATCCAAGGTTTAACATAATATCAGAATGATGCTTATTAGTTTTGCAATGCTAAACAACATTTTATATTAATCCCATAATATTGTATTTAATTGCTGGCATACATTTTTGTAGAAAAAAAGGTGATAAATCATTATAAGCCATTTCACAAGAAATGTGTTAAATTTTATGAAACAAAAAAAATTAATGCATTTTGTGCATGAGAATTTTTAATAAGCTAAGGAAAAGCTTATATTGCACGTTCTATTGTATATATAGGCCATACCAACCATGTGAGTACAGCCTGCCTTTCTGACCAAAAGTCCTCTCAGAAATATTTTTTGGCCACAAGGAATATAAAGTTTCGAATCCCACTTTGACCACTGGAAAACAAATAGATTTTATTTTATGCCCAATCATTGTAACAAGACCCTGTGTCTGCAGTGTGATGTTTTGTTCTGGTTTCCTCCATAGTAAATGTTGGGCTGAAGCACAGTTAATCTAGAAAGGGTTAAAGCTTACAAGTGGCTGGTTAATTAGACTTCATGGAAGTTACAAGCATATAGTCCAGATACATAACCCCAAAACCCTTCTTTAAAAATCTAAAGGAAAAACTCTTGCTCTCACCACGTTTCCCGTGTTTACAGTCCCTGACTTTATCCCACATTTACGTAAATCTGTGCATTACATTCTCCTGAATTAAAGTATTTGAGGTTCTTTAGTATATACCTTTAAAAAAAAAAGACAAAAAATAGATCTGTGTTTAAAATATTTTCATATACAAAACTGATTAAGTCCTTTTGAGCCAGGACAAATCTCAAAAGAGTACCAACAAGTTTCAGGTGTGACAGTAGTCCTTACCCTATGGGTTTCTTGAGCAAAGAGGAAAACCCAGTTTCTTTGTCCAAATTATGAAGAGGTAAGACATTCAAGAGAGCAAACAAATTGTGGAGGCAGCGGAGAACTTCAGCACCCTTAGGCTGGAAGGGCATAGAAAGATAGACCTGGAGAACTGGCTTAAAAACTTTAGCAGTGAAAGGTTTGGGCAGGATTTAGAGACAATGTAAAACTCCACATCAGATTTCAGATCTCACATATCTGAATCCTGCCAAAAATTTATTTAGGCATCTGAAGCACAGAAGACCTTGACAAAAATTGATATGGTTTGATCAACTACTGTGAAATGGATGGGTGCCAGGAGAATTTCCTAAAGACAACCATGCTGTCAAAATATTGACAAATCTAAATCAAGGTCTTTCAAAAGGCTTATCAGAAGTGGCTGCTAGAAATAAATGATCCAGATTCTTCAGCCTCCGAGGTGTAACAAGAAGAATATGACTTGGAAGGATTGAAGTTGTCAGTATTCATCACCAATAGGCACTTTTTTCTCCAATTGCTTCTGTTAGGGACAAACATCCCCAAATTAGACCCAGAAGGTAAAAAAAAAACCTCACTGAGCACGAAACCGGTTGTGGGCTTGCTCCATTCAATCAGTGGTGGGCCCGTGAAACCTATAATGCAACCTTACAACAGTCAAGGACAACTGATGCTACAGCCCGTGGCTGCTGAGATACAGATGCTGATGTTCGTGGTCTCCTTTTAGGCTCCTAATCCTAAATCTTGCTCTGCCCCCTAATTATTTCACTCAACAGCAGCAGAAGTTGCCAGACCTCAGACAGATCTGGAAGACCTCGGAACTTCAGGAGGCACAAAACTGTTCTTGCAGGTCTGTCATCTTTCTATGCAGCTGAGGAGCCTGTCCAGAGATAGAGAGAAAGCCATGGAGCATAGCTATCTGCTCCACACAGTGGGTGGTCAGCCCTGGGGTGCCTTAACTATGCTTGTGAGCATAAAACCACACCATTCAATCCAGATTCACTAAACCTTCACCAGATTTACTGAGCTGTAGATGTCATTTCCATCTGGAATTCAATATATCAAGCAAAGCTTTGCAGGCAAGAAATAGCAAATAATCTGACACGTGTCATTTCAGTAAATTAACATAATTTTGTTTTCAGTTACTTAAATGGATCTCTGTAGTAGTGTTGATGCTTAAATAACAGCTGAATTTCCTGTTGATAAATAAGGGTAATCACTAAGAGAGGTTCAATTTCCCAACAGGTTCTTTCCAAACTCAAATACAATGACAGACCTTGCTAAATATATTTGCCCAGTGTTCATAAAATAAAACAAAGCACGTACTGCATTCAATACCTCTGCACCCCTCTACTAACTACTAGCTACTAACACTTCTGAAAGCCACTACTTGGTGCCTGCCCAACCTCCATGTGACCATGTACCTATCCAGTGTCTTCTCAGCCTGTCACTAACCATGCAGACATTGTCACCATCCCATTGCTACCCAATACTCTACAACCAATTGGTCACCAGTTTATTCGTCTGCAGATCCAAGTTCTTTGTGTGATCTCCCACCCATCCAGACTTATACCACAGCACAACTCTAGCTCAGGCAACAGGCAACATTGAGGACTGACAGTACTAGAGATTTGTGGAGATAAAGTTTGGTTTTCATCCTTCTTTTCTAAGCATTTCTTTTTTATCAGTCACAATCACATCAAATAAACATCTGTTCAACCCCTTCAGCACCCACAGATTTCACCATGTCCCTCAATTCTACCAACCACCCTGATGGATGTGCCAGAGGACAAAAAAATAAGGATTAGGAAATTCATTAGGAAATTCCCCTAGCAAGTTCCCAGGCTGTCACAAAAAGAATAAAGGCCTAATTTTGGTTGCTACATTCTTCAGGAGAAGCAGTTTCATCACCATCAGTTTCAGCAATAAGCAGCTCAAACCAACAGCAATTTATTAACAACATTCTGTGCAGTTTATTTCTTCAGAGAGACTGGTAGCAGCAGTCTCTAGTCCTCATCTATCCCATGGGGTTTCTCTTATGAGCAGAGAGAAGTGTCTGTTTTTCTTCTCAGCCCACACATGAGCAAATAAAGTTCTCCCCTTCATGCCCTCCCCTCCACGTCTGATATTTATTCACAGTTCAATGGGGCAGAGTGAACTCAGCAGCCCCAGGGTCATTTGCTGGGCCTGGATGCTCCTTGTGTGCTTTCTGGGGATGACACGTCACCCTCCCCTCTACATGATGCTGCACTTAATGCATGACTGGCAAAAGATGATGGCTGCTGGCATTTCTTTGGTAACTAATGCATTGACAACAGTGATAACATTGATAACTATCAACACAGCTTCTAAATACCTGCAGTTGGGCTTGATTTACTTTCCAATGGTTTTTTTATAGTTTTACTGTGGGTGCTGAGGCTTCTGTAAGCATAACATAAATGCAGCTGGAAGCCTATCTGCCCTTTGAACTCCTCACTTGCTCTTCCCAGAAGGTCTGTCTTATTATTTCTCTTCGAGGGTACATGAAGTTGGCTGCATGCCTAGATTTGCATCTGGTGTCTAAAAAGAAAAATAACAATTTGCTTCAACACTATATTCAGAGATGAGAGAGGACAAGAAGAAACTGAGGCTGAGAAACCAAGCCATTGTTATGGAACTAAACAGCCACACAGATCCTACACGTAGATGTTACTCCTGAAGCCTAACATGAAGATGTTACTCCTGGGCCTAAGAGTAAGGGCCAGAGAACGCAGCTTTTTCCTTGTATACACGTCATACTTGTACAAGCAAATTATGATAGACTAGAATGCGATCTTTTTCAAGATCCCATCAGTTTCTAATTATATTTTACAATTGCTTTGCTTGTAGAAGTCCTCCAGACAGGAGGAGTAATGTCATCCTCCATAGACTAAGGAAGATTTGTGCCAATTTACCACTCCTAGTCTGAAAATTTCTTGAGGGTATGGAGATAGTCTCTTGGCACCACAGCTCTGCAGGAGCTTCAGCAGTGCTCGGGAACATTAAGGTTCTTTAAGCCTTTAGGCATACACAGGAGGAAAAAAATAATCTCTCTCTTCAAAAGTGCACAAATGCCCTTAATTGTGAAAAATTAAAAATAGCTACAAGTCCTTCTGATTTTCCTGTTTCTGTGATGGAAATGTAGTAGCTTATGGATAGGATTCAAACAAACAATTTCTCCAGAGCTGTCAGCTGAGTGTCTCTACTTTGGAGTTCTTCACCACTCCCTCACAAGGTTAATTTCCTGCTGATGAGGCTATAGCCTCTAGAGACTGTATCAGCCTGCTGTTCAGTTTTTGTCAATGGGGTGCAAAATTCAGTGCAAAATTCAGGTCATCTGCTGCCCCTTAAAGATGACATTTTTGGTTACAGCCCAAGTGTCTCACGCTCCTACTGCCTAAACCACGACTCGGAGCCCTGGTCCTCTGGGGATTTTTTTTCTCATTTGCAACTTGAACCACTACATCTCACTTCCATATCAGTATTGCAAGCACTTCTAGCCTGAAAAGCAGCTGAAGAAAAGGTTTGGTGTGCCTGATCTCTCGAACAACCAAGTCAGCACGAGGAAAGCACGTACTAAAGTGGTCCACATCCAAAGACTTACTGCACTGAGAGAGTGTTTTGCACAGTGTCAGCATCTTGGCTAGCTAATAACTAACCTGTAATAACTATCCTGTTCTTACCACAGGATGTGCAGCATCCTCATTTTTGTGGGATAGCTGATCAGTTTTCACAGGATGGGTATTTCCTCAGATTGGATCTTGTTTTGCTGAAGTATGCCTGTGCAAAGAAAAACTCAGTCCTTTCCCAGGCTTGAGATCTGCGTTGAATGGGAAGACAATATTCACTCTTCTGAGACTAATGATCAAGTGAATTTTTCTTTCCTCACACTGTTATTTAGCCAAAACTCTTGGTCTGAGTCTTCAGGCACTCTAGTCTTCAGTCCTAGCATTACTTTGGATGCCTCTTTAGGGAAATCAGTGTTCATATTACTATAAACATAGCTTTATAGTGGAAATGCATATTTCAAATGTTATCTATGTACTGTGGCCACGATACACTGTGGATGTGTTTCTATAAACGCACCCTAAAATAACCCAGAGAAAGAACAGATGGAAAAGATTGTTTAAAGCCTTCATAACAAATCCAAAGTAATTTCCAGAAACTATGTCAGTTAGCATAACAATAATCGCACCCACAGTTCTTCCTCCTCGAAAGATTTGATATGGTTTGTATAGGACTTCATAGTCCTGTATTGCATTTCTACAGCTTTTGAAGTCTCATTTCAAGTTTGGAAAGTGAAGCCATTGGAAACTTGGCTATTCCCTTGTATTTGATGGCCAACCAAAACACTGGCTATGTCTTGTCAGATGTAAATGATAGGATAGTATGTTGTGATATGTGTATTTTAGAGACCAAATCCTTGTTTGTAGAGGTTTTATGTTGACATGGGAATCATGCGCCACTTCATCAGTAATTTCACTCTCAAACCAGTGTAATTATAATAAAACACAATAGAGTAGAACCAAGCCACAACTGAAACATCAGCTTTCTATCCCGTCCCATCACTTGTGAATGAGATGTGAAAAGTTCAAGCTTACCGTAACTCTGCGCTAGTGCCCAATACACAGGATTTTGATCAGTAAAAACAAATATTTTCAAATCCTTATTGCTTTTTGGTTTTTAGGTTGTAAGCAAAACCGTCTATAAAAACACCACCATAATTCTACCAACACATAGCTTGCTTAACTTAGTCTGCTTTGTTAGTAGATCTACTAACACACCGGTAGAAGATACTTTTCCTGACTTGGACATCTCTTTTAAAGCTTCTTTTCTTGATTGTCTTTTTGTATGGCACCTGTCTGATGAAAGGTGCTAAGCTGAATTCCTCTTTACAAAGGTACCTATTAAACAGAAAAGTTTCTTAAACACTGCCATTTACCCATACTGTTATTTTTTTCTCCACTGATTTGCTTCTTTATTATCTGTACTTCTGGCAACCTTGCCATCCTTAAACAGTCTTAACCTTGTGAATTTAGGACACAGATAACAAATTTTCTGTAGTCCTTTCATTTTTGTTATCAGAATTCTCCCAACAATAATCTCTGGGAGATCTGCATACAGGTCAGAAGTCAGTAAGTCAGTTATGAAGTGGTTTTGAGGTATTGGTTTAGTATCTTGTTCTTGCAGTAGCTGCAGTCCTTGGAGACTCACCTTGCTTTCTGTACTTTGCACCTCACCTGCACTTTTGCAGTTACCATTCTCCTGCTCCAAGTGTGTTGTCACACACCTGACCCAGCCTGATCCCCCTTCAAAAAGCAACAGCATTACTGTGTTCATGCCATGAGCTGCTCCTTCTGATGTTCAGAATTGACTAACATAATTCAAAAGCAAGGGAACTAGTTCACACTTCACCATCTGTTCAAGAAATTAAAATGTTTATCTAATTAGTGCTAAATGTATCATAAGTTATATCTTCAAAAGTTAGGAAGAGGAAAGGTTCTGGTTACATTTATGGTTTAGGTCACAGGAGCATTAAGCAAGCTTACTTTGGCCCTGATACATCCCCCATTTTAGTGTTTGCTAGTTTGCTTCATTTGAAATCTCTTTCTAAAGACAAACACTAACTTTAACCAGAACAGAACTGCTCCCAGTCCCTGTACCACACTAAAAAAATCTAGGCTTAGATCCCAAAGCCTGGGAGGAAAACAAACCAACCAACCAGCCCTAGTTCTTCTTCACAGAGGCTCAGGCAGATAATACTTTTAAAATAATTTGTCTGAGGAACACTTTCTCCTTTGGAAGCTGAGATCTTGCCTCTGAAGGCTGTAACCTGGTGGTCAGGACACAGCCCACTGCTTCTGGCTGCAGCCCTGAGTTCTGTGACACCTCCTGAATGGGAACACGTCTACAGATGTTTATGACATCATTTACTGATAGAGGAGTACGTACAGCTCTGCACCCCTCCACTCACAGATCCTTATGTATCCTCACAGTAAGATTAATTTAAAGTTGCAGTACCATTTATTTCCAATAAATTACAGCTGAATGCAACTTCTGCATAAAGGGTATAATACTTGGTGTCTACATATTACCTATTTACTATTTGTATACAGACCTGTGGTCTATTAATTTGTCTAACTCCCTTTTTGTATTAATCTCCTTGAAATGCCTTTCTGACCCCCACCTCACAGTCTCTGTCCCAGAACTGCATAAAGTGTGACCTAATAAATTTGCAGCCTTCATATGTAGCCTTCAAATTGAATATTTTATTTGGTACCAGAGTAAGCTAATTATTCTGCTCTTCATCTGACTCTTCACTTGCTAAATTGTCATCCCAGGAAAAATCCACCTTTGGGAGTCCCTATTCCAGCCCCCCCTGAAACCTAGCTATCACCATCCTCAAACACACACTAGCTATGTCTGCACCTTTAACAGCTCAACAGAATGGCTTTTAAATCCTGTATCCCTGAAGAAGGTCCTAGGAATGTTCCTCGCCAACGCAGTGATTAACAAAGCAGAGGTGAAGATGGTTTCCAAAGCTTCTCAAGGTCTGAAACGTGCCCAGGATGAATGACCCTCTGGATCTTTTCACTGGCCAATGCATCCTCAGAACCCCAAGGTCTTGGTGGTAACATGACTGGGTGCCCACCATACCTACAGACAACATTTGCTGCCACATGTGGACACCAACTTCTGGCAGAGCTGCTGCCCAGTGTGGGAAAGGCTTAAGCTGTCAACGTGGCTGCTCAGCAGCAGGTGCCAGCTTGGAGCTGAATAACCACCCATTAATTGCCTACATGTTCCTCTCCCTCGAGGGCAATCACAGAAGGAGAACAAGACAATATTTCCCAGCAAGAAAGCAACAATGTGTAACTGTGAACGCACTTGGGAAATGTGTGATAATTGCAGCACGGTCCTACTGTAAACAAGAGGAAAGAAGTCAGCAGAGCCAGGAGGAAGAGATCTTTTCCATCAGCCCTTGCCCTGGGAAACAACGCACCCACCACATCATCTCCCTCGTCTGCCTGGCGTGTGGCAAGACGTAACACTGCCCAGGGCAGTAGGGCTTCGAGAGAAGTTCGATGAGGTATTCCTGAGCAAACAAAGCTTGTGGGAATGAAGTCACAACCCTGGCAACAACGCCGATCGTTAATAAGGTGCAAGTTCAAAATCAAAACTTGCCCCCACAGGGGACACAGTTTTGTGGGCTCAGTGCCATGAGACGACTATTCAAGAGTTTCTTCTGTGTGCTGGAAAAGGAATTGGCTGCATTACCTAAACAAATGACCGGTCAAAACATACCTCAACAATGAGATTCAGCTCCCATGGAGTCGGTGACCGAAGCTGCAGCCCAGAGCTGCTCGCACCGCTCTACGCTCCCTACCTCACGGATGGGATGTCCCACTGTAACAAGGGACGGTTTTAGGCTTCCATATCACAGACTGAAAAACATGAGGGTTTCCATCCCGAGTTCTGTAGTGCAGGGCAGAGTTCAAGATGGCATTAGAACAGCAGCCTCTCTCCCTTTTTAAGCACCTATACCAAGCTCATCAATTTGCAACTGAAATAATCAGCTTTAACATAAAGTTTCTCAAACTATCAACACTCTCACTGAACTCAAAGTAATTTCTTTTAGAAATTTTATTCATCAGGTTTGAGAATTTTTAGTTAGAAATACAAATTATTAACAACATTTGCTTAAGCTCTATAAATCTTAAGCTCATTTTCTAAAGCGAAGGTTAGATTTTCAAAGCTGATGATTTGGTTACCTGTTCTTTAACTGGTATTCTCTTATGTATATACTCTCTCTATAAATGGTGTTCTCTCACCTGTATTACTATCAATATGTACCAGCATAAGATTATACAAAATATATTACTATAAAAATCTGCATGATTTTAAAGTTGCAGAATAATTTACTGAAAATAAATTACAGCAGAATGCAACTTCAGCATAAAAGGGAATAAAATCTTAAAGTGTCTTTCTCTAATGCATATGTAAGGAAAGATAATGCTCTTGCTGCCTGCTGAATTAATTTCTTTATCCAAATTAATCTACATGGACACAAATTATCATGAAATGCCGTATGTTTCATGTCTACATTTTACTAATTAAGGAATCCTTTCATGTTTGTAAAGCATGTGAACTTGACCTATTGCATCCAGGCCTGGTTTTTGGAAGTTGCAGTCCACTGAGCTACAGATGATGAAAATGTCTCTGATAAAAAGGTGGCTGCACAAAACAAGGATTTTTCCCCTGTAGCTTGCTATTTCTTGGAAAGAATCACAGAATTGTTTCTTGCAGGTTAGCGTTTATTGCCTTGCTGAGCCACAGACGATGTCCTGGTTTTTAGCTGGGACAGAGCTGGGTTTCTTTTTAGGAGCCAGAACAGTGCTGTGTTTTGGTTTCAGCTGCGGTTTGTCATGAGAGAGACACTGAGAACATCCCAGTGTTTGCATCTTTGTCCCTGGAAGTGAAGGACTTTGTGTTCTGTCAGTCTACAAGTGCAAGATCTAAGGGGGTGGGGAATATTTAAATGAATAAGCTAAATTGGCATTTGGATGTGCCAGTGAGATATTCCATCTCATATCCCATCATGGTCAGTATATTAACGAGAGTCTCTCCCTCTCTTGCTCTCTCTGGCTTTCTCTGGGGCTCTCACTCTTCCGGGATTGCAGTTTCCGTTCGGGACTGTCACTCCTTTGGGATCATTATCTGGGAATGGGCTGAGCTTGGTTAGGGCGTGGTGAGCAATGGCACTGGGTATTGCTCATTTGAATATATTCTATTATTATTATTATTATTATTATTACATTATTATTATTTCATTATTATTATAAGTTTTCTTTTATTTCAATTATTAAATTGTTCTTATCTCACCCTACAAGCCCCCTTACCCTTACCACCAACTCTCTCCCCTATCCCCTGGGTAGGGGACTGACTGAACGGCCGTGTGCGGCCGCAGCTCAGTGCTGCCCAAGGAAAACCACCACAGATGACTTCCGCGGTCCCGCCCAACCACGGGAAGGAGGCGTGTCCGGCCGTGGGGAGGTCGCCAAGCCCGGCTTTCCGGCGGAAGCGGCTCCGGTTCCCGGCTCAGGGACCCAGCCGGGTGCAGCGCGCCGCTTGCCCAGGAGAGGGGGCTGCACCCCCGCCCCGAGCAGCCTCGGCCGCTTTTCCCCGGGAGCGGGGGCCGCGCAGGGGGACCCGCCGCATCCCACCTCCTCCGCCGGGTACCGGCTGCGCCGAGTTGCAGCTCAGGGACACCTGTTCCCGGGCTCCACATGTGCTCAAGTCTGCTGAGGGGCGGCTGAAGGAACAGGGGTTGTTGAGCCTGGAGAAAAGGAGGCTGCGGGGAGACCTCATCACTCTGCAACTACCTGAAAGGGGGGTGGAGAGAGGTGGGGTTCGGTCTGTTCAACCAAGGAACAAGGGACAGGACCAGAGGAAATGGCCTCAAGTTGCACCAAGGGCAGATGAGATTGGATGTGAGGAAGAATTTCTTCCCTGAAAGGATTCTGAGGCATTGGAAGGGGTTGCCCAGGGCAGTGGTGGAGTCCCCATCGCTGGAGGGATTGAAGAGTCGTGTAGACACAGTGCTGAGGGACATGGGTTAGTCGAGGACTGGTCAGTGTGAGGTTAATGATTGGACTCGATGATCTTAAAGGTCTTTCCCAATCTGGGCAATTCTGGGATTAACTGTATTTTTCTCCTCTTTTCTCTGTATAACTCGCTCCGTACTGCAGAGCAGGTGATCGCCGTTCATTTCTAGTGCAACGTGTTGTGGATCCAGCCTGCAACTGTGAGCTGCAGATAAGCCGCAGGACATACCTGAGCCTTTGGCAAGCTCTGGGCTTCGGTCAGGGGGGAGCCCCCATTTCCCCAGGGAAAGGAGGATTTTCTCCAGGGGCTGGCTGCTGAGCTTCTGCCGTATTTTCACGCTGCCCCATCACGGTGCGAAAGCCCCACCCCACCGCCACTGCCGGGCACACGGCCACGCCCGGTCTGAGCCCCGCCCCGGGACAGGCCCCGCCCCTTCCACCGCCAGGCCCCGCCCCCTTCCGCGCGGGGCCCCGCCCAACAGTCCCCGCGGCCCGCGGCGGTTCTTGGCCGCGGTGCGGGCCCTCTCCAGCAGGCAGGAGCGGCGCGTATGGGGTAAGCGTGGCCGCCGCCCCTCGCCCGGCAGCGGGGAGGGAGGGGAAGGGGCAGGGACGGGGCGAGGGAAGGGAAAACGCCGAGAGGGACGCGGGGTGCGGTGCTGGCGGATGGGCGGCCTGGCCGCGCCTCTGGAGGAACCGCCGGCCCGGGGAGGAGGCCATGGCTGAGGGGAGCGGCGCGAGGGCGGCCCGCGCGGGCGGGGGGCAGCGCGCGGCACCGCCATGGCCCGGCGCTTCACTCCGCCTTCCTCTTTTTTCCTCTTCCTTCCTCTCCCTCCTCTCCCTCCGCCTTCCCCTCCCATCCCTCTTCCCTTCCTCCCGCGCCGCTGCCGCTGCTCTCCCTGGAGAGGGGAGGTGGGGTCCGGCGGGCCGCTCGGTCCCTCAGGACGGCTTTGGTTCCCCGGGACGGCGCCCGCTTCCTGCTGGGGCGGAGGGAGGAGGAGGAAGGAGTAGAAGAAGAAAAAGGAGGATGAGGAGGTGGATGTTGTTAGGGCGGGGGCCCCTCTCCGGGCAGGGGGTGCCTGGGGGATGCTCAGCGGCCCGGCCCCCCGCCCGGCCGGCACCCCTCCTTCTGCTAGAAGGGGTTTGCTTCTTCCCTCCTGAGCTCCTCGTTCTGCACAAATGCATCTTCACGGAGGCACCGTGATCTGTTTCTGCTGCTGATAACGGCGTGAACAAGCCAGGGTGTGGAAACCACTGGTTCCCAGCATGGGAAAATGTGATGCTGAGGTTTAATTTTAGCGTTGGATGGAATTCAGGCAACTTTGCAGGGGCACTGCCCGGTTTCCGCATCCCAATTAAAAGTAGGTCATTCATTCCTGAAATGGAACGTTTTGCCTTTATCTTCAGGGTTAAGGTGGCACATCTGCAGAGTGAACTGGTTGAGCTCACAGCAGTTTGAGCTGCACCAGCAGTTAAAGTTACTCATTGATGAAGTGCTAATTTTGAGCCAGTTCCCGATTTCCTGGTAGTCAGGTGTAAGTAGATACATTGATGGACTTTAACGTGGAAAATATTAACCACAGATACTAAACTTGGAGAAAAAAGTTGTTGGTTTTGTTGTTTGTTTGGTTGGGGTTTTTTTTAAAGATCATGTTAGTGTGCTATATATAAGGCCATCACAGTATTTCTGCACAGTATTGCCAGTACTTTTTATTGTACGTGTTTGTCATCTTGGCTTTTCTAGTGTGATGTAGGATTGTGTTGAGCATTAATTGCTGGGAGAGCTGATGTTTTGTTCTGGAAATTCTAGTGTTTGAGGGGGATTTTTACTCAATTCAATGTTGTGAGAAGGCCCATTTCTATTTATAAGCCAATAGGGTTGTTATTATTTTTAGTAGATGTTTTTCATCAGCTCTAAAGTTTTCAGGAGGCCAGATGCAGAGTGATTGGGTGTGTGTTTGTTTGTTGATAGCTTTCAGGGCCAGATGCTTTGGGTAAAATGCACCAGTGGTCCTCTTGTTATGACACAGATCCTTAACTTTCTGTTATTTGTGTGTTAGGATGAATATTTGTGTTTTCAGGATGAATGTTGTTCTTTGTAGACTTGGTATGTCAAGAAAGAAATATTTGACCTTTTTAATGATGCTGAAATTTGCGACTTGCTGAGCATCTAGTTCAGATGGATTAGGCATTCTTTTTGGTGCATTTGGGCTTGAATGTGGTTTTCTTGATGTGGTGCATTCCAATTTTCATAAATCCTCAAGTGTTTAGCCATGACTTTTTTGAAATGAGTTTAGCACAATTGCTCTAGGCCTTCATTCATACAAAAGAAGGTATTTAGACTTCACCACTTTAAACTTCATCAGACCACCTAGTTAAACATAGGTTGTAATAACTGTATTTGTTCAATGTTTTACTGGGCCGAAACTAATTTCTAGTAAGCGGGATTAATGGATTTCATTTAGCACAATATTATCAGTGCTTTCGCAGAAGGGATTGCTGATGTGGTAACTGTGTGACAGCAGAAGCTGCTTTTGCATGCTTAGGCAGCAGCATTCAGCAACTTAGCTGAGTCACTTTAAAGGGTGACAGATGTGTTGCTTGTTAAATGTTCTCCAATTTCACTGTCTCTGCTAAAAATCTGTTCGTAATTTGCAGTCCTTCGTGCCCCTCTGCCTTGCTGTGTTAAATTCAGCTGGGAGTAAGAGTAAAAATGAAAGGCTGAAAAAAATAATCTTAGTAAAGAACCAAACCAATATCTTGTCACGACATCACGCTTTTCGTGTTGAGATCAGCTACCCGGTCATCAGCTGAAGCCCTGAAGCAGCCTCACTTCAGACATCAGGAGTTAATTTCTGTCTAGCACTGCCTGAAAAACTAGGTGAATTATGTGGAGGTGTGTTAGGATAAATATTTTCTGCTGAAGGTTCAGATGTAGATTTTTGCTAGAATTTGCTGCTGCTTGGACTGGGTAATTATTTCCTCAAAATGTCCTTTAAGCCTTGTAAGGAGAAAAATGGAGGTCGTATGGAAAACATGATACTTCCTTTTGTTTGAAGCATCTTCAAGAGCTACCAAATAGGAGTAAAGAGTGAAAAATCTTACAGAAGTTGATCTTGTATTCTAAAAGGGATGTCAGGTTCTTAAAATACTGTATTTCTGTAGAGCTCTGAAGAATTTCCAGGGCTTGAGTTTGCCTGGAGAAAACTTTGGCACCATTTTGTCAAAGAGTCTTTGAGGGGGTGACGGAATCCTGAGTGTTTCCCACTAATATGTGAAATGCCTGACATATTTCAGGAAGAGCCCCACAGTTCTGTGCTAGCAAAGGAAGAGCTTTTCTTGTCCCAGTAGTATCTGGCCAGCAGCCCTGGGACATGTGTTTGGTGTTGAATTGGAGAAAACAAACAAACAAAGAAATCTGTGTGAGTATCCTGTGCAATAAACCAGTATTGTACTTGATGTTCAAGGCAACCAGTAAGATGTTTGGTCTCTTGAAAGAACTGGATTTTGTATTTAGAGAAGTGCAGATGTGATAGAAGAGATCTACCTTTGATACCTTTTAGGCTTATTTGGCCTCCAGGTGGTTTGACTGTGGGAAACTGAATGGATTATTAGCCCTTGTGCTTAGTGTGTGGTGCTTAGTGGAGTAAAATTTGCAGTGAAATGTTTATTTCTGTGAGCTGGTGTTGGGTGGGCTACAAAGTCAGCTTCAGAGAGCACGTAGTGGATTTGAAGAAGAGTTCTGACCAGATTTGGTGGAGGCTTTTTGTCTTTTCTCTGTCTTTGTATCACTTCCCCTTAATGCCCACTTCTCCCTCCCTGCTTTTGCAAGAAATCAGTGGCTTCTTTTTTTTTTCACTTGTATACAGCTATTGCACGTTGCTGATGTGTACGTATACAGAGAACATACAAAAATACTTTATATATATGTTAGTGTAGGTGTGGGGAGCTGGTTGCATTTAACCTTAAATCCTGCCAGAGTTTCAGGTCTTTGGCAAGACTAGAACATCTAAACCAAAATTGAGGTGGTGTTTTATTTTTAAGAAAGCAGGAACTTAGTTTTGGTAATTAATTAATTAAGTGAATACTTTCAATTGGAAGGTATTGTTCTCAAATGAGATGCTGTGTCATCAGTTCTGTAACTGAGATACCTGTTCTTTGTCTGTTCTGAGGACTTAACGGTGATAACACGAAGACGCTTCAGTTTTGTAGTTTGCAGTGCTGAAATGTCTTGAATGCAGCTGAGGTCGGAGGCACAGCTTTGGAATGTGTTGTGGTGCCTCCTCTTTGGATGTTAGTTTTTAGTATTTTTCTTAAAATAGAATATAGTTGCGTGTTTAAGATCACAGAGGCTGAACTCCACACATTGTGAGTTCTGGAAAGTTTGTTCTTCGGGTGTGTCCTGAATGTAGCGTGTGTGTATTTTCAGAGTGCCTTTGGTTTAACTCAGGAGAAGTGTTCTTGCACGTGCTGGTCCCCATGTCTGGTTGGAGCGTGCTCATGTGCAGGCAGAAAGTCTTCCCTGCTCATTGGAGAAGTAAATATCTGGGCTGTGCTGTTAAGAAGGAACCCAGAGGGGAAGGTGGAGATGGAGGTGGAAGTCAGGCAATGCCGGTACTGAATTGACGAGCTGTTTTCTGTGCCATTTCTCAGGTCTTTTAGCACAAGCAGTGAAGTGATTGTGAAAGCACAGGCGTGTTCTGCAGGACACTTGGCAGTGGCAGGGCTTCTTCAGCTGCAGGGAAACGTCAGGCCAAGGCTGGAGAGCACTTTGATTGGACTTTCTGAATCTGAGAGTCTCACTCTTGGGATGGGGAAGACGATGTTGCTGTTCCCCCAGATGTCCTACTGACCCAAAAGATTGACCAACTTTTTTTCTTTCTCCTTTTAGCTTGAGAACTGTGTCCTGCACTCTTCAGTGTCTCTTTCTAATTTTCTGAGAACAGTGTTTTTCAGTACGAATGTGGGATGTGTGCAACTGCCCTGTTACCTTTGCTAGGTCACCATGAGAGCATAGGAAATTGAGGAAACTTCTTTCTCAAGGAAACTTACAAAAACCCCAACAACCAAACAAAAAAAACCCCACACAAAAACAAAATCCAAACTGATGGGTTGCTTTTGGTTTTTTTTTTTTTTTTTCAAGTTCTTCCTCAGGTAAATAGCATGACTTTAGAATTAAATTGTGTAATCATTTTGTAGAAAATAAAACTTAAATCCCACCTGAAAGAAAGAACAGGAAGTAGGCAAAACAAAATAACATTAATTTGCTAGCAAAAGCACAAATACTTGTGTTTCTGTTCACTTTCTAACCAAGGCAGGTGAATTGCTCTTCTTGCTTTGTTTTTGTCCAAGCCATCAGCTTGGTGGTGTATCTTTCAAAGTCATGGTGATAAGTTATTTGAGGGCTCGTTGGTATGAAACCAGATGTTCATTGTAAAGAGTAATCTGTGTGCTGTACAGGCCGTACTCAAGTGTATTTTGTGCATTCATCTGGTGTGTTGGCTGAGGAATGTTCTTCTGGCCTGAGAGACAGGTAAGAGCTGCTGCTTCAGGGTCAAGCAGAGCTACTCTAGTTGTAAACACTCGGATAAAGCCAAACTCTGTAGCTTCTTCTCTCCTGTGTGCTTATAAGCCTTGCTCTGCCCCTCCAGCACTTCCCAGTTAAATGTGTTGCATGTTTGTATCTCGCAATTCCTGCTGTGCTGCTTACTTGAAAATCCAAAGTATTGCCAAAAAGTTACAGGCGGGATCTGGTGCGTTTGTTTGGGGAATGCTCTGGGCGTACATCAGTTGGAATTTTTCAATCTTATTTTGATTAGTTTCTAGTGCTGCCTGTCAAATACAACATGATCTAAATGTGTGTTGGTTGGTTTGTTTCAGTAAATAGCTGGCTGGGAACTCAATCCAGAGGAGAGACTGTCAGAGAAGCTCTGTCCTTAACTGTGTGACTGGATGAAAGCTCTGTTGGAGTGAACGTTGGGGTAGGCATTGTGGGGCTGCTTTCCCGTATCCTCCAGACAAAGGTAGGATGGTGTGCTTTCCTAGTTTGTAGGGATTTCCTGGGAATAAAGCTGAAGAGGAGAGGAAGGGGGCCACAGAAGAGAAGGGAAATGTAAAGGAAATATAATCCTGTGCAAGTCAGGGAACAGCAAAGGACAGAATTTTTGGTGGAGGCAAAACATTCATTGCATGGAACGATTGTCAGAATTGGTACCTATGATGCCACTTTTTTAACACTAGACTTCTTCAGGTGGCCTTTGGTACCTTGCTGTTGTCTCACACTACTTAGTGTCACTCTTGAGAGCCTGGGCCTCTTGGTGTGGTGTGCAGCCATGAGCTGTAAGTTGTGCCTGCCCTTCTGACACGACCCACTTACCATTGATTGGAAGCAATTGCTTTGAATCGTGTAAATGGTGGTTCAATGTTTGGGCCTTTTGATGATATAATGTGACCTGAATGTTAACTGGAATGTCACATGTCAATGAAAATGACAAATCTTTCCTGTTTTAGTCTCCTTTCCAAGTGTTAACCGCTGTTCTTTTAGCTTGCATTTGGTTGTTTTGTAGCCAAACTCATCTCAGGAGCAGCAGGCAGCGCTACAAGGGGCAGCTTGGGAGACTTGGGTTGAACCGTAGGAAAACTCTCAGTAGGAGTTAGCACTGGGCAGGTCCAGCACTGGTCCTGCTTGCAGGAGGAGCTTGGACTGGATGACATCCAAAGGTTCTGTGTTCATCCAGCTGAGATGGGCTTCCACACAAAAAAACCCACACCTCTGACAGTAGAGAGGCTGAAAGATGAAGCCCTCAGTCTGAAGCAGGATGTGCTCCTCAACTAAATAGTTGCACCTCTTCTTGAGGGGAGCAATACATCTTCATTTCCCTGTAGATTTCTTTTTTCCCCTCCTTGTCCTCATTTTTAGAAGTGCCTGAACTGTTTTCTCTTGAAAAACATGCTGAAACACAAGAGCCTGTGAGCAAGAGTGTTCCCACAGAGAGAAGGTCCATGTGACCCAACACTCGGCCTCCAGAGAGGCCAACCATTAATATCTCTGGGCAAGTCTACTTCTGCCAGGGCTGCTGGGGTGCTCCCAGGGCTCAGTGCCCGGGACTGGCCTCCCCTGGGCCCCCCGTGCCCACCAATGTCTCCTCTTGCCGGGGGCCCCTGGGCCATGTCTCAGCTCAGCCTGGGGCTGTCACTCCCTGCCTGAGCCATGGTGGAGCTGTGCCTCTCTGGCCAGGAGCCAGAGAGCTGCTCTCCTGGCTGGAGCCCTCGGGCCCCGGGCAGAGCTTGTCCTGCACAACTCCAGCCCCAGCCCAGCCCAGCTGTCATTGGCCTGAAATGCCCGGGTTTCTTCAGCTCCACAAACACTTTCAAGGACACGTCACACAAAGGTTACAAGTGGAAAGGGGATTTTATTTGATGCCATTGTAGGCTCTGTGCTGTTTCTGATTCCGTTTCGGAATCAGGGCTCCAAAGCATGAAGGCAGCGGGCAGGCAGGGCCAGAAACAGGCTGATGCATTTGTCAATTGAGCTTGGAAGAACATCCTGTGCTGTCTGGGCAAGCAGAGCTAGAGAAAGCCGCAGCAGCAGGAACAGAGGGCAGCAGAGCCTGTTCCCTGGAAAGGGAGAAGATGAAGAATAATGAGTACCAAGCAAGCACACCCAGAAGACAAAGGCAGAAAAAGGAAGGAGGGACAGCAAAAAAGAGGGATGAGGCAAAAGAAGAAGGACAGCACAAGAGTGGAGGAGGGACAGGACAAAGAAGGAGGGACGGCTCAAGGAAGGGGGAGGGACGGCGCAAGGGAAAAGGGACAGCAGAAGAAAAGAGAAACCTCCCTGAAGAAGTTGGTCGCCGCTGAAGAAGTGTGGGGGCGAAAAAGAGGGACGCCGGAAAAGACTGATGCTGGAGAAGACGTCTGTGCTATCACGGGGTTTCTTCCAAGGCGGACGCCTGCCCGGGACTAGCACTCTTCTTGCCTTCCAAAGCTTGGTCTTCTGCTCTGTTTCTGGGCCACCGAGGCATGAAAAATGCTCTCGTGCCTGCCGGGCGATGGAGCTGCCCGCGGGGAGAGCTGAGCAGTGTCAGCTCTGGATGGGACAAGAGCCTGGAGCCCTTCCAAGCACAGGGGGTTCTGCACAAGGCAGAGGCCCAAGGGCAATGGAGCCCTGGGAAGAGCAGAGCTTGCTCCTGCCACAACCGGGCAGCGGGCAAGAGAGCCCCAGAGAGCCAGGGCACGAGTGGCACCTTGGAGGTGCCGGAGCAGCAGCAAGAACCCAACCTAAGGGGCCACGCTCAGTGCTGCAGAGGAAGGCAAAAAACCCCCCGGGGACACTTATGAGCCCACTGTGGGGGGAAAAAAAGCCTTCCTGCCCCCAGCTGCAGGGCACCAGAGGCCATCTTTGTGGGGCATGAGCAGCAGGCAGTGACCCAGCCACCACGGAGCAGAGGAGCCCTGCCAAGGGGCCGCGCTCAGTGCTGCAGAGGAAGGCAAAAAACCCCCCGGGGACACTTACGAGCCCACTGTGGGGGGAAAAAAATCCTTCCTGCCCCCAGCTGCAGGACACGAGAGGCCATCTTTGTGGGGCATGAGCAGCAGGCGGTGACCCAGCCACCACGGAGCAGAGGAGCCCTGACAAGTGGCCATGCTCAATGCTGCAGAGGAAGGCAAAAAACCCCTGGGGACCAGTGCCAATCTGCCCCGGGGGAAAATTCCTTCCTGACCCCAGCGCTGAAGCTGGCGATCGGCTACTCCCTGAGCATGGAGCAAGACCTGCTTCCTCAGCCCACAGCCTGGTCATGCCTCCCAGGAGATACCCAAGGCCTCTTCTCCATTAACCTGCAGCCATCTCGGGGGCTTCTGAGACTGGCCAAATGCCCCTGGTCTGATCAGCCTTGGGGACAAGACTCCTATACCCTTACCAACATCTCTACATCCCATTTCTTACTGCTGCTGTGCCTGGCTCCGCTGGGGAAGAGGATGGCGAGCTCTGCAGTGCTCCTCAAGAAGGCATTCCTTTGGTCTTGACACTGCTACCAGCTGAAAAAGCTGAGCAGCATTGGACACCTCCAGGGCTTGGTGGTTCTTCTTCTCTCCATCAGCCTCATTGAGCCTCTGATCTTTGTCTCTTAGACCCCTCCAAGTAAATCCTCCCTCCAAGTAATTCCATTTGCTCCTCAAGGATTTCCTTGAGGAGATGTCTTTGGGCTGCCCCGGGGCCACTGCCTTTTATCCTGCCCCGGGGCATTGTGACTGCGGCGCTGTCACAGTGATGGCACTGTGACATAGGGGTGACAGGGACCCCCCTGCGCAGCCCCACCCACCACAGTCCCAGCCAGCAGCCTTTGGAGGAAGGACTCTGGGGTGCTGGCCCCGAGGTGGTCCCTGTGCCCAGGAGGCCCAAGGGGTGGTCCCTGCCCTTGGTGGCCATGCCCTGGGCATAGCTGCTGGGCATCCCTGCTGCCTCCTCTGCCACTCGGCTCCCAGGGACAAACCTGGCAAATCTCTAAGGAAGGTCCTGTTCTTGTCATTTTGTACTTTTGTGCCAAAACTCATCAATACAATCAGGCTTTTCTTAAAAAATAAATTAAAAAAATAATAAAAGGTGTGAGGGGCTTTTATACCCTGTGCATTGATTTAGTTGTGGTGATGCCAGAGGTGGAATAAAGGGGTTTGGTTCCCCTGCATGAACTTTGCAGAGGCGTGAAGAACATCCATGATTTTCTTGCCCTTCCAAGGGACATCTGCTCCTACACTGTGTATGGTGAGATCTCTTGGAAAGAAGTTCTGAATTGTTTTGTGGTGTTTTCCATTTTTTCCCTTGCATTTCCAGACTTCTTTTCCTCCTTTGGCACCTTCCTCCTCGATTTCTTTTCTTGAAAGTGATGGCAGCCCCCTCAGCCTTTGAAACAAGAATGTGTTTGCCTTTATCACATCGGTGGCTCTTAGTCACCCTGTGACCTGCTCGTGCCTCCAGGAACACGTCCCCACTCTGCTGTTCCTTACTGTGTGTGGCAGAAAATCGTGGTGCTCCCCGCTGTGTTACCTGTTTCTGTCCTGCAGTTCTTCACCCGTGCTTTGTTGATGTCGGGTGTGTCTCTTCTGTTAGAGCTTCAGCTGGAAATAACTGGAAGGAGCAAATTCTTAGATAATGGCACTGAGTCCCACATCAGAAAAAAAAAAAAAAAAAGTCATGTCTTAACCAAGGTAGATGGAATTTTTTTTTTTGAAGTGCAGGCATTACTTGACTTTTTTCTTTCTTTAACAATTTCTTTTCTTTTCTCTTTTTAACTCTGGACATTGATGGCCAGATCTTGGGTTTGTATCTCATCCCAAATGCTTTCCTGTGAGCGCCTGTTCCCAGCAGGGCCCTTCAGTGTGGGGATTTTCAGTACAAAGCCAGTGCTGTTTACAGCACTCAAGTGCAGAGGTTCTGCTCACACCCTGGGCTTCAGGTGGCCCAAAGTTCCTTGTGGCACTTGAGACACCTGCCCAAGCACAGGCTGCATTTGTCTTCCTCCTCTAAAGCCCTTGGACAGCCGCGCTTCAGGCAGCTGCTGTAGAAAGAGAGGAGGAAATTTAGTAAACTTCCAGTCGGGCAATTGGGTTAGACGATCCTTGTGGGTCTCTTCCAAATGAAATTAACTATTTATTCTCTTCTATTCCGTAGAATCATGAGTCTGATGGTACTGATGAAATGAATGGCAATGTGTATTACTTCTGTTCAGGGAAAGAGAGGACAGAACAAATGGCAGTTCTTCAGAAATTTTACTTACTTTTCCAAATGTTCTTCTTTTCTCAAGAAGCAACATGAATCCTTAGGTATGGACTACTCTTTCCTGGAGGATGTTGTGAGATAACCATGTTTCTGCTCAACTTTGTCATGTACCGTATTGAAAGAAGTCTTTGCGTCGTGAGTAGCTTTGTTTTGAGGAGAGAGGCGTTTTAGATAGAACCTAGATATTATCAAACTAACAGCTAAATGTGTTTTGTAGAGTAAGGTTTTGTGGCTGGTATGTGAAACAGGTAGAGAAGTAATGGCAAAACAGTTTCTGCCTGACAATGTGTATCAACATGGGATAGTCGGAGAGAAGCAGGTTCACTGGAATTCTGAACGTGGATGGAGTAAGTCTGTGTTTGTGTTCCTACTGTAAAGCTTCCTGGTCCTTTCAGTACTAAAACTGTACAAGTGGGTTGGGGTTTGTTGTTGTTGGGCTTTTTGGTGTGCTTTTTTGTTCTTTTAAAGGTAGATACCTGATGCAAATTTGGTTTAATTTCAAAGCATGTCCACTTGCCTATCGGTGTTTCTAAATACTAATTTCTGCATGACTCGGTGGAAGGGAGGGAGCATGTTTTACAGAGTTGAGACGAGTATTTATTGGGAAAAGTCATTGCACAAATCCTGGCATCTCTCACCCAAAGTTGGGTAAACAAGAGGGTGAGAATGAGAAGTAACGAAGATGCTCAGTTATAAATCTGCTTGGATAGATCTTGAAGCAGGTGCAAGCACAGAACAACAATTTCTGTCCGGGTTTGTTCTGGTTATGATGAAACTGATTATCTTAATGTCATATTCCCACTTCTTAATTTCTCTGGTCCCGTGTGCTCTGCTGACACCGTTTTCAAGGAGACTAGGCCCAGCAAAAGGCCCATCAGCTTTCCTGGACCCATGGCTTATGACTGAGAGCCAGAAGACATATACTTTGGGTTGGCTTTGGAAAGCCATGGGCAGGAGCATCCTGGGGTTGATGGCCAGGGAGGAGCAGGATTGCAGTAGCCTGCCTGTGCTTCTGCTTGGCCTTGTGCTTGGTTTGGCCCACAGCTGGATCCCAGAATGAGATGGTGATTGAGACTGGCTTGGTTTGCCAAGGTAGTTTCTGTCTCAGTACGGATCTATTACTGCTCTCATCATGTTGCCCCAAAAAAGTGGACTTGAAGGCTGCAGGTGTGACTTGACCTAGACACTGGCCATCCCTGGCTGGCCTGCCTCTTTCTCACCTGCAATGTGTGTGCACTGGCACAACCTTTCCTTTTCCCCCATGTCTTTGTATCCTCGTATTTGCCCAGCCGATGTGTTCCAGATCCCTGGTCTGCTTTTTCTGTGGTGCTTTGACGGACTGTGTTCTTGCAGGCTTTGAAACGCTGTTGGAATAGAAAAGCGGGAAGGGTTTCTCTTTCTGCTTTGTGGTTTACTGAAAGACAGCCCACGCAGGAAGAGACAAAGTTTTGGTTTTGAATTTCAAAAAGTTATTCCCCCTACCAGTACAGAAGCTTGGCTGATGTGATTTGTATTGCAGGGTAGCTTAATCTTCTGAGTATTTTGCATAAAATTGAATTTTCTGTGTGTTCCCTTGAAACTTTTGTGACCTTCTTAGTGAACTCTTTCTAGAAGCTTTAATTGGAAAAAGATTCTAATGAGTGATGGAGTGAATTGTACATCAAACTGCTGCAGTTTTCTAAGAAATTTAACCTGAAATTGACCTTGTGTTACCTTTGACCACTGGGTTACATACAGGTTTTTCAGATAGACCCTGTCTGTCGTAGCAGCTGAATCTCTCTGTAGAGCAAATAGCTGTGTATTTGCTTAATAAAATGATTACTGCAGTATTCAGGGTTTTTAATAGACTTTTAATCTTTCGTTTGTGTCAGCTCTGGATGTGCTGGTAACCAACACTGCCATTTATCAGGAAATATATGTGGAACTTCTTTTAAGTTGTTTTTCCATTGGTAGTGTTTAAATCAGAATCAAAACCTTAAAGATGCACAGCATTATGCTTTTTATTTGTTCCCATTTAATGATCTCACACTAATAACATGGAGAATGGAGCCTTCTAAGTTTAGACACTGTTCCCTTGTTCCCACCAGTCTAATTGAACATTAATTCTCTTGTTTCATAAATCCTCTGAGAGATGAAGAGAGCCTAGATGTTATCATATTTTAGAAACAATTTTTAGAGCCTACTTGCCAAATTCTCCTAGTTGTCAATTTAGCAAGGAGAGAACTGACATGGGAAGGTGAAATTGCCTGCTGGAATTCTGGGATTTTGGTGACTAATGTGTGTTGGTTTTGTTTGTTTGTTTAGAAATTCTTCCTATATGGATCAGCCTTCCAGTGATGGTGAAACTGGGAGAAGACCACTGTAAGCAAACCCAGGATGAACCGGGTGCCAGGTGCTGCAGAGAATGCCCACAGCAGCAGCGTGGAATCCTGCCCGTCCTTGCGGGATGTCCACTCCATCAACCCAGCGCAGCTGATGGCGAGGATTGAGTCGTATGAAGGCAGAGAGAAGAAAGGCATATCGGATGTCAGAAGGACTTTCTGTTTGTTTGTTACGTTTGATCTCTTATTCATAACCTTGCTGTGGATAATAGAATTAAATGTGAGTTGTCTTTTCAGTACCCTTAGACTTTATTAATTTATTTATTCACTTTAGGTGTGGTTCATAAGTTGCTCTTTTCTATCCTGAATTATATATTATTTTTATCTGTTTACATTAAGCTGCTTCTTATTTTTAAGCTTTTTTGAACAGAGTATCTGCTCAGCTGCATCTACTTTTGATCACTAGGATAGATGGTTTATCATCTTCTTATCATTAAGCCTTTTGATGTTCCTGTAGTCTAAGGACTGTGCTGAAGAAACCATTGGAAATCCAGTGAACTTTTGAGGCAGCAAGAAAACAAAAGTGTTACTGTATGTCTTTGAATTTGGCAAGAAGTGTGAATTTTAACAGGATTCAAGAGTTTGCCTTCTGAATAACTCAAAGTCAGTGATATGTCACTGAGGTGTTAATCCCTGGAAAGACTTCCAATGGCCAAAACCTTTCTTTTGCTGTGGTGTATTTTCATGTAGACAACTTCAGTAAGCTATACATTGTGTATGGCAGGGGGCATTTAAACAACATAAATCCCACAGTTGCCACCTTTTAACTCCAGCATTTGTAATTTGGAAAATGAGGCAGTTCTAAAATTTCCAGAAAACAATAGGATAGTTGATTTGTTATTCTTGCATAAGTAGCACTCTAGTTCTTGATCTGGGTTTTAAGCTATAACCTAAAGTGTGCATTTAAGAAAGTACACACACAAAAAATGGGAGGGAATCCCTTTTCTAGACAAGAAGGATCTTGAGTAAACATTTTTTGTCAGCATTCCTTGATAGCAACTTGGTTACTGATTTGACATTATGAAGTGTCAGGACCTGACTCTTCAAGTAGTTCTTTGATTTAGTGAAAAGTACGCTTTCTGATTTAATTTGAGAAAGCAGACTTGGTTTGCCTGAATGCTGTAATTTTGGGACTCTCTAGGTAGAAAGGCTTCTGTATCTAGTGCACAAAGTTAGCTTCTCTCAGAAAAGCTTTTCTGCACCAGATACAGAAGTGTTCTGATGCATTCTTTTTTTTGGCCAGTTTCTCAATAGCTTGTTCGACTCAGAGGAGCAGAGGCTGGGTTTGTACATCTTGTCAGGGATTCAGAGCACAGATTTTCATATTAGCACTCTCAGAATATTTAAGACTCACCATAGAAAATGCTGCCAACTCATGGGCTTTCATATTGAATGCTGCAGCATTCAGGGACCTCAAGATCCTAACAGTTTTCTTTGTGAAAAATTTTGTTTTATGGAGAACATATAATCAGAGTCCAAATGTCAGCAAGAATAAAAACAAATGTTTTGTCTTCAGAAGTCATAATATTAGAAGCCATCATTCGATATCTGGGACCTGACTCGTGGTTGGGTTTTTTGTTCTGTTTTTTAAATGAAGTTTTGTTCACTGGGGAGTCAAATAACACTGCATTAGGGCTGTCCATCCCTGGTGCCTAAGTAGTGGGACTTCAGAATTCCTGTCAGAGTTCCTGGAAGTGTTATTTTCCCTTTGTCACCTTGATCCAGTGTGCTGAGGTGTAATTTATTTTTCAAGACTTCAAGGATTAGCTCCATGGCAATTTGAGCATATCCTAAATCAAGGCTGTCATGGTTCTCTGTTCATCCTTATGTTAACATGATGCTTATGCAGCCATACAGTGAAGAGCTTTGTGGGGGGGAAGCTGGTCTTCCTTATTTATGCTGGAAACAGTTGATCACCCCTGATGCAGTAGAGCAACCAAGGAAAAGCTATATTTAGAGAGCTATTTGTCAGGTAGCCACAGAAGGGAGGGAGAGAAGAAATGAAAGAAATTTGGGGTTGGAATGAGTATCTCAGGAAAACACTGCCCAGCAGTGTAGTTGGGAAACGTTTGGACATGTCTAGACTGTATTGCTTTGAGATGGTGAGCGTGTTTTCAGCATGCTTTGGTACCTCCTTTCTTTAAAAGGATGACAGGGGTCAAACTCAGTATTAAAAGTTTCTGTTGACACTGTTTTCCAGGGCTTTACATAACTAATTCATTCAGTGCTTAATTATTGAATTTAATATTGAAAACAATAGGATATGGACACTAAGGTTTTTCACTCCTGACTAAGATACATACTCCTTTCACTCTCTGACCCAATATGTTTTGGGCCAGATGATTTTCTTACTAACCCAGTTTGAACAGGAAAGTGACAAATCTCACTGGAAAGAAACACAGTGGCTACAGAAGATGTAATTTTGAATCCTCCTCAAGCAAATGAAAGAATTAAACTTGTGTGTTAGTTATTTGTGGCAGAATGGTCTAATAGTGGCAGCTTCTGTGTTTTTTACAGTGTTTTGGGTTTTTTTTTTGTTTTTTTCTTAAAACAATTAGTATGTGTGCTGATAAAGAAAGGATCTGGAGTATGAATTCATTTACTGTTTCGTTTCCTATTTGCTAACATGTGACTGGAGCTAGTTTCTAGGTGGATTTTTGATCAGCTGTTTTGAGACATAAAGTGCTCTGTGAATTTGTGTTAACAGATCTTGCATTTAATAATTTCATCTTCTCTCAACCACATATTTACTTTTATTGTGGGGTAGTCTGAAATGTAGCTTGCATAGGCCAAGTGATAATCCTAAATGTTTTCACTTTGAAAATTGTATGTAATAAAAAACAAACAAGGACACTGATCTCAAAATTGACATTCTTAGCATGTATGTCCTCTGTACTTACCTTAATGATCTTTTTGTGCACCAATGGGTGACAATGAATTTCACTCTTCAGATTTGTGTGTATTTTGGCTTCAGTAGCTTCTGTTCTAAAGCTGTGTGTGTTCTTGTGTCTTTGTAGGTGAAAGGAGGCATTGAGACTACCTTAGAGAAAGAAGTCCTACACTATGACTACTCTTCTTCATATTTTGATATATTTGTAAGTGTTCTTTAAAAAAAGCAAGAAATAAAAAAAATGCAGCAAAAGTATGATTTTCCCATGTTCCTCCTTCCACAGCTGTTCCTTAGTTTGAGTCATGTGAAAGAGTTGATCTTTTCTTGATAATTTAAAGTAGATGGACTTATGCCAAATTTCACTCATCTAGGGGTTGCCCAGTCCTGCTTTGGCAGTCGACTCGTGGAACCTGTGGATAGAGATGCTTCTGCACACTTAAATTGCATCTTCTGCTTTGGAGGGGGTGGAAAAGCAGATGAAAAACTCAGTGAAGAATGTGAGACTGATGTAACATAAAAATAGTTCATTAAGAGGACAAGACCAATAGTCCTCCAGCTGTAAAATAATTTTATTTAAACTGATGTTTTTGTCCTCCCACAGAAATAAGTCAGTTGCAATGAGAAAAGACTGTTCCCAGGTTTGCCTGCATAGGGTAGGGCTTTTTTAGATTTCTGTGTTTTAACAAACAGGGTTTTTTTAATATTGTACTAAAAACAGATGACATGAAGTATGATTCTCCTTTACTATGTATAAGCACCTTAGGCACGTGGGAGGAGCTCTGCTGCATTAGGAAATTGGTCTTTCAGCAAGGCTGTAGCTCTGTAGTTGCAATGCATTTGGCACTGCATGAACCAAGTTACTGATGTCCAAGTGCAAACTGTTTCTTTACAGTTCTTCTAAAGGGCACAATATTTTTGCCAATTGTACCAGATCTTGTTTGCCTGGCAGAGGTGAATTGGTTTGGTATCAGTTATTTTATATTGATGACTATATCCAGAATCTCTTTTTGAAACTGGTGTAAAAACCAGTCCTTGCTTCTGCATTGAAGCTTTTGCTGTGTCAAAAGGAATGAGGTACCAGATACAAAAATTTCAGAAGCTAGCAAACTTCTAGGAATAGAAAACTTCTCTCTTTCTGTCTCATCATGATTTTGTTGGCAGGTTCTCATTACTGCAGAAAGCAAAAATTGTTACCTGTAAATGTTGATGCTCTGGAAATTATTTTGCCCTGTTGTTGAACCAAGGGTTAAAAACATGTCATGCAAAATAATAAGACTTTTATTCACTGAGAAGGGACTAGGTCATTGAATTCTGCAGAATTATTTGTGGACTTATACAGGATTTCTTCTGTTTCTACTACACATCACTGAAACATACATATTTACATAAGATTAAATGGATTAATTGTACCTCTGGCCATGTCTGTTCTTGATTTCTCTTAATTTTTAAGTGTTTGTTTCACATTTTTTGGATCCTGAACACATCTTTTTAAACAAGTTGGAGGCAGTCTAATATTAAAGAATAAACAGGGACATTGAGAGTTAGAGTCCCTGATGTAGAAATCTCGTCTATCCTATTTATTTCATTTCTGACCTAGAAATACCATAACTTACCTTTCCTTACTGCAGAATATTTGGAAGAGTTTGCTTCTACAGGCATCTCCATAAAGAATAACTGATTGTTGCAACGCTGATATTTCAATAAATACTAAAAATTTAGTAGATAGAAAATTCTTTTAAAAAATTGTTCCCATTTTCCAGTTGCATTTATGAAATCTTTACATTTTTTAATTACATTCTTGTGCAGTAGCACACCTCTAAGATTAGTGAGATGCACAGTGATGCTCCAGATATTCACTGGATTAACTGCATCTAGATTTAACTGCTTAGATTCCAGTCTGGTAAAAATGATAATGAATATACATTGTGTAGCTTTCTTATGTTTCTAACTTATTTGTGGAACTGCAGCACATGCTTGCATATTTGAGCCTATGTAGGCATGTGAATGGTGCCATTTGCTTTACAAACGGGAAATTGTGTTCTATTTCTGGTTTATAAGCACACATTCCAATTTGTTTCTCAAGAACAGAACTGAGATTGCCCTGTTTGAAGTTGTTTTATAAGCAGTTAGTATTTTCAGTGAGCTGAGAATCTTGTGGTTCTTCTGTGTTCTGAATTAACCAACAAATATTTTTTTCCTTTCTCTATAGCTACTGGCAGTCTTTCGATTTAAGGTGTTAATACTTGCATATGCAATGTGCAGACTGCGCCATTGGTGGGCAATAGCTGTGAGTAGTAGCCAAGCATAACGGGGTTTTAACCAGAATGGATCAAACAGACAAAAGTTTAGATGCCTCTTAACTCTTGTATGTTAAGAATCATCTCAATGCTATATCTAAAAATTCACAGATTAAAAACTTCTGTTCTGGGAGAGTTTCAGCCTAAAGACAAGAATTTATTAGCACAGTGGATGTGGTCCTTGTTAATACAAATTGAAGATTTATTTTCAATCTAGTATGGGTGGCTAGTCGTAACTGCTTGTTACCTCTGACTTGCTAATTAATGTTTGAAATAGATTTGCATTTGAAATAGTGAACTGTATTCAAAAAGAAGCTTTGTTATTAATGTCCTAGAGATCCAGCTGTCCATTAACTCCCACATTTTTAGCTTTTTAAGAGTTTTAGGTGCCACCCATTAAGCACTAGCCCATGTATTGCTTGATGCTCCAATACAAAATGTTGACTATGCATCCCTTGTTAGAGAGGATGGATGTCCTTGAGAACTGTAGGCAATCACAGTGGATTGGAGCAAATATCTTTAATGCAGTGTGGGTGAGAAAGAATCAAAACTTGATGACAAAGTCGTACTTCCACCAGTCAGTACTACAGATTGTAGGCATATTGATGGCTTAGTGCATTGTAACTCTTAGACTGTTTCCCCTTACACTGTGGTAGGTGCATGTAGAATGTGTTCATGTATAACTCCCTTCAAGGGAGTAGCATGCAGTTTGTTTAATAGTCTGAGATGACATGCCATGATTTTTTAATTGAGTTATTAGCATGGCACACATACATAATAGTAACTGCTGCTCTGATTGTGTTTGTTTTTAAGTGCATGCCTCTCAAAATCCCTTACTCTCAGTTGTGTAGCTTTTGCCTATTTCTTCCAATGACACCCTCCAGTTTGATGCAGTTGTTTGTGAGGTGGCAACGGTGAATCATGGTAGCAAGCAATTAGATATATAAAGCTTCACTGAAGGTTTTGCAGAAGCCATCAGTGTTAAAATCCTACCTGTGCTTACCAAAAGCTAGTTAGGTTCTGCTATTATTTAAAGAATTGCTGGACCCAAATGCACTAATAGAGTTAGAAGCCTTGCCTAAGTGAACTGTACTTGTCCACTGCTTTTTGGGGGGTTTTTTGTAGACTTCTATACAGCCTGCCATTTTTTAAGTATGTCAGGGAGTGTCAGGTCTTCCAAGTGGTTCATTTTTCACAGTATCAGTATGTGAATTAAAATATTAATTCAGATTTACTCCTGCAAAGATATTTTGTTATTTGAAATGGATCTTTTGGATGGTAATGAAAAGCATGTAGAGCAATTGCTGTTTGCTTTTTCCCCAAATACATAGCTATAAAATACTGCATCTTCATTATACAGTAAGATCACCATTTATGTAAGTCAGCATCTGTGTAGCATCTAAACTGCCTATCTACTGTGTGGAAATCAGCATTTGGAGATGTCTGTGTTAAAAGTTATCTCTACTAAGAAGGTTATTTTAATAGCACTTTAGTTAAATGTGTCATACTTGATATGTTTTATTAATCTATGATCTTACTGTTGTTGGTAAACATTTTAAGTTGCAACTGATAGGTAATGGCAGAAATGAGAAAGTAAATTTGATTATTAGTCTTAACTATTTTTACCCTGTCTCTTTCAGTTTACAACAGCAGTGACCAGTGCCTTTTTATTAGCAAAAGTAATTATTTCACAGGTATATATTCTAATCAAATGTTTGTTTTACTTTGTTGTTTTCCTGAAAGCAAGATTGTTCAGGGTAATTTCTGTAATATTGTGTGGTTTTGTTTCCTTCAAGCTGTTCTCACAGGGTGCTTTTGGCTATGTGCTGCCCATCATATCCTTCATCCTTGCCTGGATTGAAACTTGGTTCTTGGACTTTAAAGTGTTACCACAAGAAGCTGAAGAAGAAAACAGTAAGCTTTTGATATTCCCCTTCATTCACTGCACTTGGCAACATCTGATCCCACATTATCTGGCAGAACAATGCTTCTTTCAGCTTCTCAAAAAATTGAAGAGCTGTGGGAAAAATTAAATCATATGGCATAATTTTTCTTTTTCTGGAAAGGAACATATGCCTTCAATGAAGTGGGGTTTTAATTAATTTAAGGAGGCAGAGTTGAAAGTTACAAGGGCCAGATCAGTAATTTGTCAAGCACTTAGGAATATATGTAATTTTGTATGCTTAAGACATGAAAATTCAACTGATTTGGGCTTCTAAAATTTTCTTTTTTGGGTAATGCATAGAGTAAGTTGCTGGTTCCTCTTCTAGGAAGAGTAGACTTAGTAACTAACTCAATGTCACTAACTTTTTTGGAGGTGGAAAAGGGGAGGCAAAGAAATATTCTGGAGTGTCTGCTTCATGTACAGACAGCATGAGACCAGAGCAAGTGTGAATTTCAGGCTGTTCAAGATGAGGCAGCATGTTGTCTGATGCTCAATGTATTAAACTAAATGGAGGAAATTTACTGATTTAGTTGAAAGAGAAAATTGCTTGAGTGGTGAGGAAAAGAAAATGTAGATTTCTACTACAGATGTTTTGTTAGTTTCAACAACAGGAGAGTAATTCTACAGTGCACTTGTTATTTGTGCAATACAGTCTGAAACTGTTGGAAGGGCATGTTTGCCTGCTAGGTAAAAATGAAAACGTTATACAGGCGTGGATGTCTCAATTTTTTTAGTGCTCTGAAATACAATCTTTCTACTTTGATCCCTTTCTCCTCTTTTCCATCACTCCAAGAAAGAAGTTGATTAAATGGGCACAGTGGGATTTGCCTAGAGAAAGAGAAACTTAGGGTACTTTGGGGTTTTTTTGAGAGAGGGTGAGAAAATACAACTACATTACATCTCAATAGATAGGAAATCTAACTATTTCAGAGACTTTTGCATGTTTTATAGTGAATATTCATAGACAAAGTATTTGATGAATACATATGTAAATACTTGATGGTCATATTCATAAAATGGAGATATTATTGGTAAATCCCTGTGGGATTCAATGGTACTCTCTTTTTCTTAATTCCTTGAAATATATTGTCTTTATTTAGAAGTATTTGAATTCTGCATGTTTCCTAAAAAGATGGGGTTTCACTGGAAAATACTGATTTTAAGCAATTAAGTCAGACAAACGATAGGCATGTTTGTATTGTGTTGTGTGGTGGTACTTATGTAGTGCCTTAATTGCTCTTAAATCTGGGCAGATAAAAAAGACAGATTTTAATAGTTTTTACTTTTTAACTTGGTATTTTTTTCTCCTGTCTTTAGTGGGAGTGGAAACTGACTTTTTTCACCATACTATTTTGGTTTAAAAATAACAAACAACAAAACACCAAAACAAATTAAAAAAAACACCAAAAAACCCCACACCAATTTTCTGCCTAATGCAGTAGTGCTCATGATTTGGAGATGTTTTTTCTGTAACTTTAAAGAAAAAAAAAAAAAAGGGGCAGGGGAGAAAAATCTCTTTCCCCTGTAGAAGACTTCCAGCTCCAAAAGTTTCCTTCTGTGAGCAGGATTTAAATCTAAATTCCACCCAGTATATGTCTTCTAGTATCTTGTGACTCATTGTTGAGTATGGAGACTCTTCTCTTTTGGACAGAGGAGAAATATAAGTTAAATAGCTGTATCCTTTGGAGACTTCATAGAATAATAGAGTCAAAGAATCATTTAGGTTGGAAAAGCTCCTTAAGATCATCAAGTCCAACTTTGAACTAGCTAATAAGTAAATTGATATGAAGAAATAGTAGTTGGAAAGAGATGATTTTTTTCCCCATAGCTGCTGGCTACCTCAGATAGCTCTCCTGATTCAATAAAACATGATTTATTTTTTTCCCCTGTCAGTCTTCATGTGGCAGAGAGTAAAGGATGGAAGTTCAATAGCCTTATGCTGACCTCAAATGCCATCCTGTTATTACTGAAGACCTGTTGATGGTAGTAAGGATGCAATGGATTAGCTTGTCTCCTAACCCTTTTTGTTCTTTGTCCTGTGTTTAACACACCAGAATAGCCCCACATCATTTCTAAATCATTTTCCTGATTTCAGGTGAAATTGAGCCAAAAGGAGGCAGAGGTTGGAGTAGCTGGGTATGTTGAGATAAGTGAAAGCAAGCCAGTAATGAGGAGTCTTATAGTGAGAAAATAATTCATTTGGCTGCATGGCAGCTCACTGATCATTAAAAATATCTTTCAGAGTTTTAGTTAGCCAGGGGGTATTGATGAATTTACATATGGCAATATGTATATCCCAATACATGATATCTCAATCATGCTACTGCACATAGCAGAAGGAAGGATTCCTTAATTCATGTGTACAGGACCTCTGTTTTGCTGGAGTGTATCTCCTTAGCTGCCTGAAGTTATACAGAAGTCATAAATGTTAATTTAACAGTTTGCCTTTTCTTTCCCTGAAAGTCATTTGTAGAAGTAACTTGTTCATAATGCTAATATAATACATTAATCTTTAAGACTCTTCATCAGTACTTGATCTTTAAGATGCTGTGTGACAGCATTAAGGATTTGTGGGTGTTTTGGGGTTTTTTTGTTTTGTTTTAGGATTTTTGATAGCACAGGATGCTACTGAACGAGCAGCGCTTCTTCACCCAGGAGTCCTTTCTGATGGGCAGTTCTATTCTCCTCCTGAATCTGTAGCAGGTAGGTATGTTTGCATAGTGAATGATTTTCCATATTGACATTAAACTCCTGCATATTTCCCCCCACTTCAGAGGGTAAGGTGGGGGAAGAGTGAAGGGGAAAAAAAAAAAATTCCTTTTTAAATGAGAAATGTACATTACAATCCTAAAATGAAAGATTCTTTTATATTCAGTAATTCAGTTTAGTTTACTACCTGTCAGATGTAGTTAGTGGAGGTTCTGACATGTCCCAAAGGCTTTAAAAACAAGGTAAGTCTGAAAGAAAATGGTACTGCAACTGAAAGGAGATGGATATTGTTTGTTTCTGCCATCGATGATCCTTATGGCTCTCTTCCAACTTGAGATATTCTGTGATTCTGTGATCTCTAATCTGCTAGCAGTAGTGTTTATGCAGCAGTGCACTATTTAATCCAGCCTAAACTCAGAGCTTTACAGTATCTTAGGATAGGCAGTGAACCTGAAACTACTGTAGAGCAAACTGAAATTTCAATCAGAAGCTCTTTTACTTTCTCATAACAAAAAGAAAAAGCCCTTCCTGTATGAAGTCTAGCTGTGTGGGTATATTAAACTGAGGGCAAGTATTAATTCCATCTTAGTTTTGCATGTTGTGTGCTTTGTTCTAGTTGAGTTATGAGCCAAGTAAGCCAAAAAACAAATGAAAATACTGTAAGATTTAAGAATGTGTTTGCTGGCATTTTGAGGGAATGAGTCATTTCTTTATGGATTGAGTGCATTTGAGTTATTTGAGGACACAGCTTGAACCCCCAAATCCTATATCAGTCTTTTTACCCTACAAAGTAAATCTCTTCTGTAAAGCTGTCCTGCATTATGCAATTTATTTAAAATATTAATATCTGGTGGTTGCTACAGATATGGTTGCCTGTCTTGCATTATACAATGAAATATGTTGGTGGTATTTTTCATTTTAATGGCTGTGGTTGCTGAGCATCTTGGTGTAATGAATGACTTAAAGCTCCATCTAGGGATGACAAAGCATTAAGACAATGTTGAGTACAACTAATAATTCAAAGTGAAAATGTATTTTAGTTAAAGCTGTGAGTCTCTTTATTAATAATGATTAGAAGTATTATCTGGATTCAGCCTGGGAGTTTTTTTGCAACAGAATATACAGAGTGAGAGGAAGTGTAGGTGGAGCTAACATCTTCCTTGGCAGTTGGGCTGGGGCAGTGTTGCTTGTGCAGTGAGCTGTGGTGCCTCAGCATGCACGTGGTGACTGCAGGTGTATGCAGTGGCTTCCAGCTTATCCAACACCTGAGTTTCAGTACCAGCTTATGTGCCTTCTGCTAGTCTGCCTTAACTGCCAAGTAAATTTGTTTTAAGCATTCTTTATAGGTATGAGAAGCCAAGGAAACAGTCACATTAATACATTTGAACTAAAACACACAGACACTGGTAGTTACAAAGTATTCTGAAACTGTTATACGATGTACAGTAAAAATAGCTCACAATTAAAAATAGTTTCTTAAAAATTCTGCATTTCCTTCAGATAAGACAAACTAGAGATTGTTCCAAGAGAGCAAATTTTGGTCAATTCACCTTACATACTCATTGAAAAAATACTTGGAGATAAACTATTCCCCATGATCACACAGAGGGGAATAAACCCCTCTGCTGATGTTGCAACATGTCAAATACCTTCTGATAGCAAAGATTTGTTTTTAAACACAGGCTCTGTTGGAATTTGCAGCATATTTACCTTTTTATGTCTTCCTTGAAGATGCACATGTCCAGGGCCATACCCTTTTCCATCCACTTCTTTCTATGAGTTGACCCTTCATCTTCAACATTAAACTTGATTCCCAAGTAAACATTCTGGAGGTAGCAAGTGGAAAATCAGCCTGGAAAGAGAAAATTTCTACAGTTTATGTGCAATTTGGGCTTCAAAATGAAAAGCAGGTATGATATTCCAAGAAAGAAAAGGACTTCAGAGTAGTTTGGACAAAAAAAAAACCTGCTTAACACCTTTATCTTTCTTTTCTTCCTTCTTTGTGAGAGGGAAACATGGGTCCATAGTTCAGCTTTAAATGGATGGCGAAAGCCCAAGTCTCCCAGGCATTTTACCAGAGAGTTCTTTACTCACCTTTTTTGTTCTCCCCCATGGGAGTCTCATTTAAACTGCCCGAGACACGTGGGCTGATAATTTCCTCAGTCACTCCTAACAAAGGCTGACTGCTGCAAGATCTGGCCACCTCCTCAGGTGTGGGCAGAGACCTCTGCAGCTTGGATTGGATCTCCAGAACTGTGGGTCAGTGCTGCTCACCCTGCTTGCTTGGTATCTTCTTGGTCTCCCTGAAACAACTGATCCATCAAGCCATCATCCTGCAAATCAGTGCCTCCAGCAGGAGCTGTCTCTGGACACGTAGCCTGGTGACCAGCTAAGCTTCCTTTTTGGGGCCTTCCAGGGCCTTGTCTCAGCAGAGAGCTGAGAGCGGGCAGGGGACACGGAGAAGAGAACTGGGCAGGGAGAGGCACAGGGAGCTGTTTGGTTTTTGGCTTAGAGTGAGACAATGTGTTGGGTTTGTGTGGCAGGGTTTTTGATAGTGAAGGAGAAGCTACAGAGGTGGCTCCTGTGAGAAGCTGCTAGAAGCTTCCCTGGCTCCAAGGTGGACCTGTCTCCAGCCTTGGTGGTGGAAGCACCTCTGTGATAACATGTTTAAGAAGGGAAGAAGCTGTTGCGCAACAAGAACAACACAGCCTGTGGCAGAGAAAGGAGTGGGATGTGAGAGAAGCAACTATGCAGACACCAAGGTCAGTGAGGAAGGAGGAGACAAGGTCCACCAGAGTGGAGATTCTCCTGCAGCCTGTGGTGAGACAGCAGGCTGTCCCCCTGCAGCCCATGGAGGTTAACAATGGAGCAGAGATCCAGCAGCAGCCCATGGAGGACCCCACGCTGGAGCAAGAGGCTTCACTCGAAGGCAGCTGTGACTCCATGGGGGAGCCTGTGCTGGAACAAGCAACCCAGGGGGAGGAGGTGTGCTGGAGCAGAGATCTACCTCCAGCCCATGGAGGACCCCATGCTGGAGCAGGAAGCTGTGCCTGAATGAGTCTGTGACTTTGGGAAGCCTGGGCTGGAGCAATCTGCTCCTGAACTACTGCAGCCCACAGGAGGGACCCACGGTAGAGCAGTTCATAAAGAGCTGCAACCGGTGGGAGGGTGCCCACAGCAGAGCAGGGGAGAGTGTGAGGAGGCCTCTCCCCGAGGAGGAAGGAGCGGCAGAAATAACGTGTGATGAACTGACTGCAACACCCCACAGTCCCTCTGCCACTGGTGGGGAGGAGGTTGAGAAATCAGGAGCAGAGCCAAGCCCAGGAAGAAGGGAGGGGTAGAGAGAAAGTGTTTTAAGATGTGGTTTGTATCTCACTCTCCTGCTCTGATTAGTAACAAATTCCATTTATTTTTTCCCAAGTCAAGTCTGTTTTGCCAGTGACCGTAACTGGTGACTGATCCCTCCGTGTCCTTGTCCTAACACATGATCCCTTTGTTATATTTTCTCCTCCCCATCCCACTGGGCTTAAACCATGACAGAGAATCTCTTGCCAGAACACTCAATACAGAAATTATTTATTTGTAAAGCCGTATTTGTGGCTGCTTTAGAAGTGTCTCCTGAAGTTTCTTCCTAAGGGCAGGATGTAGCAAGTGGGAAAATCTGCTTGTCAGGGAGCAGCTGTGGAGTTGATCACCCTGAGTGTGTTGTAGTGAAAACTTGAAGCACTTACTAACTGGATCAGTTGACAGGGTAGGCATTTCAAGAATGATCCCAGTGCTGGGGTTTGGGTTTGATAACTGTTAAAAAAAAAACCTTCAATGTGAAACAAATGAAAAGATAAGAAATGTAAAATAAAAAGTAAATAATTTTATGGGAAATAACTGCTTTGAATTGCCTTTTTATAAGCCGTTACCAGTGGTGGTCTGCTTCTTTCTTTTTTATTTTTAATTCTCTCAGCTGATCTAATAGTGTTCTTGCCTTCCTTTTCAGGATCTGATGAAGACTCTGAAGAAAAACAAGACAGTGAAAAACCAGTTGTATAACAATTATGAAAAAGCAGGTGAGTTCCTTTGCATAAAAACTGAATATTCCTAAAAATATTTTTTTCTTTAGTTCCTTCCCAGATAATTTGAGCATTGGGCTGCCTCGTAGGTGTTCCTGATCTTTGAGCCCAGTCTGTCTGTCTCAGCAACCTTCAAACAGGAAATCCTGCTAGACTCCTCTGCTGCTGAGTTCTGGTTGACCCAGGCCCGGGGATCTGGGAAAGCTTGTCTGGAGTGTGGTGTAAAAGGCTGTGGGCTCAGGATGGAACACCTCCTGCATTTATTTGGTGGCTGTCCTGGAAAGGACAATGGTGGGCCAGATGTGTAAAAGCTCATATATATATATATGTTATATATATAATTTCTTTGGAAAAGGCAATGCAAGACTGCTAGGAAGAGATTTTCTTTTAGTTTAGGTCTAGGACAAATATACTCACCTCAAAGACTATGTTGATGTCTCCCCTCCTCAGTCTGTTTAGTACTGCAAATGGGTTCCACTGGAGCAGCTGCATCTTAAGATTTTTGTAGTGTACTTTGGTTAAATATGAGAGATTATTTCCTTATTTTGGAAATTATTTCATTTACTTTTGGAATGATCTTGCCCCTTGCTTCTACTTCACCACACGTGGCAAAACTCAAGCTAGGGGAGGTACTAAATGTTCTTAAGCAGCCAAAGCTTCTGATTTGAAATCTTCTAGTGCTGGAAGAGTGGCTGACCTTTTCTTTTCAGCCTCCCCATTTTCAATATCTTTTTTTTTTTTTTTACTCTAAACTTCATTTATGCTGACCTGTGTAATCTGTTACAGAAAGAAAATGTCTGAGGGAAGTTGTTGGGATTTGGAAACTGGCAACAGAATCTGTGGCTGACTTGCTGGTGGAGCTGCTGACAGGAGAATTTGTTCATTGGAAAGCAAAGGGAAGGGTTCCCATGTACTGTAATACCTCACACAGACGTACCTTGCTGACGTATGTATATTAGGTTGCCTCCCAGGTGGTATGAAAATATTTGTCCATGATGTATTTTATTCTTCAGCAATTCCTGAAGTTGATCTTCTAATGACTAGGTAATTACTGGAAAGTGTTGTCTTGTGTACCTAATCAAGAGACTGGTAATATAATGAAGTAAAACTTCTCTATGAGGGAAGTATATTTAATGATTGTTGGGACTCACTAAGTAAAATTATTTTATGTTATTGCAAATTTGTCATTAGTTTCATGTTTACATTTTTTTTAACTCCATGCATTTTCTTTTTTAATGGTTATGTTCACTTTCTAAAATAAAAATGTTAAAACATGGGTAATGCATTATGCTATTTTGTTGCTTTATCAACTCAAAATCCAAAGGTACCACTCCTTTATTCCTTGTGGGGTAATGAGGATTCCAGTCTGCATAGATTTGTGCCACGTGTTACAGTGCGGTTTGGCTGCCCGTAGGGATGCAGTGGTGGTGGAACATCAGTTCTTTGATGCATGTGAGCTTTTTGAAATAACTTAATTCCCACTCCTGTACTGGTGGTGGATATTTTTCAGGTTCAAGGAGGAAAGTGGAGTAAGCGAGCCTCTGCAAGCACTAGTATTGCTGCAGCAGTGAAAGGAAGGTAATAAATCACTGGATTTAGGAATGTAAGTATAAGATACGTATTTTCTGATCTAAGTGGTAACTGGTGCTTATCAAAAAAGTTTTAGGTAACACCCAATTCCTACCTAAAGATGAATGTAAATGTTGTTGCTTTCCTCTATAGCCATTAGGTTTTATTAGCAGCCTGCACAGCAAATATTAAGTACCAATGTATTCTTCACATGTTTGCTCATGCAGATGGACTAGACTGCTCTGTAGTATTTCCATTGCTGGGAAACAGAAGTGCAGGGGGTAGAAGAGAGGCTGGGCTGTGGTCTCTCTTCCAGTCACAGCTTTTCTTTGAAGCAGTAGCAGCTGTTTCAGTTTACAGGATTTTTCCTCAAAGCAGCAGAACATACATTGGCTTCCTCTTGTTGTCCTGGTGGAGTTGAGGCTACAGCACTGAATAAAGGCCATTATTGGGGCAGGGAAAGGGGAGGAAGAAATGGAGGTGATGCTAATTCAGTCTGCAAGAGCTACAGTTAAGCAGATATTTTGAGAACACCTTTGCAGCTGGTTTATGTCACTTTAGTTGCTAGGAAGCTTTAACAGTAAAATCATCACCTGCCTTTTTGCTCCAAATAACAGTTCTGTAAATAAGGGTATGACTAAAAAATGAGGCAGGCTCTCTTCCTTCACCTTGAAGATCAATACACATTGAAGGTAGTAAGTGGTTATATTGGCTTCAGGATGCTGCCTCTAACATGCTTTCCCTGGTGAGAAAGACCCTTGGATGTCATGGATCTCCTAGGGCCTACTCCTTAAATTGGAGACAGTGTAGTTCAGCAATCACAGATCGTTGTTCATTTTATCTGTTTGTTCAGAAGAAACCATCAGGGTCTTGAGAGTTGTTTTTACAGTGCATAGTCTGGAGATTAGTCCTACTTTGCAGGTTTTGAGAGCATTTACATGTATAAAATATCTCCTAAAACTGACATTTCAATTAAGTTAAGCTTTATCTCTTTTCACAGTTACTTAACCCCATTATTTTTTTCCAGTAGCAGTTATATCCTATTAGCATCTTGCTTAACAGTGAGACTCAGGGCAGATTTTATTTTAGAAACAGCTCTTTTTATTCTTTGAACAACATAAAGAAAATAGACCATTCGCTATGAGGTCAGTGTGATATTAAATCCTTTCTTTCTCTAATCACAATTCCAGCTTTTAAATAAAACAATCTTTACAGGAATGATACATATCTAAAAACCAGTCTGTACAAATAACCACTTGCTCAACATCTCTCAAAAACTTTATACAGGTCAGGCAGGTTTGCAAGCTGCAAAATGTTGCCATCTTCTGTGAAGTGCTTGGGAGGAAGAAGATGAGTCCTAAAGGCTTTGTAAAGTACGTGTTCCACAGTCCACTTCCATGGTGTTGAACCAGAGTCAGAATCTTCATTCTGAAACACAGATGAAAAAGGACAAACAATTAAACTGAAATTCTCTTTTACAACAGGAGAACACTGCTTAAGAAACTACTGTGAGACTAGAGGGAGTGTAGGATTCTGCCAGTATTAGAGAGGAAGATCATTCTATACAATCATGTTAATTGTAAGCTCTGGGAAGTCTGGATAAGTGGGGTCATTTGCCAGATGAGCAGATACTTAGACACAAGCAGACAATGTTTTTTTAATCTCCATCCTTATTCTTCTATAGAAATTTATCATAGCTTGGCAGGTTAAAAATACATCTTAAACTCAGGACTGTTGTAATAGTGAGTACACTGCAACACCCAACGTTAAAAGGTGCTCTTGCTACATGTCATACTTCAGACACTGTAAGCCACAGTCTTTCAGAACCTTCCCACACTGCCACTTCCTTCACTTCACTAAAAGTGGAGTTAGGACTAGAAATCTAGAGTTGAAAAATAAGTTGTTTCCTGTGTGGTGTTAGTTTTTTGTTCATGTGACTGGTTACATGTTCTTGTACCTGAGAGTCCGTCAGGTTGGTGTCATCTATTATATATTGCTTTCTAAGGGAGTAGAACATGGCTAATTCTTTACTGAGGCTTTCAAAACACTCCTTCTCTTCATCCCAGTTTACCTGTCACAGGAAAGAGAAGTCATTTAATAGAATGTGAGTAGCAGTCAGAGACTTGATAGAGACTTAATATGGAAAAGTCACAATAATGTCTTGGCCATTTTTGTGCTGATAAGGTAAGAGATAGAACAAACAAACAAACAAAAGGTTAGAAGTGAAGGCTTTCAAATCAAAACATGTCCTCATTCATCAGTAGTTGTGAATGCAGAGGCAAAGCACAACCGATCAGTAGCCACAGCAGAAGTGTCTGGAGCATATAACACTCCTTTTAACCAATTTCAGCCTTTCCTTTGCAGGTTCTGATGAATTAATTGGATTAGCTTCATTCTTTCTGTCATGGCTTTAACCCTGCCAGCAGCTAAACACCACGCAGCCACTCACTCACTCTCCCTACTTCCTCTGGGGGGATGGGGGAGAGAATCAGAAAGATAAAGAGGCTGGTGGGTTGAGATAAAAATAATTTAATAATTGAAATAAAATAAAGTAATAACAATAATTATAGAATATAGCAATGAGTGATGCCCAGTGCAACTGCTCACTACCTGCTGATGAATTCCCAGCCTGCCCCTGGCTAGTGATCCCAGAGGAGAAAAATCCCAAAACCCCAGAAGAGAGAGAGATGTTCCTGGCCAGCCCTTATCTATACACTGAGCATGACATTGCATGGCCAGTTGGGATCAGTGCTCTGGCTGTGCTCCCTCCCAGCTTCTTATGCACCTGCACACTGGCAAAGCACAGGGAGGGGGAAAGTCCTTGATTTCTTAGCAACAGCTAAAAACATCAGTACATTATCAACACTCTCACACCAAATGCCATACTGAAACCAAAACACAGCGCTATTCTAGCTACTGAGAAGGAAATTAACTCCATCCTACCCAAAGCCAGGGCACTTTCCTAAACAGAGTCATTTGTCAATGAATAAAATCCTTAAGAGAACGTACCTCTGTGGCCAAGCGAAGGATAAACATAGGCAGCCCCTCCAGCGGCGGAACGTAGTTGTCTATCAGGAGTGGTAACCCAATCAGGTTTCCTTCCTGCAAGGCAATGCTGCTGCTTCAGTAAAAAACAAAATAAATGTTCTTTCTTGCAGTAAGTGCAGCCAAACTGTTAGATATTGTAAGACTGATTCTTACTAAGCTTAGTGAGCCTTAGGGGTGTCTGAAGTTACACGTTTTTAAAGCCTGATGCCAGGCAGACACTGCAGGAAGAGGGTTAGTGGTGGTGTTTCCCTTTCCAAGGCCTGGATTTAAGCCACTCAGTTCAGGAAGACCTGAATTCAGCCTCCCCCACTGACTACACAGATCCCACTTCCCAGGAGAATACCCCAGTGAAGTCTCTGGGTTGTGTGACCCTGGATGAAGCTGTTCAGCTTTGTACAGAGTGAGGGATGCATCAGGCCACACCAGAAAGAGACACACTGAGGGCAGTGGTGGTGCTGTAGCCCTGCCTGGCTAGAGAGCTGGTTCAGCTGCACACCTTGTTGGTAAGAGAACTGCCTTCTAGTTACAGAAGCAATGACCAAATTATTTTATTTGCTAACTAATAAGAAATAAACTTCTTGGTGTAGTGCCCTTCTAAAAGCAGTATAAAAGTCTTTAGCATTTTTAAGGCAAGGGAAACCCACCTACATCTTACTGAAGCAAGTTCTTAGTGATAGTAAGTACTGCAAACAAACTCTTACCAAAATGTAGACTCACAATCATTTAGGTTGGAAAAGACCTTTTAAGATCATCGAGTCCAACCTTAAACCTACCCCTGTCCACCATTCAGTTACTGTCAGAAGTAACAGCAGCAGTCACCTCATCAATTTCAAGAGAAAAATAATCTTTCAACATCTCAGTCTTCTTTTTCAGAAACTCCACAATGTACTCAGCAAGCCCTTCTTTCGGGCCATCTTCTTCTGTCCAGCCACTTTCAGGATCCTCTAAAGCAAGCATTGAAAGCTCATATAAAGGAGCTGGCTCCTGGAAACGGAGAAGGCAAAACTGATGTTAATGATCAACACTGGAAATGCCAGTGGAGATCTGTAACTTCTTCCTTTACATACAAACTAATTGCAATATACTGTTTGTGGCCTGCAGAGCCAACAGTTCTGCTCATCATAACCAGTCTAAAAAGTATGAATTTCTTTCTGATGTAATTCTGTGCAGTCCCCAATCCTGCAAAGTGCTGTGATATTTACAGGATGAACACGAGCAATTTCTGACAGACTGCGTATTCAAATTGATTCTTTGTCCCAATGTAACGAGCGACGGCAAAATGTGGTGAATATCTAGAAGTGACACTGATAACAAGCAGCCAGACAGCAGTAGCTGTGAAATTACTGACAGAGAACATCCTATTTGTACTGTAAAAGAAATTAAACAGCACTCTTATAGAGGACAAAAACCAACCTGTAAAATTATACACTTGTCTGATAGGACAGGCTTACTGTAAATAAATTTTTTAAAATCTTTTAATATAGAATAGAATATAAAATTATACTCACAGACAACCTTAGGACTCCAAAGTTGGCAAAATCATAAATCAGTATCTGGTAGAAGAGTTCTTGGCTAAATTGAAGTACAAAAATTAGTTACATGGACAGGATCATGTATCTCCAAGTTCCCATAATTAAGAGGGGAAAGTAAAGGTCATCCTGGAAACATCAGCCACACCTATCCATTCCTATTAACAAAGATCTTACTTTAACTGAACAGTTTAAAGTTCACATGCACTGTCTAGATGTTTACAATTAAATTCCTTTCTTCATTTCTGACATCATCAGCCACGTTGGTGCAGAAATGTTCCACACTCAGGCATGCAGCTGCTATCAGTTTATTCCCAGATATCTTCCATTTCAACCTCTTTACTCCTTTGCTGTGCAAGAAATGCACAGGAGCTTGGAAATTAATAGACATGTCTATCCTTAAGTACATTCTCTTCTTTGTTACAGAATTTAGGTGGCTGCCCCTGTAAGGCTGCATGTGCAATAACACCAACTTTCAGTTATGATTGTGTCCTGCAGCTTCTCTTAACCCACTGGATACCATGTTTTACATGGCTTTTCTCATCTGCATAGCATGCTGCAGAGCAGCTGCTGCTGCAGGCACTCATGAAGCAAATAAATGTCTTTCCCTTCCCCTGTTCTGTGAGCACACAATGCAGTAGCTGGCATTTTAATTACACTTTTCCCAAGCATGCCAGATTATTTCTATTGTTCTGAACAGACTGCTTCATCTTTAGCCTCACGACTTTTCAGACAGGCAACAAGAAAATGTTGGTTTTCTTGTCATTTCCTTCCTTCTTCTAATTAGCTTGGTAATTGGTACTTATGTCAACTGCCAACAGGTCTAACAGCCTCTTTACCTGAGTTTGGTTGTATTGAGAAGATAGAGCTTTGTCTGATATTGGGCCAGAGCCCACTGAGGACTGACACAGCCAACAAATGAGTGATCACGCAGCATCTCCTGAAGATCTGAAACAGTTGAGGGGGTGGGGAAGAAACAAAAAGATATAATTTCATATTTGTAATTCTGCCTTAATTTATTTAGCTGAGTGGTTTGTATCTTTTTAGCATTAAAGTCTCAGATTACTGTTCAGTCACTCCTACACCCCTTCCTATGGGCCCTGCAGTCACAGCACGCAGAAGGCCCTACACTACCCAGCCTCCACTGTTCTGTCTCCCAAGGGACACAATGCTTTGAGCAGAGCATTTCTTTCTTGCAAAGGTCTCTTGTAGGTATTGCTTACACTTGTGAAGACAAGGCACAACCTCAAGCAGCGACACAAGTTCTGCCGTGTATTTTGAGATGGTTTTGGACATTTTATGGCTCAGGGACAACTCTTTGATTTCAGTATTTATAAACAGCGACAGTCAGATACAGAATTATCAGCCTAATTCAAAACTTCTTCTGGAGCACAAGTGTAAGTGTGTGCTTTCTAAAGATGAAGATTTGTAGTAATTTATAAAAGAAGTTATTTATTACAGATGTCTGTTAGTCTAGTCATTTTAGCTGTGGAGAGTCCCCAGTTCTTACTGCCAGAAAAATCAAAATAAATTCAACAGAACTCCCAGTACATGAAATTCCCAACATTTACACTAATTTAATAATATGGGTTATGTGACTCAGTATGACTCTGAAGGCAAACGAAAGAGCTAAGAAGGAAACAACCCTTGGAAGAACTGCAAACCTTTTACCTTTTTCTAAAACAACACTTACCAGAGGAGAGAGTATTATATGAAATCATGAGACTGGTGATATTAGTGGGACAAATGAAAATGAAAAGCAAAAGCAGTCAATAAAACCTGTGATTATCAAGCCTGTCCCAGTCTACTTCATAATTATGTGACTAAGCAAATTTTTTGTGATAACCATATCATAGCTGCCATTTCTGTTTGACAATTACCAAATAACTTAGCTTTTTCAAGCTTTTTTAGTGTTTTCTTAGATTTTCGTGTTTTATTACATTTTATAGTGTTAGCTATGATGTGAATGAAAGCTTGCAAAATATTTAGGATGCATGAAATGTCTATCAACTAAGAAGGCACACAAAAGCTTTTAAAACAGTCCTCCCGTGTGGCTCAGCATGGCAGCTGCCTGCTGGAGTCTGGCCCTTGATGTTTAACAAACGTTTATGTTAAAAGCTCTCTTCACAGCACAGTGAGCTGGCTGGGCCCCCTTTTAAGTATCTTTTTTCCTCAGCAATTTAAACAATCATATTTGGTTGGTGGAATAACAATAATCTTTGGAAGCAAAAAGACTTGCTTACTTGCATGTGCCTGGTTACTGATTTCCTCCTGGAGAGTCAACACACTGGTCAAGTTGATGATTCTTCTTCTAGGGGTGCAGGCAGCAGTCATGTCCTTTCTTGTGTCTTCTTGCTCCATTTCTATGTCCACATCTTCCCGTGGTCTCTTTCTACAATACCAAAACAACAGGAATTCTGTGCAATTCTCCTCTCACTTAGTCCAAACACACACACAGACAACAGATGGGGTGTTCAATTCATGCGCTGTATGTTAACACAGGAAATGCAGGAAGTTTCCCAAAGCTTCCCAGAAAGACAGACTGGCCTATTTTACTTCTGAGGCATAGTTTGTTAGGAAAAGGCAGTTCACAAGGAAATTTATAACTCTCTAATACCAATTGGATCAAACATCAGTTGTTGAGGCAGGAAGTGAAATGGGCTCTAAGGGACACATCAAAAAATATTGGTATTACTAATGATTTTTTCATTAGAATTTTTCTGTAATACTAGAGGGGAATAAATAAATAAATAAATAAATAATCAGATTCCCTCAGAAGACTTTGGCCTCTCACAGCAGCTTCTGCAGGAGCTACAAAAAGATTACAGCACTTTTCCCTTTACTAGGGCAGCATCTGCAAAATTCAGTGATGTAGTTTCTATCTTTCTATCCCCCCACAAAAGGAGGGCCTCCAAATAGAGACAGACCAGATCTCCCTCAACTGAAGCTAATGTCATTATTGATACTGTTTCCTGCCTCTCTGTATGCATGGAAATCCCATTCCAGTTAACAGAATTTATCACCAGTTGCAAAATCCACAGTTCACAGATAGAGTTTTAATTTTTCATTAAAATGCCATGGGAAAGTTTTCCTTATAAAAAAGCAGAAGTGCAAAGAGATCAGAAAAATCTTTCTTTTTAGGGCCTTGTCATGAAATAAACAGGTTGCCTTGCATGAAAAATGAGACTTACCGAGGAGGCACTGTCTCAGGAGACAAGTGTGCACTCTCACTCAGCCCCCCAGGGATCACTGTGTCCTCCTGGACATCGGGCATTTCCACTGGACCACTGACATCTTCCATGTCAGCATCCTGCGGCCTGGCCGCAGCCTCCGGAGGTCCCGCGTTAGCCTCGGCCGCCGCTTCGGTGGGGCCTGTACTGAGAGGGTTGTTCACTGGCTGAAGAAAAGCATCCAGCTTCTGCTCCCGGGAGTCGGTGCGGACCATCTGATGCGCGTAAACTTTATCACTGGTGCCTTTGGCAGCCGCACAAGAGCTTGCTGCTGCTTTGACAACCTCGCTGGAAGAGCAGTCGGCCCCCGGAAGCAAAGTCTTTGTTCAGATAAGGGGAAGTAAAGAGGAGAGATTCAACAGCAACACGAAAAAAAAAGCCCACAAAGATCAGGCACATTGCTCACAGCATCTCAGCGCTCAGAGGCAAGTACATGTCAGGCCCCACACACAATGTCAGCTGCTGAAACAAGCTGCCACATCTGGACTTGCTGTGCACACGGCATGAATGCCATCGTCTTGGCAGTCAGTGAAGTCATTAGTTAGCGTTCCCTTGCCTCAGAGAACTTCGTTAATGTAAAAAAGCACAAGGAATTTTTTTTTTTTATTATAATTTTTATACTGTGCTCCATATAAAGAGATTAGGAAATCTTTTTCCTTGATTTTTTTTCATTTTGATTAAATCCAAAGTGTTGTTAAATACATAAAACAATCAATTTCCTCAGTCATGCACATTTCCCATAAACCAAGGCAGAGTAAAACCAATTTGCTCCATGTGAAAGCCAATACACTTGGAAAATAAAAAAGTCTGAACAGATATTTGGCAGGAAGTTATGTAAAATGTTTTCATGCACTTTTTCTGCAGGGAGTTCACTGCCACATTGTTAACATTGGTATATTAAGCCCACTTCATCCCTGGAAGAGAGCAAAGATCTCAAGCTGGCACTGTAACATCAATGACTATCAGTCACTGCATAAATTAGAGGGTTGTTCTAACAACCTGAACTGAGTAAACACATCCACAGCAGTTAAAGTGGTGCAGAGCTGTCATCACTCGAGACGTGTGTTCTCACCTGAGTGAAGTACATCCTTGAAGAGTTGGAGCCCAGTAACTTGCTCTCTACGTGCTGCTGCACACGTTCTAGGATGCTGTCTTCGTGGAGGAAGTGGACCTCATGTTTTGTAGGGTGCACATTCACATCTACGTTCTGGGGGGCTATTTCCAGGCTGGAAAACGTTTTAAAATCAGTTAACCTAAAATTTCACATGGATGGCAGAGAGGGCACAAATTGGTTCAGTACAAAGTTTGTCAGACCTGGGGCCGCTACTCCATGTGGAGAAGACAAAACAATCTTAAAACCTCCTAAAGTGATACCAAAAAAATCTGACTGTAGTCTATTAAAAAAAAATGACTCTGCAGAACTCTATTCTAAACTCACCACAATCAGCTTGCATAGGTAAGCTTAAACCAAACTCTCCACTGTACTACTACATGACAGTTGTTAGAAATATCTTTTCCTGAGAGTGTCTCATGAGTTAATGACTTCTGCTGCCCTGTCATTGAGCAATAATCCCCAGAAGGAATTCAATTAAACGCTACAATGCAAGAACCTTATTGTTAGAAAGCACTGGATATCAGGAAGTTTCACTGGTGAATGACGAGATTCAATGGCTTAGCAATTCCAAAGCTAGGTTTTCTCTTCCATGTAACATTTTCCAATCTTTAAAGGACAGTTTCTGTTCAATTTTAGCTAATACTTGACTTTTACAAAGTATTTATTTCCTATAAGCAGTATGCAACTCACTTCTTTCTGTTGCATTATCATACCAAGAACAGTAACTGTTAAAAATACAGGTACACATATAAACCCAAGCAAGGTAAGACATCAATGAGTTTGGAATAAACGATATGACTGGTCCCAAACACTCTGCTGTATTCCTAGTGTAACTCATTTTTAAGTGATGAGCAATATGAAAGGACATAAGCTGAAATTGCAGACACTTCTTCTGAAAATAAGGCCTGTCTTCTTAACATTTCTTTAATGCGATTTAATTAACTCCTGTCTAATAATTAATGCTTAACACTACCATCAGGAACACAAACATCCTGCTACATCTGCTCACCCTAGCTATATCCTACAAGACAGTATTAAAAAGCTACTTGTTCCTAGTACTTTACCTTAGGTACAGGAATGGGTGTGTACTTTTTGGCAAGTAAGCAGCGTACACGGTTTCTATGGCTTTCCGCAACGCCACCGACTCCACCAACCGATCTGAAATACAGAGCAACACACTGTTTTCACAGAGCCCCACTGAAATACACTGCCCAGGGTTCAACTACTCCTTCAGACCAACACCTTCGCTCTTCATATCTTCTTATGCCCATTTTTCCCCCACTGAAATACACTGCCCAGTGTCCAACTACTCCTTCAGACTAACACCTTTGCTCTCCATATCTTCTTATACCCATTTCTCCACCCCTGAAATACACTGCAGTGTCCAACTACTTCAGACCAACACCTTTGCTCTTCATATCTTCTTATGCCCATTTTCCCCCCAAAAAATCTATTTATTCTTCCTATAAAACCAGGAATAGGCAATATCTTGGTATGTTTTATGTTTAGAAGGTTGTAGGGTTTTTTTTGGTTGGTGGGGTTTTTTTTCCCCCCAACAAATACTGAAATAACCAGAGTACCTTTTCATTATTTCATACAGTCAGGGTTTGTTGCACCCTATGCCAATGTTGCTACAGAATGGAGAGACTGCTCTGTATCAGTTGGCAGGACACAATCATAACCACGATAACCAAGTTCCTTCAGGCCCAGTCCTGGCTGCTTTCCACTATTTAAGTCCAAAACACGATGCACATTACAAATAGAAAGACACCTTAAAGCTCTACAATTAACTGTAATACTTATTCTTCAATGTTTTTAAGAATGCTCCTATGCTTTGTAGTTTCTCAGAAAGTTTTGTTTTTCTGATTATTATGTAAGCAACACAGGACAGTACAGTGTGCTGCCTTTTTTTTTAACTTACGGTTTATGAAGAGTAAAAATGTGCATTTCTTCACAGAGTAGTTTGCATTTGTGATGTAGCCTTTCATTTTAAAGGCCAGACTTGCATCTTCACAGCCCACTTCTATCAGTTCCCTATTGACAGTTGGACAGAAACACACACACAAAATGAATTTTTCTGTTGATACAAATTTCAAACAGTACTCATGAGAAGCAATATCTTGTTCTATATTCTACTTATATCCCAGTTAATGGAAATATTAGAATGAATAATACAGTATGATTGGAGTCTGTAAAACTACCCACAGTATCTTTTTAATATCTTAAATATCTTTTAATATCACAGTATCCACAATGTTACGTCCATCTATTGATAATTCTAACGTGCACTTCAGCATTTAAGTCACTGACAGCGACAGACACGGACACCTCAGAGTTGTCAGCAGCCAGGGAAGAACACTCCTTTTCTTCAACTACTCTGTCACTTTTGCCACTCTGATATTTATTGGAAGGCTGTTCAGAAATCATAAAAATTTCAAAATTTTTTCTTGCTCATGCAGACAAATCCTAACATTAACAATTTTCATAATAGTTTTTGTAGTTTTCATGATTCATGAGTCAAGGAAATCCACTTTGGTAGTTGGTGAGCACAGCTCTCTGGCAAAGCATTATGCCAACTTGTAAAGTTAACACGGAAAAGGCTTATGGGCTGCTTATTCCCAACTCAACCTCAATATCTACCGAGTGCCACTTTTATTTCTGTTCATTTTTTAAGTTGAAATAACAAGCTAGACTAAGCACCATCTTAAAATGGGTAAAAGTTTCACTTCAAAACATCTGATCAAAACATTTAAGATAAAACAGACAATTAATTCAGAACTGTGCACAGGAAAAAATATCCAACAAGCATTAGTAGTAGACTAAAAAAAAAATGCATAACAGAGAAATCCAAACACTGTAAACCTTACCACTAATCAGCCTCTCTAGTTTGCTGTTTCATAAAGGTGTCTCCATGTATTAAGTTACATTCCTTGCATGTGAAGTGTAACTTCAGTTACAAATCAAACTGACACCCAAGTACTCCCGGGACAAATCCATTCCACGAGTCCATTCAATTAATTCTTCACAGCTGAAAGTCTTAGAAAAAGACTTTTTCCCAAAGTGGCAGATACATTTGCAAAAGCTGATTGGTTTTGTTTTAAACTTTTCTGCCCCATTTACTCATCTTCAGCTAATGTAGCTTTTGACAAAATGTTAAAGCATAAGATTTCAGAAAAACTAATTTGGGGAGACTTGAAAATTTATCAGAAAGCCAACTGTGGTAAGAGCAGTGAGATTTTCATGGTGTAGGTTAGGAACTTGTAGAGAACACAGGTGCAGTTTGCTCCTTTTAAATGAGCACACAGGAAGTTAGGTGCAGATGGTTCCCTTTTAGTGCATTAAAGGCCCAGCTTTGCAGCTTCCTTCTTTCCTTTGATATACTAAAAACAAAAAGCCACACATTCTGCAAGACCAGGGAGAGCTCTATCATTGCAACACTGTCTTCTCTATAATTCACCTTGAGGGAAGCTAGCACAGCCAGTGTTCTTTAAAAGAGAAAGGAGGAAGGAGATTTACTAGAAAACTTCACACCAAAAGGAGACTTGATACCAACATACCTGCTAACAGCATTTCCAAAGATGGACCTGATGTTGTCCACTGTGGAGGCGTTTGATAGGGTTCTCACATCTGACACAGTATCACCTTGCTAAGGAGAACAGAAACGAGCACCAACCAATTCACAGTTCCAGCTGAAGTTTTGGAAATGCATTCAGCTTATCAATACCATTTCTAACACAAAGGCACGGGCCATAACATCATTATGATGTGTTGTATTAGCATTTACTTGTTTGTGTTCAGAAGAACACTAGATGGTAAGTGGCACAGGATTACAAGATTGGTTAGATGACATGAGGCCCATTCAGAGGAGTAACTCCATCTCTGAAAGCGAGGAACATGGGCAGCTCAGTAAATAATGATCAAGAATGCCAGAGAATAAAGGCACCTTTTCCTCTTTCACACAGTGATGAGTAACCAGACTCTCAAAAGAAGCTGAAACAGCTGAGGAAGCTCAAACAAAACATGTTGACCACATAGAAAACTCCAAACTCCCAACAAATATATTTTTGTCTTGTTTACTTGTAACTAATGCATTTTCTATCCAAACTGCATCAACATACACATCAACATTTGAGGGAAGGCTCTGCACACTATTCCCATTACAAAAGATGCAGTGCCAAATATTCATATCTACACATTATATATACACACACACACGGTGAGGTTATAAAGACTTTATTTACATACCTTTTTAACTGAAAAGCTGATGCCTGAGTTATGGATGGCATACCTGAAACATGGGCAAACATGAGACTGCAGTATGTGACAGAACAGGTTACTTTCCCCCGAGTGCAGAAAAGCAGCTCGTTACAGGGGCAGTCAATTTCATTTCCTGTGACACAGTGACGTGATTTGAGACAAACTGGGCTTTTGTACACTAAACAGCTATGAAAATAAATAAGTGCTATTTATAACTCACCTGTAACTATATGAAATTCAAGGATCAGCTTACCTTATTTCTCAAAAAAACTCCAAAAACCAACCCCTAATCAACTTCTATACACCAGGTTAGTTGTTTCATTGCCCAGGCTTCACTAGAACAGCAAAACCTCCCCAGTGTAACAGAACCAAGCCTCAGCTACTTCAGAGAAGGATGTGAAAGATGGCTGGCTTGCCCTCCTGACTTCCCCTGCCCAGATGGTTCAGCTGTCTGTGACCCCAGGGCCAGCTTCTGATACACTACAGCTGCATAACCCTGGCTCAAAACTTCTAGGGAAGCTGTGAGAGGGGACACAGAGTAGAACCTTGTGAGATGAGCAACACAGAAATGCAGACAGAGGTTACACTGTTGTGACTGACACAGGAACTCAAAATTCAAGAGGAAAAAAATCCTGATGAAAATATGTACAATTAAAAAACCAAGCAACCAAACAACAACAAAACCCCACCCCAACCAAACACCAAGTTGGAAGCCTGTAACTCAGCAAGACTTCAGATCAGCCCGTTCCACAGAGCAGCAGGACGTCTGCCTGGGCAGTGAAGAGTCTGAAGTAGCTCACTTGGGATCAGGCTAACACTCAGCAAACACTCTTGCTACTCTTTGCTAGCTTCTGAGCTTACTCAAAGTGTAAAGCAGGTTTTTTTGGTTAAGCTGTGTAGATCCTGCTTGCAAAGCTGCTGCATGTGGCAAAAGATGCAACAAAGGGACTCAGGAAGGGAACACCTGCTAGCTAAAGTGATACTTTTTGGGTTGGTTTGGGTTTTCTAGAGGACATGAAATTGCCATTCATCTTTTTCATATCCAACCAAATTTCTGTGTCCTTGCACAGTTTTTACTTGGGTTCTGTTCATCCCAAGTTCATTGTGAGTTCACTCATTCAGGTCTATCACCATTTGTTTGCTGGAATTCTTACCAATAATAGTGACAGACTGACTGCACTGCTTCTCCTCTGGATTTCTTGTATCCAACTGGACTGTTATCTGACAACATACACTAACAAGTAACTAAAACCCCTCAAAACCAACAAAAAACTGACCCCACACACGTGCCAGTCCCTCTGAAAAACCCCAGTGTTCTCGATGGCAGTAGGAAAAAACAATGGAGCAATTTCAGTTTACCTGCTAACAACCTCTAGTATTTTTGCATATTCTTCATTTGGGTTTTTTAAAGCCTTCCTCCTTGTATTTACATTGTAAAAAAGATCTTCAACCTACAGAGAAAAAGATCACAATTAAAAATAATTAAAAAAAAAAAATCTTTTCTCACTATATAATTCACCTAAATCCATCCTCTTAATAGATACTACAAAATTTTCTGAAAACATTTTCCTTCATGAAGGATCAACATTCAATTTATTCCTTTACCTGCTTAGGTTCACTTAACAAAATGCAACTCCAGAGAAATGGATGTTTTCCAAGTACTTTGGTACCTCAGTATTTTTACCAATAACAAACATACATTTTTACAATAACAAACAAAGCATGCAACTTTCACTTTCTGGTGAAAGTTACATGCTTTCCATTGCAGATGACAAGGGAATCCCTCATTACATTGTGTTTTAATGAAATGCAAATAAATGTTAAAACAGTTGCTGCAATCAAGGTTGTTAATGCCATTAAAACAGCAGCTTAAATGGTTTGTTTTCACTATTTATTTAAACAGTATGCAGATCATTTTTCTGCTATAATGAGAAAGGCAGAAATGTAAAAGTTCAGCTTCTTTTTTAAGATCTGTTATCCTAAACACTGACACGTGAAGCTTGCTGGGTGTATGCTCCCTCTGCAAGACACACACAGTCCTGCAGGCTCCCAGGCCAGGCTTCCACTTCCCACCCTGCACTGCACAACCTGCACGCTCCTTCCCATCCCGAGCTCCTCATTCTTCATCATCCTCATGCCAATCCTAATCTTGCTGTGATATCAGAAAGGTATGACTGAAAGACAAACAGCATGTCTGCAGTTTCCTGTGCCAGCCCTCATCTTCCCACTCTGGGGAGTGGTCATACACCTGAGACCACTCCTCCAGATTCTGAGCTCCTTGTGGCGTTTGCTGTCCACTAAGGCTCTGAGCAGTCCAGAAGGAGTATGAAATACTCTTGACAGTACATGACTGTGCTATCCTCAGAAGGAAAAAAGAGCATCTTCTGAAATTTACTTTCCTGTCTTGGGGAAGAAAACAAAAAAAACCCCAACAAAACCACATAAATAACATCATCATCTGGAAAGTATTCTACAAAGTGATACTGTCAAGTATCTTACAGGGTAACACAAGCCAAGAAGTGATGCAAGCATAACAACCAGGGAACAGAAGAGGGACAAGAGAGAACAGGCACAAAAACCTACTGTGATCTGAGTTCCTTGGTTGCCAGCACAGGGTTTTGGAGGGGCTTTAATTTTTCCATCGCTGTAAGTAGCTCTAAGCAGAAAATAGGAATAAAAAGGCAAGAGTTTACTCTACACTGGCTGCTGAAGTACAATTCCTTTTAAGATTACCTTTTCCACCCCCTATTTTTAAATATATGGTTTAGCTAAAAGCTTACCTTTACAATTTGGAATTAAAAAAAAATAAAATAATCGTTCAAACAAAGTTTTGTCACATTCTGGATCTTTTTTGTAACTACCCTAGAAACACATCCCCCACCCTCCTCTTTAAATAAGAGCATTGAGAATAGAATTAAATACATCTGTTCATTATCACATGCAGCAGGAGTCACTTGGCTGGTAGGAAGCTTACCTGTATGCACACTTTGCATCAGCTGTTTTAGTGGTTACTGTAACGTGGGCAACGTGACTGATGCTAGCCAGCGCCTAGAGAAAGAGAAAGCATCTTTGTCAGCCTTCCTCTGGAGACACTGATTGCTGAAGGAGCAGCCACATTTTAAACAGCATCACTACATTTTGTTATACCTGCAAATAATTAATAAAAAAAAACCTTACAAGAAAATGGCAGGTCAGTAAAGCTTTAACAAATTTTAGTACCAATAATACTGACTTTGACCCAGGACTTTTTTTGGCTTTTCTAACATTTCATCATCTCTGACAGTGCAAGCAGCTCACCACGTAACATAACTAAAAGAAATCTGCAAAGCTATTACAGTTGTGCCCTTTTCTTTCTTTCATGTTAACAAAAAAAGAGGTTGAAGGTTTTAGCCATTACTTGTCATCCCTGCCCAAGTTCTTCTCCTGACTGTAGGTAACATTACACAGGTGGGTGACAATGGCTTTCCTGGAAAACTCACTGGATCACAGAATCACAGAATGTCAGGGATGGGAAGGGACCTCGAAAGATCATCCAGTCCAACCCCCTGCCGGAGCAGGAACACCCAGATGAGATCACACAGGAAGGCGTCCAGGCAGGTCTTGAATGTCTCCAGAGAAGGAGACTCCACACCCTCCCTGGGCAGCCTGTTCCAGTGCTCTGTCACCCTCACTGTAAAGAAGTTCCTTCTCAAATTTAAGCGGAACCTCCTGTGTTCCAGCTTACACCCATTGCCCCTTGTCCTATCACTGGATGTCACTGAGAAGAGCCTGGCCCCATCCTCATCACATTCACCCTTCAAATATTTATAAACATTAATAAGGTCCCCCCTCAGCCTCCTCTTCTCCAAGCTAAAGAGGCCCAGCTCCCTCAGCCTTTCCTCAGAAGGGAGATGCTCCACTCCCTTAATCATTTTGGTGGCTCTGTGCTGGACTCTCTCAAGCAGTTCCCTGTCCTTCTTGAACTGTGGGGCCCAGAACTGGACACAATATTCCAGATGTGGCCTCACCAGGGCAGAGTAGAGGGGAAGGAGAACCTCTCTTGACCTACTAACCACAGCCCTCCTAATGCACCCCAGGATGCCATTGGCCTTCCTGGCCACAAGGGCACAGTGCTGACTCATGGGCATCCTGCTGTCCACCAGGACTCCCAGATCCCTTGGATGGATGTGCCTGCACCACCTGCTGAAACCAGCCCCGGGACAGGACTCACTGGCTGTGGAGCTGATTATGTTGAAAGTGTGTCAGGAAAGAATCCAAGCAGTCTGCTCTCTGGAGAGAGGGAGGATCTGTGTATCCCAGCACAGGCCACATACTGACCAGATATTGTGGTGTCCATCTGGACAACAGAACTCATCCTGGACTGTTCTTTCAGCATACACCTTTGAGAACATGGAGAACTGGTCTATCTGAGGGGTCAGAGATACTAAACTGCACTAACAGCAAAAGTAAAAGAAGACAAATGTACATGTCAAATATTTTAAGTATTACAGACAAATACCTGACATCAAAGATTCAACTTCCACTTAGATCTTTCATTGTCTTTACTTGTAGGTTCCTGAAGCAACATTTGAGAAAACAGGCCTTGTTTTACTTTAAATAATAACAAAAAGATCTTCCTTCCGAAAGCAAAAAGAATATATACATCTCTCTAGGCATCCATCTTGCCTTAAAAGACACAGAAATGTCTTTTGAACTATATTCACAGGAATATATATTTTGAATAAATCTTTTTTTTCCCCTCTCAGAAAACAGAACCTTCTGTAGAGAGAAAGGGACAGTATGGAAACCCCACTACAACAAGATAACAACGACCAGTTTCAAAACTCTGATGAAAAGCTTACCTCGCCCCTAAAACCGTACGTGGAAATACTCGCCAAGTCTTCAAATTTTTGCAGTTTACTTGTAGTAAATCTCTCACATACGATGTCCAGATCTTCTTTCTATGTGAAACAAACAAGTAACAGTCACTTTCCATTTGCAAGTTGTTGTTTTTTTCCAGACACATTTATAAATTGAGATTTTAAAATGAAGTATTAAACACCAGCATACAGCTGCCAGCTTTGTTTACTCACTCTGATACCACAGCCGTTATCTTGCACCTGGATGAGCTTCAGACCACCTTCTTTAACCACTACCTGGATACTTGTAGATTTAGCATCCAAACTGCAAAAACCAAGAAAACTTTCTAGAGCAGAGCAATTCTAGAGAATAAAGGACTACATGACTTGAACTGAATTTTAATTCACTCACATACAACTCACAGTTTGTTTCCACTCCAGTCGTCACTCATGTTGGAATTTATTCAGTTTCAGATAAAACTTTCTTGTCTCCTTCCTTTTTTTTTTTCTTCTAACAGCAGTGATGTATTATTTTAAATCATCACTCACCACTATTGTGACTAACTTTCAGAAATTTCAAAAATTAAGAAGGTGCCCAGTCCAAGAACCGGACCTTCTCCCCCCGTTACCGAAACCTGCCGCAGACACAGCCGCTGGCTTAGCTCACTACATCTCACCACATTCACTAATGAAAAGGCAGCAGTTTAAATCCCAGGCTTTATTTAAAAAACAAATAACGGAGTTATTAACCGGACACCGAAACCGTCACCGCCCCGGGGCGGCCCCCCCGGCCCCAGCAAGGCCGGGTTGCGCTGCGGCAGCCCCCCCCCGCCTTACCAGTTTTCTATCATCTCCTTGATGGCGTTCGCCGGTCTCTGGATAACCTCGCCGGCCGCGATGCGGTTCACCACGGCTTCATCCAGCCGCCGGATCACGCCGGCCATCGCAGCCGTGAGGGGAGCCCGGCCCGGGCAGCTTGACAGGCGTGAAAGGGCGCCCGAGGCGGGGAGGCCAGCTGCGGGCCAGCCCCGGGACACGGGTGTGGGAGAGGAGGGGAGGCGGCTGGGGCCGCTGCCCCCGGGGGGGACGCGGGAGCGGGCCCCGGGGGAGCGCACGGAGAGCGGGGGGCTGAGGGGGCTGCGGGGCCCGCGAGGTGACGGGGGCTGAGGGGAGCGAGGGGCGGGGTGAGCACAGGCCGCGCGGATACGCGCGCGCCCAACCGCCTGTCACTGCCTCCTGCCCGCCTCGCGCGGGCGGCTCTCCGATTGGGCGGCGCAAGTGCCCGTCACATCACGTGACTGCTATCCTTCCCGCGGCAAAAATAAACATTGGGGGGTGAGGGGGGGAAGGTGCGGGACCACGCGGCCCCACTGTGATTGGCTGAGCAGCGCGGGGGCGGGGCAGGGGAAGGGCAGCGCGCCACCTGGCGGTAGGAGGTTGCGCTGCGCGCGGGGTCGCAGCAGGAGTGACGCCATAGATCTCTGACGTAGGCATGGCGCCGCGTGATGGCGACATCCCTTGTGAGGGCGGGTGGCTGTCACCCTGCGTTCCATCCGCTGTCTGATGGCAGCGGAGCTGAAGCCGCCAGCTGTTAATTCATTTGTATTTTTAATTAATAAATTCATTTTTAATTTTAATTAATAAATTTATTTTCTCTAATTAATAAATTCATTTTTATCTTTATCTCATTCATTTGTATTTGTAATTCATTCATTTTTCTTTTAATTCATTCATTTTTCTTTTAATTAATAAATGTATTTTTTAATTAATAAATTCATTTTTATCTTTATCTCATTCATTTGTATTTGTAATTCATTCATTTTTCTTTTAATTCATTCATTTTTCTTTTAATTAATAAATTCATTTTTTAATTAATAAATTCATTTTTTATCTTTATCGCATTTTTATTTTTAGTTCATTCATTTTTCTTTTAATTCATTCATTTTTATATTTAATTATTTTTTAATTAATTCATTTTTAATTTTAATCAATTAATTCATTTTTAATTTTAATTCATTCATTTTTATCTTTAATTTATTTTTATTTTTCATTCATTCATCTTTATTTTTCAGCAATTAATTCATTTTTATTTTTTAATTCATTCATTTATTTTTAATCAATTAATTCATTCATTCATTTTTATTTCATCCATTCATTTTTATTTCATCCGTTCATTTTTACTTTCAATTAATGAATTCGTTTTTAACCCACGAGCTCGCTGGGTTCCAGCCCGCAGCGCTGCCGGTGCCCGTGGCCGCAGGACCGCGCTCTGTCCGTCTGTCGCGTTTGTGGCGGCGGTTCCGGCTGTGCCGTGTGTCTGTGGCACCAGCACGTCCCGCACGATGTCCCTGACCACGGCGTAGCGTGTAAATTTATTTTCCCAGAGATTATTGCCATATTCATCACATTTCCAAGAACCCATTGGTACATTTTAATGTCCTTTCCACATGGGTACTGCTCACCTTGTTGGTCTTCGAGTCCCCTGGTGGCTGTGGAAACTTCTGTCGCTGTGCCCTTTAGCTGAACTTTTATTTTTTGTGTGTGCTCAGTTCATCTTTTGGCCTGTTTACAGCACTTCTGTCTGCACAAAACTGGTTGATTCCAACATCACAACCTTATCTACCCTGCTGCTAGAACTCGTCGCCACAAATAGCCTACAAACTGGAGTAGGGAACAAAGGGTTAACAGGCACACAGAGAGGTGGGGGGACTGTGCACCCGCCACTGACCTGAGGAGCATCAGGAGTGTGGGGAGCACCGAGCTTCAGAGCAGGTGACTCTGGCTCTGCTCCGGGATCTGAACGCAGGGGAGGCATCTGGTTTTGGTGGCCTTGGGCAGCCTGCCACAAGCCTCACGCAGAGCAGCTGCTAACGGGAGCAGGAAAGGAGGAGGCATCTGCTGGAACTCGGCAGGCAAGCTGGGACAGACTCTTCCTTGCCCACATTTACTCAGACCCTTCCTTGCCCACGTTGCTGCTGACAGCTGTTTGCACTCTCAGGATCTGCCCTAGACCAGATCCTTTTCCTAGACCAGATTCCTTTTCCAGGAGGAAAATGTTGTAGAATCATAGTGGCTGGAAAAGACCTTTACGTTCATTGAGTCCAACCACAAACCCAACACTACCAATCCCACCTCTAAACCATGTCCCTAAGCACCTTGTCTACCTGTCTTTTAAATATCACCAGGCAAGGTGACTCCACCACCTCCATGGGCAGCATGTTCCAATGCTTGACCACCCTCTCGGTGAAGAAGTTTTTCCTAATAAATGTCCACCTTTTATTATTTATGCCTGTGTTTTTTTTTACTAAGAGGATAAAAAATATATGAATCATTTTTTATTAAAGCAAATTGAAAACAAATGATCTAGATTTCATTTTGAATAATTTAGGAAGGTTTAACCAGTGTATTTTGATGGCAGGGCTCAGAAGTGGTGTCAGGGCAACAGAAGTGGTGAAGAATGAATGAATGAAAAAAAAACCTGTTGGGCTCTTAAAGCTTTTTAAGATCCCAAAGAGGAAAGCTGATATATTTAGCAATCAATGCTAAGAAATTTCAGAAAGCAAGAATTTGTTTCTTAGAAACACATGAAACTGAAACACCCCCGCAGTCACTACAGAAATGCAGTGAGTTTTTCCTTGGAGACACAGAGGACCATTTAATTAAAAAGGAAAAAAAATAATGCAGTGGAAGAACTCCAGTCTCACCAAAATCTTTCTCACTGCTGAGAAGAGACGGCCCAAGTGCGAGTAAACAATATGGATTTTGAATTATTTGATTTTTATTATAAAATCTGTTTTGGTTTGGTTTGGTTTGGATTTTTAAAGACAAAGATCTGTCTAGTTTGGGGTCTGATAATCTTAATCTACTATATGGTATCCCATTTGCAGGTCTTACCCACTTACTATCTGCAGCATGTGCTTACTGTTCCAACTCAAATATATTAAGAAGCTCAGAAAATGGCTTTTAAATTATTTGTAATTTGTTAGTGACTCATTCAAAGCCAACATTGCTTTATTTGACTTAAGCAAGTAAAAGAGATCATTAAGAAATAGTAAATAACGTTTAAGAAAGAGTTGGAGCATGGGATTGTAGCAGAAGGGGAACAAGTAAATCCTAGTTGGCACAACGCTCTTTTCTTTACAAAACAAGAACCCAAGACAACACCCTGTTACATGAGGTGAGGCTACAAAAAAAGGCTACACTGGAGAAAGGACTGAAGAGTGATTAAATCCATTTAAAAGGTTAAAATTATTAGGGCTTTAGATTGCAGCTCAAGCAGAATAGGAAGTGAAAAGATGAGGATTGCTTGAGCAAAGAAACCAGGGCTTTTTGGTTTGGTTTGGTTTGGTTTTTTTTCAGAGAAGCAAGTTCAGCAGCATTCCAGTAACTAACAAGTTTTTTCTACACTAGTGCTTTTATAAAATTCCTTGCAAGAAACTTGCAACAAGCTTTTTTTTTTTTTTCCAGTCTCTGGAAATGTCTTCTTGTTTGCCCTTAAATAATTTTCCTTAATGTGCAAGTTAATGGGAAATAGTATCTTTCACCCTTCTTGCAGTTTTTACTGCCAAACAGTGCAAAATTTAGGACAGTGTCTTAAAACTGTATCCAGTTGGGCAGAAAGAGATAACTGAAAGAATGCAAACCAAATAACCTTGATTCACGGACCTCTGCTTCTTCTCAGCTTGTCTTGACAAGCACTCAGAGTGTCCAGGCAGATTTTTTAACCCTTACCATTGCTGAACACACAGACTTACTCATCTTGCAGTGAAATTTCATGCAGCTGTAGGACACAGAATAAAATATTAACACAAAATTTCTGCTACAATGGTTGGCTTTATATCAATACCAAAAGCAATAGCACTGCTGCTACTAATATATTACAAAACCTATTTACAGAGAAGGAGCTGCTCCAAGTTAATTAGTCAGCTTTCTTTGGTGCCTATACCAAAGAAAAACCACAAACAAAAACCTCCCACCTCAAGACAGAAAAAAGCATCAGACTCATGTTCCAGTGAAATCAGATTATCCCAAATATAATTGAAGACAGTTATCGTTGCTCACCTGGCGCAGGATCACTTATTAAGCTGCAGTGATTATATTCTGAGTGGGTATTTCATGGTTCAGGGCTAGGTGAAAATGTGCTTCTGCGAGTAGAAGAATTGCTCAAGACTACGTATCACATGCCTTTATACATAGCCTCAAGCATTTACATATTGCAAGAGGAGTTTCTGCTAGAAAATATTGCCCCCATGAAGATTTTTCACCCTAGTTTATAGTGCATTTTTATGACTTTGAAGGAAAGCAGGTTCTGGAAGTTCATGCTGAGAAAATAACTTTGAAGTCCATAGGCTATATATTTATATTCCCTCATCGTACCCTGGGCATGCAGTCCTGTCAGGTAAGGAATTATTTATTAAGTTCACTTTATAGGACTCCAGAGCACCCAGATGAGCAGGATGGTTTGTGCAAGGCCCTATAGGACATGCCTGATACAGAATTTGGAATCAAAGTTCATTCTTTTTGTCACTATGTTAACCATAATACCACTTCTCTACCTAGAATATGGGCATTTATTTATATGGACCATAAAACATCTGTAGTTGCTGTTAAGAAATACTAGTCATTTAGCTCAAATAAGTAAGTTTTAAATAGAATTAATTGCTCAGAGTCAATCATTCAATCATTTAGCATTAGGATGCAGAGGTTACAGCATAATGTTGTGTGATTTGGTACATTGTTTAGCATTACTTAGCATGAGTAGCTACATTTGCTGAAGCCTTAAGCTGCAAGCTGTGAGCTTCCACCTAGATATGCTTTCAGCTGGGATAGAGTTAATTTTCTTCTTAAGTAGCTGGTACAGCGCTGTGTTTTGGATTTAGCACGAAAATAAAGTTGGTAACACAGTGATGTTTTAGTTATTGCTAAGTAGTGTTTATCCTAAGTCTGGGACTCTTCAGTTTCCCATGCTCCACCAGCATGCAGGTGCAAAAGAAGCGCAAACCAGAAGATAAAGAGGCTACAACCATCAGCAGAAGCTGCAAGTCAGCAAAATAAGAACAGTTAATGGCCTGCCTGGAGACTGAGAAAGAATCCAATAAAGTATTAGAAGACCTCAGACCAAAAATCACTTAGACCAAAAGTGTGAAGAACGTGTGAAGAGCGTGTGTGGGGCCGGTGCATAGATCATAAAAGTTTAATTGTCCAGGGATTTCTTCGTTTGAGGTCTCTCTGGAGGCACCCAGCTTGAGCTGTTTTTCCACTGTATCATCTGCATTTTTAAATTTTTTTTTTTAAGATTCAGTGCTTTAAGATTCAGTGTTGCCCATGAAGGAAGAGGAAGTGCCTGAGAGTGAGTGTGTGTGAGTGAGGAGTCGAGAGGGGCACCCATCAGCTCACTGGAGTCACCTGCTGCGAAGGGACTCCGGTCCCAGCAGTTAAATCTTGGGTGGTGGCTGTGTGACTCGGTGGATGGTGTGTGGGTGCTCAGGCAGCACCTTCTCTGCTAACTGCTGCATTTCCTAGAAAAAATAACAAAAAATGACTCTGCTGTATAAGCTGAAGAGTTGTTACACTCCAGGTCTCACAGGTGAAGTGGAACACACCGTACATGTGCAGTTAAGCATTTATAGACATGCTAACCAATATCCAACCAAGCATTTCTGTTAGCCCAGTTGCAATACTACTACTGTTCGTAGTCCAGATTAATTCTGGGAAGTCTCACTAGTACAGTTAAAATAGTTGCACAGAAGAATTTTGCTAGTACCTACCCTCTTCCTCTGGTGCCATGCTCCCCCTTCCAGTGTCCCTCTGGGTGCCATGGGGATTCTTCCATTGGAGGATCCTTTCCTCCTTGTTCTTGGGCACTGCCTGGTTTTATTTTTATATGTTCTTTTAATCCAATCTCTATGTGAACTTGCTCTCAATTGTTCAGTTATCTGTTCTTTCTTTTCTATCTAAACTGGTTTAACAACATTACCCTCCTGTAATGACCACTGTGGTTCGTATTCATAGCCTGGGACCTCTGGTACCATCCCGTTCTTTGATTCTTGTACCTATCATTTTGTTCTAGGATAACAGAAAACACAATCAACAAAAAAAAATAACTACGTGTTGTCACGATAAACTAAAGCCCACCTAAAGCCAACCTGACCACTAGATAATTGCTATCACCACTAAAATCCATCAAAATCATAGAATCATAGAATGGTTTGGGCTGGAAGGGGCCTTAAAGATCAAGTGCTGAGACCCTGCCCTGCCAAACCAGTGCAAATCCTTCAGCCTTTCACTTGAAATGGCAAAAATGGTATTTACTTGGCTGCAGACCAAGTCCTGATTGTGAGGGAGGGCACTGCTCTAGGCAAAGCATTCTGCAGTTGTCCTTTGCAAACATACCAGAACACTACTAGTTATCTCTTCTTTTCATCTAAGTTAAAACCTGTCACAAGCAGAACACTTATGTAAATTAATCACACAGTGATACCGGAGGCAGTGTTTTCCATGTTCCTAAAACGGTATAAAAATGGAATTTATGAGACCAAATTTATGCCAACTTTTTTTTTTTCCCCATTACAGTAAGTGCATCATCCCACATTGTTTAGATTTTTCCAAGCTACTGTTCATAATGACGCTAGGTTTTTTTTCTGATATTCTACTTATCTTTTCCTTTGAAACAAAAAATCTTCAGGGCCAGTCAGGAAGTACGAAAAAAAAGCCCAAGTTTTTGTAACTTATTTTTTGTGTGACTGTGTGTTCTGCAGAATGCAAGCCCTATCTTTATAAAACATTTTGTGAGCTCTGGATGGTAACTTCTGTATGATGGTGTAATATTATTGCATAACACTGTATGTATTCTGTCACTGGTTTTTTTCCCTCTGGGATTTAGTATATTCTGAAAGGTCAGTTCTTTTGGCATAGTCTCAGTTAGGGGAAGCTTAAACTGAACTTAAAAATATTATATTAACTATATAGAATTATATATAAATGGAAATAAATTGAAGAATAAACATATTTTAAATTATATGGGTGCATTCTGTTCTTGAGATATAAGAAAGCAATTGTGTGCAGTGAGAACAATCCATCACTGGAACAACCTCCCTAGGGATGCGGTAGAATCCTCATCACTGGAGGTTTTCAAGGTGTGACTGGACAGGGTGCTAGATAATCTCATCTAGGCTCCCTTTCCCACCAAAGGTTGGACCAGATGCTCTTTGGAGGCCCTTTCCAACCTGGGCTTTTCTGTGGTTCTGTGATTAGTGCATGATTGGACTGCAGGGAAAAATAATTGTTTTCTAATGTTTTCTTTGGCAGTAAATACTGGGGGTGCTTTAACCTAATTTTTGTTGTGATTACTGGAGAATGAAAAAGTCCCATTATGATTTTGCTCTTTAGCTTAGATACCTTACAGGAATAGACAATATATATGTGCTGAAGTTTCAATACCTTAGCCTTTGCTTTGGTAGATGAACTAGCTCTTGAGGGACATCTGAGTCTTGGGCTAAGAGCTCTCTAATGACCGCTACATTCCTGAACTTTCTAAGGTAAAATAAATGAAAAAAAAATCAAAATGCTTCATTTCCAGATGGCCCATTGCTACTGTTGTTTTCATGACCATGACTGGCTTCATGCAATCCTAGTTATCTTGAGGCTTTTGGCATTCCTGTATCTCACCATCCATAGGCAGCTGCAACCCATTGGAACATACTGGTATGGAAGCACAGGGACACGGATCTGAAGTTACTGGCTCAAAATTACCCGAACTAGAACTGGGGCAAATTTATGGATTTACTTCAAAACAAAACAGTACAAAAGTATGTCTCTTTCTTTTCTTATTATTATGGGTTTCTCCCAAGATGACTCATCTCTGATGACAAGCCCCATGTTTTTGCTTGTTCTGTTGCTGCCAGCTGATGGTTGGCCTTTCTCCAGATTCCTTCAGGCACTGCTGTTGGGGACACTCACTGGTCCCAGCCCGTACCAGTGAGCCCCTGGGAGTGCCTGTCCCAAAACCTTCACCTTCTTCTCTGTCCTCCACCTTTCTCTCTTTCCTCCTTTGTCCCCACTCCCCCTTGCTCAGCTATTGTGCCTCCAAAACAAATAAGTTGAGATGATAGGTGCAGAAGGAGCACGTTTCTTTACCCTGGTCACACCTATTGCTCTCCCTACTCGTTCTTCAGCACTCACTTGGCTCAGTTTCTGCCTCTTGTAAGACTCTTTGAACTGCTTTCACAGGAGTGACTACACTTTGTGTAAACAGTCTTGGACAGGCTGGGGTATTCCAAATTGTCTGGCAGCCATAAAAGGAGATAATAAGGGAAGGTAACTATTTGTGCGGTACTAAATGAGTTTTATTCTTCTACAGCTTTAATGCTGCTATCAATAGCCAGGTTAAAGTGTAAGAGACATCCCTAGAGCAGTCCTTCCACACACAACAGGCCTCATGGTGCAAAAGATTATACTGCTTTCCTAACAAGATACACAGTGCTTGCTGTCACAGGAGTCCCAGCTCAGGACATACTGTGCCACAACTGTTTTAAGTGTATAACGAGTTCCAGCCACTGGAAAATAGCTGTGGAATGCTGCTGGTGGCAAACACAGGAGGAAAAAAACTCCTTGTTTTGCAAAGAGTGCCAAAAATTGTGTGTGGATCACTGACAACTGCTTGTACAGTGATTCAGACCTCTTCTTGGAGGGCTGTAAAATGCCTTAATAGACATTCAGGTGGTTTACAAGTATGCTAGTCTATATGATGCTGACACAGGTAAGGTTAAGCAGTCAGGCTTTAAGGGAAAGGAGTAACAGGAATGGATAATAGGCAATAGACAGTAGACAGGAGATGTGTGAAAGGATGTTTTCACAGAATCACAGAATCACAGAATGTCAGGGATTGGAAGGGACCTCGAAAGATCATCCAGTCCAATCCCCCTGCCGGAGCAGGAACACCTAGATGAGATCACACAGGAAGGCGTCCAGGTGGGTCTTGAATGTCTCCAGAGAAGGAGACTCCACACCCTCCCTGGGCAGCCTGTCCCAGTGCTCTGTCACCCTCACTGTAAAGAAGTTCTTTCTCAAATTTAAGCGGAACCTCCTTGTTCCAGCTTACACCCATTGCCCCTTGTCCTATCATTGGTCATCACTGAGAAGAGCCTGGCTCCACCCTCCTCACACTCACCCTTCATATATTTATAAACATTAATCAGGTCCCCCCTCAGCCTCCTCTTCTCCAAGCTAAAGAGGCCCAGCTCCCTCAGCCTTTCCTCATAAGGGAGATGCTCCACTCCCTTCATCATCTTGGTGGCTCTGTGCTGGACTCTCTCAAGCAGTTCCCTGTCCTTCTTGAACTGTGGGGCCCAGAACTGGACACAATATTCCAGATGTGGCCTCACCAGAGCAGAGTAAAGGGGAAGAAGAAGCTAGAAGCCAAATAAAAAATAGGCATGTATGTGCCATTAGTTGTGTTGTGTTATCCTTTATTTATGTGCTTAAGATTCCATTAGAAGTTCTTTTAAAGCTATTATTCTGAAATAGCTGGTTTCTCGGGGACAAGTTTCTTGACCTCAGAAACAAACCAGGGTAAACACAAGTTTGTCACCAGTATTACTACGTCAGTTTGAAGATAGGCTTTTCAAGTTAAGCAAACATCCTGAAATAATCACCTTGATAGAAGCTGCAGCTTCGATACCTCCACGAAACCACACCCACACCACCAACTTTTGCCCTCATAGCTGTAACAGCTGGAGACATCATTTATGGCCCGTGTATTTTTGTTGACTAAGTCCCTTGTGCAGGGCAGTTGTACCAGGAAAAATATGTTTTTCCGTGTATGGTGTCAGGGAGCAGTAAGGGCCAGCTGCTTTCCAAGGGATAGGGTGACATGGGGATCCCCAAAGGACTAGCCAGGGAGGGGCTTTCACCTGTCCCACTGCCCCCAGTGAGGGAACTGGGCAGGCTGGGGGGCAGCCGAGTGAGGCCCCTAGCCCAGGGCATTGGGCAGCTCCATGGGGATGGGCTGAAGCCAGGCTGGGATGTCAGCCTGCAGGTGGGGGTCAGGATCAGGCCCAGTGAGGGGAACCAGGGTCAGACACAACGCCACGATGGCCAAGATCATGGGCTGGGGGGTCCAGGTGAGGCTGGTCAGGGCCCTTAAGGCTGACTGGTGTCCTCAGGACCCTGATGGATGGTGTAGTTTCTTGGGTCCTCGAGGGAGAGACAACAATGCCGATTCACCAGTTCAGGTTGTGTGTCAGGTGCATGTTGTCACTACGAATGATGCAAGGTCTTCAGCTGGGAGCTGAGTCTGCATCCCACCAGATGCTGGTCTCTGGTAAGATGTAGTAGTATCTAACCTGGGCTCATCACTGTGCTCTCAGGAGCTGGGAGATGCTGGCTGCTTGGGAAAGCAAGGGCTGTTGGTTGAGCAGCTTCCTCAAGCTCAGCATGGCCGAGGGCTTGCAACAGACACTGCAACTCTTTCCTGGATGTGTTACGAAGGGTGTTTTTCCCCTCAAAATGAGGTTTTCCCGTAACTGAAAAAGGAGCAAAGCTAAAAAGCATGATCTGTAGTATCACCCTTGTGCCAAGGCCCATCCCTTCTGTGCAATGGATGTACCTCCACCATGAGCTCTGTCTGGGTTCATGCGCGGGTTTGTGTGTGAGTGACAAGGAGTGGAGGGATCTGTTACTCACTCTACCATCCAAAATAAAAGTTTTCCCTTGGAAATGTACCCACACCAACACCTCTCCTCTACAGTTGCAACAGAAGGGGTGTGGGAGCTAGGTAGAAAGGGCTTTATATTTATGCTGCCTTGCTGGACTTTATGAGCACCTCCTCCCAGTGCTACTTCTGCACCATAGCACCCCGAATCATCCAGTACGCCCAACTGCTTTCTGGTCCAAGTGCCTGTGTGGCACTGCCTCCTCAGGTGTCATGGTAGAAGTTTACATTTTAGACTTAAAATAGAATAGAACCATATACAAAATGGATAATCAAGAGAAAATTGTTAAAGCTGCTAAGTAATCTCTGCAAAGTCCCAGGCCTGTTTTAATAATTAATTTAGTATTAGAGTTAAGAACAATGTATCTTTGTTGTAGTGTTTTAGAGATTGAAATTTATTACCTTAATGTCCATAGAAGCTTGAAAACTTTTTCTCTGATTGATCACTGGGATGTGACAAGGAATGTGTTGAGCCAAGTCCTTGGGACAAGGTCATTGGAGGATCTTTTCTTTTAGGTTGGTAGTCTGTGGTGGTCGCAAAAGCAACCTTCCGACTCATTTCAAGGCCTAATGAGCATGCAAAGAGATGTGGTTTTATTATTGTGGTGGGTTGACCTTGGCTGGATGCCAGATGCCCACCAAAGCCCACTCTATCACCCCCTTCCTCAGCAGGATGGGGAGGGAAGAAAATAAGAGGGAACAAAAACCCCAAACTCGTGGGTTGAGACAAAAGGCAATTTAGTAGAAACAAAGCAAAGCTGTGTGCACAGAAGCAAAAGAACAAAATATTTATTCCCTACTTCCCATCAACAGGAGATGTTTGGCCACTTCCCAGGAAGCAGGACTTCGGTGTGCGTAGCGGTTACCCCAGAGGACAAACGTAAATGAGTGCCCTCCCTTTCCCCTCTGTTCTCCTTGCTTTTATCCTGAGCAGACATCATATGGATGGAATATCCCTTTGGTCAGTTTGGGTCAGCTGTCCTGGCTGTGTCCCCTCCCAAGACCTTCCCCAGCCCCAGCCTACTGTTGGAGTGACAGCCCTGATGGTGTGCGAGCTCTGCTCAGCAGTGACCAAAACACTGCGGTGTGATCAACACCTTTCTAGCTACTCATACAAAACACAGCACTCTGAGGGCTGCTGTGGGGAAAATTAACTCCATCTCAGCCAGACCCAATACAATGATAATGATTTCTGAGAATTGCTTTGAATATGCATGATTACTCTGGGAAATATAATTAATATATATGGTTTTGTGTAATATAAACTTTACTTCAGGTGCCATGGGGCATGCACAATACATGGAGTGATCCCCCATGCATCTGGCATCATAAAAAAGAATGTCTGCTTGTTCAGACTACATTGATGTTAATTAAGTTTATTCCCTATTTCAGTGACAGAGGTGGGTCCACTTTCTTCCAGTTTCTGTTTCTTCTCCACTGGTTTAGAATCAGGAAACACAATAACTTGCAGACTCCGTAATTCACTGGCAATGTGTGCACGTGGCAGGGACTCAGCTTCTGGAAGTATTTCACTCTGTGTGAGAAGGAAACGCCCCACTGCACATCGACGAAAGGATCATTACAAGCTGCCAAGTTTCATTTTTACAGCTGAGTTTTTAAAAAAAAAAAAAATTAAGTTTCGTTTTCTGTCTGGTGACTGGTTTGACAAACACACTCATGGCTTGTAAACAGACGTGGCAAATGTTTAGGTCAGAGTCCCTTCTAAGCCATCAGTCACTTGTTCCTCCCAACATTAATATTCTTAATGTTTAAGAATTCTTAATCAATTCTATTGATCCAGAGAAGCGCTTTCACCTGAATAACTGCAAAAATCCCACCTGTGGACTTTGATTTCTTTAAGTCACTTAGCAAACAAGACGACGGGGCGGGAGGAGGGGGGTAACGTGCAGTTTTCCCACCTCCTAGCCGTGCAGCCCCAAAATGACAATTGTGGCTGTAGTTTTGACTGCTTTTTAAAAAAGCAGTTTTGCCCCATTATTTGGATGCACTCCACTTGGGGTGAAATGATAAAAAAACCACCCACCCTAAGGCTGGCATCGCTCCATTTCTCCAGTCCCTGAGTGGGTACCAGGGTGATTTATGTGAACCCTCGGCGCAGAAGATGGATGATGAGGAGAAAATCATTTTTATAGGAGAAAGATGGTGCAGGCAGTAAAACTTGACAAGAAAAACCCGATTAAAAATGTGGTTCCCAGAAACGTGAATTATTGATCAGTCTCTTGTAACGTATTAATCTTTGGTTTATTGATCCGCTTTTCCCGGTGTGAAAAGACAATGGGGAATGATGAATTAGGGAACAATTAAGTCGCAACAGGCGAAGCCTTGGCTCCCCCAGTGTCCCTCACATCTTGGAAAAGCAAAGCAGCAGCTGCTGCCTCTGAGGAAGGGGCTGGTTTGAGACATCCCCGGTGACAGCAACGCGCCTCAAGATGAGGCTGGACGAACCCTGATTCTACACTGCTACGTCATTTTAAAGAAACACCATTTCGACGCCTGCAGCGGGAGGACACGAAGGGACCCGGCCGGTTCCTGAGGGTGCCGTGAGGACATGGCGCCCGCCGCCCTCACCGCCGGCCTCGGTTTCGATTCCTGAGGTGACGCGCGCGGCGGGGGCGGGGCGAGGGGCGGGGCGCGGGGAGACCGTGTTTAGGGGCGGTGGAGGGCGCGCGCCCCCCGGGTCCTCGGCGCGTGCAGCGGCGGGGCAGGTAAATGCGCACTCGCAGCGACACCCTCCCACCCCCACTCTCCGCCCCGCAAAGCTGCTGCCTTTGCGGCCCCTCCGTGCGGGGTTTAGGGGGAGGGCGGCTGCCCGCCCCGCTCTGCCCGCACGGTGCGTGCATTGCACCGCGCTGGGAGCCGCTGCCCCTTCCGGGTGGTCCCCCTCCGCTGTGGAGCTGGCGTGGGCTTTCCCGTGCCGTCACTGCAGCGGGAAGTGCGGGCAGTTCAGGAGCGGGGCCGTGCGTCCCCCGTGAGGAGAGCGCGGGTGCGGGGCTTTGCGGGGCGGGCAGGCAGGCTGCCGCGGGGGGATGCGTGCGGGGCGGGCGGGCAGGCAGACGCGGGGCGATGTGTGCGGGGCGGGCGGCCAGGCAGGCAGGCAGATGCGGGGCGATGCTTGCGGGGCGATGCGTGCGGGGTGGGCGGGCAGTCTGCCAGAGGGGGATGCGTGCGGGGGGGCTCGAAGGGACGAGTGGATTCGTGCCGCTGCCGAGATTGAGGGAGCGGGGCCTGGCCTGGTACAGCCGGCGCGGGGGAGCTGGGGTGATGTGTCGGTGGTTGCCGAGAAGAACGAGAACTCCTCGGCGCAGCCCTGAGCCCAGCGCTGTCTTCTGTGGGTTTTGGATCCTTTCCCTGAAAAGCAGAACTCTTGTGCGAGGTCGTGGAGTGGTCACTTGACAAGACAGGCTTTTCCGCTTGAAAAGGAGTTTGGGTACAGGGTGCACTTCAGAAGAAAAAAAAAAAAAAAAGGCAAAAAGATCTTTCATTAATCTTTGGCGGTTTTTTGCCCAATTTACAGAAAATCAGGTTGGCAGAGTGGGCTTATTGCGAGTGGGAGGAGGCTTTGCTTTCCCATGAAAACGTGCAAAAGGGAGCGTTTCCTACCATCGTGCAGTTAAAGTTGTCAAGCCTTGGCTGTGAACTGCAGGCAGGCTTGAAAACCTTTGCTGTCAGGGGAATCTTGTTGGTTTGGTTCGTTTGCTTTGGTTTCTTTTCATTCCAGATGCTCTATCAGTCTTGAGTGAATCTATACAAAGGAAATACTGAGGTTGTTTGTTGCCTTTGCTTTCTTACCCGGTCAGCTCTGTTTGATGACAGGAACATTGCTGGGCTGAGCAAACAACTGCAGCAGTGTAAACACCTCCCTCTTCAACTCAGTGAGGTCTTGTATGGCTCAGCTAGGCTAAGGATTTTAAGATTGTTGTTGTTTTGGACGATAGGAAGTAGGATTAACCATTTATGCTGTTTTTCAAGGTTTTGGTGTGTTTTTGTTTCGTGAGTCAGTAATGACAGCGTGTAGATAGAACACTGAACGTGTTTTTGCGTCAGTTTTGGTGTGTACAAAATGGGAGTGCAAGCCCTGTCTTAGTTTACTGAAAATCATAAGTGTGTATACACAGAGTTTTTATTGAAAATACAACTCTGTGCTTGCCTTAACCATATGTTCTTTTAGGTGTAACTTGTTACTGATAAGTTACAAAGCGGAGAGAATAATTTGAAACTGAAAGCAAAAAAAACAAAACTGTTTTGTTTCATTTAGCAAAACAGGATGTGCTGGGAAATAAGGCCAAACCTGTCAGTGATGCAGGCTGTGAAGCAGCTGTCAATAAAAGCTAGTCTGCAGGTACTTCAGCTTGCAAAGAAAGGAGGAAGGATGTTCTGAGATACCACCTTAAATTCGGGATGGTGTGTCATGGCCTTGCATGAGGACCTTTGTCACCAAATTAATCAGCAACGCGTTGAGGTCTTGCCGATAAACTGAGAGCGCTGAGATTTTTTTTTTTGTCTTTGAGTAGTGTTATTTTTCCTTGTAATTTTTCTAGCAGGCTTCCCAAAATGAGGTGTAATTTCAGTGACATGAAGATACATTATGGACAGGCTCAGGACATCCACGAGCAGTGTGTAGGAGCCCATCTGTCAGGTTTCTGTTGCCCTGTTCATGGATGCAAAACTCTGGTTTCACAGAGAGCTCTCAGGGAATAAAGCAGGTACAGAGCTGGTGTCCTGGGGTACTTGCACCCATCTTGTTCCATGGAAAGTGTTGTCTTGTTCGTGGTGATTTCCATTTCCTTCCTGTGTTGCTTCCTGGCCTAGTACCTTTCCTGTGTGCAAGTCAACCACAAATCCCTACTCCAGAGGATTTATTTGTAACATTTTAATAGGGTCCTTGTCTTGAGGTTTTGCTTGGATTCCTGTGAGTCAGCAAGGCTGGCCCAGTACTTCTGACTGGGTTTGGGTCCTGTTTCTGTGGTCTTGTTTGCTGATCATGCACATGAAGAGGAACTGAGCTGCTGAGCAGTGTCAGCTACGTGGGTTTGGCGTGTGGTTAGCTGGAGGCGTCAGGCAGCTGCGCTTCGTTATTGATAATAATTGCTTTATAACAGTTTGCATAAATAGAAACCAATGTACAGTGGTCAGCTGGAGAAGGAGCAGCCTGGGAGGTTGTTCAGGCCAACCCTGCCCAGAGCTTGAGTTTTCTTGTGTCTCTCTTCCACTTGCTCCCCTTCTTTCACCCAGACCGTGCAGACATCTCTTCCTTATCTGGTTTGTACATAACGTTTGAGGTTTTAACAGGCCATTGACAAGTCTCTGCTAATCGTATCCTGGGGTGCATTTGCCAAATGTTGATAAGGATGTGTCTCTTGTTTCTGAAAAAGTCTGTGCCCTACAAGCATCGATTTATACTACACAGCACGTTTCCAGGGGAAAGCTTGGTATGAAATAAAGAGTCGACTGGGACGTGTTGTCTCACTTGGTGTACCAGCAGCCCTTTAATATCTCTTGAAAGCACAACCAGAACTGAGAAGTTTCACAGCTGACTTTCAAAATACAGACGTAGTACTTGCACACTAGACCCAGTGCAGGTACAAATCCCGTCTCAAGCGCTGGCAGGATGCACTGATTCACCGTGGTACCGCGCTGGTGGAGCTACGAAAAGGTAGACTGAGTTCTCCTAGTACTAGTTTTGGGTGAACACTGAGGAGCAAAGGGTATCTGGAGAAGCAAAACTCTAAGTTATATTTAGAGTTGTTTGTTTCCAGTTACGAAGATTGTGTTGAGGGTCTCCAGTTCAGACCCTGATAAAGTTGTCACTCCTTTCATTTTCCTAGAAAATTGGTTTTCCTCCCTTTTCCTGGGACTGCCCTCACTTTCACATACATCTATACCAGAACATAGTGAAGGTGTCATTTGGAAGACTTATATCTGGTGTCCCTTTGCTGGGTCATGGCAGGACTGCCTGGACATGGTGCTAGTGGTGAGCACATGGCTGGAGCCCCTCTGATGTATCAGGTTGGGGTGATACAGCAATTCCTTCTTGGTGGCACCATGCTTTGGAGCCAGCATGCTTTTGTTGGGCAGGAGGTAATGAGAAACCAGAGGTTTCCTGGTGGGGAAACAGGAATTATTAGAATGCTGATGAAATGTATTTAGTTGTCACTCAGCCACAGTTTAGATGTGGTGTTGGGCTTAGTTGTCACTCAGCCACAGTTTAGATGTGGTGTTGTGCTTAGTTGTCACTCAACCACACTTTAGGTGTGTTGTTGGGCTTAGTTGTCACTCAACCACACTTTAGGTGTGTTGTTGGGCTTTTTCTCTCCCTACTTATTGCTGGTTGGTAATGTCTGCCTGTTAACTTCAGGGGGAAGAATGAAAGGCTATTTATTCCTCTGCTTAATAGGAATGAGGAATACACAGTCTTTAGAAGTTAGATTTCCTAGAAATAGGAGTATGCTCATTTTTAATCACTATTTGAATGCAGATGCAGAGCTCCCCAGACTGCTATACTTCATTTGTTGCTGATATTATGGAAAGCTACTGTGCCTCAAGAATAAAAACAGTATTCTACCAGCAAGGAATGCCATAGGCACAGAACCTCAAAATTTAACTTTCAGTATTGTAGTGGTTTAATCTCAGTTGGCAACTAAGCACCACACAGATGCTCAGTCACTCCCTGTCCTGTGGGCTGAAGGAGAGAATCAGGGAAAAAAAGGTAAAACTCATGGGCTGAGATAAAGACAATTTAATAGGACAGAAGAGGAAGGGAAAATCATAATAATATACAAAAGTGATGCACCATTCAACTGCTCACCACCTGCTGGTTGATGCTCAGCCAGTCCCTGAGCAGCCACCACTACCCCGCAGCCAACTCCCCCCCAGTTTTATTGTTCAGCATGACATCATACAGTATGGCATATCCCTTTGGTGAGCTGGGGTCAGCGTCCTAGCTGTGTCTCCTCCCAACTTCTTGTGTATCCCCAGCCTCCTCACTGGCAGGGTAGGATGAGGAGTTGAAAAGTACTTGACTTAGTGTAAACACTGCTTGGCAACAACAAAACATGAGTGTGTTATCAACATTCTTCTCATCCTAAATCCAAAACATAGAATTATACCAGCTACTAGGAAGAAAATTAACTCTATGCCAGCTGAAACCAGGACATGTATCAACAACAATTAAAAGCGTAGCTGTGTAGACCTTCCCCTTTTTCTCTGTGAGTAGGCTGTCACATAGTTTCTCTTTTAAAATGTGTAAGCCAGATGCAGAGAGAACAAACTAACTGCTTGGGTTCAGATTTATAGAGTTTTGCCAACATCAGATGTTCAGAAAGCACAAGCTGGCCTCTTGAGACTGATGGCTGGCATAAGGAACACCACATTTTTCAAGAATGACAGATGAGTGCTCTGGGCAGTCTCTGTTTGTGTTTTCAAGTTTATCTGCTGAAGGGAGAGGAATGCAAACTTAGTCTTGTAAATCTCCCAAAACTGCTGAGCTTCTGAGGACACTCTGACTGAGGCAGTTCAGTGGGACACTGACCATTACAATAATGTGAGAGTTGGCAACATGTGAAGTAAATGGGAATTTTGCCTGCTGGCAGCAATAGGGGTCGGCACCAGTTGTTTCTGACTTAACTGCATAATCTTTTGGTTTAATTCTTTTAGTAGAAATTAGGGTGCTTTATTTTGCTGTCATGGTCATGCTGGTGGCTTCAGGAGCTATAAAAAAGTGAACAGAGTGGACCACCTTGTCTGGTTTTATCTGTTTTTTGGGGTTTTTTTCTCTTTGAAGGACAAGATCTCGACAGTGATTTGGGTTTCCCAGACCTTAGGGTGTCCACACACATTTATGTGTTTCATAGACTTTATAGCTTAGGAGAAGTCCCCACTTTATGAGGAGAACTTGTCTTACTCTGCTGTGTCTGGCTGGGGTGGAGTTAATTTTCTTCATAGTAGCTGGTATGGTCTTGTATTTTAAATTTATGACCAAAACAATGCTGATAACACACTAACATTTAGGCTGTTGCTGAGCAGTGTTTGTGTAATGTTGGGGTCTTCTCTGTTTTTCACTCTGTCCACCCTAATTAATAGATTGGGGGTGTGCAAGAGGTTGGGAGGGAACCCAACTGAGTAGCATCACTCAGCAATAAAAAGGGAGAGGAGGGCGCTTAGGGAGATTAACCATCCCTAGCTCAGGAACTGGCTGGGCATCAGTCTGTGTGTGAGAGCTGGTGAATGATTGCCATTGCATCACTTGTTTTGTTTTCTTTTTTTTGCTTCTCTTTTACTCATTAAACAGTTTTTTGTCTTGACCCACAAGTTTTCTTGCTTTTACTCTTCCTTTCCTCTTACCCTATCCCATTGGGAATGGGGGGGAAGTGAGCACTTAGCTGCCCACAGCACTCACCACAACAAAACCTTTCATTAGTTGTCCTCAGGTGCAGTTGTGAGCTTTACCTGTGCCAGTTAAGCCAGAGTAATAGACAACATTTTATATATATATATATTTTTTTTTAATGCTTGCCACGCTCAGTAGACTTTATATAATAGATCTTCAGTTATTAGTGTGCTGGGTCTGAGTTAAAATTGTTTATGCTTCAGGAAGATGTTAGGCAGTAGCAAGACATGTTGTGCTGGTCAGCACAGTGATTCTTTTGGATCATTAACTTGGATGTCAGATTTGCATGGCTGTGTATCTCTTGGGTGTAGTTGCTAAAGCCTGCGTGTCGTGGATAGAGTCACAGTGAGTTATGTGCTCCGCTTGTGGGAGAGATGTAACAATATATATTTATAGATATAAAATAGTGAATTAACAAAGTTCAAAGGTTAATGTGACATTCATTTAACAAGATTCAATGGTGAATTTCACTTGGTTATTTACTGCATATAGGACAGGGTCAGACAAAACTGTCAGGGAGACCCTCCTGTTGTGTCACAAAGTTTGGAAAGAACTCCCTTGCTGTCTAAACTCCTCCTCAGTGAGGAGTCTAGGTGCAGCTAGATCCAATCCTAGTCCCAGACTTAGTTAATGGTTTGTATCTAAAGGTTTATATACATGCACAATTAAGCCTTTGTATCACTTAACTAAGATTTTGCAGTTTAGCATGCTATTAGTCACTTACTGAGCATCTGTTGTGCGAGGAATCTCTCAACCTTGAGGAGTAATCTTGAGAGATGTCCGTACTCAAGGGGAGATCTTGGTGTGCAGCCCACCGTTGTTTCAGGAGAGCTCAGTGGGCACTGGGCTGTCCACTATTTATGGAGTAAGATGATTGACCTATAGTCATATTTGTGTACTAGCTGTGTTTTGGTCAGTGCACACTCAGCAAGCCCCTCGCTGTTGGAGCAAGTTACAACACACTAGCCAAGGGCTGGCTTGTGTTATCCACCTCCCTCAAGCCAGATGCAGCTATCATGAGCAGATAGCATCCATGGTGGTCACCACTGGTGGTTATCCCTTGAACAGGGTTCAGGTTGGGGGGGCCAGGGGGAGCACAGTGTCACACTGCAGCAGACTTCTCAGTAATTTAAATGACTGGGAAACTCCAGTGCTGGAAAAGGATGTGAATTTGTGTTCCACTGGAAATCCCTCCTGAGCGGGGAGGGAATGCCACATCCTGATCTGAAACAGGGAGCTCAGTTCCAAAAGTTCTCAGCAGAGGACACATTTGAAAGTCCTTTTAAAATATATGTTGTAATTGGAGGTCTTTTGCTGTATTGTGAGGAAAAAGAATCCTTTAAACATCTTGTAAATATGTTTTATTTGCAATTATACTTCAAGTAGATTCCAAAGTGTCCTGGGTTTGGCTGGGATAGAGTTAATTTTCACAAGAAGCTGGGAGGGGGCACAGCCAGGACATCTGAACTGAGCTAGCCAAGGGAATATTCCATACCATACAGCATCATGCTCAGTATATCACTCTGAGCTGGCCAGGGGAAGGAGGGATCATGGGAACGGGCTGGGCATTGGATTCCAGGTAGTGAGCAACTGCATTGTCCATCACTGGCTTCATATCTTCTTTTCTTAATATTATTTTATTATTATTATTATTATTTCTTCTCTACTTGTGTTGTCCTATTAAACTGTCCTTATCTCAACCCACAGGTTTTACCTTTTTCTTCCAATTCTCCTCCCCATCCCACTGGGGTGGGGGAGGAGTGAGCGAGTGACTGTGTGGTGCTTAGTTTGCCAGCTGGGCCTAAACCACAACACAAGGAAAAGTAAGGTAAATATAATCCTGGGTCAAAATTTCACCCTGAGTAGAAGCATAGTCTTCTTAAACAAACAAACAATGACAACCAAAAAAAAGAAAAAGAGCGATGATTTAGAAAGCCACAGGTTCATATATATTCATACATGAAGCAGCTCCTGTGTAGCAGAGCTCTTTTGTTATTGCTCTTGGTGAAAATAATTTATCTTTCTGATGCTAAAAAGTTGAAAGCTGAAAGAATTGTGAAAATAGGAGATAGAACCATCTTTTAGCACTTGCTTTTTATTCTTTGCACTGTTGCTCTATTATTGTTTTTCCTTTTCTTTACCTCAGTAGTGCTCATACTGTGCAGTGTGAAAAAGTCTGGCATGTGCTATGAGTACACTTGATTCGTGGTCTGGATAAGTAGTATTTTTAAAATACATACTGTATGCACATTAAAAGTATGCAAATGTACTGTATGCAAATTAAAAGTAATTTAATTTGCCTAGGGTAGATGTCGTAATGACTCTCTAGTGTGACTGGTCAACGTACCTCTCTTGTATAGATGGGACCTTTTTTTTTTCTTCAGTTTAGTTTGTAGCCAGGGATTTCAGCTGTTCTTGTTGCTCCCCTGGAATTACCCAGGTGATGTTTGGATTGCAAACATCATCATCACAGAGTGTTTATTTGTTTAATTTAATAAGATATAACTTCTGACAGGCCCTTTTCTCAGCCAGCATGAAGCAGTCTGGATCTGAGTTTGGTGATTGCACCTGGTTCTTCTGCTGCTGCCTCTTCCAGGTTGTGGGCTGCTGCTCCCCTGTCCACTTGGTGCAGATGTCATCCTGCCAAGCACCTCTGGTGCCTGGATAAATGAGAGAAGCACAGTGCCATCCGTAGAGTGCCTCTTCTTACCTCTGTGCTCCCAGTACCGTCCTGATTCTCAACCTTTCAGGGTCATTGGCAGGAGTACTGTGGAGAAAATAAATTCGTAGTATTTCTTGGTTTATCTGTAGGTTCATATACTTTAAAATATCTGGTTTGCTCTGTGGTGGAGAGATCTTGCAGATTATGTCAGCAGGTTGTGAAGTTACAGATTATTGCTGGTTTTGTTCCAGGCCTGCTAATACCTGGATAATAAGTTAATCTGTGCATTCCTTTTTGGTGAATTAATCTTATTTAATAGTAGTGAAAATCTGTGAGATTCCTACAGGTTTTTGCAGGTAATGGAAATGGCTTTTAATTGTAAAATCCATCTGTGAAGAATGATTCTATGTAAGGCATTAGTATTGAATTTTTCTCGTCTGTGACTTTGATGTGCTGTTTCTCAACATATATGTAGCTGGTTTTCCTCTTATGTTTGTTTTCTTTGTCTAGCTGCTTGACCATGCAACTAGTTTTATGCAATGAACCTGATTTTACAATTTTAACAATGAAATATTTTTTCAACCAGTTGCAGTTGATGCCTGTTTCAACCTTGGTTTTCTTTGGGTGTTTGCTATGTTCATTTTAATAACTGTTTTAAATCTGATTCAAGATCCTCATGCACTATTAATATAGTGACATTACAGTATTTTCATGCAGTAATCAAGTTTCAGTGCAGTTCTGTATACATTGGATTATTGAATGTCTAACCAGAGAGGCTGGACAAAAAAAGTCATAGATAAATCAAGGCCAGGTTGGATGAGGCATTGAGCAACCTGGTCTAGTGGAAGGTGTCCCTGCTGATGGCAGGGGGGGTGGAACTGGATGAGCTTTAAGGTCCCTTCCAACCCAAACCATTCTATGAAATAAATAGCAAGTAAATGTTGAATTGAGATGTATAACTTTACATATTTCTTAAGCATATGAACTCTGTTTACTTGGATATTTCCTCCTGCATTTAGTGTGTGTGCACAGATTTAAATAATTTGGAATCTTAATTAAAAAAATATGGTTTAAGACTCGAGGAGAAAAACTTGAAAAAAATGCATACCAGTGGTAGATCTGGTTAGCTGAGGTTGATTAAAAAAAATGGATGAGAAGTTGAGGCATGAACAGCAAAGATGAGGCTGTGACCTGAGTTGTATTTCACTATTCCAACTGCAGCAAACAAAAAAGATGTGCTTTTTGTCCTCCTTTTCAAGTATGCAAAAACTAAGGTGAAAATTTTAAGTAGATTTTGGGGAAAGAACTGTCTCATAAATCAATACTTTCATTTGATTATTTTTTTTTTCCTTTTAATTAGCATGGATGCCATGGAATATGCACAGCTTATGAGAAGAGCTGGGAACCAGGATTTTAAAAATGGGAATTACTCTTTAGCCATCAGAAAGTATGATCAAGCTCTACATACACTCAGTTATGTAATGCAATGGGTCCCGTAAGTATTCTTGAATTACAAGATGTAAACTAAGTCTCAAATTTGTAAAGTACTACAGTTAACTCAAAACTCTTATTTCTTGCCCTGACACCTGTTTTTCTTGTACTTTTCATCACACTCTTTAGTGTACTAGTTTTATGATTAAAGAGGAAGTGCTGTTCCTGACATATGTGGGAGATTAGTTAGTGACTGAATATTTTTTTATATGTATCAATTATAAATTAGTGTAATTAAAGATAAAATTAAATTCCCCCAAATTAATTGATTTCTGTTAAATTACTGCTGTTTCCTAGCTGACTTGCTGTGGATTAATCTTGCTGTAATTTTGCTGTGTACTAGTCATGTCCATGGCCTGTTGTTCTCTGGGTCGTGTGATTATCTTTAGAATTATTCAAGCAAGTTACTTGTTATTGTTACTTGGTCCCTCGTAGTATTCTGAGATTTGTTAAATCTGAGAATTTAGAACAGAAGAGTTCTTTGGATATTTCTTTCCAAGTGTTAAGTGGTTGTTTTCATCAGTTAACATCAGTTGCTAATGTCATTAATGATTGAATATTTGAGTATTATGCTAGCTATTAAATATTCATTACTAACGTGTATTAGCACTGCTGTTAACCCTGTTTAACACCAATCATTGATTTATTTTGACTATTAGCCATTTAAATTAAGTAGCAAAATAAGTGTGGAGCATATGCAGGGCGTAAAATTGAGCGAGGATGGAGCTGAGTAGGCTGGTTATACAATAAAATGTGTTTAGGTTGTTTTTTTTCATGACCAAAATGCATTTAGCATTCTTTCCATCTAGCAGCTTTCTTTGTGTGTCTTGTTTCCTTCTGTTCTTAGCCATTGGCTTTCACTGAACAATATCTAGGTGTGTCAAGATGATCTAAATTCTTTCTAAATGCTCATACTGTGTTATTCCAGTGGGTTGACTTTCTGCTTCAGAAGAGACTGGGGTATCACTAAGGTATCATTTAGGATGTCACTAAGATTTTATAACTAATGTTCAAGTGATCTTTATTTTCTACAACTCAATTTTTACCTTTAATTTTGTTAGGTGGGTGATATGTGGACTTTTTTCTTTTTTTTTTCTTGTTGCTAACTGTAAAGTATGATGCATCCTTTTTCAAGCAAATAAACAGATATTCTAAAAATGTATTTGTAGGTGTGCCAGGGATATAGCTGTGTTACACTGCAACAAATCAACTGCCTTGTACTCTCTTGGCAAATGGACAGAAGCCGTGTTTGCAGCCTACCAGAGCTTACAATGTGATCCACAGTATGTTAAGGTATTCAGATGTTTGAACAGTTTTTGCATGCCTTACTACTTACAGCATGTGTCCATATCTGCTTTTTATTGTGTTTTGGTTTTGAGGTGTGATAAGCTAATACAGCATAAAATTTGAGAATCAATGTCTGACTCTGTATGTGAGCATCAGAATTACTGCTGTAAGAGTAATTTTAATAAAATGAAGCAGCTCTTTTGCACCAGGAAATGCTGGTTCTTCCTGGGTCTCAATAAGAGAGGCACCAATGTTTTCAAGAAGGATAGCTGTTTTATTAGTATCTCCGACAATGTGATAGTAGGTAAAAAATATGTTACCCTTGTGATGCTGAGATGTGGGGATGTCAGGCCATGGCATGCTGTGCAGATCATGTCTGTGGTGAAGTTCACCAGCTCTGTGTTCACTTGCAGTCTTACAGGACCTGGTTCCTGGTACAGATCCATTAGTCACTGACAGCAGTCGGGTCTGGGATGGGGACTTAGCTTTGAAGACCCCTTTGGGTAGTGTGCCCCTAATATTCTTTATGTGTTGATAAGCCTACAGTTCCTGGGAACAGTGGTGATCAAGATTATATTGTATTTCCAGCGGGCAGAACAATGCCTGACTCCCACACTTGTGTTTAAGAACACATTGACTCAAATTCTCATCTGTTAGGAATAAGTAGTGGTTGTACAGTATTTATGATAATGGAGGCATACACTTGGATTGGCTTTTTTGTACAATAAATAGTCTGGACCAACAACTGCAGACTCCCAGAGCCTTTAGTAGAAGGTATTTAACTTAGGTGTGCTAAAATTGCATGCAAATATCAATTGAACTTGTGCTGTCTTGCAGCATGCCAGTTACCTGGTTTGAACAACTGGACTCCACTGTGCCTCTGAGCCAGTAAAATGCAGTTCAGTGGTGAATATAAACACATTCAGGTGCCATTGGCTGAAGAATATATGCATTGTGGTAAATACTGCAAAATGCAGTGATGTGGAGACATAAACGTGTATTTTGGACCTTGTGACAAAAAAAAGTCCTGTCCAGAGAGGGTTAAAATATATTTGATAACAATATGTCTTTCATCCTGTAGTTATTTTCCAAGTTTTGTATTCCAGGATTTATCACTCTTTCATAGTATCTGTGGTGACATCAGTAGCATATTGTGAATTTCAGAGGATGTTCATTGCAGTTTTTTTGGATCTGTATGTAAGAAGCTGTAAAAATAGTTCTATGTATCATTTTTATAGCATAATTAGAGAATTTAGGAAAAAATGGTAACATTTTGTTTTATAGTAAAGATCTATGAATATTTTCCCAACAATGGTCTTTTTTGTTCTCCTTTTTTCCTCAGGCTTATTACCGAGCTGGCCACTCATTTATCATGTTATCAAACCCTTACGAGGCGATTGGTATGTTTCATAAAGGTTTGATGCTCCTGAATGCTTCTGCAGATCGAACTCAAGTTGCTGATTTTATAGCAGGAATCTTCACAAGTGTCAATGGTAAACTCAAATTAAGAGCTTAATTTTTCTATGAGCCTTTCAGTAGTGATTAAAACACAAATCCTTGGTAGGGTGTCCTTCGTGAGGTCATTCATTTGGTCCTTTAGTGCCACAGGGCTGTTTGAGGGTTATGAATATGCTTGAGTGGCCTCATCAAAAGGATGTGGTGAACTTGGTCCAATTTGTATACAGCAGATGCCAACAGTCCCAAAACACTGTGCAGGGGAGTGTGTTGTCTCACAAGAACATGTCAATTGTGGAATAGTTAGAAAAGTTCAAAATTCAGAGTCAGGGAGATGAGGTTGGAGATTTGGAGCTCCAGACCCCTAAGGCTTTAGCAGCTTTTGTCCAAACCACTCTGTTTTTCATTTAACTAGGTAGCTTTGAAAATAATTAGAAGATACTCAACTTAAATTTGAGTTTACAATGCAGTGTGTTCCAGTGTGGGGGACTTTCCCTCAGCTAGTAATGAGCAGCAATGAAAAGAGGGAATTGGGCTTTTTTTGTGGCATTGTGTGGGTTTTTTGAGTGATGTCCACCCCATGTCTCCCTGCCCTCTCCCCAGTCTTTCCTCCTCTACTTGCTTTTTTTGTCTGGTTCACAGGTTTTTGTCTGATGGAACCTGCAGGCATGCCAGGAGATTTAGGGTTGTGCTCTTGCTGCATTTACTTGAACTTGCAGTCCCATATTAAGGACCTTGATTAGCTTTAGCAGCATCTATAGCTGGGCTCACGCACAAGTGGAAGAGCCACCATGAGGTTTACAATGTCTTGGGGCTTAGAGGTGTTTCTTGAGGGCAGGGATTAATTTTTTTCCCCATGAAAACTGTTGACTGATGACAAGGTGCTGTATCATTTGGGTGGCCAGGAATATTTAAGCCCTGATTTGGCATTTTCCTGGGTATTAATTAGTGCTAAAATTGTCACTGTGCAGTGGTTTAGTTCAAGCCCCAGCTTTAAAAGTGGTGTGTATGCTAAATAGCTTTCTCAATTGCTTATTCTTGCAGATAAACGAGACGTTCCACCAAATTTTCACCTTGCCTACGATTATATTTTCAGTGCAAGGTTTGATGCACTAATTTGGCAAGCGGTGATAGAAAGGTTGGCCCAGAGGGGGAAGTGGCGGGTAAGTCTGTTGCTGCGTGGGTGCTCATGTCTTACCTCTACAAGGTAAGCTCCTGTTAACCTTTAAAATCCAAAACAATGGATATCTATTGTTCTGTGCTTCAAATGTCTGGATTTTTAAGACTTGAAAAATACTTTGTGATAAATATTTTCTGAAATTCCATTTGTGGGGAGCTGGATCAAAGGCCTTGCAGAAGTCCAGGTAGATGACATCTGTAGTTCTTCCCTTGTCCTCTGGTGCAGCTGGGTGGGTTTTCAAGGAGCAAGGTAAAGTTTTTAGGGAAATTGAGAAAACAGAAAAAGATACAGTATACATTTCTTGCTTTCTGCTTAGGATGTTGATGTAGCTGGGGACTCTCATCCCCATGACTGTAAAGGTGTGTTCTTAAAGCAAAGGGTCACTTCCAAGGTGTATTGGAGAGACTTTTAGGGCCTGACCTTTCTACATGGTTTTTATTTCTGAGGAGACTTTCATTGGTCATATTTTTCCTGCAGTCCATTGTATATTACATTAATTAATTTGAAAAATGGAACAGGAGATTCAGTAATCTGTTATGATCTTAAAAAAAAATCTGAAATGTTGTTAGCCCTCGTTTGCTTCCCTGCAAGATCCAATGAGGCAGTGAAAAACAAAGTTTCTAAGTGTGCTTATAAGCTCACTAATGGTTTGTTTTGTTTTCTAGTCTTGTCTGTTGTTGTTGTCTCAGAAGAAAGAGTTGCCCAGCAATCTCAGAGTCAACCAGTTGTCACTGAGGAATCTCTTTGAGGTAAAGCAGCATTTTTTTTTTTCTTGTGTCTATTTATTTTCTTTCTGTTCACTTTAATGAGAGATTTTCCATCTTGTGTGCAAGGCTAAAACAGATCAAATAAAAATAAAATGGAAAATAATATATAGACTTTGTATGTTAAGTCATCTGTTTGGTCTCTTTTAATTTTCAAATTAAAAAAATCCTTAATTTGCATAATTTCTCTCTATAATTTAATACTTCCTTTAATTTCATCAAAAGAAGACATCTTCCTCTCAAATACAGCAAGCTATTCAGGTCAGACTTGTAACCTGACAATTTAATGCTGAAAAATGTCTGACATCAGTTAAGTTGGATATATTTTCCAACCAGAAGAACTTATGACATACATGGAATAGGGTATTTCTGTACTTTGCTAGCCTGTCTCTGGACTGCTTTACAGTGCCAGGTATGATTATAGGGAGTTGAGCTGAGTGCAGTGTTGGAGTTTTTCCCTCCCTCAATGCCCCAGATTTTTGGTAGATTGCTTTATACCTAGGCAGCAACTGTTAAACTTTCTCCCTAAAGGCTTTGCAAATGACTTGGAGGATTTTATCAATATGAAACCATGTAGTTGTAGACCAAGTAGCCACAGTTCCTAATGCCTTTCACTGAGATGGTGGCATCTGCAGACAGCAGAATTTGATCTTCATGTTGCTCTTCTGAAATTTGCTCTTTTTTTTTATCTTGTGATTCCTCATATTCTTGCAGCATTTGGGAACCTCCAAAGATTTCTGTGCTGGTAGGATAAAATAAAATCTTCCAGCTGTCACAAACTGCCATGCTCACCTGTACTTTGCTGCTGGTTGGCTGTGCCTGGCTGGTGCATGTGCCGTGTGGTGCACACTGGTAGACCCCAGAGGCTCTGCCCACATCGCTGTGTGAGTTGGGTGGTGGCTTTGCAGGGCTCACTGCTGCCTGCCCCTGCTTTTGTTTGTGGATACCCCACTAAAAGGCTTTGGATGCATGAAGGGGTATGCAAGCATTTCTCTGGCCCCGTGTGAGCCAGGGTGTAGCTGGAGGCCAGCGGTCAGCCAGGAGCTGCTGGGAGTTCACCAGCTCTGTCACTCAGGAGCAGCTGCTGTCCGTAGCAGTAACATACCAGCTTTCTAAAGGCATCTCACAGTGCATGTGTGTTGTCATGCAGTGGATGCCCAGCCTGTTTCAACTGCAGTTACATAAAGCATTTCTTATGGACCCCCCAAAAAAATTATTCTCTGTATGCATTTTCTTGGTTTTATTCTTCCATTTCTTTGTGTGTGTAAGTTAATTAACTATAGTTCTGCTGTGTGTTAACCTGCTTTTAAAAGATACAATTAACACATTCATTGAGAGATTCCATTATGCTTTAAGCTGAAGTATACTGGATTTCTTACAGCAGTGTGATTTTCCTGACAGAAGCTTTAGAAGATGTTAACTGTAGACAACACAGTATTTTTGCTTGGATAAGTTTTCCAACCAGGTGAACTTAGGATATATATGGAATAGGGTATTTCTGTACTTTGTTTGGCACTTACTGGCTGGCAAATCAGCAGTTTAGGGCATATTGGTGGAATATACTAGAACTTGCCATTTGGATGGTACAGTGCTTGTGGTACTTTATCATAATAATTTCAAGTTGGGGCTTTTTCCATGCAAGTATTTCAGTGAGGTTCCATGAATGTAGCTGAGAACACACGTCTTAGCAAAAAATCTTCCTTCCTAGGCAAGCAAATTGGAATGCCTCACTGAAAGAGGAGAATAAAAGTGAGTTGCCTTTGCAAAAGAGTTATGTCCTTCATTGCTGAATTGGCCCCACTAGTCTTAGCAGTTCTAGTGGCTTTGGTGTACGTGTGGAAGACTGAAAGAACCAAGGTGAAAGGTCCCTAAGTGCTGCTTCTCTTTTGCAAAAAAATTAGAAAATGTGGCTTTCTGACAACTCAGACTTCCCCTGCTGCCACTACATACTCCTTATAATTTGTTGTGTTTTGATTTTGTAACTGTGCACAAACAGTGATTCTTGCCAGTCAAAATTTGGCATGAGGTGTTAGAAAAAAAAATATTTGTGGATGCTGGAAGCGTGTGTGAAGGCTGCTATTTAAAAAGATGACTGGCACAAGTGGAGAAATTATATCTGAACGCTGCTTCCGAGCACCCCCTCATGTCCTGATCCTTCTGGCATATTGTCTCAATTTCCATCTGAGCTTCCTCTGCCCACCTCCAGAGTTCCTTGGATTGCTGTGCCCCTTGTAGACTGTACTCATTAAGTCCTTGCTGGAACATCCTTTTTCAGTTTAGCTGCTTTCTGCTCAGGCTGTGTGGTTTCAATCTTGGTCTGTAAACTTCCCTGTAAATTCCATGCTTTTATTGGATTACCTGCTAGGAATTTTATCTGGCCAAAAATCTGTTTCCTAAGGCTTAACACCTTTTCTTTGTGTGAGCAATCATGTTACCACTGTGTTAATAATGCCAGATGCTTCTTGGGTTAGATCAGAATAGAGCTCTGCTCTGCTCTCCATCCATGGAGTTCCTGAGCTGGAAAAGACCTTGTTACCTCAGTTCCCTAAACCACCTTCCCCCAGTCTCTATCTCCCTTTTCCCAGTGTCAAGTGTTTCTACAGCCTTTTCTTGCTTTGGGGTAACTGCCTGTGTAAGCACAATAAAAGGCACAATATCGGTTACAGCAGTATTTGTGCTGAAGTACAGTAATATTTATATAGACAAGTGTAAGGCAGGAGGTTGCAGTCAGTTACAGAGAGGAAATATAGAAGTAAAATACTATAAAACAGGCTTCAGGTTCAGTGCTTTTCAGAGCAGGACATGATTCTTTTAAGATTCATGAACTTCTCTTAGGAGAAAAGTGTTTTGAGCTTCTTTTGGAATTGCTTTATAAATTTATAATAAATGTTTAATTTTACAGTGGATATGGCTTGATTGTTATTGTTCTGCTGATTCTTGTCATAAAAAACACAGAAATAGGATTGAAAAAGAAATGCCTTTTGTCTATGTAAAATAATGTCTTGTAATTGTTCTCTTTGTTATCAGACTTGTGAGTTGTATGGGCATGGTGAGAAGATGCAAGAAGTAGCAGAGTTAGTCAAGTGGTTCATTTCCATGGGAGCGAAAGTGGAAACCATTGGAGTGCATCTGCTTCATGCTGTTATGAGACTGTGTATCAAAGCAAGTGAGTGACATCCACAGTTAAAATAAAACAGTGGTGGCCTTCATCAGAGAACTGACAGCTAGATAGAGCTTTCTTTTTATTTTTTTTTTAACTAATGAGTTCAGGTCTTCTAGGTATAACCTTGCATGTGCCAATGAGGCACTATTTCAAAAACATTGTAAATGCTCTCTGATTATCTATGTCTGATAACAGTACAAACAGAATATGGTTATTTTCTTTCATGGCTTGAAGCAGAAGTGTGATTGATGGGAATCTTTCTTAACCTGAATATATCAGTTTTGATGAAAATACAGTATTTCTTCCTGCCACCTCGGTGTGGAGCAACAGTTTCTGTCCGTGCTAAAGAGTTATGAGTTGATGTCAGATTTGTACTTGCTGCCAGTGAGTGAGAACATAGCATCATGTCTTCCACGATGCAGCTGGCTCTTACCATGGTTTCTTTCACATATTTCTTTCCTCTCCTACTCCCTGTCTTTGAGAAGAAGTTTCATACAGGTGTATCTTGCCAATCCATAGGGAAAAAGACTGGATCTGATTCTGCTCTATCTCAGTTTACAAAACAACTGGAGTTTTGTTATCATTTCAGGAAAGAACCATCTCTTCAGGTGGTTGCTTACCCAGAGGCCAGATTTGAAGGATAGGATCAACCAGCAAGACAGAGATGGATGCACCCTCCTGCATATTGTGGCTTCTTCCAGTGAATATTCCCAGAAACGCAGTAAATAATGATTCTTTCTTTTGTGTGTGTGGTGTTTTGTTTTCATATGGAAAAATGAATAATGGGAGAAAATTTCAGATCCTGGTATTGACTATTTCATACTAATAGAAGAAAATGAGAAAGTCCTTTTATCTGAATGTAGACTTCGTAATGGTAATTGATATTTAAACATTTCAACAGTTCCCTTTTAAAATTGCATACTTGATTTGTGGTTTGACTGGTTATGATTTTCCCATAAGTATGCTGCAGTTTTTAGGATCATAGAAGTTACCTTTTGAAGTTTGATGTTCCCTTAAAATCATATGAGACCACCTGGAGACCTTAAATAGGTGAAAATTTAAAACCTAAGTAGCAGTGTACCTTGTCAGAGGAGGAAAATTAAATGCTTTCCTTCACATTTTCTGTGGGATTTCTTTTATGTTAACTCCAGCCTGTCTTTTCTTCTTGTATTTCTTACTGTACCCACTGGGTGGCAACAGGAAATAAGCATCAGTAGCAGGGGAGCACCAGACTTTTAGCTCATTAAATGCAACGACATTCTGGTGGTTCTTGTTAATAGTATGAATGAAATGTGTGTGACCTATATCTAAATAATTTAATTTTCTGGAAAGGTGTAATATGTCTTTTGCAGCAGTTCCATCTGTTGCTAAATGACTCCTGCATTTCCAGAAGATACTATTTATATTAAAAAAAATATAAATTGTATTTATACTTATATTAATTAATTTTTATAATTACATTTATATAGTGTATATATAATATATAAAGATTATATAATTGTATATGTGTTTATTAAAGTTTATTTACTTATATTTATATAGTATATATTATATAAAGAATATATATTTCTTTACTAAAGCTTATTTATATTTGTATAGTGTATGTATATTATATATAGACTATATTTATAAATATGTAAAAATATACATATAAAAATAAATCTTTGCACCCATCTGTTAACAAAAAATAATCCCTAAAGTAGCTTGACTGGTAAGGCTTAGGCAAACTTCTGTGTTAGCCTGCATAATTTTTTCTTCATCTAGGTTTTGCCTTCAGCCCATGCAGTAGCAGAGGCTGTGTGCTGTGGTGGTGTGCCTAGGGGACGTGTGGTGGTCTAACACTTACTTGCTCACCATTGCTCAGTCTTCTCCTGCCTGACATGATGGTTTGGTGCTCCTCTACTCTCCCAGCTGCTCTGAGGACATAGCTTATGGCAAATGTGCCTGTAGAAGATAGTGGTTTCTGTTGAAAGCAATGGTACCTACCCTTAGTCAAACTAGATGTCTTTGTTATAAGGCTTATTACCAAGAAAGTCATGTGGTTTATGTTGCATAGGAAAGAAACTCAGTGCCTAGCTTCATATATTCATGCCTGAATATACACAATATTCAGGTTTATTGAGCTACCTTCCAAACACTAGTAAAACCCCTTGTTTTTTCTCTATGTATATAGCAGTCAGGGTTGGGGCATGAAGGAGGAGATGAATTCCACATACTGCCTGTCACTTTGTGTTTCTGGGCTCCCATTTCTCAATTAACAATGAAGATAAAGCTTTAACTTTTTTGAAGGGGTTTCTTTTGGGCAAAAATATCTAACAATATCTTATGATATTGGAAAAAATTTAGATTTTTTTTCTTTTTTAATTAAAATTATGATAGAAATTTTGCCAGGAAATTAAAAATACAAAGGAAAGCAGAACTGAATAATGAAAATTATTTTTCTTCTAATGTTTATTCATTTAATGTTTTAGGTCAAACAGAAGATGTGATCATGCTCCTGAATTTTGGGGTTGACCCCACTGTTCCAGATGCACGGTCAAGATACATCATAGATATCTTGAAAAAGAACAAAAACTTTGATGCTGTAAAAGCAGTCAGCAATCACATTGAGAAACACCCTTCCTCTGAGAAACGGGCAGGTACTGCATGATCCTGGTTTAAAGTTGTACCCTTTAGATACAAAATTGTTTTGTTTTTAATTGGTAATAGTAGCTGGTTTTTATGTATATTCTCCTATGAGTTGTCACTCTGATCTCCTATCAGTCAGTAGTCAATGATAAACATTTTGTCCTTGCCTGAAGGTGGCTGCTGTCCACCTGATGTTCTTAGTGTATAATTCAATAAGTAACTACAAGTTGCTCTAAGTTACTATAAGCCACTGTTTTTTTTTCCCACCTTTAACATGAGGATCCCCCTGCTACAGAAACTGCTTCTTTTTGATGCTTTTTCAGTTTTAACCCTCTACCTTCACTGTAGTTCTTGGAAAATGAAACATTTTGTTAAAATATTGGTGCCATATTTAAAATACTTTTAATAACAAAAAATATTGACAAAAAAGGGGAGCTCTGAAAATAATGAAAATGTGTGTGAAAAGTTACTGACACTTCTAAAAATAAAATAACATTTTAGTAAGAGCTCTTTGCTCACAAAGTTTTAGCCATCTTTGATCTATGTTGATGATACACAGCTAAAACTCTTGTATTACTTGGAAAATTTTAACCTCTGCATGTGTTCAGGGGAAAGAATAGCAGCACAGATGATCAGACTGAAACTACAAGAGCCTCTCATAACCAAAGCAGGGGAGCTAAAATTTAGTTAGATGCTTGAAGTATGGGGGGAAACCTCAAAGTGTATTTTAAAAATGATTAATGATATTTCTAGGCAGTCTGGAAAGCATCTGTTGTCATACAGAAAGACACAAATCTTCATTGTCCCAGCACTAATAGGAAATATCATGAACTGAGGTGATAAGCAGGTTTCCAGTCTGCTTTTTTTATAATAGCCAGTCAATTCTGTAAAGGATTCTGACTTTTTTATAATTTTCCATTCTGGAAACTAATATATCAAGTGTGATTGCCCAAATAGTGGGGATTTCCTCTTCCATGCCAATAAATGAGAGTAAGAAAACATACAAATTGTACGATACCAACCCAATGTGACCATATTGAGACAGGCTAACCCTTGTATGATTTCTTGTCTGCCCTAACAAATGGAACAAGCCTGAGCTGCCTGTACAGGTAGAGAGATGCTAGTTGGGGCAGAAGATGAGGAGCTGTCTGCCCTCAGGACTGGAGGGTCCATGCAGGATGCACCTTCTTGGCAGCATGGTGCTACAACTTGGCTGGTGCTTATGTCCTAGCTCTGAAAGAGACTGTAGTGGGCCACAGACATTTTGAGCAGAGGATCCGGTTGTAGAAGGCATTTGGAGAAGCTCTTGTGAGTGTCCACATGAGAACAGTCCCTAGCATGGACATTGTTCATCTTTGAAAGCATTTCTTCAGTACAGTCTTCCCTGAGATGGCTTGGTACCTGATCTGCTAGTTTTCCTTGGCACTAACTAACCAGAACTTTAAGGTAACACCTGTATTGGCATTATTATGTAGTAACCCAAAGCATGACCTTTTCAAACCAGGACTTCCTTGCGTCATGCAGATCTCAAAGCACAGGTGGAGCAAAGGACTACACAGGCAAATCAGATGTGGCAAAAAGCAAAGTTTTTAGGCTATATCCCTGGATTCATGGGCATATTGCATATAATTTTGTGGGAAAGCACCAAGTTTCATTGCACTTCCACTCTTACAGCTCCTGGCAAGCAGATTCCCACAGTTCCTCTTGCTTTGCTGTGGAGATGTCCTGCCCTGCTCTGGAAAAGGTCTTAGCCTAGTGGTTCTCAGTTAGGAGGTTTAACACCAGTCACTCTGTGGTGGTAATTGCTTTGGTTGGTGTTCCAGGTAGCTCAGTCTGTCTTTTGTGGTTTGTTTGGTTTTGGTTGGGTTTTTTTGTTTGTTTTTTGTTTTGCCAAGGCACAGCCCCCAAGAGTGTTCTAGGCTTAGTGCAAAAGGAGAGGCTAGAGAACAAGCCATTGCTTTGCAGATAACAGTCTGAAATTAATCCTGATTGCTAAAGAGGTGACCACCCCTCTCTGTTGCTTTGTCCTGAGGGGTAAAGCTACTGTTTTGTTTGCTCTTTGTGCTTGAATTCCTCAAAGCTTTTAGGAAAGTCAGGCCAAGCCTTTCAGTTTTCATTTAAGGGCATTTATTAGGACCTAACTTAAAATCTGTCATTGCTCATTACCTAACTGTCTCTTAAACTTGTAGGTATGATTTTGGTGTGGTGGGGTCTGTTGTGTGTGGGGTTTGGTTTTGTTTTTTTTTTTTTTTTATTTTAAGAGGACAAATTGTTTTATGGCTGTATTTCTTAAATACCACTGAGGAATCTGACAAGCTCAGGATTAAAACTATGCTGAAAACATTACTGTTTTCAATCAGCTACTCTAAAAATTCTGAACAGTGATATCACTGCAAGGCAGTGTCCTGCCTGCATGCAGATCAACTTGTGACCTATTACAATTTTCAGCTTAGTGTATTATGGTAAAGGGTGTGTTTGAGTGTATCAAATATCCTTTGGGATATGAAGTCCATCACAGGACTGGCTTTGGCACTAATAATTTCAGACATCTGATTTTAACCTGCCACTACAAATTTCTCAGAGCCCTGAGATGTAACTTACTACAGTCCTGCCCTGAAAACAAGCCAGCAAGGAACTGGGTATTCAATTTCTGTGATGTTTTTCAGGGGGGAATGAAAGCAGAGCTGTGGCTGATACGGATTTTCTCCTGGATGTTCTTGAACAGTTTGTCCAGGTCTACAAAGTGGAAAATGGAGCACATCATAAAAACCTATTGAAGGAAAATGCAGTTAAGCGATTTCTGAAACTGCTGTCTTCTGTGAAAGGTACAGCAAGTTCCTGCTTCTCCCCTTCACAAAACTTAATCACTGTGAAAAATGTGTTTGCTAACATACAGTTTTTGCTCCCTTACCCTTTCTTCCCTTCCCTGTTTCTGCAACTGATATTACTGGAACAATATGCTTTTACTTGTTTTTACTGTTGTGTTTTGCACTTAAAACCACTGGAATATGCACAGAATTTGGGTATGATGCATCAAAATGTTCAAACTTATTTGGCTGTCAGCATTAGTATAAAAAGATGCAAGTGTTGCATTTTGCTGCTCTGAACTTTTGATTTAATGAGCTCATTATTCTGAAATTAGTTTACAGTGAGATTGACTTTTTTAACATGGTTTGAGTGAGTTATGTTGTCTTGACTGTCTTGCAGAAATCCCTGAAGGGGTGGTTTGCAACATCTCCTGTGCCTGTGCTAACAGCTTCATAAAGCAGTTGCTGGAGAAGCAAATGTGGCATCAAGTTTTGCTGTTGCTAACGGGGAAAGCCAGTGGGGAAGAGCCATCAGGTGTAGGACTCTTCAAAAACTGCAATCTTTCAGATGTTGACATCGGCAACGTTATCCAGTGCTGTGACAAATCGGATAAGCAAGTGCCCCTCATAAGATGCTTGATTGAACAAGGAGGTGAAAAACTGTGCAATATTAATCTGTTAGAATAGATCCAATATTGTATGTTTGGAGCAACATAGTTTCAGAAATACCAACATGTGTTTTTTGTGCCTCTGTATAAGTGCAACAGCTTGTTGGAGTGCAGTCCCTTGGCTGCATCTGCTGCGTGCAAGCTTAGTGGGATGGAAGGTGTTTTTCAAATGAAATTTGCCTGTCAGAGTTAGTAAAAGGTAAAGATCCAAAGATTATTGTTGCTCCTTTGCTTACAGTTTCTTTGGTTTTTAATTTGTCTGTCTTCAACCACAATATTATCTTAATTGATAGAAACTGTAAGCCACAGTCTTTGGGTTCAGTTTGTTGTTATGTTAGAAGTAATTGACTACTTTGGTGATTTCAAAGGCATGACCAGATGTCTGTCTTTTTTTAGTAGTGTGGACATCATTTTTATTGTTTTGCTTGAGGTTTATTCTTAAGATTATGCTGTTATTTTTCATTTGATCTTATAACTTGACTTTAGCTATAAATTATGGACACGCAGTCCTGCTGCAGCCTTGTGAGTGCCAGAGGTGCAAGGAGGCTTCTTGTGTCAGTCAGTTCAGTGACTGACTGGCTTGAAGAAAATACGTTCTGGCCTTTCTGTCTTCCTATCACAACAGGAGGACTGGTTGCTCAGCTTAATGGGAGATAGAGGAGATCTGAAGATTTTCTTAGGCAAAAGCTCTTTAACAGATACATGTAAAAAGCTCTCCAAAAAACATGTTGCCTGCTCAGAAATCAGCATGTACCTTCATCTGCTTAGAACTTTGTGTGGTTTGCAGATCTGTCGTATCAGATCTAACCCCTCATATTTTCATGTCCTTCACACCAGCTCTGCCAGATGGGATTGGAACCAGCTCTGAAATACCACTGCGAATATGTCTCAAAAGGAATTATTTTGAGCTGGTGTATTTGCTGCTGACCAAAGGTGCAGATCCTCAAAATGTCTCTGTTGCACGAGGAGATACTCCTTTGCATGCTGCAGTTTCCATCTGTTTAAATAATAGAGGTAAGGCTTTTGTGTGCCTGGGCCTGGGGGACACAAGGGGCTCTAGCAGATGTTCACTGTTTGTTTTCCCAGCAGTTGCTGAGAACATCCCCATTTCTCACCTGCCCAGCCCACTGCCTCTTCTGCTGCTGTTTACTGATGTGATAGCAGAAGATCAGGATGTTTGACTGTGTCTCAGCCCCTAAAGTTTGCAGGCCAGAGGATATGCACCAGTCTTTGTTCCTCTGATGTGTTCTGCTTTGTGGTTGCAGTGGCTGGGACTATAAGGAGAGTTAATGGCAGCTCAGGTGACCAGGGGCAATCAAGCAGCTGTACTGTCTCCATCACTTACTGTTCTGTGAACATCATCTTGTTTCATCAAGCTTGTTTAGAAAGGAAGGATTCTCTCTGAAACCCTGTAAAATGTGAACTAGGTGGGAATGAAGTAAACTGAAAGGATCTAGGAAGAAACAAAGGTAAAGGCAGAGCAATGGCAGCAGACTTGGAAGGAAATCCTACAGTGGCACCTGAAATCTGTTCCCTAGTTCTTGTTCAGTTGTAAATCAAGCAAAGTTTTATTAAGAGGAGGAGTGAGTGAGTGAGAGGGCTTTAGGGCTTACATAAAAAGTAAGAAATTCAGATAAACTATCAAATCAAGCACTAAAGTCAGGTTTGATTGTAAATTAAGAAAAAATGTATTTTTGAGTTGAGGGTGTAAAATAATAAATATTGAATTTACTAATTTTTCAAGCACATACATTTCATTTAATAGCTTTAGAGTGATTAAAAGCATAAATATTGCCAGCTGTAAATTTTAAATCAACCAATTAAGAAGTCCAATGACAATATCCTAAGTGTTTTTCACTGTGTAAAGTTTTTAAGGTGGAATTTCTTTATGATGATTTTGGTGTGTCACTGTCTTACAGCTAGGAAATAAACGTTTCACATATATTATCTGGCTTAAATCACATCTATTATCTGGATTAAATCCAGAAAGCTGTAGAATTTCCTTCCCCCAGGGAGATATTGGACTAATCTTATTTTGTAGGAAATTGCTCTTGGGACCTCAGATATCAGGAAATAATTGGGACTTGCCACAGGTTATTTTAGTAAACAAAATTTATCTGCAGGAGATTGCTTCTGGGTGGCATATTTAAAATGAACCAGATGACCTGAGAGCAGCACCCAGAGCTAGTGCTTGTCCAGATGACCAGAGTCACCAGCCTACCTTGGGTAGCAGTCAGGGCTGATGTTGGAAGATGAATAAATCTGTCTGCATCCAGAGGTTAGAAAAGGAATGAAATTCACTGATGCTACAGGAGCAATTGCAGCACTAGGGATTTTTAAAGCTTTACTGTCCTTGCATTGTTTACCTGGGTGTTAGAAAAGCTCAGTTGTGAGGCATTTCAAATAAGCATGTTTTACAAATGTGAAATGTTAATTTATTTTTTTTAAAGCAAATTGATTTGCATTTAATAGCTGCAGGAAAAAAAAGTATCAAAAATTGTTTGCCTACAAAGCAGCCTGGTAAAACAAGTTGTTATTTGTTTTTTTTTAAATTTGTTGTCTTGCTTTCAGATGGCACTGGTTTAAACATCCTGAACTATCTACTTGATCTCTTTGCTTCAAGACCTTCTGACTTTCCATATCTTAATCCAAACATACAAGATGAGAATGGAAACACAGTGATGCATGTTATTTTTCAGAGAGGATTTTCAAAACAGGCTAAGAGAATGATGGAGTCACTGGCAAAATTTGATGTGAACTTTAATATTAAAAACAAATTAGGAAGAGATGTGATGCATAGAATTAAAAAGAAAGACCCACTGCTACTTGCTTGGAATAGTGCTGCATTGGAGAAAAAGAAATACCGGCAGGATGTAGCAGGGCAGTCAGTTAAAACATCTAAGCCTGTTACAGCCTCTGAGATCTCACAGCCAAAGAGCACAGGGCGTTCTTCATCTGGGTCCTCATTAAAGGCACCGCCTGGCACCGTAGCACATAATGATTTAAAAACCCCGTGTTCTGTAAAGACAAAAAAAGATCACTTGGTAAAGCAGGAAACAGAAAGAGTAAATAGCACTTTAACCCTGCAGGAAAATCTAGTGCAAGCAATCACAGCTTTAATTCAGCAATTGGAATTGGGTGACACCCTAAGAAAGGATCCTCCTCTGGCACAAAAGCCATCTTCAGCCCCGACTAATTTGGAAGAGAGAAGTGAGTCCTTGCAACCTTGTGAAAGCATAGGTTATCCTGAAGGAAAAGGGGATGATTGGGAGAGAAAGAAGGGAGCAGGAAAATTCAGTATCACCCTGCCTAATGGAGAGAAGGAAGAACTAGAGGAAGAGAAGGAGAAGATTCTGGATATTGAGGCATATGTGCAGGAGTTTGATAATATGACCTGGGAAATAGAGTGCACTCCTGAAATGCTGAAGACATTGGGCAGCAAAGCTGTGCCTCATTATCTGAAAACTAAAACTATAATGACAATTAAGCAGCTTGGCAATGGGGAATGGACTAGGGGCCTTCAGAAACCACTGAAACACTTGAAAGCTGATATCCAGCTGTATGAAGCCAAGTTGGGTAAGGGTGCAAGAATGCTATGGGAACTTGCGATCGACTTTTCTCCTCGTTGCAGTGAGAGTGCAGAGAAGATTATGGAGACAGAACAGACAAAAAGTGTTCCAGAAAAATCAGGTAGGATTTACACAGAAATAATCAGAATCTGGGCCGTTGTTCTCGACCACTGCAAGCTGAACCGTGTCTTAGATAATATATGTATTTCCTACAACCGTGGTTTATCCTGCATCTTGAGGAAGAAGCTCAAGGGCATAAATGAAGGACATCAGAACCACAATGTGACAACACAGAAGCGTGTTCCACGTTGTTATGTTGAAGACCTAGAGGCAGACAAATCAAAAGAACATACCATACCTGAGTATTTCCCTCCAGCCAGTGCAGCAGAATTGGAATACAACATAATGAAATTTCACAGCTTCAGTACCAACATGGCTCTTAACATCATAAATGATGTACATTCTTCTGTGGAATACCCTTTCCGAGTTGGGGAGTTGGAGTACGCAGTAATTGATCTCAATCCAAAGCCCATGGAACCGATAATTTTAATTGGGCGAAGTGGGACAGGGAAGACTACTTGCTGCTTGTATAGACTTTGGAAGAAATTCTATTCCTACTGGGAAAAATCTACCTTGGCAAATGGTCCTCTGCTGGTGAGGCAAACGTGGCAGCAAAGACAGTGCAGTGAGGTTGAAAAAGCTAGGTTAGAGAAGGAAGAGAGTGAACTGAAACAGGACAGTGATGATTCATGTGAGGAGCAGGTAAGTGACGAGGACAGCAAGGATGAAAAGGTTCCTGTGGGCACAGCTGGTGTGGAAGTGAATTCATGTCATGACCATGAAGACCAAGTGAGTAGCACAGAAGCATTGAACAGGCTGGAGCACCTGCACCAGATCTTCGTGACAAAAAATCCTGTCTTATGCCAAGAAGTTCAGAAGAATTTCATTGAACTTAGCAAGTCTTCCAAGGTAACAAGTCACTTCAAGCCTCTGGAGCCAAATGTTCACAAGCTACAAGATGTTAAAGATGAAAATTTTCCGCTGTTTGTCACCTCCAAGCAGTTGTTGCTGTTACTGGATGCATCCATGCCGGACCCGTTCTTTCCAAGAGATGAAGATGGAAGCTTGAAAAGAGCCATTGTTGGTTGGAGTCCTCATGAAGACTTAGTGGTACCACATTGGCAAGATGAGGATGAAGAAGGTAATGTTGAAGCAGAACATGGTGATGATGAAGGAGCTGCAGATGTGTACTCTAGGGAAAGTGATCCTCGGACTTTTGTGACTTATGATGTATTTGTAAATGAAATCTGGCCAAAAATGATAAAAGGTAAAAGCTTGTACAATCCAGCACTAGTTTGGAAAGAAATAAAATCATTTTTAAAAGGCTCTTTTGAGGCACTGAGTTGCTTTGGAGGTAAACTTACTGAGGAGCAGTACAAAAAACTGGGCCGAAAGAGATCACCGAACTTCACAGAAGACAGGAGTGAAATCTATCGCCTCTTTTGTCTTTATCAGCAGATACGATCACAGAGAGGTTATTTCGATGAAGAAGACTTGCTGTATAATTTGTCTCAAAGACTCTCAAAGCTCAGGGAGCTGCCGTGGTCCATCCATGAGTTTTATGGTGATGAGATACAGGATTTCACCCAAGCTGAGCTAGCACTCTTAATGAAATGCATCAATGACCCTAATGCCATGTTTCTGACTGGTGACACTGCCCAGAGCATAATGAAAGGAGTTGCTTTTCGTTTTAGTGATCTGAGGTCACTGTTTCACTACGCAAGCAAGAACTCCATGAACAAGAAGCAGCGTATTAGAAAACCAAAAAGGATATATCAGTTGTACCAGAACTACAGGTCCCATTCAGGTAAGAGTAACACATTTAGAGTAACACATTGGTTAGTAGGTCGAGAGAGGTTCTTCTTCCCCTTTACTCTGCCCTGGTGAGGCCACATCTGGAATATTGTGTCCAGTTCTGGGCCCCACAGTTCAAGAAGGACAGGGAGCTGCTTGAGAGAGTCCAGCACAGAGCCACCAAGATGATTAAGGGAGTGGAGCATCTCCCTTATGAGGAAAGGCTGAGGGAGCTGGGGCTCTTGAGCTTGGAGAAGAGGAGGCTGAGGGGGGACCTGATTAATGTTTTTAAATATTTGAAGGGTGAGTGTGAGGAGGATGGAGCCAGGCTCTTTGCAGTGATGACCAGTGATAGGACAAGGGGCAATGGGTGTGACCTGGAACACAGGAGGTTCCGCTTAAATTTGAGAAAGAACTTCTTCACAGTGAGGGTGACAGATCACTGGGACAGGCTGCCCAGGGAGGGTGTGGAGTCTCCTTCTCTGGAGACATTCAAGACCCACCTGGATGCCTTCCTGTGTGAACTCATCTAGGTGATCCTGCTCCGGCAGGGGGATTGGACTGGATGATCTTTCGAGGTCCCTTCCAATCCCTGACATTCTGTGATTCTGTGATTTATTTATGATCTGAGCCTGTGCTCTTCAGATGTCACTAATCATTGACATTTTCTACTGGCCAATTGAAAGCATCTTTAAGTGGCCTGGGTTTTTTTTAAGAGATCAGTTGGTCAGTTTTTTCTGACATGCAAATTCTGCCTTTTGACATCTCGACTGGAAAACCAAGAATGAACACTTTTTAAGTTGTCATTTTTTGAACACTCATGCTTCCTGCATGTTTTGACTGTATTTGAAGAAAGACTTAACAAATAATCATACCCATTTCTGTTGTCCCATCCCCAAATCACTAGACTTTGTGATTTGCACTGGTGTACTACTACTGCTTTTCTTATTTGTTTCTCATTTATGACCCTTATTTTGTGAGGACACTGCTAAGAGTTTGTAGTACGCTTTCTGACCTTTACAGGCCCAAGAATGAGGTCCACTCAAAATGGCAGAAAGGGAAAGTGGACCTCACAGCTTCTCTGTTCTCTGACTAGTGTTTTTGTCGTGATATTTCTTGATTTCAAAATTATAACAAAATCTTTTTAAAATGTGTGTTTGCCAGAGAGTATGAGGCAGTCAGACTAAAGTTTAATATCTGTGTTCTGCTTGGTACAGGCATTCTCCGGTTAGCATCTGGAGTGGTTGATTTGCTTCAGCATTATTTCCCAGAATCTTTTGATCGTCTCCCTAAGGACTGTGGTCTCTTTGATGGACCAAAACCTACAGTCTTGGAGTCCTGCAGTGTTAGTGACCTGGCAATTCTGCTGAGGGGCAACAAAAGGAAAACACAACCCATTGAATTTGGAGCACATCAGGTTTGCTTTTCTTAGGTATACGGCTTTTCGCAGATTCTTCCATGACAATCTCTTGCTAAATCATCATTTTATATGGACTGCCCACAACTTTCTTGTGTCTCACTGATAAATTATGCTTTTTAAACTTAGAAACCTTTATTATCTTGGTTTCTATTTCTTCTTAATACACCTTTGGCTCTTTCTATTGTTTTTTGCAGCAGGTGTTGCCTATCATTCCTTTCTAACTCCAAATTTTCTTACACCAGATCTACAGCTGTCTGCACCTGCCACATGGTTGTCAGTCTTTTAGCTGCAGCTTTGTGACCTTTTTGCATAGTGTGGTAGAATGTCTGTGTTAAATATTGTCTGGTTGAGAAGGCTTTGGCATTATTGTGACATGTTTGTATGCTTTCTCTATGCAGCTGTTCACTTTTTTTTCTTCTTCCTGATATGTTCTTTTGATTACTGTATTTTATGACAGGTGGTATTAGTGGCAAATGAAACTGCAAAGGAGAAGATACCTGAGGAACTCGGTTTAGCACTTGTACTGACAATTTATGAAGCAAAGGGCTTGGAATTTGATGATGTACTCCTTTACAACTTTTTCACAGACTCGGAGGTATTTCATTCTTTTCCATTTTCTGCATTTTTTCTTAAGTGTTGATTTTAACTGTGGTCTAATTGGTTTCCAGCTGGGGGAGGATTTCCTGTTTCCTCTGAAGATGGGTGGTTTCATCACAGTAGAAAACAGGACTAACAGGTTTATGAATTGAGACTGTCTTCCCTTAGTGCTGTATTTTCCTTCAGATTGGCTGGAGAAATTTAAAGGAGAACCTTGGGCTTCACACACACATTTTCTCACACACACACACACACACACACGCACACACTTACACTGGCACATTTCTCCTGCATGCAGAGACTCCTCCCCTGGCTTACAGCATGTCCTTCTTTACTGCTCCCTGTTCAGATCAGGGCAGTTGGTGGAGAGATACTCCATCACCCTCTTATACTCTTTACCTTATACTGGGTTTCTAGGTCTTGAAAAAGCACCTCAAACCCCCTGCTTTGCATCAGTACTCTGTTCACAGTGCAATTTTTTATTTTGGTGTGCTAGCTTGTGGACTTGAAATAATTTCTCAGCCCTGGACAAAATGAAACAGAATTTTTTTTTTTTAATAATTAAAAGTTTAGTAAAACAATTATGTTTAGAATCAAATAGTGTGTTTATGTGCTGGAGACAGGGATGGATCATGCTCTGCAGCCATCCACAGGTTAGTTCCAGCAAACTCATTCTGGTCTAGCTCAGGAGTTGTCAGGAAACACGAGAGGGTCTCACAGTCTCTAGTGGAGACCATCACCCATAGAATGGCCTCAGTTAAAGATGACTCTCTTTACAGGAGGTGATGTGTTTTGTGTTTCTCACATTTTCCCTTTTCCCCCTTTGTGGTTCTCTGGAGAGCTTAGACCTTGTCTCTCCAGGGTTTCCTGTCACTCCAGACCTGGCGGGGTGGTGCATTCCTTGAGGCTCCTTGCAAGGAGCTGTTGACCACAGCAGCCTTGCTGTTGTTGCTGGAGCATCAAGGAGCTCCCCCTGCCCACCCCAGCCAGGCAGTAGGCAGCATCCTTACTGAACATGACTGCAAAGACTTGACAATGTCCATGATGCAGCTGCTCTGCAAGTAAACATTCAGTGTGAACATCTCTATTGCAGATTTGCAGATGCCCTCTGCCTCTAGCCCTCAAAAGAGTCTCAAATGTGGTTTTCAGCAGATGAAAACCACAGATGTGTAAAGGAAAACTGAGGGCAGGTTACTGCTGACTCTTCGTAGAGGTTAGTGGATGTTATGCAGTGAGGGCAGAAGGAAGGAGCTTGAGGTAAATGACCTTGTATCTGGCTTACTAAGATTCAGGAACAGTACAGTACTGCATGTTCTGGTAGATTTCTCAAAGTTGATTTGTTTTTGGTGATGCAGGTTGTGCTCAGAAAAACAATGAACCGTTTATCAAAATTTAGCAGAACCGGTTTAGCAGAGTGGAGTTGGGCAGACCATTTTAACTTAGACTAATGTATGTCAGGCCTGGAGAACCATTTTCATACAATTCTGTTTTCCTGTGAGTCGTGAGTAATTGAGTTGATCTGGGCTGTTAAACAGGCAGGCAAGAAAGCAGTGAAATCTTGAGCCTCATCCATAGTGAGAGTAACCCGATTTCCTCTTTTTCCCCATAGATGGGTCATCCATTGTAGGGGTGTATCTTCAAGTTTATCTGAAAATTTATAGCCCACTCAAAGATGTTTACATGTCTAGTCTCAAATTTAATTATGTGAACTATTGGGCATTGCATATGATTTAGATTTAGGAAAGTGGTACAGCAGTATCCTGAAATCACGAGACAAGCATAAAATAAGAGTGGTAATACACAGCAAAATCCCAGTACAAAGGTGATTCCCATTGGCAGTCCCTATACGCTCCACCATGATGATGCTGGGCATCCTCAGTCCCCGAGATGTGGTAGGTAGCTTGGAACCAGCTCAAGCCAGTTGCAGTCTCCCAGATTTGTTTTGTTTGTTGCTCGGTTTTTAGACACTCTGGGCTGAGCCATGTTTTCACTTCCCCCGTGTTGGTCTGGGTGGCTCAGGAGGACGTGACTCTCTCCTAGCTATTTCAAGGAAGGTTGTTTATTCAGCCTGCTGACTGCCTGGTACAGCTGTGTATCTCAGACAAAGGTTATGCTCCAGTACCACTTGTATGGGGATGAAGTTCAGCTTTCTTGATGAAAACTGATGGTCATTCTTTACATTCTTCCTTGAGATAATGATTAATTTTTTTTCTCCCCATCTCCTCTGAGCCTTCTTCAGTTGTGGGGGTGTGTTGGTCAATCACAACATCCAGCCTTATCTCTTGCATATGTGGGCAGTGGTGATTGCTGGCACACAAGCAAGTAAACCTCATTCTCTTGACATTTTAGGCTAGCAAAGAGTGGAAGGTCATTTCTTCTTACACTTCTGATTCGGATGTGCAAGTAGGAAGCAAATTGCTAATTGAAATGCCTTTGGAGGATGCTACTGGGATGCAGAAAAGAGCTCCTTTTAATGTAGAAATGTACAAGGTGAGTTTTTCATAACGTTGGGAATAGGAAGGATGAACTAAATTCTTAAATCATAGAAGTGGGGAAATGTCTTTGAGAAGTACTTTCATCTTGTAGTGTCATGTTTATCAAGGTTGCTTTATCTTTTTGGTAGTTGTTCACATTTGTATAATACAATCTTGAATTTGAAAGAAAAGAGGTTTTTTGTAAATATAATTTGATAAGAGAACAAAAACTACCTGTAATAGGCTTTTAGGTGTATTTGTAGAGTAGCTGTGATTAAAGGAAGTAGCAAATCAGCTTGCCGATATTTATTATTACTTTAATCTGTTTCCAAATTTCCTTAAAATTAAGGAAACTTCTTAGAATATAGTGAGTCATATTATCAGGATTGTGTGGTAAAAAAATGAATAATTATATATATATTGCATAATAATGAATAATTAGAAGGAGAATGGGCAGTCACACCTGCGGCTGGTAGATTTGCTGTAACTGTAGTTGTGTGCAAAATAGCTTCTTTCTAACAATTTAGCTCATCCAGCATTTCACTTATTGTAACTTATTTATTTTGGTGTGCTGCCCTGTTCTGCTTCAGATGCTGAATGGAGAACTAAAGCAATTGTATACTGCCATTACAAGAGCCAGGGTCAATCTTTGGATCTTTGATGAAGACATTGATAAACGGGCTCCAGCTTTTAAGTATTTCATCAAAAGAGAATTTGTTCAGGTTGTCAAAGCAGATGAAAAGAAAGGTAAAGTTATCCTAAAACTTCATTAAAAGACTGTTAAACAGGACAGCTTACTTATGCTTTCTTGCTTTTAGGCTGTATAATAAAGGTTAAATTCCTTAGTCCCTCTAACAGTATGCAATGATAACCGCCCTTGCAAATGTCCCCTGATGTCAGTGGGTCTTAATTCTTTTGGCTCTAAAGGTCAGCTGTACATATTAATACATAACTTCATTGCTAATTCTTTAGTATAATTTTCCTGCACTGTAATGAAGGCTGTTCATGAAAAACCATCCCAGCTAAAATAGATTTATAAAATGAAGGAATTTTCTTTCTATAAAGACAGTGGATTTACTCAAAAGTTCTGTCCAAAAAACAATCATGATTTTGAAATCTCTTTCAAAACCAAACCCAACTTGTTGATTTTTGGTTCTGGTTGAAAGGGATAAAATATATGCTAACATCAGTAATGTTAAATGAGTTAAACAAATCACAAAGAGTTTGGAACATTATGTTAATGCTTATTTTTGGTACTTGGTAACTTGTTTCTGTGGTTTATCCATTCTAACATAAAATAATTACCCTTGGCCTTCTAGATTTAGATGACAGCATGTTTGTTAAAACTTCAACTCCAGAAGAATGGGTTGCACAGGGGGACTACTATGCTAAACATCAGTTCTGGGAGGTAGGAGCATATGTTTATCTGAAATAAGGATTCTAGACTATTCTGACCTCCCCCACCCCCTTTCTTTTTCCCCTTTTCATCTATAAAATTATCTGTAAACTTTCAGTTGGTCTGTAGCAGTGTATCTTAGTTTGTGGTTTGTAGTTGTGTAGGTGTCTACAGACTACTTGTAAGTGACTTTCAAGAAGTCAGCTGGGAGAAAAAGCTTATTGTCTGTAATCTTAAATTTGCTACCCAGAAGTTTGCAGTCCAGTGAGGGGAAAAACATTTTAATGTGCCCCATTTAAGGAATGTCTGGACAATGATTTTAGACACATGGTTTAGTTTTAGGTAGTCCTGCAAGGAGCAGAGAGTGGGGCTCCATGATCCTTATGAGTCCTTTCCAACTTGAGATATTTTATGATTCTATAAAATAAAATTTTGGATACTTTTTTTGATCATGACACAAGGAAAGCTTCTTTTTTTTTTGAGAGTAACATATAATTTTTTTTATATGGAAAATAGATATTTATAACAAGGCAAAAAGCAAAATAATCAGCTACCACTATACAATCTTTATCTGCCTTTGGGGGCAAAAAAAAAAAAGCAATTTCCTAAACAAACAGAAAAGTGTTTAGATAAAAAACACACAGCTGAAAAAATTTCATCTTAAAATCTGAAATATATTAGATATATTATCTGCTATTCTATTTTCTTTATAACCCTGATCATTGCTTATCATTGCTACATTAAGAATAAATTATCTGGTGCATTTGGCAGTTCTAAGAGTAGCTTGCAATGTGCAATTTCCAAACAGAATACTAAATTAATGGATAGAATAAAGAAATAATGGTGTTGTAGAGAGAGCAAGGTGATAATGAAGCAAACCTCGCTAGGAGCATGGTAACTCCTGCTGTTTCTCCTTAGTTTATCATAAAAAAGGCCTGGTATGATAAAAGCATGAATAAATGTTCCATGCTTTTTGATTTAAATTTGCACACACTGGTTTTCCTAACTTTTATTAATAGAATTTCTGTGGTAGATGCCTGGTGACTTACCAATTAATGGCTTAGGCCATCATTCAAATTGCATGTGCTATTTCTTCTGTCAGCCTACTGGGAATTTCATTTTCACTGTTTCCATGTAAAACATTGTAATTAAAATTCTAATTGTGATAGTCACATGTGGACTGACTTAGAAGCTTTTCTTTTTGTCCTAAAAACATACTGCAATGTTTTACCTTTCCCTTCTTCCAAGCACCCTGCTGATCTTTCTGTTTTCCATTAGAGTGACTGTAAAATTAAGTATTGATTTTAAGTGATGAGCCATGGGCTGGATGCACATGTGTGAATGCTCTGTATGATTTCACTCCAGGTGGCAGCCAAATGTTACCAAAAGGGAGGAGCAACTGAGAAGTCAAAACTGGCCCTGGCACATGATGCTGTTCTCAAAGTGCACTCAAAGAAAATTAGCCCCAGGTAAGTGTGAAAACCAGTGAGTGAGTCTCATTCTGCCGTGCCAGACCTCATGGTTGTGCACAGGAGGAGATTGCCACCACAGTTATGGGTCTGGACAAGAGATATTGGAGAACTATGCAGGTGAGATGTCTTCACATCTTTGTCTGTGGGTGGCAAAAGAGATTTAAGAAGTTGGAAGGTCTAGAACAGCTCCAACAGGATCTGGGGCACTGCTCCCTTTGGGGAGTAGGGAAAGCAGTTGTGTACCATAGGCTGTCTAAACTAGGTGAAGCCATCAAAAGGGTTTACTGGTTATGTGAGGGAAAAGGAACATGATTTGTGTTGCCTCAAAAGGCTTTACATTCTTAGATGTAGATAGAAGAGTATGTGCCATCAGCAGTGCTCAACTCCAGTTAATTCCACTACATATTCACTTAACAAAGAAGAAGGAATGGTGTGGTACACTGGGGAAGAAAAGCTGCCAACAAAGTGAGCCTTGGAGGTAAAATTAGTGTTAGGGTTGATCTAAACTAAACAAGTAGAACTAGGTCTGAACCAAAGGGCAGTTTTAAAGGGACAGATTTTAAGATGGATCACTTTGTTCATGCTGTCAGCTGCACAAAGTAGCTCTAGGACTTGACAGGGGAGAAAGTTTGCAGTTTCCTGAAAAGGCTGAAAAACTGGTTGGAACTTGTCTCAAATAAGACAGGAAAAAACTTCATGAGGAAGACTCTACACCTAAGTGAATTAATTCCTGTTCATACTGAGGAGGCTGAAAACTAGCAGTGATAGTGGAGTGGGTAAGGAATGACTAGAGTAGAGGAAGCTAGCACTGAAGGGAGAAGGAGAGAGATCTGAAGAAATGTTATTACTGGAGTTAATCAAGGCTTTACCTTTTTTAATTTCCTGTTTTATATTAGTAGCCCTGGCTAGAAGTAGAAGGATATTCATAAAATTTTGTGATCATAGAGAATTTGTTGATGGGATTGAAAAAAACTTTTTCAGTTGGCTGTAAGCTAGGGTGTTTGTCAGCTGGATAAAATCTGAGGAGAAGTTGGGCATGTTAGGATATGTTAAGTTGATAGAACATATGTAACAATGAAGCTGTGAAAGTGGCATTATTTTCTGGTGGGGGTATTAATGCTGATGTACAAAGCATAAGTACTGTGCTCTATAATATGAAATGCTCTGTACAGTTCTGATCCTCCAGGCTCAAGAATGATGAATTCAGACTAGGTCTGGGAGGAAAAGAAATATCCTGAAATGATACCAGAAAGGCTGGGCTTGTTTAGTTGTACAGAACAAAAGCTAAGAACAAATTTGTTTGTTGTCTTTAGTGGCATTTGGGCTAAAAAGCAGAAAGGAAGAAGGAGAAAGTTAAGCTGTAAAAAAAAAAAAAAAAAAGAAGCAGGACAAAACCACATTAGTATACTTAGTTTGAGAAGTTTTAATTTTTTTTTTTTTTTTTTTTAAAAAAAGAAAAAGCTTTTTAATGCCAGAGCAGGGAGGTTCTGGAACAGATTTCTGGACCGAACAGGGTCAGCCCAAAATACGACTAATTATAAGGTAATACCTCACCAGGTTGTGTATGAAGAACACATGATGCCAGTGCTGGTTTGATTCAATAGCAGATTGTGTGATCATAAACTTAATTTGGATATAACTGGTAATTTTCCCTTACTTTCTACAGGGAAAAACAGATGGAGTATATGACACTGGCTAAAACTTACTTGGAATGTGGAGAACCAAAACTATCACTAAAATGTCTGTTTCAATCAAAGGAGTTCCGGCTTTGTGCAGAACTGTGTAAAAAGCTAGGAAAGGTAATAAATCCTCCAAACTGTCTTCTCCTTATCATTTTCCTCTTCCTACAGCTTTTTTTCCCTTCATATTACTCATAAGGTAACGAGTGACATGGTAGTAGCTGAATTAAAACAGCTCTTTAAGCTGGGCCATTCAAGAGGAAGCATTTGTCACAGAATAGCCAGAAGAGCAATGTAGAGGACAATGATGCAATTATGCAGTCTGGGTTTATTTCTTTAGCTTTCCTCAAATGTCACCATCAGTCACTTCTGCTTTGCAGTTAAAAGTTAATTAATGACTGATTTCATGAAACTTAAGCTGTTCCTTCATTCAGTACTCTGATATTGAAACTTCACTGATTACAGCCATCTAAATGGAACCTTGAAGCTTGTAAGGATTAAGTAATGCACTAACAGTAATTTTCTAAATGTATGAGGATATTTAACTGGAGTTTTTATCTGCAGTGCCTTTCCCCTAAAAGACTGTAAAGTAATTGTTTCCAAATATTTAAAGTTTAAGATACAAGGGTAGGGTTCCCATTCTGCATCTAGAAGTGGTCTAATTTAATCCTGTTGGTTCTGAGAAATGTGCAAATCAACAGAAGTGTGTGTGGTGGTTTTTAATAACAGGCAGAGCTGGGTGAATAAAAAGTACTTTGGAAGTCCTGTATAATACCTTTACTTTTACATTCCAGTTTTTCAGGCACAAATATTTTGAAGTTTTTTTAAAAATCTGTTCAGTTTTAATGATGGCTACTTTAATATGTATTTGATTACATTCAGATAGTTTAATTACATTTTATTAAAGTGTGCTTCTCTATGAGATACCTACATGATGGAATGATTAAATTTATTCTGTTTGTTTAGTTTTGACTGTTTAGAGCACTTCAGTTTCATTACTGACTTCTGCATTGCAGATGAAAGATGCTGCAGTTTACTATCAGAAGAGCCAGTGCTACAAAGAAGCATCTGAATGTTATGAACAAATTGAGGAGTTTGATCTGGCAATTAAAATGTATTGTCAGGAAGAACTCTATGAAGAAGCAGCAAAGGCAGTTGAAAGGTATGTCTTCTAAGATGGTATTGGAATATAATTCTGGTTTTCATTTCCAAATTCAACATAATACAGCTGTCTCACTGTAAAATTTTCACAAGTTTTGGCTGATGACTTTGTTTTATACAAAGTTAAATTAACTTTGTCAGCATTCTCACTTAGGTAATGATAAAATGGTGAAAGCATTCTACTGCATTCACAGCTGGAGCAGTGACTAGCTTCATTTTCCTGGGAATTTTTTCCAGTCTGCATTACTAGTCATGCAAATTACAGAATCACAGAATGGTGGGGTTTGGAAGGGACCTCAGGAGATCATCCAGTCCAACCCCCCTGCCAAAGCAGGTTCCCTACACCAGGTTGCACAGGAAAGTGTCCAGGTGGGTTTGAACATCTCCAGAGATGGAGACTCCACACCCTCTCTGGGCAGCCTGTCCCAGGGCTCTGGCACCCTCACAGTAAAAAAGTTTTTCCTTAGGTTTGTGTGGAACTTTCAGTGTTCCAATTTTTGCCCATTGCCCCTTGTCCTGTCACTGGGTACTACTGAAAAGATCCAGGCCCCATCCATTTGGCCCCCACGTTTCAGATATTTATAGACATTGATCAGATCCCCTCTCAGTCTTCTCTTCTCCAGGCTGAAGAGTCCCAGCTCTCTCAGCTTTTCCTCATATGGGAGATGCTCCAGGCTGAAGTTCTCCTTCAGCCAGTCCTCTGAACTAGGTTCTTATAGTAAATATGACAAAAACATTTAATAGAAGTCTTTAATACTTCTGTTTTGAGAGTGAAATAGTAATGGACTTAGCCACTTTGTCAGTGACTTCTGTAGGAGAAGAACCATTAGGTATATGGTATATAATGCAGCACTTGTTGTGGCAAACGAACTATTTGTCTCCCAAAATCTCCAACTTGGAGTGAAAAATAGTAATTTAAATGACCAGCTTGTGCTGCCTCTGTGAGAGATTCTGGGTCCCAGTCTGTGAGCTGAGCTTTTCCACACCATCTCCCCTGTGCTGGCTCAAGGCTGTTAAGAACTACCTTGCACTGTGCTTGATAAACTGATTTTATTGATAACTTTTGACAGAACTTTGTATCTGGCACCAGCCCTGTGACCTCATTAGCACATTTTTGCATAAACAGTTTATTTACTGGCCACAACTTTCATTACACCTAAATTCATTTGACTTTTAAAGACTATATATACAGTAATTAGAATTCTAGCAAGGCCTGCAGTTACACTTTCACTGAAATCCTTTGTGATGTACCATCAGTTATGGCCACTGTTTTTTGAAGGACTAAACCTTGTTTAATATGTAGAGATAGTTTGATCAAAAAGTTCAGGCACTAAGTCACCTTACCAACTAATGATATTTTGAATCACTGTCCCCAGATCATTAATGCAGATTCATCAGCATAGGTTCAAAAATCTGCACTCCCACATTTATAATGAAATAGATAAAAATGAAAGGCTAATGATAATTTACTCACCCATCAGGAAAAAATTACTCATTCTCAGCATGCAGGAGAGAATACTTTTGCAAGTCTGGCTTAGGGGATGTCTTAATAATTTCACATCAGCCAATAATAATTAATAACTTGAGTGTTTTAAAGTCCATGTTTGGAAAGGTGCAACCAGGTATTTTGATGAGGTATTCAATAAGCAGCAAAGTATATGTAGATATGTATGACAGAATCAAAAGAGTTCTCTAAACTGGCTGGTTTATGTAAATTTTACAGAATATTATCTATATTGACCTGTGGAGAGTTCATTGCAATACTGATTTATTTCATTCTCACTTCTGTTAGTGTAAACAACCATTCTCTGTTGAGGCTGACTTTGATAAACAGAAGATTATCACTGGCAAAATGGGATTAAAATGTGTAGTGATTTAACAGCATAGATAAAGATTCACTAACGCTGTAAACTTTGTGATCTTGTTTGTACCAGATTATTTAGTGATCTTGCTTTAGACCACCTTATGTCATAACTGAATTATTTCTGTTGGTCTTTTAGGATGATGTGATTGGGTTTTTTTGCATGACAGACATATCACCTGAAATAGTTGGCCTTTTTGGAGGAAGGGCTTTTTGGGGCCAGCTATTTGTTTAATGTTTTGGAGGCTTTTAAAAAATGCAGTATTTTTTTGTCTAGGGTAGTAAATTGATGTATCTATTATTTCAGATATGAAGAGATGTTAAACACAAAAGGTCAAATGGTTTCCAAACTCTCATGTACAGCAAATCAGTTGTATTTGGAAGCAGCTGCAAAGTACCTGAATATGAACAGAACTGAGGAAATGATGCAAGTGCTCTCAAAACTTGATATAGAGGATCAGCTGGAGTTTCTGAAGTCTCGTGGATGCTTGCACCAAACAGCAGACTTACTGAAAAGGGAAGGTCGAGAGGAAGAGGCTGCAAAGCTGATGAAACAACATGGTTTTGCTCTGGAAGCAGCCAACCTCACAGCTATAAGAGAGTTCCGTGCATCGTGTTTGCTTGCTGCAGCACGTGCCAGTGCGGCTCGCTGCTCCGGACCGGACCTGGCTGATGTGGAGGTCATCCTAAGGGAAGCCCTCGAACTTTGTGAACAAACTGAACAGAAGTCTGGCATTGCTGAGGCTGTGTTTTTGCAGGGAGCTCTGAAGGGAGACTTCACAAAGCTGAGCAGTGCATACAGTCGGTTCCTGTCTCTGAATCATTCCGCTGGTGCGGTTGAAGCTCTCTTTGCATTATCTCACCACAGCGCTCCTAGCCAGAACATCCTTTTCATGGCACCGCGCGGCTTAATGGCTCTTCTGAGTCTGGTTAGGGCTTTGAAGAAAGCAGCCACCAATGCGGAGAAAGATATGGTGAAGTCATGCTTTGCCTATTTTGGGATTGTCCCAACAGGTGACAGTTGCCAGGTGTCTCAAAACGAAGCTGAACCCATTCTCAAGTTTTTGTTAGACAAGCCAAGTCTCAAAGAGAGGAAGACAAAAGGTGATTTCTCAGTAAGCACAGAGGAGGTAAAATCAGCTTTGAAGCAGCACTTGTTAAGCAGGTTGTGCTCTATCACCCATGAGTTACTGAACAAGCGCTACCCTGATATCTGTATGAAGTTCATTGTTGGCTTGAACTGTGAAGATAAAACCTGTGGGGGTTTCCATAAGCCCTTGTTGCGCCATGAAGCAAAGACAGTATTTCAGTGTAAAATGCATCTGGTGGCAATAAATGGACTGCTGTTGGAGGCCACACGCACTTTCCCTAAAGAGCTGCTGAATCAGGGTAAAAGCTTGTATGACATTTTGACTGTTGACAAATATTCATCATGTCAAGCCCTCCTTGAAATGTTTTTTCCTAATCATTTTCATTTGAGAGTACTGTCTGAGAACCCAAAGGCGTGCAAAGAAATACTGGAATTCAGTAATGCTATTTCCAAACCCTGTAGAGCAGTATTGAAGGAATACATCACATCTAAGTTTAAAAATGAAGCCACTGCAGCCAGAAGAGAATCAACTGACTTGTGGCTAAGTGCCATGCAAGGTTTCATCTTATCTTCAGGATATCCTGAAGAATTTGAGAAACTTCTTTTTAAGGAAGAGGATGATTATAACAAAGAACTAAACTTTGCTTTGTCAAACACAAAAAACTCCTCAAAGAGTCAAGGCCAAGGAGCAAAGGCCAAAGGAATAGAGGGCAGACATGGGATGTTGCTACCTGACAAAAATGTCAGCAGTGCAGGGAGAACACACTTGTGCTTCATTCGACTTCTTGAAAATTCCCTTGAGCAATTCTATGCTCATAAGAACCCGGAAAACTGTAAAAAGTTTTTTTTCCGTTTTATGAATGTCCTGGTCAAGAAATGCACGAGGTACCTGATTCCCAGCATAGGAAATACGGTCATGTTGTTGGAATTCCAGTATATTCTCTCTTGTGCTGTCCTGATGCGTCTCTCCAAGAACATTACTCTCTGCTTTCCAAAGAGTTACATTGCTCTCCTTCACTACTGGGAGTTCTTGTTCAGAAGCAAGGACCGTAACAAGGAACCTAGAGACACATTTTCCATCATACAGGACTATAGACCAAGGGACCCATATGTAGCTGTCCAGAATTTCAAATGCCATCTCTGTTATCTAGCACAAGTCTTGTGTGGAGTTTATGGAAAGTTCAACGTCCTTCTGGATGCTTTTGAGGATCCTGATTGCATAACTTCAGGAGAGGCTGAGCGGACGGTAGTGCTGTGCTTAGTGATGTTGCTGAATGCTGACCAGGTGCAGTGTTCTAAATATAGATCCCTCTTATGGCACCACTTTCCTGATATCAAGGCAATGCTGCAATCAATGAGAGAAGACTCTCCCTCTAAAGTGCCTGAAAGATTGCTAAGGGTTGTGGGGAAAGTAAGTGATGCTACACATGTCAGAGAAATCGCTGTGGGCCTGCAAGAGCTTCTGAGAGAGCGAGACGAAGAGTACTTAGTTGACTGCCGATGGAAGTGGGACTCTGCGTACACTCAGGGGCATCCCATACGGGGCATCCTGTATGAAACCATAAACCTTGACAGGTTTATGACTTCTTTGGATGAGACAGAATACTCTGATCAGCTAGAAAGGGAACTGGAAAGGGTTCATTGCTTAGAGGACCAAAAAGATCCCCTGGAAGTCATTGCACTCAGCAAGCAACAGAAGCAAGAACAGAAAGCATCTGCTCAACGCCAGCTGCGTCGCGTCTTCCGTTTTGTTTCTTTGTGCATCAAGTGGAAAAGGAAGGCCTGCTCCAAAGCTGAGCCTGTTGCAATGGAAGGAGAGGAATTTTTATCAAAGATCTTCAAAAAAGCAGATATTGATCAAACCCAGTGTGACCTCTGTGGAGTAAGATTTATCCAGAGCTCTGAGAACTATTTCAACCGGTCAGAAAACATGGAGACAGACACTTCTGAAGCTGTGGCACCAACAGAGGTCAGTGGGGATGAAAAGTTGCATGCAGAAGGAAATGCAATTTCTGTGGCCAATGAGGCTTACCTAGAGCACAGAAACACAGATGAACACAGAAATAACAATGCTGCCTACAAATACTATGCTGACTTTTTCAGAAGAAAGATAGATCCAATAATAAATGATGGACTGGAAGTAGTGGAGGCCATTACAGAAAAGACTTACACCCAGGACCATTTAGCATATAAAGAAGGTTCCAACTTACGCCAGAGAAAAATCAAAGAGAACATTAAGAAGATTTCCGATGCAGTAGAGGAAATCTATGAGAGAAAAGCCTGGGCTAAAGGTACAACTTTTCCAGTTTTCTTTTAAACCATTTAATATGTCATTTGTGGCCAAACTTCTAGACCTGACAGAACTCTAATTAATGTAGTCAAGAGAAAGGTATTTCAGGTAGCTGAGGAAAAGAGTAACTGAGACAGCTGAAAATACTAAAAAAAGATACAATCACCTCTTCCAAGCATAAAGTTCATCCATCAGATAGTACAGGTAAAGTGAATTTTAACTGTGAGATCAGATGTCCTATGTCCTCTGAATTTTTACAGTCTTACAGCAGCCTGTTACATTAGACCAAGTAATTTTTCTACAGTTTCCTACTTTAGTTCTGCCAGCCATAGTAATTTGGATATGCAGGGGTAGAGTGTTGGAGTCTTTGTTTAAGGGTATCTCTGACTAGTCTACCCTTGAACTTGTAATTTTGCTAGGGCTGAACAAAAGTGGATACTTAACTACAAGTCTGTGGGATGTAAGGCATACAAAGGCAACCCTGGTATTATAAAGTCCAGTAAATTATGGTACTTAAGAGAGACATATTGATATTTGATCCCTCCCATATGCTTAAAGCATTATTCTATGCTGATTTTTGCAGGCACAATTGAATCCCTGAAGGAGTGGCTTAGGAGCATGATTGTTTGGGGTACTTGCTGGAGGAAAGTGACATCTTAAATCAAAACATTGTTACTGGCATTAGTTGTAGAAATCCACCAGCACTGTCAAGTTGTCACTTTGCCTGTGATGTCTGACAGTAATGAAAAACTGTAATATTTGATATGTTCGTCAGCTCTGATCAGTGAAATATGTTAAATTTGTAACTAGATGTTAGGTTGTTGTCTTCATGTGTAAGCTTTATCTTTACTCCTAGTAGAAAGCTTTTACATATGGATGAAGTCCATAAAGTTTTGCTTATTATTTAGTTGTCTTTCAGCTCAATGAACCATGAGAGCGACGAATAAGATACATGTAGTAGGCTTAATTAGGTTATAGTTGATTTTATTATGACAATTGCTTGATGAATGTTACCTTGTTCTTCCACTCAGTGAAAACATATTTACAGAAATCACTTGCATGTGAGATTACTCTTCCTTCACTTTGACAAGCACTTTTCAAGTCCTTAATGGTGCAGTTAAGCGAGGGCTGCAACACCTCAGTTCCATGTTTGACTAGTGTAATTTCGGAGGGATAATGAAAGCCAGGAACTTTAACACCCAAAGATGGATAAACCAGAGATGTTTTAATGAGTTTCAGTTATACCTTAAAAAGGACATCTCAAGGATGGAGAGCTTCCCCTCTGATAGTGCTAGAATGGGGAGTGACACATCCAGCATCTACACATACAGCATCTTCATCCCCTGTAGTGAATTTGCTTGCACATGAGATCACTGGTGACTGGGACTTCTTGCTTTGCAGTATCATCACATAACACAGATCTGTGTCACTTGGTTTTGGGCTTGGCTTTTAGCCACTGTCCATCTCTCAGCTGGTCTTCTCACAGAATGTTAATTGTACTCCCTTTCAGCTGAAGAAATAATGACCGAACATATCAGCAAATTGGTTGCCACCATCGATGAGGCTCATAAGTGGCTGAAGAAAATGGACTTTCATGGCATAAAAGAAGGTATGTTTTCAAATTACAGAGGTTTCTGCACTGCCTAGAGGACACTGTTCTGTAATGGTCTCTTAGCATCACTTTAGTCTCCACGTCAGCAGTGTTGTGGATGTTCACTTACCCTCCAAGAACAAGAAACGGGCCCCTCCAGAGGGGCACTCTGGAAAACATGAGTTAACCAGCCTTTACTCAGTGCCTCTTCAAAAGAGAACATGAGCTGGTCACAGGGTGGCCTGAATGGAGCAAACCTCCTCCCCTGGCCCTCAGTAGATCCAAGCCTGCATAAAATATGCTTGTGTGTGTCCACAGGCAGATGCAGGTGCCCTGGTAACTATGGCTCATGTGCAGTCTTCAGGATAGAGACTTGGGCGGGGGGGGCAGAAGAGAAGCTTCTGTCTTCATCTTCACTGATAAGACAGTGCTGTTTCTTCACTCTGCTGCAGCAGTGCATTTATGGGCAGTGTGGATCCAAGTTCTTGGAAACCAGCTTACTAACAAAAGTAATCCTTAGCTTGCTTTTCAGAGTTCTGTGGAAAAATATATGTAGTTGGTTTTCTTTTGTTTTCACTTCCATTTCACTTGGTTTCACACCAAAACTAACATATGTTGATGCAGTCTATTGCATCGCAGACCAGTCAAGTTCAGGACTTCATTGTGCCTACCTAAATGTTTAGGTTTAAGCACATATTTAGGTGGTAGGACTGCAGCAATTGTATAAAAAGGCAGCAATGAAGTGCTCAGGCTTACAAATTGTGCTATATGTAAAGCATTAAAGAAGTTTTATTTTAGGAAATTTGATTGTGATAAAGCATTGTTACACCTTCCTTTTCCAAGAAAGATATAATTAATAAGACTACATGGGAGTGCTCTCATAGTCTCACAATCAACATTATAGTATGTCTTTGAAGTCAATAAGCAAATGTATTGTCTGCTGAAACTGAATCCTGAAAGAGGAGAGACATACTCTTTAAAAAAGGCAAAAGCAATAACAATAGAAACAGATTTTTCAGTGTAAAAATTAATTACTAGTGCAGCAAGTGGCTTAGCAGTCTCTGCCTCCAGGCAGAGCTCTTAAGCACATTGTCATATTAAGGCAAATACTTCTTAAACATGATGATACACATATGAAGCTATCTTACTGACATAAAATAGCAATGACATAGCTTGTCATACTGTTGAGAGGAAAAGGTGTTGGGGTTTTCCATTCTGCATTCATTTCTTGTTTTTAACATAGGCTTTGCGCATGATAACTTGGAAAATGAAGTGGAAGATGAAAGCATGGCTTTTGAAGAACTTGTCTATAAAAAACCCTTGAGAAAAAAAGGAAGATGTGGGAAATGGTAAATAGAAAAAATATGCAAGTAGTTCTTCTATCCTCTTAACAATCTAATGTTAGAGTTAAAAAATTGTTAAAAAAAAAATAGGTGGGGTCAGAAGTTGGAAGAGTCTGAAGAAAAAGAGCAACTTATGCTATTGTTTTTTTTATTACTTGTATTGTGTCAGAATAATTACTTATGTGATGATGATGTAATTGTTAAAACCTAAGACAGGACAAATTTCCTTTCAAGCCTATGTGGTAGCTTGAAAGTAACAAAAAGCCAAAGAAAAAAAGTTTAAAAAAAAGTTTGTCTCATCTCAGGGGTATTTTTCCACTCAGTCTTTTTTTCTTCCCTGTTAATTTACATACTCATTCTTCCAAGTTGGAATACTCCAAAAAATAGAAGGATAGTTTCTCTGATTTTTTAAGAGAGTTTTAATCACTGGTTTTAGGTTACCATTGTAAAACTGCTTTGTTCTGAGTCTTGTTACATTTGGAAATTTTTGAGTCTTCAGGTGAGGTACTTACAGTATCTCTCTTTTCTATTTTTACAGACAAGAACAGTAATTTCTAAATACATTCCTATTTTTGACACTGTACCTACTTCTAATTAGATATGTATGAAAATTATAGATAGTCTTCCATTTGATCATTTTGATAGAAACTCTTACCTGTACATATTAAAATATAGATAATTTTCTGTAAAAGTATTACACATTTTAAGTGCTTTGTACGTTTTAATTGGTAAAAGACTTTGTAATGTATAATGACATTTTTATAAAACATGTAAGATTTTAAAAATCACTTGATCTTGTCTTATTTTTTCCTGAAAGCTGTGTGTGACTGATGGCATGAGTGAGTTTTATAAATTGGATTCAGAATATCAGTTCATACTGATGCTGTTTTACTTCTGGGATTTCCATGTCTCCAACACACTGTAGTCTCCTTTAGCAACATTTTAAACGAATGCATTTGCATGTTAAACATAATTAGAGTATTATTTAGTTGTTTAAATATTTTGTCTTGAAAAGGGAGCCACTTTGTATACATAACAAGTTGTTTCAATAGTTACCTTTTGCAAAAAACTTCAGAACTTTTGATTATGCTCAGTGTTGTGGAAGTGGGACACTTTACATGGATAGAAATGAAATGCTACTGTAGAATGGAGCAACGTGGGCAGCAGTAATAGTTACCTATGGCATTGTAATTGCTGTTGTCTGCCAGAAGAGTCTTTACTAAGTGTTTCATCTTAAAGAAGCCTTGTTGCTTAAGCAAGTGTCTAGAAGATATTTTTAACACATACATTGATGAAACGTAATGCTAGTGACTTTCACTGTATAGAAATCAAGAATTAAGAAAGTTAGATCATTAATGTGACTTCTTTGGCTTTGTTTTCTATAATAATGTCTGTTTTGCATTTGAGATTACTCCAAGAAACTTTCCTGATGAGTTTCTTGACTTGAATATTTACATATGTGGCAGTAAACGCTACCTAAACTTTTGAAGGACAATTGCAATTTAAAAATCCTTGCGGGCCACAGTTTAAAGATGTCGTGATCATGCTTCTTCTTTCTCTTTATGGGAAAAATAAAGCTTTAAAAATGTTATTGCAAAACACCAAGCAAAAATAAAATGAAGGAGTAGTAAGAACAGAAGTTTTATTGTATCAAGAACTTAATCTCCCATGCATTTCCTTGGTGCAGGCACTTATGATCCCTGGTATGGTTCAATACAAACCACTGGTCATCCTCTGACTGCGAATCACACTCCCAGGTGGAAGCTATTTCAGTAGGGTGTGACAGACTGACTGCTAGCCACAATTAATGGCAATTTAAATTTCAGGTTCCATGGTTTCAGAGCTATATTAAGGCAAGATTTCAGTAATGTTCAATCAGAGATGGGAAATCTAGTTGGATCTCCAGTCCAATATCAGTGCTTAACAAGTTTTTCCCTTTGATGGTATGCATAAATAAACATAAACTTTTACTTTTCCATGGCAAGCTCTTCAGATAATAATAGTCTGTGTGCTTTAATCCTATTTGAATGTTTAATTAGCAACCTGGGGTTGCCCACATATACCCTTGGGGTGGTTTTTTTGTTTGTTTGTTTAAAGATTTTTTCTCACCCCCGGTGGAAGCTCCAGTGTTCTGGCACCAGCTAATGCCTTTGACTCAAAGAGCCATGACAGGTGCCTTGGTACATGTGAGATGCACATTGCACTGAAGCCCTTGGAGCTGAGTAGTGGATGCAGGCTGTCAAGCTAATCCACCCACTTCTGCCTGTCTAAGCCATGTTGACTTGAAAAGAATTTAGAAAAGGCTTCAAAAGCACAGAAACGGGTGACTTTAACATCTCTCTCCCTGGTGACACAAAAATGGCACATACATGAAAAAGAAAATTGAACTATTTTCTATAGTTGGAAGACAAAGCTGTGGTCTAGAAGATTACACCAAACTCATCAAGAAAAAAATCTCTTGCTTACTTGAACCTCATATTAATACAGAGGACTGTGTGGTAAGTGATGGGTACTTTCCATCTCTTTTTTTATTTAAAAGCATTGTTTCATAATAGTGCCCAGTTTTATTTGAAAACACTTCCCTAACAATTAGCTGTTATAAACTCTGACTCAGCAAAACACTTATAAGCACTTGCTGGTTTTTAGGTATTTGCTTTCATTCCTAAAGGGAAGCCTTTTGCCTTTATACTTACTGAAAACGTAGGAGGGAAGAAATTGTCTTATCTCAGTATAAATAAAATAAAAGTTGTTCCTGCCAGCAAGCCCTGTGACATTATTTACTGAAAACTGATGATGAAGCATCATTCTTTATATGAAGCCATTGCTGCTGAGCTGCTGCCTTTGGTGTTGAAGCATTCAGTTTTCATGAAAACCTTCACACCTCTACTTACTGAAGTGTCTCACTGTGTATTAGATTGGTAGCGTATCTCATCCAGGCTTTGGGTTAGCGTGTAACTCAGAAATGTATTGGCAAAAGTACCAGGCAACACTCAGACTTTTTGTTTATCTTGGTGTAGTAGATGTCAGAAATCTTGAGTGTCTTCCCTAATGCCCATTTCTAAGAGCTGGTGTGGCAGGGAGTAGAAGAGTTTGCATATTTTATTTTGTTTGTACATTCATACACCAAAATTTCTGACTCGACATAAAGCCAATGTGGAAAAACTTGGAGCCAGATAAACCAAAGCAGTTGAATTTTCAGATTAATAGCCATTACCAAAAAAAATACTCTGTGAGAATTAGAGCATTTATTTTCATTTTCTGGGGTGAACTTCTGATACTGTTTTAGCCTGTGATCTGAGCATGGTAGGTGTGTGTGCCTGGGTGATGTATATCCATACTGTCATCTCTGCTGTCTTGATCCTGCCTTGTTGCAAGAGGATGGGGTTGCAGTGTCTTTGAAGTCTGTTCCAATTACTCTGTGCTGCTTGATCTGTGGAAATAGTGTTTGGAAAGGAATTGGTAGAAACCTCTTCACCTACCCTCAGCCCATCTTCCATTTAGTCTGCACACAAAGCTTCATAATTTAAATAAAGATGCAATTGCTAGTGGTTTAAGTAATATTGATACTCCACACATTTATAAGTTACTTTTATCTGGCTTCTGATCCACTGGTTTCTAAATTGTCCTGTGTAAACCAGTGCTGAAATTTTAGCAAACAATTGACATAATTAGGTTATCTGTAAGAAATTTTGCAGGCAAATAAATAATAGTGATGCCAGGAAGTAGTTTTAATTAAATCTTGTAGAAGTAACTCCTTGTAATTCCCTTTTGTGAAGGGGTGAGTAGGTCTTTACTGAAGCTACATCACATACCAGTTCAGTTATTTGTTGTAACATTTCTTTTTTGTCTTGTGCTAGACTTGCTTTATGAAATCATGGGACGAGGTTTTTACCTTTGAACAATCAGGGACAGAACATTTGAGCTGTTCAAACGTTGGCTGCTTCTCTAGAAATAGAGCAAAACAGTACAAGGAGATCTGCAGCTGACTTGCCTTGTCAGCTTAGATACACTGAGCTTAGAGATACTCCAGTATTAGTGATGTCCCAGTCCAAGTCAGAATCTTTGTAGTTTGGGGCATTCTGTGTGCATTATACAACCTTTCTCTCAGGAATGTTACATTTCTAGTAGTTTTAGGCAGGATCCCCCAAAATAGAAGAGCCCTTGAACATGGATCTGCTTCAAAGGGCTCTGAAGCAGAAGTAGATGAGGTGCCTGCTTCCTATGGAGAAAGTTGGGTACCTCAGTATTGGATAAGCAGCAAAAGAGAAGAGCACTGAGCTGAGAGGTACTGGTGATCTGAAATAGTGTTTCAGATGTTAAAAGATGTGCTGACAGGAAAATGCTGAATACAGGTGAGTTTCAGACCCTCTATATCATTGGAGCTTTGGCTGGAGGAGTCTGGGAGTGGGAGAGTGTCTGAAGTGCACAGCATGGAAACCTTCAGTAGTCTCTCTGTCAAAAGAACAGATCAGAGTTCTTAATTTCACCAGGAGACAGCCAGAAAAAAGTCTCGGAGGAGGATGTGATGAGTAGTCATGTAACAGCCAGGTGGCTGGAGTACTTCTCCAGGCTGCTGAGAGGGCCAGGTTTCAAACTTGCTCTTCCCAGGAGGATGGTCTGAGCCATGTCCTGATCTGCCTAGAGGAGCATTCACTACGGCTGCTGCTGAAGGTGACTTAATTCAGGATTTTTTTGGGTGGAAGAGGCACCCATTCAGGATCTTTGCATTGCAGTTGCAAGTGTCAACACTAGTAGTCCTACATTTGAAAAAAAGCAACCAGCCCTTGAAAGGGGACCTGTAGCTCCCATGTTAGTGCTGCTTGATTGCCAGGGCAGGGCTAAGCACCCTTTCTCTGATAAGTGACTGCTGAATTTGTCATGCAGTGAAACAGCTTCAGCAGGAGAGGTGGAAATGCCAGTAGTCAAGCTTATCCTCTGCTAAGCTGTAGGAGATGTGGAGTTAAACCTGGATCTCCTACTCCCCAGGAGAACACTGATTCAGAGCCTAGTCAGTAGTGACCACTCTGTTTTATGGTGTGCCCATGGTGTGCAAGAACCTTTACTGGACTAAGGTAGAAGATGAGAAAGAGATGCCTCATTTCTGGATCCTGGTTGAGATGCTCAACCTTGTCAAAATACAGCAGTTCTGGATGTATAATGGAGGTAGAGGGTCAGACCAAGGGTGGTACAGCCTGATAATCTTGGTCTTGGCTGATTGCTAATGCCACCCATTTTTTTTCCTGAAGCCCTTTCCCTTCCCCCAGTCACTCTACTCTGTTACAACATCAAGTTCAAAGTGACATTACCTTCAAGGCAAGGAATGCTGTTTCACAGGCCATCCTCATAGTGATGAGGCTACTACAGCCTTTGTGTCCATTAAATACAGATATCAATATTGCTTACATAACCCCACCAGTTTTTAGAGTTGGGAGACTTTAGGGTAACTGGTGCTTTGCAATATTCTATGATAATTTTTCACTGAAAAGCCCAGGAGTAGGTTAGCAGTGCTGTTGTATTTATTTGAACCATGCTTATCGGGCGGATAGAAAGCATTTAAATACTTTGTTTTAACAAATATGGAACCACATTTTCCACAGTTCCTAAATAAAACATGATCGAGTTTCCTTGAAGATGCATTTTGAGCAGTTAACAAGGAACTCTTGGCTGGAGAACTGCATAAAGAACAGAGGAATCAAGCTGAAGTGCATAAGTGGTGAAAAAAAATCTGTCAGCTTCCAAGTCACTCTGCTTGTCTCTGTAAATAACATGCCTGGGCAACTCTCACTTTTTCTTGACCCTGTCACTTTGGATGTGTCTGCTGTTCAATCTGATGCTGTTCTGACAAGATTAAACACCAGCTAATGGGAAGGAATTTCCCAATGTTATCTTCACAGTTTCTCACCATTCTGCTTTGGTTGGTGGAGTCATTGATGTTTTAAAAAGGAATAAACTTGGAGTACAATGAATTGTACCTGTGAGCTGGGATATTTATAGCTCCGTGCTCTGTGGTAGTCGTCTTATAGGGGGGAAGAAAAGGCTTTGGTTGTTGTGCAGGATGGTTTTTGTGTTGGGAATTAAAACTAGATCGCTCTTTGTTACTGAACTGTGAATATGGGTGTGGAGAGAGGAGAATTTTGCATATTTCCACCTCCAGGCTGAAGGAAATAAATCCTTCCTCTTCCCCTCACCTTGCCCATTTTGTGTTGTCTAGTTCAGAAATAGCTACCTCCGCCTGGATTTGCTGGAGGATCTTTTTGAAGCTCTTGTGGCTTGAGTCATCAAGATAAAGATGCCAAATCTTTAGTTAAGTAGTGTTTTGGGGACCTAGGTTAGACAACCTCCTTTGGCCAGGAGGACCCATAAATCTCTTGAGCAACTGCTTGGTTTGACTCAAGCTTGTCCGAGGCTGGAGCCACCACTTGGGACTGGTCACCATTCCCCAACCAGAAAACATTCCCTTCTAGGTGTAACGAGCTTTTACTATGAACTGTAGCCACCTGGTAAAATAGTGTGGGGCTCTAATTGGCATCAGTGATGCATCTGCTTTTCTGCTTGAAGCCTTTTGATAGGGATAGAAAGAGCATAATCTGAGGAAGTTGCATCCTTATGGAAGAAAGACAATTTTTCCCAGTTCAAAGCTGTAGTATGGATCTCCATCTCCATATTCCTGCTAACCAAAACTGGGGTGAGAAAGAAGAGAAAATGCCACTTCTTATCTGACACATCTTCCAGCCATCCCCATTTTGTATTCATTCTGCAAAGATTACTAAAAAAAATAGCTGAAAATGTGGGATAAAATTACCTACCCTATGTACCTAGATGAATTGAAAGATGGACCATTATACATGCTTGGGAAAGATACTTCCTTTCACCACTCAAAATGCAAAAAATGCCCAAACTGTACAAATGTTTCTCTTTATGAAAGCTGCAATATCAGAATAAAAATGAAGTTGGGAGGTTTTACCTCAATGATAAATGAGACAATATCTCCCTTTTTGATCTAATTACTCTTGTATTATCTCTTTAAAGAGTATCTCAAGCCCAGTCCTTGAGATCTGGACTAGAATACTGTCTGAACACAGGTTTTTATATTCCCTTTAGTTACACATTGTGGACAACCTTGTAGTCATGACCAGAAGCTTTCCCCACTCCTCATAGCGCCAGTTCCAGAGATTTAGAAGTGTTGCACACTGGCTTAAAGCCAAAGGATTGCATTATGTATTTAATGAATTTTGAAGCTTTCTATATACCTTTATTTCCTGAACCTTTTAGAGTGTCTTCAGCCAGGCCTTATTTTCCTTCCTACCCAGGGGTTCATGACTTATTGCTTTCTTTCAAAACAAAAGCAAATCTGAAGTGAGCACTTCCTTCCAGGAGGCAGGTATTCGAGAGAAATACCAATTGGTCATGAGACTCAGAATTAAACCTCAAAATTTGGAAATAGTGAGTCATATGACTGAATTGAACTGTTTGTGATAGGGAAAAGAGGAGAAAATAATAGTCTTTATTGTCAGATATCCTCTGTTCCTTTCCATTCTTAAGAGGTAGGGTGGAGAAGATCAGCAGTGAACACCATGTGGGATTTTATAGCAGCTTTTTAGTCAGCACCTAATAAAACGATCTGTAGAAGCCTCTCCTTACACAGGGTGTTAGCTAAGAAGCGATGTCATATTTCAAAATGAAGCACTTGGGCAGTGGGTGGGTGTGGAGGAGAGAGTGGGATCATGCTGTAAAAAGTGCTCACATTTTTAGCCAGACAGCACTTCTGCAGCAAATAAAATCTCTCTCTCCAACAGATGGAGGAGAGGTGAGTGGGAGGGAGGTTTGGAAGCGAACTTTGTCATTTCTGTTCGCTCGCTGCTTCGGCTGCAAGGGAGGGTGCATGAAATACCAGTCGATAAAAGGCTGGATCAGATGCTGCTGCACTTTCAAGGAGGTAGAGGCAACTCTCCATAATTATGGAGCAGCTTCCATCTGTGTCTGTCAAAATGCTTTACAAACATTAGGCAGCTGAGCTTTATGATATCCCAGTGGACATGTATCGATCATTCCCCTTTAGAGATGGAAAAATTCAGGGATAGAGAATATGTGACAAGCTTTAGGTGCACAAGAATATTGATTTGTAGGGCTGGACCTTGTGTTAACGAGCTTCTGCTCCCAGGACAGGACCTCACTCCCTGTATGTGTTGTTCAGACTCAGACTATCTGCCTGGCTTTAACATGAACACTTCTGTATATGCCTGACCCAGCCTTCTCCTGAAATCCACTGTCATTTACTTTCCTTGATCAGGCTTAATTTACCCGTCACTTTCATTAGAACTGATGACTTTAAAGCTCTCCTGGAAAATGAATTTTCTCATGTGAGAATGGCAGGGAGAGAATCACTAAGTGAGAGTATCTCTACTGTTTCCACCTGCAGAATCTTAGTTTTTCCCCTCTCAACAGTTGTTTTAAATGTGGAAAAAAGCTTCTCTGATAATTTGTGGCCATATAACTTAATTAGCTTTCTACATTTCCTTAAAAAAGGAAATGCTGTTTTAAAGGAAGGTCAAAATAATGGTTGCATGAAGATATGTATTAGGATGAAATGTTTAAAAGCCAGCTCAGAGAGATCTGTAAGTTCTGCTGTCCATGCTCTGGAGGTAACTATATGACTATACTTGCACCCAGCATAAACCCTTCCAGACACATTTTAATCTTATTTATACTTGTGGGAAAGTGGACTAAAGTGGTAAAAATCAAGTTAATTTCACCAGTATAATAGGAAAACAAGTAAAACCAGAGTCAGATTCTTCAAGTCTTAGTGCAGGGCAGCCAGTTCTCAATGTACATGCTGAGGTGGACCTTCTGAACCACTCTGACCTGTTCATCCAGTCAGAAATAACAAAAAAAAGGGCTGTTCTTGTGGCAGTTCAACTGGACGTCGATAGTATTGAACCGCTGGTGAAGGCTGCAGGGCAATGAAACTCTTGCTTTCTTCTCAGGTTCTGGAAAGTGTCTATTTTTGTGGCTGGGAGAGTGTGTTTCTGCACATATGAAGATTTCTTGAGCTAAGCTTCTGAAACCTAAGCAACCTCATCTAGTTGAAGATGTCTCTGCTCACTGCAGGGAGGTTGGACTAGATGACCTTTAAAGGTCCCTTCCAACCCAAACCATTCTGTGAAATGTTAAGACTCCTTGGCTGTTTTTCTTTGTGAGCTGATTCTGCTTCTGTTGCACAAGAGCCTGGTGTTCCAGCTGCTTGAATCCGTATCCAAAACATGTATTCAGCTCCTGCGTTTATGCTTTTTTAGCTGTGATATCTCAGACCAATCAGTCCTGTTTGTTCCTGCCTTGCTAAGCGGGAGTAGCAAAATACATTCTGCAAATGGCTGGTGTTCATCATCTTACTATTTTTATAATTGCAAACTATTTGTGTCTTGGATGCTGACTCATAAAGCAAGGTATTTCACTGAAGCTGAAAGGGAAATGACCCTGCATCTTTTCCAGCTTATTTGTCATTTCATTTTTTATCCGTCTTTGGGAATCTCTGTCCTATTTTCTGTCACACATATTAGTCTTGGCTGATTGATATGAAGAGATAAAGAGCCTTAAGCAAAAACAAGCTTTATAAACAAAGATACAGAATTCTTTGGCTTCATTTAGAAGAAAAATATCTTGAGCAGAATGAAAGAGCAATAAGTGACCCATTTCTAGAATAACTTCAGAGCAGATTAACAAAGAAACTAAAATGTAAGTTTGATGGTTTATTTTTCTGCCTTGGTGTAAAAAAACAAAATGAAACAATGGTGGCTCCAAAAAAATATATGCAACTGGCCCCCTGTCATGAATATTTTCTACTAAAATGTGTTTACAGCTTAGAACATGAATATTGCCATGAAAGTGTATATTGCAGACAAGATTTATTTATGAAATCCTTGCAAATTACCCCTGGGAAAACAAATCTGTATTTGTTGTCAGCCACAAAAGTCCAGTCAATGAAATAGGTAAAATCACCTCTAGTGATTTTGTGTGTAGGATTTGCTGAAGTAATAAATTATATGTAGATACTCTTACATTTTGCAACATGAAAAACTGAATTCAATACAAGGAGTATTAGAACTTGACAAATTGATTGGAAGTTGAAACCTGGATAAAGAAAATGAAGAGCCTAATGACAAAATCTAGTAGAGGAGGAGTTAACCTCCTGTGCTTCTAGATATCTTGAAGGACAGATGGCCAGGAAGAATTCCTTATTCAAATAGTTTAAACTTCAAATATAATTCAATACATATCTTGTTATTGTTCATAATTATATTTAGTTGATTAAAGCTTATCAAGTTTTTGCCTTTTATATGTAATTTAAATTTCCATCCAAATTAGCTTAACTCAAATCACAAATAAAAAGGAATCCCCTTAGAACTAAGAACTATTATCTGCCTTTTTCTAATACAATACAGTCTAAAAATTCAGTTATGTAATTATACATTCTTCTAGTTACCAAAGAAAAAGTACCAGATTTAGTAAAAACACCTCACTTACTTGCAAAACAGCATGTCTTAGTAATGGCTAAAAGTGAGAATCAATCTTCAGAAAAATAACTAAGTATAACAAATGTGAGATAAGAATAAAGCCACATTTTTGAATCAGGATGTGTTCTTTGCTGAACTAAATAATGTTAAAATTAGCTTTTTCAGCCTTACCCATATGTTACCTTTCTGTTCAAGCTCTCGTAGGCTTTGTGTGCATTTGATGATAGCTGCGTTTTTGAAGTGGTTTTTGTTTTTTCTTTTTTTTAAGATTTCCTTTCTGGTATCAGCTGAGTAATGACCAATTAATAGATGACCTCAAATGCTGTGGTGGCCTCAAACATGCATCTTTCTCTCCCTCTTTTCTATTTAGGGAAAGCAAAGGCCAGTGTGTCCAGTGAATTTGTTAGGCACTAGGTGCTTGTTTCCACAATGAAATCCAAAATCCTCTGCTCAGAAATATATGCAGTTTGCATAGAGAATAAGATTCTTCAGGATGCAATCCAGTGCAGCCATTACACTCATTTGTGAGATCAACTAAAACATACAGCTGCCTCAAGCTAGGCATGTAGAAATTATGAAGAGAAAGATAAACCTTTGTCTACATGGGATCCACCTCTCTAAAGCGTCTTCTGAAGCTCCATCCTGAAGAAAACACTGAAATGGTGGGAGCATTTGGACACAAAGTGGGAGCAGAGTCAGCCTCTTCCTCGCCCAGGATACTCAGATCAACATCTCCCACCTTGAGACCAAGACACAAAGCCAAGCTGGAGGCAAGGTTCCTTCTTGGACCTGGCCCTTTTATGCCTTCAGTCATTAAGAGACTTACTGGGTGAGAAAGGGAAGGGATACGGGGACCAAGATCGTTCAGCCTAACGCTGGAGTCACTCGGTGATGAAGCTTCTGAATAAAATGAAGGTGCTGACAGCATTTAGAGGTGGCTAAAGGGAAGGGGAGATGCCCAATAATGTGATTTTGGTTTAGTGAACTGAAGTCTCACTTGTGAGACTTTCAGCTCCTTCTTAGATCTAGCTCTTGGTCACTCCTCTGAGAGTTTAGAAGAGCCAACACTGCTTTGTTTCTCAGTACATGGATACTAATTGTTTCCCTTTGGATTTATGCCATGTCATTTAAAAAAAAAAATATACAGTGAATAAACAAAGCTGTAAGTCATGTGCAATCATCCCCAACCTACTGGAGTTTTAACAGCACCCATTTACTGACTTTATAACAGAGAGATTCAGCTTTACTTTAAATTCTTACCTGGAAAAGTGGTAGTAAAAAACCCAGGCTCAGATAGACTCTATTCTGAAAAAAATTCTTATGGAAAACTTTCTGTATTTACCACAGCATGATTCACTCTAAATTGTCCTCCTTTGGAGTGCTCACTGAACATTCAAAGGTGGTAAGCTGGTACTCTTGCCTACACATATTTTCTATGCCCTTGCAATATAGATACATATGTGCTATTGTAACACAGAAATTTGATTGAAACATTTGTTTTTTTAAATGTCTAAAATAAATTAATTCCCGTTCCTGCTTTATTTTCTATGCCCTCACAATGTAGGTACATATGTGTTATTGTAACAGAAAAAAATGATTGAAACATTTGATTTTTAAAATGTCTGAAATAAATTAATTCCCATTCCTACCTTACCAAAAAAAACACAAAACAAACCAAAATTAAAAAAAAAGTTTTACAACAAAAAGGAAGAATTTGTTCACATGGTGCTACTCTTTTATTAGCAACTTGCTGGAGAGGCAATATTTTTTTTACAGTCTTGATTTTCAAGTGCAGTTCACTCACCACAGGTCATGAAACACTGAGTAGGGTGAAATAATGGGTGTAGCCTCCTTATATCTTCCAGTGGAAAGGGCAGGGGAACAGCCAGCCTACACTCTTTTCAGAACATAATATTAAAGGCAGTTCTGCACAGACTGAATTCAATTTGTCAGCTCTGATTCTTGGGAATTTATCCCGCACTGGACAGTACAGATGTATGACCAACACATGCACTGGAACATGTATGACCTATGTATTGAATATATTCTGTATTTTAAAATGTCTGAAACTCCAGATAGTCTCAATTAATTACTTGAAATAGGTAAAATTTATACAGGGAACACCTGTTTTCCCTTTAAAGGGCAGAATCTCTAGGTTTGTCCCTAAAATGAGCAAAGTTATTCATCAAAGCATCTCATTTGGTTGATTTCAGAAAAGGGACTAGGAATCTTTACATATTTAGTTAAGGCTGACTCATTCTTTTATTCATCTTTGATGGCAAAACTCAACAGATAATTCTAATTACTCCCTGATGCAAAAATGGTGTTTAGAACCACATCTTCAGTTTCACTCAGCGTCTAAGGTATGCCACATTTCAGCTTCACCTGAGGGAAATCCATCCTTGGAGTGTGCTTATGGTGATCCCCAGCACAGGCATGGGAGGATAAAGCACTGGCTAAAAACTCTGATCAAGTTTTCATTGTAAACTTCACTCCTTCCTTACAAGAACCATCAGACAGGTGCTGTATTTGTATCTCGTTAAGTAAATAAAAGACAGAGCTGATGAGATGCAGGGTTTTTCATTCAGATTAGTTTACAGATGCTATCCACAGGGCTTTACTGATGATGTGGATAAGTTGCCTGGGTAGCAAAATATCGTCCCCAAGCTCCCAGGCTGCGAGCAAAACACCCTGTAGCAGGCCTGTTCCTAACAAGTGGAGAGGGATTAGAAACCTTTTGCTTACTTTGAACTGTTTTCCCCCGTTTCCTTATTTGAGAGAGATTGATGGATCATATAAGGGAGGGAAAAGTGGTATTTCCAAGGGATATTTTTGAAGTGAACTTAAATTTTGGGTGACATAGCGTGTTTTCCAGGCAAACTACTGCTTGACTAGATGAAGTGACACAGGCAGCTGGCCCCCAGTGCTTCATGGTGCCTTTTCATGAAGTGCCACATGGGGTTTTGTTAAGTGATCTGCAATGAATTTAAGATGGCTTTGAAGGGACTGTCTGAATTTTCTTAGAGGGAAGGAAATTGCCACCTGTTTTTCTTTTGTCACCTTTTCACCATTGAAATCATAGAATCATAGAATGGTTTGGGCTGGAAGGGACCTTAAAGATCATCTAGCTCCAACCCCCCTGCTGTGAGAAGGCACACCTTCCACTAGACCAGGTTGCTCAAAGCCTCATGAGGCTAGCCTAGTTTTCCTTGTTTTAGACAGAGACTGTGAGGATCACTAGCAAATGAGAAAAGTATAAATAAAAGGTTGTAGACATCTGTAGCTGTAACAACAAATAGCACTGTCTGTAAATATAATGCTTCATTCACGTCTTCTGCCCGAGGAGACTGGAAAGCATTCATGCCAATGCAGTATTCCTCATTATTCTGCATGTACAGAAAGATTTCATCCCTTTCAGCAGGAACAAAATTTGTCTAGTCTTAGGTCTCTTAGTTCAAAGCAGTTTAAAAGCTTAGCCTACCTGTTTAGGAATGAAATTTCAATGGATGCCTGGTAGAATGGTGTTCTTAATCTCTTGCAGAACGGCTAATTTAGCCCTGTAACATCATCTCCATGACCTAACAAACCATTTGAGTTCGAGCCTCCTGTGAAAACAAGACCTTACAAATAGCATTGGATGGAGGACTAGAGCATAAGCTGGGACCACAGATCTGAGCCAGGGAAGGAGGGACAGAAAACTTCTTATCCAGAAGATCTTATGCCAAGTTCTGTTCCAACAAGGTGTCTCTGAGACAGGAGCAACTCTGATCTGACTGAGCTGGGAGGGGAGAATGTAGGATTGTGCCCCTACCATTTGATGTGTAACATATGTAGGCAGGAGCAGGGAAAGCAGATTGTTTCCCTCTCCCTCTCAAGCAGCTTATTACTGTGTCTGAAGGACATATGGCAGAGGAAAGGCTATACATCAGGCACAGTTGTCCTGGCTGAGTAGCCATGGTTTGGGAGGCCCCTCAATGTTTTCTCCACTTTCTTTCACCGTACCACGAGGAGGAGGAGGTCAAAACCAGAAAAAAACTGGTTTGCTGCCAGGTGTCTGTGTACTAGGACACCATCTCCATCAAAATCCTAATAAAGCACTTAACTGTCTGCTCTTGCCTTTTACATCTTTCTCCTTTCCTTGGGTATGAGTAGATTGGCAGCTATATAGAAGCACTTCCAGGACTTCAGCTTCCCCTGTGTCCTCTGGGGTTGAGCAAAGTTCACTAGAGCCAGTGGAAAACCACCCACTTTCTTATGATTTTTTCACCTTGCCCAGTTATGTGCATCTTTTGTACTCTTGTTTTGCAAGGCTAAGTCAGGAAAGCAATGAAATTAATGCATAAAAAGCTCAAAAGCTTGTAAATAATGTATCACTGCATATTGGCACAGGGGGCAAAGGAAAGTGCTATCAAAAAAAAGGTGGAAAGACTTTTAAGGTGCTTTTCTGAGGGGTCAGAATTAATGCCATGTACTCATTTAAATGTATTCTTCTAAAATTGACAGTGTTTGTGCTGTGGTGGTGGCCCCTACCTTAAAATGAGCGAGATTTAAGTTGTTCTGTGAGCAGTAGGACTAAGCAATCCTGGTTTCCTATGAATTGTCCTTTCCCTCCAGTCTTTTATCTCCCATCCTTATGCTTTCCTCCAACATGAATAATGTCAGCTCTCCAGAGTGTGCTGTTGATGCAGCGGCTGCCAATGCTTGCCTTGAGAAACAGAGTCAGAGCTAACATGAAGCCACCCATGGATGATCACCCATGTTTGACTGCCAGTGGGTTGTCAGCAGTTGCATCTGTGAAGAGCAGCTACATTCTAGTTGCTTTGCCCTCATGAGGGGAAAATAATTTGCTTTCTTCTGTGCTAGCCAGCTTTAAGTTTTCACAAAATGGATGCAAGACATCTATATTTCAAATGCCTACCCTCTTGTCAGTTTGCTAGAAATTAGGCAGTGGTTTCATAATTATTAGGTGAGGAGAGGGAAAGAGCCAAATAAGACAGGTGGAGAAAATCACAGGCTCAAAAGTCTTTCTTTCTTGGGAAGACAGACTTGAAACTGTTAATGCCAGCACTGTATTTTTGTCTGCTCCTTCTTCATCCTGTAAGTTGATATTTTCAAGATACTCTTTCTCAATCAAGAGGGCTGAATATTTTTTATGGTGATACAAATTCTCATATAACTGTAGCTGAGGCTTCAAAAAAATAATTTTTTATATTGTAAAATTAATCTTTAAAAAGAGTTGTCAGAAGAGGTTCTCCTGTTTTGGTTCTCTTGCTGATTTGATGTCTTGTCCATCAAAGTCCAGTATAAATAGCTAATTCTAACCAGGGCTCCCAAAAGTTGTGGGGTGGCACCAGTCGTCCTTGAGCATGCAGGAAAGGAACAGCTGGTGACTGTTTTTACACACCATCTTCCTCTAAATGTTAGAGAGCGCTTTGCAATGCAATATTATTATTTATATGTCAGTAATACCAAGAGGTCCTAGCTGAAAGTGGAGCTTGAAGGTACTATTTTTTGTATCTACATGTTGTAGGAGATAATCCTGTCCCCAGTTCCCCTCTATGACTTTCCCCCAAAATATCATAGCTAATTGGGCCAAGAGTGGAAAAGGAAAGACAGGCGCCACAAAATGAGGTGACCTGTGCCTGGCTCCAGAGCAGATCACTGTCTGAGCTGAGAATAGAGCTCAACCTCCTGCCACCCCATCAGAATCTCTTCCCTGGACTCCCCTGCCACATTGCAAGGTCCCAAATAAAATGTTGCATTTTTAATACAGTGTTATGAAACTCAAAGTTTTAAGGAAACATTATAAATACTTAATAAATATAGAAACCTGTGCAAAACACTTGAAGTACACTGTGTCTTGGGATACGGCTGAGCAGTATTCATTCACTTTTCTGCAAGGTTGTTAAAATCTTTGTTGAGACAAGGGAAAAAACAGGAAGAAAGTAATTTATTTCAAGGATTCTGCTTCATCATATGCTTTTCAGATACTCATGAGTTGTCACGCTGCTGTGACCTCTCAGAAGAATTGTATTCTGATTAAGTATATTTGTGTTTACATTGTCTTTAGTATAAATGCGTGAACGCTCCATGCATTTACCACGCACAGGCTTGTCTCTTGGCCTTGTCAAAGTGATACAACTTTTTTCCCCACCACATTCTTTTCTTTAATATATTTTTCTCTCTTGTAGGACTTTTCTTTCTTTGTTACTGACTTGGATCACAAATTGTCTTTATTTCCCTATTTTTCTGAACGCATGTTCCTGTGGATATGAAAGGGGTTAGGAGTCATGCAAACACAAATACGTTAACTTTTCCTTGTGTGTTTTGTAATCCATTAGAAACATTCTTATTCCATGTGGTTTAACCTTGTCCTTTTTTCCTGTTAGAACTGACAAACTATGATTAATTAAAGTGTTATTTTGGACCCAGCTCATCAGGCTGTTAGACCTGCCTGTCGCAATGCATTTGTGCAAAGATACACCACTTTACATCATCTCCTCTCAGTATTACTGTACTATGATGATAATGGGTGGAATAGCTGGGGTTGCAAGGCAATTTTTGGGGGGTTAGGGTAGTACAAGTGAAGGTAAGTTATGTGCTCTGAACTTTTCTGCCTACTGGGTACAAAGCAACAAATTACCTCCTGTTACAGGGGCTTTCTATTTTTATGTAGAGGTCTGGCTCTTTTCAGCCCTCATGAGGATACAGTAGGAGCAGGCTGGTCCCAAAGCCTGTTTTCCCAGACAGTTTCCCCTGCCTAAAGGAGTCCCACTGAGGTCTGTGTCCATGAGATCACCACCTGTGTAGGCTTCCCCCATGAATTCTCCTTGGGCAGGGGAGGTGAGATGCTGAATCCCTGTATCCCTGATGAGGAAAGGCTGAGGGAGCTGGGCCTCCTTACGTTGGAGAAGAGGAGGCTGAGGGGGGACCTCATTAATGTTTATAAATATTTGAAGGGTGAGTGTCAGGAGGATGGAGCCAGGCTCTTCACAGTGATGTCCAGTGATAGGACAAGGGGCAATGGGTGACAGCTGGAACACAGGAGGTTCCGCTTCCACTTGGGAAGAAACTTCTTTACAGTGAGGGTGACAGAGCACTGGAACAGGCTGCCCAGGGAGGTTGTGGAGTCTCCTTCTCTGGAGACATTCAAGACCCGCCTGGATGCCTTCCTGTGTGATCTCATGTAGGTGTTCCTGCTCCGGCAGGGGGATTGGACTGGATGATCTTTCGAGGTCCCTTCCCATCCCTGATATCCTGTGATTCTGTGATCCCTGAGTTCCCTCCACGTCATGTGTGCTTCTTATGGACAGACTGAGAAGGCCACCAGGAACTCCTCTGTGGTCAGCACTGCAAAAGCACGGGGAATCATTAAGTTCTGTCTTGGGAAGAAAAGGAAACCTGGTATTGTAAGCAAGCAGAAAGCAACAGTGGTAGTGTCATGTTTGCTGTCTGAATTTTAACTGCAATGGAATGTATTCAAAAAATGAAGAGAAAAATATGGATTCCTTATCCATCTTTCCTAAGAATCATAAGCATTATTAGTTGGACTGAACCTTGCACAAGAGGCAGTTTTGGAGTGTTCTTAATGAAGGCACAGAAGATGGGATGTTTCTTACCATGATACGAAAACCCACATTTTGTATTATCTGGGAGGTTTCTCAGATCAAACCTGCAGTTTTCAAATTCCTGCTTTTCTGACCAACCATAAGTCAGGGCAGTGTTTAGATGACAAGTCCTTATTTCAGTAGATAAGCTCTAATTTCAGTGTGAATTCATTTAAGAACGATCTACAGCCATATTACACAGAAGACAGACTGCAGTGTCTCAGTAAGTCCCTTCCTTTTGCATATATGAACACACCAGGATGCGACCACATTCTCCACAGATGCACAGAGGTTGGACAATTTCAGTCCAGTCCATCTAATCCTGGAAACAGAGAAATATTTTCTCTGTTCCAACCTTTTCATTCAACATGGAAGTAAGCAATTGGATTTACTCATCAAGCTCTGCTGCTGAACATGGGGAGAGAAACGAGCCCATCAAGTTGCCTGAAGAGGTGCCCAGAAAATCAGTGGTGCCTCTCTTGCCTTGCCAGAAGGAGCTGCTTTCCTCTGGTGGCACTCAGAAGTCAGGCATGTTCATCAGTGCTGACCTGTGTTAGATTAAATGACCTTGAGATAAAAGATGGTGTCAGACTGGCACTGTTATTTCTGGTTTATTGATTGTTTTTTCCCATCCATCTTTATTTTTCTGGTAGCATTCCATGTCCACAATAAGAATACAGACATGATTAGTAAGTAAAATCTGGCTGCTTCCAAATACTATGAATTGTGTCATTTAAAAATATATCTGTACAAACAGTCTCACACTGTTTGCAGCTAAATTCTCCATTGCCTGAGTCGTTAGAGGCAGTGAAAATTGTCTCCCATAGGCTAGGGTTCCTCTTCACTTTACATGAAGGCATGAAATAAACTAGTATAGCAAGTAGAGGTATTCACAGCAGGGAGAGTGTTCAAAACTTCTGAGCAAGAAAGGGGGAGTAATTTTAAAACTCTGTTGTCAACCACAGAATTTGGCTTTTTGAAAATCCACAATGAACTTCTGTGTGTACGTAGATGTCTAAATAACTTGAAAGGGTACTTTCAAGAAATGCCTCCAGCATCAAATATTGTAATATTAATAATAAATATTGAGGCACAGAAAATCAGGCAGTTTGGATTTTATTTTCTCTTTCTATGACATGCTATGTGACACTCACTGAGTCTCTTTGTGCCTCAATCGTCTCACTTCTAATATTCATTTAAGATAATAAAATAAAATAAGGTTTATGCACCTTAGCTGTTTCTATCCAGCTCTAGGTTTTGGTCAGATCACCTATTACTGTCCTACATGCCTTACATCATGGTGTGAGATGTTACTGAATGTTGATGAGCTTTCAGATACTTGAATGAAAGGCATTATTAGTATATAAAATGTCATCCTTGGGAAGTGTCTTAATGATGAACATGCTATTCTGTGAGTCTTCCTAGAAGGTACAAGAGTCATAATCCTGCACATATTAGTTTAGCACAGGCAAAGCACAAATCTGGAGTGTTAGGGGATGTCAGAGGTTCACAATTTCTACTCATTTGATACCAATGAGTGTCTCTTAAAATAACACATTAACAGTTTCTAAAACAAGTCATTGCAAATTATCTCACATCATCAAAACATTGCCATTTATAATACACCTATTATCAATGCCCTTTTCCATTGCAGCTTCTAATTATCTGACTTTGACACTGATTAACTATATTCATGACTTAGAAACTGAAACAAGGCAGTATGTTAGAGGAAGATAACACAACTTACTTCGCTGAAGCCACAATGCTTTTTTTCCTAAATATGCCCTTTAAAGAAAAAGTTAATTCTGAAAAGAAGTACAGAATTATGTTCATTATCATTATTCTTGGTTAGGTAATAAGAAATTGCCAAAGTCTGGTTTCTGCTTTGAGTATCTGCTGGTCTGATGACTGAGGAAGTTTTGGATCCTGATCTTTTTTCTTGATCCTGTGATAATGTGTTCAGTACTGTTGTGTAAATTACTGTAATATCGGTCTTCTGGCAAAACAATACATTGTCTTGGTTCCACTCAGGTTTCTACTGGGAGCTGTTTCCTTCATTACATTTAGCTTACATCTAAGGAGTAGCATGGATTTAAATTCTTGGATTTTTTTTTTTAAATTTATTTTTGAAGGTAGAGGATAAAACTTGTGTTGTTTACATATCATTTGGCATTTGGGGGTTTTTTTGTGGTTTTAATAATGCTTGTCACTTTTGTTATTTTACTGATTTCTTATTGAAGAGAAAAGTTTGCTTCTGGAATTCTGACAGCAGCTGTTAGCTACTATAACCTTTATTCAGATTAATTCCTTTATCTTTTGGCCCTGATATTTCATATACTCAAGCCATAGAACATGAGATTGAAATGCCGTTTGGAGAGGACTCAGTCTTATTTTTAGTCTTGTGTAAAGGTCAGGGTTTTTTGTCTTTATTTTTATATTAAATACACTAGGTTCCTTTTTTTAAAGGAAACCATATTAACTGCTATCTTATTTAAAATATAGATATTTTTGCAGATATGAAACCATCACTGTTAGTACTGCCAGTAGCAGCAGTGTCAGGATGCCTGTCACACACGTCTGTATTTCAAGCTCTGTCAGCAAGAGCTACTCCACGCCACATGATGTGACAAAGTTTAATGTGCATTGGCTCCTGGGTGTTTGGAATATCCCAGTGCCGTGGGGTATTCAGTTTCATCAGAAAAGGATACTCACACTTTTTTTTATAGGCTAAAACCAGATTATATTATAGCTCTAGGCTTCTAGATTTCAAAGCTAATTTGCCTCCTGAAGGACTATTTAACAAGTTGGAAAACCACTGTGGATGAATGACTTCCACCTACAAATGACAAGCTAACATTTTTATTATTGAAACTGCATTATGAAACTGCTACTTTTATGCTGATTTCTTCAATATTCTAGATTAGATTTCTAGACATTAGGAAGACAGCTCTCATCAGACTTTGTGAATAAACTGATTAAGCTTAAAGTAGCTGGTTTTTTTTTCTTGTCAATGGTCAATTGTAATGACTTTTAACTTATGTAAAACAACTAGAGGCAAATAAATATATATAGTTCGGTTGTTCCTCTTCTCTTGCTACTTTCTCCTCACTTTATATGGTAAGTGCATACCGGTGATTTATTCTTTTCAAAGCAATGTGTTATGATATCAGAAAGCACAATCATATCTGGGGTACAACTTAATAGATCCACTATGAAAAAAATGTGGATTTTATTTTAATGAAATTTTCCTAAGAACTTGATGAGAAATACACAAAACACATTATCATCTAGAGTGAATAGTTCCTCAACCCAAGGATCAGAAGGATCTTTACTTTCACAGATCTCATCTAATTTAAGTACAGCCCTTGCAATAGAACAGAAGCCAGCAGAATCTTTGGTCTCAAAGGAGAGGAAGAGGGATGGAAGGAATTTGTGATTTCTAAGACAGAAGGAAGTCACTGAGTTTAGGACAAGGTCAAAAGAAAGCAGGATATGTTCATAAGAGATTGAACATCCACTTTCGAGTATGTACCAACATCCCTGTGGTCAGTTATAGGCATATGGAGGTACCCTACATGACCTGGGTGTGCAACACATGGAGATGCGTGTGTGACAACTTTCTGCTAATTAGTCATTAGCCTGTAATTTCAGTCTGTGAAACTGAGCATTCTTACAGGTTAAAAGGCTATTATTGAGAAGCTTGGAGCTGGGACGCGGCTCCGGCTCTGCGGGCGGTCCGTGTCAGCGGGGTGCGCGGCCCTGCGCGGCTGCCCCGGGAGGGGCCGCTCCCCGCCCGCTGCTGCCGGGAGGGGTGCGGAGGTGCAGCCGCTGGTGTGGCCGTTACGCGGCACCGCCTCCCCGCCGGGTCCCCTCCCTCTCACTGCCCTCGCAGCCGGGAGGCGGTGCGGAGAGACTGGGGCGCGGTGCCGGCAGCCCCCGGCCCGAGGCGATCCGCTCCACTTCGCTCCGCTCCTCCGCGCCATGCCGGCCGCCGCGCCGCCCCCGCTGCACCCCGCGGCGGGCTCCTGCTGCCCCTACGGCCACTGCGCGGGTGAGTGCCCCGTCCCGGGGTCAGCCCCTGCGCCCCCTCACCGGCCTCTGTCACCTCGCCCGTTGGGATGGGGGTCATTTTGGGAGGAGCGGGGCGAGCTGGAGGCGCCGCGCCCCGGTTCTGGGGTTCGTGAGGCGCCTCCGGCGGCGGCGAAACTTCCTCCCCGGGTTCTCGCGTGTCTGTGGGGTTGCGGTGAACCAGGGGAGCTTGCGGTGGCGTTTGGGCTTGAAATGGGGCTTGAGAGGGACGGAGGAAGGAGGGGTTCCTGCCTGGCAGTGGGAGTAAGGTGAGGGCTTGGGGATGGAAGGACGGCTTTTAAAAAAGGGGGTCCCCAGAGGTGCGGGGTTGGGGGTTATTCCACCGTGCTCCTTCAGTTGCCTTTTATTTTGATTGAAGAGAAGCCCCCTCCCTACTCTGCATTGTACCATAGTGGGAATTAACGAAGTGGATTTGTTACACAGCCTTTGGGAAGCGGAACAAGAGGCTACTACTGCACGGAGAACAGGTCTACCGCTTCCCACAGCGCTGCTGGGTGGGGGTCTGGCCATCCACGCTCCTTTTCCCACGAGCAAGCTTGGAAGCCTGAATGTGAAGTCAGTGTTTGCTATTCCGAAAGGCAGCACTCACGGTGTTGTCTGTACTGCAGTAAAAATCAAAGATGAGAAGTAACTTGTACTCTTAATAGTCGGTGTGAGTAGAATTCACTTGGAAGTGAATGCTCGTGGGCTGCTCCGAGAGCACCTGATGCTCTGCAGAAAAGTGATGTAAGGATTTTGAGCTGTTGCACAACTGTGTGTTAAAACACACTTAAGGGTTGTAGATTTTCCTTCAGCTGGGAAATAACTACAGCTGGAGCTGCGTGGGTTATAGGTACGGGCTGAAAGGGTGGGGAGGGCTGTTGTGTCAGGTGTGGATGACACACCTGACACAACCCCATGAACAGAAACTTTTGCTGAACTGTATACCAAAAGGTTTCCTTTTTAAAGAAAACAAACAAACAAACTCTTTGTAACAGTATAACAAAAGTCTGGCTTCTGCCTCTGAGCATTTAAACTGATATTGTGTGAGGGGATGTGATAGTTTCACAGGGGATAATCTAAGAGTTTATCACCAAACCTGATAGTTCATCCTGCATGCTTTCGCTACTAGCTTTACATAGAAGTGAAAGTGTACATATATGCAAATTTACATGCAAGTTTGTCTTCCCACCTCCTTGTCTCCTTTCTCTTTAGCCCCCCTTTTTTTCTTCTTGACACTTCTTGTGTTTTTTAATACTGTCTAAATACAGTTTTGAGTCTTTGAAATGTTGGGCATGAGCACAGAGTCCCAAAACAGTCAGCAAGTGAAACCAAGCTTACAAAACATATCACAGCTACTTTATGTAGTAGAAGTGCCGTTATTATAGCAACTCTGTCATGCTCTTCTCAAGAGATGGCTGCATTTTATGTCTCAGGAGGGCATCCTGGAGCTCTCTGGATAAAACTGATCCTGCAGAATTAGGGAGTCTTTTTTTGTAGTGTAATGGGTGTGGATCTCCTGAAATGGCATGACTCTTCTAATTAAAATTTCTGTGGGATGTTAGGAGACGTTAGCTGAGGTCTAGCTTCTGCTAAATCTGCATCTGTGTTCGTTAACCTGAATTGGTTAATTGGACTTAATCTGTCAGCAAAGATAACTTGGTTTTAATTCAAAATATTGGCAGTTGTTCAAGCCTCTGAATTTGAGCTTTCCTAAAGTTACCTTGTCTTTATTGTTTATTTTTATGCTCAGGTTCATTGCCTTGGGCATGTTAGCCGGTGTTTTGAATGTGTCTTTATCTGGTAGTGTCACTGTATGCTTTGTATCTGTCTGCACTGCTGCTTTTTCTAGTTCTGTTCCGCCGAGCTTCACAATTTTGGCATCTGCGGGACTTTCAGCATGTGGTGACTAAGGGAAGTTGTGTGGGATTCATTTCCCCATTTCTAAGATTACTTAGCTTAGTTTGTTTTCTGCAGAAACATCTATGGGTTTGTAGAAATCAGGGAAGCTGGTGGTCTTTCCTTCTTTTCTAACAGGTCTAGGGCAAATTGAGTTGGTTTCTGTCACTGCTTTTCCTTTGACTTGATGGAAAACATTTAACAACATTTGAAATTGTCATTATATAGATTTTCTTGTAAATATAATTAGCATCAGAACATTATGTTGACTTTAGCAGCCTCAGTTAGATCTGATTCAGATCTCACTGAAGGTAATGTGGATCTTTTAATCAGCATCTTAGTGCAACTTGGATCAGAGCTGAAAATGTAGTAGTTGAAAGAGGTGAATGTGACACTACTCTTCTTAACAGTAAACTATTTTCCAGGTTTTTCTCATTTTTGGAGCATGGGATCTATCCTTTTGAAGTGTTCACCAGATACTGGAAGCAATGAGAAAAGGATTGTTGGTTCTAATATAAATTTGGAGTTTTGGTAATGCAGATTATTCATTTTACCTGGCAGTAGCTTGCCTTCACTGCAAATGAAAATCAGGCACATTTACCATCTTCCCTTTTTTGCTAATATAGTTTGCTCAGTCTAATTATTGTAAGAATGCAAACCACTTATTTATGTCATGTATTCTTAGAAGCAGCTCTCGGTAATCATTCTGAAAACACCATCTCCCACTCAATCAGTATTGCTAGCCTGTACATACACTCCCAATTTCTTAGTTTTCTTGTCACCCCAAATAATGGGGTTAATGGAAATGCTGAGAAATATCTGTTGGTGTGAAAATCCTGATCTTTCTGCTTGTCATCATGCTTTTGATTCTAATTAGCACTGGCTTAGAGTTTTCCATGAGAAATCCATTTTCTTTTATAAGTTTAGCAAAACAATTTATTTTGCAATGTTGACCTTAATATATGTCTGTTCTGAAAAAGTGGTTCTGTAATAATGGAGTTTGGAATTCTACATTCATATGTGAGTTAACCTCTCTTAAATGTGCTAAATTTCCAAAGAAAACTTTTGGTTAATTGCTCCTTTTGCAAACCAGATGGAGAATCAGACTCTGGCTGGGTCTCTCCTTTAGTTATGCAACAAGGTTATTGGTAATAAAGGATCTGGAAGCCTAATTAAACCCTCAGTGACACCTCTGCAAGCTCTTATTTTCACTGGGTTTGCTCAGTTGCAACTGATTAGTCATCAAGTTGAGATTTAGGAAGCAATGCAAATAAAATCTCCCACAAGAAGAAACAGAATCCTGCTCCTTTGAGTGAGGCAATGTTGGCTAACAGGATTAAAAAGCAGTGAAAGCTGACTTTGTGATGAAACATGAATAATTAATTTGAAATATATGGTAGTTCAGGAGTCAAGAGCATCAGTGTAAAAGTGAAACTGCCTCTACACTGAGCCTTCAGAAACACATGAAGGGCTTTGCCAGATGGATCCTGGCAAATATCGCAGTTGGGTAAGATGTTTTTTGTTTCTCTCTGTCAGTTCTGTCCCTCTCCTGAAATATTATTGATGGAAGGTCCTGGATTGCAGAGCTCACTTTCCTGGCTACTGGGGCAGACCCTAAAGCTGTCAAGTTGCAGAAAGCAGCCGTGGCTGTTCCCAATAAAATACACAGCCTGTCATCTTTGAAAGAAATGAAATAAATGAGCAGTTTCATAATACTCTTTTTTTGGTTTTATGCAGGGTAACAACTTAAACTGAGCCTCACACCTCCAAAGGCACTGATTCATTTCACGTGCAGTCTTATGTTTCACTTAGTCTTTACAGATTATGCATCTGTAAACTTCTTTAAAGGGCTTGCTTTATGCTTGCTTTTCAATTTGCTACCCTTAAAATGTCAAAAAGAAGATAATGAAAGTGGGGTTCTGCTCTGGGGGAAAAAATAAAAAATAAAAAAAATAAAAAAAAGATGGCACTAGTGACTCATTACCAGGCTACATGAAATCTTTACCTTCATCTGCTGCTCTGGGGGTGATTCAGCTCAGTTTAACACTAACACATGGCAATAGCCATCTGTGTTTGCTGTAAATATTTTAATTTTTAATTACAAATGGCTTGATTTAGAAAATCGTAAACTGTACAGTGAGGTGCCTGTGGGCACGCAGGGGAAGGAGGTGAGTGCCTGGGAAGGTGGTTTTTACCTAACCGCTGTTGTCAGGTCAGAAAAGGGAGAGTAACTCTGAGCGAGAGCAAAGCAGGCTGCCCTGTAGCAGTCTGGCCCCTGCTGCTCCATCCTGGGGGGAGCTGGACAGGAGAAGAGGGGAAAAAAAGAGGCAAAGAAGACCCTGAGTTTATCTCCTTTTAGGAGAAAGAAGGAGAGGTGGCTGCTAAATGTCCTTTATCCCTTGTGGTTCTCATCCAGTGAATACAGTCACTTGTTGCCACACGCTGAGCCTCTATGTGCGTTTCGCTGCAGGAGGGCACCCACACTGGGGCTGGGGGTGACACAAGGGCACCATCCGTCCTCAGAGTGGAAAAATCCAGAGCTCATCTAGCCATAGCAAGGGATCCAGTGGGAGCATCCCTTGGGCTCCTTCCCTCAGCTGAAGTCCAGCCAGCTGTGAGGATTTCCACCCAGCCTTTCCCTCCAGACAGTCTATCCCATCTTGGGATCTTTGCTACAACTTCTACCCACTTTTTATCTGCTCTGTTACTCTTTGCCCTCTAGGATCTCCCATAAACTCGGGGTGGTGAAAAGGGGGTGAGAGAAACGGGCAGGGAGAAGGGAGTAGAGTCCCTTCTTCTTTCTTTCTAGAGGGAAAGACTTTCTAGGGAAGAATGAGAATAGGCATTTATGGGACTGAAAGATTTGGAGACCTCTGGTTTCCGGCTTGCATGACATAATGGATGTTTATTTTCTTCTTAAAATAAAAATCTTTTCTTCTTAAAATAAAAAGCAGGTATGTTGAAGACACGGTGTATGATGTAGTTTTTGAAGTCTTCTTGCTACCCTTCTGACAGCAGGGAGTGGGTACAAAGGTGTTTGTCTCCCATACTCTTGCTCCCTAGGAGTAGCCACTAAGGATGCTTCCTTTCCTCACAGCTGACACTTTGGCACTCGCTTAATAGGATCAGACATAATTGTCAGGGAGAAACTTTAGTTCTCTTGGTGATGTGTGGGAGAGAAGGAACCCAACTTGACACACAGCTGAGTTTACAGGGCTGACAGTTAAAGGAAAAATAATATTGCATGCGAATTTAAGCATGCTTGATGTGAAATTGTGAAGGATAATGAACTTGGAATCCTGTCATACCAATTTTAAAGGATCTTTTGGGGCTAAAATTGTATATTTATGAGAATTATTCTGTTGGTTTTTGGTTTTTTTTTTTCTTTTTGTGGATGACCCCAAATTAATTTTTCTTTGGTGAACTTAGAATACTGCCTGAGCTACTGAGTGATTTTAGTTTTCTACAAATTATGTTAGACTGGGTCAGCAATTGATCTCCATTACAGTAGTGCAAATTGGACATGGATGTGCTGACATGAGTATGACTGGAGATGCCCATTAGGGTAGCAGAAATGATGTTACAGAGATTAACTGAGTTTTTATTTTTTTTTCATTGTGGCAGTACTAAAACTGTTCTTGAAAAATTCCAGCTGATAAACGATATTTGTGAGATTGAACATGGTTTTGTTTTCCCTCTGTGCCAGCAGGGAATGCAGATAAGAATTTGTACAAATACCATAATTCTCCAATTATGTAATTGGAGAAAATACACTTTAGCCTTCTAAAACTACTTAGATTGTGCTTATTTTATTTGCTTTAGTAAACCATGGTTATAATACCATGATTTATGGTAACATTTTATGGCATAGTATATTTTATAACTGCCTTACCATCAAACGTATTCTGAACACATACAATTCGTTCAATGTATTAAAAAAAAATGTATTTCTATGAGGCCAGGTGCTTATAATCTTATAATCTAACATTATTCAGGTTACAAAGTCAAGCCTTTATGACTATTGATTAACAGTGCTGTCTCCCCAATCCCTGTTCCTGTGCATTAAGATATAAACATTAATTACACTATCAGATGCTGCTTTTTTCCCCCCAGGGTCTCTGACTCCATCAGTGCATATGATGGAGAAAGCTTACCTAATGAGCATCTACTTACTCTGTACCCTGGCTGTCTGTGCCTTTCACTGCATGCTTTTTGAACCCTGCTGTTAATACAGACTTACTAACTTGTGGATTTCTCTGTCATGGTTATTACTACAGCAACAAATGTGGATCAGCATCTCTGCAATACCTGTAAAGAGAGGGCATGAACTGCTTTCTTGTAGGAGTCAAGGTGCAAAAAGTAAAGTCAAAAGTACTTTAATTTGGGGAAGAATTCAACTTGAGATGCCCAGGTCCTGAATTTTGGGATGACTTAGCATTATGTATGTGTTGTGTTATATTACCTTGTGTCTCAAGTACCTCTCCCAGTATATTCTCTTGCAGCTGTGAGCACTGAGCAGGTTTGCAGATCAGGTCTCAGGATATTGTTTTGGCCACCAGAATGTAATCCTCTCTGAGAAATCTACATTAAATTGATTACTTTGAAACTTTACGGAATTGGTTAAGAGAAAATCCAGTTCTTCAGGGCTGCCCGCCCTTATGCAAATAAACTGTTCTTCCTGTATTCTTTCCCTACGCACTTTCCAGCTCTTCTAATTACCGAGATTAAGGTCTCTGTGGGCAACAGATTTTTTTTACAGCACAGTCCTGATTCCAGTTTATCTGTAAAAGAGGATCCACCGGACCTTGGTGTCGACATAGGAAAAACTGTATGCACTTCTAAACCATCTTGTGTGCACTGAGGAGGTGAATTCGAGTCATGCTGACAACTTTAATTTTGTCCTGTCTTAGTGATAACTTTGATAGAGTTCTCTTAATGTCATCACCTGTTTCTGTGCATGTAATTTTTCCTGTTCTTTTAAAAAAAAAAAACAAAAAGCAAAACCCAAGGTGAACTAATATGGTAAGTGATAACAGAAGCAGGTAGATGTCCTCTATGAAGAACTGCAAAGCAGCAGACCATGTGAAGACAGTTCTGTTGCTGGCTCCAAATGCTATCCCTTTGCCTCAGTTCAGCAGCCAACCCCACTTCCCAACTGGCTCTTATTCTCACCCTCACATTTTACTACTTCGCTATTACAGTCTCCATCTCCTTCCACTGCATCAGCAAAGTTCATAGGAATTGCTATGAGACAGTACCAGAGTTCATAGGAATTGCTGTCAGGCAGTGTCTAGCTATGGCCCTATTTCCTCCATTCCCTGTGATCTGTCCCAGTCCCTATTATAACTTATTTTCTCTTATCCTCCCAGTCCAATTCTTCACTAGGTTTCCTTTTGCAGTTTCAGTGTCTGGCCCTGCTACGTGCTGGCTGGCTTCTGGGCAGTGGTACCAGAGGAGCAATGCCCCTTCCAGTTCTCTCTTCTATTCCCAGCCCTCCGCTTCTCTCCCTGCAAGTTCCAGCTCCCACTGCATTGTGTCTCTCCTGGGCATTTCCCCAGTCAAATATCATTTTTAATCCCTTTGCTGTACCCTGTTTTATAAGAAACTTCTAATCCTGTGTCTTTGCTGGGCCAAATTGTCTTCCATAACACATGGGAGGACAAAGTGAACCCCCTCTTCTCCCTAGTCCTGTTTGTCTGTCTCTATACATGTTTGTCTATATTCTTAGTTTCCTTTGGTAGCAAAATCCCTGTGCTCCATGTTTTCTTCCAGTCTCCCTTCTGACAAGTCGTTTCCAGTCTCCTCAGTTTCTCTTATTGACTCCCTGTCTCCCTGTGAGAAGCTCCAGCCACCTTTGCTCAATCTCAGACTTTTGATTCAACTGTTCAGCTTCCCCTTGTTCTTATTCACGTTGCTGTCTTGACCTGATAGCTGGTGGGGGTTTGAAAAGCAGCCAGGCACTGACCTCCCACTGAAATGGCTTGTGTACTACCTCAGAATGCCCCATTTTCAGATGTTCCTTTCCTTGGTGATCTCTCTGTCTGCTTTTGTCCGAGTTAAACAGCTTCTGCACAGAGGAGCACCATGGGATTGTCAAGAGGATGGAGAGACAAACTGTCTTCTCTGTTCCGGTGCTGGACCCTCCTGTAGCAGTTACTAAAGTAGCAATTACAGGAGAAAAGACATTTTTAAAGCTTGGCTTTAAGCATGCTCGGGTACTCAAGGTCCACCATACCTCTGAGCTGTGTGAGCCTTCAGAGCTTCCTCAGGCTAGAATTAGCAGGAACTGTCCTGCTACATTGGACACTGTCTGGATCCAGCCCTTGTGAAATTTGACTTTCTTCTTCTACTCAGGATTTTATCTGGACAAAATGGACCTTTTGTTGTTACTGAAATAATCACCAGTCCTGACTCCAACAAAATCTCTTCCCTAAAATGCTGGAAAGCATGGTGGAGAGGGAAGGAAAGAGAGGGTGCTACAGCTACGGCTCTATAGAGAAAAATTCACCAGTAGTGTTTCCAACAGTAGGGCTGTAAATAATTCCCATGTAAAATTTACTTGCTGTAAAAGGATGCCCGTGGTCGTATTTTGTTTCCGTGTAACTAATTTAGTGCATTGGTACTTGTCATACTGCTGCTTCAGTCTTGGCTACTAACAGTGTGCACTAGCCCTGAAAGTTGCAACATTTAATAATTTACAGCAAGAAGAGGAGATGAAGGTGGCATACTTCTAGAGGACTCGGATTGCATCCTGGAGCTGACTGCTTATAGACACTGCTAACCTGTGTGAACTCTGTACTGGGCTACTCTGAGTTAAAAGCCAGAGGCAATCTTCACCCTCAAGTACTTCAAGATACGTGTTGCTACTTTGACATGAATTAAATGTTTGGGTTAACAAATTAATTAAATTAATTAAATTAATTTGGGTTCCAATTAAGATTAATTTTTTTTCCCTATGGCCTTTGTTTTGCATGCCCTTAGTGGGAGTTGCTGGGGCTTAAGGAAGAACCAGACATTTTTAGTGCTGTTCTTTCCCTTCCCATTTGAAACAGGATTATGTTTAAGCTATGTTGGGACCATTGGATCGAAATGACTCCCAGATACACAGTTTCTGTCATGTGCAACTTTACTTGTGTGAAGAACGCTGCTGATGTCCTGGGGAATTTTCATGGTTGCTTTTGTAAGTGGAGGTTTTCATATTGATCCAAGGTGCTCCAAAGAAATCGCAGGGCTTAAATAACACCATCCTATTCACAGAAAGCAATGCTATAACTAGATCCTATTTCGGTGTTGCCTTCTGTTTTAAATCGTGTTGTAAAAATTTAATTCCGCTGCAACCTGTGACTCGAGAGCAGAATTAGCTGCTGGGTAAACCATTCAGTTAATTACTGAAAGTGTGATCTCAAACAGGAGAGCCAAGAAGGAATGCAAGACGAGTGGAAATATTTTAATTAATGAACAAAAACTTAGAGACTGGTCGAGGGAAGGGATAAGTTTTGAAGGACAAATGGCAGCAATACATTTTTAATTGCAAACCCTGTGACTCTGCTGTTGTAGGAGGTGTAGCCAGGCAATTCCTTGAGATATGGATTGGCTAAAGCTCTGTATACACACCTTGTTCAGAGCTTAAGCCTTCTGAATTCACTTTATTTTATTCCAGGACCAGAGTATCAGCCAAAATGCTACAAGGAAAGGTCTTCTAGAGGAATTTCTGTGGTTTCCCCGCTATGCTTTCCCCCTCAGTGGGATTGACCGTGACTATCACACATGGTTTGTGAATTGGCTTTTACAGAGGAACCACAGAAGCTCTCCCTGCAGCAATCATTTTCTCTCCATGAAGCACTTGTGCTCTGGTCACAGTAGGTGCTACACTTCCTATTCCTGGTACCTGTTCCAGCCCCCAAACCCCTGTTTGTCCCATCCTCCCTGCTTCTCTAGGGGCTTCGTGTGATTATTCACCCTACAAGGCCATCATGTCTTCATCATCTGGAGATCTGTATTGCTCTGTTGAGTCCCACTTTTCTTTTTGTTCTGTGCCCACATGTGCAGCTTGGGTGGCATGTGTGGTGCCCTTGACCAGCCTTGTCTGTCCACAGCAACAGTCCTCAGCAGCCTCCTTACCTCTGCTGCTCCCCTACAGTTTTCTGCCTTCTTAGTCTTTTGCATCATCCTATATATTGATTCTTAGTGATATACAGGCATATATGGATAAAAATAGACAGTTGCATGCATATATCCATCCATATTAACATTTATAAGAAGGACATATGTTTGATAACCATTAGCTCTCAGTAAGGCAGTAAAAGAAAAAACACATTTTATTCTCTGATATATAATTTGCCAGTACTCACTCATTGAAATGTGTTTCTGATCCCACCTCCATCTTCCTCCCTCTCCCACTTGTGTATAAATATGGAAACAAGATTTTGAAGCATTATAAATTGGAGCTATAGGATTTGTGTACGAGTGTGACCTTTGAAGGCTTTCTAGAAGTGCTTGTTACTGGTTTAAGTTTGTGCACTTTCCTGACAGATTGAGGCTTGCTTCATTTGTGTTTCAGCTAAAATAAATATATCATAACTGGAACATAATAGAGATTATGACTGAAATAATTGTAACAGGCAATTGAAATATTTTTTTTATGTAAAGTATGGTCATTGTGACCACTGCTTTGACAAAATTTAACACTTCTTTTCTCAGAGAACCCTAGGAGATTCCTTTATGCATGAATTTTAGCTTTCCTGTAACTTCATTTTACATCTTAGAAAAACATGCAATATTTTTCTTATTCCTAAAATGATTATATGTTAGCTTGTGGCTTGTGTCACACTGTTTTTGGCTCACAATTAAGCCCATTTAAAAAGCACAAAAACACATTCCTGGATTGTTCTTAATAATTACATAAAACTGCTCTTATTCCATTAGTTAAAGAATTAAAAAATAAACTTGGTTTCTGTTTAAAGCTTAGCTGATTTAGAGAAGAAAGAAAACATAATTGATGTTTCAGTAATTGAAGCAATCAACAGTGCAGCCAGGCACTTAAAGTGAATGGTTTATAGAAAGGTGTGATAATAGCAGCAGAGCTGGGAGAAACAGAGTCTGTGGGAAAAGGCATTATTAGTGCAGCATTGTTTTTATGTTGTACCAAGATTATAAGCGGTAAAAAGCTCATGTGCTGTTCCCATAAGCAAGATAATATTTTGATGACAGTGGGTACACAAAAATTTGGAAATGTTGATTAAATTCAGAGCTTCACAATTCCTGGTAATCAACATGTTCTGGAGTTGGTTTAGATTTCAGAGAACTATTATTACATCTGAGTTTAGTTCTTTCTTTATTTTCCTCCCATTCACAGTAGGCTTTATTCTGGGTGGAATGTAAATATCTGCTGAAAAATCACTAGCACACATGTAGTCATCTTTTGATAACAAGAGATCATCCTCAAAAAGCAGAATGAAGACAGAAATAACTTGTAAAACCACCAAGCATTAGTCACACGTAGCTTTTATATAATGCTTACGTTTTCCATCAGCATGCTGGCAGCTGGGCTTCCTTGTAATATTTGGAGAAAAAATATCTATCTCATTTGGCAGAGGAAGAAAATGAAGCCAAGAGTTAAGGGATGTGCTGGGGGCATGTGGCACTTAGCTGGTGAGAGTATTACAACTAAGAAGTGTCCATCATCGTACATCAAACAAAACCCAAGAGCAGGGTGGGGGTCTGTAGCAACATCTCCTGGTGTGCTTTCCCCACTCGACCTTTGGATATTTTTGAGGTAGAGCGAGCGAATGTTGCAGCACTTGTCATTGTTTTCCCTTTTGTTTGTTGTCCCAGGCGAGGAGTCCTATTTCCTCCTCAATCTGTTATGCCTTAATGAAAAGGACAAATAAAAACACATAGCTTGGAATACTGAAAATGACTTTTCAGCAGTTGAAAACCAAAATGTAGTGGTTTTAACCTTGCCAGAGCTCTTGAATGTGCTCTGTTAAACCTATAGCACCAAGAGGAACGCTCATATGAGTGGATTTTCCTGGGTGGATTTGCCCACTGCACTGTGACTATGTGATATATGAAAATGGGTAGAATTTTCTGGGAGATAAGCCATTTGTCTGTGGGAATTTCCTTGTAATGGTTCAGTAACCATTCTAGCTGCTTGCTTTTGGCTTGGTCCTGTTAGTTCATACATATTGAATGTTGGCTCCCAACTGAACCACAAGACTATTAAATGGAGTTGGAAGCACTCTGTGATCTCATTCTGAAGGTTTATTTCTTGAGACTGAAAATAATTGCATTTTAATCAAGTTTAATCTTAACAAGTACAAGAAATCAGAGTATTTTAAGGGGCCATTTTAATTCTTAGCTTATTGTTGTGTTTACAGACAATGAATTATGTTGTTATTTGGCTTGTCCATAACCACATGTTGTGTTTTCGGTTCTTCCTTTTCAGAATTGCACATAAAGAATGGTGCTGTTTTCTTGGGTTGATGTTCTAAGATGAAATATCAGAGGAAAAATTGTTGATATCCCTAGAGGATATTCAGGACTTTGTGTGATTTTTACATAATTTTTAAAATAAAAAAGTGAAACCAAGATATTGGAAAACTAGGACTCCAATTATGAAACAAAACTAAGATGGCCTTTCTTTAAGGGAAAAAATTAAATTACATTACTATTAAATACACTATAAAATTGCTGTAAAATTATAGCAAAAGTTATACTTTTTAAAAAGAGTAATTTACTTGATTTGTTATAGAAGTCTAGAAACTAAATGAATGGTCCAGGAAAAGTGAGGAGGAAATAATTATTTCTAAGAAAATAAGGTTGCACATACATTGCCATCTGGTAGCAATTTTAAAACAGAACTAATTAATTTCTTTTACTTCATGCAATGCAATTGTGGAACTTATTGCCACAGGGTTTAAAGAGGCCAAAACTGTAATTGGGTTCAGAAAGGAATTAAGTGGGTTCATGGCAGGTAGATTCATAAGAGGATGCTAAACAGTCTGGATGCAATCCTGGGCACAAGAAACCTCCTGCCCTTTATTTATTTATTTATTTATTTATTTATTTATTTATTTATTTATTTATTTATTTTTAAGGATTTCTAGAAGATGGGAGGATTTAGGAGAAGGATGTATTTATTTCCAGTATTTTTTTTCTTAATAGCTTTTCTCTGTCACAAGATCCATTTACATTTTCTCACAAACTTGGAAATGTTTGTGGTTGCACGTAGGTGCAGTTACTCCTTCTTTATAAGTATTGGCTGCAGCTACCCTTACTCTGAGAGGTCACAGACACTGATGTGTAGAAAACTACTACTCAGAAAGCTCTGATGATGCAAAATGAATAACATCCATGCTCTTTCTTTGCTTCAGGGCGCCGAGGCTTGTTTGACCATTCTCCACACAATGCAAGCTCAAAAGTAAAAGAGAGGAAACTACAAGGGACTTGTCCTTCTGTTGGTCGTGGAAACTATGGAAAACCATGTTTGCATGAAAGCAGCCATAGGTCCCCGTTTTTTAATCCCCGTAACGGTTTTCACACGATCCATTCAGAGCACAGTCCTGTGAAGCCAAGGATTATTACAGTGGTGAAACCTGGTGGGCACACACTCAGAAGGATAACCTTGCTTCTCAACAGGAGATCAGTCCAGACCTTTGAACAGCTGATGGCTGACATTTCAGAAGCTCTGGGATTTCCACGCTGGAAGAATGACCGTGTGAGGAAGCTTTACAATCTGAGAGGCAGAGAAATCCGAAGTGTTTCTGACTTCTTCAGGGAAGGTGACGCATTCATAGCTATGGGGAGGGAGCCCCTCACTTTGAAGAACCTGGAAGTGGTATTACAAGAACTTTATCCTGAAAATCCTTATGCTGCCAGTGCTGCCATTCAGCAGAACGAGGAACAGTCCCAAAAACTGAAGAGCAGACTGTATGACAAGGCTTCCAAAGTGGACAGTGGCTTCGATGAGACAGAAATTACCAAGAACTGCAGCAATGGCATGTCTCCCCAACTGGTAGCTGGAAAAAGTCAAGCCAAGACAAAGCATGAGGAAAAAATGAGAACCAAAAAAAAGTGGACTAGAGAGAGCTGGGGTGGTGACCAAGGAGTGAAGCCTTCTAGAAAAACCCGAGAAAGTGAGAGATACCTTAGTCATGAGAGGAGTCCTGCGGAGGACTTAGAAGAGAGTTCAGAGGAGGTGGTGAGGTGCGAGAAGTGTGAACAGGAAAGGCAGGCCAGACAGAAGTTACAAAGGGAAAGGTGGGCTGAGGTCTCATTTGAGAACAGGGACCTGAGCACAGGTCCGTGTCAGAGGTACCACATAGAAGGAAATGCAAAAATCAGGCATTGCCAGAAATTCTCAGAAACTTGTCTGGGAAGTGAGGAAGTTGGTTGGAAAGATAATGGCTGTAGGAGGATGTGGAAGCCCCTTCATAGGAATGTTAACGAAGGGCTGGAGAAGCAAAAAAGGAGCATTGAGAAGGAAAGGGATGTGGAGAAACATGAAAACCATGGGAAGGAAGTAGTAAAAATCAAGAAGAATGCTGTAGAAGGGCTGCAGCTAACTCATGAAGTGAAGGAAGAGAATGGAAGTAGCTGTGTAATGAACCAAAGTGGCTGGCTAAAGAAAGACACTCCGAGAGATGCTGAGAAACTATCAAAAATACATAGGGAGGGCAGAGAGGGACCAAGGGCTAAAGAGGAGGGTGCCAGAAGAGAGGGGAATGTCGCGTGTAGAGAGAGTGAGCTGACACGACGTGAAAAAACAGGGGAGCGCAGAGTGACTAAAGAAGAAACCAAGGCTCAGGGACTGGAGATCGCAAGCCGGAGGCATGCCATTAAAACCAGAACTGATGTGGAAAAACACTATGAGATTGGCAGAACTATTGGGGATGGGAACTTTGCAGTGGTGAAGGAGTGTCGCCACTGTGACTCCAATCAGATCTATGCCATGAAAATCGTTGATAAATCCAAGCTGAAGGGGAAAGAGGACATGATGGAAAGTGAAATTCTGATCATTAGGAGTCTCTCTCATCCCAATATAGTAAGCTTAATTGAAGTGTATGAGACAGAAGCTGAGATCTACCTAATCCTAGAGTATGTCCCGGGAGGAGACTTGTTTGATGCAATCATAGAAAGCGTGAAGTTCACGGAGCACGATGCTGCTGTCATGATCACTGACCTATGTGAAGCACTGGTTTATATTCACAGCAAAAACATTGTCCACAGGGACCTGAAACCAGAGAATCTTTTGGTAAGTACCAGCAAACACATTGCATATGTGCAGGAGTTGAATTAATTTTCTTTTTAGTTGTGGATCTTTGAATGTTTTTAAGAAAATACTGTGCAGAGATAGTGTGCTGGGACAGAATGTTTGGAAAAAATGGGTACAGTTTTGAAGTGAAATTACCATTACAGTTTACCTCACGTAGATCTGCTGTGCATTGCAGATAGCAGTGCTTACAGGTAGAAATTCAAATAAAAATGACTTAGCTTTCAGGGGTAGTGAGCTTTTGTATTTTTCTGGAAATCAGGCCTGTTACTTAGCATCTGATTTTATGTATACAAGGATGATTTTTTTTCACGTGAAGCACGCACTGAACCATAAGGCATCTTCCTTGCAGACCAAAATTTATTAAAGTTGCTAATTTAGCTTATTTATTTGTTGGACTTTTTATCCACTGCAGTCACACATATCCTGCAGACCACTGTGCTAGTCCTGTACTGGAATGATTTCTATCTTGTGACAGTTTCTTTTCTTAGGAACAGAAGTATGATGCAGTTGATTGAAATAATCTGACAGTAAAATGGGAGTGTTTTGGTGAAACACGGCACTAAAGTCAGCTCAAATATTAACTTCATGCAAAAGAGAAAAGTGCTTTTTTCAAACACGTTTCTCAGGCTACATTCTTTGCATCCAGGACTGAAGTCAATAGAGTTACTTGCATGTGTGACTATGCATAGAAATGTCTGCAGTACTTGACAAGACACCCATTGTAGAACAGAAACAGAAAGCAACTGTCCCTTGTTAATTGTCTGTCACTCTCATACCAGGGTTCCAAATTTCCTGATAGATGCCAAATATTTGCCAGTCTCTTAACAAGCCAGATTTGATCTGCTGGTGGAAGGTCATAGTTAGCCAGCAAAAAAGGTAATAGATTATTTAGTCCTATATGTCATTCAGTTCTTAAGGGAATTAATTTTGGGAAGAATTAAGTGTGAATTTCTGTAGAATAGCAGCAGTGTAGCCTGTATGACAAGCAGAAGTTGAACAAGGCTGGGCCTGAAACTTTGCTCCCAAACTTTTTTGACTAACCAACAGCATCTCTACTAGGTCCTGCAATGCATCCTGCTTAGTCTGATGGAAGTCCTTGGCATGTGGTTTGTGTGTAAATAAAAGATGGTGAGTGCAAGTGGCTGGTTGGCAGGAAGAAGTATTGATCTGGGCCCTGCCTTCATGTCTCATTTTGCCATTAGAACAAAACCTCCCTTAGAACTGCAGGGCTTTCTTCCAGAAGCTGATTTTCCATTATGAGCCAGGCTCTGCTGCTTCCTACTTGCTGAATGTAAGCAGTGCATGTGAAACACCTGAGACCAGATGCTTCATTTCCCTCACTAATATGTAATCATCACAGTGATGCTGGTAAGCAAAGAGGCATGATACAGGTCTGTTCTGGTTGTTTTCACATTTAGTTCACAGCACTGCAAAACAGAGATTGCTGGGCAGTGGCAAAGTCATGTAGCACTGAAATAATCATGTTGCCCATTCTGACAGTTAGAAAAGATTTTTTTCAAGCACAGACTGTCTCCTAGCCTGTAGGTGTTTTGCCATAGAAGAACAGTGTTAGCCAAATGCTAGAGGGAAGACAGTTGTACCTGTTGCAGTTTCACCTTGCTGCTAATGAGGTGAAACACCTGAACACTGTGAACACCTGTATTAATATAATTTACATAAAGCATCCTTTTGAAAAGCTAGTCTGTTCAACAAGCCACATGAGTTGATAAGCTCTCAATAGTGTTGGATAGCTCATGTGCTATCTAATAAGCTTCCCTACAAATACAGGACGTGTGCAAGTTTCTGGCTTTTCTGACTTTTTAATGTGTTGCCTCTGACTCCTCAGAGTGACTGGAGCAATAGCAGCCGAGTAGGAAGGAGAGCTGCCACTAATCTTAATGTCAGCCGGTGCTGAACAATAACAAACAGTACTGAAACAAATTTAATGGGTTCATCTGCTGTTGGTGGGTCAGAATCACAGAATCACAGACCGTTAGGGGTTGGAAGGGACCTCGAAAGATCATCCAGTCCAATCCCCCTGCCAGAGCAGGAACACCCAGATGAGTTCACACAGGAAGGCATTCAGGTGGGTCTTGAATGTCTCCAGAGAAGGAGACTCCAGCCTGTTCCACTGCTCTGTCACCCTCACTGTAAAGAAGTTTCTTCCCAAGTTTAAGTGGAACTTTCTGTGTTCCAGCTTACACCCATTACCCCTTGTCCTATCATTGGACGTCACTGAGAAGAACCTGGCTCCATCCTCCTGACATTCGCCCTCTACATATTTATAAACATCATTGAGGTCATCCCTCAGTCTCCTCCAAGCTAAAGAGGCCCAGCTCCCTCAGTCTTTCCTCATAAGGGAGGTGCTCCACTCCCTTCATCATCTTGGTGGCTCTGTGCTGGACTCTCTCAAGCAGCTCCCTGTCCTTCTTGAACTGTGGGGCCCAGAACTGGACACAATATTCCAGATGTGGCCTCACCAGGGCAGAGTAGAGGGGGAGGAGAAGGGGGCTGGGGGGCAGCCTTCTGCAGAGGAAGCACAGTGCTGGGAATGCAGGCAGCCTGCAGGGATGTCCTTGGTTGTGGGATACCACTTGCTTCACATTCTTACACTGCAGGTGTTTAAGTCTGAATTAGTCTCCCTAGACTTTCTTTGTATACAGAGAACAGAAATAGGTACGTACTTTTAGGCTGTTTACTTGTTTGTCCTATTTTGGGGTCCTTTTTTGGTCAGGTGAATCCTGTCCTTTCTTGTCAGCTATTTTTCCACACTTCCTAACCTTTTCCAGCAAATGGGGAATGGAAGATAAAAGATCCTTAGTCTGTTTTGTTAAGGAAATGTGTTTGTGTACTGTAAACCTGCTTTGTGTGAGAATCTAACCCTACTCTTAGTGACTTTTGAACCTCCTGGCTGATTTCCATCAGAGCTGATGGAGAAGCAGCAAACTGGGGAAAAAATATTTCCATAAATTGCATGAACATAAGCAGCTGGGGAAAGAAGGGAAACTGTCCTTACAGAGGAAAAAATGGAAATACACTTTGATGTCTAGTGAATTGCATAATTATTGACACAGGAGAGAGTTGGAAACCTGGTTTAATTATTAGTTCACTGCACTACTGTTCCTCCTGTGGAGCTATCCTCTAGTCATAAACTTCTGTAAGAGTCCACCACGATCCTTTCTTGTTTTCCCCCCTCCTTCTTTCACTACTGTGCCCACAGTGATCAGACTCCTTGCAGCGTAGCTGTGAGGCAGAAGGGTGGTGACTTGCACTACAGAAACAAAATCTGTGGGACAGCTGGTGTAAAGACAGCTGCTCCGACATCCTCCCATCTGCTAACAGAATCACCTCATTTAGGACTAGGTGTTCAGCAAGAAAACCTTTGCTACCAAGAATGAGCCATGGGGTGTGTTTGATCAATAAAAGAAGCTTAAACGAAGCATGGCCAGCAGGTTGAGAGAGGTGATTCTTTAATGCTACCTGGAGGAGCAGAGTTTGTTGACAAGGTTTTTAGCTAAGTGACTGTTTAATTCTACAGGTAATGGCATTTCTTAACTTGGGAGTGAGAAATTAATTTCAAAGTGCAGTGGTGTCTTTCCAGGTTATAGCTGCAAAAGAGACAAAGTCACCTCCTTGCCTCCTTTTAGGGGCAGGGATGTATTTGTGCTTGTATACTCATCTTGCACACTTCACAAACATCCTAATGTTGTAATTGTTTAACACACAGCTTCACAAATAATATGTGTTACAGCTTTTTATGTGTTTGAGCTTTTTTCCTTTTTTTTCCCCCTCTTTTTTCTCTCTCAAGTTTTCTTATATGTATGAGAACTTCAAATATAGCCTTTCTCTCCTTTAACTTTGCTTTTGTGGCACTATTTACATATACACAAAGCACTGTCAGAGGTTTCTGATTGCATTTGAGTTAAAATCCTGTTTAACCAATTACCTGTCAAGAGCTTTCAGTGTGATAAACCTACATAGGGACTTTTCTGTAAGATTTTCCATCGAAATTCTTCTAGTTAGCTGCCAGGGATGTCTGAAACTCAAACATATAAGCAGTGCTTTTTCTTTAGCTCTTCCTATTTCTAATATACAAAGTGTCCCATGGGCTAATTTGCTTTCATGATGTATCTAAGAAGAATCTGTGCTACCATATATATGTGCATACAGAGAAATATTCATGCTATAAATCATAATCTTAAACACTCCAAAGGATTTCACAAGGTTGATATGAAAGCAAACAAGAGCATGAAGATCTGGAGGTCATCAACAGACAAAAGGAAATGATCAATTTATCCCTCCTTTGAAGATAACTTGGCTTTGTCATAGAATCATAGAGTGTTGTGAGTTGGAAGGGACCCACAAGGATCATGGAGTCCAACTCCTGTCCCTGCACAGGACAATCCCAAGATTCAGACCATGTGTCTGAGGGCCTTGGCCAAATGCTGCTGGAATCTTGTCAGGCTTGGTGCCATGAGCACCTCCCTGTGGAGCCTGTTCCAGTGCTCCACCACCCTCTGGGTGAAGAACCTTTTCTTAATGTCCAACCTAAACCTCCCCTAGCACATCTTCCTGCCATTTCCTCTGGTCCTAATCATTGGTCACCTGAGAGAAGAGATCAGCGCCTGACCCTCCTCTTCCCCTTCTGGGGAAGTTCTAGACTGTGATGAGATCTCCTCTCAGTCTCCTCTTCTCCAGGCTGAACAAACCAAGTGACTTCAGCCTCTCCTCACACAGCTTCCCCTCTGAACCCTTCACTAGTCTTGTGGCTCTCCTCTGGGCATTCTCTAGTAGCTTTAGATCCTTTTTGTACTCTCTATTAGTATATTATAATCCTCTGGATGTATGGCTGGGATAGCTAGAAAGCTTCAGATAATATTCTAGTATCCTGCTATGACATCTGTATTTGAGAGAGTAGTGAGCACTTCTGACTGCCTTCAGTCCAAGGCTACCAGATACTGTCATCCCTTGCAGCTGAAGGACATAAGTAGTTGTATGGCCTAAATTGGAAGTGTACTGAATATTGGTCTTTATCTCAATTAACTCTATTGGCAGGTGAAACAAGGCAACACTTTTAAATGGACTTTTGGAACCACTCTTTGTAGTCTCAAATGCAGAAGCAGTAATAGCTGTCTTTGAGTTGCAGTAAATTCATTTTCTGTTACCATTTTTGCTCTGTTCTCACCATTTCACAGAGCACATGCTGTAGATGTCAGAGGCTAGATTTCTCTTGAGCAGGTTGTACTCTTGAGCAGGTGTAGGGTGTTGCATCTGGACAGGAACAACCCCAGATTCCAGTATAGGTTGGGGAATTATCTATGAGAGAGCAGTGTAGGGGAAAGGGATCTGGGAGTCCTGGTGGACAGCAGGGTGACCATGAGCCAGCACTGTGCCCTTGTGGCCAGGAAGGCCCATGGCATCCTGGGGTGCATTAGAAGGGCTGTGGTCAGTAGGTCAAGAGAGGTGCTTCTCCCCCTCTACTCTGCCCTGGTGAGGCCACATCTGGAATATTGTGTCCAGTTCTGGGCCCCACAGTTCAAGAAGGACAGGGAACTGCTTGAGAGAGTCCAGCGAAGAGCCACCAAGATGATTAAGGGAGTGGAGCACCTCCCTTATGAGGAAAGGCTGAGAGAGCTGGGCCTCTTTAGCTTGGAGGAGACTGAGGGGAGACCTCATTAATGTTTATAAATATATGAAGGGTGAGTGTCAGGAGGATGGAGCCAGGCTCTTCTCAGTGATGTCCAATGATAGGACAAGGGGTAATGGGTGTAAGATGGAACATAGGAGGTTCCGCTTAAACTTGGGAAGAAACTTCTTTACAGTGAGGGTAACAGAGCACTGGGACAGGCTGCCCAGGGAGGTTGTGGAGTCTCCTTCTCTGGAGACATTCAAGACCCGCCTGGACGCCTTCCTGTGTGATCTCATGTAGGTGTTCCTGCTCCAGCAGGGAGATTGGACTGGATGATCTTTCGAGGTCCCTTCCAACCCCTGACATTCTGTGATTCTGTGATTTCTGCAGTGGTGCTATGAGTAAGTAGTCTGGCCTCAGGAAGGACTATGAGCAACCTGAGAAGCTTTTGTTTCTACAGTGAAGCGTATTTACATGCTCAAGGTGACGGAAGGTGACAGAAAGATAGACTGGGGAGTACAAAGTTGGGGATGGAGAGAAAACTTGCTCTGCCTGAGCTGACTTTGGGTTGTTCTGAGCATAGTGTTAGTGAAGATGCTGAGGCTTCCAGGTGTGCTGACAGGTTACCTGCTGTCTTTGAAATGATTGTCCCAAAGGTGTGAGAATATACCCAGGGTGCGTGCTGTTCCCACCTGTTCTGCTGGTGAGCAAAGTGAAAGCTCAGTGGTTCTGTCCTGGATGAACAGATGGTGCAGTGTTGCCACCTTGTGCTGTGATGAGAGATTCGGAGTCTGGCATCCTGATAAAAGAAAAAGTACAACCGTGTATTTTACAAACCAAGACGTTTCCTGCTGATTTTGGGATTGGGATTTACACCAGTGTGTTCTCTACCCTCCCCACCCCCTTCCTGGTTTCTCAAATTTTGTATAAACATTTCAGTATCATTTCTCTCAATACAGCAGCATGCAGGGTATTAGTGGAAATTCCACAGGACATAATTTTCTTATATAATTGTACAAGACAATAGTAAAATACATTGATGCTGGTGTTTTCATAGTACATATAAAATTAAGCATTCAAATTGTGAGGTTTTTGTGGCATTCTGTCACTATTACCCCTAATATTAGGATATAAATCCTGCTCTAAAAAGGAACTTTTACCTTTGTAATTTATTTTTCATTTTTCTCAGCTCTTGTGTCCCAGTGTATACTGGGAAAAAATCATCATGAAGTTGCTGAATGTCATAGAGAAAATGTCTGTGGCGTTTTAGCTTTTTCTTGTAGAAGTTTTGACTGCCTGGTTTTAGTAAACTTTATTTTCAGTTTCATACTGAAAAATACTTTTTTCTTAGAAAAACAGGAAAAGACCCCAAAATGTTTTGCCTAATTAAAACTAGATGAGTGCTTATATTTTCTATAAATAAGATAAAATGGGATTGGTAGGCTATAATGTATGATTTTGTAATGTAATTTTTTTTCTTTAAAAAAGAAAAAAAAAAACCCAAACCTTTTGGTTAATTGAAATTGGATGAGTCCTTACAGATTCTATATAAAGATGATAAATGGGGATTAGTCAGCTGTAATGTAGCAGAGCAAATTTTATCCCATCTGTGCACTTAGTTGTCTTGTAATAGAGACCACCTTGAACTTTTGGCTTTCTCAAGCACTGTCTAGTGGCAAAGTATGAGGTGTTAAGGCATGAAGTATACCTGTGGCATTATCGTTTGTCCATTTAAAGCCAGAGTCCAGATTTTCTTGCCTTTCTTGTAGACATTTTAGCTGATCTGTTCCCCATAGTTCCAGAGACAAACTGTTTTTTATTGAAAAAAGAAAGTCATTTCTTGACTTTTTTTTACCTCTTAAATAATATTTGAGTATCAAGTCACCAGTATTAAGAATACTGATGTGTTTAATTATAGTGCTGTACTCTTCATGACTTGGCCTTTGAATATAGAATCATACAATGGTTTGGGTTGGAAGGGACCTTTAAAGGTCACCTAGTCCAACCCCCCTGCAGTGAGAAGGGACATCCTCAACTAGATCAGGTTTCTCAGAGCCCTGTCCAGCCTGACCTTGAATGTTTCCAGGGATGGGGCTGCGACCACCTCTCCAGGCAACCTGGGCCAGGGTTTCAGCACTTTCATTGTAAAAAATTTCTTCCTTATATCTGGTCTGAATCTACCATGGTTTAGTTCAAAACCATCGCCCCTTGTCGTGTTGCTGCAGGCCCTACTAAAAGTCCTGTTCCCATCTTTCTTATAAGCCCTCTTTAAGTACTGGAAGGCTGCATAAGGTCTCCTTGGAGCCTTCTCTTCTCCAGGCTGAACAACCCCAACTCTCTCAGCCTGTCCTCATAGGAGAGGAGTTCCATCCCTCTGATCATTTTTGTGGCCTCCTTTGGAGCTGCTCCGAAAGGTCCATGTCTTTCTTGTGCTGAGGACTGCAGAGCTGGACGCAATACTGCAGGTGGGGTCTCACCAGAGCAGAGTAGAGGAGCAGAATCACCTCCCTCAACCTGCTCTCCATGCTTCTTTTAATGCAGCCCAGGATACAGTTGGCCTTCTGGGATGTGAGGGAACATTGCTGGCTCATGTCCAGCTTTTCATCCACCAGTACCCCCAGGTCCTTCTCCACAGGGCTGCCCTCAATTCATTCATCCTCCAGCCTGTATTGATACTGGGGATTGCCCTGACCCAGGTGAAGGACCTTTCCCTTGGCCTTGTTGAACCTCATGATGTTCACATGGGTCCATATCTTCAGCTTGTCCAGGTCCCTCTGGATGCCATCTTGTCCCTCTGGTATGTCAACCACACCACTCAGCATGGTGTCTGCAGTCTTGCTGAGGATACCACTGTCTATGTCACTGACATATTTTGTTTGTTAAAATAATGTTTCATTAACTGCATTACAAATTAATGCTAAAGACCCACGTGTACAAAATTAGAATGAGAGGAAGTGTTTTGATGACTTTCCAGGTAGCTGTAGGAGATGGGAACTGCTGAAAAGACCCATTTAGGAGGACATTCTACATGGATCCATTTCTCCAATTCTTACTATGTAATGACCATGACTCAAGGCAGCAGATAGAGTAGCAGAGTAATTTGCAAAGGAAGTAAAGCTTTTGTTTGGTTGGGGTTTTTTTTTGTTAGACCAGTAAGATGGAGATATACTTTTCAAATGACACTGTAAAGTCAGTAGTTTACCTGGGAATATTGCATTTAAGCATAAAGATGCCCACAGCTTGCTTCTTCACTTTTCCAGGGGAAAAGAAAAGTTCAATTTCTCAAGGAGAAATAGTAACATTTAATTGATTTATGGTTATTTTTTGTCTTCCTTCTTTTTGTTTCTTGGAAATTACAGTGTGCCAGAGTTTAAATAGCAAAGTTTTCTTTTTCCATGATTGCTTGTCCTCTTAAATATATGCACCCTCTTAGTATATGGAGGAAAAAAACACTTTCTGAATATAGTTTGTCAAAATACTGTTTCCATTTCACATTGCTTTACTCGAAGGCACTTTTATTAGAACTTCTTCCTGTTTATTTTTAACTACTTCCTTTATCTTTGTCTTAAAATGCATCTGGACTAAATATATGCATTTTTCATTGAGTATAGGTTCAGCATAATGCAGATAAATCTACTACACTGAAACTGGCAGATTTTGGCCTTGCAAAGCAGGTTACGAAACCCATATTTACTGTGTGTGGAACACCAACGTATGTTGCCCCTGAAATACTTGCAGAGAAGGGTGAGTATATCTATTTATAATTTGTTGCAAATCACACAGTTACTGGGAACTTTCTAATAATGGAAATATTCCAGAATGTTTCAACCTAATAATAATACATCTTTGCAGGGTAGGAGGTTGGCTAGCAGTGTAATCTGTGAAAGGAAAGGAAACCTCTTAGCTTTTGACAAATACAAGTGTGACATCAGTCATATTTGCATTGTTAATGCTTATGGTAATATAACACTGCTTTTCAAGCAGACAAGGCAGAAAATATCTTAGATGGTAATTGCTGAAATGGGGAAATGAGCAAAAGTTCTTATTGCAACCTGAGGATAGTCAGCCTCATTTCAAGACTGTAACCCAAACAACTTTCCAAGACCTCTAATGTTTCAAAAATATTGTGAACATTTATGTTTAACTTATGTTACAGGTCAAAACATGTTTCACATCAGAAGAAATTTTGGAGGTTTCCTATCCAAAAAGATTCAGACCTGAAAATAAGTCAGTTTTGGTCATGACTCAAGCAAAGCTATTTCTTTGTTTTGTTCTGTGGAGCTGGGCTGCACATCTCCATTTATATCCAATTTCAGTGGAAACTTGGCCCTCTCTTAGTGCTTTTTTGAAGTGAAACTGAAGAGGACTATTTTAGAAATATATGCTTTGTTTTCCCAATTAGTCTCCAATTGACACTGGCCTTGTGAGACTGTTTGTTAAACACGCTGAGGAAGAGAGGCACTTTGTGAGAGCTGTAGTTATGAGCTGGCAGAGCAGCTCAGCTTGTAAGCATGGTGTACCAGCCACTTATTTTTCTGCTGACTTCATCTTTTTGAGAAACTGAGCAAGAGTGTCTGTGCTTCTTGGAAAATAGAATGAAAAAGAAACAGTTCCCTACCACTTGTGAGTTTTCTTTCTAAAACAGGACTTTTGGTTTGTCTTTTTCTTCCTTAGGCTATGGGCTCGAAGTAGATATGTGGGCAGCTGGTGTGATCCTTTACATTCTGCTCTGCGGTTTCCCCCCTTTTCGCAGCCAGGAACGTGATCAAGAAGAGCTGTTTCAGATCATACAGCTGGGTCACTACGAGTTCCTTTCCCCATACTGGGACAATATTTCTGCAGGTAAGATTCAAAATGTATAGCAGATGTAAGAAGTGATAGACTTCTTTCCTGGAGTGGGAGGAACTCCCTTTTGTTCAGGACAGCGAGCTCAATGAACTTGGGGGTGTCTTACCAGTTTCTTTTGTGTGATTCTGTGTTTGCTTTAAATGTGGATTTAGTCCTCTGGTAGTATTGGTGGCTGTGAATCTGAATATTGGGTCTGATTGATTTAATGGGTTGCTCCCTTTCTGAGGTAAGAGCTAGGATTTTCCTCACCTTGCTTATATGAATTGTCTCTGTAGAAAAAGGTACCAGAATAATCTCCAGGGTTTGGTTAGATTGTAAAGATGGACACAAAAATCTCAAAAGCTGAGAATGAAATCCTTGCTCTGCAGAACACAGTGTGTATTTTCTGTTGAGATCAGTGAGGTCTGCACATAGTTTTTTTCCTTCTTGCATGTTAGTAGTGTCTTTTGTGTACTCTTCAAAATCAGAAACCCTAAAACCCCTCTCCCTATACAGTCTTTTAAGGAACATACTCAACAGCATTCTAAGACTTATGCTCCTTGAGGGAGGAGATACCCAATGCTCATTCTTGTGAATCTGAACATCTAGCCTGATGACTTCAGCATGCCTTCAAGATTAAATTCCCTTCACTTTCTCCTCTCTTTCCAAAGGGGAGAACAATACAGTAAAAGATATGTTGAAGATTTAACATCTTCTGTTGCTAGTTCTAAATCCAGTTGTTAGAATATCTCCTGTTGATAGTCACAAAAGTCATTATGGTAAAACTAATAATTAAAAATAAAAAGGACATTTTCTGTAGGTATAACTGTCAGCATCATCACGTCACTGTTCTTTTCCCCTCTCTCGTTTTCTTTCTTTCATAATAGCAGCAAAAGACCTCATAACCAGGCTGTTGATAGTGGATCCCCAGAAGCGCTACACAGCACGACAAGTACTCCAGCACCCTTGGATCAGAACAGCTGGGAAAACTAACAGCAGAAATTTGCAGAGAGAAGTGACAATAAATATAGAACGTCATTTCCGGGCCCAGCGCCGAAAGGACATTGCAGATGAGGACACATGAAATCTGTTCAAGCTCGTTTAGTCATCTTTTTATTGATTAACAAATTATTTCTGTTTTCTTTTCTAAATTAATTTGGCCTTTAGTGTATAACTGTTGCTGGCCATCACCATAGCTTTTCTTTTGATTCTGAGATTCCGAAGAAAGGCAGAGATCAAATTCACCTCCACTTCCCTCTGATGTTACTTAGGAGTGTCTCTGTTGACAACAGTGGGGACTAGATATTTCCTGGATGGTATCTGTTATTTTTCTTTAATTACTGATTTTGGCTTTTACATTACAAGATGTATATCTTTTAGACAACAAATGTGTGCTTCTGTGGCTGACACTAGTGATGACTGTAAAATGCTTTCTCATGTCTCTCATGTATGATACCTTCCAGAAATTTTGTGTTTAAAATGTTTTGGTTTTATAATATTTTCAAAATAGCTGTCTGCATACACATCCTGCACTAATTCTCTCAACTGTCTTTTTACCAATTCTTGCTAGCAATGGAGAAGATGAAGGAATAAAAAAGAGCAAATATATTCTTTAGCTGTAGGATATGTTAAGTAAGCAGCAAGATGCTATTTATTAAGTTGTGAGGAAAGAAAAATCCTTATAGATTAAATGAAATATTTTATTATATCTCACTGAGCAACATCTTTCATTGGATGTTCTCGGGGCAATGTTTGTTAAACTGTGGTGTAGTATGGTAGTTTCATTTGTTTATGAGAAGTGGAAGACATCACGGCTGATTCCTTTTCAAGACTGTAATAATAACTTTCAAAGTGCTTTTCTTCCTACTCTGGGAAGTAGGAATTTAAGCAATTCTAAGGGAACTTTGGTTCTTTTGCCAAAGGTGTATTTATGGAGTGATAACCCAAGAGTGTTTTCGTACTGATTTTTTTTTGGAGAAGCCATCCATGTGCATCTGTGACTCTTCCATGCTGATGGAGAAGACAAAGTTGGGAAGCTGCTTTTATGACTTAAGTTAACCTTCATAGTTCCCCTTTCATCAGCATGCTTCACAACTGAATTGCTTTTATGTACTTTTTCAGTGTAGTTTAGCAATTGTTTGGTTTTTTTTCCCCCTGTTGCCTTCCCTGGAGACTCTTTCTCCTTGCTTCCACGAGAATGGGCAATGGGATGAAATGACATTAAAATTCAACTTGGGGAAAAACAACTTGTCATGGAAAGGTCTCCCAGGGGAAGTGTCAGATGCTTCATTGCACATGTTTTTTATAATTTGATTGGATGCACTTTTAAAGTAATCCTAGGGGAAAAAAATACAGTCCTGAGAAGGGCCGTGACCCAGAACAGCTTTTGAATCTCTGAGTTTTTGGTTAACTAATCATATCCAAAAAGCACTTGAGTTGTCTGTTTTCTAATGCTTTGTCTACAAGTTCCATGTACTAGAAAATAATATTGATGTTAAAGTATCAGTGGTATTAGCACTGAATTCATAGCTTACAGAAATGAATGAGGGTATTTTACAATTGCAGAGCTGCTGCTCTGCCCATGTGTTTCATAATGAGAAATGTCAGAGGTATTTCAGAATCAGTAGAACATTTTCATAACTATATGAACCAGAACATTATTTTTGGTGAGTGCTAATATTTTGTGTGAACTTTGTGAATTACCAAAAAGTGTGGGGTACTGTCATCATGTTTCTGTTTCAATGTGTGACTGTTTTGCTGCAAGAATGAGGTAGGAAAACAGAGACAACTTGGCTCTTAAAGGAGAATTGCACTTTCAATGGAACTGGCTTATTTTTAATACATATTGGGATAAGACTTGCTGTGGAGTTAAAACATTTTTGAAACAAACCAGTCAAATCTTTACTGTATGCCCCAGTAGTAGCTATATGATATGTCATACCTCTGCTTTAGAGGCCCTGAGTCAGGAAGGCTTTCCCTTTTCCTGAAGCCAAGAATGGATTGAGTTGCTTTCCTGAGTTAAGGCTATATGTAACCTCATATTCTAAATGCATTTTGTGGTCTTTGAGTACTAGTAATAACTTTTCCTCTGTTGATTTAAGCTATTTTGGATAGGAAACTGTGGAAAAATAGCTTCTGAGTTGCAATATTATATTTTGTAATTATCTTATTTTTAGTATAGTCATGTAGAAATAAAGTTTGAAGTGACAAAAAGAATATTTTATCAGCAATGAATCTGAGAGTTTGGAGATTGTGTTACGAGTTGCCTTTTTTGAGATCTCTGTCTTTGAAACCTCTAGACAGGTTTACAAGAACCTGTCTAGAGCCTTATTCATAGTGCAGAACATAGAGCATTTGCTTGTAATGAATCTAAAAGTAATTATTTTTCCAAAGATTTTGTTTTTCTCTCAAGTTCTCTGGGTCCCAGACAGACTAAACACGGACTGTGCTGTGTGCTGTCACTGCATTGCATCTGTAAGTACAGAGACTGCTGTGGCAGCGCTGAGGGACTGGTTTGGTGCTGTGGCATTAGGCCCTCCTTCTTCAGGTTGGAGGCTGAAAAAGCTTCCAGGTGCTTCTCAGGGTTTTTGCCTCTTTCTTTCTTTCTCTCTCCTACTTAGATATTCCTTCTTTTTTTCCCATTGCTTCCAGTGTTGTTGTTCTGCCTCTGTGCTGCTCTAAGGAGTCCGGGTCCTCAGTCATTAGAGTTTAAGTTGCCTGAAGCAATGATAACGCTTATTATTTTGGTGAGCTCAGCCTCAAGCATTGCTTGCTGGTATTGAAAGTTAAGAAGATTAGAGAGAACTCAGACAAAAAAGTGCTGAAAAATCCCTTATTGGTCTCAAAGATCTCCAGTGTCTCCTCATCTCCTACTGCCTTTTCTCAGCTTTTCTCTTCCCACTGTATGATATTCCAACGCAGACCTGATCTTTACACTCTGTAACACAGTTTCTAATACGTGAACCAAATTCACCCTCTGGGGTTGAGGATTTTTGCTGTTCCTACTTCCTTTCCTGAGATTTTTCTAATGATTACAGTCGACTGGGTTCTGGATCCATCTTCCCCTTATGCTTGCATTTTTTGATTGATTCCTTTGTCTACAGGAAGACTGAGGAAGCTCAAAGTTAGGGGAGATTAAAGTCTAAAGGAAAGCAAGTTCTTGCTGATCTGTTAGGAAGAAGAAGTATCCCTCATTGCACTTCATTAACTCTTTGTGATTTGGACTCTCACATGGCTTTCTACTCCACTGAAAGTAAAACAAGTTATAGTGTCCCTGGTTCTTTAGGTACTAACAATGAAGAAAGTAAAAATGTACCATGAAGAAAAACAAACAAAAAACCCAAAGAGCTAAGTACAAAGTATGATTTCATATTGCAGACCTCAACAGAAAAGGTCCATTTACAGTGGATTTGCCAGCAATAAGGCAACAGAAGGGAAGAACCTGTTTGTTTCCTGTTTGCAAATCAGCAGCGTAGGAATCCTTTCATGCCTCTTAAAGGTGTTGGTTGATTCCTGTCTCACAACCAGAGATCCTGACTGAGTTCTAGTTATTCCAGGGTTATTTCATGGCTGTCTGGTATTGGCTGTTTCAAAATTTTTCTCTCTTCAGAAAGCAGAGGCTCTGACTCTCTGTTTTCTTTAACCATAGACTTGGCTATTCTCTAGGTGGTTGCAGTTTTTAAGCACACTCTTGTATTTTCATGCCCAAACTGTAAGACTTCTCAGACTTTTGAGGCAGCAAGATCCAAACATACAGAACTGGGTCATCAGTATTTCATTTCCTAGTGACACATGTCTCAGATGTTTTGGGTTTTTTTTGTTTGGTTTTTTTTTTTTTAATTACTAGGTCAGCACTTAAAATCACAGTCAAGGCTTTCAACTACAGTAGTCACTGCAGGATAGTTGGGGTCTGTCTAAGGATGTGCTACTCATCATAAACTTTCTGCAACTGTCTTGGGAGTTTCTTAAGTTTAAATCCAGGCTTTTGGTGACTACCTGTGACCAACAAACTAAGTAATAACTCTCTCTAGTGGTACACTTCCCACTCTCTAAAGATGAAGTGGTCCCTGGATGTTCACCTCTATTTGTCCACCAATGTCAGCTTCTTCACTTTCATGTATGCTATTAAATTTCCTCGATCCTAGACCTCACCCTACCTATTCTCTATCACCTGTTAACTATCTATTGTCATCTAACTCTCTTCTCCCCTCAGATGACTCCCACTACTGAAAGGCGGTGTAATCTTTACATTTTAATGTATTTTTCTTTAGGAAATGTTTGCCTTAGAAATGGGAAATAGGAATGGGGCCAGTGCAGAAAATGAGGAAGAATTTTTGAAAGTATTTAGGCACCTAAAAGTGTGCAAAAGAAAGGAGCATTTCATGTTGTGTAGTGCATAACTGCCTTAAGATGAACAAGGGGAATTTGGTCTCTGCTTGTATTTTAGTCACCTAATATTTAAAAACTTGTGCCCAAGAGACTCATGATTGAAACTTGGCAGTATAGCAGAGACTCTTAACTTCTTTTATTCAGGGACCTCTCTTCTTCATCCAACAGTTGTTTAGCTACTCTGTGGAATAGCTGAACTCAGACCTGTTAAATCTGCCATCTCTGTTCTGACTGGCGTTATAGGTGGATTTCCCATATCTCTGTTACTGCAATTGTGGGCTTAGGGGTGAAGGAGGGATAGTGGGATGTTGTCCTCTGAACTTGGGCCTTTTGGGTTATGGTCCTGTTGAGAAAGGGAAATTTCTGGAGTTGACTCTGCTTCTCAGCAAATATCCAGATTTGGGGTGGTTTTCAGTCTGCTTGAGAATATAGTAAATTTAGAATCATAGAATCATTTAGGTTTTAAAAGACCTTGAAGATCGTCAGGTTCAACCATAAACCTAACACTGACAAGTCCACCACGAAACCATGTCCCCAAGTGCCACATCTCTTAAATACCTCTAGGGATGGTGACTCCACCACTTCCCTGGGCAGCCTGTTCCAGTGCTTGACAACCCTTTCAGTGAAGAAAATTTTCCTAATATCCAATCTAAACCTCCCCTGGTGCAACTTGAGGCCATTTACTCTTGTCCTATCGCTTGTTACTTGGGTGAAGGGCCTGACAGCCACCTCACCTCCTTTCAGGTAGTTGTAGAGAGCCAGAAGGTCTCCCCTCAGCCTCCTTTTCTCCAGGCTGTACAACCCCAGTTCCCTCAGCCGGGAACTCATCACACTTGTGCTCCAGCCCCTTCCCCAGCTCCGTTGCCCTTCTCTGGACACGCTCCAGTGCCTCCATGTCCTTGTAGTGAGGGGCCCAAAACTGAACCCAGCACTCAAGATGCAGCCTCACCAATGCCGAGCACAGGGGTAAGAGAACTTCCCTGGTTCTTCTGGACACACTAGTGCTGATCCAGGCCAGGATGCCACTGGCCTTCTTGGCCACCTGAGCACACTGCTGGCTCATATTCAGCTGGCTGTTGACCAACACCCCCAGGTCCTTTTTTGCTGTGCAGCTCTCCAGCCACTCTGCCCCAAGCCTGGAGCGTTGCATGGGCTTGTTGTGACCCAAGAGCAGGACCCGGCGCTCAGCCTTGTTGAACCTCATGCAATTTGCTGTGCTTATAAAATGATCTTCCCAAAGACAATTAAGTATGAATCTGAAATCTTCCTCCTATCATTTCATCTGTTGCTTAGATTTCTCTTAATTTAAGCAACATATGAGAAATACTTCTTATGTTGCTGGGCATGCATTTGTCTGTCCTCTGAGTCCACCAGTACAATTCTTTACTGTTAATATTCTTGCTTCTGAAAGGAATATGGGCACTTTAACTGGGCTGGCAGTGTATATTGACACTGTTCTACAGTATAGTTCATATGCAATTGGGCTGAAGGTATCATTTTTTTAGATTAAAATACGTTATAGACAGAAAAGTGGTTGTTTCCCCTCCCGTATAAAGGCAAAACTATCTAGTGATTGTTACATTTCAATATTCTTTCCAATAAGTTGAGAAACAATTGCATGGCCAAGTTATTTTGAAGTTTTTTTGTTGTTGTTGTTATTCTGACAATTTATCTGTTTGTTTTAAAAGGTTTGCAATATCATTAAGTATCATGTGTACCTTCATTTACACCTAGAAGGACTCATTCTAGTGCTGCAGTCCTTTGAATACTTACAGATGTGGTTTTCTTTGCTGCTGTATGTAAACCCATTAAAACACAATTATTTGCAAAACTGGAGCTGAGATTCATTCTAACACCATTTTTGTCCCTGTACTACGTTAATCATGTCTGCTAGCTTTGTTGAAGCTTAATGCACACAGAACTGAATTGTCCCATCATGAATTCTTATTCTGTAAAATTCAAGTTTGTTTAGAAAAAGACGTGTTTTTTTTTGTGGAAAGAGGAATTCTAGTTGAAATTGAGTTGATTGCAAAAGTGGCTTTTTCTTAGCAGCTTGTGTGTATTTCAGTTCTGTTATTAAAAATGGTATTTTCCTGCAGGCCTGCAGTATCAGCTGAAGCAGTGGAAATAAAAATGCATCTAATATATTGATGGTGTTTTTGAAGAAGCTGCCTTCTCTGGCTATGAGTGTGTGTGATAAAGTGACTGCCAGTGAGAATCAGTCCAGGCTCTCCTTTATTACATATTGCTATTTAAAGAGACCACAGCCTCCTCACTACTCTTAGAATAACTGTAGACTGTTAGGAATGATTGACCTTTATAATAATTTCACAAATTTATTGCAATGTATTTTAATGCTATGTACAGGTAGCTAATGAAATCAGATTTAATGCTTTGCTGTTAGGAGTGGGATTCATCTGTGTTTCCTGTGTCATTAGAAATTGAAGTCAGAGTCCAGCAACATTTATTTATTTATTTTTTTTAAAATGAGCCATTGAAGTTATCACTGCTACATGCTATTTCTCTGGAGAAGGAGAGGTGACCCCTTGTATCATCCAGTTTGCTGATTCATTCTGTTGCCTTGAGTTATAAACAGAAATTTTATCTTTTGAAATGAGAGCTGTTGTGATAACGTAGTGATTGGAAAAACAGAAAAAGTAAGGCTAAAAACTTTAAACTGTCACTGAAATGTATTTTGTTTTATGAATTCAGAAACTGAAACCATCTAAAAATGTGGAGAAATGCAAGATTATTGCTGTAGTAAGTGTTTCAGCAATTCAAGCATCAAGAATATTTGCCCTAGTAAAGAACAAAGAGCCACGCAGGATGTTGCTAGGGGTAAGTATTTAGGTGCTACAACAATCAACTTCTGACAGCGTTTGAGATTGCTGTATTGAATAAGGGGTGCAGGACTGACTAAGAGGTGCTCCTCTTGATCACTGGAAAAATGTCATGCATCATAAATGAAAGGTTATTCCTGCATCATCATTGCTGAGTCAGTTGGTAAAGCTTTCTAGATTTCAGTGGCAACCACTGTATTGTAAGAAGGCATTTTTCATTAAGAATTTCAATGTAAAACATTTGAGATAATGCTTCATGTCGAGGATTTCGGCAATGAAGACAATATTTCTAGAAAATGTAAGTTTATGATCACTAACTGCTGTGGCAAGTTGTCAAGCAAACTTTATTCCTGGCTTTTCAAAAAGTGTGATTTTGTGATCCAAAGCATTTGCAACGGTGATAGTTTTAATGACACTGCAACACTTCAATCTATAAGCTTGTTATTTAATTGTCTCGGAAGAAACCTCTGTGCCAAGTATGAGGATGGAATTAAATGAGTGGAATACATTTGATTCATTTCAGCTTTGCTGGAAACATACTGGCCAAAGTAATGTTTACGTGGTGGCTGATGGGTGAAAGGTGTATAATTGACCTGTATTTCAAATGGAAGTGTAATGTCGTGTCCTTAAAAGTGTGAGCATGTTGGCTGTTTGGCTGAAGGCCAGCACGTGTCCTGGTGGTGTTTTATTTCTATGTACTTTAAACAAGGAGAGAGAGACACCATGTAAAGCAGCCCCTCACCATTAGAAGACAAGTTTATGTAAGAAAAGATGGGAAAAGTGGGGCTCTGTGCAACCTGATCTAGTTGAAGATGTCCCTCCTCACTGCTGGGGGATTGGACTAGATGACCTTTAAAGGTCCCTTCCAGCCCAAACCATTTTATTATTCTATCAAAAAAAAAAAGGAAAAGGAGGAAAAGCTGAAGAAAAACTTAACTTTTTCCATAATGTTTTATTTTCTTAAGTAAATCAATGCTATGGACAAATCTTAACAGCTTTATGAGTGAAATAAAGAAATGTCTTTTCCCTTGCTGGTGTGTAACGTTGCCATGATGGTTCCCCATTTCTTTTTGTATATCTGGGGATAACTAGTTCCAAGCAGCTACCATAGCAACTGCTAGCGTTATCCCACCTGGATCATAATTCCTTAACAGTGGGACAGGAGGAGAATCCCTTAAAAGAACTAAACCCCAAACTGCCTCACCATGTCAATCACTCTGAGCAATTATTCAACCACACAAGAATTTTCTGGAAGTTTTTTTAAAGTGGTTTCATAACTCACACAGTTAATATTCAAGGGACAATGGTCAGAGCTGGGTGTTAGAATGTAAAGGTAATAAACCTCTCCTGACAGGTGAAGCCTCACATCAATTAATGGCAGATGACTGGTAAGGTGGTAAAATTAGACTATTCCATAACCTGTGTTTAGGTACACAGTTCACCTGGGGAAAGGTTGCAGGAAATACAAGGAAAACTTGAACAAAGGTCTGCAGATAAGACCCCTAAGGGCCAGGAAAATGTAATTGCTGAAACAGACCACTGAATGTGATGGTTACTGAAAATGATCCTGTATTTCTTTAATGATGAAATTTTATTTTGTGTATTTGAAGCTCTGCAACTGGATCTTAAAAGCCACCAACAATGATTTTAGTTTATTACTTTCTGTGAAATAATGGTACAATTTATGCTTTTGCAGTAGTTATCTTTGAAACTCCCATCTTCCATTTAAAATGTTTTCTGCTAGTTGTTGACCCAGGTTTTAAGGAAAAAAGAAACAGATTTCTCTGGCATTAAACTTGGCTCCTATGTACTTGCTATTAATGAAGATTCCTTCACAGACATTGTCCAAAATGTGTTTTTTGAATTTAAAAGATCATCTGGTGTTTCTGAGGGCATTTCTGTGGGTTTTAATGGGTTTGAGCTGGTGTACAGCAATGGAGGCTTTTGCCTCTTAATTGCACATAACTATTGATTAATTAGTTGCATGTAAATATTACTTTATTGTTTTTATAGGGTGGTAAGTCTTCCTCTGAGGCTTTTCAGGTTAGCAGCTTCCGTGGAGGAGGCATATGTGTGTTATTCTGTGCTGGCTTTTCTGTAGTGATTAGTTCTTGAAGCTACCTGCCAGTGTTACTACTTTCCATGTAGCAGAAAAAATAATGTATTATTCAAAACATGCTCTTAAAAATAGTGTCATTAGATTGTTGTTTTAATGAATCAGTGATGGGATGGCTACAAATTGTATCAACAACTAATCAGCCTTTATCAAGAGGATACTTTGAATGAATTCTCGGCTGGATCCTGTAAGAAGTATTCTGGGAAGAGAATAGACAAAGAATTCAGCAGCTTTGTTCTGACAAGGTAAGTCACCAGGAACACAGATTTGCTGCCATTCAATCTGTTTTCAATGTCAAATGGACTGGTAGAGAAAGGGCAAGCTTTGTTTTTTTTAAGTGGAGCAGCAGGCTACATTGGTTTGGATTCTGGGGAATTTATTTTTTTTAATGCCAGTCCAGACTATACTTTGTGAGTCCCAGACTAGAAGATTTTCAGTTCACATACACATTTGCAAATTTGAATAGGGCAGTTCTGTATGGGATGAAAAAAATATTCTTTATTTTCATTGGTATATTAACTATTATACTTTATAATGTTACTAGGTTTTAGGCGTGGTCTTTTCTTTTTGGTGAAAAACACCTTGCAAAACAGGATTGATATTTAACTCCATATATTCACAGATATTTAGCTCTGCAAGGTGATGTATATTTTATATGTTATTCTTTGTTTGGGAAGAGATCCTTTGGATTGCTGAGATGTATGGAGGTTTTTTGTTAACATGAAGCTTTCCTAGATGTGTGTTGGCTAGTAATTACAACAGTGATACTTCTTGGGGATCCTTAGAAGCCTTAGCCCCTTGATACCTCAGGCAATGGCTTTGCTATAGGTCTTCTATAAAAGCCCAGCAGGCTGAGTTCCTTCCTGGTAGGAATGCTGGAGCATGGGGTGCAGGACAACCAGGATCCAAGATTCACCCCTGCCCCACCAGCCCAGCTGATCATGGTGTGGGAATAAGGGCTGGTGTGGAGGGTTGGAGGTCAGGGGAGGAACAGGAGAGGCTTCATGAGTGCAGAATAGCAGTGACATTTAGTTAAAGCAAAGTCTGTCCTCTCCTTCCTGGAGCTGTAGTCTCCAGTGGCCTTGGGACAGGGTCACCTTCTGGCCTTGAAATCCTTCCACCTTGTCTTTGCCATGTCCAACTTTGAAGCCTCCAGTCCTAGGAACTTGCACAGCACTTCGTGTGCTCAAAGCCCTTCACAAACATTAACTAATTAAGCCTCCCCAAATCCTTATGAAGCAGGTATTTATTCCAGCTGAGTGTTTGCATTCACGATTAAGAATATGCTAGACATAATCCTGCTGTCAATCAGCCTAATTGACTTAAATGTCTAATTAGGTAGATTCCCCCAAGTAAGTTCAGTTTAAAAAAGGTTAGCCTGGAGAGGGGAACTATGCAGTGGGGGAAGACAGAATGGAAGAGGAGATCCTCAGTCAGGGAAAGGCAAGGGCAGCTGTTGGTGATGGTTTTAAAACCAGCCAGGGAGACAGGAGCTGTTTTGTCATTGCTGCAAGGTATCTTCAAAGAGGCTTGAATTAACCTGCAATTAACAAGTCAGTCTTCATAACTGGATTTGTTTCAACAGGAGAAATGCAAAGAGAATATCTCTAGTAGTTGCAAGGAGTAGCAATAGGAGCAAGGAGAGCAGCGAGGACTGAGGGAGGCTGCTCTGTGCACGAGCACGGGTTCAGGCTCTCTCCTCTGAACTTTGGACAGCTTCTTTCACGTCTTGCAGGAGGCCAGTGTGTAACCTGCTTGAGGCTATCATGCATCAACAGAAACATTTCTTTCCTGTGGTGCTGAGTGGTAATTGGTATCTGAAATACCAGTAGATGGTACTCAAAAGATGAAACATCATCTGCCTGGGACAGGTGAGTTTACAGGCAGTTGGAGATGGAATCTTTAGTGGCAAGTTTTAGTTATAACTCCATATATAAATGTGTGTTACAAGCATTTTGTATAAGATGGGTGCAGTGAACGGATACATTTATTACTCACTTTTCCTAGCCAGCCATGTACAGCAGTGAGCTCAGGTCAGATGACTACTGAACAGATCCACCAGACTTTGTGGAGCCACTCTGGGACTCCTGCACTCGGCTCCCTCCTCTGCACTTCCCGCAGCCCGGGCTGTGCACCGCACACTCGCCCTGTGCAGCACCGTGAGCTGGGAGCCCGTGTGCTGCAGGCCTGGGCTGGCTACTGCAGGGGTGTGGAGAAAGGGAAAAATGTCACAAACGAGAGACCTGAGGTGGCACCAGTTGCCAAAGGAAAACCCCAGGCTCAAAGGGATACCTAAGAGCTTGCTTATCTACCATAGCCTGCCCTAAATGTTTTCAGTGGCTCTCCAGGGAACTAGAAGGAGTTTCAGGAGGTCACCACTCCATCTTCTTCCAAGGTAAGATACCTGTAGCATTCCTGATGGACACTGGCTAGTCTGTTCTTTAAAAGCTTGAAGAAAAAGATTCCATAGCTTTTCAGGCAATCTGTAATAGTATTTTGCTCTTCTTACTGTCAGAAAGTGTTTCCTAATTTCTTTCTTGCCAAGTGAGTCTCTCTAGCCAGAACCTTAGCTCATTGCTTCTGCTCACATCCAGTATGGGGTTGGAGAAAAGATTATTCCCTTTCTCCCTTTGGACCTGAACATTGTTCCCACCACAGTCATCTCTCTAGAGAAGTGACAGGGCTGGCTCATGTCTTCAGCTAGAAAATATTTGTGAGATTGGTAAAAATTTCGACATCCTCAGTCCTGTCTTCCAGTAGGTTTACTGTCCTTTTCTCAGGTATTAACAATGACATGAGCTGATCAAGCCTACAGTAGGATTGATAGCGATGCTTAAGTGCATGTTTCATCCTACTTCACTGCCTACACCTCATTACAGTGCTGTGTGTGATCTACAAGTAATTTCCAGGTTGGGTCTTGCCTCCTTCTTTGCACCAGTCTCATTCCTTTATGTGTGGCTGCAGCACATACAAACTTTGAGAGCTGGGGGCATTGCTGCTGGAGAAATACTTTTGAGAATTGGGTTTTAGTGGTGCTTTATACAAAGATTTTTAGTGTTTTAATTAGATCAGTACTATTAACTTTAAGAAAAAGGAGGTCTACAAATAATATTTAAAATACCTCTCTATGGGGCAGCATCCAGAGGCACCCCAGGGTGGAATTTTGTTGTGCTAGTGGAGATAGAAGGAGGATGTGAACAGCAGCTTACAAAAAACAATAAACCAAACCAAAACAGTATCTTCCTTTAAAATTTTTCTACTGAAATCAATCCTTGTGGAAATACAGAGTGAAAGTGAGCAGACAGTAATATTTTTGCAGTTGCTGCAGAGAAACCACTTTCTTCTCTGCATCCTTTGCTAGAATCTGCAAACTTGACTTAAAAAAATGAGATGTGGCTGTAGATTCAAGCTGACAAGTGCTGCAGAATGACATGCATTTCAGAGAGGAACAATGACAATATGAAAAAGTATGTTTAGGAAATGATATAGCTTAGAAAACTGTATTAACCTGTTAAAAATGTTGCTTTACATATTGTGACATCAAGAACGTTTATGTCAAAGTAAAATCCAATAATGTTACTGTGTTTTAAAAGCAAATGCTGCTTTTGTGATCATCCATTTCTTATGAAAAAAGGGGTAGTAGTTGAAAACAAAACAAAACCACCTGAATAAATTCCCGAAGAGCTTTAAGCATGAGACAGATAATTTTGTGTTCTTCTTTTTTTTTATTCTGATGAAATGTCTATGATGATGTTCCTCAAATGGCTGCTAACATCTGGAAAAACCACGTACTCAGGTTTAATATTGCTCCAAGTTTTGATTTAATATGGACTTATCTTTTCAATGTCTCTATAAAACTGGGCCCTTACAATTTTAGGAAGCTAAAGTTGACACTACATTTTGTTACACAACACACACGTGCATGGACATATTGACTCTAGTGATTGTATGTGTTTGTACTTATTTTTTCCAGTGATGTTGCCTGAGAAACTATATTTTTCACAGTACAAAACACTCAAGAGGATTTTTCTATTAACTGAAATGATAAAGGTTTACAGCGCTGCAGTGTCTTGGAGTGTCTCTTGAAGTTAAGAGCCTTTTAGGTAATTCCAGCTTTACTAAAGCACTTCTGATATTTTAGAAAAAAAAAAAAAAGCCTCCCATGATGTAGCTGTATTTAGGTGAAGTGACATCCAGAAGATAAGCAGGACAAGTACACACTGGCTGCATTTATCACACATTTGTAGTGTTTGTCACAGCTGTGTGACCCGCCAGCCGGTCTGTTTACAGAGGACAGAAACCGTTCTTTCTGAACTTGGAAGGAAAATGAAAGGGGAAAGGAAAGAGAAATGAAAAAGGTGGGAAAAAAAAAAGAGGTGAAGGACTGCACAAGCTGATTAAATGCTATTGCCATGGTTCCCATGACCTGCTGAGCTACAGGTGTGTTGGGTGACCCCAACTTGCATGTCAGCTGGTGCTGTGTGGCCAGGCTGAGCTCATGGGCTTTTGGTGTAGACTGCTCGCTCCCAGGTCAGCCCTGCTCGACCTTTTCCTCCTTCCTGGCTCCTACTGTTGTGAGATCTTTTTATTTACTAGTTCTTCAGGTAACTGGTGAGTTCACTTGCCTGCTTGATAAGGTTTGCCATGTCAGGCAGAGCGTGACTTTCTTGCACCCGTTTCATTTTTCCCTTGGATCCATTCAGCTCTTACAAAGACTCCTCAGAGCAGAATACTAAAAGCACTGCAGCTTTCTCATCCTTTGCATGTGGGTCTCATGGCACAGCTACTGGGAATTATTTGTTAGATGGACACGCTCCTTTTTCATCTTAATAGAAGTGTGCGTTTTCTTTTTCTTCCTGGAGATTTCCATTAACAGCCAGTAACACTTGCATAAATTATTTCCCACAGGGCTGTCTCCCTTGCTAGGACTGAATTATTTAATGTATTCCTGCTTCAGGCAGCTGGAGGATACACACAGAAACCCCACCACGCTTAGGAAGATCTTCTCTGGTGAGTGTGCCCCCAGGGAACCCAATGAGTACATGACTCCAGCCATGGGAGTTGGATGTAAAAAACTCCTGATGAGTGCATGCTAAATACTCAGTTTTAGGCCTCAAGATCTTCAAAGCTTCAGAGAAACATGGAGGAAGCCTGTGAAACACTGTAGAAGTGAACTGGTAGTGGAGGGAGAATAGAAATAGGGAGGTGGGTGCGTGTGGGTGCCCATCACTGCCCAGGCCAGGGATACTGGACTTGCCTTGGCTTGCTGATGGCCCAAGGAGCTGCTCAGGGAACAGAGACGTGCTCCTGTGCGATGTATATCACCTTTGGGATGGTGGTACTTGCCCCAACACAAACAGGAGAGCTGCTCTCCTGGGAGGTGAGATGGCTGTCATGAGTGGGACTGGAGCTTGCTCTCTCAAAGCCTCTGCAGCCCTGCACTTTCAGCCAGTCCCAGCAAAACCCACCCTGTGACACTTTCTTCCTCCACAAGAAGTCATAGAATCACAGAATGGTTTGGGTTGGAAAGGACCTTAAAAATAATCCAGTTCCAACCCCCCTGCCATCAGCAGGGACACCTTCCACTAGACCAGGTTGCTCAAAGCCTCATCCAGCCTGGCCTTCAACACTTCCAGGGAGGGGGCATCCACAACTTCTCTGGGCCACCTGTTCCAGTGTCTGACCACCCTCACAGGAAAGAATTTATTCACAGTATGTAATCTAAACCTCCCCTCTTTCAGCTTAAAGCCATTACCCCTTGTTCTATCGCTCCCTGCCTTTGTAAAAAAGTCCCTCCCTAGCTTTCTTGTAGCCCCTTCAGGTACTGGAAGGCCGCTGTAAGATCTCCCCGGAGCCTTCTCTTCTCCAGGCTGAACAGCCCCAACTCTCTCAGCCTGTCCTCACAGCAGAGCTGCTCCAGCCCTCGGATCATCCTCGTGGCCTCCTCTGAACTTGTTCTAACTGGTCCGTGTCTCTTTTGTGTTGGGGGCTCCAGAACTGTCCACAGCACTCCAGGTGGGGCCTGACGAGAGCAGTATAGAGGGGAAGAATCACCTCCCTCGACCTGCTGGCCACGCTTTTCTTGATGCAAGAGGATTTGATTCATTGCTCATTTACTGTCTGGGTTTCCTACAATAAACGCACAGGGATTTTACCTGCTTTATCCACACAGCTCTTTGCACAACTCTGAGCTTTTGATTTTTTTCTTCCCTTTCAAATATTTTATTTTATTGAGGGAGGGAGGGAGGGAGGGAGGGAAGGAGGGAGGGAGGGAGAGAGCCATGGCTGGGAGGCCAGCGGGTGGTGCTCTTGGCACAGAAATGGGGGGACTTGGGCAATGCAGTGGAATTGGTTCCACGTAAAGGTTTTGGTCGGGCTGCAGCGTTAATTTCCAGATGAACTTTGACATGAACAGCTATTTCTCTTCAGGATGTGCAGAAGTCTCCTGACTTTGAAATGTGTCCAGAAAAAGCAGTTTAAATATAGACATCTTCTTCCAGTGCCTCCAGAGGGGGAAAAAAAAGACTAGTTTTAAAATGGGAATCTTCTTGATAGCCCCTCGGCGGGGAGTGCAGTCCAGAGGATGGCTCTGATGATCTGATGATGCCCCTGCTTCTGTGTGAGAGAGGACAGTGTGACTGGGTGTGCTGGTGTAGCTTTCCAGACACATGAGAGGGTGTGGAAATTTGATATTTTTTGTTCTGAATCTCCCCAGGGCAAAATGCTGAGGAGACATCTTCCCTCTCCCTGCAACCCTGGGAAGCATCTCTATGTTGCTGATCCCAAGGCGCTGCCCCTGGGGGAGCTTGCCCAGCATCCATCCTGGTGGGTAGGTCCCAGCACGGATGTCCCAGCCATCCCAGCAGCACATGTCAGCTCCCAGTTAGACCCCTCGGCTGCCTCTGTGGGAACAGGGCTGACTCCTTGAACGTGGTGGCAAAGGTGATCTCTCCTTCTCCCACCCGCATCCCTTGAGGTTTCTGTGTTGAAGAACCCTATGGTTTCACTGGGGCAAACTGTACCTCTAGCAAACACCCTTTGGCAGCGAATGATGCCTTGTGTTTTTTACAGTTTGGAGTCTTGGCCATTTTGGCCACTGTTTTGCCTTCATCTCTGCTCTGCTTTGGAGATAAACACCAAAGTTTTTGCCCGTTGCAGAAAAGCTGGCAGCCAGATGCCACCTGGCACCATCAGGCAGCAAGGAGGATTCAGACAGAGGTGAACAAGGGACGGTCTTGTGAGTCGTGTCTCTGAGTGATAAATAGATGGAGGGTGGATGGAGATGCTGGAGATAAAGCATGTTATTTTGTTCTGTATCTCACTAGCCTGTGTGGGCTGTTTTCTTTCCTCTGAGTCAGAGCTGAGGAGCTTTGTCCGTGCACTGTGCTAAGGATGACCTGTGCTGCTGGGGCTTGGACACCGTGGTCCTGAACCAGCCTTTTCTGAGCAGATGAAACTGTTGGGGTAGGCAGGAGGCAGCTGAAGGAAAGGTTTTATCCCCAGGCAGGGTCTCAGAAGAGGGCTCAGGATCTCAGCAACCCTAGCCAGACAGCTTGTCCTCCTTCTCCCAGCCCTCAGCTCACATTTCTTTCTGCCATCTTCCTTCCACAAGGAATAAATGCTCAATTTTAATTGTACTCTATCTCTTCAAGTTCCTGTGCTCAGCTTGCACCCACAACCTCCAGCATCAGCATGAAAAGATGAGCCACCTGGCAGAGAAAAGGCCTTTGAGGTGCTGGTGAACAATTCTCTCCCACTGCAGGAGACGTCAGCCCAGTACATGGTCAATAACTTTCATTTTGGGCACAGTGCAGGTGCTGTGATGGTGCTGGCCTTTCCTAATTACTGCCTGGTAGCAGCTGCCCTGATAAAGAAAACATTGACCACTGGTGCTTCTGTCATAACGGGTTAGGTTAAAAATGAACAGAGACCAGAAGGGAACACTGCAGAATCTGCCTGCAGAGTCATCCTTTAATGTCTCATCACTGCTCTGAACTGACGAACAGCCAGGGTCTGACAGCACATTTATTTCCTCCTTTATTTTCAGGCTGTGCTCAGGGACCCTCAATTATTTCTATTTCCCTTTCAATGGCCAGTAAAACAATTGCAGCCACCTCTGGTTCCTGCTTCTTCGGGCCATGCCACGTATTCTGCTGGGGGTTTTTTTAGCCCAAGTTTTGAGACTTGATCTCTCAAGTCATGGATTTAAGCCATCCCACTGCTGCTTGCCATCCAGGGCTGCAGTGAGGGGACACTGACTGCAGGTCCCTGACCCACACTGACGTTGGGGGATGCACACTTGAATATAGGGTTTGAGTCTGTGGAAGAAAGGGCTCCACCGAGCTTGGTGGAGTGCATTTGTTTTGCAAGGCTTGTTGAATTAGCCTTGCACCATATTAAAAGCTTTCTGATGAGGAAGGCTGTGATGACAATGAAGCTGTTCTTAGAGTTGAACCGGGGTACATGAGCTCTTTGAGCTCTGATATGCAGATACCTCACCTGATGCTATCACAGCATCCCATTTGCTGAGGGTGCGTGTGTAAACGTCCCTCACAGAAGATAGATTTACAGATATACTTGCAGTCTGTGTCAACCACTTTTACTGTTAGTCTGTAATGCATTCAGCTCTGCAACCAACCAACTGGAGCTGCAGCTCTATGAGATGCTTCTCATTTTAGGGAAAATAAGTTTCCATGCATTGTCTTTGGCTTTGTTGGTGTCTACTGCTTGTCACAATAGTTGTATTTTCCTCCCCTGGCTCTGACTTGTGTGTGTTCTTATATTCTTCATTCTTTAAGAGCCAAAAATTAGAAAAGATAAACTTTCAGGTGCTTGTAAAGCACTTTGAAAATGTGTATGTATCTTATTTCAAGTCAGTTGGAATAAATGGAAAGTTTTATGATGGATGAAAATCCATCCTTCTTCCTGGGTTAAACTGACACTGCTCTAGGGCTGTCCTACTGAACAGGCAAGACAGGGAGGAGCAGGTCCTCTGAGCATGTTTCCCTCTGTTATTTGAGCATAAAACATTGGTCAGGGCCCAAACCCTTTTGAGTCTCCCCATCAGCTGCAGGACACGGACGAGTTCTTCCCACCACAACACTAGTGGCTGAGATGAAATCGCTGGGGAAGAGGAAACAGGTATAGTCACTAAAAAGTCTATTATTATGGAAAGAGGGGAAGAAGGAAGGCACCAGGGTGGTGATGTGGTATGTGTGCTTGCACAAGAAGTCTCTCTGTCTTCTTCCAAAGCTCAGGCGAGCTGAATTTTCTAAGAAAAAGTCCAGCTATGAGGTGAGGGAGCCCCTCAACAGCTTTTTTTTTTTTTTTTTTTAATTGTTTTGGATACTTAAAATGGTACTGGAGTGAGACAAGATATATTTTGTACACCCCTCTGATCTTTTTTTCACAGACAATCCATTTTAGCAACATATATCATTAGAATTTTTAGATCTTAAAATCAAGTGGAATTAAAGTTATCATACTTGAAAAGGAAATAGGTTATGGGGTCTAGTACACCTTCTCATTCTTCCAGTAGATCAAGACTCTCCAGTTCTTGAGATTGAATGTACTGTTCTGTTGCAACTGAAAAGTTTAATTATAAATATTTGTCTTATTCCTAGAAGCTTGAACTACCAAAATGACAGTGCTGCTGGCTTCATGGCAACTGAAACTCATTTGGGTTGTAAACAGTTCTGCATGTACTGCTTGCTTTTTCCATGTGTCCCTGCCTCGAGCTTTGCTGCCTGTTGTAGTATATGCCCAAAAGCAGGACCCAAGACCCTGAACCATCAGTCTTTCTGGTGGAGACCCTGCATGAGGCTGTTGCAGGAACATTGAACTTAGAGGCAGGGATCTGTGACCTGAGGTGGGTCATGGGCCATAAGGCTTGGTGCTCTCCTCATGGGTAGTCTGTGTTCTTGTGAAAATGCTCGTCGCAAAAATCAGATGTAAGGAAGGGGAGACAAAATTCTATGATAATTTTTTTAAAATTTCTGTTCTCAGCTGCAGGTGGAAGTTGGAGCTCTTCTTGTGCTGGCAGTGCCTGAAGGACCAAGTCCTGGAGACATCTGGGGTGTTCCACTTTGCTCGCTGAAGATGGGCACTGAGCTGGCAGGAGGGTTTGCTCTTGCCTAGTACCACTTTGTCATCCCTGGTGTGAGTCTTACAGCATCTTGTCTGTCTTCTTGGCACTGCTGGCTGTTTCTTGGTAAAAAGCACAAGATTTAGGTCTTGGGATTTCTAAACATGGGGCTGTCTGAGAAATCCTTTGATGGGCTGATCTCTGGAGGCAGAGGTCTATGTGTGCAGGTGAGGGATGCATCAGTGTAGTACTGGCATAAGTAGAAGGACATCTGTGTGCTGAAAAAAATCATAATTGCACTGATTTGGTGGCCTGGAAACTACAGGGGCTGATTTGAGTCATTTGGAAGTAGTTTGCTTTAAAATAAATTTCCTGTCTAGAACCTACTTTTAATGAGAAATGATGTTCTACTAATGCTCTTCAAAGAATGATAGGAGCTGCTTACAGGCATAGCTTAAGGAAAAAAAAGCTACATATGAAATATAATTTGCTTTGCACACCTTGAGGCAAAAGTGACCAAAACTCCACAAAACCATGGAGAAAATATTTGTGTTTGTGCTGCAGGTCTGACTATTTAGACCAAGAAAATGGCAAGGGTGAGCTTCCGAGATGTGCTGTGCAAATTTTGTTTAAAAATACATCACTGCAGCACCCAAAAGTTCATTAGTAGCTGCCAAGTGTCAGGTATGTCCCTGTGACAGGGCTGAGGTTGCAGTGACAAGGGGCAGGGCTTTGATTTTGTATAAAAAATGGGAATGTGTTGAGCATCTGTGTGCATACATCATCTGTGAGCAGGTAGGTGATCTGCTCCTTTGCTGACCACTGAAAGGTGGATTTGGTAACCTGCTTTATAAACCACGTGCAGCACTGAGTTGCTTGCAAAGAATATATTTTGGAGAGAAGCTTTTTTGGAGAGATACTTTTTTTACACAAGTTGCATCCAAGACCGAGGAGCTTTAGGGGTTATGCAGTTTTCCTTAGCCTAATAAAGAATCTTGGGAATAAACAAGTTTTGCTGTGGTCCATGTGGACTGTGGTTACATCCTTGGAGAACATGGAGAAGTGTCAGAAAAAAAAGTAGAGACTCTTCTGCTTCCTCAGCCTCTCTTCTTGTCCCTGTGCTACAGGCACTGCTTTGAGCCAGGTTTTCCCTGCAGTTTGTTTCCTACATAGAAAAAAACCCCCCAAATCTTACTGACTCCCATCATATTTCAAATCTGGGTTAATACTCAGTTGATACACTGGCCTATGTGTACAAATTTCTCTCTTCCTGTTTTTTTTTTTTAAATTTTGATTATTTTTATTCTAATTAATTAATTAATTAATTAATGTTAGCTTTATAAAGCCCCTGGGGGAGAAAAAAACAAAAACAAAAACCAACCCAGTGGGTATAAGAAATTTACTGAAGGTAAAAAAATCTCAACACATAATTATGAGAATTCACAAGAATAAAATCTCCAGGATTGGGTCCTTTAATCTGTATATATAAAGCTGTTATGCATTAAAAAAAAAAGGCTGCCAAGTAGCCTCTGTGAGAGAATCAGCTGATAGCACAGGTTCAGAAAAGGCCTGGCATTGTCCAGGCATATTTGGGTTTGGAACTGTGTCTATCTTGCCTTGAATGAAGCATAAATAGCAATATGGTTCTGCCTGAAGCTACAGAAACCCCTAAGGTTTATGTAGGCTTTAAATGTTGAGCTCTGAGTTTATCTGTTCCCATTTGAAAAGGCACCTGAGTTTAAATATCTAAATCTGACTTCTTTCAGCTCTTTAAAAAAAATAATAAAATGAGTTTGAAAGGGAATTAGATATAATATAAAAAAAAAGAAAATCCTCTGGGTGCTTTCTGGTTTTGCTCTGTCTCACTTGCTGGATAAGCACTTAAGCTCTGCTAGGTTTGATTCATAAGATAAAGTTGTAATGTGTTATCCCCTATATATCTATGATTATCCTTTATGAGAGGGAATGTCACACCTGCCAAAGTGTTAAACATAAAATATTTTTATATGGCATCTTTTTTATCTCAAAGCACTCTGTGAAGCACTGAGATGGTGCTCTAAACTTCCAGATGATGGAGACCATTACTGCTGGGTGAGTCATGTTTTCAGAGATGAGTGAAGGATTTGGGATTTGGCTCCATAAGCCTCATCCTCCTCTTATGTTCTCCCCTGCAGTCAAGAAAATTTCTAGTGTGTCACAGGGAAAAACTGCTTGACTCACATGGTTTAAATCAAATCAGGATCAAAGCGCTTTGTTGATTCATTATGGCCACCTAATAAACCAGTGAACTGTATATTCAGCATCAGCTTTAGCAATATAAGATACCCCATGGGACTAGGTACTTCTAAGATCTTAATTAATGCCTAAACTCCTTCTTATTACTAACTCTCCTAACATTGTGGCAGTGCTGGGCTGGGATTTGCCTGCTGCTGTTAACACTTTTCTCCCCACTGATGCAAGTTTTCATGAGTCTTTCACACTTGTTTCTAACCTGATGCTTTTCCTCAAGTCTCTTGGTAACTCCTCACCCACCTGGTTGTCATCTTAGGCAAACCTTGTAATTGTTAATTTCCTTCTGGCAATTTGGGACAGGCACCCTCTCAGCACAGATGTCTCAGGTCTTTATTCACCAGCACTGTTGACTCCTGCATCCCTCTCACATCATCCCCTGTCACCCAGGTGCAGGTGCCTACATGTTGCTGTAATTTCTGTTTCTTCCTAGAATTGGAAGTAAAAAAAATATAGTTGATGGAGTATCTTAAAGCACCTGAGTGGCTTAGGCACACCACAGGGCATAATTTTGTGAAACTGGGACTCAAGTTCCCAAGGTGCTATTGATCAAGATGTGCACAGTGATTTTTCTAAGGACCTTTGCAGCAAAGAGCATCTCAAGTGAAAAATGCTGTGAACTCTTCAATGTATGGGCAGAGTGTGCATTTTCAGCTTTTATAGTCTCAGCTGGAGGACCATCCATCTGTCTGTCCTACATATGGGATCCTATGTAGGGTGTAGAGAGATCTGTTCCCCTCTGAAGATGAACATCTCAACCTGGCCAGGGCATATGTGCTGCTCTTGCTGCTGCTGTTGGTGAGACCCTGTGTCCAAGCCCCTTGACCTGTCCTTTCCAGCTCATAGTAATATCCTCCTGTTGCCTGAATTTAGGGTGCTTTTGCAGAAGGTGGAGCGTGCTTTGCACAGAAGACTCAGCATCTCCATCTCCACAGGGAGCCACAGTGCCACATGGAAAGTCCCTTTCTAAGGGCTCTCAAATGGCCCTGAACTAGAGCAAAGTACTAAGTCCCAAACCCTCTTAAGTCCTTACTTGCTCCCTGAAGCACCAGTCCAGGTGACTCTGCCACACAGAAGGATACTGCCATGGTCAGAAATGTGCAAGTCAGGAACAAAGCCTCATCTCCTGAAGGTGAGGTTTGATGAGCCATTGCTCCCCACCAACTGCACAGAAAAGTCAGTCTCCTCCTAACTTACTTCTTCAGCTAGGTGTTCCTCAAAGCCTGCCAGCAGCACTTGGGAGATCCCAGATATTGTGGAGCCATCCCAAATACACAGCTCAGACACCGACATGGGGCACCCACAGTTCAGTGGAGAAGAGTTTGTTCCTGCAGGTTCAAAGCACCCGCTGCCTTCAGGCATTTTAGTTCCACCACAAGCAGTCAGCTGGTCAGACAGCACCTTCTGTAAGTGACACTCTTCCCAGACTTGATTTTCTGCCAGGAATGTTCAGCTCAGCCAAAAGAAACAGGGTTCTTGTGGAAGGAGGGATCACTGGGACTCCCTCCAGGACACACAGCAACCTCCCTGGCTTCACAGTGATGTTTCATCCCTGCTTCGACCAAATATTCACATTTAAAAGCAATAAAAGGCTTTCTTGCCACATTCATCTGAGTTCGCGCAAGGCAGGGCGAGCAGGGAGGCGAGCAGGGCAGCTCACTGTAGCTCTGCGGCTAGCAGTACTCCATCACAACAGCTCAACCACTTGGAGGTGTGTCCCTTGCTGCCTCCGAAGATGGTGTCCACCAGGCGGAGAGGTTATAGTAAGAAGACTGTGGCGACTCAGACAGAGGGCCTGCCCCAGACGGTGGCTGTTCAGGTCTCTGGCTGCAGAGAATGCCAGAGCCTGCTGCTGCCGGGGGAGGGAGGGAAACTCTCCACCTGTGTGAGGTGTGAGCAGGTAGATGATCTCCTCAGCATGGTAGCGAAACTTAAGGAGGAGGTCGAGAGACTGAGGTCCATCAGGGAGCGTGAGAAGGAGATTGACTGGTGGAGTAACTCCCTGGTGTCAGAAATACCCCAAGAGGATACCCCCCAAAAGGTGAGGGAACCCCCACCCTATCAGGCAGGGAGGGGGGACCTGAGGAGGCAGCTGCCCTGTAGCTGTCAGGCAGAGGCAAGGGGCCGGGGAGATGAGGAGAGTTGGAAGAAAGTCCCAGTTCGACATCATGGGCGGCCTTCTTCCCTACCTGCTTTGCCCCCTCAGGTGCCTCTCTCTAATAGGTTTGAGGCCCTGCCTCTTGAAGGAGACGTTGGTGAAGATGTTGGTGAGGACGAGGTGCAAGGCCCACCTACTAGGCCACAGAGGAAGAGGCGGGTGACCCAACCCCTAAAGACGGCCTCCGACAGGAAAGAAAGAAGGGTCATTGTAATAGGTGATTCCCTTCTGAGGGGAACAGAGGGCCCAATATGCAGGGCTGACCCTCAACACAGAGAGGTATGTAGTCTTCCAGGAGCCAGGATCAGGGATATCACCAGGGCACTCCCCAACCTGGTGCACCCAACAGACTACTACCCGCTCCTGATCTTCCAGATAGGAGGAGAGGAAGCCGCATTCCGTAGTCTGAGGGCAATGAAGAAGGATTTCAAGACCTTGGGACGACTACTGAAAGGGTCTGGGGCGCAAGTAATATTCTCTTCTGTCCTTCCGCTTTCGGGTGCTGATGTGGGTTGCAATGGCAGAGTTCAGGCCATAAACAACTGGCTACAGGACTGGTGCTATAGGCAGGGCTTTGGGTTCTTTGATAATGGCTGGGTTCATAGGACACCAGTACAGACAGTGATGTGTGGGGAAGGCCTATCTCGCAGGGGCAAAAAGAAGCTGGGGCAGGAATTAGCAGCGCTCATTTGGAGAGCTTTAAACTAGATTGGAAGGGGGAAGGGGTCATGGCTGGGCTTGTGCCAGTGGGGCAGCAGTTTGGAATTGATGAAGGCAGGGAGGCCTCCCACCCCCCTAGGCTGAAACTGGTGAACTCGACTCGCTCCCTGAAATGCCTGTACACCAATGCACGCAGCATGGGGAACAAGCAGGAGGAGTTAGAAACCCGTGTTCGGTCAGGGGATTATGATCTGGTAGCAATTACAGAGACATGGTGGGATAGCTCACATGACTGGAATGTGGTCATGGATGGCTATGTCCTTCTCAGGAAAGACAGGCCAGAGAGGCGAGGTGGTGGAGTTGCTCTTTATGTGAGAGAGCAACTGCAGTGCATTCAGATCTATCCAGGGGCGGATGAGGAGCTAGTTGAGAGCCTGTGGGTAAAAATCAAGGGGCAGGCTGGTAGGGTTGATACTGTCGTGGGTGTCTATTACAGGCCACCAGATCAGGGTGAAGAAATTGATGAGGCCTTCTACAGGCAGCTGACAGCAGCCTCGCAATCCCAGGCCCTGGTTGTTGTGGGGGATTTTAACTACCCAGATATTTGCTGGAGAGACCACTCGGCCAGCCACCCCCAATCCAGGAGGTTCCTCCAGTGCATCGATGATAACTTCCTGATGCAAATGGTGGATGAACCAACCAGGAGGGGAGTGACGCTGGATCTGATCCTCACTAACAAGGAGGGTCTGGTTGAGGCTGTGAAGGTTGAGGACTGCCTGGGCTGCAGTGATCATGAGATGGTGAAGTTCCGAATCTCATGTGGCATAAGCAGAATTACAAGTAAGATTGCTACCCTGGACTTCAGGAGGGCCAACTTTGGCCTCTTCAAGCAATTGTTAGGGGAAATTCCATGGGGCAGATTACTTGAAGGTAAAGGGGCCCAAGACAGCTGGTTAACGTTCAGGGACAGCTTCTTCTGGGCTCAAGATCAAAGCATTCCAATATGTAGGAAGTCAGGGAAGGGAGCCAGGAGACCTGCTTGGTTAAGCAGGGAACTGCTGGCCAAACTTAAGTGGAAGAGGAGAGTTTACAAATCGTGGAAGGAGGGGCTGGCTACTTGGAAGGAATATAAGGATATTGTCAGAGGATGTAGGGAGGCAACTAGGAAAGCCAAGGCCTCCTTAGAATTAGATCTTGCCAGAGGGGTCAAGGACAACAGGAAGAGCTTCTTCAAATACATGGCAGATAAAGCCAACGTCAGAGGCAATGTAGGCCCACTGATAAATGAGGGGGGTACCCTGGTGACAGAGGATACAGAGAAGGCAGAGCTATTGAATGCCTTCTTTGCCTCTGTCTACTCTGCCGGAAGTTGTCTTGAGGAGCTCTGTACCCTGGAGACCCCAGATGGAGACAGGACAATGGAGAAGATTGCCTCAGTTGATGAGGATTGGGTCAGGGACCAATTAAGCAACCTGGACATCCATAAATCCATGGGTCCAGATGGGATGCATCCACGAGTGTTGAGGGAGCTGGCTGAGGTCATTGCTAGACCGCTCTCCATCATCTTTGCTAAGTCGTGGGGAACGGGAGAGGTGCCTGAGGACTGGAGGAAGGCAAATGTCACTCCAATCTTCAAAAAGGGCAAGAAGGAGGACCCGGGTAACTACAGACCGGTCAGCCTCACCTCCATCCCTGGAAAGGTGATGGAACGACTTATCCTAGGTGCCATCTCTAGGCATATCAAGGATAAGAGGGTCATTAGGGGCAGTCAGCACGGCTTCACCAAGGGGAAGTCGTGCTTGACCAACCTTCTAGACTTTTATGAAAACACGACGAGGTGGCTGGATGATGGTAGAGCAGTGGATGTGGTCTATCTTGATTTCAGCAAAGCATTTGACACGGTCTCCCACAGCATCCTCGCTGATAAATTGAGGAAGTGCGGATTAGATGAGCAGGTAGTGAGATGGATTATTAACTGGCTGGTGGGAAGAAGCCAGAGAGTAGTGGTCAATGGGGCGGAGTCGAGTTGGAGACCTGTGTCTAGTGGAGTCCCTCAGGGGTCAGTACTAGGACCAGTATTATTCAATATATTCATAAATGACCTGGATGAGGGAATTGAGTGCACTGTCAGCAAGTTTGCTGATGATACCAAGCTGGGAGGAGTGGCTGACACTCCAGAAGGCTGTGCTGCCATCCAGAGAGACCTGGACAGGCTGGAGAGCTGGGCAGGGAAAAACTTGATGAAATATAATAAGGGCAAGTGTAGGGTGTTGCACCTGGGCAGGAACAATCCCAGGTTCCAGTATAGGTTAGGAAATGATCTCCTAGAGAGCAGTGAAGGGGAAAGGGATCTGGGAGTCCTGGTGGACAGCAGGATGACCATGAGCCAGCACTGTGCCCTTGTGGCCAGGAAGGCCAATGGCATCCTGGGGTGCATTAGAAGGGGTGTAGTCAGTAGGTCAAGAGAGGTTCTTCTTCCCCTTTACTCTGCCCTGGTGAGGCCACATCTGGAATATTGTGTCCAGTTCTGGGCCCCACAGTTCAAGAAGGACAGGGAGCTGCTTGAGAGAGTCCAGCGAAGAGCCACCAAAATGATTAAGGGAGTGGAACATCTCCCTTATGAGGAAAGGCTGAGGGAGCTGGGGCTCTTTAGCTTGGAGAAGAGGAGGCTGAGGGGGGACCTGATTAATGTTTATAAATATTTGAATGGTGAGTGTCAGGAGGATGGGGCCAGGCTCTTTGCAGTGATGACCAATGATAGGACAAGGGGCAATGGGTGTAAGCTGGAACACAGGAGGTTCCGCTTAAATTTGAGGAAGAACTTCTTTACAGTAAGGGTGACAGAGCACTGGAACAGGCTGCCCAGGGAGGTTGTGGAGTCTCCTTCTCTGGAGACATTCAAGACCCGCCTGGACGCCTTCCTGTGCGAACTCATCTAGGTGTTCCTGCTCCGGCAGGGGGATTGGACTAGATGATCTTTCGAGGTCCCTTCCAATCCCTAATATTCTGTGATTCTGTGATTCTGTGATTCTGTGCTGCTCTTGCTGCTGGTTTTGGAAAAGCCGGGTGGTATGGGGTCCCTGCAGGTTGTGCCCTATGGTTGGAGCTGGGAAAGGAACTGCCTCACTGCAAGCAATGGCTCATGGGAACCACTCATGTTTCAGGTGGCAAAACGACCACTTGTAAACACAGGGAGCCTTGGCCTATGTCCCAGCATGGATCAATCCCTTGTGCTGGTGCCCATTTAGCAGGTTACCTGTCCTTGCACCGACTTTGGTGCAGCTGAGGACGTGTGTGCTAGATGGCTCCTCACAAAACTGCACGCTCAGGCACACAGGTGTTACTCTGGGGAATGGTCAGGTCCCCAGGGAACAACGCTCTTCACCCTACAGTTTCTCTCTCCTGGTGTGTTTCTAAGAGAGAAGTTAGTGTTTATGGATTTTTTGTGCAGGTGTGTGTGTTTGCATTTTCATTTCTAAACAGAGTGTAGGAGGCTCTTTCTGCTCTGGGGTGAGGGAGACCTGCCAGAGAAAGCACCGAGCTTTTAAACTTCTTGGGAATACTGAAGCAAATAAATGAGTAGCATAAACCCCAATTTTCCTTTCAAATGGGAATGAGTACATCTGATCTGTGTCAGCTTGCCAAACAGAATTGTGTTCTGAGAGTATCCATGGGTCCTTGCATGGAAGTCTAATGTTTCAGCTCTAGAGAACTCAGAAAAGATATCCATTAACTAGACCCAGTATTGATAAAGCTCCTTAGACATGAACTCAATAAACATCAGGCTGTTCTTGAGGGAGTACAGGTTCCGTGAATAAACATGCCTCAAAGTCTTTAATTCCTATGGTACAGGTCAATCCTTCTAAGTTATCTATTTTCCTTGGAGTTGCTTAGATTTTTATGTGTGCTTGAGTGAATATTTGATTAAATTCAATGCCTGATTCCTTAACATCTTTAAAAAGAAGCCTAACTGAAATAATCCAGTTACTCTAGTCCAGAGAGCTGTACACCCAGGATACATTCATCCTGTGATGACCTCTTCTGGCAGTACTTGGGGTTTATGTAGGTGTGGTAAGGCCCTTCCTAATGATGGTTTCTCGTAATGTCTATTTAGAGCTTGAAGGGAAGCTGCATGGGATGAGAAACCTCCCTGATCTCAACATCTCATCATTCTGCCTGGGACCTGTGACCTCTTCTGTGATGGGAGCTCTTTGTGCTTTGTCCTCTACTGTTTTTTTCTGTTGCAGAGGGAAATGCACAGCTCCATTTCTTTTTAGGTAAAATATCATCTGTGATCCTAGTGAATGGCAAAGGGGCTGTTTTCCTCCATCCTTAGCACCACAGCTGTGCAGAGTCCTCCTCCATTTCCTCCTCCTTTTTTTTTTTTGGGAAATGAAAATAACTTACTGACTAACTCACTTTTCTAGAAAAATCTCATTAAAATTGTACATGGATGTGAAGAAGGAATACTGATATGTGTAAGATAAAGAATGAAGCCAAAAAGCAAACCCCAAACCTGAGCTGAGCCCAAGGACAGTGCTCAGCAGAGTGACTGAGCAGTTCAGGTATTTGTCAGGAGAAAATGGGAGGTTTTTTTGCTGCTAAGTTGCTTTGCAACCCCCAGCCTAAGTTCATAGTAATTAAGGGCCTAATCTAAAAGCCAATGGAAATCAATGGACATTTTCTGTGACTAACAGAGAGGTCCTTCCAGAAGACTGGATCTACTGTTTCACTCGTCAGTGGCCCAGATGAAACAGGGTGTGTGTTTGTATGGGCTGCTGCAGAATGGAAACCTTATCTTTGGGGTGCCTGGTATCTTCCCTGACCACAACAAGAGCCATCTCTGCCCATCTTTCTGCTTCCAGGACCTGAACAAACCTGCCTTGTGTCTTTGCCCCTTTAATGCAAGCTGGGTCAGTTTGCAGAGTGGTGGTAACGCTCTTTCCCTGCGGCTGAAATCAGGATGTGCCCTTGGCCCTGACTCAGTGTGTCCTTCTGGGGCTCTGAAAGGATTTTAAGCTGACCTGCCTAGAAAAGAAATGCTCTCTCATTATATCTGTGCTATAAGGTGAAAAGTGGGTCTGAGAGCAGGCTGGAGTAGATTATTTGCTGGCTGCAGCTCCTGTTCAAAGCACGCAGTCTGTGAGGAGGAGCAGTCAGACAAGGGGTTAGGCTACTCCTCTACCTGCTGAGGTTTAGTCACTTCTTTGACCATTTTTTCCCCTCATCATGACTGTTTCATAGGTGGGTAAAAGCAGCATGATCCCCTTTTCTCACCAGGACAAGTGAGCAGAGCCCAAAGTCCTCAGTAAAAGGAGTGACAGAGACAGAAATAAAACCACAGGAGTTGGACCTACAGGACCAGATAATCATCCCTGCAGTGGGATACTCCCCTAAATCTGCCCCATCTCTGTCCCCTGAGAAGTTCAGCCATCACTAACACATCGTGAGCACTTCTGTCTGCAGGGAGGCCAGCTGGCTGTCCATCGACAGAGCAATTTAACTATTAGGGAAATCTGTATTTGATGGGGAGCCCGTCTGATCTGTTAAAATGAGTGCTTGCAGCACATATAATGGCTTGAATTTTGACCTTGGTAGAAATTACAATTTATTACAATGTGTGTCGTGCTTGAGAGTATATCTGAGCTGGGAATGCTCCTTCATGATCATTGCTCCAGGGATACAGGGATTTTCAATGTATTCTTTTCATGGCAGTCGATAGCCTATTAAGGTGATGACAAACCCTAGTGACTGTAATTTAGCACTGAGTCTGAAGTGAGGTAACCAATTTGCTTACCTAATAGTATAATCAATAGGCACAGAAATGGTGCAAGGGCAAGTCTGTGTTTTTCTGCTTGCTGCTGGCAAGGGAAGCAGCAAAGTATCTTAATGAATTATGTGAACTGCCTGTTGCATGACTTGAGAGTCATTAAAGATTGAAAAAAAATAAATCACATTGGTTTTGGGAAAGTTGCCAATGTGTTTTGGAGGGCAGAGCAATGTCTGTAATCAATTGTCATTGGCAAAATACAGTGTTGCATTTCTTATGATATTTTGGTAAGACAGATATATGTATGTGTATATATATATATTTTTTCCCTAACAGTTTTGTTGTCAGTGGCAGACCTGCAGGAAACCCTTACCTGGGTTTCTCAATGTTGAGACTCTTCCCTGCAGTAGCTAAGCCAACAGCCAGGGCTTTTATTCTGTTTCAGGGATGTTCCTGTTCATTTGAAAGCATTAGCAAGATTGTTCACATGGAACTACAGAAAAGATATAAAAAGCCCTTTAATCCCTTTCTCTGCTAAATTGACAGGAGCAAATGATGCTTTCTCCCTGTCCAAACCAGACTACTCATACCCATCATCATTTGAGAGGACCTTGCTCACCTCAGTTGTGAGTGTTAGTACTGCTAGTGACGCTCTTTAGTCCCATCATTTTATCACCCATTTTATCAAATCAGTCTTGCAAATTAATTAGTGCCTCTGCTCTCCCTTGGTGCCACATCTATGCCCAGGGAAAAGGGTAAGCTGAGAGTACCTGCAATTCCCACAGTGTCACACCACGATAGCTACAGTCCCTCTGACCCACACAGAGTAAAAATCAGCCTTCTGCATTTGTCCTTGTCCAAATTAAGTCAATGGAGAGGCCGATGAGCTTTGGAGGATGCCAAGCAAAAGCCCAGGGCTTTGATACTGGGTTCTCCTGTCCTCCCATAAATCACAGAATCATAGAACCATGGAATGGTTTGGGTTGGAAGGGACCTTAAAGATCATCCAGTTCCAACCCCCCTGCCATCAGCAGGGACACCTTCCACTAGACCAGGTTGCTCAAAGCCTCATCCAGCCTGGCCTTGAACACTTCCAGGGAGGGGGCAGCCACAACTTCTCTGCCTGGGAGCACAAGGCTCCAGAGTAGCACTTGCTGCCTTCATTTCTCTGTAACACGCCTGGAATGGAGGTGAAATGCTAACACCTTGCATGGAGGAGCTAGCTAATGATCATGTATCAAAGGCAGCTCTTTTATTGTCACATGTTGCTGCCATTTCCAGCCCCTTCCGCTGGTGGGGAGCATCAGCACTATCCTCATTAACCACAGAGACAGAATCATAGAATCATTTTGGTTAGAAATGACCTCTAAGATCATCAGGTCCAACCATCAGCCTAACACTACCATGCACACTAAACCATGTCCCTAAGTGCCACATCTACACGTCTTTTAAATACCACCAGGGATGGGGACTCAACCACTTCCCTGGGCAGCCTGTTCCAGTGCTTGACAACCCTTTCAGTGAAGAAATTTCAATCTAAACCTCCCTTGGTGCAACTTGAGGCCATTTCCTCTTGTCCTATCACTTGTTAGTTAGGAGAAGAGACCAAGACCCACCTCTCTACAGCCTCTTTTCAGGTAGTTGTAGAGTGCAATAAGGTGACCCCTCAGCCTCCTTTTCTTGAGACTAACTGATCCCTGTTCCCTCAGCTGCTCCTCATCAGACTTGTGCTCCAGACCCTTCCCCAGCTCCGTTGCCCTTCTCTGGACACGCAGATGTTTGGCCTGCCATGTTCCTTCCTTGTGTCACAGCTCTACAAGTTAGGCTTGCTCAAATGCCTGTGGTTTAGTACCTAATGGAGCATGCTGGCTCAGGAGGACAAGACTAAACCTGCAGGTCATCTCTGCAGTGTCCTGAATACATGCGCAGGCTGAGCAAGAAAGCTGCTCCTCTGCAGAAAATCTGTGCTTTTTCAGCCAGCTTGGACCTTCTCTGATGATGATGAAGGTGTTCTGCAAAACTTACAGTGTATTTGGGCATCCATTCAGAAGAGCACCCAGATCTATTCCAAAACCCAGAAGGCTAATGCACAGTCTCACTTTAATGGTGTGTTTATGGCACTGTGTATAACGGGCATGCGTCCCCAAATGGTGCCATTCTCTGCTTTTATATTAATAGGCTATGATAATTTCCGGGGTATGGAATAGCAAAATGAAAGCATTTTTCATCTAAAAAGACCTTGCTGTCAGCCAAAAAGAGTGACTAGTGCAGTTTTTCACTTCTTTGGGCAGATTCTTCTCTGTCCAATGCAGGTGGCTTAGAGCAATTATATGGCTTTGCATTGCTATTCATCCAGTTAGGTGTGGATTGCTAAAACTTGGGACAGCTATTTGCAGACTCATCAGATTGAGTTGTAGAAAGTTCAACTCTCCTGGGGTGGCATAAAAAGGAAAGAAAAAATAAATATGTGAGAAAAAAAAAATAGTAGGTGAGTCTACTGGCCCTCCAGTTGCCTCACTTCAGATTTGGGAAGATTCAGGCTGAGAAATATTAAGTATTATTATATACCTATATTCCAAAGAGCCTGTTTTCATTCACAGTCTTTCATAATAAAGGTGTTATCACTGCAGATTATGACATTAACTTTGCAAGACAGGAGGTTTGGATAAGGGATGTAACCTCTATGTATCTAGAAAATGCACTGTGCCTCATTCCAGTGAGGGCTGAATTTCCACTTCTTGACATTCATTTTTGTTTGTTTGGTTGGTTGTTGTTGTTTTTGGTTTTTTTTTTTTTTTTGCATTCAGTAGTGATTTCTGTTTGTTGATCTCATCTGAAACAAATTTAGAGGTTTTTCACTAAATATGTCTTTCCCTTTTTTTTCTTAAACTGAATGTTGTGAAACTGCATACATTTTAGGATTTTTAATATTTTTTCTGAAGAAGTCAGTCTCTAGCTTCTGTGGCAGGACCTCTCCCTTGCACAGGGATGAAAAGCTGCACAAGATGGAGGTGTTGGCCTCCACTGGAACGTGTGATCTAATTTTGAAAAATGTGCTGGTGCAAACTGAAAATCACTATGTCTCAGGACAATTTAAGGCAAAAGAGAGCTCCATCCCATAAGTGCAGAGATGTGGCAGATGTTTAACTGAGTTTCCCCATCCCTCTGGCTGCAGAGCGGTGAAGGCATTTTGGCTGCCTGGCGTGGCTGTGCACAGGAGGTGGTTTGTGTCTGTTTTTTGAGCACTTAGTGGTGACTCCTGAAGCAGCCAGGTAAGGCTGGCAGGTCATAACACTCAGTGTACTGGATCCACCTTCTTTATGTGAGGGTGGTTCTGGTACGCTAGTGCAAAGACAGGCTGTGCTGCAAAGACTTACACCAAGTGCTTGTCTTGTTTTGAAACATCTGCTGAGCAAACTTAAATTAAACAAGGGCAGCTGTTTGTCCTGGAAGTTACAATGTGCAATTAGCCTGACCTGAACTGGGTTTGGGCACACTGGTGTGGCAGGTCATGCTTGAGTTCCTCTGTCTTTTGCTCAAAGCAGAAACCTGCTGGTGAAACACTATTCTTGCCTGTCTCCTCCAGGGTTGTCCCAAGACCTCAGTCAACTTTTTTTGAGACATAGGTTACAATTGCCTTCATCCAACCAGAGTGGAATGTGGCTGTAGCATCAACCATGCTGACACTCCTCCCTTCCTAAAGCCAACGGGTATCTAACCAATCTTCCTGAGATAGCAGCTATTGAGTTATACTCTGCCTGATTTAAAACTAATAGCAGGGAAAGAATAATGTCAGAAATGTGTTAATATTAGCCAGAAGAAGTAGCATTGCTTTAGTATGAAATCTTCACAAAAGGTGCAATGAAAATACTTCGTAAGATTCCCTGTTTTGTCCCTTCCAGACTAACCTGGGGAGCTTCACAATGAATGGAGCAAAATACTTGTCTGGGGAGCAAGTGGTCATCTGCAGTCTCCTTTGGATCTCTTTCTAATCTCCTTTGTGGTTCCCTGTTAGCTATTGTGCTATTCTTCACTCCTGTCTGGCTGATTGAGCCTGCAGCTATTTTTATAACACTCCCTTGAGGTACCCAGTCGGAAGCTGCCTGTTTGCCTTGTGTTAATGGAAGTCAGGCCAATTATATGCATGTGGGGGATAAGTTGTTTCCTCTTACTCATAATGAATCCTGACCTTTCCCAGGATCTGCCTTGTCTGTTTATTCAATAACATGCTACCCATCACACTAAGGAGAGAAATGGAAAAATCCCCAAACCTGCCCAATGGCAGCCATCTGTCTTCTGTTGAAGCAGCTAAGGATGATAAAGCACATGTATTAAGCAAGCAGATATGACTGTCCAAGTGGCAGGTTTGACCCTTTAGCAGAAGAAGCACTTCAGCTGCAGTAGTTGATTGGAGCGTGCAGAAGAGAGCTCCCACACTCAGCCTGGAGAAGCAGCTCTGTGCATGGGGTGTAACAATGCTTTTGTTCTGGTCACACTGGTTTACCACTCCAGGGACCAGTCTCTGAGAAGAGCCTAGCCTTGTGGGGATGGTGCCTAGGTGCAGGGGCTCCTAGAGCTCACCAGTACAGTATGGTTGTGGGTGGGGATGTGCATTTGCCTTTGTGCCTTGGGGCTGTGGTGGGTGTCAGCAGGGGAACTGCATTTCTGCATAAAGGTTTTGCAAGAGGAGACGTGTCATGGAAATTCAAAACTTGTGCTCTTGGGTAGGATATGAGTGTATAAATCACACAGTCTTGCAAAAATTTTGCCCCCTAGCCTTTGGCTGTGGTAGGTTTAAGCCCAATTTTTCTCTTGTTGTTTTAATCCCCATGTGTGTGTGTGTGCATGAGGATGAGGCAGCTGCCAGCTGCTAAATTACTGGAACAAAGGCAAGTTTTCAAAAGCATTTTATGTAACACTTGTTCCCTTTCATTTGATGAATGATTCATTAATGTCTCTGTTTGAGATAATTATTATGAATGCTATAACCTTTTTCATTATTTGAACGAACACAAAACATTACAAGGAAAAACTTTGGAAGGACCTAATTTATGCCCAGCAAAAGAGGTGCTGTTCACAGCAAGTTGTCTATGTGTGCATTAAACTAAAATCATATATACCTCATGGGATCCAGAGAAACAAGGTCTCCCTAAATGTTTGTTTAAGAAGGTGATGCATTTGTGTTGATGTTTAGATAAAATCTCAGATCATTGTTTCCTTGCTGTTGTTTGTCTAGCCCTGGGTTTTCCTTGGCTGCTCCTGGCTCTGCTAGGCACAAGAGAAGAAACCAAAGTGGTTCAACCACTGGGGCAGGTCCAAGGGCTGGTCCAACATGTGTGATTGTGGTCCAACGTGTCTGACTGTCAGAGTCTATGTTTATTTTCTGTAGTGTCTCCCTACCTTGCTCTCCAGCCCCAGGAGGAAAAGTTAGCCCTGATGGTGTGGGTGTCACCCCAAAAACCTTGAGTGGGAATGGGCTGGCATAGCCCTGCAGTCTAGGGTGGAGGAGTGAAAAGGGACTGACCATGCACAAAAGAGGAGAAAAGGGAAAAAAAATGGGTTGAGCAAGAAGAGTAAAGTATCTTTTATAACCGAGCATGCTGCAGTCCTCTTCCACCACCCTTGGCCCAGCATGGTGCATCCAAAGGTCTTGAGGTGCAAGATTTGTCCAGGGATGCTACCTATGGCCCAAAAGCAGTGTGGGTCTCTGAAGGAGGATGGTTCACTCTGCTGGTACTATCTGAGCTCTGCCAGAAAATAATTTCTACTTTGTTAAATTTGAGCTGGTCTTTGTCTTGTCTGATGGCTTCTGTGCCTTCACAGAAATCTCAGGGGAGCACAATCACTTGCTTCAAATGCAACATTCCCTCTGGTGTCCTGAATATTTCCTGACAGTTCAGTTTTAATTTCACTGTGTCTGTTAATGGTTAGAAATGTTTTGAAACATTAGTATCCAACCAGTGTCAAACCAGTGTCCAACATCAGCTGGTTGGAAAAGTGTGAAATGACGGCATCACTGTTCCAAACCTTAATTGAGAATAGTGCTTTCTAATTTGCTGCACCATTTCATTCATTTGAAATTTTTCCTCTTGCTTTTCAATGAGTTTCTTAGTTAGTATCAGTTCTGGTTCAGAGATTAGAAGGACAGAAGGACTATTAGATTGCCCAACGTAAGATCAACTTCAATGAAATATTCCTTAAAAATACTCTTTTTGAGTACTTAAGCTTCAGGATGGCAGCATCATTTTCCCAAAAACAGAAATTTTAATCAATGTTTATAAAGTTATGTTGTTCATTTTGTGCAATGTTTATTTGCACCATGTGTGCAATAGATTGTTGTCATCACTTCATAGAGAGCCCTCTTCATAAAGTGTCAGTAAGTGATAACTCAGGAAGAGTTTGTCAGTTGGCATCAAAGTTAGTAACTCGATGGGTTTCTTGTAAGCTTGCCTTACAACTGTGCAGCATCACAGAGAGATATATCACTGACACAACATCTCTTCAGAAGATCTGTAGGTGATTTTAACAATTTATGAATGGAAACCTGATGTTAAATATAATCTTACTGCATTTTGTGACATGAAAACTATGGGGAATAGTACTGTCTCATTTTAACGGGTGTGCTCTGCACTAGTAATGAGCAGGGTTACTGCAGGAGACCAGGAGCTGGGTATTAGGACTCTGGGGTTTTAATGCCAGATTTATCACTGGTAGGTCATGTAAACACCGAACAAGGTAGTGACACTCATGTATCAACGATGATTGAGTTTCATGGTATGCATCTCACTCTGAAATCATGGTGAGCAGCATTCCTGAAGCAAACCCCAGGGTCCCCGTGGGTGGTGGCAATGGACTGCATGGAGAGCAGAGTGGGACAACACTACTCATCCCACTGCAATGAAGAGGCACTCTCACCCACTGACAAAAAATCTTCACAGGCGAGATTAGCCTTCCCAGAGATTAACTGTGGGAACACTGGGTCTTTACTCAGGCATGGCAGGAGCTCTGAAGGGATCAGGCTCAGGCTCTCTTCCTCTTTTGCTTTCCTAAGCATTGTCCTCGTTTTGGTAAGATAGAGTTAATTTTCTTTGTAGTAGCTAGAATAGCTGGGTTTTAGTTTCAGTATGGGATTTGTTATGAGAAGATGTTGATAAGGTGCTAATGTTATTAGTTGCTGGTGCAGCTCAAGTTCATCGTGTTTGGGTAGTTTGCAAGTGGAGAGGACTGGGAGGGGAGAAGCACAGTAAATAGCAAAACCCAAAATCAGCATTTGGATGTGCCAATGAAATATTCCATATCATATCATGTCATGTCAGTACATTAACCAGAGCTCACTGGAAGATGGGGGTATTCTCTTGGGGATCACTCTTCTGGGGTTTTGGGACTGTTTCTGCTCTGGGATCACTGGCTGGCACAGGCTGGGCATTGGTCAGTGGGTGGTGAGCAAATGCACTGTGTATCACTCATTTGTATATTCTGTTATCACTGTCATTATCAATTAGTAAATAGTTTTTATCTCAACCTGTGATTTTCCTTGCCCCTTTCCTTCCAGTTCTTTCCCCTACTCCCTGGAGGGAGCGGGGGGAGAGTAAGAGAGCAGGCTGTGTTTGGCTTCAAACCAAACAGGTGAAACCACCACAAGCGTGGTATCTGTGTCACTCTAAACCCAACAGCAATTGTAGTTTCCTGATGCGATGAGATGCAGTGGGCAGGAGGAAGGTCACCATCCACTTTTTGAAAAGGCTCTGTCTGCAAGGCAGCCCTGCCCTGCCCTGCCATCTTTTTTTTTTGGTAGAACAGCAGTTGTGAAAGTACATTATTGAAATGATTGATTTGTGCAAGTATTTCTCTCTACTGGGCTGCAATGTTCCATGTATGTCATTCAGTACCTTCTATTTACCCAGAAAATGGAGAAACTGGCAGCTGAAAATCACGCACGTTCACTATTTGTTTCCAAACTGCAATGCTTCAGCCTAAACTCAAAGCACTTCTGGAAAGCCATTCTTCTGTGACGTTACAGCCATCATCACTCCAGACTCCTCTCTAGCACCGTGGTTGTTCTCTATCTCCCAAAGCTGCTGTGTAATTACCATGATCTCAAGTCCCTCTGGACCAGTCAGAGGGACCAGAGATACTGTAATGAACCATAGGAGCTGTAGATTGATCCAGATAGCACAGGCTCTGGGAGAACATCATGATGCTAGGCATCCAAAGTACAGCTTCTCCTAAGAGGCTGGAGGTTTTAAAAAGCAAAAAGAAAACCCGTAAACTCCCCACAAACCTTAACATTAATACTTTTAGAACATTTTCTTATGGTGTAAACTTGCCCTTCCCACACAACCCAACACTTTCCAAATGTCTGGTTTGGGCTTCTCTGTGTGGGAAGCAGGTAAAAGTCACAGTCGTGATAAGCAAGGATGCTTTGTTGCCAGATGTGAGGAGCTCAGCTTGCAACTGGTGATGTTCACTGGTCCAGGTTGCTCAGAGAAGTTGTGGCTGCTCCTCCCTGGAAGTGTTCAAAGCCAGGTTAGATGAAGCTTTGAGCAACCTGGTCTAGTGGAAGGTGTCCCTGCTGATGGCAGGGGGGTTGGAACTGGATGATCTTTAAGGTCCTTTCCAACGCAGACCATTCTATGATTCTATGATTCTATGATTCTATGATTCTATGATTCTATGATTCTATGAAGGGTTAAATCCCAGCCTCCCCTATGGCTGGCACTAGCATGAAACAAAGACAAGGCAGTGAGGATTTCTGGGGAGCTGCTGCAGTTACAGCTGGCGCACATGAAGGTTTCAGGAAATTGAGATCCACAAGAAATAGGCAGACGTGGTGATTGATCACCTCTGATATTTCACCCAGCATTGGCTTAGGGATTGACACACGTATGGATTACATACAAACCTTGCTTGCAGACAAGCCTTCTTGGGTCTGTTACTCCACATTGGGGTGCAAACCTTGGACCTGTGGCAGTTGCTTGGGTTTCCCAAACAGCTGTCCCAGGTAGCTGCTGCCCTGTGCCTTCCCATGCTAGCAGCCCTCATGGAAGTTATTTATCTTCTCGCTATATCTTTGTCAACACGTGTGCATCCCCAAGGAGAACAAGTTTTCCTGAGAGTTTTGTTTGTCTGCTCGCTTTACCTTCACTCCTTTTAGTGAGTTTGCCAGTGGAGGGTACCGAAGGGAGAGAGCAAGCTCTGACATGAGGTGGGGCTGAAAGTTATTTGATTAGAGGATCATTTAAAGGATTTGTCTCCCAGGACACTTCATCCATTGTTTATCTATAAAAACAACTCTCCAGGTACTTACTGATGTGAGTTTTTTGGAAGGTTGGGTATCCTTTGAGCATTTGTCCTGGTTCATTAGGCAAAGTCATACTGTTGACTATTAAGTTCAACAACAGGCAGAGACAATTACTGATTGGTTCCAGCAAGCTGGGAAGTGAAATTACATGTAAAAGCATAAGGGCATCTGGTTGTAAGTGGCGTAACAGAATCCTTGATAGAAATCATACTTTCCTTAGTGTTTTGGAATAATGCTAAAGTGGGGTGAGCTTTGAGATGGACAAAACATCATTTCTTAAAGTGGTCGACAAGGAGATGGAGATAGCACAACATATTTGCTGTTTACATTTTGGGGGCTTTTTTTGACTTGTGTTTTATTTGTGCATTTTGGGTTTTTTTGTGTGTGGTGGGGTTTTTTTTGTTTGTTTGTTTGGTTTTTAAATTTGTTTTGTTTTATTTTGTTTTTCAGTTGTCCTGGTTCCAGCTGGGATAGATTTTTTAAAATTTATTTTATTTTATTATTTTGGTAGCTAGAATAGAGCTGTGTTTTGGTTTCAGTATGGTATTTAGTATGAGAAGAATGTTGATAATATACTAATGTTTTTAATTACACTAAGAAAATCAAGGATGCTCCAATTTCCCATGTTTTACTAGTCTGCAAGTGCAGAAGAAACTGAGGGACATAGTGAAATCAGCAGACCCAAACTGGCATTTGGATATGCCTATGGGATATTCCATATCATATAACATCATGATCAGTATATAAATGAGAGTTGACTGGAATGCTTTCTCTCTCTTCTGGAATTGAAGTTTTGGTTTCTGAATTTTCTCTCCTCTGGGATTGCTATCTGGGAATGTGCTGTGCACTGGTTGGCAGGTGGTGAGCAATTGCACTGTGCATCACTCATTTGTATATTCTATTATTATTGTCATTATTATTTTAAGTTTTATTTTATTTCAGTTATTAAATTTTTCATATTTCAACCTCCAAGTCTCCTTACCTTTACCTCTCCAATTCTCTCCCCTGTTCCCTGGACGGGGTGGGGAGAGTGAGAGAGCAGCTGTGTGGTGTGTGGCTGCTGTTTGGGTTAAACTACGACAGTAGTTAGTGGGTTTATTAATTTATCCCAGCACTATGAGTGGGGTTTTATATGGAGGTACTAGTGGAGAACTACCTTGATTTAGTCATAAAATACGTCTAGAACTTTGTGTTTGCCAAAGGATGACAGAGATATCAGAGAAAAATGGATTAGGAGTATCTTCCAGCCTGGTTCAATATAATTTTCCTCTGGTGAAGGCTTCAGAAAGCTCTAGAGAAGGAAGAAGGTCCCCATTCACTTACCAAAAGGGGAGATTTGGAGGCATCTTAGTGTTTTTAAAGATACTTTTTTACATCTGACAGAACTGTTTTTTTAATTGGAAAACTAATTATTCAATTAGTTTGGGAGTGGATAAACAAAGAAATAGATATTTTTTATCTGTTGAACCATGAATAAAAATGATATATTTACCATTGTTCAGGTATAAAATGGAGGAGATATTTCTATCCTTCCTTCATCTTTTCATGTGAGATAGATAAGAAGGAACAAAGAAATCTTCCAGCCTACTCCTTACATGCAGGGAAGGACTCTTTTAGATCTGGTCTAGTATAGGGTGGTTAACCCTTTATTGTACTCTGGTCCAGAAGTATTTCCATGAGGCCCAAGGATGGGATTGAAAAATGAAATAGCCCGAATTTGTTCTTAGCTCTTTCAGAAGTAGAAATCAGGCAAGCTCATCTGATGTTCTCATAGCTCTGCAAAATGGGGGAAGATACACTATTTAGAATGAATAAAGTTAATTTATTAATATCTGAAGAGCAGTTTGAGGTCTCTAGACACAAAGTGTGGTAGGAAATGTAAGAAATGTAGAAAAGAGGCACTATTATGCTTCAAACAAATCTTTCTTTTCCCCTATCAATCAACTTAGTTTTCTCTGAGATCCCAATGAAATGTATAGTATTGTAATAGTTTTAAGCCTGAGTTGAATTTTTAACTGGGTTAAGTCACCCTTGCAACTAGCTTGTGCTCTTTGGATTAAAGAGTGGCCAGTCAGAGACAGTGATGTGGGCTAATGTGTGGTTGGTGGCCCTGGGAAAAGGAATGAAAAGTTTTTTAGAATACTTTAAAGTTTTCTGCCTCATTATTTCTTAGCTGGAAAAAAAATGGAAGCAGCACATTAGTGGCAGGACTGATACAGAACATCCCTGCATGCTGTAGATCAAAAGCACTTCTGCTTTCTAACGCTAGTTCTGGTCAATTTTCACAGACTTTGCTAAATACTGAAAGTTCTTGAAGAAGACAAGGAATGGAATAAAAGCCTAATTTCTCTCCCTTACTTGCTGCAAACACTGAATGCAGCTCTGTGCTTCGCGGAAGGATGACTCACACATCTCTCCACAATGGCTCTGTTGGTCCTACACTGACAACTGTAATGTATACATGTTGGTACTCTCTGCCAACAGCTTGGTAAATCATCTCTGGAAGCATCATCAGGGGGTCCATGAACCGGGTCATCACTACTGGAGAAAGCAAGCTGAAGCAGCATGTAGATGATGCCCTGATCTACAAACATTTCCTCTGTCTAGGCCAAGGACACCTCTGCCTTGATGAGGAGCTGGTTTCCCTTCTGTCTACTGTCTCTTGCCTGTAAAAGTGCCAGTCCTTGGTAGCTCTTGTTGTTCAGCTGCTGGCACTTGTTGCTGTCCCCCTGATGCAGCAAACCCTGTGCCTTTTTTCTACATATTCACATCCTGAGCAAAGACAGGACGCACCGTCACCTTCAGCTCAAGCTAGGTCTACATCTGTATATGCTCACATTTTCTGTGACTCCTCAGACAGAACTGTCCCAAAGCTAACAGGAGTCAGTGTGAAGATTTTCTTCAATGAAGGGAAACACTGCTTCAGTTTTCTCAGTCTTGTCTTACACAGAAATATATGAACTAGAGGACCAAACCCAGAAAGTTATGGTTTTAAAGGCATCCCCCTACTAGGAGTGGTAGGTTCAATGAAGGCATAAGGATTACAAAAAAGGCTCATTCTTGATGGCACAAACCTATATCTGCCCTGTTGCTTATGACTCACATGACATATAGTTATTTTCCCAATTGGAAGCTGAGATTTGCTTTGGATGACTTCTTTTTCTCTTTCCCTCTAATAGGTGAGCCCATCTGAGACACTGATACTCAGTGAACATCACCTTTGAGTCTACATTTGCCCCAAACCAAGGTCCTCTGCAGGATTGTTGTGTTTTTGAATGTTTTCAGTCAGGACTGGTTTCCCTTTTTCACACTGCTGATTATGCTGAATGTATGGAGATCATGATACTGCCCTGTTGTCTGAAGTGTATCTTCAACCTCTACTTTGTACCAGAACATGGAGATGGGTACAATCCTATTCCACAAGCAAGGACCACAAGCAAGGGTTGTCAGGTAATAGAACAGGCTGCCTAGGGAAGTGGTGGAGTCACCATCCCTGGAGGTATTTAAAGGACGTATAGATGTGGTACTTGGGGACATGCTTTAGTGGTGAACTTGGCAATGCTAGGTTTATGGTTGGACTTGATGATCATAATGGTCTTTTCCAATCAAATTATTCTATGATTCTATGACCTTTAGAAACACCTACACACATTTAACCCTACCTGAACGTGTAACTGCACCGAGGGTCTGGTGCAGGCTGCCTGTACAGACAATAAATTATATTGTTGCTGAATTAGATAGATATAGAGAAAATCTCTACATGCTTTGATTTAAACTTCACTGCTTTAATTCTGGTCACACAAAGGATATCTGGAAAGTTAAGATTGTACTGAGGATGAAATGACACTAGATGTTGGCTGGACAAATCAGGGAAATACCGAAACATGTCCTGTTTATTTATATTTCTCCCTGACCATCTCCCTGGGGCACGGTTAGATTCGGGATATTATGTTAGCTAGACTTGTGGTCTGACCCAGTGTCTTTGTTCTTTTGCTTTTAATAGTTTCAGCATAGTTGTTTGCACTTCTTGTTTGAAGAAGAATTCTAGAGTGTGAGCACTCTCAGGCAAACAAAATGTATCTATAGCTCAAGCACATAGTTGCATTTTTATATTAAAGCACCTCAAACACTGTGGGTGAATTTTTTCCTCCTTAAATGTAAAAAAGAGGTATTGTTGAAGAACACTCTGGGATAAGTATTTAAAAGAGGTGACATGAACTACTATATGGAGATGACTTTCTGTCAGTTATGGAGGATGACCAGACAACTGCCTTCACATAGGTGCCTAAATTTTAGATGATAAAAATTAGGAGAGTTGATTCCTTTTTGTAGTGTCATTTATTAGCTGCTCTCTTTTAATGACAGGGGAAGATCTAGCACTGGTCCAAGATCTGCGCTGTATCAATGCTACAGCTTACAATACTTTAAATAAAGATTATTACACACTATGGGTGTATCTGGGAAGTTTTCCTGGCCAGTTCTTCCATCATGTCAAGTATTGCTCTTGCCCCAAGGTTAAAATTTGCTGAACCAAAATGATGTGCCCTTGGGCACATCTCATCTGTGATGCCATTCAGCGAGTGTCAGTGAGAGGTTGATGTTTATTTATTACACTTTGGGAAATTGCTTGGTCTAATTTACGTGGGGAGCTTTGCGAGATGGGTAAGCATGGCAATCCCAACGGTCTCCATGTGGAGGGGGAGGATTAACAGCCAGCTTCACCTGCCGTGACAAAACTTCTCTCTGACATCTGGGCCATTAAAGCAAATGACAGGTTTTACTGCAGTGTCCATCTCTTGGAGGGACATTGACCATTTGCTGCTTAAAACCCAAGTCACAGCAGAGCACTTAGCTGACAACTGAGACCTTGGTATCAGCAGCCAGCATTGATAATATACAGCACAAACACCACACGAAGGGTGGAAAACATCACTCAGACATGCCTTGTCGGAGTAGATCAACAAATAATGCTTCAGGGAAAGAACCCTTTTGCTCAGTGCGTGGCACAGACAGGAGGTACCAACTTTGATTCTGTTTTTATTTATTCCTGACAAACATGATTTATGAATTAGAACACTTGTTTCATTACAGAAAGGATCTATCTCCTCGGTGCCCTGACACCATGATTTCCTTCCAAGCTTTTCTGCCTGTGCATTTCCTAGCCCCATTTGTGCACTGTCTTGTCAGTTCCATAAATCATTACAGATAAGTAAATCCTTCTCTTAACCTTTTGGGCTGACAGCATTGCTAATATTTTTTTCTGAACATATTACTCCCAGCCTTTCTAGAAGAGAAGGCACGGTGCTTTGTTGTACAGCACAATAAATACAAAATCCTTCTTGTTCCCCTTTTTGGTCAAATTGGTTGAGTTTTTAACCCTTTGCATTGCTGGCACACAAAGCCTTTTAAGTGAGAAGTGCTCCATCAAAGCTTTGAAACTACTTTTGAAGTGCACATGTGCATCATCATATTTGAGTATTTTATCTCTGAATACAGATATCGAAGGTTGCAGAAAGCTTCTTAGCAATTTCATGAATTGTAAAAAAAAATAATAAAAAATGTAGTCTGTGTTTGTACAGCCTTTGAACTCCTCTCTCTGCTAGCAAAGTAATTTGGTGTAGAGTAGTATGGGATTCAAATTTCTTTAGCTTTATTATAGTTCTTTTGCTATATTCAAGAAGAGTTACAGGTCTGCAACGTGATTCAATTAATTTGACTTACTTATAGTAAAGTAAAAGTAAAGCCTGAGCTCAATAGAGATTCTTAGGGGGAAAAAAATGGAGGTCAAAATGGACTGTAGAAAAATTGCAGCAGAGATGAAAAATTTCTATATGGAAAAAAAACCAAGAAAGAAATGTTACATTGTCTAAATAACCTTTTTATCATTTCTCCAAGAAAAATTATATATTGGATTGAAAAGAATTTTTTTTTTCTTATGAAGTGTTTGAATGCACAAACAGCATCGTGATTGAAGGGATCTGATTCCTTAGCTCACTGAAAGATAGCAACAACTTACTTCCTCTGTCTAGAATAGAGATAACGTGGTTTAATTTCATTCCTATGACCATTTAGCAAAGATGCAAGAGAAGTATCTCTTGCCCACCTTTCATAGCGATGTCTCCTGCCTGCCCTTCAAAGTTTCATGTCTCCTTTGATGTCTGTGAGTAGCCAGCTAACCAAGCTGTATGTGACAGAAATTTATTCATGGGGATGAAAACAAGTCAGGAATACAGACATTCCTTTAAGCATTAGCACATTAGCAGAGAACCAACTAGGAGTGCATCCCTGACAGTAACATGAGGTATGACCATGAGGATGTTGATTATCTCTTCTCTTTTGTCATTTTAAAAAACTTTATATTTTTTTTCTACTTTTCTGGGCTCAGATAGGTCACGTAAAGCCCATACAGTGTTTTCCATTACAACAGTAAGTCTTTTCTAGTGGGAGTTTTGGGGGCAGGAAGGCTACACAGCTAAATAGGGGCCAGGTTCTACTGTGCTTTGAAGGGGCGAGGACTTACACGGAGTGATTTAATTCATTCCCCCAGCTTGCTTCAGTAACAAGGCACCTCTCATTGTGAGCAGAGGTCACCCATAATGAGAGCAGTTCCTATAATTAGCTGTCATCATTCTGAAATGGCTAGGAATAAAAAAAACCTCTACAGGTTGGGGTTTTTTTAAAAATTTTCCTCCCTTTTTTGGCCTCACCTTTTCAGAATGAATAGGTCTTGCCTGAAATCAGTCAAAGAGCTGCCAGGTTGTGTTTCACAAGGTAATGCAGCGGGTCTCTGATTGTACTGGACTATGCCTTCTTTTGTAGCAGCGAGTCTTTCAACCCAGTGTATTTTTAAGACTGTGACGCATCATCTTGTCTTTACTCTTTCAAGGTACCCCATCCATATTTAATGTCCCCTGCAGCTTCATCTGTATCCAATTTCTTCTGCATGTCTTGATCTAAATAGTTGTCATGTAGCTGCCATTCACAAGAGTTTTAGTTCATTTCCTGGATTTTCCAGTGTTGGGTGTGGTGATGTAGGAGCAAAACTTACCCAGTGATTTCCATACAGGTTACAGGAATGATGGTTAATACATCCCCTGCTCTATTAATCTAATCAGCTTGGGGTGAGTGATGAAGGTAAAATATGCAATGGTCATGTTTTAGAGATAATTTGAAATGGAGGATGAATACACTTAAAAAAAAAAAAGTGGATGGCTGTTGCCCTGTTGTGTAGGTGTCACCATGTTCCTCACTGAACTTTGAGGCATGCAGACTGGTAACACGTGAAAGCTGCTCAGGCCGTGATGTTGCTGTTGCCTTCTGGTCTGTCTGCCAGGAGGAAATAAGCATTGGTGTTCCAGGTATGTGAAAAGTGTTAGCCTCAAATTTCATGCTAAGGCTCCTGATTGTCAGACGATGACTAGCTTGAGCTAAGGAGATGTTTGACTATATGACCCATATCTTTGAGCAGTAAGTATACATTTAAATTTCTGGTGGCTGATGAGATGAACATCCATTGAAAGCACAGGTACTTTCTAATCTTACTGAAATTGCACCAGACAGAAGCCTGAATGCAGTGTAAAAATTGCTCTTTACAAGGGATAGTAACTCATTCTACCCTTAATCATGGCAAGTGGCTGCTTCTATTTTTCCCTTTGAAAATGAAAGATAAAATGAATAACAACAAGATTTGATTTTGTAAACTCTAATGCATGAAGATGTCTGCATGGGAGTCCTTGTGCTGCATTTCACTGAAAAAAACCCTAAAAAATATGATAAGGCAGAAGCTAATCTGGAGAAACATTAAATCAGTGCTGTCCTGTGAAGGTTATTCCCCACTACTTTTATTGCCCAAGGACAAATATGAAATAGAGAACTGTTCTGCTGCACTATCTAGGAAGGTCAAAGATGCACAAGCTTGCGGTTCTGCCATTCACAGTCTTGGAGATCACTTATCGGTGATGTGGCAGATGCCAGCAGAGCTAAAAGTGGGAGTAAAAGCTGCTCTGTGCAGGTAGGTACCAGGAGGTTAGGCAGTGAGCCTTGGATTTCCCTTCACAGCTGAAAGGAAAGAGGATGGAAAGATGAGCTGGCAAAGCAGACTTCCTGGTGTGCAGTGTACGTGGCTGACACCTGCATGTCTGGGAATGTGGACTATTTAACTGGCTACTAGTCCCTGTCCACATCCTCCCTCTGCATACAAAGGGCTTAAGATCTGGTTTGCGCTGTCACAGACTTGAGTAAGAGAAATAGCCTGACTGAAGAATCTGATACTGGTACCAAGGAAAAGAAAGCTTAAAAACCCCACCATTTAACTTACAGAGGTTGTGATAGTTTCACTAAAAACCAGGACAGAGGTGTTTTTAGCTGGTGTATTGTTTTGATGGTGGTATCCTGTCTATTAAAAAGTAGAATAAATTGGTCTCTAGGAGTACCAAACTCCACACGACCACATTGTCTGAATAACATCGCTAGTAGCACTCTGGTTAATTACTAACATTACAATATCTGTCGTATAGCAACTCAGTGCACTGTAATAACCAATATAATGTCTGCCACTGCAACTCTAGGCACACTACGCTTATATCTGAGCTTATTAATGAGGTTAAAGAACATCCGAGTCATTTGGAGCAGACATTTTGTACTAGCTGCAGAGGAATTTCTAATGAACTGTTTCCTGATGAGACTTGAAGGCTTCTTAACAAACAGAATATGACATTCACACTCTCTGATATAATTTAAAACTCTCCACTTCCCTTACTAAGAATGCTTTTTCTGTCATTTAGGCAATGGAGGACACTGCTGTGGTAATGTTTGTATTCTTTATTCTTTGAAGTGAATCTTCTGGTACTCATCTCACTTTATTCCAGCTCTTCACTTTTTTTTGGTATTTGAATGAAGTGATCCAGGAAAGCCCTGGGCATGGATCCTCTGTCCACCACATGCTCTGACAATTTTGGCAGCATCATAATGTGAACCACCTATGCTTCCTCACCAATCCATCCTAATTCACTGCTTGACTGACTTGAATTCCTACTCCTCACCCTCTGTTGAGGTTGTCAGTAGGACTTTTCTTTAACACTGGTTGTTTTTATTCTTATTCTCTGTCAAATTCTGAAGTTTTACAAGATTCCCTTTTGTTTTGTAATGATAGCAAAAACCGCTGGGATGACTGGGCTGTAGAACCCGAAGAGTACATGACAATGTGCAACGACACAGACAAGACACTAGTTGTTGCTCTAACAACATCTGAGCCTCTGCTTCACCCTTACAGCCTCTCTGCATGATCTTACATAGCATTTGTGGCACTTATTCATACCAGAGAACCAAAGTCAGATATCTTTTTCTCTTGCAAAGCATCTGAAACCCTTGGGAGACCAACTCGGAGGACCAATTCAGACACTGAACAAGGAACTTCGAGCTATCCAGAGGAACCATTAGGTATCCACAGCACTCCATGGAACCCAGAATCCAGCAAACATGGTGGAGAAGGAACAATAAAAGATTAATAAGTCTCAATATTTATTTTACTGGACCTAACTACATGTCTTTCTATTTTCTGTTACCAAGTTCTGAGTTAAGACAAAAGAAGAAACAGTAATGTGGGTGCAGAGAAAACTCCATATTTCCTTCTGCTGTGGTGACTGAGTACTCAAGCCCATTTAAGATGAGGTTGTTTCTACATAGCACTGATTATACACTCCAATAATGGAGCATTAATGTGGTCCTTTGCCTGGGTGAAATAGTCCTGTCAAGATAAGCTCAGGATCATACAGTTTTAACTTAGAGCACATATTTACTGAACTTGAGGTGAAGTTACCTCCACACTGCTTCATTGCATTGTAAAGCCATTGTCTTGGGCTCTGGCTTCAAGCTGTAGCACCTTCAGGCAGTAATGTCTCTTCATGCCCCTGCTTGACTAAACCTTGGCCCTGATTTAAGCAAGGCAAGGCGCTGTCATTAGTGCAGCTGCTTATTGATGCTGATGACATGAGTAGTTTATTCAGTAGATGGTATTCAGAGTGGCACTGAGGTTTGGTTTGCTTTCAGCATCCCATCCATCAGCTAAGCACTGCATAACACTTACTAAATTTAGAGTTGTTGGGATTTTTTTAGACGACTTCATTTGTTTTCATGGCTTACAGAAAACATGTGCTTTCTCTCCTGCCAGGAAAACAACCATTCCATTTTTGTTTACTTGCATGTCTTTAGAAGGGGGAAAGAGCAGGACAGGACTGAATTCTTAGGCAGAAATACGCAGTTAACGTGAGAAAGATGGAAACCTGCTTAGTGGACCCTATAGATGTTTGCCTGTCCTAAGGCCATAGAGTTGTGGCACTTTTAGAAGGTCTGCAGACATCTGTCTCTTTCTGACTTGACTTCAAGGTGATAGGGAAGTTTCTAAAAACTGCAGAATGGAAATACTTTGCATCAGGCTGAAGAGCCATAGCTTGCTAGGCAAGGGAGAAAGGGAACAGAGCATGAAAGCCTTTCCTTTGAGCTGGGAGGGAGTTGAACCAGGTCCTCCATCTTAGGATCACAGAATCACAGCATGGTGGGGTTGGAAGGGACCTCAGGAGATCATCTAGTCCAACCCTCCTGCCAAAGCAGGTTCCCTGGAGCAGGTTGCACAGGAAAGCATCCAGGCGGGTTTTGAACATCTCCAGAGATGGAGACTCCACACCCTCTCTGGAGAGCCTATTCCAGAGAGGTTGAGCCTATTCCAGGATGAGGACACCCAAGTTACTCAGTGACTGCTTTGCACTAAGGATGTTCTCTTTTCCCTCTTTCATTCTTTGCATGCTTTCCTTTTTTCAATCAGAGGTGAGCAGAACAGCACAAGGTCCCAGGCGAGCAAAACCCTTGCAGGATGGTACCTGTACGTGAGCCTCCTGGGCTGCTCCTGGTGCCAGTGGCTGTGCCAACTGCTCAGCTACCCTCTGACAGTCCCTCTTGCTTGTCACACCAGTCCTCCCTGCTGCTCCATGGCCTGGCAGCTGTGCTGCATTGGTCATGTTCTCACCACCCCAAAGCAAACACCTGAATCATTGCTCATTCTGCCTTCTCAACATTTTTCTGCTCCTTTATTACATATTTTGTAGGTTCCTCAAGTGGCACATCTTCTTCAGGTAGGTAGCCTGATGGGGTGGCATCATGGTCTGACTGCAAACCTCCCATCCTAAGGGTTTGCCTTCTTCAGTTTGGTTCCCTGGGGAAGTAAGACTGTGTGATCTGAGGTTACACATGTTCTACCTACAAACTCTTTGCCAACATCAATCATATCAGACAAGTGTATTTGTCTCAAAGATCATTATTTCCTACCAGGTTTATGAAAGTAAGTGTCCTGGGTGGAGGAGAGTGGTGCATTCGCAGAGAAGAGGCAGTGAGTGTCTGCTGTGCAAGCATCAGAGAGTCAGTGGGGGAAGGGGACACTGGAAACCTTGTTCTTGGGAATTACTTCTAGAAGGAAATAATTTCTGTTTAGGCAAGAAAAGGAATTTCTTAATTATGTGCTTATTTTCTTCTGCATTTATTCATAGTATTGATGATAGTAGATACGTTTGTTTTGGTGTTGCAAAGATGAAAGTGCACGTTTTCAGTGCTGTTCAAAACCAAGCATGGGCTACAGTAATACAGCCCTTGTGCAGCTCCCTGCAAAGGTGAGTTTGCTTTAATGGACCATTGAGGTTGTATTTGGTGTCTCTTACCTAAACACAGGAACACTCTCCATAGGAGCCCGTGGACTAAGATGTGTGACACTGGGATCAGCCTGTACTCAAAAGCTTGTTGATAGCACCTGGTTACCTCTGTTATCTGAACATTCACCCCCCAGCTAATTTTCTGTAAATTATAAAGTGATTTACAGCATTGTAGATGAGTATCTCTTTGACCTTTCAGGTCACCAAAGATCACTACCAATAATTTTGGATTATATAGATGAAGCCGGGAGCATATGAGGCTCCTGATGACTGGTACTGCAGAGCAGTCATGCATTAAATAAGAGATTAATGTGGGTTCCCATAATCTGGATCAACACACAAGAATGTAAAGCTGGCTTTCTCTCTGAGTGCTTTGCACATTATGAGCTGTCATTAGTTTCTCCATCTGGCTGAACTACCCTCATGGGATCTGCAGCTCCCCAGCCCTCCTCCCTGCTGTTCCCCTGCTCCCTGGCTGAGCCCTGGTTCTCAGGCTGTGCCATGCAGCATCATGATGATCATGAATTACAAGCACTCAGCCCCAGCACCAGGGTATGAAGGTGAGGAAAGAGGAGGGGAGCATGGGGGGAAGCTGTGTTTCACCCCTGGTACCGGTGACAGATGTGCTGTGCTTCTGATGCCGCGTTTTGTCCCTTGCCTGGCTGGGGAGATGCGATGCAGCGAGTGCTGCATCAGCGGGGTCTCTGGGAAGGCTGATGTGGCTCCAGGGATGTTTGATCCAGCTGGGGCCCAGGACCCAGGGGAAAGTGGGAGCAATGGGGAAATGAGCTACAACTCCAGCAGTGCTCTGCAGCAGGTTTTTCTTTTCACACAGCTGCAGACACAAGGTGTGCCTTTCCTTTTGCTAATAGTAAAATGAACAGAGAAACAAATAAACATTGGAGATTTTCCTGTTTCCGAGTTCAACAAAATCCCATTTTCCAGTGGAAGAATATATAATTCCTAAAATTTTCAGCCAGCTGTGCTGCTGCCTGCTATTTCCAATTTCCTTCCCATGATGTGGTGGCACCAATGGCACACCCTAAAGATGTGCTTTCATCAACTCCCCAATGCAGGTGAGTATATCTCACTGTAAATTACACAGACTTTTTGCAATTTGTCTTTTGGAAATGATCTGTACTCTTTTTATATGTGGCCCTCAGCTGCAAAACCCTCTTAAATCTTTGTCAAATAGGTAATAATGAAGAGAATATATTTTTATGCAGCATGGACCTTCTAACTGCAGCACACAGTAATTTCTTACCCTCCAATGTTCTTGCAGTACATTGAACTGTCAATCATCAAATGACCTGAAGAGGAAAGAGGAGACAAAGAAGCTGAAGAAAATTCTGGTACTTGAGTCAAAATAGCTACATTTAGTTAACAGAGATTTAATAATATTTCATATTCCAGTAAAGATTACTGCAAAATGTGCTTAATGGCAAACTAAGTTAGGAGGATATGCTTAATTTGGATCTGGTAAAACTGATGTATGTTCAGGAGATACAACCCTGCATTGAAAAATTCACCTGTAACAGAATCTCCCTTCCAAGCTGTCTCTGGAGGTGCACCCATACACCAACACCAAGGTTAGTGTCCCCTTAGCTGTTATGGCTGTTGTGGTACTGTCTGGATGACAGGCAGTGTGTGCATGCTGTCCACATCTGCACAGGGCTTTGGGCACCCAACCATACACCAGCACTGCCCTTACCTGAAGATGTTTCAAATGAAATTAGTACCAAAGAGGGTGAGCAGAAGGGTAAGAACAATGAGAATATTCATTGTGTTGACTAGCTGATGGCCAGTAAGAACTGCAGCTGCCAAAATCACCTGAGAGCTGCTACGTGTTGGAGGAGGCTTTGGCAAAGATGTGAAGGAGCCAGAAGATTACAATGAAATGGTGAGAGTTAGGGTGGATGTGCCTTTTTTCTGAGAGAGGGCAGATTTTTAGAGATGTAACTGAACTGCCCTTCCAAGCACCAATGCTACACATTGTCTTCGTCTCTGAGCTGTCAGAGAAGGACTTCTGCAGCACTGATTTTGATCAGTGAGTGAGGCAAGTGTGGACTGTTAAAACATCACAGAATAGCTTGCTGGTCTTGGCTCAAGCAGCAATCAAGGTGTCCTGTTGTTAATATCAAAGGTCATCCCACACCTTCCATGTCCTGTTGGGAACTGCATAGAAGCACTCATGTTTCTGTGAAGATGAGCTGACCACAGAACACTCCAGACTCCATCTAGTGATGGACACAGCATTTCCTAAGTGTCCAAGGGAGACAAAGAACCTCTATGTCTCACACACAAGTCCTATATTGAAAGAAATTACTCTCTGTCATCTAAATCAGCCTGACTTGGCATGCTCTAGAGACAACTTTCAAGTCATATCATAGATCTGGTCAGTAAAAAGTAAGATTGGCAGCTTCAGCCTCCAGGTTTGTCAGTAAGGTACACCAGTAAGACTTCATTTTTCCCTTCTCAAAAAGTGTCATATAAAATGTTTCTTACTTGTGTGCAATATTTAATACATATCTCACTGTTGTTTATACATATGTCAGTTACCACTTAGACTCCCAAAACTGAAATATATCTTGTTTTTCCAAACATGTGTGCTGTTGTCAGTAACCATATTTTTGTATCACAGGACACTTCTGAAGGCTTAGGGCTGTGGAAAATCTGATTTCTCTGTTAAAATAAGAAATTACTGAAGCAAGAGATGTGAAAATGCACACATTATTACATGGGCATGGAAACAGGGAAGGAAAATATTAGCTCATATTGAGTCTTGTAGAGCAGCCTGCCCATGGTTTCCTTCCCTTTTCTCATGTACCTGACTCATCTGTAAGTACAAAGTTAATTGCTGTCTTTATATGGACAAGCCTCAGATCAATCTCTCTGTTCCAGACCCATCTGCTTGTGTCCAAATGAAATCTCAGCCTGTCTCTCTGGCATTTCCTCTTGATGTGTCATCCCCAGCTCCAGTTCAAGAAAGCTAAAACTCAGCTGTTCATCCTTCATCAAAACTCTTAGTTGTTAATCAACAATCTCTCCCTCTTTTGAGGCAGCTCTGCTGTTCGGTAGGTTGCCCATTTCTTATATTTTTCCAAATGCTTTGGTGGTTGCTGCTAGTCTTTTGCTTCTCCATATTTTGGAGATACTTCTTAATGTGAATTTTTTTTTTTAAAGCGATATCTAATCTTTTGTTGAATCTCTCAATAATATCCTCATTTGCTCAAAAAACCCAAAAAACCCCAAGTACCTCATGAATACCTAAAATTTAAAGATGTTTTGTGCTTGCTTTCCTAAGCTGAGGCTTAGGTTATTCTGATTTTTTCTGAAATTTGCTTGTATTGTTGTTTGAGCAAGAAGCTGGCATTTGAAGAGCAGTGTGATTCGGAATGAAGAACTGATTTTCACTGTAAATTCACCTACTGTTACATTAACAATAGAACAGATTCTCCCCTCCAAAGGGCTCCCATTGCAAGAGTGTAATGGCAACAAAAGCAAAAATTAGAGTGAACTGGAACACCAATCTCCCATCCAAAATCAGCCCTTCAGATCGCTGCACATGGCTGTGATTTGGCACCCTTCTCCGACTGGCCAAGGGAGCCGTGCCATTGTATTGGATCTGCGTCGCGTGCCTCTGAATTTGTATGTTTTTTTTTCCTTGTATGGGACTTCTTGGCTACAGCTACAATTTGCAAAAAGATCAGTGTTTTCTAATTCATTAATTTGCTTGTTGCTGTTACCATGGTGCTTTTATTTGGCAGGCAGGGAGCACTCTTAACAAGTGCACTGAAATCAAGCTGGAATTAATTTCTGCTTTCTCTCTGTTTATTTTCCTTGCCCCTCCAGTGGAGAGGTGTGGAAGGAGCCAGGCAGGAATATTTCTTCCAGTGTGATGGAAAAGGAGCACATGCCTATACACCTCCTCATCAAGACATCCTATCCACCTGCATTGACTCAATCCTGATGACCTGTGGTGATGGAGAGGGAAGCCACAACAGAGATGGGAAGAAAAATATCTGTGAGGAATGTCAGAAAGTTGTGAGGCTAACTTGGAAAGTGGAGAGGTGCCCCAGCGAGTGCCAACCCAGGGTGGGAGGTAAAGACCACCCCCTGCCACCAGAGTGTGTTCATGGGGCTTTCAGGTCTAGGGTGGTTCCCTGTGAGTCTAAGGAAAGGTAATGTGGTGGGTTGACCTTGGCTGAATGCCAGGTGTCCACCAAGCCGCTCTGTCAGTCCGCCTCCTCAGCAGGATGGGGAGGGGAGAAAATAAGATGGAAAAAAACCCCCCAAACTCATGGGTCAAGCCACAGGCAGTTTAATAGAAAAAAAGCAAAGATGTGCACACAGAAGCAAAAGAAGAACAAAATATTTATTCTCTACTTCCCATCAGCAGGTGATGTCTGGCTGCTTCCCAGGAAGCAGGGCTTTCAGTACGCATAGCGGTTGCTCTGGAGGACAATCTTTGTAAACAATGAATGCTCACCCTTTCCCCTCCCTTCTCCTTGCTTTTATCCTGAGAAGGCATCATATGGTATGGAATATCCCTTTGGTCAGTTTGGGTCAGCTGTCCTGGCTGTATCCCCTCCCAAGACCTTCCCCAGCCCCAGCCTACTGTTGGAGTGACAGCCCTGATGGTGTGCGAGCTCTGCTCAGCAGTGACCAAAGCACTGGGGTGTGATCAACACCTTTCTAGCTACTCATACAAAGCACAGCACTCTGAGGGCTGCTGTGGGGAAATTAACTCCACCTCAGCCAGACCCAATACAGGTAATTAGACAACCTGTCTAAGAAGCTTGTTTCCTTACCACTCCCGATGTCAGAGCATTTACCCTTTCCAAAGGTTATGTTACTAATGTGTATACTAAAATACTTAATTGCACACAAATCCTGATTTTTCCAGTTATGGAACTAAATAAGATGTAATGTTGTCATGCCAGCAGAGCTAAAACACTCGCTGGTAAGCATACTGCAACAGGTCTACATTGTGCACCAGATGTTTGTAGATGGTGTATATTGTGCCCAGGAGAGGCAGCTGTTGTTGCCTTTTGGATTTCAGCCTAATTAGAGCTACAACAAAGCAAATGTGGGTGGATCAGGTCTCCAGAGCTGGTTTGCTTGTACATGTACGAGCTGTATGTGCAGTTTCAATGCGTGGTTGCAGTGGGCCTGTGGTTGCTCTGACTCTCACCAGCAGACAGGAATACGAGTTGACTTCAATGGGGCCACATCACATTCAAACTGTGCTGTGAACATTGGGGCCTGGGTCTCCAGAAGCACAATGGCAACTGGGAGGGGAAACCCAAGCCTTGGTCCAAAGACCTGAATTGAGCAGTGGGACAAATTCAGGAGGACCAGAGAAACCTCCTTCTTGGCAGAGTCACTGCTGTAGTGGGTATCTCTGCTCAGTGTGGAGGCCAGGAAGTGCCAGAGATGTTTGTTCTCCTTGCACCTTGGAAAATGTTACTCAACCTCTTCTCTGTAGCCCAGGGTGGAGGAGAACTGTGAAGCCTCTCCTTCCTGAGAATGTGTAAGAAGTGGGATGGCTCTGCCCAGGGGTATCTCAGAGGTTTGATTCCGTGGGGCTGTAATCAGGGCAAGGACCACTCTTTGGATGCCTTGGGCTTCCTGCTTTCCTCAAGCACCAGCTGCCGACTGCTGTTCTCATTGGTCCTCACCCATGCTGGAAATGAGTTGTTGGGCTCACTGGATTGTCAGAACCCCAAATGGCCATTCCCACCTTGTGCTTGCTGTAATCCTGGGTGGTGAATGATGCACAGAATCACAGAATGGTAGAGGTTGGAAGAAACCTCAGGAGATCATCTAGTTCAACCCCCCTGCCAAAGCAGGTTCCCTACACCAGGTTGCACAGGAAAGCGTCCAGGTGGGTTTTGAACATCTCCAGAGATGGAGACTCCGTAACCTCCCTGGGCAGCCTGTCCCAGTGCTCTGACACTCTCACAGGTTTGTGAGCTTTTCTTCTGACCAACACGTAAAGTTCCTGTTAATTAATATTTGCTCTGTTTCCTCATTGACCTTTTGCCCCTTCTTCTAAATCAGCAATTGCCACTCATTTTTTTCAGTCTTCTAAATTCACTTCTCTGGTACCTCACCACAGTATCCAAGCTCCCAAAATCTTAGAGCCGGGCAGAATCTGACCATACGCTTCATCTCTCAGCTTGCTGTCATCACACATACCTGATTGGTCAAGTTTCTGTCCAGGTGAGAATGTTCACATCCAAAGCAATTTGAACTAACTCTGACAGTAAGATTTTGTGATGTGGTATTAGATGCTTCACAAAATCATTGTATATCATAGTTACTTTCTTGTCATAATCCATACAATTTTTTTAATATTCCCTTATATCTACTCTCCTCAGTGTCCCATTCACCTGGTGTCTTCCTCCTCTCCTTCCTTCCATTTTTCTGAGACCTGCCTTGTGGTTATTGTATGTGTGGGATTCTCTCCCCTTCCCTCCTGCCTCCCTTGTTTGTTGTAAGACAGTGAAATAATAATGATTATGTAGGTTTCAACATATTGACTTGGTTAATAAATATGTTAATAGAATATATTAACACAGAACATGTTACTAAGTCAGATCCTCATCTTGTAGCACAACTCTTCATTATGTAAATAATCACTCCACAAATAGTCCCATTGGGTCCAACAGTGGTACATGGACAAGGGAGGATTTCTTATTAAGCATTCAAAATTGGGCCCAATGCACAACATAACGAGCCTATATTATGGTAATGATGCCTACCAAGGTAAAAATAGGAGAGGTAGATGGTGGAGGAAAGAAAAATGCTGAATAATTATCCCATTAACAGTTTGAACCAGTTTGAGTCCTAAAATGAGGGCAGGGAGAGACAGCATTGTACATCCTTTTCCTTGGGGGATCAGCTTCAGGTTTTCTTGGTCTTTAATTCAAATAGCAACAGTATCTCTGCTTCTATTATGGGTATTGCCACATGGATACTTACTGTACAGGGTCCTATTTTCAGTTTAGTTCCTATAATCAGATCTCTATTCCAATTCCACATATTTATTGCTATTTAAAAACCCAAATGAGCAGTGTAGGTAACCGAAGCCTCCCATTAAGAAGCTAGCAGTATAGCCCATTCTCTTGCAGATTTGATTTTGTTGATAGCAATCTCCATTCTGCAGCCCCTTTCTTGGTCAAAATTATTTTGAGAGGTGGAGATGGACCAGAGAATGACAACTCTGAAAAGAGTTTTCACTTTAACGTCTCATTGTAATGGGGATTGTGAAGTTATGCGATCCTCAGCTAATTCGCTGAGTTTGCCAGTGTCACTCTGAGGATAACGTGGTTTGTCATCTAGCCAAGGTAATTAGCTCTGTGTGCAGGAACAAATAAGAAACTTTGAAATCCAAGCTCTGAGCAGAGTGCAGGATCAGAGTGAAAAGGAGCAGTGGGGATATATTGTTTCACTGGACTCTATTGCTTCAAACAGCATTGAATAGATTGACTGATGGTGAGAAATACGAAACTTAAAATGGGGCAGCCTCATGGTATCCAGGACTCAGATGGGGCAGAGCAAGTGTCTTACCTTGTTTTCTTTCACATCTTCATGACCACTGAAGTGCTTGATTCTTCTTTCAGATTAAATTCTTGTATCCCTTTTAAAGTGAGTCTTCTCCAACCCTGTGGTTATTAAAGGACTGCACTGCCTTGTGCTGCAAAACAGGGAAGGTCTACCCTCTTCTGGTTTCTGCCCACCATTCCTGAAGGTCAGTTCTTTCCTTCCAGCAAGCCAAGTGACTGCACTGTGGCAGAAGATAACTCACAGCCCCAGGCAGAGCAAGATTCCTTTTCCTAATGAACTTGCTTGGCTTCCTCTACAGAGTTTGCTCAAGGTCCAGAAGGTGCAAGACCTGCTAAACTGAGGATGTACAACATAGTGCAGTGGTTTAAATCCAACAGCCACAATGTTAGAGAAGAATCAGTGTGAAAGCTTTACCAGGATTTTGTCTGAGCTGAAGAACATGAAATTGAAAGGGACGATAGGTAATGGGTATAAGAATTATTATAATAAAATAATAGAATTATTAGAAGCCCCATGTAAAAGAATTCACACTATACCAAAGATTGCTTTTTAAGCAAACTGATCTTGAATAACAATGAAAAAGAAATGTATTGTAAAACAAAAGGTGTGAATCTTACCATTGCATAAGTACCACAGATAACTTTCAATTCTTGGAAGCTGTCACGTTTCTTTAAGATTCAGTTATTCACAATTTCTTTCAGGGAAATAAGAGTTTCTATTTATTTTTTTACCCTGTGCTCTGTAAACCAGATTTTCACATTTGTGCAGGTACAATACAGTTGGAAAGACTGTGTTTCATTTAGAAGTATGTAATAAAATGGTTATATTAAACACATCTGATATTAAATGAAATCTGCCATACCCGGTCTGTTTGCACTAGCTTACACTCTCCTCTCTATGCTGAAACAATTTATTGACCACACATAGCTAGATTGTGAATATCTAATATATTCTGCACTGATTTATATTTTCAGTGATCTCATTTGTTTCCAAAAGCACTTTAGGGCAAATAAGGACATGATTTGACCTACAGTTGGATTGTGACTGAGTGTCTTAAAGTGAATATATTTTAAATTACCAAATGTTAGTGTAAGGGAGGCAGCCAATCAACCTTAAATTGATCCTGTTTATTTCTCCCTTATTGTTTTAAACCACATGTGCTTTCTCTGAAGGAGAAGAGGCTGATAATGTTGTGCCCCACAGCAAGGTATGAAGTTTGGCTCCCTGGAAGGCTCTGGGAAACCAGAGACTTGGAAACTTCAAGGTGAGTTGTTGGTTTTGAATTTTTTTCAATATCTTGGTCATTTGAGACATCGCTTTATCTGCTTTGCTTTTTTAATTTCCTCTGGTCTCCCTTTCTTTCTCTTACATAAAAGCAAAGAAAAAGGGTCACAAAGGGCCACAGCTCAGGTTTTCCACGAGGAGGGTTGGATTAACAGGAGAAATGAAAGAGCTCTGTGCCTCGTTCACCCTCTTCGTAAAGGGCTGAAAATGAAATCACACATATTCTTGGTTTTCAATAGCCAAACCTGAAATGATAGATCTCCATCGTGCCTAGTTTGTTTATGGGTGCACAGACCACAATGTGTGGAGGTCATGTTGCAAACAGACTTTTCCTTGAAACAGATGCATATCACACGGTCGCTACTTCTTTACACTGGACAGGTGGAACATCAGCATTTGAATTGAAGAATGTCTTGTATTTCACGCAACCCTATCCTGCAGAGAGATTCTTCTCTGTATTTCAACAGGCTGCAGGTCTGATTATTATTCCTGGAGGCTGCCAGGACAGTTAAGTGTCATGTGCATCTGCTTGTCAGGATGAAAGAAGAGGATGGTGTTCAGCTTCCATTTTTCTTTAGCCCCATGCTATGGCTCTCAGTGACAGGGATGTGACTGAGATATTTGAAAGAATAAACTCAGGGGTTGTTAGCAACAGGTCACTGGGGATGGGAGATCATCCTGCCAAGAGGTCTTATGAAGAAATTCAAGAAAATGTTGGGATTTAATGAGAGACACAAATACTTAATAAAGATCCATGTATGACCAATGACATGGACTGATCACGTAAAGAAAAATCCTATGTCATAGTTAAGATCCTAAATTCAATGTTTACCTACTACATGCCAGTGTGCAAAATATTTATCTGTTATTTGTATTTAAACAAGTCCTACAACACCCTGGTGAAAACCCACATGGTCATGGTCTGACTGATGTTAGTCCAGGGTCTCTAAGTCCTATGAATAAAACAGGCTAAGGATAATTTCTGCTCAGGTTTTTTTGTTGCTGCCCCATGAACTAAACTCTAATAACCAGTGATCTAATTTGTGCTATCTCCTATAACGGACAACAAAGTGTATTTATGAGGAGAAAAACAATCATAGGCTGACCTCCCTTCCCTGGGGTCAGCCCATCTTCATGGTTTGCAATGTTCATTTTTCCTTCCGTGCAGGAGTGAAGAACAAAGTGCTGTACCTGGCTCCTTGCTGCTCATGTCATGGTTAACAATGGTTATGTCTGCAGAACAGTGGGGCAATATTTTTACCCCATTTGCACAAATGAAGATAAATCCCAACTACTAAGGAAAGGCAAGTTAATTCTGTATTTTTTTTTAATATTTAAAAACATCTCCATCTACATAGACATCAGTGTAGGTATTGCAAACTTGGTTAACGTGATAAGGGAGATACAAGACAGGACAAGCACGGTAACTCACAATCATGTTTCAAAGATTTCTGTCACTATGAACCTGAAAGGAAACATCTATCATTTCAAAGGCTTTGGGTAAAAGTCTGGTCATGATGTCAGAAATATGTGGGTGTTTCAGGGAACCAACACAATTCGAAGGACAGACATTAAAACACATTTTTAACTATGTGGGACCTGCTTCCCCACTCCCATATGTTTAGTAGATCAATATTAGCTCCTCTACAGTCAATAGAGCTCACTGATGTAAAACTGCTGTGTGCATGTTCTTAATGATTCATAGTTTTGAAGCCCAGCCAGTTCTATAATTCAACCCTCGCAAAGGCAAACAACCTCCTGCCAATCTGCCCTTTCTTCTCTCATCCTGTTATTTGTTAGGCGTCTGTGGCCCATTAGCTGGCTTACTATGGTATTAATATGTGGTATAATTATTCATAGCCAGATCTGCTGATAAGAAATCGAATGCTCTGGTAAACAACTGACTGCTTTTTTTCCATTACATCAACAACAAAGTCAAATGGGGTACTGGAAAAAGGATAATTCCCAGGATCATGTTAAAAGATTACATAGTTATGTAGAGGATGGGAAAAGCTGCTTTCAAAGCACTGATCAGGAATGTTCTGTGTCATTCCCAGCAGACACACACCAGCATGTTTTCTGCTCACAACAGGGACATATAAACTTATGTGTCTGGTCACTACATGCCAGGTCTGTCCACCTTTAGGAAATGGATGGGACTTCATGGTGCAGTTCTTCAAAATTATAATTTTTTTCCAACCCCTCTTCCCAGATGGCAATTTTATCTCTGGAAGAACTAAGGTTATACTTCTTTGTGCCTGTCTCCTTAAGCTAAAAGATTAAGTTGGTGATAGCTCTGTTAACACAGATGAGATTTTCTGTGTGGCCATTGATATTTGGGGTTGCAAAATGCAACTGCAAAGTTTAGACACTGGTACTATACAAACGCTGGTCTCACTCACGCTTATTCAGGGCACACACAGTAGCAGTGACAGAAACACCTGCATGCACTTGAGTCATGGTGACTGCTGTTCCCCTTGTCTCCTGCTGCTGCAGGTCCACATCTGCCCAGGTCAGCAGCTGGGTCTCTGAAATAGTGGTTATACCTCCAGATGTGGTCACAGAGCTGGCCACCAAGGGAACCTGTCGGAGCCCACCATCTTCTCCTCCATAAAACCAATGCCTCAGGGTATAGGAGAGCACAATTGGCTGTTGGATTAATTTCTGATACTTCATTTACATGCTACTTTTGCAAGTGCTCGCTGCCACTCACCATCTAGGAGGGTGGATTTTGGGGAAGCTCTTTGTGTATTTCAGAACTGGCTGAGTAGGCACCCTACTGCACACAGGGCTGCTTCTCAATGCTGTTTGCTCATGTGCCATTCATGCTGGCCTGGGTGCAATCCCCAGAGTCAGAATATGTGTTTTACATTATTTGTGTGTTTTACATTATTTGTGTGTTTTACATTATTGGCTTCCTTAGGGCTGCTTTGCATTGCCACCTGTGTGACACCAAAACCTTCCCCTCCTCCCCTCCCCTTCCCAGTGGTTGGCTAACTAATAACTGGTTTTAAGGCTAAGATTAACTGTGATTAGAAACTTGAAAACTCTGACTAATACCGCAAACACTTGGGCAACACTTATTGGAAAAGTAAGTGCCATTTTTAAGGCTTAAAATAATTTTCACTCCTTGTTCCTGGATAGCACAATTGCTTCTTTTTGTTTCTTTGAAGTACACTCAATAACTTAGTGCAAGGATACTTATAATGAAAGGCCTCTCAAACACTTTAGCAATTCATTCCCTTTTCATGTTTCATGTTAATAACAATGATTTTCAGCAGTGGTTCGGAGAGGTTAAGTTCAGACTCCACCTTTACACCATCTCCCACATTTCCTGGGTTATTCCTGGTCTTGCAGGGTTACTGCTGTCTTAAGGCAGGTAGATTCAGTGCAAAATGAAGATTATTTTCTAAAAGTAATGTCTTTCTCAGACTGAAACTCTGCCATTCTTCTGGTGTCTTGTCCAACCAGTCAGTTAACCTTGCTCTTCAAAACATGGGCTTTATCTCTGGGCTGAATTTATCTCGTTCATCTTTGAGTCCTTGGTGCTTTTTTATGTCTTTCTTGGACGCAAGAACTTGTCACTGGCCTTGGCCTTGCTCTCTGAAAGTAATAACATCAGGTGAACAAATTACTCAGAAACCATCCTTTTGATGAGCTTTGGGATAACTCCCTGGCTGGAAGTCATTTTTAATGTGCTTGGCATCATTTTTAATGCCTTTTCCCACACCAGGTTTTTCAGCACCTAAATTGCAACTAGTTCTGTAGCTGGTGTTCATCTTACCTGTGTTGCCTGCACAGACAACACAATCTCCCTTACAGTAGGCCACATATTTATTTTTTTAATGTATCCTAGGATCTTTTTTGTTAGATCCCTACAGCATTCTGCTGAAGCTTCTTTTGTGCTGAGTGGAAAACCTGTAGAGCTTGTATCCTTTCCAGTGAGTGTCATGATACCTCTGTCCTGATTTGAAGGTGTGT